>OX638142.1:53940944-56440944 GCA_951805005.1 Othius punctulatus
ATAGACGATTTAATCGTTCAGATAAAAAGGCGGCAATCTCTGCGAACAATCATGAATAGTAATTTTACCAAGGAAACAAAAAATGAATAAAAATAACGGGCCTGACTATGAGACCCTGACATTGTGAGGTATAGCAGGTATAGTATATTGTTCAGAGCAAACGAAGCGAGTGGTGGTACTGCAAATGCTAGTACAACACTAGTGCTTTTTTTACAATTTATTTCACCACTTCTTATCGATTCTAACAGTTCTGTGCTAATTACACGTAAGTGATTTTTATATAACAAAACGTTTTTAGTGGAGAATAGAAGTAGATCAGATATTCGTTTATAAATGTGTCGCAAGGCAGTAGGCAAGCAGTAGGTCAATCTAATTATTTCCGGAGTTTAGTACGTTCGACTTGCGATGTAGGCAACCAAATTTGATTGTCATAAAGGGTGACATAACTGGCATAAGAGACAGTCAAACCTTGGTAATTGAGATTTTCAACAAGAGTCCAAAAAGGTATAGATTAGGGCCTTTTAAATTACGGGGTATTTATGGTTTATGCTTGAGCATGAGTTTGACTCAAGAACGTATATTTGGTCCAAACATTGGTCCTTGACTCAAACAATAGTGTTAATAGTTATTTACGTGACCAGCTTTGTAAATTAATCTTTACGGGCGAGCTGGAAGTTTGTGGGGCGAGCGACGCAGGAGCGAGCCCCATAATGCAGTGAGCCTAGTAAAGATTAATTGCAAAGCGTGTCACGGTCACGTACAAACTTTTATTTCCACTTTCATTTGACTATTTTTAATTAAATTGCATGAAATTTATTATGCGGAAGCGTTGGGTAATTTGTAGCTAGACGTAGTTATGGTAATGTAAATTATATTGCAAAAATGATTCAATCTGGCAATCAGAACGGTTCTAATAAAAAAAAACGAAGCACCATTGACTGCAGTCACGACTTCAGCTTTCTCTGTTTCTAACAAAAACGTGAATATGGAAATTGAAAGTAACAACCAGAAAATGGTTGATGAAAATATACAAATGAATTTCGAAAATGAATAAATCTGTATAATTATAAGCCCGATCCATTATTGTTATATATCTAGGAGTGGATCTAGGAATCGACTGAACCACACAACTGCCATGTGTATTCTGTCTTTATTAAAACTCTATGCGTGGTCGTTGCGGTAGGTTAGACAACCTTCTTTACCTCTAAGGCACATACATTACATACATTACATCATTATATCTATATTACAAACATCTATTACATCTCAATATTACGTTACATAGTCATACAGTCTTTTTGGTTTTCTGGTTACTCTTTTACAGTTCACTCTTTTTACAATGTTATCATCTATAATGCTATCATTTACAATACAATCATCTGTAATGTTGTCATTTACAATATTATCATCTGTAATGTTGTCATTTACAATATTATCATCTGCAATGTTATCATTTACAATATTATTATTATATACAAAATTTGAACGTTGTATCACTTCGTTTGAACCTTTGAAGTTTTTAATGTAAACACTATTTCTTATTATACATCTTCCATCCTCTTTTTCTATTTCGTAAGTTCTTTCTCTTATTTTATTCTTAATTTTTCCTAGTTTCCAAGTGCTTTTAGGCTTTTCTTGGAACCAAACTTGCATTCCATTTCAAAGTTCAACGTTTGTACACCTGATTTGTCATAATAAATTTTTGATTTGATTTGTCTTGCGTCAATTTTGTTCTTTAGTTTTGTATTATTTATAATTTGAGAATTTAGTTTGTTTTCATTAATGGGTAAGTTGTCTCTTAAGTATCGTGACATTAATATCTGAGATGGTGTGTAGGTATCATAGACAGGGGTGTTACGGTAACTTAATAAAGCTAAGTATATGTCTTCTTTATTTTCTAATGTCTTTTTAGTTAATTTCTTAATGGTTTGAATTGATTTTTCTGTAAAACCGTTGGATTGTTGGTGATATGGGGATGATTTAGTTATTTGAAAATTCCATTCTTTGGAAAATGTTTCATATTCTTCACTGATGAATTGTCTTCCACTATCTGATACAACAATTTTGGGTATTCCATGTCTAGCAAATATGGATTTTAATTTGTTGATTACATTTTTGGAAGTTAGATTTTTGTTCAACGTCATGATTTCTGGATATTTTGAGTAGTAATCCACTGCAATAAGGAATGTTTCACCTTGTATTTCAAATAAGTCAATTCCTATTTTTTGCCATGGTTTTTTAATTATTTGATGATTTATCATAGGCTCTCTTCTATTCGAGTTTGAATATTTATTACATACGTAACATCTATTAATTACATTTTCTATATGTGTTATCATATTAGGCCAATATACTGCAAATTTTGCTCTCGATATGCATTTATTTATACCTAAATGACCTGTGTGTATGTCTTCAAGGACTTTGTTTCTCCATGATTTTGGTATAATGACTCTTTGATTCATATATATTAAGTTATTGCTTCCCATTGTTGTTTCTGACTTTAATTTGTAAAATGGTTTCAAATTTACTGTCATTTTATTTATGCTCTTTGGCCATCCATCCTTAATAAAGGTTTTTATCATTTTTAATTCTTCATCATCTTCAGTTGCTTTTATCAATTGTTTTAACCTGTCCTCTTTAATTGTTAATTTTTTTTCGATTAGGCATACTTGAGCGTTTAATAATAATAATAATAATTCCTACTACTCCTCCACCTATGGCGTAATTGGTTACTGTCATTATTTGACAGACAACTCTGACCCAATTACATTTTAATTCTAAATTATCTTCGAATACTTTATTTACTGTTGCTCGTGATAATGTATCAGCTATTATTGGATATTTGCCTGGTTTGTAAACTAAATTTATTTTATATTTTTGTAATGTCAAAAGCATCCTTTGTAATCTAGCTGGGCATGAGTTTAATGATTTTTTGAATATGGAAATTAATGGTTTGTGATCGGTTTCAACTGTAAACTCTCTTCCATAAACATATTGATAGAACTTTTGTACGCCAAAACATATTGCTAATAGTTCCTTCTCTATTTGTGCATATCTTTGCTGAGTTTCTGTCATAGCTCTAGAAGCATATGCACATGGTTTTTCATTTTGTAAAGTGCTGCTCCTAAGCCTGAGCTAGATGCATCAACTGATATTGTTATTTGCTCTCTTGGATTAAAATACTTTAAAATTGGTTCTTGTGAAATTATCTTTTTTAATTCGTTAAATGCTTTTTCTTGAGGGTGTTCCCATGAAAATATATTGTTATCTTTAATTAAATCCCTTAATGGTTGAGTAATTTCTGATAAGTTTGGAATAAATTTTCCTACATAAGTTACGAAACCTAGGAATCTTTGGACATATTTTTTATTAATAGGTTTGGGCATTCCTACGATGGCTTCAATTTTATCTTCATCCATTGATATACCTTTATTTGAAAACTTATGTCCTAAATACTTAACTTCATCTAGACCAAATTTACATTTGTTTCTATTAAATTTTACATTTTTTTCTCTAGCTATCTTAAATACTTCTTCCAATATTTAGTCATGTTCTTCTTTAGTCTCGGCATGAATTAAAATATCATCGACATAGATTACTACACCTTTTATATGAAAAATTTCTTGAAAACGTTCTTGGAATTCTTCACTAGCAGTTTTAATACCAAATGGTAGTCTATTGAATTTGTATCTACCCTGAGGGGTTGCAAAAGTGCTTAACTTACTAGATTTTTCATCTAATGGAATGTTCCAAAATCCAGTAGCTGCATCTAATATTGTGAATATTTTTGAACCATTCAAATTTCTTGTTATTTCGTCCATGTTTGGTATTTTGTATTTTCTATCTATTATAACTTCATTTAAATCTCTTGGATCTAAGCAGATTCGTAGAGAACCATCTTCTTTTCTAACTAGTACATATGAATTTATCCATTCTGAGCTGCCTTGAACTTTTTCTATTATTTTTAATTTTTCTAAATTTTCTAAACATTTTTTAAATTGATCTTGTATAGCAAAAGGTACATTTCTTATTGGATTTACTACTGGTTTTGCATGTTTTTGTATTTCAATGTGACATGGCTTACTTGTTTTACCTATACCTTCAAATACATTTTTATATCTATTGGTTAATTCTTCATAATTTTTAATTTGGTTTTTATTTACTGTATTAATGAATTTAATATCCTCATCATTTTTTATGTTTACTATTCCTAAATGAATACATGTTTTTAAACCTAAGATTGACCCATTATTACTTTTGTCTACAAATAATTCAGTTTTCTTGAAACAATTTCCATTATAGTATAAATCTAGATAACATTTTCCCAATATACGAATTTTATCTCCAGTAAATGTGACTAAGTTTTCCTTAATGTTCTCAATATTTTTTTAATTAAATTTACACGCTTTTAATTCAAAGTAGGAAATTATATTGATACTTGCTCCCGTATCTATTTTAAATTTAGCCTTTACATCTGCATCTTCACCTATACTCAACTCTATAATGCAATGATTAAAATTATTGAGGTTTTTGTTTCCATTATTAATTGTGTTAATAATGGATGACTCAAGTGATCATTACAATTATCCGATTGATTCACTTGGTTTACAGATTTATTCCTACATTTATTTGCAAAGTGATTGTCCTTTTCACATTTTAAACATTTTTTACCGTATGCTGGACATTTATTTATCGGATGTGATTTACCACATCTTGAACAGTCTTTAATTTCTCTTTGTACCTGATTGTAATTTCTATTTTCGTTCGATCTTGAAGAATCTTCTAGGAATTTTTGTGTTGTTTTCTTCTGATTTCTTACTTGATCCACTTCTTTGTAATTTCTTGTCTTGTCTCTACTGGTTGATTGTTTCATATCCTGAAGCTGCTGTCTGGATATTTCGGTTAACACACATGTCTCGATTGCTTTTTCCAGGGTGTACTCTTGATGTTGTAGAAGTTGCTCTCGAACCTTCTCATCTTTTATCCCAATGATTAGCATCGTTTTTATTAATTCCGTTTTAAAATTTTCAGGGAATTCGCACTGTTTTGCTTGGATTTTTAATGACGTGACATACTGTTCTGTGCTTTCCTCATTTTGGCGGGACGTGAAGAATTTATATCTCTCGTAGGTTAGGTTCTTTTTTGGAATGAAATAGTCATTAAATTTCTTCTTTAGTACAGTAATTTTGTCCTTATCATCGTCACTAAATGTGAAGCTAATGTAGATTGCAATGGCTTCTTCGCCCATTAAATTCAGTAAATGTGCACATTGCGTTTTTTCTGGTTTTGAGTCTAATTCTACAGCGGCGGAGTATATTTCATACCTCTGCTACCATTGTCTTCAATTCTCACTGAGATTGCCGTTTAATTTAATTGGTTGGATTCCTCTGCTTTCCATTTTCGCGTCTTCTTTTTATTTCTCCTTTTAATGTCCGCTGCGCCATGTTATATATCTAGGAGTGGATCTAGGAATCGACTGAACCACACAACTGCCATGTGTATTCTGTCTTTATTAAAACTCTATGCGTGGTCGTTGCGGTAGGTTAGACAACCTTCTTTACCTCTAAGGCACATACATTACATACATTACATCATTACATCTATATTACATACATCTATTACAATTATAGTTTTAAGGTGTTTGTAAAAAAAAATGAATTAGTTTTCAATCTGTCTGTTTTTCTACAAGCCTATAATATATTACGGGTATTTTATACAAGCCCGTAAAATATTACAGGCCTGTTCCTATAATTTATCGTTTACTTGGTTACCATAAATAACAAAATAACGCTATAAAATGTTATTTACTAAGAAGGTGGAAATAAAAATACTATAGTAGAGTTGATACCATATCGTTGTTTGGTACAATCAGTTGGCATGCAAACACAACAAATACTTTATAGACATTTGCCATTTGAAACTAAAAATACATTCTATACATTTTGTTAAATTAGCGTTGGTGAATACAAATTTGATTTGATTGATTAAGATTAAAGTTGCTGTTTCAATTATTTTCTCCGCATTGTACTATGCGTTACAAAAAACTGGGGAAAAACTGGGAATCTAACTCGTATGTGTCTGATATTACTATGCATACCATATTAATTAATTTGAAAGAAGTCATATCGATTTGTTAAAATTGTTTAAAGGCTAGTTCTATAATAGCTATTTATTAGTGATGGGCATAATCGAATGATTTTAATAATCGAATTGTGCGAATACGAATGATTGCAATATTCGAATTATAATTCGAATTATGAATCATTCTATTTAATATCATTCATAATTCGATTTTCACGAATGATAATCCGAATTATTTTAACGAATGATAATCGGAATGATTTCCACGAATTATAATTCGAATGATTTTACTGGATGATAATAGGTACGAATTATGAATTATTTTCACCAATGATAATCCGAATTATTTTAGAGAATTATAATCGGAATGATTTCCACGAATTATAATTGGAGTGATTTTACTGGATGATAATAGGTACGAATTAGGAATTATTTTCACGAATGATAATCCGAATTATTTTAGCGAATAATAATCCGAATGATTTTTACCAATAATAATCCGAATGATTTTACTGAATGATAATCCGAATAATTTTAGACCGAATGATAATCCGAATGATTTTCACGAGTGATAATCGGAATGAATTTACCGAATGATAATCCGAATGATTTATTTTCACGAATGATAATCCGAATGATTTTAATAATCGAATTATTCCGAATGATACCAATAATCAAATTATTTGATTATTATAATTCGAATTAGCTCACCACTATTATTTATATAACAAGTGAGTGAAGTGGATGTTTTTCACGATATAAAATTTAGGCCACGAGCCTGTTAGAGGAGACTGATTTATTCGAGTGAAAAACATCTTTAACTCACGAGTTTTGCACAATATTATATTCAATTATGTCGAAAAACGTTTAAAAGTTACACATTTCATTTTTATAATTTCAAGTCGTTGAAAGTTAAACTGACATTTATTGTCAAATAAAATTTTAAAAGCCCGATTGCAGTGTTTTTGTACCAGAAGGGGTTCCAAATGAAGCCCCAGAAGTAGTGGGAAAGTTAATGTCCACGAAGTTAAAGGTATTCTATTAAATTCAAGATGTTGTATGATTTTGATTTTGAATGAAATAAAAGTTATAAATTCACTAGTGGAATCAAGAACATTTTATTTCACTTGAAGATAAACAACTGTTTATGATGTCTGCTAAGAGGTATATAACGTCAGTTTAAAATGTCAGAATTGAATAAAATAAAATAATGCCAAAATCTCTATTAAGAGTTGTCCCAGTTTATTTTGTCGCGCTTAGTACATAATGAAAATAGCTCTATTATGCAATACTCAAATAAATTATATTCATTCTATTTTAATCGATTAACGGAATGACAAAAACCTGACATGGTACCAATGCAATGAGAACTGGATAAAATCAATTACCTACTACCAGATTGCATGCGGCTACTAAGATACAAAAAGTAGTATGTATATCATGTTGTGATAAATCATATTCATGGAGTTCTGTACTTTAGCTCGTCGTAGTTTGATTTTGATAGACTTACCTCGTTTTCATCATCCAATACACAATGTATAAAATAATAATGCTAGACTTCATTTAACTGAACGCCTGAATTGACCGTGAACGTAAATTTAAATATCATTGAAAACGGCCTTCTTCGGGGTAAACATGATGAGAATTGAGTTTGAATTTCCCATCATGCGATATATTTTTCCTGGTTTCAAATTAAAAAAAAAATGTCTCGTGTATGTCTATGGGAGAAATAAGCCAATGGGTTGTCTATCTTACACATCACACTTTCGAAAATCGAAATATATAATAAAGCAAACAAAAATAATAATGTGGTTTTCAATTGAATTATATTATTTCATTGCTGGTGAAACTTAAAAATTGCATATACATATTTTAGGTATGAATACGACCGCCAAATGCGAAAGGCAAGCCACTTATCATCCCGCCCTCGTATGTTGAAAAATTTCGAAAGTGGAATTTTGGTGTAGATTAAGTAAAATGCCTGAATTTATAAGTACGTTGATCTACAAGAATTTTGCCAGTACATTACAAGATTCTTAAATGATTTAACTCAAATCGCTTTAATAACGAACGGTAAAATTATAATAATTGATACAGTCCATGCCAGATAATTTGTCACTTTTCACATAAAACCTAAGTCCCTCCTCTCTCCCAACAGACTGAAAATCGGATAACATTAACATCGGACAACAGAAATGCAAATGCATCTGTCAGAGCATCCTAGTTTATTGGGGTCGTGAGCTTAAAATCCTTGAGTAAAGTAGTTGCTTATTCCAAATCACTTAATTTCTTAGGGATAAAAGGAATAAATTTATGGTTCATGGCTTTATAGCTCAAAACCGCGGGGTGTATTCTTGTTGGTGCAATTGCCCCACTGGTGGAATTGCACCAACAAGAATGCACCCCGCGGTTTTTAACCATAAAGCCATGAACCATAAATTTATTCCTTTCATCCCTAAGAAAATAACTTCCAAATCACTTATTTTCGGTCATTGCAGTCATTGGATTTCGGTTTTATGGTAATTATCTGGGAATGCCAGATAATTCTGTCACGGACTATGGCCACAAATTTTGCATTGATTTCAGTAGATATTTCTATTTCGAAGCAATCTCTTAACTAATGTGGACCTAAAATTGAACTGATTGTTCCAACAAAACTCATAATTATTGAAACTCAATAGAATTTTTTTGCAAAGTTTTGCAGGTTATCTAAAAGCTACATCCGCTGCCTGTTTTCAATTAAGCCTGTGTATAAGCAGAAATATACATTTCTATAATTAACTTGTAACGTGATTAGTTATCTGATAAGATAAGTGCTAGTCATCTAATTCAGAGTGATTGGACAACATCCCTTAGACCTTGTACTTAATTATAAATCAAATATTAAATATCACTTATAACTTTGAAATTATAGAAAAAATAACGAGCGCAATAGAATTAATAATTACATCAATGAAGTGATAACCACAGTGGGCCAAGGCTTCTACTAAGATATATTCATTGGTTCAATTCTCGCCAAAAGCTAGATCTAAATTGTTTAATATGCCCCGTTCAAAATGATATTTCTATAGAAAATTGTAAAAAAAATTGAGTATAATCATAAAAAAAATAAACGGTAAAATTTGCAGGTGAGGTATAAATATAAATAGATAAGCATCTAAAGCCGTCGAAACAGACTTTAGTTAAATAAATATACTGTGTGTTAACTAGCAAACCTGGATGTAGGGAATAACCCGGTGCTGAACGTTTTCTGATATTTCTGCTCAATGATGGAGATAACGTTTGCCTTTTAATATCTATGACTCATAAATAATACATTCATTATGTACGTAACTATGGTAACATAAAGTACTTCATTATACACAAGGTTGTATTATGACTACATTATACGACAGGGTTTGTACATATTATGACTTCATAATACAACATGGTGCGGCCTCTTCAATTAAACTATGTGTAGCGCTTTTCACATCTCTTTATTTTTCGCATCCTTGTGTATGCTGTTATTGTTATCTTTCATGCATCTTACATAGGTATATGTAAGCTTATTTACCTATGTACATTTGTTTCTTATTAACAAAAAAATGTTAATAAGAATAGTTTTATTCAAAAAGACGTAGACGAAACGTCGTATTTGACTCGCACATAATGGGTATAATTCACTATGATTATTATACACTCGCCTTCGGCTCGTGATGAAATTCGTTCTCGTAAATTATAGCCTACATTATATGCTCGTTAAATTATATACTATTCATTATACCTACATTTCAACAGAATCAGTGAAGTAGATCTTCGTAGTTAGCTTCAACCACAAAAATTAAAATGCATTAAAATGTTGAAAAGTTTTAATAATAATTATCGGATTCCTACAAAACATTATATGTTACCTTATTAATAATTATTAGACATATACTAACCATCCCTCTTTTCAGATTCTAAAACATATTGGCAGACTTTTCAAATTTCTGTACATAATTTGCAATTGTCGGTTTATAAGGGATAGTTCTGTTATTGAATTAAATAGCAAACAAATCTCTTGTTTCGTGTAGACTAAACCCATTTGTATACATTTTTATTTTCTACTGTCACAAATACTCAGATATGCAATGAAACAATATTAAGTCATAAGTTATCTCCAAACAAACGATAGTAGTATCGCTAGCGTAATTTTGATTTCTTTCATAATTTTAAAGTTTTTCAATATCCAATAAAATATATTTTAATCTTAGTGATAAGTATCGTTAGATGCGCTTTAATTTTATCTTTCTTTTCATACCATTATTTTTCTGACACAATGTTCGGTTTTTTGTGTTCGAAGTGATGTCTGTCTGTCTGTGTTTCACAGATAGTAATTGAAATAACAGTCATTCAAGTCATTGAATAAATTTTTCGATATTTTTGATATATTTTGAAAGCTATCAGGTTTATATATCAGGTTTCTGTAAATTTGATAAAATGCATTTCAAATGTAAAATGCAAATATAAACATATCCACAGTTTGCTATAAAAATCTTACGTTTAATATTTTATACCTTGAGTAGTTCATAGTATTTTTTTCACATGAAATATGGCTTAGGTATTTGAAGAAAATAAAATCAACAATGATTATGGAATAATAAGTATAACAATATAAAAAATAATCCTTTGCATTTTCTGAAATATAACAACCCAAAAAGCAAGACAAAATCATTTATTTCACAACCAATAGAACGGAAATGCATTATCAATTATAAAATAAGAAGTATGAAGAAGCGTAGAAAGCAATTTCCAGATATGTTTATCTAGATATTACAATCACTTATTTGATGAAATCAATTATATTTTGCAAAAGTAGAACACGTTATGTAGTATTCATATCTTCTGTTATTGGGATATCACGCGAATGCATAAGTATGTCTTGGAATTCATTAAATTAATTAGATAGCCCGTGATAATAATTAATTGCTAACAGTACTGTAGGCGCTTAATTCCAGAAAATATCATATATTGACACAAGTCCACTTAAAAATAAATGAAACCAATGATTATTTTTCTTCAAGTACTGTGACGACTGATGCAATAGTGATACATTTCATAGAATTTGCTGCAAAATAATAATTAATGTTTGTGAGTATTTTAGGAGTGATAATGACAAATTTAATACTCATATCATAGTCTATAAATGTAATTAGCCGCTATTGCGCCACTGCTGACATTTTATCTGTAAATGGTAGTTATACATCGTATAGGTAGACTTACAGTTCTACGTGGATTCAGAACCATTAGAGATGATTACATCATCTCTGGACCAGAGAAGGTTATTAGGCATTAAACCCCACACTGGCCTGTTGAGTTAAGAATGTTAGGATAATGTAGAAACCTATAATATTAGAAAATAATTTTCTTTATACGTCAAATACAAGTTGTGATGATGCTATGATTAGGTACCTACTTTATTAAATAAGATCTATATTTAGTTGCTAAATGTTATTTCTATGTTGAAGGTTTTCATGTACAGATATCTCAAAAATATTAAAACTAAGATAATAATTGAACATTCTTTAGATCTCCTTGCTGTAATATTTAGGTTATAGAATCCAAAGGTGTTTTATTACATAATAAGATTTGCATTCTAGAATTTTACTTGTATCAGATTTAAGGTGTAAATTTTTTTTTTAAATATTAATATAATATAATAAATATTATAATCTTACATGTCTGTTTTACAGTTTGTAAATATGATTTAATTTCCAAATTCTTACTAAAATCGTTTTTAAATTATATTGATATTGTAAATGAAGTGCTTAGACCATCTGCTATCTTCGATTAATTAATGTATTACTCATTATCATGCGATTACCAGAATTATGTTGGTTTCAACAAGGTTACAATTGAAACCAAATTCAATTAATTAACTGTAATGGAAGTAACAATCTTGATGAGCAATTATAATCAAATTTCTGGGAAATCAGAATCTAGAAATATATGTTGCAATTCAAAGGCAGTTCTACTGAGTGCATTATAAATGTGCGCGTTACAATAAAAGCCGGACTCTTGAAAATGTTATCGTGCAAATTAATACGCAATTTAATTGCTGATGAAAATAATCATTAAATCAATATTGCAGCTAGCGCTAAATTGAAGCAGATTAGATTTCGAGATAAACTTTTGATAGAACAATATAGGAAAATTTGGAATGTAAGGCACAAAATGACAATCGTATGAGAGAAAAATTTAATAAATAAACATTTCTGCTATTTTAGTCTGTCAAAAAAAAAAAAAAAAAAAATGGTTATTGACGAAAGTGCTAAATTAAGGGAATCTTATCCAATTTTTTATACGATTTTGGGTATTAGTGCTAAAATAGACGGAATTAAAAACACTCGCAATTTAAGCAATCTGCAAGTTTTATTCATGGCTATTGGTGGAACTTTGCCACCCACAAACAAACTCGCAATCTGGCCAATAAGTAATTTTAATTTATAATTGTTGGTGTTTGCCATTTCCCTTAACCATTTTCTAAGTTTCATTTATAATTATTGGTGCTACTTTTCAAAGTATATGTAAAGCGTTGATTATAGAATATACATCAATCCGATATGAAGAATGTACATAACAAACTCGCAATTTGGCCAATAAGTAATTTTAATTTATAATTGTTGGTGTAGTAGTAGCATGTTTATTAAAATGTACAGGTACATATGAATAACATCAATCAAATATATAAATAAATGCAGTACATTAACATATCAGATTTGTTTTTATATAATTAGACAGAACAATAAGTGTTTCGTTGCCATTTTCGCTTAACCATTTTCTAAGTTTAATTTATAATTATTTAATCATTTTATTGCTATTTTTCAGAGTATAAGCGTTGATGGAAGAATATAGCTTTTTTTCAATCAAGGGTATAAGTCTCAAAAACTTAGTTCTGTAAGAGTATTTATTGATAATCGATGGTCATTAATTACAAAAGTGTTCTCAAAGGTATCTAAACAAAATCAGTGTCATTTAAAGATAATCGGAGACTTAAGATCGATCATAAGTAAGGGATCTATCCCCATCCCCAACATAAATGAGTAATATTTATTTATTACTTTATTTTAGAGAGAAGTTACTACACTAATTCAAACAGTACGAATTGCTTAATAAATGATTAAATTAATGCCAAAATTAGTTTTCAAAATATTACACCAAGGCCAAAATAATTGTGAAATTATTTAGTACTCATATATAAAATTTGCTTTTTTATAAGCTTTTGGTAATACGGGCCACGAAACACCAGTGGAACAAAAGAAATGAACACACTCATGTTATCATTTTCTATTTGATATAGAGATATTAATGCTGCATCACATGTTTACTCTTAGATAGTATTGACGAGTGAGCTTATTATATATTATTTTACGAGATAACGTGCACAAGTGAACAAAACACGATAAGCCTGTTATTTTTTTAGACCGGTAGACCAATTAACCGAAATATTTAAACTTTCGAGTTTTTTATTATAACCCCATAGAAAAAAAAGTATTTAGATTGATTTTGCTGATATATATTTAAACTTCATTATTTGTATATCATATACATTTATAGATTCACAAATTTTGGCTTCCTCTCAATATCTTCATTGCGAAAGTAGTGTTTTGTGAACAAAAATTAGAATTTCTATGTCGATACATGTTTTGAAGTTCCTTTAGTCTATTATTGTTGAAAAATGCCTACCTGGGTCAATGAGTAGGTATGTGTGCATGTGTGTTAACTTTTCTGTGAACACGATAAGTCAAAAACAGCTCAAGATAATTGTTATTTTATTAACAATTTCGAAAATATGATAGTTATTTGAAAAGTGTTGAAAAGTTAAAGATAATCTTAAACAACATTTTTTGTTTGTGAGAAACACAATTTCATAACATCCTTCATCTACATAGGTAGAAGATGGTTTTTGCCAATAATTATGAATTTTATAGAAATATCTTAGATCAACTTAACCTTTAATTAACTTTACCTAAAAAATTAGTACAAATTGATTTATGAGAAAATGTATGTTATATTTTCATATAGGTAAATTAATAATGGAGAAAGTCATTTGCTGTCTACTCTGATTTTGTAAAATATTTTTATTGCTTGATAATTTTATGTATATGCCCTTTAATTTTTTTCTTTAAAATGTTTGTTTTAAACTATAGGTGGAAAATATAGTTTTGATCTTTTTTATTTATTAACTTTCTAGAATACGGAAAAAATTGGAATGTGCAGCACCTTAAAGGTACTAGCAGGTGTCAAAAATTTTTAAATACCATTTTTCGGAGTTTTTTAAACTCTACTAACATTTCAGTTGTGCTAGGTTGAGTTTGGTTTAGTTAGAGGTAAGGTTAGTTTAGGTTAGGTTAGCAGTTTAAAAAACGTTTGTTAATATTTTTATGTTGTTCATTAGCATCATTGTTTAGGAAGTCATTTGGAATAATTTTTCTTCGATTATTTAGAATATGTAGACACGTTTCAATTTACTACCACGTTCTAATATATTTCACAGCAGAATTATTACATTAATAAAAGATGGTAACTCTTGATAGTAGGTACGCGTATTTATATAATAATTATATGACTAAATGATGGAATTGAAGGGTTAAATAATTATGCACAATTTTTTTAGCTCAATTTGCAATACAAAGTATCCTTAAATTTAAGTATCCTTAAAAATATGTATTTTGTTACATTTAAACCAGGCAATATTCTACGTACAAACAAAATCTAAACCTAAACTGAACCGAAACTGAAATGTAAACATTAAATCTGTACCAACCCATAATAATTTTCATGATTAAAACCAGCATAATCCACTACATGCGTTCTGTCCTATTTGTAATTATGTTTTGTATTATAGATACTTGTTATTCATTATATTCAATTCTGAAATAATACAATATTTTGATATATCGATGCTTTCATATTCTTAATTTTTAAGACCAAAATCTATGTAGGTACTTATTGTTCGATTAGCTGGCATACATTCCAATATGATAAGTTTAATCCATTATTTCTGGAAACGGATTATCCGTATTAAATGACGGATAAATATTTCTTATTTTTAAACTAATAAATTTTTTTATCGGTGCGATTAATTTTAAATAAGTAATCTTGACGGTTCTACTTCGTGATACCAGGACAAAGAACTGAAAATAGATTTTATTTTGGGTCCAAACTATTGTCACATTTAGGCCCAGTTGTACAATCTCAAATTATGGTTCAATTTCTAAAGATATTATGTTACCAATTGTATCCTAGATAACTGAACCGTGGTCAAAGATAATCCAGGATTGTGCAACTGGGCCTACTGGTTAATCTCGGATTATATATGATCGTGATTCAGTTTCTATGGATACCATTGCGTCAACATTTGCATTCTAATACCAAGTTAGACAATCTGGGATTAACTTTGATCGTGCTTCACTTACCTAGGATACAATTGATGACAATTGTATCAAAAGAAACTGAACCTGACTCAAAGATAATCGGAGATTGTACAACTGGGCCTAGTAACTGAACCAGGATTAAAGATAACCTAAGGTAGTTATTGTTTCATAAATTCTGATTGGTATGTCAGAATCAATTTGCAAAGCAAAAAGATTACAGAAGATTATTCTGAAATATATTATTATAAATATATATATATATATATATAAGTCTAAAGGATATTCATAATGTAAATAAAAACAAAATATAATCGGTCAATTGTAATTAAAAGAAATATTAGACTTTTTATTGAGTAATAATCAAAACCATATGTATAAGTCAATATCGAATATCTGTAAAATTACAGAAATAACTCCTATTGATAAATTTATATTTTGACGTTGTGTTATATTGATCTGTTTCCAAGCGCAGATGCTAGTTTTAATTGCTGGTGCTTAACGTTTTTATCTGTTTATTGATTTTATTGATAGTAGATAAGGTGTATTCACACCGTTCGAGACTGATTGATCAATTTATTTACTCTCCAGGCACAATTATGCTTTTTCATTTATTTTTATCAAATGATAACGAGTGTAACAGAAAAGTTACAATAATTGAGTGAATGGTATAACAAAAACGATCGAACAGATTATAAAAAAATCTGTGAATGGTATAACAACTTAAAAAAAACAAGTTAATTTGTTGTTATTTCAAATGTCACCTACAAATAATTATCAGTTTAGCCGTACTAAAAGTATATTTTATTGGATAAAAAAAATATCAAAAAACAAAAATATTAAAAAAATATATATACAGTATAGGTTGTATGCATTATTTATTTGCATTGCTGGCTAATCTATCTCTTACTGTTTCCAAGATCCTAATATTGAGCATGATAACTGGGACACCCTGTATATTACTCCGATTCTACATTCCTATATAATCCAAAATAACTTCTTTAAATTATTGTTTCATTTAAATTGAATTCAATTTTTATATAAAGTCGTTCATTTCTAATCTAGATAAATACATAGTTAAAATATCAAATTTCAGATAAAGAAAAACGGAAAAATATGCAAATTAAACAAAACAAAAATTGATTTTACATTATAGTTAATTCTGTGTGATGTAAAATAATATATTTATTGTTCAATTCAACGTTCTATTAATCAATATAGTTATCTGTCTATCGATATCTACATAATGTTTTGGTACGCAATACATGACATTAATTTAGGAATCTAGCTTAAAGGTAACGGACAATTGTGATTGCATTGCGGCAAATGAATTTTATAAAGAATTATACATTATTTTATGTCGATCTTTCCATCTATTGCTGCATTTGCGTAAAGATATCTGGTGGTTTAAGTTCCCAAAAACGAGTCAGAAATGTATTAGGACTATATTTTCTTACCTTTTTGTATGTAGGTATGTATGTATATCCGCCAAGTAGCAATCGATTTTAATATTTTACTGGAATTAAGTACATCAAATCGGTCTTAGAGTATCTGACTAACCTTAGTCGATAGTTGATTTATATGGGTATCATTGATGACGTAATAGAAGTAATGGAAATTATCTATACATTTCTTTTTCTTTTCTAATAACATTTTTTGAGAAAAATATTGTTATACCTAGATATGATAGTTTCTCACATAGTTTTATTCATTTTTTTCATAATTTTTCTTATATGTTGTCTCATAACCTCTCTTTTTCATATTATTCCTTGTTATCTTACTTATAATGTAGCCCATGGTTTCTCTCATAATCATTGTCATTTCATATTTTCTTTAATAGTCTTTATCATCGTTTTTCTCACAATTTTTATCACAGTGTGACCCACATTATCTCTGACTATCTCATAAGCTGTGTCCAGTTTCTCTTGTAGTCTATCTCATAAATTATCACAATATTTTCAGCCTTTCTCATAACCCTTTGAATGCAATCTCAGAAAATTTACTTTGTATTAATTTTCATTATTATCCCCACTTTTGAGGAGTGGGAGGTCAGGACAATTCCATAAATGGATACATTTTCATGTCTTTTTAGTGATTTATCTTCTAGCCACATTAATCTGATATTGTGTTAAGAAATTGCATTAACTTTAATACATTCCAATATGACTAAAATATGACTAATTACGTTGAATTGGGATGGGCAATATGATTATTTTATTATTATCTACTAAACTTATCGGAGTTTTAATACATGTCAAAGCACATGTTCTTATACTTCTACAAATATGTAATTAGATAAATACATCATATTATAATATATTTCATTCCCTAAAATAATCTCTTAAATGATTGCTGTCAAATTATGTAACGCACGTATAATTTTTTTTTTCATGAAATGTGCGTGAAGTAGGTACAGACTATTTATGTAATGAGCGTGTGAGTTGTTTACACATTCTTTAAATTATTGATTAGATATCACATTTCTTTGATGTCACATACATGATTCACAATTTATGGTGCAAAACAATATTATAGGTTTATGCACGATTGTTTTTAAATGCAATATCATTCAGAATTATTATGTTAAAAAATTATCGTCTCTTTCTGAAAAAGAAGCCAATAATAGTTCATAACATAATATGTAGTATATAATAATACACAGAAAATGACACAAAGCTTCAATTATTAAGCGCAAAAAACTGCGATTACCATTTGTTTTACTAATTTGGGCAGAGTAGTGTAAATACTAATCCCAACTAGCTAAGATAGAAGAAGATTTTTGTATTATGGACATCAGCAGCTACTGCCATTAAAAGCTATCATCTTTCATTACACTATTAGTTTTAGCTATTTCTTATTTAAAATTGCAGTGAACAAAGTTAGATTTTCAAAAATGTTCCCAATAGAAGAAACATGAAATTAAAAACAATAAGTTGGGATAAGTGTGGTGCATCGCTCCTTGGTGACGGTAATTGGTTACAGCACCGGATTAAATAAACAAATTAAAAATGTTTCGGCTTCATACAGGTCATCATTTTTATTCTATGTCTGTAATAAGCTATGATTAGTTATGATTAAATATATATATAATTATAATTAAATAATAATTATTATTATTATGATTAAAGTTATGATGATGAGTAATAAGCTATGATTATTAATTAAGCTATGATAAACTGTAATAAGTGAAGATGATAGTTTAGTTTTTATTTTTCATCATTTATAAGATTTTGAGTTGGTTATTTAAAAAAAAAAGTTTTTATAGTTCTAAAAATGATATAAAATTAGGATGAAAAGGAATGTAATGTATAAACCATAACTACAATCAAAGAGCTATGTTAAAGGGAGGTTTTGAAATCTTGATGTTTCATTCTATGCCTGCTATCACAAATTTGGAGATACTTGGTATATTTCTTTAACCAAGATTTAGAAAAAAATAATGTTCATTCGTTGCTATTAAGGTCTCTGATTATGGTAAAAAAATATTTGACAAGCATAACTACAGAGTCAAACTACAGAGACTTTTATGTATTCTCGACCACATCAGTTTTTTTCAACGTTATATTGCAATTATCATAAATATGGAAATGACTGCATAATTTTGTTTGGATTGAGTCTACAATATTAAATATTGAATTTATGTTACAAAAGAGTTACTAAAACACATCGACATCATTTATCACAGATGGTGTGATAAGTTTAATTTTTTTGATATCATAAATATCTGATTGTCCGATTATAAGCTTAGATTATGTTTTGGGTAAAAACCCAAGGAGAGGTGGGTTTTTAGATTATGCTTATTTGATCTATGAATCTATTTGGTTTGAAGATTTTTTTGTATTCAATATTTGATTCAGAATTAGCATTATATAAAAAAAAATAACCCATATGAGCATAATCTGATATTACTTCTAAATTTCTAATATATGATATTTGGCTTTTAAATCTAATATACCAATTGAAATTAGTAACGCCTCTACTATTATTTCTAAAAAATCTACTGATAATTGTATAATTGTATCCTCCAGGGTGAAACTAGAAAAGTAATCCAGTCTACTTGAGCTCATTATAAAAATTAAAAATTATGTATTTGTGACACGAATGTTTATTTTTTTATTTTTGGAGTAGATTATGTTAAGTTAGGTTAGGTAAGGATACATCAGGGAAGGATATAACACGTTGTCAATGAAGCAGGCAGTGCGATTATATGTGTACTTAATACATTTGTATTATTTCTGTCTTTCTAGAATTGAGATATTAGAAACATTTTGGAAAACATGTTGCTTGTGAGCAAATTGTTATTGTTATTTCTTGGTAAGATATTTCGCATGGAAATTGGAATAACTTAACTAATATTTGGTGGATGGTTTTTTAATAAAATTAATGTGAATACATTTTGATTAAATAAATATTATTATTAAATAAATATATAATAAATTTTGAAAAAGAATTAAATAAATAATAAATAATAATAATTAAAATATTGCATGACTTATTACAACAATTACAAGAGAAGTAGCACTAGTAATAACCTAATTTTACATTATTTGCGACGTTGTATTACTTTATTATAATCTAATCTATTATTAAAAATAAATATTTTATTAATAAATTTAGAAAGACAAAAATTTAATGGACAACATAATTTGGAAGTGATAGTTACCATTGTACTAATTTTCTGGGTTTTTTGAATTTCAACTTGTGAATAATTATATACTGATTCTAGGTATCTCTATAACAATGGCCGAGAACTGCCCAAAAAATCAAAATGTGCTTGAGTATTTCAAAAATGTAGTTCCTGGCCTTCAAAATGATTTGTCACTAATAACTTGGCATCATGCTGTGAACACTGAGGAGGCTCTAAAGAATGCTTTGGAGAGTAAGTGAATGCTTAATTATTCAGGGTATATTTAAAATGTTTGCACAAATTTGAAATTATTTCATAGAAAAATATTTCTGCAAATACAAATATTTTGTATTACTTACAATATAATACACTTGGGTGCATATAAATCAATCCACTTTGGACTTAAAATGTATATCTTTGTTCACAATTTAGACAAAAACTTTTATACCACAACTAGGCAAGACTTTTCGATTGTTAATATGTAATTAGTCTTGATAATTTTTTTACTCATTTTAAGATCAATAAATACATTGTTTTTGAAATGACATGCTTTTTTTTAATCTACTGTCCAAATTGTGAACAAAAATATGCATTTTAAGTCCAATGTGTGAAGTGGGTGGATTTATTTGCACCCAAGTGTATTACCAATCTCGTAGTTAAGGAACAAGTGTTACTTCTTCTATTTATTAAACATGTAAAAAAAAAATCACAGCAAGCAAAGCGCTTTAATAAACAATAAAATAATTACTTGCAGGTGATAGACATATGATTGAATCAGATATAGTCCACCGTGAAGAAAGCGGGAGGATAATACCTGTTATGGGACACGATCCTGATAAATCTGATGACTACTCATTTACGTTTAAAAAATTTCTGGAATTGTTCAATAAAAATAACAATGGCAAGCTGAAGGGAATTAAGTTGGACTTCAAGACAACAGAAGGTTTTCAGGCTGCCATGGACCTGAATATAATTGTAAGTTTATTTTCCAATAATTCTCATAATATTTCTATTGTAGTTCCATATTTTAACTATTTGGTGGGATGTTTTAATGTTTCACTGACAAGAGCATATGGCAATTTAATATCCATATCTTTATCAATAGGTACTACTACTAATGAAAGATTTTGATAATAGTTAGATTAGTTGATGAGAATAAAAAACTTGGTACGGCATTTTCCATAATTTGATGATGTCCAGATGTCTTCTTGTGTCTAAAGAAACCACTACCACTTTCTTTAAAAGTAGTTAATTTTGTTTACAGAATTTTCAAAACGTTCCTGTCTGGATAAACGCTGATATTTTGAAAGGTCCAGGCGGTAATAATCCTCACGTTAACTTGAGCTACGAGCGCAACAAGATACAGTTGGATTGCCACACATTATCCATAGGTTGGACGACAGGTAAGGATGGTAGTAAAAGATACAGCAAGGACACCATCGACTCTATGGCCAGGCAGAGATATGGGATGCAACCCAGGACATATCCTGTACGAGCAGCTTACCTTCCAGAAAGTTGGAGCGATTTTAATGATACCCTATTGAGTGGACAAGATAATAAAGATACTCTGACTGTATGGTCACCTGAGGATGATAAGGATATTATAATTGCAAAGGATTTGAAGAAAGTTTTAGAGGAGAATAAGGACAAGATATATCTGGATATTCCTGACTCCATAAAGAAGCTCATTGATGATGTACCTAATGGATCTAGTAATCGGCGCGCGACCTTAGTTTTAGGAGTTATTTCAGTAGTCATGGCATTTGCTTTGATGTTGTAATATATTGTACTCTATTATAGTTTATGTAAACATATATTTGATAATAAATAAATATAGTAACTTTCGATACAGTTTTGTTTCATCTAAAGGGTTTCCCAATAGGAACGATATGTTTTTAAAATTAAATAAAATACAAAATATTTGAGACAAAAGCAAAACTTTTTTTAAATTTTATAGTACAACTTAAAACAATTATGTTTTGAATAACAAATTATTCAAATGTCCACCTCTGCTTCGATTGCAGGATCGAATCCGATGAACCCAATTTTCGGTAACTTTGTGCAATAAATCAGGTATATTTGAATATACCTGATACCCTATATTTCATTAATGCAGCGTTCGATGTTCAATTTCAAAGCGTCTATAGTTCGAGGTTTAGTGGCATAGACCAATAACTTAAATAACCCCTCAAGCAGAAGTCCAAAGGTGTTAAATCACAACTTCTTGGAGGCAAATTAACAGTTCCATTTCTGGAGATTACAGACCCATTAAATTTTTCTCTCAGTAACTCCATAGTGGCATTGGCAATATGTAATGTTGCACCATCTTGGTCCATCATTAATTTCATCCAACTTTAGCCATAAAAAAATCATTAACATTGATCGATAACGCTCACCAGTCACTGTTACTGCATCTCCATTTGCATCTTCAAAAAAATATGGTCCAATGATGCTACCATGCCATAAACCACACCAAACAGTAACTTTTGCTGGAAAAGACTTCTCATGAATCTGTTCTGGATTATTTTCAGACCAAAAACGACAATTGTGTTTGTTAACGAAGCCGTTTAAATAAAAATGGGCGTCATCTGAAAATATGTTTTTTTTAAACAATCAGGAGCAATTTCAAGTTGCTCTAGAGCTCAATCAGCAAACACACGACGCTTATGATGGTCAAGTGGTTTCAGTTCTTGAGTCAACATAATCTTATACGGATGTAAACCCAAATCTTTTCTCAAAATATGCCAAGTAGTCGTTCTTGAGAACGTCGATTAATCGACTCATTTGCATCTGCTGTAACACTGGCACTTACAGCATCAATATTCTCTTGGTTTCTTGTGTTTCGTTGTCTTATCAGTGTTCTGGTATTGTGTAAAGTGATATTTGTTTCGAATTTTTCAACCATTCGACGAATAGCAAGCACAACAGTGCGATTATGTGGACCAAAATCTTCACGAAGATCCCGTTGAGTTTTAATAAAAGAACGATTATTTTTATAAAATTTTTGGATAATAACCAAACGTTGTTGAAGCGTATATTTTGCCATGGTGAATTGTCAAACTACACTCAAAACAAATGACAGCTAGTGAGATTTCTACAATTTTAGATATGGTTGTTATGATGTTTTAAAAACATATCGTTCCTATTGGGAGACTTTAGCAAAAATGAAGGTGACCATGAGAGCAAGAAGAATGGGGAAGAAAATGTATAACTGTGGAGGTTATAACGAAGAAAAACCGATAAAGAAACGTGAATGTAGGGGATGATGAGGAAGTGAATGTCATAATGACAAAGATGAAGTAGTGAAGGAAGATTATAAAGGGGACAATGAATACTTTAGGGGTTGATTATAGAACATTTTGAGGTAAAACAGATGGAAGAACAGTATTATTTTGAGTATTTTTATTAAGAATATGGTATTGAGAGAAGGAATAAGAGGAATGTTTGATGATTGGAGTAGATCAGTATGGGAGCTTAGAGGGTAATTAGATGGAACATGCAGTTGTGAACAATATATGGAAAATTAAGCAGAATATATACGATAATGAAGTGAATATGGTGGATAAGGTGATTGCGAGGATAATATCTGCGAGTGAAGGTGAATATACATGGTCCGGCAGTGAAACCTGAGGGTTTTTGAAATGGATGGATTGAATATTCAATGAATATTCAAAATATTTTGTTATAATTTTTTTTTATTTAAAAAAGAAAGAATGGAAGTTTAAGATGTGTATAAAAAAAATCGAAAAAGCATTAAGAAGCAAAAATAACATCACTCAATGATGACCTCCATTTTCTCTGCACTGCTCCATTTTTGTTATCTGTGGGGTTACCTCAAGGGAAAAGTATATTTTGATAAGTCTATAAGTTTGGCAGAAGCTAATATTAAGCGGGAAATGCTTGCGATCCCACGCCAAATCTTGGAAAGAGGGATGAATAACTTTGCTAACTGACTTACTAACAGCGGTGTAGAGAAAATGAAGGTTATCATTTGAGTGATGTTGTTATTTGCTTCATAAATAAAGCATTTTCATTTTTTTTTTGTATAGGTATATCTTAAACTTCCAATCTATATTTCTGTATTATAAGAAAATATTTTGAATATTCATTGAATTATTCCATTTCAAAAACCGTAGGTTTCACTGCCGGACCCTGTATAAGGTAGAAAAAAGTTGGGTAATTATAGGACGGCAATAGAGGATGATAAGTAGATAATGTTTCAAGTATGATCAGAAGAATAAATTAATGTTTAGCCTGAAATGAAATGTTACTAATTATTAGGTATTAATAATTGCGCAATGCGCAGTACTTTAATTCGATTAAATTTCAAGAACTTTTATGTGATAATACAGTTATCGATTTATGCAAGGCAGTACTTCAGTAAAAAATATTTATAAAATGTCGAAACTGAGTACATAGGTGAATTGTAAGATATTTGATCTGATAAGATACAAATTATTCCGTTATAAAATCCCATTGACAATTTAGGAAGAACAATATGACCATTACGAAATTTGATGTTTCCTATTCGTATTTTCGGGCTAACGTCAAAAGAATTTGTGCGTTTTTTTACCATTTTTAGAGCGAGCAGAGCGATGGGATTTTTATACCACGTGACTCCCGCCGAACCGACGGATTTTAGAATAATCATCAGCATC
Organism: Othius punctulatus; assembly: GCA_951805005.1. Taxonomy (NCBI): domain Eukaryota; kingdom Metazoa; phylum Arthropoda; class Insecta; order Coleoptera; family Staphylinidae; genus Othius; species Othius punctulatus. The sequence continues at coordinate 53,965,703 of OX638142.1, forward strand.
CCAGCTGCCAGAGCATTTGGCGAACTACATAAACTTTTAATTCAAACTTTTATTTATTTATATTTTGTAATGGAAATGAACGTTGCTGTAATTTCGTGCATTTTCATCAGTTTTCGTTGAAGAAAACGAACCTACTACTGTACTACTACTAAAAAAGTTTAAATAGACGATTAGCATGGAAGGAATACAATGCGAAAACGCGACGCAGATCTCGCTCCAGAAAATCGGAGGAGATCGAGCGCGCTCCATGAGCCCGCTGTGGAATAAAAGAACGCGAGCAGAGGTACATCTGTTTGCTCGATTTGGAATAAAAGAACGGAAATGACACCTCCGATGTATCTGATGTAAAACAGTAGTAAAGTAGTTGTTAGGGTGTAATATCACAGTTATTTGACAGTGTCGATTTGATTTGATATTTTCTTTCACTTCGCATTGCAACGCAAGAATATTGTTTTACATACTGGCACTTACTCAAATAGCTCACATTAATAAAGTTAATATGGTCCTAACTATACCATTACATGTATCATAATTACATTCAGTCCATTTTTTATATACTATTATCCAAGTTATCTGTTAATAGTAAATATACACATATTTTTTTAATAATAAAAGGAAATTATTACTGAGCTTCCTTCATCATCAGCAGAATAATTAATCCTAATAATATTTAGACAAATATATCAATCTGTATTTTATTGACAAAACTACATATATTGACATAACTATTGACGGTAATATAAATATGTCCAGGATCTTGTTACAGTTCATCTTAGATGAAATTAGTTTGTTAGGAAGCCTTTTAGCCTTTCTTTTTAGAAACATAAGGTTACAAAATATGTGGTCCACTGGAGAATACTGTTGTAAACGCTTTTGGTTGCTATCGATATCGCTGTTGTGTGGGTGTTTCATTGTTACCAATTCTAAATCACGATTTTATTTTTGTGCGCAGCACGATAAAGTCTCTTTAATACTCTATGGAGCTCACTTAGAAGACTGCTGTTCCAGATAAATAAAACTAAACTCTAGGTTCGAACGTCAAAGTTTCCGAGCAAGGATACTCCTGGATTTACGAGTACCTCAGTGATTATATAATTTTGATGATCTATATTGCGATAGGATAATTCCACATAGTGGTGGTATCGTGACAATCGCGTTATCTACAAACGATAGAAAAATATTCTCGTCCCGACAGTACATAAATTGACGAATGCAGACCTTTCAGACATTAGTACGTCGAAGGCGAACGACAATGAAGCGACTAAGGGGATTTATTGTGCTTCTCTGCCTGGCACCAATCGGTGAGTACCTATGAATTATATTCAATTAAATCAAATAAATACGAATTGCAAATTATATTCCTTAATCAATTACAATAATTATATTGATTAATTGTGTTAATTCTATAATGCTATTTCATATTTTTGGCAAAAAGATTTGATTAAGTTATGCACATTGCGCATGTATTACGTAAAATAAAACTTTTTTTTTACAAATCGACTTTGTTCATTCTTCATATAGCTGTACAGGGGTAGTGTTGTTTTTGAAGCGAAAGTTATATAATAATAAAAATAAAAATAATAATAATAACAATAATAATAATAATACAAATAGTAATAATAATAATAATAATAATAATACAGGTAGCAAGAAGTTATAACAGGTCATTGACTTCCGATCTTTGCACCTTCATATTTAAAATATTTTGGTATAGCTGCATGTGTTATATAAAAAATTAAATAAAAAGTTTTTGTGGTAAATAAAAAGTTTTACTAATAATTATAATTGTAAAAATGTGACATGTAAAAATTATTCTAGTATAGATAACTGTAAGTATGTACTAGGAATACATGTATCAATTAACACCAAGAGAATGTTTACATATGAATCTTTTAATGCTTGAAATCTCACAGAGCTGTTGTAAAGTCATATAAATGTTAAACTCTGTGTGATGAAATGAATTTTTCCTCTATAAAAGTTTAATACCTGTCAACGCTATCAAAGAAATTTTAACATTAGTAATATTTGAAATGTAGTTTATTTTATTTTGAAAACAACTATGCCCAAATATATTTGCTATATCAAATAATGAAAGTTTTATTAATATTAGTATGTATTTCTATTATTTATAATCAGTTACTATTCATCTAAGAAGCAAAATTTGCTCGAAAACCATAAAATCTTACGAAAAGGAATTTTATGCGACATTTATGCAAAGAAAAACTGAAATTTCAGTTTTTTTAAAATGTAATGTGGAATATTGCCACCGCTTTCTTCTGATCCTGTTTCATATCTTGTGTCATCAATAAAAAGAAAAATACAATGTTAGAATACATTTTATTTTATATTGCTGAGGACTGCGTTAAACCAATCGAACTCGGGCGTTCTGTATTAAATGATTAAAGGATTTATACAAAATTGTGCCAAAAGTATAATTTGTTGTTAAACAGTTGTAAATACCAATCTGGATAATTTTGAATCTTCAAAACCAATCAAACTCGGTCGTTCTGTATTTTATGATTAAATGATTTATACAAAATTGTGCCAAAAGTATAATTTGTTTTTAAATAGTTGTAAATACCAATTTGGATAATTTTGAATCTTAAATAGATACAATTCGACTTCAAATATTTGTTGATGTTAGTCTAGTTAAGAGTTTTAATTACCTAATTTACCTAACCTTACCTTACCCTTTAATTGTAGTAGGATTTGTAAAGTCTGATTTTGTTTTAATTTGATTATTTTATTACAGTGCTCTCGGCCAAGCTTCCTTGTACTGGTACAAGTAACCCTATCGTCCAAGACTACTTTACAGAACTAGACTTAAGCAAAGATTTATCAAAGCTATTATGGTACAAAGGCGCAGGAGAAGAAGCTGATGTTTCGAGAGAAGGTGAGTAAAGCACTTGAAAAAATTTAGGCAATATAGGATGATATTATACAGCTGATTTTTAAGCAATAAGTTTTTTTTTAAGTCACGCAAAACGTTCACAATGTCAGTAGGGCGATTATTATTGATAATTCTTCTCTTCTCTCCAGCTCTTCTCATAAATTTAAAACTAAAACTACTACTGCATTTATTGAAGTTTTTCTTGAACAATATTTCTATAAATATTCAGACCGTGAATTATCTCGACAGGTGGTCGTCTAGCTTTCGTATACTTTCGTAAACTTATACTTAACGATCATTTTCTGGCCTCACGCAAACTAATGACGATGATAATATTAAGAATGCATTTTTACGATTTACACTTTGTTATACCGTGCGAGCAAAAATTATTATCATCAACGTTTGCTTTGCATTTAAGGCCATATATCTGTGATTGGTGGGAAAAACAGTAACAGTAAGTCAAGAATTAGCATTTTAAGGAAGCGTCGACTTATACCTTTTTTACCTCCAATAATCGTAGCATTTAAAGTTGTACTAAAACTGCCAACCTATTTAAAAGCTTTAACTGAATAATGTGACATATACTATTTCAAACACAATGTACATCATCACTTTCTGAAATATAATTTGACTTAAACTCATTTTCTCAAATTTTCGACTTATACTGTTTTTCCCACCCATCACAGATATGTTAGCGGTAGAGCTTAATGCACTCTTGGATGAAAATAAATTTTGCTCACACTGTATGTGTAGATAGATTTGCTGATTTGTTATATACCATTAATGCTGGATCTAAACTGGGATTTCGAAAACAGTTTGAGATAAGGAAACACCTTCAGAATATTTTCAAGCTTACTAGATTTTGGGAAAAGAGATAGTCAACTTTGTTATTTCTTATAGACGCGTTACTGAATATTTATGATGTTATGATGTATCACAATTTATTTTAAAAATTAGTACTACATAAAAGAGAAATATTGTATGTAAGTCTCGAAGTACTTACTTTGTTTGTTTATTATTTGTTCCACCATATTGTATTTTTTTAATACCAACAATTACTATTAAATTGGTAGCAAATAGTTTAAAAAACAATGCTAATGTTATAAAGTATTCTAAAATCTCTTCTCTTTCCTTAGAGCACATGATTGAAGTCGATGTCAAATTAGATGCAGATACTGATAAACTAGTTGTAGGAAGCTCAAATTTGCCATTAACTAAGTATATGGAATATTTTGCCCTTCCGAACACAAAAAAGGGATTGCAACTAAACTTCGACGACCAGGCAGCATTTGATGCATATATTGCATCCTCCAAAGTGGACGTCGAACCAGACATATCGGTGAGATTACAATTAATTTATGATGGCCAAGCTTATTAATTATAAATTCATGTAACACTGCAATACTAAAATCACATTTAATAATACCTTACGTACGGAGAGTTGTATATACCTACAACATATCTGCGGTGAAACCAGAAAACAGTGTAACTCCACTTTTACTGCAAATTGTAACGCATAAATTCGACAACTTTCTTCAAATTTATTTTCTGGAAAAAATCTCGAAGGGGTATAGCGCTTTTAAATAAATAACTTTAATGTAAAACACTTTATGCACTCTTAGGTAGAAACAAATATATTCACAAATGTGAAACCATAAATTGTATAGTTATTTGAAAGGTACATTTGGGAATTACTTCCTCGGGCAATCGGAGACCGGTTTCGTTCTTATTAGAACTCTTCAGTCCGATATAACCAGTTTCGTAATTCCCAAGTGTACATTTCCGTATTTAAATATCGTTATATTACACCATTTTTATCTTATTACGTCATTTGTTTTTAAACTTATGACGTTATCGATATATTTCTTAAATGACAACCTATATTTTTATTAATGATTTCGGTAGTACTTTTTATTCTCTTTTCTACAGTAGAAAATTTTCAATATGTTACCTACATAAAACTTTTTTTAGAGAAATTGCCTTAAAATTGAAATATTCAAAATTCTTTAAATTTCCAGAATGAATCTAGTTACCTTACAAAACAACGTTATATTTGACAAAAAAACTTTTTATAATTATGTTTTCAAATGTAACATATTTTATACCGTTGAACAGAGAATACAAAGTACTAAGGAAATCGATAATAAAAAATATTGGTTGTCACCAAAAAAAAACTAGCGACGTCTTAACTTGAAAAATGACTTAACAAGATGAAAATATTGTAGTACACCGTCATTTAATTTGAATCGTAACCCCCTTGAGATAAAATAGTTTTTTATGATTTAAGTGTTAAGAGTGAGATTTTATTTTGTGTGTGGGGAAGTTAGTGGCATGAGCGAAGCGAATGGAGCAACCCCACGAACAAAATAACATCATTTTAACATGTATATCATACACTATTTTTTCTACAAACACCATTAAACGCAACACAGAGGTCTTTAAAATGGTTGCAATCAGCTTTCAATCAAATATGCCAGTTGTGGAATTTATGAAGTAAGTAAATCAGGTTACGTTTTGCATGACATGTATCAAACAATAAAAGTCTCACTAATAACTATGCATAAATAGTTGTCGAAAGAAATTGAAGCAAACAGGTTGGGCAACGTTAGAGCTGTTGCCTACAAAATATTGTAAGATAATATTAGTTCTATCAATGTATTATGTTTGTAATATTTCATTCAAATATATGTGATTTTGACAAATGCATGTCAGATTACTTTTAAAACTAGTGGAATAATATTCCATTTATAATTCAAGTTTGCCGTGTTAAAAGTTCAACTTTTAATAGTGTTTGTAGAAAAAAAAATGATTTCTTTATTTCTGCACTGTATATTGGGCAGTAGAAGTTCATTCTGTCAACATTTATCTGCAGATTTATTTAAGATTAGTGTAATAATTTTCTGAGAAATGGTGTATTAGCGTATGATGTATGTGTAAAATAATAACGTTAAAATAGTCTCCTATAAAATTAACATTTTTGGGAGTTGCTCTGTTTTCAAGTTTCACCGACGATATACGCACGAGTGGAAAAGTTGCGCACGAACCTCTTAGTGGTGAGTCCAGTGATTCCATTCGTGCGTAGTTGGTTTACAACTTGAGTCACGTATTATACCTTACCTACGTGTACTAACAACTTGCATCTACTATAAATTAGATTGATTCATAATATAAGTGTTCGAGAAAATATATGGACTAATATTCACAACAACAGCATAAATTCTAGCAATGCATTTCGGCAACTAACCAGGAATAACTAACTGTGAGATTACTGGATTTATTTACATTGTCTATGGATGGTATAAAATTGACCAGTTATCACATACAATTATATATAAATTAGGTTATGTAGGGTGTCTAGGGAGAAAGAAAAGACCGTAAATAGCTACGTATTTAATTTTTGTTCACGAAATCGCTGAAATACTGATATTTTTAATCAAAGGAGGATAACTTTTGGCAAGTAAAACAAAAACTAATACACCATTGTATTGAAAATTACGCAAGCATTCAAATGAACTATAATGTCTATAGTCCGTACTTGAGCACGAGTTCGACTCAAGTCGTATATTTGCGTATATTTGGTTGCATTTAGTGCATAAACGTTTATAGAAAATACGCAACCAAATATATGACTTGAGTCCAACTCATGCTCAAGTACGGACTATAGATATGGGCCTAACCCGTACTCTACGGGCCTAACCCCCTAAGTAAACCCCTCTCCAGTTAAAAAAATGAGGTTACCTATCCTGCCGCAAGGGGGATTCAAAACTTGAAGGTCATTTGCTTGCCATAAGTTCCGCCTTTAATTAAAAATTGACATATTTCAACGATTTCGAAAAAAAATATATTCGTACATATTTAGGGTGTTTCCTTTCTCCCCAGATACCCTGTATAGCTGTCGTCAGGCAAAATTATAGTAATATACGCATTTTACAAATTTTCTAACTATTCTTGATAGCTTTTCGTGAACTAAAATTACAATTCAGTGACACAAGGCAAATGCCGATGCTGACAACTAACATAAATGTCAATGCGTATTTAAAGTCCTAATCAATTGAAGATAGTGTTATGTTTTTTTATCGTCGATCGGCAGAAAATGTATGATCTTCGTAACACTTGACAGTATCGAAGGTATCACTTTTACTGCCTAGACACTAAATTTAATCCGAAAATGAGATATTCCGGATGTAAGATATAAGATATAGATATTCCGGATATAAGACTTTACTGTAATTGAATGATAACTCCCGGGATACGAGATATGTAAACATATCCATAACAACTAAGGCGTTATAAGAGGGCGCAATGAATTCGGTGGCTTCACGGCGTCACCGAATTATTACGCCCATCGAACAAAATCCATCTCTCGGGCTAAAGCACTCGAACTGGATTTCATCGTTCTCCGGGCGTAATCGCCTTTGGTGTATAAATAGCTAATATCTTGTGGGTCCATTTGTTTATAAAATTATTTCATTTTATTTTAGCAGTTTATGAATACCTATTGACTATTATTACTTTAAAATTTATGATATGCTGATAGATTAATACTAAACTGCAAGTTTGTAAAATGTTTAACCCTGACGAGAATTTATAATTATAATTCTGATTACATTACATATTTGATATTGGTGGTAACAAATGTTTGCAATTTTGTTATAGATAAATCCATTTCCGATCTGGATCAAAGTTGACGTAGTTAAAGGTCCAGGCAGCAGTAAAGAACCCCTAACTCTTCCGGAAAATAATGATTTACCTTGTTATACTCTACTATTGGGATGGACAAAGTTTTCGAATAAATTACAAGAGAAGGATATTACTTCGCTCAAAGCCGTTGGGGATAAATACAGAACAGTGTATTCCATTCTAGCATCTACATTAGTAGACCAAGAAAAATTGATATACCCGAAACTTGAGAACGATGAAATAAAAGTTTCGTTTGAAGCAAGCGACGAGGACAAGATTAACATGAAAAACTTTAAGAAGTTAGTCGACACAACAAAGACTAAATGGTTTATAAACAAGCCTTCCGAAATTCAAGAACGGGAAAATATGTGCCTAGATACAAACACAGATTTTATGGCATACTTTGGCCTAGATGCAGACATGACACAGCTCACATGGACAGATTTCGTAAATAAAAAAACTTACGAGGTCGCTTTCAATGGTATGTAAACTAACATTGTTGTAATTAAATCACAGGAAATTGCCACACAACAGTCTAAAGTTGATTTCGTCTGCGCCAATATTAATAGCCCCTGGTAACAACAGATATCGTCACAAACGATGAAAGTTACACATCCACACCAAGTCGGTCCAATAACTTTATCTGCATTTCTGATTTCAGAGAGTAATCACAATTATATTTAAGTTATTAATTTAGTGAAGTTTGTTAGCCGAGATGAACTTGATTATTTTATATCCATTACTTTTATATTCATTAACCATTACTGTTGTTAATATAACAATGTTGTTACTATGTATTCACTAATTGATTTATTGAATTTCAGGAGAGAAGCATATGTTGAAAGGCGAAGTAACACTGAAGGACACAAAACTGTATGTTGGAGGCGATTTGGAATTAAGTACTCTCTTAAAAATGTTCAAAGCTCCCCAAGAGAATAAGAAAAAAGGCTTGTTTTTGAACTTCGATTCAGACGATACATTAATTGCGGCATTGAAAGTAATTGGAGTAACAAATAACGTAAGTGAGATATTTATTTTACATTGAGGATGGATTTCATATCTTATCGGGAATAATTGTTTATATCTATAGCTTGGAAGTAATAGGGCCAATGTCCATTTTGAAAGTTTTGTAGAAATGATCAATTTCATCCGATTTCATCCGATTTATTTTTGTTTTACTTTTTGTATGGTACATGTTCCATGCTTTAATTAATTTCCTCCGTCATCCTTCGCAATTGTCGAAGACAAAAAATAATTATGTAGAATTATTTTTGGAGTTGAAGTTGAAGTTTGAAGTTGAACCGTGGTTTAGCGGTGGCTTAGAGGTGTTTTACAAACGGTTACTAAGATTAAACCACCGTTTAACCGTAGCTTATATTTTTATCAATAACATCTGTTAGTTTTTAGATAAATGTAGTCAGGCAGATGAAAACTCACACCAATTGTGTTTCATTTATATATTAACATGGAGTTTCATCACGTATCAGCCACATCTTCCGATATAGAAGATAAATATTCAAATTTAAATATTTTGTTGTTGAGTATTTAACAATTTTTGTGGAATTGAAAAGTTTTACATTTAAAATGACAGAGAAGTGCTATTTTGAAGCACAGAGAAAACTTTTGAAGACTGAGGTCTTCAGTGGAGGTTTCAACTAGTAAACTACAAACCAAAAATTAGTCTTATAGTGTGTGCGACTAGTCAGTGTGATCGCCTAATTAGAACCTTGCGCGTTTGCGAACAGTTTGTTTTGTTAAGTGTATATTAATTCGATATTTGAGTATATTGCCTCAACGGGAGCGACGAGAAGGGAGGGGGTGGCGAAAAAAAATTGGCAGCTCTATTGTTTTGCTTTCCTCTCACCCCTCCTGTTTTACTTAGGGCTACGACCAAAGTAAAATCACAAAATATAAAGCAGTATCAATTAGTATCAATAAAAAGTCACATAATTTTGTATACTTGTCAGTGTTTATATAAGTATATAATGTAATGCTTAAATATCGCAAATAGTGATAAGCCCAGTTTTGAAAGACAACTGCTTAAATATCACTACTACCCTCAATTTAACCTGACTGGGTTAGACCTGGTCAGTCTCGTCAAGACAGCAACGAACCAAGAAGAAGTCTTCAGTTCTCTTTTTGGAGATATCAAAATTCCTTACTTTCACGTGTTTTACTATCTTTAAAACATAATGTTCATCAAAATTATTGAGATAGACCATATCGAATTATTTTGTACTTAATTTTTGTCAGTGAAATAATTCATAATACATAGCAGATAATTTAATTTCAGTAATTATCTATAATACAAAAAAAAAACCTTATGGTTTCTATATTTTCTTATCGTCATTACAAAGCGAGGAAAAGAATATTACTCACCCTACATTCATACAATATTTAAATGTATTATTTTTTATTTTAGTTGAAAAACATTCCAATTTGGATCAACGCAAATGTTCTTAAAATAGCAGGTCCGACTAATACTCAGAATGTTTTGACTTTAACTAAAGTAGCTAATAGTGTTATGCCATGCTATACATCGTCATTTAGTTGGATCTACGATAATTCTCTTAAACTACAAGACACCGATCTAACGACTATGCAAAACAAATTTGACCACTTGCATAAAATATATCAAGTTCCTGCAGCATTAGTAGATGTATGGGCCGATATCACCAAGTTGCTTCCGGATACAAAACCCGAAGATAAATTGACAATTTCGAACAAAAACGAAGATATAAAGAATGTTAATTTATTGGACTTCATCAAGATGAAAACAGACATGACTGCTGCTGAAAAAATACGTGTATCTTTTGACATTTCCACGAGGCTCGGCAACCTGTTGACTATGTGCCCGAAACATAACCAAGATGTTAATGAATACTTCATGCTCAATGACGATTTGACAACGCTAACTTGGTCAAAAAGCATTATCGATGGCACTGAATTGGAAGCTGCTCTTGCAGGTATGTTGTTTTGTTGCATAACTTTTTTTGTGCGGAATATGGTTTAGTGACACCATTATTAATTAGCGAATCTTTTATCAGGTATCCTGAATAAATAACTTCCCGGCTATTTCAGTGTGCCACCATGGAAATTATTGGAATAACGTGGGGATATCTTATCTCTTTGCTCGCTGAAGTCTATTCAGTTTGATATTTTTGCAAAATAGAGACATATATAAAATCATAATTCATTGCAATTATTTTTAACTGGTAATAACTAATTTTTCCTAAATTGATTTTAATATTTCCTTCGCTTTCCTTTCTGCGTATAGTCTTATTCGTAATCACAACTGGAACAAACTATTCAGATTAATATCATATCCAACGTTTTACTTTTATGTTTACAGGTTGACATGTTAGTTATTTGTATAGAAATTTCAGGAAAATAACAAGGCTTAATCATAATTTCTCCTTGTCGCACCGGTTTACTTAAGTGAAGTTTGATTATTTATTGAGATAATTATCAGAGATAAACGGATCATTATTGTGATTATTTTGATTTTGTTTCAGACCCTGAAATACTTATGGTGAAAGCTGATGTATATACGAAAGAAGTAGAAAGTGTAAAGACCGCATTTATTGGAGACGAAAACAGCAAATATAGATTAGAAGACCTATTGGCGGGATTTAAGCAAGTCAGGGGGAAGAAAGGTCTGAAATTAAGTATCAAAGATAATGATGTGTTTGCTGCAATTGCTGCTAAACTTGACAGTGCTACATTTACTGTAAGTAATCTGATATTTCGTGACGTTTCTCTAAATAATTATCTTTTTTGAATTGTGGTGGCATTTACTTTGTGATACATTTTATCAATTATAAATAAAACAAGTTACTATGTGAGTATCACATAAATTTATTTATTTGTGACTATAGTTTCGACTACTTAGGTAATCATTATCAAACTATATCTTATTCGATAATGATTACCTAAGTAGTCTAAACTATACTCACAAATAAATAAATTTATGTGATACTCACAAAGTATCTTGTTTTATTTATATAAATAATTATCTATAAAAATGACTACAATTACATTGTATGTTGTATAATAAATGATTATCGATGTTTATTTTGCAACGTAACGTAAGAAACAAATTTCTAATATGGCATTTACATTAGTTTTTGGCCATACAATAATAAACTGCTACACTTACGAATTAAAAATAATGCAAACTTTGTTAGACTTGCTACTTACGGCAGGACCCGGCACACTAAGAGCTGCTTACGTTAACGCAATTTACTCAATTTTGCAAAAAAAAAATTACTTACGTTATTTTGCCATTTACTCATCGATATTATACGCTATTCATTTGAACTTAATGTTTGATCCTTTGAAAATAAATATTGGTAAGGTAATATTTTTCGATTTAAATGTTAATTGGCAACATGAATTGACGATGCTATATTTCCCTCTACCACGTGGTTTCCAGCCTTAAAGTTTTATATTGGTATTCACATATTCATCAAATTTTGACAATGCTTTTGAATTGACAATTTGAGATCATTAAGTATTCTTGACTTACCATATTTAAATGAATAGCCTATATATTGTAATTAACGCAGTAAAAAATTGACCTCGTTATTCTGCAGGAATTAGAAGAATTTCCAATTTGGATACATGCTGATGTAGTAGGTGAAGACAAGGGGAAAATTGACTTGAATTACGACAACAACAATAATATTTTCAACTGCTACACTTTATCACTTGGGTGGACGAAATCAGATTATGCAGAGACCGATTTCGAAGCAATGCAGGACGTGGCCCCTGACCAAAATCTCAAAACTTATCTTGTCCCAAGTTCTCGATTGGTTGAAACTATTACATGGAACGATAAGTTAACCGGCAAGAAATATCCTCTAACTGTTTTGGGGTCAATTAACGATACCGGGATTATCAAGGATATTGAAAAATATTATGTTAATAAGGAGGGAAAATGGGAAATTTTCTGGGATATTCCTGAGGTGTTACATGACCAATTACGCCCATGTCAGCAGCCAAAAGCAACATATTTTGATATTGAAGATCTATCACTGCTGAAGTGGGCGCAGAAAGTGAAGTTGGGAGATATTGCAAACACTGTGAAAAGTAATGACGACGCATATAATTAGACTATAACCTTTTTCAATAATTTGATTTCCTTTTGTAGGTGTAGATATAATTGGGGTAGAAGTCACTTTCACCGAAAGTACGTTAAAAATTGCTGGCGGTACTCCGACAGAATTTTGGGAAGCAGTGAAAGTCGAGGAAACATCTGAACGGTTTGGTATTAAATTTGAAATCGCCTCAACTGATGCTTTATCTGAACTACACAAAGAGGAAAAATTAATGGTAATTTTAAAATACGACGATTCAGATATTAATGTTTGCGGTAAATTATATACTTACAAATCTTTTATTTATATATTTACAGAAATTAAAACGCCCAATCTGGATACATGCTGATTTGGTTCAAGTAAATGATGCATCCCCACCTGAAGTTAAAATCGATAAGGATACATATAATGAATTGCTGAAGTGTAGACACCTATCAATTGGACTATTTGGTGATACAAATGTTACTAAAATTGACGATAAACTGAAAAAGGAAATGGAAGATACAAGAAAAACATATACAACTGACACAGTTACATATTCCGTGCGTGCTGGTCTATTCAGTGGTACTAATGTGGAACATTTGAGTAAATTGTTGGCAGGTGAAAGCAATACTGACACCATCACATTAATAACAAAGGAAGATGGAGATACTGACAGCATAAAGTATTTAAAAATAAGACCTCTTTTGCGCGAAGTACCGGTAAAAGGACGGTTTTATATAGACCTTTCTAAATCCATTCAGGAATCCTTGGTAGGTTTTCCAAAACTTGCAAACTTTTTTAATGATGGCAAACCAAGCGAAGTGACGTGGCTCCAGTCAGTGAATACTAAAGCAGATTTAGATAAGGCTCTTGAAGGTATATTGTTGTACAATAGTCGCGAAGTATTTCAAACGCATATATTTCAGGCACGAAGAATATGATAGGAGCGGATGTATATCTCAGCCTTGATGGCACAACCGTTATTGTGTCTAATAAGCCACCTAAAGCCGAGGAGGTGCCACCTAAGAAAGATGAAGATTTACCATACCCACTTTTAGAATTTCTACAAAACGTGGGTGAAAAAGAAAAAAACATAGGAATAAAACTGAATTTCACTTCAACGGGAGCCTATACCACAGCAATAAAAAATAAAAAAATTCTAGATTTATTAGTGGTAATTTTGATACCAGCATCAATTAAGAGACATCTTCTTATTTTTTTTATTTCAAGGATTTGGCGGTACCAGTCGTAATTAATGCTAACGTGGCAAAGGCCACAGATGCAGGAGAATTAACAATAGTTGAATTGAAAGGTACAGATGAACTTTTATTTAAACGAGACTTTTCACTAGGATGGACAATGGGAATTGAAGGAAAACCCTACATCAAACAAAATACAGACGACATGAAAGATAAAGCTACATCTATAAAAACTTCTTCAAAAATATACTCGATACGTGCTCTATTATTACCAGATAGTTGGGATGTTCTCAAAAAAAATTTGCTGGATGGAAATGATGGTGATATGTTATCTATTTGGTCACCGCCTGGGGAGGACGGAACCATCGATGCACTTAAATTGAAAATATTATTCGCAAATAATCCAAAGCTGCTATATCTAGACTTAACGGACGACACAAGATCACGTATAGCCAAAGCTAGCGGTCGTGCTATATTACCGTTTTCTTTCGCACTAACAGCTTTGCTTGCTGCAATACCGTTATTGTTACATTAGATACAACATTTATAATACAAAAATAATACGATACGCACTTTTCATATTTAAGTTGTTATAATTATACGATTTTTAATTAAAACTATCCAACTGTTTTCTTTTCCATGATGAACTGAACAGATAAACGTATTACGACGTAGAAAATAATTTAATAATAAGTTATTGAAAATATATACTTGTTGTAGGAGACAAGTTTTCAACTTTTCGTTTACAGATAAATTCAATTACATAGTTAATATTTTGCTAAAACTAATTAAGGCGACGAAATACAAATTTGAAATTGAATGTTTAAATTTAAAGAAGTGTTTCAGAAGTGAAGAAGTATAAACAAAAAGAGGGCCTGCCTAACATGTTGCAGGTCCTCTTTCTGTTTATATTGCTCTTTCCAATATTAGCTAAAATATGACATATTTATTAAAAAAGTTAAAGATAATTTTAAACCAAATTATTTGCAGTACTATTAGTTGTACTATATTTCAATAGCAAACCATGGTTCAAACAATTCATAGCTCAAAACATCATCTCAGTATTACCAAACGTTTAAGAAAAATAATTGTCTCAATTCAATTAAATGGTTTTAGTTAAAAGCGCGGTTAAAATCACTTTTTAGCCAATCAGGTTCCAAGTTTTTCGAATATTACCTAGCAACAGTCAAAATGTAGCTAACGTCGCTGTTAAAAGTACAGAACAGGGCCAAATATTTGATTTAACTTTTTGCATTGCAATTTCTCTAGCAAACTTTCTGTTTCAAAGTATACTGAAAATGAGTGGCTCACACTGAAACAAGAAAAAAATGTTTCAATGAACAATTGCTCTTAAACAGCCATTCCGTTGAACGTTTCAACCAGCAAATTTCTATCTACCTTCACTATAGGTTACCAGTATTTATAAGCTACTGAATATAATAATTTATGTTTAATTATTGAAATCGATTTATAGGTTGAAGGTAGAAATAAAAAAGAAATTATTACGGTCCGGCAATTTTATATAAATGAATATACCTCAAATTTTCGCAAAAAAAATTAGAACAAAAATTGTTTATTGACGATGAGATTTAGACGGAGCCGACTGCCGTGACTTCGAATTTTTCCCGGTTGATGTCCACCAAGACTTTATCTACGATTCTGAATGTTCTGAACAGATCGAAGATAATACTTATAATGATGAAATGTATATGCCTGGCCGATCGACAAAAAGGCAGAAAGTCGGATCATTTGTCATCAGACGTTCAGAATCAATTAACGCCACCTTCTCGAACGTGTGGATAAAACTTACTGGGCATACTAAGTAAAACAAAGTTGTTGTAAATTTTGTCTTCCTAGACAGCTATAGAAAAATGTTTGAAACAAAAGCTGTAGGGAATAATTTTCTCTACAAAAGAAAAAAAATACGACCATTAGGACGCGAGATGTCGAGGGTAAAGGTTTTTTTTAAAGAAAATTGGTTCGATTAACATGCATTTGTATACCCACTGACCTTCTAATCAATCTCATAAGAATTGGCTGGCCTTTCCGTTTTATAAATATTAGGTGTTTTTTTGTCTAATTTTACTGTACTAAGTTGGGAGATTGCATTTCCAAGGATCACCACAGCACGATTAAATGCCAAGACTTGAAGTCTTGCAATTGTACAATGTTATGCACTGACTAAAATTTCACAAGAGAAGAAACACAGCTTTTGTGATCAGCTTCACCCAGTAGTTAGGAATATGCGAAGCCAAGACATGGTCTTGACCAAAAATTGGCTGCCCCGTCCGTTTTGTAGATATATATTAGATATTTTATTATCTAATTTTACTATACTAAGTTGGGAGATTGCATTTACATAGATCATCACAGCATGGTTTAATAACAAGATTTGAAAAATGTTTCAAATTGTACCATGTTATGCACTGACTGAAATATCAGAAGAAGGGAAGAAGTGCAGCTTTTGTTATCAGCTGAACTCAAGACAAGCCAAGACATGGTATTAATCATTTTGGGGACCTCAGTGCTATAGTAGGTAATCAGCAGCGAACAAACTATAGGAAGACATGAGATAGGAACCCTCAATAATAACGTATCAAAGTGAATACATCTGCGAAGAAGAAGATGAGTTTAATATAGGAGCCATCTTCTTCGCACACAAAGAATGCCACATGAGTCTCACAGAACTGGAAAACCAAAAAATAAACAGATCAAACGGATATAAAAAAATTGAGAAAATCACTGGTAGAAGAACGAAACCGACAACCGACATCTCAATTGATAGCCATCTTATAGAACCAACATTGTATTTAAATCTAGCTAGAGTGAGAGAATAAATACAGGAAACAACTTCCAAGAGATAACATTCATTGTTCTGAAAAACCGAGACACCTACATTCACTTTTTTAATCATCCAGAAAGATATGAAGATTGAAAATCTTAAAGATACGACATCTTCAATTACATGTTAATGAGTGATTACTACTATTTCATTTTAGTATATACGAATATATTTGATGTGATTAAGGAAGTTACAATGGAAGTGTAGTCAAGTTTATATTTTAAAAAAAGGTAAGTTATATGAAGTAACTAAAACGTGTAATCCTTGCAACTAATAAATAATCTAGGTAAATCCAGATATCTACAATGATATGATAATTTGTTTCCTACAAAAAGCATGTATAATCGGTTCAATTTTTATTTTTAATGAAGTTTGCTCTGTTAGGGTGGCAGTACTGTTGGCCAATGTAAAAGGTCACTAGACTTGAAAAAATAAGTTATATTAAAAAAAGAGGTTATATTTTATGAAGTGGGCAATGTTGCCATCAAAATGATTGAATGATTGAAGCAATAATTTAATTATTTCAATATATGAATTAGGCAACGTTGTTAGAAATCTATCAACGTTGCTTGAAAGGTTATTAAAATAATTTAATTACTTTGTCACAGTCAGATCAATTTTGTTGGTGTTCATGTGTAAAACTTTATAAAATGAAACAGCCTTCTTAGTTAAAAATAAAAATTGAACAGAGTATAGTTTAAGATTAACCTTAACGTTACTGAACATATTGAACATAATTATATTATATTGTAGAAAATACAAATTGGTAAATATAATAAAACAAATTTTGGAATAAAAATCTAAATCTAACCCAACCTCAGGTTAATTAAAATCGATATAGAAATCATAATTAAACTAATTTCAGCGATGCAATTCAAAATATTATCCAGCTGTATAAAAATATATAAAATGTGCTGATAACATAATCAATAAAGCATCCAATCTGTCCAATAATTAGTATGGGTAGATATCTACAACCAATAATCCGCAGCAATCAAGCCCAAATAATTAAAACCATAACACGGAGAAGGACTTTAATCTACAGGATGTCTACAAATATGACATCACTGATGAATACAAAGACTTAAAATTAAAACTGCTTGTATTTCTGTAATTAAGAGGGCTAGAAAATTCGCATTGGCGCCATTGTAGCATTATGCACTATTTTTCGGGGAAGACCACGTAGTTTGTGAAACAATTTGTTCATATTTGAATGTTTCCTAACATTGTAAAAACAGTTACCCTTCTGCTGATTATATTTTTTTACATATTTAACGATATTTTTGTGTAATTACGGTTATTCTTCGTGAAATCAATTTGAATACTGATGAGAAATTTAAAACAAAAAAGTAATCATCAGGTAGGTTGAGTTATTTCAAAGCAATTGGTAAACTTTGATGTTTCTAGTCTTTATATCAACTTCTTGGTTTGAGTGGTCTTCCCCGAAAAATACACGTTTATACCATACTGTGGCATGGCCGATAAAATGGCCGACCTTTAAAATATTTTAGTGCAGCTACTAAACATTGATGGCGCATCGTGCGATTATTTGAATATTAACTACTAAACATGCTAGAATAGGCTGGCTTTTTCCGATTCCTTCATTGCCAAGTTCTCTATATAACTTAAAATTTCCTCTGGGTCAGCTCGTAGGGTAAGAATTATTCTGGCTGAGCTGGACTATTGACGACCATATACATTCTTGCACATAATTGAATTGCATGAATGCAAAGAAATTGTTTGCACTGCACTACTGTCCGTCATCGCATCGGTAGGTAAAAAAATGTGTGCAGTGTATGTATAATATGTACATATATTCGTGTAGGATGTTTGTTTACATTTGAACAGTTTTATGATTTGGATGCGGTATCAAATTTAATTTGTTTCGTTATGTGATTTTCATCGTTTTCGCTGAAAATTGGTTGTTGACAATATTTTCAGGCGGGCACGATTTAATCTGCGGTCTGATTAAATACAGTGTCTCAGTACTACCAGACAACAAAATTAACATTGGTGAATTATGTAAGGATCGATTATTGATGTAGATGTGTGTATATAAAAATGTGATACAAATGAAACAACAGGTAGTTGAATTAATCAAATTTACATTAATGTCAGGTTGCTGTTATTTTTAGAATTTTAGAATTTAATTATGTAATATGAAAATTATTTGACAGAAGTAAATTTCTGTTTCTTCTGGACACTCAGAAAGAATATATAGCTCATGGCAATAGTTGATCCTCATATAATTTCCCAATGTTAATTTTGCTATGTCTGATAGTCACTGTATTTTTTGGGTAATTATTTTACATTTTTTGTCTATAAATAAAAGTGTTTCTTAGATGTAAGTTCCGTTAACTTCGGCTAGAATATTACCAAAGCAATATTCTTGCATTCATTGTTTTATTAACTAATAATACGTTAGATACAAAATATATGCTAGATACATAATAATTTATGAACATTAACTTCAATGTTTTCACAATGTTGATGTTGATGGATTCGCGTATCTAGATATCACGAATACCCAAGTAGCAATCTAACATTGATAGGTCAATGCACCTGTCCATGCAGCCATTCAAACAAAATAAAATTCTCAAATTTTTTGCCTACTTAATGCAACAGGTGGTTCTTGAATTAGATGATTGTCGTGATTGTCACAAATGAAACAACAGGTAGTTGAATTAATCAAATTTACATTAGTGTGAGATTTTTAGAATTTAAAACTATGTCTGGTAGTCACTGAGACACACTGAATGAAGCATATAAAAAGAGACATTTGACACATAACTAGTTTTGAGTTAAACGAAAAACAAAAAACCTATCAAGATACCAATGAACTTGCAGTTCAGAAAGAAATGTTTTATTTATTATTTTAATAAAATAGGTGCTTTATTAAGAAATGTGCAGCTGAGACTTGAAAATGTCTGCTTATGCATCTAACTGAACAATTTTTTTTTCTTTTGTATATATTTTAATGATACAAACACCAATAAGTTTAGGCTAGGAAATGTTGGGGTTGCAATAGAAAAAGATTTCAAAGAAAATAAAAAAAATATTTAGGAATCACTACAGTAAGCAGAAAAAACTAAAAACTAAACTCTTAATGCATCGTCTTCATTATCCGATAAAACAACCATATCATCCTCATCAGAAGAAACCGCCAAAAAGTTGACATCATGCGGGTTTTTTTTTTATTATTCATTTAAAAAAAATCTTTTTTACAGCATAAATTTATGATTGTCTAAAAACCTTATTATCCCCCATCAGATGTACCGAGTGATTTTTACTTACTTAGAAAATCTAGTTTTTCAAAATGATAACAATCGAAATAGTAATTTTTGGAAATCACTCAAGATATAAATGATATTTTTTTATTGCATGTTATTTTTAGATTATTGAATAACTTAAAGGTCCTGATCACCACGAACTGATTTTCCAAAATTGATATTTATTAAGTCATATTTCTCGTCATTTAGGCCACTGTAAAAGAACACCTACAGGGTCTTTATAAAACTAATACATTAACAGGACTAGATTCATGTTTGTAGAAGCTATTTCAATAAATATTAATTATCATTTACAAAATTTTCTCCGAAAAACCACGTTGCATCAAAAACGTAGAAAGTATGCAGTGATAATAAAAATTAGAACTTAAAATGAAGATTGGACAATTGGAAGATGTGAAGATTGGAATTATTGATATTGATTCATAAGATATATTTGACTTAAAATGACCTCAGCATTACGCCCTTAACGTATGGCAGGTATGTCACAGGATATCCTGTATATCATTTGAAAAAAAAAAATGAAGTGCCTTAAAGTACACATATTAAAAATTCTTTGTGATTTCTAAATGAACAGAATAATTCTTATGCCACAGTTAAAAAATAAAAAGTGTGGTTCTAAATAACTACACTGGCGAGCAAAAAATAGAGGTCACTTTAAAATTATGACTTATTTTTGGATTTTTGTTTGTTTTAACCTTATGTTTGTAAATTGTAAACCAAAGTAAGCGTTTAATAATACATTTCCTGACAAGTGTTATCTATCTGTCAGTTACTATCACCGTGTTACAGACTTTTATGAAACAACATCAATTTCGCTCTAATTGAAAACCTAAGTTTCGTTGTGGTTTTTTTACATAGTGTTGATTATTCTCTGCGAAACTTGTCATTCACACGTCATTTTTTTCATTATTTTTTGTTCCATATTAGTCCTAGGAACAAATATTCGAACTTCGTCTGAACTGTAACTTGTGATATTTCCAAAATAGGCAATAAAAACAATAAATATGCTTTAGGATTCAACATTGCTTTTTTAATTTAGTGTGCAAAATACAGTACAATTGTTTACAATTTGCAAACATAAAGTTAAAACAAAAAAAAAAACAAAAATTAAGTCATAATTTTAAAGTGACCTCAATTTTTTGCTCGCCAGTGTATAATATTTCAACGTTTAACAACTATTCTTGCTAAATTATTTTTGTTACTATTTTGGTACATCTTCTGGGTAAAATGATGTAATAATTGTTGTCTTCATCGCCATTAAATGAACAGAACACTTATCATATTACAGTAAAACATTTATAAGTGTGGTTCTAAATAGTTATAATGTTTCAATGTTTAACAACTGTTCTTGGTAAATTATTTTTAGATACTATTTTGGTACCTATTCTGGGTTAAAATTAGATATTTTTTTTCTTTCTGAGTATTATCACCACCATCATCACCGCGTCAATATTTATCAATTCCCATTTAAAAGTGTTGGTCGAGATTCGTTTTTTTGTTTTTAATATGGTGGTGTGGTGGTAAAACACATTACTTTGTTAGTATCTGTTAGAATTTGTGATACTAACAAAGTAATGTGTTTTATTTATACAGTTAATAACAATCATCCCTGTTTCTTTCATTGTAGTTGATCTCCGATAAAACGAATTATACTAGATACATTTTCCGAACGTCTTGTTAATGAGCCACAGATTATATGTTAAGACTCATACAGGTGTACGTTTTGTAGAGTATTTACCTTGATTTTTTAAATAAAGCAAGAAGTGAGCTTGAAACACTATTGCGCACTGATAAAATATCGAATACAATCATATGATTAGTGGTAGTGATAAGCACGGATATAAAATGGACTACAATTCGACATCAGTTTGTGTAAAATTAGGAGCTGAATAAGAACAAGCTCGGACAATGTTCCGCATAACTATTCTTATGGTTCTATTGGGTAAGCATTAGTTTTCTAAATATACGATCTTGAACGACATTTGTATGTACAAAAGATTAAAATTTAAGTGAAAATATGAAAACATTATATTTGATTTGATCGCAATTGCATTAACAGCTAGGACCGTCATAAAATAAATAATTTTATACGATTATTAAAGTTTGACATTAAAGTTAACTTAAATGATTACAATGGATTGCCAGGTGTAAGTTCTAATGAAGATTATGATTGCTTTGATGTTTCTAATCAAGTCAAATGGTTAAACGGCAAGAAACCTATACAATAATTTCGAGCATTATTTGGGATAAAATTGTAGATTAATTCCTGATGGTTTGTTTATATAATTTAAAATCACTCTGGACGAACTCCAAGGTAAATAACAACACGAATGGTAACAAATAATTTTAGTAACGATTCGCACATGATTTATTTTATGAAATAGTGTCCTTTTCAGGTCAGGCGTTCTTGTAAATGAAATTTGAGAAAACGAAAATCATATATGTACACACATATATGTATAAACATATACACATATGTATAATCATATATGATAAAACATATATGTACACACACAAAATACAACACAAAACAACAAAATGTTATATAAATAAATGTATTATTGAAGCAGCGCGGAAAGACCCCTTCTGGGGTCGATAGCCTTAATAACGATCGTTATATATATCTAACTGAAATTTATTTTCAAAGATATCCGGTTTTTCAGTTTTATATATATAAGTATATCATATACCTAATAATATAATAAAGCATATACCTAATTATTTGATTACACAAAAATAAGTATTGAAAACTAAGAATGTTTTTACATTAAAATTAATATGTAAACAAAAACTTTCTACACTTAACTCAATAAGAATCTGCCTGCATTAGCAAAGTAGTTACTACTCGGCACAATTACAAGAAACTTCATGTGGACGGTTTCTTATATTTCCATTGGTTGTTATGGAAAGTTGATGGGTCCCCGATAAGATAAAATTTAAAAAAATCATGCAAACATGGCTGTTTCCGTTCTCCTCAGGCGATATTCTTTCAACCTTCTATCACTTCCGGTTCCACCGGAAGTAGCTATCAACTTTTGTTTTTTAAATGGAACACTATATATATTATTACAGTTCTGTCTTCCCTGATGAGTACACCTATATTTTCTACTTTCTGAGATAAAAAATAAATTCCAAGATTTTGAGCTTAAAAAGATGTTAAGAAAAATGGCTTCAATTTCTCTTATAAATAAGATAAAATCGGAAAATTTATCTCGAATTGTACCTGAAATGTACATCTTTAACTGATATATGTTGCAGCTGAAAATTTTGACAATTAGTCATTAAAAAATGTCATTAGTTAAGTGCCCACTTAAAGTAAGCGTATTTCATTTTTATTTAAATGGAATGATATATTTTTTATTTCATAAAGCAATTGGCATGACAATTTGCTAGAAAAAAGTATTATACAACAATATTCTCAAAATAAGTAGTTTTGAAATATTTTGAAAAATCGAATTTCTGCTTCATGTAATTTCTCCTATGCTATTTACACATGCATCATAGTTTGAGAAATATGCTTATTTTTCATCACTGTGATAATTAATGTTAACAAAGCAATTTCAATTTTGTCCACTTTAAATGTGTATATATATATATATATATATATATATATATATATATATATATATATATATATATATATATATATCGTTGATAATCAGTCATATTAGCCCCAAAAAGCCGTTTTGGAGGAAATAAATTATATAGTTTTGAAATTAGGTATACATACTCTTGAGTACTCTAGAATCGAATACTGTCGAGATTCCCCTCCCCCGGTGGGGGCTACATCCGTTAATATTAAAAAAAATATCCCCCAAACGGCGAATTTGTGATATTTTTCGCAATTATCTCTTAAATGGTGCACCGCCTAAATTTTTTTATATCAGGTCAAGTTGACGGAAACAACATTTTGAAAACAAAAAATATATATTTCACAGTTTGCCACCAAAACTATACTTCACAAGCTTTAGATGCCGGAAGTAAAATTATCCAGCAAACCCAGCCAATTGGACTTTTTGGCGGAATAAATTAAATAGTTTTTAAACTTTTAAGAAGCGAAATTCCTTTGGTAACATTAGTTATCACAGTTACGAAAGATAAGTATGTTTCGCAAACTATGATACATGTGCAAACAGCATAGGTGAAATTACATAATGAAGAAATTCGAATATTCGAAATATTTCAAAAACTACGTATTTCAAGAACATTGCTGTAAAATACTTATTTGTAGTAAATTGTCATGCCAATTGTTCTATGACAAAAGTTTTTTTTCACCAACTTGAAGCTAAGACTGTCCCATTTAATAATATCTATGATTTGTTGATGATTAAATAACAAAAGAAGTCGTTACAGTCTTGGGCCCTTTCTATCGAGCACACTGTACAGGGTGTCTAGGCTAAACCGTTCGTTAAAAGTTTACGGGGTTGCCGTTGTACTAAAAATTTCAAAAAAATCCTTGTCACACGGTTGAATCAGTTATCCTCACGTGAAATATTTTCAACTTTCTATCACATCCGGTTCCACCGGAGGTAGCACCAACTTTCTTATTTTAAATGGAACACCCCATATATTATAATATTTTTGAATTTATAGCTTAAATTGGAACATGTTATGTAAGAAGATATGTACACTTATCGCTTCTAGTTTTCAAGAAAAAAATGTTTTTCTAAAATTTTTACCTCTAAAAGGTAGCCTATTGACATTTTATGAACACTTATTATCAAAATTGACAGTTTCAAATTATTTTACTGATAGAGGCATCCTCTAGGTACAATTAGAAATATAACTCATAATATTATCTTACTCCTAAGAGAAGTTATAGACATATTTCAGGCTACCTTTTAGAGGTAAAAATTTTAGAAAAACATTTTTTTCTTGAAAACTAAAAGAGATAAGTATACATATGTTCTTACAAAATATGTTCCAATTTAAGCGAGGAATTCAAAAATACAATAATATATGGGGTATTCTATTTAAAATAAGAAAGTTGGTGCTACTTCCGGTGGAACCGGAAGTGATAGAAAGTTGAAAATATTTCACATGAGGATAACTGATTCAACCGTGTAACGGGGATTTTTTTTAAATTTCTAGTACCACGGCAACCCCGTAAACTTTTAACGAACGGTTTAGCGTCGACACCCTGTATATGAAGAAGTGCAGTTTGAAATAGGTAATATAGCTACATTCAATATGTACAGAAGTGATTAATATTATGTTTATCGATCTCCATATAAATATTTGCGAAAATTACTATTTGGGAAACAGATTCGTAAAACCTTTTTCGAAAAATTCGCCTTTAAATATGTGGTCTTGGGTCAATGTCATGGAGATGACCAAGAGATCGTAATGATTATCTGGTCGCCAAGAGTTGTTAGTTCATTTAGTTCACGTTTTACAAAGTAAAACTCTATCCAGGGTGCACCGCGTGGAGGCGAACTAACCCTACACCCCATATTTCAAATAACATACTAAACTTAGTATGTTTTAAATTTAGTCTCATACTACTTCATAATACTTTTCTAATTATGAATTGAATAGCTCTCGAGTTTCATGATTATATAAATTTCTGAAACGGTACAGTCTCATCTGTAAGATGAGTGATGTTACAAAGATAAACTTCATTACGTCACAGTCACATTTTCTAAAGAATTTGGTTCAGTCCAAAAAATCCAGACCCACAAAAGCTATTTAGATACAATAGAACTTCTTGCAAAAATAATAATGAATATGAAACTCTGTATCTAATAATAATATAATACTGTTTACTTTACAAACAAAATAGATTTGTAGCACATTTATGTACGTACGAGATCAAACACGTTTGATTTATTCAATTAAGTTTCCTCTACCATTTTTTACCTGCATAATAAAGCTAAATCATACGAGCACAAACACCCACGGTTTTCAGTTTTCACTTAAATGCGTTATAATTCTAAAAATAGAAATAAAATGAATGACTATAATAATTCTCATTTTTATTACAAAAATAAGAAAGTAGTTTGCAATCCGTAAACTCCAAAGGTAAAGTTAAAAAGCATTAGAAGATAATTAATTAATTCTTGTTCACATCTTTTTAATTGTTTATTTGTAGGCGATGTGCACATGATTGAAACTGATGTCAGTGCGGATGGCAAAGTGGATGTGGAAAAGTACCCTGAAGATTGCCCTGAAAATCAAGATATGCTCATATATTTTGACAATATTCCCAATCTTAAAGAAGATCTTACGCAGTTGAAATGGGCGCAATCCGTAAACTCTGTAATTCAGCTCAAAGAAGCACTGGAAAACAGTGATTTGTTTAAGTAATGCATGTTCAAAACTTTTAAATTATTTATTTGTAGACGAGGTGCACATGATTGAAGCTGATGTCAGTTCTGATGGCAACAGCGTGATTGTGGGTCGTAACACAGGAGCAGCTCAGGAAGATACATTTTTGCTGGAATCATTTTTACAACAGGTTGAAGAACACCTAAACGTTAATGCTGATGTACGAAAAGGTTTAAAATTGAATTTTAAGCAGACTAGCGATTTTGAAATTGCCGCGGGTTCGAGTGGACAAAAATTTAGGGTAGGTAATAGAGTTGCAGTAAAATGTCTTTACATTTGCATTCTACAGTATATGGACATACCATTGTGGATTCATGCCGACGTGGTCGATGTTCAAGCGGGAGAAGTTATCACGGTGTTAGATTACGAGACGCATTTTGAGTTACTAAGCTGCCGCCAGGTGTCTCTAGGTTGGACCGGCGATTTGAGTGAACCTGAATACCCAGTTGACTTAATTGATAAAATGAAACAGGAAAGTCAGAAGTTCATAGATGCACTGCCGCGATTTTATTCTGTTCGCGCACTTTATCTCCCGAAAAGTTGGGAAAATTTGAAAAAGAAATTGGAGGGAAAATTCATTTTGTGGGCACCTCAAACGGACCTCGAGAGTGTAGAGTATGCGAAGATAATGCCAATCATATCTCAAGAAAAAGATAACATATTCATAGACGTCTCTGACGATTTTGATACACAATTGTACTCTTGTCCACCGAAGCAAAACATATTTACTTACTTCAATATTGACAACCTCGGAGATGACCTCTCCAAGTTAAAATGGAAGCAATCTGTTAATACTGCCGCAGAATTAGAACTGGCTCTATCAGGTAAACAATTTGTAATTGCCATGTACCCGTACTATTTTTAACGTGTGTAGACATTGCTGTGCACATGATTGAAGCCGATGTCAGATACGATGGTAAAAAACTCTTAATGGGCCCGGATAGAGAATGGGGCGAAACCAACTTTTTCTTTGTAGACTTTTTGGAAAAAGTTGAAGATTACTTAAACACAAACTTAGAGGTACGTAAAGGATTGAAACTGAATTTCCAGTCAACCGACGTTTTCGAAAATGCTGCGATCTTACAGGATAACACAATATTAAGGGTAAACATTTATAAACACACTTTTCCCCTCTATAATGCCGATTTGTAGGACCTGAACATACCATTATGGATTCACGCGGATGTAATTCAAGGACAAGCGGGAACAGAAGTTACAGACTTACAATACGAAAAACACAAAGACTTGATAGACTGCCGGCAGCTGTCTCTCGGTTGGACTGGCGATCAGACAGATAATAAATACACGTCTGAACAAATCACTAAGATGAAAGATGAGAGTAAAAAGTATGGCACCGCTCAACCGATTTATTCAGTGCGCGCACGAAATCTGCCAGATAGTTGGTCGGACTTGGAAAATATATTAGTGGGGAAATTCACTTTGTGGTCTTTTGAAACAGATAACGTTATTGACTATTCAGCACTAAGGGCGATCACATCTAAATCAAAAAACAATATTTTTATGGACGTCTCTGATGAATTTAATACACAACTGTACTCTTGTCCAACAAAACAAGACGTATTTACTTACTTCAATATTGACAAGCTCGAGGATGACCTTTCCAAGCTAAAATGGAAGCAATCGGTCAATACTGCCGAAGACTTACAAACTGTTTTATCAGGTAATTATTTTTTTATTGCTTTATACCATTGCTACTTTTGACGTTTGTAGGAGATGTTAAGTACATGATTGGAGCCGATGTCGGGTCTGCTGGTGAAAATGTAAGAATGGGTATGAATAACGCAGCGATCGAGAAAGCCTTTACGCTTGAAGACTTTTTGGAACAGGTTGAAGCTCACTTAAACGGACACCCAGAAGCACGGATAGGATTGAAACTGAATTTCCAGTCAACCGACGCTTTTAAAAATACCGTAGAATCACCGTCAGGCACAAAATTAAGGGTAAGAATTTAGGAATCAAATTTTCCCCTTTCCCTTTCATAAAGCCGATTCGCAGGACCTGAACATCCCATTATGGATTCACGCGGATGTAATTCAAGGACAAGCGGGAACAGAAGTTACAGACTTACAATACGAAAAACACAAAGACTTGATAGACTGCCGGCAGCTGTCTCTCGGTTGGACTGGCGATCAGACAGATAATAAATACACGTCTGAACTAATCAATAAGATGAAAGATGAGATTATAAAGTATGGTACCGCTCAACCGATTTATTCAGTGCGCGCACGATATCTGCCAGATAGTTGGTCCGACTTGGAATATATATTAGTGGGGAAATTCACTTTGTGGTCTTTTGAAACAGATAACGTTATTGACTATTCAGCACTAAGGGCGATTACATCTAAATCAAAAAACAATATTTTTATGGACGTCTCTGACGATTTTAATACACAATTATACTCTTGTCCAACAAAACAAGACGTATTTACTTACTTCAATATTGACAACCTCGAGGATGATCTTTCCAAGCTAAAATGGAAGCAATCGGTCAATACTGTCGAAGACTTAGAAAAGGCTTTATCAAGTAAATAATTTTTGATTACTAGTTATGTACCCTTACAACTTTTGAATTTTGTAGGCGATGTTAAGTATATGATTGGAGCCGATGTCAGTTATGATGGTAAAAATGCCATAATGGGCACGGGTAACGCAGTGGTCGATAACTCCTTTTCGCTTGAAGACTTTTTGGAACAGGTAGATGTTTACTTAAACGAACACTTAGAGGCACGTATAGGATTGAAGCTGAATTTTCTATCAACCGATGCTTTTCAAAATGCCGCAAACTCACCGGGTGGCAAAAAACTAAGGGTAAGAATTAAGGAATACATTATTCCCTTTGACCGTGGCGATTTGTAGGACCTGAACATACCATTATGGATTCACGCGGATGTAATTCAAGGACAAGAGGGAACAGAAGTTACAGACTTACAATACGAAAAACACAAAGACTTGATAGATTGTCGGCAGCTGTCTCTTGGTTGGACTGGCGATCAGTCAGAAAATATATACACATCTGAACTAATAGATGCCATGAAAGCAGAATGTACGAAGTATAACAGCTCTGAGCCTCCGATTTATGCAGTTCGTGCACTGAATCTACCCAAAAGTTGGCAAAATTTGAAGCAGAAATTAGAGGGAAAATTTGTTATATGGTCACCCGAAGCGGACCTTCAGAGTGTTAAGTA
The DNA here is from genome assembly GCA_951805005.1 of Othius punctulatus. Lineage (NCBI taxonomy): Eukaryota > Metazoa > Arthropoda > Insecta > Coleoptera > Staphylinidae > Othius > Othius punctulatus. The sequence goes on from OX638142.1 coordinate 53,995,218, forward strand.
TGCGAAGATTAGGCACATCACATCTAAAGAAAAAGATAACATATTTATGGACGTCTCTTGTAAATTTTATAAGTACCTTCTAGTTTGCCCTATTAAACAAGATGTATTCACTTATTTTTGCAATATTCTGAATCTTACCGACGATTTTTCCCAACCAAAATGGGTACAATCCACAAACTCTGCAAGTAAACTCAAAGAAACATTACAAAGTATAGTGTTTTCACTTGAAATTGAAAATGTACCTGCTATCCAGGGTTTATTACGGTCAAGGGTACTCCACTGTATGGCGTGCTGCGAAGAGGCGGGCGTCTAGGAACGTAACCAAATAATTTACTTTCGACGAAGATGCTACTTAATTGTTTTCTCTTCGATATATACAAAATTATATCACTATCATCATGATATAAAAATGATTTATTAATCAAATAGAATTCAATAATCTTACAACTATCTACATCGTTTTTTTATGAGTCGGCGGACGTAATTATTTTTACAATTTTACAATTCGATATAATTACAAGACTACAGACCCCAGCAGATAATTAAGAGCCGTTACCTAGGAAACGGTTTTAAAAGGATTATACATTCGCCCATGCAATTAAGGTTCATTGTACCTTAATTGCTGGGCGAATATGCAGTCCAGGTAGACAATCAGTTAAGGCTGCCTCAAATAGTATTTTTCTCAAATAGTCTACATCTGTCTTTCAGTCGGTGTTAACCTTTACATTGCAACAGTACTCATTTTACATACGTGTGCATATTATCATTTATAAACTTGTGAAAAGGTTGAGTTTATTAAGATGTAAACGTCGTTAAGTGAAACTGCAACAATTATTTCATCAATTTATAATGACACTCAGTTCGACGATCTATTTAAATTATGTGAGGAAAGAAGCCATTCCGAAAGTTTTGTTGAAGAATCCCTTCGACAGTCTACAGAGGGAAGCTGTTCTCAAATTGATTTTGATAAATATCAAAACAACCATCATCAAATGGACACATCAACTATCGAAAATGAAAATCAGGGATTAATAAAGCATGCCTTTCTTTCAACTGATACTAAAAGAATAGTCGTAAATATTTATATCACCCATATAAGCGAGAATCATGCATCTCCACTGAAAGAATTTCCATTCTGACAGGAATATCATATTCAACGGTTTGGAGAATAATTACGAAAGGACCGCTAGAAAGGAAAATAAGAATAAGTTCCAAATTTACCGAAATAGATGATGTCATCGCCAAGAGGATCAATAATATAATTTACAATTCTTATAAATCAGGTAACGTTCCCACGGTCCAATTTATTTTGGAAACTCTTGGAAATGATTTTCCATATAAGGAAACTCATGGAATGGCCGAGATTGCAAAAAGAGCGATTAGAATATTTATCTAAAATAAACGAATATAGAAATGGAGAAATGGATCGATAATTTATTTGGAAACATTGTTCGATACTCACGACGTCGTTTCCAAGGAATGGGTCGATAACACTAATAAGTGTCACCTTAGAGCACCGTGCAATAGAGGAAAAAGAATTGTTATTCTTCATGCAGGAGGAGACGCAGGTTTTGTGTCAAATAGTTTACTCTTATCAGCCAAGAATATTGCATCAAGCTCGTTAGACTATCATCAGGATATAAACGCCGATTTATTTGAAAATTGGTTTTGCAATCAATTATTGCCCAACATACCCAATAACTCAATAATCGTAATGGATAATGCAATTTACCACTCAAAACAAATTAATAAAATCCCAACCGCCGCTTCCAAGAAAGGCGATATTGCGGATTTTTGCATTCAAAATGGTATTGTTATTAACCCAAGTGCAAAGAAAAAAACATTATTGGAACTTATAACAAACAAAAAATCAAAAAAACGTATGTGGTTGATAAGATGGCAGAAGAATTTGGTCACCAAGTGTTGCGCCTTCCACCTTATTACTGTATCTTCAATCCAATTGAGCTGATATGGTCAACTTTAAAAAGAAATTTGTGGAAAAATAATGCTTATCCCAAAATGAGTGAAGAAACAATTCAACTTGTTCAGCGAGAATGCAACAACATTTCAAGTACCATTTGGAAAAACTGCATCGATCATGTGATTGAAATTGAAAACGATTATAGGACGCTTAGTGTACCAAATCTAATTATTAATGTTCAAAGTAAAAGTGATTGCGATGAATCTAGTTGTGCGGAATAATATTTGCTTGTTACATTACGATTCATGAAAAAAATAACTGATGTTAACGTCGTTAATTTTTCGCAAGTTCGCAAGTTAATTAAGCAAGTCAATAATGTTATGGGTAACTTAAGTTACTTGTTTCGCGAATCATATTGTATATACATTTTCTATGAAATTATAACTACATTTGTAAAACATAATTAATTATATGTACACTTAAAAATACAATGAATCTCACTAATGTTAATTTTCTACGGGGCACTGAATCTGTATTTTCTGATGCCGGCTCTGGACTCTGTTCTCTTCCTATTACCCGTCGTAAAATTCCGTTCGCACAATGGAGCGCAATAAACACCCTTCGTAGGTAGATTTTCAATTTCAAGTAAAAACACTATAAGTATTTAACTGGTGCTCTGTATATAACATTTGTTAATTCATAGGCAAAGTGCATATGATATGAGCTGATGTAACTGTTCCCAATGCTCACGCAGTTATGAAAAAAAAAAATTACAGCAAACTCAGATGTGTTTTGTTTTTCGAGTATTTTTAAACCTAACGGCGCGTCTACACCAAAGTTAGTAACTAATGAATCGATATTTCGTAGCCAATAAAAACACAAGTTACTAACATTGGTGTGTAAACGTGCCGTAAAAATAAAGAACTTGTGGCGGGCGGGGTGTGGGGAGTGATTAGATTTTCGGGAGTCCAGCATTGCATTTTTGCAGTTTTGAATTGACTCTGAATTGGGACTCATAGTTCATAGCGACCGCGCTATTATACTATTTTATGGTGTAACGACGGTGTTTGTGTGTAATACATTTACCTGCATTATGGATAGCCGATACTGCTCCAGGTATGTTAGGAAATATAAGGATGCAGGTAGAAATTAAGAGCGTTTTGAAATTACGATTCTTTATTTTAAAAACATTGATTGCGCCAGAGCTGCAGCTCGAGTTTCAATCAAAATAATCCCCATAAAAAATTCAAAATGCCCTTGAATGGAGTATATTATACCATCTTAGTACTGCCAAACTGATAGTTTCTTACTTTGTAATTATATTGTTGGGCATATTTTTGCTGGTTGAATGTTATGTTTATTTTGTACTTCGCACACATTAAAAATGTAATTTCGTGCAAACTAATCGACATATTTTAAAAAGTAATACACAGTTGTATTGCAAATTAGGTAAGCTATCAAATGAACTATCACTCAACCCCTCCTACTATACAAAAAATTTGCTTACCCCCCTAAGGTGGCAAAAATTGAAGCTTAAAAAAAGTTGTGCTTAGCGAATTTGTTTAAAAAAATAATTGTTTGCATATATTTAGGGTGTTTATTTTCACCCGCGACACCCTGTATATGGTATATCAACGAAAAATAACTTCATAAATATGTGGAATCGATAAGTTGAATACCATTTAATTTAAATGGAGTAATTAAACGGCGTTACTTGAAAGAAAAACGGCGGTCACACCTTGATAGCGATTGTATTTTGTTTTATTGAACGTGAGGTCTGGAAGCAATCAGTTCACAGATGTCAGGAACTTGTAATCTTAATTCGGATCTGGACAGACCGTTTCACCCGGTTATTACAACGGATTGACGTGACGTTTTCACTTTTTTGAGACAATTCGAACCTCCTAAGTATACGGTTCGAGCTTTCTAAAAGACTCAGAAAAATATGTGGATATACGTAGCTTAATGTGGATACATAAAAAATACATAATTGGTTACACTTATTAGCAATACAGTTATAGTTATAACAATTAAAAAAATCTGATATGGCCACCATATCAATTTTTCCTACTAATTTATAGTGCTAAAGTTAAACCATATTAATTAATAAAATAATAATAATTGCTATATCTAGAAGCGTTTGAAATTTAATTCTAATAAAAGCAAAGCTTGTGTTTAGGACAGCCATAAAAAGTGAAATTTCATCAAAATCCGAAAATTTATTCTAGCACGATCACCACAGGTTTTAAGTTATGCGGAAAAATAGAATACTTAGTTAAAATAATATGATAATATAACGACATTGTGATTTGATGAATTACGCCTTAAAAATTGAGCCGTTGAAAGCAAGAGTGGTAAGTCATTTTTTTTTAAATTGAGGTATGTCCAGAAATATATATGGGATGTTATCTCTTGTACATTTCTGGACTTATCTGAACTTAAAAAACTTAACTTACTCCACTCTGGTTTTCAACAGCTGAGTTATAAGTACATTAATTATACCTATATTAACGAATCCATCTTTAGGGAATAGCGGAACCATAATTCCTAGAGGGTGCTCGCAATTTTGCTTTGTTGTTGACAGATGTGTGCTCCTCAACAATGAGCACGTTTTGAACACCCGCAATGTCCTTAATCCCCCACTGCTCTGCGGGGACAGATGTCAGGTCACATTATCCAAAATTACGGGGACCGCGCCAGTGAATCACGTCGGAATGCACCGCCACATCCAAATATCCTGATTTACATTGTGACCCATAATTAATTCAGGCCTGGAAGTCTGGAGCGTTCACGTATCTGCACGGTCCTATCGGATAATATGAAGCATTCATCACGGATTTTTACATGGCATTTTGAAACGCTTATTAGACGGTTCCGGAAGATTAACAATCTACATATTATTATAAGAATCTTAACAATTTAGTACCTCATTACAAAAATATGGTCAAGGAGTCACAAGATGGGTCATACCATTTAAAATCCGTGAGGTGCTTATTGGAGGGAGGGGGGAGCTGACACACATGTCAACAGTACGTCAAAAGATGTCCCCCTCAAATTAAAAATTGATGTTTCAGGAGTTTTTTATTTTGCCTTATTTTCTGAGAAATCCGGGGTGGATACGTTTAAAAAAATACCCTGTATGTAATGTTTATATAAGAATTCAAAAAATTATATTTTAAATAAATTTTTGCACAATTGTGTTAATATAGCGATTTACAGTCTCTGTTGATACATCTTGTAAGTTGAACATAACAATACTGTGGCTAGTCTCCATGGAAACACAGTTCTGTTCGAGTTTATAACAGCTCTAATGCGGTAAGTAATAGTAATATTTTTCACCAACAGATGTCAGATGTTAAAATTACAGTTTGTACAATTATTAAACGTTTTCATAGCCTGTTATTTTAGGAACAAAAGATTCACAACCCCTTTGAAACAATTCTTCAATGTCTGTATTTATTTGAAAATCTTCTTCATTAGCCATTGTGAAAATTTAATACTGAAACTTCAAATTGTTTAATCGGTTTCTAACCACAGAACGTTTCAAACGAAATACATTCAAAACACTCTGGATTTACGATGTACACCATTTTGTCATAAAAGCCAAGAAAATTAAATCAGAAGCAACTCAAATTTTTGCTATCTTATTTGGTTTATGCGATTGTGCGAAAAAAGTTATACTCTACACGGTTGTTAAGTACCTAACAGAATCTCGAAAATTAACAAATCTCGACTTCGCCTCGATTTTTCAAACGTTTTCTCGATTCTGTTATAACGCACTTACCAACCTAATAGTGTAATATACTATTAATTATCATAGATAACTCCTTCAGGTAATTGCCTGGTCATTTTAATTTCAATTTGTTTTAACGCGTAGATTTAATGGATTCGATTTACCAGCTGTTTGTAGTATTGCCACAACTTAAGAAACTTTTTTAAAGAGTTTAAAAAAATATAGAAATGTGACTAGAATTATCGTGATAATACATTCAATAACAGCACAAATTGATTGTAATTATAATGTAAAAAAAACGTGACTGACTTATATACTCGTATAATAATTAATAAATGTACGGTTTCGGCTTACTGATGACGACTACTCAAATGATTAGTTTTTTGTAAATGTTTGCAAAACGAAAATAATATTTTTTGTCCTGCAAATGGGTAATAGTGTATTACGTAACGAGAGTTTTAAGAAGCATATTACGCACCAAGAGAAAGTTTACAAACCGACTCGCGCAGCGGCGAGGTAAGCAATTTCACGAGGTAATTGCCTTAGAACTGAAGCAATCTATGCCAAATTTTCTACTCCCAGTCGTAATTATTAAAAAATTTGCACAAATTGATACACTTTTGTTCTGTCAGATGCTCATGGCAACATTTGATATTGACCTTCATATGACTATTTTGACGATTTCAATACTAAATGTCACAATGTTTCCACTGCTCATACAACTAATTCCTCCCTAACTATTACGTAATATTACGTAACACTAGTAACTTTCATTACATAACACTGTTACGTTATAACTGATTTACAGCCATAAAGTCCGAGCGTAATTGACAACTTACTAATGTGGGAGTAGAAAAAAACATAGGATATGTTTGCACACATATGCACACATAATTATTTCTATTGATTATTATTGTCCAATGTATTTGTTAGTATGTTTTTAAAATTTAATTAATACCCTCGCGTCCCACCCTAATGTCCCACGTTAATATACCAATAAAAGTTTATGGGGTACCCGATAAGAAAAAAAACATTCAAACATGGCTGATTCACTTCCGGTTCTACCGGAAGTCTTTTGTTTTTTAATGGAACACCCTATATATTATTGTGTTTCTGGCTTCCCCGTTTAATTTGAAACATCTTTCGTAGAGAGGTGTGTACATCTATAATTTTTACTTTCTGAGATAAAAATTAAATTCCAAGAATTTGACCTCAAAAAGATGTTGAGGAGATGGATGTACCAAGATGAAATATGGCTTCAATTTCACTTACAAATAAGATAAAAACGGAATTAATCTCGAATTGTACCTGAAAAGTACCAATTAGTCATTCAAAAATGTCATTAGTTAAGTGCCCACTTAAGTTAAGCGCTTTTTTTTTAAATGGAATGATATACTTTTTATCTTGTAGAACAATTGGCATGACAATTTACTACAAAAAAGTATTTTACAACCATGTTCTTGAAATACGTAGTTTTTGAAATATTTCGAAAATTCGAATTTCTACATTATGTAATTTCGCCTCTGCTGTTTACACAAGCACAATAGTTTGAGAAACATGCTTATCGTTCGTAACTGTGATAATTAATATTAACAAAGAAATTTCACTTCTGGAAAGTTTCAAAACTATGTAATTTATTCCGCCAAAAAGTCTAATTGACTGGATTTACTGGATAATTTTACTTCCGGCTTCTATACCTTGCGAACTATAGCTTTTATGGCAAACCGTATAATTTAATTTCTGTTCAATTTTTTTTTCCATCAACTTTACCCGATATAAAAATTTTTAGGCGGCGCAAGGTTTACGAGATAATTGCAAAAAATAAGACAAGTTCACCGTTTGGGGGTAGTTTCTTCAACATTATGGGATGAAGGCCCTACCGGTGGAGGGGAAACTCGACGATATTCGATACTAGAGTACTCAAGGGTGTGTATACCAAATTTGAAAACTATATTTTTTTTCCGCGAAAACGGCTTTTTGGGACTAATAAGACTGGACTATAAACGATATTAACACATTTAACATGAACTTTTCAAAATATTTTTGTTACACAGTTATCACAGGTTATCACAGTGATGAAAAATAAGTATATTTCGCAAACTATGGTGCATGTTTAAATAGCATAGGCGAAATTACATGATGCAGAAATTCTAATTTTCGAAATATTTCAAAAACTACTTATTTTGAGATTATGGTCGTAAAATACTGTTTTGTAGCGAATTGTTATGCCAGTCGCTCTATGAGATTAAAAGTATGTTTAAAAAAAAATGAAATACGCTTGCTTTTAGTCAGCACTTAACTAATGACATTTTTGAATGACTAATTGTCAAAATTTTCAGCTGCATCATATATCAGTTAATGAGGTACCTTTCAGGTAAAATTTGAGATAAATATTCGGTTTATATCTCATTTGTAAGAGAAATTGATGCCATATTTCGCAACGTTTTTTTGAGGTCAACTTCTTGGAATTTAATTTTTATCTCAGAAAGTAAAAAAGATAGGTATACATACATCTTTACATTTTTTTTTTTAATTAAACGGGGAAGCCGAAATCATAATAATACATAGGATATTCAATTTAAAAAACAAAAGTTGATGGCCACTTCCGGTAGTACCGGAAGTGATAGGAGGTTGAAAGTATTTCACCTGAGGAGAACGGATTTGGCCATGTTTGGATGATTGTTTTCAAATTTTTATCTTATCGGGAACCCTATAAACTTGTACTGGTCCATGAGCGTGGAACTCCCTGTATACCCCTCAAGCCCGGCGCCTGCACCATTAATTTGCAATCTTTTAAATACGATTACATGTGTTATATCCGTATATTGGTTTAATATTTTTATAGCGTTCAAAATTTCTTGTAAAGAAAAATTTCGTGAATTCTTAACATATTTTATTACCCAACAGTCGTGAGTTCAAATGGGTTCGCTCACAACTAGAGAGCTATTGGAAAAATCGAAAATCGATTAAGTGTTTTTTTTGGAATTATATTATAGAGGTATTAAGGGATGCCGCCTCCCATATTAATAATAATACTTAATAATAACAACTCGTTTATTACCCAAGATAAGAATTAAACTATAGGGCAAGGTAAAATAAACAATGTGCATGAGTATAAGTGTAAAGAAAAAAATGTTTATATACAGGGTGGTCACTTTACGACGCCCACCATTAGAATCTATTAAACGGAAATATATACATAGTTGGTCAAATGGGAGAAAAGTTTCTTATTTTCATGCCTTTTAATATTCTGAAAATAAATCCGGGATGTCTTGCACAGTTTCTGAATCATCGCTGAAAAACGGAAAAAGTGCACTTTCCTTTTCCTTTCATAACTTTTTTACTTTTGGGAGAAATTTTACGAAACTTGGCACTCTTACATTTTTCAACGTGAGCTTTCTGATGACAGTACAAAACATTTTCTGTGCCAACTAGATGCCCATATTTTTATAGTCAACTTTTGATTTTCTTATTTCCGCCATATCAGATTTTAATAGCATTAAAAAACGCGAAAAATCCCGATTTCAACCATGTATATATGTATGAGAAATCTGACATTTTAAACGATTCCATAAACGCCGAAATGTTCTTTCCTCTGGCTGTCTTCTTTCGGGATACAATTCACCATAAATTATAGATGTAACTGTCGCATTTCTGTAATTTCTTACATAGAGATTGTACATGTCAATTTTTTCATGTTGAGGATAATATCTTGCCATTTTTTACTAATAAAAGATATTAGTATCTCCTTTTTTGCACTTTATACACAATAAAATTACTCAGAAGTTATTTTCTTTGTATGAAGAAATGTCAAAATGGTAATTTGTTATTTCATGGCAACTTGATTTTTAGAGCAGTCCACAGTTTGATTTTTGCAACAAGTTTTTAAATTATTGATTTTTGGTGGAAAATAATGTCAGATTACCCATGGTTGAAATCGGAAATTTTCAATCTTTTGAATTCTATTAAAATCCAATATTGCGGTCATAAGAAAATCAAAAGTTGACTATGAAAATTTGGGCATCTAGTTGGCGCAGAAAATATTTGGCACTGTCATCAGAAAGCTCACGTCGAAAAATGTAAGAGTGCCACGTTTCGTGAAATTTCCTTCAAAAGTAAAAAAGTTATAAAAGAAAAAGGAAAGGGCACTTTTTTCAGTTTTTCAGCGATATTTCAGGAACTGTGCAAGATATCCCGGATTTCGTTTCAGTATATTGAAAGGCACAAAAATGCGAACTTTCATCCCATTTGACCAAGTCTGTATATAATTCCGTTTAATAGATTATAATGGTGGGCGTCGTAAAAGTGACCACCCTGTATAAACAGTCAAGAATAAATAAAATTATCAAGTCAAATAGTAAATTAGTCAAGAATTACGAATTAAGATAAGATAAATATCCTTTAAAATATGTAACAATATACAGGGTGCGTCTAAATAATGTAGACATGGCTTAACCACAGATTACTGGGATCAAAAGAAGACGATTTAACAAAACTTATCTGTATACAAATGTGTTTAGTTTAGCCAGTATTCAGCTTCAAAGTAAATTAAAAAAACAAACAACAAAATTTGCTTATAAAAAGAGAACGTTTACATTGATTTGGATGTTGTTTAGTACGGTAGTATCATATTTTGACATAATATTGTTATTATCAGTAGACCGGTTGTGTGTAAAACAAGTGAGGCCCAACATCAATACATTCATATTTTTTAATGACAAAAGAAAATAAATAAAAAAAAAACAAATCGGACGCAGGCATCCATTGTTAAGTTTTTTGTATCTTTATAGTATTTGATATCTGTTATAGTTTCGACACAAAAAAATAAAATATGAGTGACTGCGCTACACTTGTTTGGAAACTGTAAGGACACCATTGTATTAACAATTGTTGAGAATTAACTTTTTTGAGGACGGCCTATTTCTATTGCTACGGCTAAATACCTGTGGTTTAATGGCCTAGTGTCTACACAAGAAAAAACCGTAATTTGGAGACACCCTGTACAGGGTGTTCCATTTAAAAACATGTTTTTTCTTTAATTAATTCGAAAACCTGATATTCATTTATTTTTCTGATTTCGTCATCTTAATCAGAGGAAAAATTACTATTTGTTTGCAAATTCGGCCGACTTTGTAACTTCAATCATAACAGAGTTGGAAATGGTGGACCGATAACTTTGAACACCCTGTAAACACCTCCATTTTTATTTAAATAATTACAAATGAAAAGTAATAATAGATACCAATATCATATTTTTAAATGCCCCAAGTCATAAATCAACAAAAAATGCATAGCAATAGTAATAAATAATAATAATTTAAAAAAATCGCTGTAAATTATCAATTATACAAAAACACACAACAAAATAAGACTTTTCGTGATTTTATAGTTGTGAAATTATGCATCATATCTGTGAGGTCAATTTTACTTTCTGGTTTATGTAACATAAAGAGGTAGATTTAAACTGTATGTAATTAGGAATTTATTTAACAAAATAATTCTGGTATGTTTGCTTTTTAGTGTTGTTATTATATTGTTTTCCTCTTTGTAGTTTTGCCTGAAGATGGTTGAATGATCAGCTGAAACCGGTTGCAAATAAAAATAAACGATTTTAAAATAAGGAAGTATGACTTTTCCCTGAAAATAAAAAAAATAAAATTCTGGTCAGGCCAATATACTTTGCCCATTATGGTAACGTATTGCTACTGTAACTAACGTATTGCTTAACTGATCAAATCACTTTTTAGTAGATTCACTTTTAGAAGTTTTAGGAATAAATCATATATGAGTTGTTAAAGATATAACATTTTATTGTATTCATTGTGTTGAATCTGTATTTGATTAATGTTTAAATGAAGATTGTACAACATATTTTAATTTAACAATGGAACCAATACAAATTAAAAAAATAAATCAAATAAAATGTAATATACTATACCTAACCTAACCTAATAATAATTGCAAGAAGGATCAAACTATACTAAAAGATAACTATAATAAAGCAAAGTTAAAATATATAACAATTGGGTGGTATTAAAAAACAATGCTAACTCAATTTGCAATTCGAGTATATAAAAAATTCAAAGCTGAATTTGTCATCTGTCAACTCTTCAAGTAATCCTTGCTCAAAAAGTATGTAAGGAAATTCATAATACAAGAATTTTACCTCAATTATGCCTAATACTGTTTTTTTTTAAATTTTGTTCATACTTTTTGAAGGTATATGTATGATAATGATTTAAACGCATTTAACTTCGGATAATCTGTTGACCCCTACTTTTAAGTAGTGACGAGGCTATCACCATCAATCACACGTCGATAATCTCTATTTACAGATTCGGCCGGGTCCAGTTGCACGCCCCGAACTCTTTTTTGCAATAACACTTCCGGTGTTCCTGAATGGAGCCTTGCGGGACACCTGTCCTGCCGTTTATCCGTACGTGCATTGTGTTATCCGTGTAGGACGCCCGGGTAAGATGAGAAGTGCCGCACGCAGGGCACCGAATGAATGGGCGATCTCCGGATGCTGCACCGAGATACAGACGGCGGACCACAGGCTGTGTGTGTGCATGTGTGTGTGTGTGTGTGTTCGCGTGTGTGAGTGCGCCGAGTTGAGTGCTTCAGTTTGGCGCGAACTTCCGACTGGTTCGGCTGTGCAGGAGAACGCACCGCGAATATCCGTGCTACTCGCGAACGCGGACTTTTCCCGGGCTCTTCTAAACTTTTGATTGTTATTGTTAATTTCGAATTGTGTGCAAAAAAAACGTCGGCTAATTGTGTGTGGGTTTGTAAGTATTGTTTTGAGTTTTTAAATCTTAAATCAGTATTTATTCTTAATCTTATTAATTATTATATTTGATTTAGGGCGCTACTTTTTACAATTATGGCAACTAATATGGTTTAATCGAAATTTACTGTGAAATTAAACTATTGCGATATTATCTTTGGAATACATCTATTTTGTAGATTCACGCTTAGAACGCAAAAGTGACATTGGTTAATAAAAAAAAAAGTTTTATGTAAGATTGCTATAATCATTGCTATGATTGCCTTACCATGGTCAATTTCTTAGAGTATGTTATAATACACAAAAATACATTTCACTATCATTCATTAATAAATATAAGCAAAAATTAAATTTCGTAGATGCTCCGTAAAGCAAGCATGGGAATTTTATATCGCATAAAAATATTCATATTCAGATATTTAATAAAAATATTGCAGAAATCATTACCAAATTACAGAAATTTTTCATACAAAGCTGAAATTTGATAAACATCAATTTCCGGTTGACTATTGCCTTTGCCGTTTCAAATGTACATTATGTCATAAAGAAACCTTCATCCAATCAAATCAAATCAAATTAAAAAAAATAAAATTTAAAGTCATTTCACTTATCGAGTTCATAAAAAAGTAACACATGCACACACAGACGCAATTAAAGAGACAATTTGAATTCGTATATTTTTACAAAAACATCACAAAAAATTTACGCATATGGAGAAAGTAAAAAAGAAAAAAAATAATAAACATAGAAATTTAAACTATCAAAAATAGTGGCTCATAAAAAAAATGAAAAAAAATGAGGTATCAGATGTACTTTGCTATTTGAATTTTTAAATTTGGAGTTGCTAGCTCCTAGGGGTTGATGGGTGAGGGGTTGAAAATTACATCTCTAAATCACGATTTTAAAATAAAGATCGAAAAATGGCCGGGCATTTGTTTGAAATATTTTTCTCAACGATTTTATTAATTTTCCAATTTATTTTAGCCCCCCAAATCAAATCCCAAAAGCACGGGCATCAATTTTGAATGTAGACAATAACTGAGCCATTGATTTTGAAAGTGGGATAAGTCCTTTTTTTTAAATTGAAGTCCAGAAATGTACAAGTGACAACATTCCTTGTGTATTTCTGGACTTATGTGCCCTTTTTGTTCTGGACTTTATGTGCCTTTGTGCCTTTCTGGCACAAATATAACTTTTTTCTAAACACGATTTTGATTTATTCATTTTAACAAATCTAAAGACATAACTGTCAGATTTGACAATTAGTTTGACAGATATCGGCAATTTCTTGTTTTTTAATATAATTAGTTTTTAATAAAGTTGTAATATTAATTTTTTGTGTCAGTAACTCGGACAAACGCAAAATTTTCCACTCTTAAATTTCAATTTTTTTTAGCCCCCTGAATCAAATCCCTAATACACGGGCATCAATTTTGAGACACCCTGTATATGACATAGTAAAAATGTTGCATTAGTTCTATTGACTCAGCCTGTTGATGTGCATAGTGTTTTAATATTAAACACTTATGCAATACCTATTCTTACATACGAATTTATTTATATTTATATTACATTTTTTGGTTAATTTTTTGGCGAATCTGTGTTTAGTACTTACGTGATTTTAAGTGGTCCACTTTTTTGTTTCAATATTAAAAACAATATCATCATATTAAAAACTTAAAAATATTAAAAACAGAATTATAAAAAAATATATACTATTGTAAATAAATTATAAACAATAAAATACTGCGTATCCTGTAACACAAATGATTATGTTCTTCTATTTCGTATCGATTTTCATTTTTTTAACAAGGGTCCCTCATCGAAGCCGTACCCAGTTTAAAATCCTTGTTCAATAACACGCAGAAAATAAAAAAACTTGCCAAAAATAGATATTGAATATTTTGGGTTATCTAGTTAGATAATAGTATTTTACATTATAAGGCCGGTAAAACGCTTTTTTACTAGCAATACAAGGAAATGAATCGCGAGCCGCAGGCGAGCTTATCACCTTGTAGAGCCAGTAGAAATCATTACTCAACGTATAATTTACAATATTTTATATGTTAAACTTGTAAACAGTTAAATTAAGATAACAAAATAACAGTAATACTAACAATAAAATACAGGGTGTCTCTAAATTACGTGGACATGGCTTAACCACAGATTACTGGGATCAAAAAGAGACGATTAAACAAAACTTATCTATATACAAATGCGTTTGGAGCCAGTATTCAGCTTCAAAGTTAATTTAATAAAAACAATATCTACCTATAACAAGAGAAGGTTTACATTGATTTGGATGTTGTTTGGTATGACACTCTATACGGGTATAACTCATATTTTGACATAATATTGTTATTATCAGAAGACCGGTTGTGTGCAAAACAAGGGTGGCCCAACATTAATATATTCATATTTTTTACTGTCAAAGCAAATTACTTGAAAAAAAATCAAATTGGACGCAGGCATTCATTATTAAGTTTTTTTGTATCTTTATAGTTTTTGATATCTGTAACAGTTTGGGCACAAAAAAAAATGAGTGACTGCCCTACACTCGTTTGGAATCAAATGTTATCTAGTTACCGGGTTGATGATGGTTTATTAACAATAATGAATATAAAGTACACTTACGCCGATAAAACAGATATGTTGCTGGTTTTAGGATTTTAGGAGCCCTAATACCGAGGAAGAAATTTTGGAAATTATAGCAATTGCTTCATCCATACGATATCCAAATAGTGCAAGAGCTTTTACCAGCTGATTATGACCTACGTTTTGCCGATTTAGTCAGGAAAAAAGAGCTGAACATATACTTTTTAGCCAGAAAATTCTGTTCACTGGTGATTTGTTTCCAAACGAGTGTAGCTCAGTCACTCATATTTTATTTTTTGGTGTCGAAACTATACTAGATTAAACTAATTACAGATATCAAAAACTATAAAGATACAAAAAAAACTTAATAATGAATACCTGCGTACGCTTTGTTTTTTCTTAAATTTATTTGCTTTTGTCATTAAAAAATATGAATGCATTAATGTTGGGCCTCACCTGTTTTATACACAACCGGTGTACTGATAATAACAATATTATGTCAAAATATGAGTTATACCCGTATAAAGTGTCATACCAAACAACATCCAAATCAATGTAAATGTTCTCTTTTTATAAGCAAATTTTGTTTTTTTTTTAAATAAACTTTGAAGCTGAATACTGAATCCAAGTAATCTGTGGGTAAGACAGATCCCATGTCCACATAATTTAGAGATACCCTGTATATCAATGTAATAATGAACGATGGCAAAGTTGAAACAAAAATACCAAATAATAATAATTTTATCCGTAATATTTGATACTCTCTGTATAAATCATTGGATAGTTTAAATTTTCTAATTGTAATGGCAAAGTTTTCTTTTTATACAAAATTTTGATTATCAAAAAATTCTAATTGTATGTAATAAACATTAAAACATTTTACAAGAAAAATTGCGACAATATTTTAATGGAAATAAATTCTTGTTTATTATACTTATCTGTAATAACCTTGTTTCCATACGTTTTGACAATGACGGAAAAGTGACATTTTCCGTACAGCGCATGGAAAAGTTTTCCCGTGCGTTGTTCAGAAAATGTCACCTTTCCGTTATTGTCAAAACGAAAAGGTTATTTTAGATAAATATAATAAAAAATGAAGCACAATAAAAACTATCGTTCATTACACGTCCAGAAATTCCAGTTTTTGCGTGCTTGCATGACTTACATGACTTCCTTGACCAACGTCATACGCGCACGGAAAAACTCTTATTTTTAGGCTCGTAATGAAATATACTATTCTCGTGATGAAATATACTATTCTCAAACGAGTGCAACATATAATTTTAATATTGATTAAGCAGTTTGTGCTTTTTATGTTTCTGGTTGTGTTGTTACTTTGCAATTACATATTTTTTGAGAATAGAATTCCAATGTAGCCACTAAAAAAAAAATAGTATTGATTCATTTTTAATTAACTATTCATAAATTTGTAACATAATTTTATTTGAAAATTTAAACGAAATAAATTAAAATGTAAGTATAAAATTTAAAAGAAATAAATTAAAATATAAGTATATTTTAAGAAAGCCGCTTGGCCACTATAAGACTTTATTTTATTTATTAGTAATACACTGATAATAAACTCATAAAAAGAAAATATAGTTGTTTGGAGGAACTATGAATGTAAAATTCATGTAATTATAAAAACAATGAATCAATTTTTCTTCTAAATCTGGAGCCTATAAAAATTTATTTCAAAAAGCAGCTAGACCGCCTGTTAGTTTAGTACTATTATGTATATACTATGTAATACTAATGCACTATCCTGTATGAATTACTAATGTAAAAGTCTAATGCAAAGTAAAAGTAGGTATATACTTTTTTATATTTTTTATTTTATTTGTCAAAGAAAATATTGGAAAAAATGCGAACGTATCTTCTGTAAAAGTTTTCTTTGATTGTCAATTTTATTAAAACTTTTTAGAATTCAGATTTTATTTTAAAATATTTAATTATAATAATAATCTTTATTTCGCTGTGCCCCAGCAGATAACATACACACATAGTTAATTACACATAAAATACAAATATGACCTGACTTAAATACATTTACAGTTTTATAGCGGCTATGAAATGAAATTGGTGAGCGGACGATTTCTTCTTTCCTCACATTCTAGGAGGTGGTACCTTGAAGATGTTTTGTTGCAGAAACGGCATATGCAGTTGTCTTCTGCATTGTGAAAAATTGTAAACAGTGAATTTTTCCTAAAATAGTATTAATTGACATCGAGTTTTGGTTGCATCTGAGCATGTATGGTTGCATACAAGGCTTTGCAAGAGTTGTGATGCCGCCTATCGGCCGACCCCTATCTGGTTTCACACATCCGCATCCATAAATATGTTGTCGTTCGGTGCCAGATTGGTAGCATTTGTAAGGCCTTCCACATTCCACTTCATAATGTTGTATTTTGGATCGGTCCTCTTCTTTCTTTTTTTTCTTTGTCCTTGACTCGCGCGCCATTCTCGTCTTTCCGTCTTTCGAGGTTATGTCTATTTACGTTTGGGCGTAATAGTTTCCACTTCACCAATTGTTCAAATGCACTTAAGTCCAGTTGCACTATACTTTCGTCTAATGCCGTCAACATTTTGTTAGTATAAATTATTTTCTCATTACTTTTTACACTGTAATTTGTCGCACTGAGCTTGGCACCTGCAGCGTCCACCGCCAGCGCCATCTCATCTCTTAAATATTTAATTATACAAAATATAATATTTCATTATTCAATATACTACTTATATATTTCATTATTCAAGTAGTATATATTCGGAAAAAAAATCATGCTATTTTAAGTAAAAAAAGGTAAACATCTACTTACAGTTGGCCATTTTCAACCCAGTACTAAGCTGTATTAGGTTGTGTTGCGAAATTATCATATTCTACGTTCAAAACCAAAATACCTTCCAGTTACCTTTCCAATTGTTAAATCGTGTGGCCAAATTTCATGGCCCTCACACACATTTTGTTCAGGGGACTCGAAAACATGTATTTAGAGAAAATATGTTTTTTCTTCTAAAAGAACATTTTTTTCACGATTACAATACTTGTTCTGTACCCCACAGGGATACAATATGTTTATTCTCATAATTTGTGTTACCGGTTTTCATCAATGGATTCTGGTAGTGATTCTGACGAAAACGTTCGCCAAGATTTACTTGAATAAGCTAAAGTTGTTGGATCTACTTCCACATTTTTTTTAATTGAATTAAAATTTTTATTTTTCTCCCTAGACATTGCCTACTGCCTAGTAAAGAGCAACAGCCTACTTTCTAAACAAGGAGTAGAAAAAAGAAACATACAGACACAGACAAGCAGGTAGTTTGTCTAACCTCCGATCTAATACATATTTTGAACTTTGAAATACTTACTATAAGTAACATTGTTCTTCTGACAGAACAATTCTTGCACGATTACAATAATTGTTCTGTAATCTAATGGGTGTCTCAAAATTCCCGCTCGTGCTTTTGGGATTTGATTCAGTAGGCTAAAACGAATTGAAAATTAAAGGTGGAAACTTTTCCGTTTGTCCCTTGTTACAGAGTTATTGATAAAAATGTAGACAATACATTTGACAAGCCATTGCTTTTGATAGTGGGATAAGTCCTTTTTTTTAATTGAAAAAAGTCCAGAAATGTACAAGTTACAACATTCCTTGTGTATTTCTCTCCTTTTTTGTTCTGGACTTTATGTGCCTTTGTGCCTTTCTGGCATAAAAATAACTTTTTACTAAACACGATTTTGATTTATTCATTTTAACAAAACTAAAGACATAACTGTCAGATTTGACAATTAGTTTGACAGATATCGGCAATTTCTTGTTTTTTAATATTATTAGTTTTAAATAAAGTTGTAATATTAATTTTTTGTGTCCACTCGGACAAACGCAAAATTTTCCACTCTTAATTTTCAATTTGTTTTAGCCTCCTGAATCAAATCCCTAAAGCACGGGCATCAATTTTGAGACACCCTGTATATGACATAGTAAAAATGTTGCATTAGTTCTATTGACTCAGCCTGTTGATGTGCATAGTGTTTTAATATTAAACATTTATGCAATAACTATTCTTACATACGAATTTATTTATATTTATATTAATGTTTCTGGTTAATTCTTTGACGAATCTGTTTTTAGTACTTACTCAGTACTTATCTAATTTTAAAAGGGCTACTTTTTTGTTTCAATATTAAAACCAGTATTGTAATATTAAAAATAAAATTATAAAAAATTATATTAATGTAAATAAATTATAAACTATAAAATACTGCGTGTCCTGTAACTATAAATAATTATGTTCTTCTATTTCGTATCGATTTTCAATTTTTTAACAAGGGTCTCTCATCGAGGCCATACCCAGTTTAAATGCCTTGTTTAATAACACGCAGAAAATAAAAGTAATTTTGCCAAAAATAGATATTAAATATTTTGATTAGAGTAATATTTACGAGTGTGTAACAAATACAAAATTTTGAAAGTGTTACTTGATCCTTTTCGAGTTGAGTGGATTTAATTAATGAATTTATACACTCTCGGATTTGTGCCATTTAAATTTTCACAAACGTGAACTAAAAATCACACATTGCGGTCGGAAAATCGCTCACTATATGAATGTGAAAATGTGCATTTGGGAATTACGAATCTGGCTTTACGGGACTGATGAGATGAAATAAGATCGAAACTAGTCTCCACTTGCCGGATGAAATAATACCCAACTGCACATTGAAAATGTGCGATTTTTAGTTCACGTTTGTGAAAATTTAAATCGCACAAATCCGAGAGTATAAATTCATTAATTACATACCAAATTATTCATGCTTCTAGGTCAGAATAAAAATATTTACGTTTAAGCGTTAATTTACGTTTTGTGATATTTATTTAGCATTGTTATAATTAATATGAGATAATTATAAAAGACTTGCTTTATTGTGAGGTAATGCGTAAGTGTTAGACGATGATAGTGAATTTCTGATCTTAACACTGCCGACTCTATAAATAAATTCTGTATATAACCTGTTACTATTTTAAAATAGCCAACGTCGCTATTAATAATTTATCTAAAAAAATGTGAAGTGCATTTTTTACAGAAAACAACATAAATAAGTACTTCAAAGTGATTATTGACAAATATATAGTTTTCACCTCAATGAATATATCTAGTGCTATATTTATAAATGTAGACTCATATATCGTAAATAATAATAATTCATAATCTTGCTCTTTATGAGAAGCAATTTAATAGAATATATTCGCAATGATTTATAATAATAATAATTATATTATTGTATACTAATGATCAACAAAATAATTTGTGGTTTTATTAATATGTTATATTAATGTTACTTATAGTAAGTATTTCAAAGTTTAAATTATGTATTAGATCGGAGGTTACACAAACTACTTGCTTGTTTGTGCCTAAAAAATATGTTTTTTTTCAACTCCTTGTTTACAAAGTATGTTGCTCTTTGAAATTAGGGCCGAAAGTAGGCAATGTTCTCCCTAGGGAGAAAAATGAAAATTTTATTGAAATTTAAATTTTTGTGGAAGTAGATTCAACGATACAACTTTACTTTACAAGAAAAGATCTTTATATATAAACTACCAGTAAGTACTCCAATTAAGAAAAAAACAATAAAAAATACAACTTTAGCGTATTCAAGTAAATCTAGGCGAACGTTTTCATCAGAATCACTACCAGAATCCATTGATGATAAACGGTGACACAAATTATGAGAATGGACAAATTGTTTGCAAAAAAAAACAAAACTGCAATAGCAACGCTACCTTGGAAACAACGTGCACTACATTTTGATAAATGAAATGTAGAACGACCAAAGGAAGAAATCATAGAACAGTTTTTAAAAGTGAGTTGTAGAAAAAATTATATGTATAACACTGGAGGAAAGCCTTCTCTCCCTTGGATGATTACTGCCCTCCGCTACGCGTCTGGCAATAAACTTCACCCGCGGGAGAGAATACATGGCTTTCCTCCCTAGTTATACAAATAACTATTTATCCATTGCAATCGGATGAAATGTAGAACGACGTCCAACGGAACAAATTATAGAACAGTTTTTAAAAGTGAGTTGTAGAAAAAATTATATGTATAACACTGGAGGAAAGCCTTCTTCTCTCCCTGGAATGATTACTGCCCTCCGCTACGCTTCGGGCATTAAACTTCACCCACGGGAGAGAATACATGGCTTTCCTCCCTAGTTATACAAATAACTATTTATCCATTGCAATCGGATGAAATGTAGAACGACGTCCAAAATAACAAATTATAGAACAGTTTTTAAAAGTGAGTTGTAGAAAAAATTATATGTATAACACTGGAGGAAAGCCTTCTACGCTCCCTTGGATGATTACTGCCCTCCGCTACGCGTCGGGCATCTAACTTCACCCGCGGGAGAGAATACATGTCTTTCCTCCCTAGTTATACAAATAATTATTTATCCATTGCAATCGGCTCAATCATAACAAATTAAGAATGTTACTCATTTCTCTTTAAATGGTATTTGGATTAGTTTTCAATAAGCTTAATTAACCGGCCTGATATCTCATTAAACACCGGTATATCCGGTTATCCCAAAACTGGCCGGATAAACGTGATGATAGTTTGCATGTTTAAAAGCCTAAATTAAATTCGTAAGAAATACGTGTTAATTCAACTAACTATGATGGTATAATAATATTGATAATATTAATTTTATTAACACTGGAGGCTTTTACTTCGTGATACATTATGTATAAATAAATAATGCAATTTTTACTTTGTAGGTATCGCAGTTTATTTTAATACGGTGACTACAGTTTCGACCGAACAATCGAAAGTAAAAATTATTATTTATATTTATTATTTATTGATATTATTAATAGTTATTAGTTTTATTTATATAATTATTAAGTGAATCTGGCGTAAAAGTTACGTTGTGAGAGAGGTTACCTCATCTATCGCTCACAACAATGGTTGCAGATTCGAACCCCGCGAGCCAAAGTATGTTTGAAAGAGAATGCCTGCTGAATATCAAAGTGAATCTTCTGTGTGAGACCTGCTGACTGTTATAATTGTACTGTTATAACACCTTTATTTAAAGAACCTACTGTATATGAAGCTAACTTATCCGCATAGTTTAGAGTTGTTCATGTTGCCTATATTTACACCAATGCAAGGCACCTATCGTTTAATAAAAACTGCGAACTTCTATTGTTGGGAAGTTTTTCTAGGGTAAGTACCAGATGCCTTTTTCTGTATGTGAACTTGGAACTTTCCACTAATCAGTCGCACATACTTTCAACTACAAATTTGAATTTATTTTGTTAGTAATAAGTGCAGTTTATTTCTATTTTCGATAAAATTCTATTCGATTTTTCATCTTTTCACCAAACACTCACTCATTTAAAGAACCTAATGTGGATGAAGCCAACTTCCCCGCATAGTGTAGAGTTGTTCATGTTGCCTATATTTACACCAATGCAAGGCACCTACCGTTTAATAAAAACTGCGAACTTCTATTGTTGGGAAGTTTTCCTAGGGTAAGTAGCAAATGCCCTTTTCTGTATGTGTACCTGGAACCTTCCACTCATCAGTCGTACATACTTTCAACTACAAATTTGAATTTATTTTGTTAGTAATAAGTGGAGTTTATTTTGTATTTTCGATAAAATTCTATTCGATTTTTCAACTTTTCACCAAACACTCACTCATTTAAAGAACCTAATGTGGATGAAGTCAACTTCCCCGCATAGTGTAGAGTTGTTCATGTTGCCTATATTTACACCAATGCAAGGCACCTACCGTTTAATAAAAACTGCGAACTTCTATTGTTGGGAAGTTTTCCTAGGGTAAGTAGCAGATGCCATTTTCTGTATGTGAACCTGGAACCTTCCACTCATCAGTCGCACATAGTTTCAACTACAAATTTGAGTTTATTTTGTTAGTAATAAGTGGAGTTTATTTCTATTTTCGATAAAATTCTATTCGATTTTAAATCTTTTCACCAAACACTCACTCGTTGGCGATGGTATTAATCTACTGCTACATAAATTGGCATTCGTAACATCCACAAACACACAAAAAAAATCGCTATATGTTATGTCTTGGATTTAATGTGCTGGGTGTGATCAAAACTATTAATTGCAAATTGTATGCTAACGATATTTAGTTGCCACTGCATCTAAATTAAATTCCGATGTAGTTTTTGGATCTGTTTACATTAATAGTCGGCAAAATTAACGGCCACTCATTCTGCGAGTTCATTATAATACTTTTTCACAATTTAATTTAGTTTTTTATGGGCATGCTTATGTAAAGTGCGCTTTTTATGGCCGGCTTACATAATAAAGTAGCCGCATTGAATATCAACTGCGAACACGGTGTTCCCAGTTAATAAAGTCTAGTGACTTAATTAGCAATGCCTCTGCAGTACTGCCCTAAACATCAACAGTAAATACGCCATGTAGTCAGCTTGGGGTCTGACTTATTACTTGTCGTCAGTTTAATTAGTGTCAAGGGAAATATTCATACTGTTCAACTTCGCCCTTGCAGGAATTTTCTATGGCACAATATAGAATTAAATATAAATAAAAACTTGTCGTCAAAGATAATATTAAGCGATTTCTTGCATCATACTAAAGGGTTTTCCAATAAGAGGTGTTATTTTGAATAGCCCGCTATTTCGGTAGATGTCACTTTTGAAGCTGTCATTTCTTGGCATTTGACAAGTAGAAACTACGCCATTAATAAAAATGGTACGATACACGCTTCAACAACGCATTGAAATTATTAAAATTCACTATAAAAATGGTGAAAATTTGGCAGAGACGGTTCGTAAAACTCGAACATTTTTGGGTCGTCGTGAAGCACCTTGTCGGACCGCAATACAGAAATTGGTGGAAAAATTCGAGCTGTTGGGACAAGTTAGTGATGAGAAGAATAAAACCCGTGCACGTCGCTCAAGAACAGCCGAGAATATTGCTGCTGTAGCCGAAAGTGTTGAAGAAAACCCAGGTTTGTCCATTCCTCGTCGTTCTTTGGAATTAGGTATTCCACAAACGTCATTACACCGTATTTTGCATAAAGATTTGGGTCTTAAGGCTTATAAAGTCCAGTTAACACAAGAACTCAAGCCGGCCGATCATCAACAACGTCGTGACTTTGCTGATTGGGTCGTTGAAATGCATGAAAATGATCCGGAATTCCATCGAAAAATCATCTTCAGTGATGAGGCCCATTTCCACCTCGGTGGCTTCGTCAACAAGCAAAATTGTCGCATCTGGGGCTCAGAAAACCCAAGAGTTATTGTTGAAAAGCCTCTCTATCCTCAACGTGTGACTGTTTGGTGCGGTTTATGGTCCGGCGGAGTCATTGGACCTTACTTTTTCGAAAATGAGGCTGGCGCAACAGTTACGGTGAATGGATTGCGCTATCAAGAGATGATTAACGATTTTTTATGGCCGGAATTGGATGGTATTGATCTGGACAACGTTCACTTTCAACAAGACGGCGCTACGTGCCACACAAGCAACGAAACCATTGATCTTTTAAGGGAAAAGTTTCCGGACCGTGTTATCTCTCGAAGAGGTGATCACAATTGGCCACCGAGATCTTGTGATTTAACACCTTGCGACTTCTTTCTTTGGGGCCACGTGAAGGAGAAGGTCTACGCCAACAGCCCAGTATCGATTCAAGACCTCAAAGATGGAATTCGTGAGGCTATCGAGGACATACAGCAGCCACTTTGCGATTTAGTTATGGAAAATTTCATGAAAAGGATTTTGTCCTGTAAGCGTGGCCGTGGTGGTCATTTGCTTGATGTTATTTTCCACTATTAACGGCATACCTTCCTCTTTGTAATGAAATAAACATCTGATGATTTATAATAAAAAATGGCATTTTTCTTTGAATATCAAAATAACACCTCTTATTGGAAAACCCTTTAGATATAAATTTATGGTATAACAAAAGTACGTTCACCCCCTAAGTATATTTCTTTTGAATGTTTCCCATTTTCCTTCTATGTTTAGCTGCATTTCGCTCTTTCTGAATTTATTACCTAATATCACTTTGTATTTCTCTTGTGTTTGTGTTTCTCTCAATCAGTAGGCTTTTATCTTTTCTTTAACTTTTATCCTCCTCTTGTCTGTTTCTTGTATTTTCTTCCAACTCATGTCCATTTTTAGTAGGTGGTGGTCTCTTCCTATTTCAGCTTGCCTTGTAACTCTTACATTCATTATTTTGTTCCAGCTGTTTCTATTAATTAGGTGATAGTCTATTATCGATCTTTCGTTTCTGCTTGGCTGTTCCCTTGTGTACTTCTGTATGTTTTGTGTTTTTAAATATAAATAAAAACTTGTTGTCAAAGATAATATTAAGCGATTTCTTACATCATACTCGATATACATTTATTGTATGGCTAAAGTACATTCACCCCTAAGAAGAAATCCATTTTTTTAAATTAAGTTGATTTCCGTTGGCAATTTTGTCTAAATTACTGATGGTTTTATTTGATTTTTAATAGCAAGTTGTCATTTAGGCTTTGCTTGCTGACACTATTTGCCTTTGAGACAATTTCTTAGATTGTGCCGAAAAAGTCATATGTGAATTCAAATTGAACCGTTTATTATTGCACTGAGCGAGAATCTTGTACCGTTTACTACTGCACTAAGGAATAATCAAACGTATAACTCTTGACAACTAAGCCAAATTTTATATGCCACGTGTATCATAAAACATATTCAAAAACTATTATTTAGCTCTTTCGTGCATATCTGCAAGTAAATCATTAGGGATTTTTTAAACACAACTTTTATACATATTTACTTGAATTCAAAACTGACTTTTAAAACTGAAAAAAAAAAAATGAAAAAAATCTGAAATCAATGTTTCGCACTTCAGTCACAATAACTTCGGAATTGCGCATTTATGTTGGATGATTTCATTCCTTAGCATAAACAGAAACACAAAACAGCGGCTTATCAGTATGTGATAATTAATGACCGTTGGCTCGGTTTGCTTTCTTTTCACGGAAATTTTGTGCAACGCTTCCGGAGATCTTCAATCTGGAAGAAATCAGGAATCAATTAAGCGCTGATACGCGCTGTTTATACCGCTCCTGACATTCGACCTCCTCCGGCATAAATAATTGATAATGCATTGATGAGCATTAACTTGTTAATATGCGTAATGAGGGTATTAATATGAAAAGACTAAGCGGCGCGTTGGAAATGGAACAATTACTAGTGATATCGTTATATAGCATTTAGCATTTCTATTGTCATAATCTCGGCAAGGTTCCGTGATGTGAAATCGGGCAGTGTTTATGTATGTCAGTTGATGGGTTCAGTATAAATTATTCCCGTTTCGCACAAAGTTAATAATTATTATATGCAATTATATTTAATGTATGAGCGTTGAAAAGCAGAGTGCTGTAAGTCCATTTTATTTTTTAATTCAGTCCATAAATGGATCCAGGGACATGTCCTATATATTCCTATATGACCAGAGTGGTGTACTCTGGTTTGCAGCCCCTCATATGTGTTATAGAACTTTTTTAATTACAATGTAAATATATTAATACAGACGATTAAAAAAAAAAAGTATAAGAAAATATTTAACTAGAGGCGGAAAGACCCTATGGGGTCGATAGCCTAATAAAGATTGTTTATATATATATTTAACTAGCTAACAATTTGTCACGTTATGGAATTTTCTATGGAATTGAAAGTTTTTGATATACTTTGTGAGGTTTGTTGTTTTTTTTTTGTATTCGTTGTTTTACGAATTTATTTCACGTTTTTTTGGAAAAGTTAGTTGCATTGAACTAAAGCAGATTTGATTATATTTATAAATTGCAACTTGAGAATGCAAAAGTCTGCAAAAGTTGTGCAAAAACACAAAAATTGAGAATTGGATCTAAAAACATACCAACAAAATATTTATTATTATATTTATATTATTATTAACCATGTAACTCTTTTATTTAATTTTATTAAAATCGCTAAAAAAATATTATCGCTAAAAAAATATAGAAAATACTGAAAATACTGACAAATCATGTAATTTGTACGATTTTAACAATGGCAATAATAACGGTCTTTTAAATTCTTTGAATGCAACATTTTTTTGCCATCTTATTTCTTACAATAAAACTTCCTGACGATGATAATAAGCCAAAGAATTAGAAATGGACAGTTGTTAAAGTTAGTTAATTTAACGGAGCGGTTCCAAAAAAATAACACAACTTCTGATTATTTTTAAATGTTATAGGCCAAATGAAATTATTAATTTGCATTTCAACCTGATAACGGTGTAAGGAGGTCGGCAGAAAGACACAATACATTCCAACAATATCGCTCAACCCAACTTCACATTGACCTTGCGCTGACTTATTGCAGATACATATAAAAAAAGCGCGATCACATTTCAATTATACTACGCGACGGGTCCATAAATAAAACGCTGCAGGCATGCACACGATCATGTTTAATTAGATTATTAATCAAAAGTGCAAAACATTGTTGCGAATTCCGATTGCATTATGGCACTTCTATAAATACACCGACCGCTTTTAGAGAAGGTTCTCGCTAATGAGTGCCGCCGGGTTTGTTTCGATTATAATGTAATCCGGTAGCTCTTGGGATGGCTTCGACCCTGAGGCTGTCGATGCTCTTAGGATTTTCACGTGCCAAGTGTAAACACTTTCACCTGACCGTTCACAAGCGTATTTATCATTTTTTTTGCGTAGGTTTTTACATTTCTTCCATAAATGTAATGGACATTCTGAAATTAATTGAATATTCCTTCTGTGTTGCAACATCATGAGCCCACGCCGAAAAAATATGGGCATGTCTGTTAAAACTATTCTAATGGAATTGCGATAATATAATTTTCAAGCCGACATTGATTTAGTTAACTAAACTTCAAACGGTACACACCGAGAGGTGTTTGTGCACTTGCTTCTCTAACCAAAGGTCATAGCTTCCAACCCTGTGCACTAGAAATTTTGAGCGATCAAAATTCATTAACATAAAAATAGAATTCCTTTGGAGAGGAACTAAAACCGGCGGTCTCGTGTACTGTGTGCATGTTAAAGAACCAGATATCGTCGATGCGAACTACTTAAAGGCAATATTTTAAATATGGTGATTTTAAATATTTTTCCGATCGTAATTACTAATTAGGCATACTAGCAGAAATTGGTCGTAGTTAAATATAACAAATTAAGCTTAAAAAATGTGGATTTTCATAGCATGCTAAAAATATAGGAACACTTTACCAGATCTAATGCAGGAAACATATTGTAATTGTCAGATTTAAACTTATTTGCACATTTTAAAGCCAAAATTATCATTATATCATAATACATATACAAAAAAAAACTTAACTCTGCAAATCTTGCCAAAATTGTAAAGCAATATTTTAAATATCGTGATTTTAAAAAATTTGACGATGGTAATTACTAATTAGGCATACCAGCAGAAATAGGTCGTATTTACATATAACAAATTAAGTTTAAAAAGATATAGATTTTCATAGGATGCTAACTGTTCGGGCGTCCACCCTGTATATTGTAATTGTGAGCGACCGGTACGCGACTTAAGTGCGCGTGCGATAATTGCATTTCGCGCGACACCCGGCCTCACGGGAGAAGAGTCTCTAAAAGTACGTCGAACAGGACACACCGAAAAAATAGTGAGAGAAGAGAACAATGTCTAGCACGTGTCCGGCAATAGTGTCAAATCCAATAGTCAAGTGACGCCGCCCTTCTGGTCGATCAAAGGTAGGTGGTAGCAGTATAAGCTAACCCGCGGCTCGCTCACAAAATATTACATTACAGTCCACTTTTTTGTTGCAAAGTTGCGTGTCGTGGTCATTGGGCTCAAGTATCGCCTTCAAAGGGCTTGTCCTCGATCCACGGGCGTACATTTTGGTCCTTCGAACCGGATTCGGTTTATATTGTGATAATTAGCGCTGTATTAATTACAGTTTTTCGCTTATTAATACGTTAGTTCTCGATCCCGTCGCTCGTTTTGTTAATCGTTCTAGCATTCGTTCTCTCTTGACCTCGTTGTGTGGTCTCTCTCTCACCACATCTGGTACATCTGGTCGATTCCAACAGTTGTATGTTTTGTGACCGTCGATATTTATCGGCGACGGTTTCTTTATAATCTTCTTATTCTTCTTATCATTTCTCGCTCAGTTTGTAGTTTAAAATTAGCAACATGCCGTCTCTCGAGGAAGTTATATTCAAGGTGGAAACTGCCCGTCGAAAGATTTTGCGTGTCGAATTAATCGCACAATCGGTAGACGCCGACCCCGATGATAAGAAGTCAATAGCGCTTCTTAAAGTTATGTCGGAAGGCTTGGAGGATTTGTTTAGGGAATTTAATGACGCGATTGGTAGATTATCGGCGTGTTATAATAAGTTAAAAACACCGAAAGATCTCCAACCAGACATAGAAGAAGTAGAAGCGTCTTATTACAATGCCAAAGCCATTATTGCAATGGCATTTCCTGAGTTTCATCGCAATCGCGACCATTCGGTGGGTCCGATTACGCAATCTTCAAACGCCGTCTCCGGAGTCGCGCTTCCGAAATTAAAATTAGTTGAATTCGATGGCGATTTAAATCAATGGCACAACTTCTTCGATATGTACACGTCCACCGTGCACAATAGTAATTTGTCGGACGTTCAGAAATTCATGTACCTGCGATCGGCACTGCATGGAGACGCCCTCGCACAAATTTCGTCGCTACCGTTGACCGCAAATAATTATCAGGTTGCATGGGATACCTTACAGGATAGATATAACGATAAGAAACTACTAACTAGTTCGTACTTGGATGAATTATTTAACGTAACGCTCACGTGTGATCCCACATCCATGCGGAAATTCGTAACAACGCTGACAGAGTATTCTGGTGCGTTATCAGCGTTAGGTCATGACGTCGCGAGTTGGTCGGTGCCTTTATTACACTTGTTTAAGAAGAAATTGACGCCCGTACTGAGAGAAAAGTGGGAACAAGCCGTCAGTAATTGTGAAGTAGGTACATTGAAGCAATTTATATCGTTTTTGTCAAGTGAATGCCGAGTAATAGAATCTTGCGGTGATTCTATTAATTATAAATCGATAATTAATAAGAAACAGTTCTCGAACGCCCTCGCAAGGTTTACTTCAGCTAGAAAGGCAACTACGTCGTTGGTAGTTCGAACGGAGACAAAGGCAAAGGATCTGTCCCACTGCCCACTGTGTAACGATAATCACCATTTATCACAGTGTGCACCATTTAGAAATAAATCCATAATCGATCGATTTGAATTCGCAAAGAGGCAGCGTGTGTGCCTTAATTGTTTAAACCCGGGTCATTATCTAGCGCGTTGTGACTCTAGAGGCTCATGTAGGATATGTCGCCAACGCCATCACACTTTACTCCATATGCCACATAAAGAGGTTGTGGAAGTAAAAACGGAGGATAAGTCACCCTCCCCCGAAGTCAATGAGAATTCAGTGAAGCACGTTAATGAGGCCCTAGTACGCAACCTCCCTAGTGTATCATCGCTACAAACGTCCACTAGGTCTTGTGTGTTATTGTTGACTGCACAAGCATACGTACGTGATCATTCTGGACGGTATACACGCGTACGAGTTCTACTCGATACTGCTAGTGAAGGCACATTTATTAGTGCGCACTCTTCAAAACGACTAGGGTTGACACCACAGGTCGCACAAGTCCCAATATTCGGATTGGCGAAAGTTCCAGTAGGGATCTCTAGTGGCACAATTAAGTGTTCATTTGAGCCTGTCGATAATATTTGTTTAGAAGTAGATGCTATGGAAATTCGAAACATCACTAAGTGCCCGTCTATGCACATTGAACAGTATAATTGGCCTCACTTGGAGGGATTACCTCTCGCCGATAGGGCTTTCCATGTACCACACGATGTTGATATCTTGTTAGGAGCAGAGTGGTTCCCGTATATCGCGCTCGGTGAACCTATTGTCGGTCCTAAAGGGACCCCTAGTGCCCTTCTTACAATTTGGGGATATTGTTTAATTGGTCGTATCGAGCCACCGCCTGCGGGATGTTCGAACAACCCGTCAGTATCGTCATTTTGCATGACACTGCAAAATGATACGGATAATCTGATTCGGAAGTTTTGGCAAGTAGAGGAACTCCCTTCAGTAACTGTATCGTGCCCTACTGAGCAGGAGTGCGAAGAACATTACAAGAGAACGGTCTCTCGCTCGAGTAATGGTACATATGTTGTCGAGTTACCATTTTTGTCCTCGGTTCTCAATCTGAATGACAGTCGCGAGTTAGCTTTGCGTCGATTTCAGTTATTAGAACGAAAGCTAACCAGGTATCCTGAGCTACGGTTGCAGTACAATGCGTTTATGACGGATTATATTGAGCAAGGACATATGAGTCCAGCACCACCTTCTCAAGAGGGATATGGGTCATCGTACTTCATACCACATCACTGTATCTTCAAGCGTACTGACGACACAGCCATTGATAATATAGTAAAATTTCGTGTCGTATTCGATGCATCCATGAAAACTAAACATGGCCCATCACTGAATGAAATCCTACATACGGGACCTAAATTGCAATTGAATATCGTAGACATATTGATTAAGTTTAGGATTTATCAGGTAGTTGTAGTGACAGACATAAAGCAAATGTATAGAAATATTAGATTAGCGGAGAAGCACCATCAGTTTCAGAAAATATTATGGCGATGGGATCCATCGGAACCGTTAAAAGAATATTGTTTGTCCACCGTCGTTTATGGCATATCTGCCTCTCCTTTCCTCGCTATAAGGACTCTGCACCAATTAGCTCTGGATGAAGGTGCCAACCTACCTGACGCTGTCGCTGCGATATTAGAGTGTACATACATGGACGTGGAAGTCATACATGGACGTGGAAGTGGTATGTACGCCCGTGGATCGAGGACAAGCCCTTTGAAGGCGATACTTGAGCCCAATGACCACGACACGCAACTTTGCAACAAAAAAGTGGACTGTAATGTAATATTTTGTGAGCGAGCCGCGGGTTAGCTTATACTGCTACCACCTACCTTTGATCGACCAGAAGGGCGGCGTCACTTGACTATTGGATTTGACACTATTGCCGGACACGTGCTAGACATTGTTCTCTTCTCTCACTATTTTTTCGGTGTGTCCTGTTCGACGTACTTTTAGAGACTCTTCTCCCGTGAGGCCGGGTGTCGCGCGAAATGCAATTATCGCACGCGCACTTAAGTCGCGTACCGGTCGCTCACAATTACAATATACAGGGTGGACGCCCGAACATACCGCCCACCTTGGAATATCCTATTCCAAAACAAATTGTTCATTCTAGCAACAACAAAAATTAAAGAATCCACCACAACCGACTAAGCCCCAAACAAAGGAGACAAACCGGTTGGAAACGGTTCATCAACGAAAACTAATAAACCAAAACAAAATTCGATAATACCAAAACTAACTCTCATTAGTTACACTACTCCCTACGAGTAGTATAAAATTCCCGACACTAAATAACGTAACAACAACGAAAGGGCTGTTACAATTCGTAACAAATAACAAACCAAAACTTATGTTTCTATATAACCATATAACAATATCCTAGGGTGCTAGGCGATAAGTTGGCTATATTTGGACAGGGATATAGGGTACAGGATCAATCGAACTTCACTCCGCCCGGGCGATAGGGGAGACTTCGCGAAGAAAGGTAGCGCTTAAGTGGATAGGCATGTCAGGATACGACACCCTAGGTTCCCGTACATCCCTATTTATACCTAGACTTCAGAAGACCCAGGCAAGGGGCATAATTTTACCACCGCTCGCCTAAGGACACCAGTTTTAACATCAGCAACTCTAACAACTCCATCTCTTCCAGCGTATACGCTTAATACACGGCCCAGTCGCCAGGAAAGTGGGGGTAGATTGTCATCCTTTATGAGGACCATGGTACCAACTTCTAAGTTTGCAGAAACTTTGGTCCATTTTGTCCATTGTTGGAGCGTGCATAAGTATTCCTTGTATCATCTCTTCCAAAAGGAACTAACGATGTGTGAAAGTAACTTCCAACGAGTAGTGCCAGTTCCCACAGATGACTCTGGTTCCATTAACGTCGTAGGAGATTCGAGTAATAAAAAATGGCCTGGAGTTAATGCTTCCAAATCATTGGGGTCCGATGACATCTGAGTTAGTGGGCGTGAATTTAATGTATTTTCGACCTGTATCAGTACCGTATTAAATTCTTCATACGTCAGAAATTGATTTCCAATGGTATGTGCTAATAACCGCTTAGTGGATTTAATAGCAGCCTCCCATATGCCACCAAAATGAGGACTGGATGGAGGGTTGAGATGCCATTGAATGCCTCGATCCGCTAAATGCCCACCTACTTCTCGTTTATTCTCGTCTGACAACAACAACTGAGCCCATGCTTCAATTTTGCGTTTTGCACCAACAAAATTTGTGCCGCAGTCACTGTATATGTGCGCTACCGTTCCTCGACGTGCAACAAAGCGTCTGAGTGCGGCCAGAAATGCTTCCGTGGTGAGCTCCGATACCAACTCTAAGTGGACTGCCTTTGTAGCGAGGCACACAAATAAACAAATATATGCCTTGTATCTTTTGGCATTCCTAATTTTTCCTAGTGAAATTTCGAATGGTCCCCCAAAATCTATTCCTGTGGCCATAAATGCCTTTACGGATGCCAAGCGCGCCACAGGCAAATCCCCCATAATAGGTTGCAATGCCGTCGGCCGGGTACGGAAGCACTGGAGACACCGTTGTAACCGATGACGGATCACATCACGACCAGAGATTATCCAATATTGACCTCGTATAAGACAATGTAGATTTTGTGGTCCCGGGTGCATGTAAGCCTGGTGATAGAAATCTACTATAAGATTTGTCACAAGTGATGATTTTGGTAGTAAGATTGGGTGGCGGCGGCTGAATGAAACTGGAGCATGATGTATTCGCCCACCGACTCGAATCAACCCATGGGAATCAATGAAGGGGTTAAGATTGCGTAACCGAGATGACACAATTTTTCCCTCTCGAATAGATGACTTTTCCCGTCTAAATTCGCTAGTTTGTACAGTTCTAACGCAGACAACAGTTGCTGCGGCCAATTCCTTCGCTGTTAACATACCCTTACGTCGAGGTCCAGTTTTTTGCGAATTATGTGAAAAACGTAGGATCCATGCTACTACTCTCCTCATCGTCGTCCATGAGGAGAATCGTTCAAAGGGGAGGGTTCCGTCTTCTAGAGGAGTTTGATCCCAATCCAAACCCAACTGCCACAGATATTGAATGATCCATTTTCCCATAAATGTGACAGGAGCTATATATCCCATTGGATCAAATAGCTTACAGATATCCGATAAAATGGCTCTTTTTGTGAGTTGATTTGGGCTAACGACAACTTGATACGACATGCTATCCGTAGAAGGGTCCCACACTAATCCGAGAATTTTGGTGAATGCATTCGGATCATCCCCAAATACGAGTGATTTACGGGATATTGCACAATGATCCTTTGGCAATGCTTCTAATACTTCCGGACAATTGCTCATCCATTTTCTAAGGGCAAATCCTCCTTGATTCAATAATTTAATTAGCTGAGACTGTAAATTCAATGCATCTTTTACAGTCGGTACGGACATAACAAAATCGTCCATGTATGTACACTCTAATATCGCAGCGACAGCGTCAGGTAGGTTGGCACCTTCATCCAGAGCTAATTGGTGCAGAGTCCTTATAGCGAGGAAAGGAGAGGCAGATATGCCATAAACGACGGTGGACAAACAATATTCTTTTAACGGTTCCGATGGATCCCATCGCCATAATATTTTCTGAAACTGATGGTGCTTCTCCGCTAATCTAATATTTCTATACATTTGCTTTATGTCTGTCACTACAACTACCTGATAAATCCTAAACTTAATCAATATGTCTACGATATTCAATTGCAATTTAGGTCCCGTATGTAGGATTTCATTCAGTGATGGGCCATGTTTAGTTTTCATGGATGCATCGAATACGATACGAAATTTTACTATATTATCAATGGCTGTGTCGTCAGTACGCTTGAAGATACAGTGATGTGGTATGAAGTACGATGACCCACATCCCTCTTGAGAAGGTGGTGCTAGACTCATATGTCCTTGCTCAATATAATCCGTCATAAACGCATTGTACTGCAACCGTAGCTCAGGATACCTGGTTAGCTTTCGTTCTAATAACTGAAATCGACGCAAAGCTAACTCGCGACTGTCATTCAGATTGAGAACCGAGGACAAAAATGGTAACTCGACAACATATGTACCATTATTCGAGCGAGAGACCGTTCTCTTGTAATGTTCTTCGCACTCCTGCTCAGTAGGGCACGATACAGTTACTGAAGGGGGTTCCTCTACTTGCCAAAACTTCCGAATCAGATTATCCGTATCATTTTGCAGTGTCATGCAAAATGACGATACTGACGGGTTGTTCGAACATCCCGCAGGCGGTGGCTCGATACGACCAATTAAACAATATCCCCAAATTGTAAGAAGGGCACTAGGGGTCCCTTTAGGACCGACAATAGGTTCACCGAGCGCGATATACGGGAACCACTCTGCTCCTAACAAGATATCAACATCATGTGGTACATGGAAAGCCGTATCGGCGAGGGGTAATCCCTCCAAGTGAGGCCAATTATACTGTTCAATGTGCATAGAC
Source organism: Othius punctulatus (assembly GCA_951805005.1). Classification (NCBI taxonomy): domain Eukaryota; kingdom Metazoa; phylum Arthropoda; class Insecta; order Coleoptera; family Staphylinidae; genus Othius; species Othius punctulatus. The sequence goes on from OX638142.1 coordinate 54,030,998, forward strand.
GGGCACTTAGTGATGTTTCGAATTTCCATAGCATCTACTTCTAAACAAATATTATCGACAGGCTTAAATGAACACTTAATTGTGCCACTAGAGATCCCTACTGGAACTTTCGCCAATCCGAATATTGGGACTTGTGCGACCTGTGGTGTCAACCCTAGTCGTTTTGAACAGTGCGCACTAATAAATGTGCCTTCACTAGCAGTATCGAGTAGAACTCGTACGCGTGTATACCGTCCAGAATGATCACGTACGTATGCTTGGGCAGTCAACAATAACACACAAGACCTAGTGGACGTTTGTAGCGATGATACACTAGGGAGGTTGCGTACTAGGGCCTCATTAACGTGCTTCACTGAATTCTCATTGACTTCGGGGGAGGGTGACTTATCCTCCGTTTTTACTTCCACAACCTCTTTATGTGGCATATGGAGTAAAGTGTGATGGCGTTGGCGACATATCCTACATGAGCCTCTAGAGTCACAACGCGCTAGATAATGACCCGGGTTTAAACAATTAAGGCACACACGCTGCCTCTTTGCGAATTCAAATCGATCGATTATGGATTTATTTCTAAATGGTGCACACTGTGATAAATGGTGATTATCGTTACACAGTGGGCAGTGGGACAGATCCTTTGCCTTTGTCTCCGTTCGAACTACCAACGACGTAGTTGCCTTTCTAGCTGAAGTAAACCTTGCGGGGGCGTTCGAGAACTGTTTCTTATTAATTATCGATTTATAATTAATAGAATCACCGCAAGATTCTATTACTCGGCATTCACTTGACAAAAACGATATAAATTGCTTCAATGTACCTACTTCACAATTACTGACGGCTTGTTCCCACTTTTCTCTCAGTACGGGCGTCAATTTCTTCTTAAACAAGTGTAATAAAGGCACCGACCAACTCGCGACGTCATGACCTAACGCTGATAACGCACCAGAATACTCTGTCAGCGTTGTTACGAATTTCCGCATGGATGTGGGATCACACGTGAGCGTTACGTTAAATAATTCATCCAAGTACGAACTAGTTAGTAGTTTCTTATCGTTATATCTATCCTGTAAGGTATCCCATGCAACCTGATAATTATTTGCGGTCAACGGTAGCGACGAAATTTGTGCGAGGGCGTCTCCATGCAGTGCCGATCGCAGGTACATGAATTTCTGAACGTCCGACAAATTACTATTGTGCACGGTGGACGTGTACATATCGAAGAAGTTGTGCCATTGATTTAAATCGCCATCGAATTCAACTAATTTTAATTTCGGAAGCGCGACTCCGCGTTTGAAGATTGCGTAATCTGACCCACCGAATGGTCGCGATTGCGATGAAACTCAGGAAATGCCATTGCAATAATGGCTTTGGCATTGTAATAAGACGATTCTACTTCTTCTATGTCTGGTTGGAGATCTTTCGGTGTTTTTAACTTATTATAACACGCCGATAATCTACCAATCGCGTCATTAAATTCCCTAAACAAATCCTCCAAGCCTTCCGACATAACTTTAAGAAGCGCTATTGACTTCTTATCATCGGGGTCGGCGTCTACCGATTGTGCGATTAATTCGACACGCAAAATCTTTCGACGGGCAGTTTCCACCTTGAATATAACTTCCTCGAGAGACGGCATGTTGCTAATTTTAAACTACAAACTGAGCGAGAAATGATAAGAAGATAAGAAGATTATAAAGAAACCGTCGCCGATAAATATCGACGATCACAAAACATACAACTGTTGGAATCGACCAGATGTACCAGATGTGGTGAGAGAGAGACCACACAACGAGGTCAAGAGAGAACGAATGCTAGAACGATTAACAAAACGAGCGACGGGATCGAGAACTAACGTATTAATAAGCGAAAAACTGTAATTAATACAGCGCTAATTATCACAATATAAACCGAATCCGGTTCGAAGGACCAAAATCACGGGCGTATATAGGAACACTTTATCAGATCTAATGCAGGAAACATATTGTAATTGTCAGATTTAAATTGATTTGCACATTTTAAAGCCAAAATGATTATTACATCACAATACAAATACAAAAAAAAACTGAACTCAGTACTAAAAATCTTTCCAAAATTGTAAATATATCAAATCTTCATAATACAAAACCATAAAACAACAAAAAACATAATATAATTCCTTTATAATTTTGTAAATTTATTAATTTATTTGATTTATTCCTTTGCCTTTCTACCTTTCGGTGTAAGGCATACATTACCAATTTTTTTAATATTCTCTCCACTTCCTCCTATCTTTTGTTAATTCCTTTATTTCTTCCAATGCGTTCCCTTTTCTTGTTGCCTCTTCTTTTATTACGCTGTTCCACTCTTTTCTCGGTCTTCCTCTTTGTTGTTTTCCTCTTGATCTTGTCTCGTATATGAGAAGTTCTTGTAACTCTTACATTCATTATTTTGTTCCAGCTGTTTCTATTAATTAGGTGATAGTCTATTATCAATCTTTCGTTTCTGCTTGGCTGTTCCCTTGTGTACTTCTGTATGTTTTTGTGTTTGAATTTTGTATTTGTTATCACGAGGTTGTTTTCAATGCATAACTGTATTTTGTTTCCACATTGTTGTTTTTAATTTCTTCTCCTTCTTTTCCCATTATCTCTTCTATTCCGCTATTTTGGCATCCTATTCTCCCGTTTAGATCGCCCATTATTATTACGTGTTCTTTTCCTTCATCTACGTCCCTTTGTATGTTTTCAAATATTTTGAAAATTTTTAACATATTTTCTAAATATAAAAATGTTTGTAATTGTTTCAATTATGTAGGTACTTTCCTCTTTTTTAATTACACTGCTCAACACAATGTTTGTCTCTTCGATCTAAATAGCCGATTCCGATAGAAAATTTTGCGCTGATTTCAGAAACGAAATTGTTTCTAGCACGACAGATTTTGTGATTTTTCAAATTTTTGCCAAATGTATAACTTGATTTTTTTCGAGAAGCAAAACCAATGTAGAGATTTTTTATCGCAATACTGGATACCAATTTCAGTTTGATAGTTACCGCTATCACTTTTCTAACCTGTTTTTAACTGAGCACGTGTTTTTGTAAGTAAAAAATTAAAAATAAAATGAGCTCTGATACAATTTGTTTGTATATTTCGTTCATATGCATAGTAAATCTTTTCGGAAAATTGCATTTATATTGAAGGGACACCACATTCGTCAAATTTTGTCGACCATTGCACAAAGTTGATCTTTGTGAATGTTCTTGAAACTTACATAACAATTATGCAGTGGAACTTTACTTTTTTTCTGAATTAATTTTATAATATGACCAGCAATATACAGTCTTGAAATTCTATGAAATGCCTTTCCCATAATTATATGACAGTACATTTAAATATAGGGAAAGCGTTTGATAAAATATGAAGGAGAATTGATATAAAACAATGTAATTTTCTGTATAACGTTTGGCACTTTATAAACTGAAAATTAATTTCACAAAATGTGAATCACAATTAACCAAAAGTGAAAATTAAAAGAAAAACAGCCCGTATACAATGTTTTATTTTATGGATTTTATGCCACCTGTCGTATATTTATTTGGAAATTTGGAAATAAAATGTATTTACCCGAACAATTATTTTCTAAAATAAAATAGGCGAATGAAAGATATTAAAAAAAGCTGAAAATAATCGAAAACATACTTTTTGTTGGAACTTAATTTTTGTAGGGCTCTTATTTTTCTGTGAAATTTAACTTAAAATTTAATACTTTGTGCCACTAGAATCTGTATTTGTATAATGGAACGCTGAGGAATAGAAACTTAACTCTTTTTTGAATTTTAGCCCATAATTTATTCATATGAAAATTACGTTTTGACGGTTTTTGGGGCCCACAACAGACATGCAACGAATTTTTATTATTTTTTATCATTGATGCATCATATTGCTTGTTTAAAACATCGTGTAGCGTGCATAAAACAGGCTTTCAAAAACGCGCGTTTCCTGTAAAGGTTTCCATGGATACAAAACAAATAACGTCATAAAAAATGAATTCAAATAAATACCAATTTATTTTAATTTAAATGAATATTAAATGTACAATTTACATTGTTTGAAAACGTTAAATTTCCTTTCTTCAATTCCGAGAGGACATGAACATTGTTGCTAACTGCCGAAAATTCACTTGACGTGCATGGATCCGTCCTTCCACTAATAGCATTTGCTATGACGTTCGACACTTTGGTTTTATTTCCGATACTCTCTTCGACATATCCACTGGCTACAGATGCCGATTTCCATCCAACTTGTCGCTGTATTTGATCTATTGACATCCCACCGTTAGCCATAATTGTTGCGGACGTCCGCCGGAACGCATGTCCAGTGTACTTCTTTGGCTCGTCTAATTTAAGGAACTGTGCAATTTGAGATGGGCACAAGCCAAAGGTATTAATGCCCACTACCTGTTTAGTGCACTGTCCCTTATCAAAACGTAAGAAAACACGGTCTGTACTCACATTTTGAGGACGCAGAGACAAATATTTCTTCATAAACCCAACATAGGGTATCCCATTACTGTTAGCAACAACAAAATGTCGAGCCTTTTCTGTCTTAGATGGTCGGATGGTAATTAGTAATGTATTACCCTCTTCCTTGATGTCAAATAAACGCAGATCGCACAATTCGCATCTGCGACATGAACCGAATATTCCACAAATTGCAACGACTTTCAGAAATAAATATGTCACATCTGGAGCATCTTTGAAAAATGTTTGTAGGTCTTCTTCTCTAAACACGTAAGCCTTTTTTACCACATGATTTTTGTTGATCGCCTTCATGAATGCATTAACCTTAACAAACGATTTTATATCCACTCCCTTGTTTAACCGTAACATGCATTGCAATTTCGAATGTATTGCCCACATTGTTGACGCCTTATAGCATGTAGACATTTTCTGCATGTAAGCAAGAATCATTCTTTCATCTACAGTTTTCACCTCCTGTTCGTCCATCCATTTTACCAATTTATCGTATTCCTTCTTATATGCCAATTCCGATTTTTGGGGAATTAAACGCCTCTCTGCTTCGGAGCTTAATTGATCAATGTTTCGTTGCATTTTCAACCAAAATCAAAACTGACGCCAAATTGAAAGATTGTTACATACGATATTCAACACTTTGACAACCAAGGCTAGAACAATTGCATAGTATCAGCCGCCATGTTAGCTAGTTATTTATTCAGTATCTTAGCAACGATACTAAAACTGTACGGCAAAATCGACGGCACATCAGATAGAAATTATAATTACAAATGTTTAGGCCAATTTACGGCATCAATGATAAAAAATAGCGTAAAGTATGCGTGGATATCTGGCCTTTCAAGCACTCACTCTATTCAAAAAACCTCCCCGCCTCCCCGCTGCGCGGGGAGCGACGGGTCGGTTTTTTGAAAAACGTTCGTACTTGAAAGGCCTTGATATCCACTTATACTTTAATATACTATATTTCTTTATAATTTATACATGCCCAATAATATGTACAAAATTTTACTTTGTGGATTCCTCAATGTTTTGTCAATTCTGCCAATATTTTAGAATTTTTACGTTTTTTTAAATAATTTAAATAATTTTTAAAATTTGTAATAATTAATAAATCATGTATAAGAACATTGAAAGAGAAAAAAATCTTTTGGCGTGTAGGTGCGAATATTTTCTAATATGCGATAGATGATTAAAAAATGTTTCAATTTCTGTTTTTTTTAATGTTCTATGCATTTATGGGGCTATGAGCTCTATATTTAATCAATATACTCAATATTTATAAGTTTTTCTCATTTATTCGTCTTAATTTACAGATTTATACATATTCATAAGCAAGCTCAATGTAAAATGAAAAAGAGAATTAATGATGCATATTTTAATGAGTAACTAGAATTAGCAACAAAATGAAGCACACATTAAATTTTACTCAGTAAAATATGCATTAGACAGATTTTCCAACACCACCCCAAATTGCAGCATTTCCAGAATATTCCGAAAAGTGCTGCACGTTTGAGGTACTGTCTGTGAATGGAAAGCCTGATTTACAATACAACTGAATTGATGAACATTTAAATACCTCTTGGTATTCGTCTAAAGTTGGACTGTTGGTGTAAATAAAGCTGTCCAATTCACTGGTGCCGTTATCTTTTTATTTTATTGATGAGAGATCTCGCTTTCAGCCCTATTTTACTCATGTAACCTGAAAGAAAACATTCTTTTGATTAAATTAAAAGTTTAATAACCTCTTGTTCAAACATATTAAATTAGGCAACATAAGACACTTCGTGTAAGTGTCACAGTTTTTTTTTTTTTTTTTTAGTTTGATTCACAACAATTGTTTTGGTCGTTACAACATTTTCAAGAGTTAAAAGAATACTCAGAGTCTTACTCATTCTTTTAACTCTTGACAATGGTGTAACAACCGAAATAATTGTGGAGTATCGATAATAAAAAAAAAAAACTGTGAAACTTATACCAGGTGTCTTGTTTTCCTTTATTTAATATTATTGTTGTTATTATTGTTGTATAGTTGTATTGTTGTATGTTATTGTTGTATGATAATTTAAGAGAACCTGTTTACAGGAACCCAATATAGGCGCAGTTTGTATTGTACCTGAAAGAGAAAATGCTATTGTCATACTTGAAACAAACAAGTACTATGTACATAGTACACAAGTACTTGCAACAAGCAAGTACAGGGTACCTAATAATTTAAGAGAACCTGCTTAGAGGAACCCTAGTAAGGCGCAGTTTTACATGCATCTACTTCAAATGTAGCTAATAGATTGTACCTGAAAAGGAAAACCCTGTTCAATGCATGGGCGCAACATCGCGGTACTAATTATATGCACATCGAATAAGTACGTCTTACAGAACGAGATGCGCCGACAACAAGGAAATACAAGTAGCTAAGGTAAAATGCGATTGTTGGTACTTGATATAAACAAGTACTATATACATGCACTTGCAACACACAAGCACTGTATACAAAGTACTTGCAATAAACATGTAATGTATACATATGTACTTGAACCAAACAAGGACTGTATACGTATGTACTTGCAACAAACAAGTACTGTATACGTAATACTTGCAACAAACAAGCACTGTATACATACAACATGTACAAGAGTGGGCGGTAATATGAGTGGCGCAGCGCTAAGATAAAATACGATTGTTGGTACTTGAAATAAACAAGTACTGTATACATGCACTTGCAACACACAAGCACTGTATACAAAGTACTTGCAATAAACATGTAATGTATACATATGTACTTGAACCACACAAGTACTGTATACGTATGTACTTGCAACAAACAAGTACTGTATACGTAATACTTGCAACAAACAAGCACTGTATACATACAACAAGTACAAGAGTGGGCGGAAATATGAGTGGCGCAGCGCTAAGATAAAATGCGATTGTGTTTACTTGCAAAATACAAGCACTGCATACATAGTACTTGCAACAAACAAGCACTGCATACATAGTATTTGCAACAAACAAGTATTGTATACAGATACTTGAAACAAACAAGTACTGTATACAAAGCCCTACTCGTTACTGTCTCGACGTACGAGCGCAAGATGTGAGCGCACCTGTAAGGAGAAAAACCCTAAACGTACATTGCGCAGCGCAAGAAATATAAGTACGTCGCCCAGAGCGAGAATATACGCCGACAATACACAAATACAAATGGCGCAACCTGTAAGAAAAACCCTGCTCACTCAGGCGGCGTACTGTGTGACGCTATAATGCAGTTATTCTTGACCCTTTTGAACCTACGGAATCTACAGATTTGAAGGGAACAACTTGATTGAGGTCAACAGTGTAGCAAGGAACCTACCATCACGATTTACAATGCCGCACCAGAACAACTTGGGTTATTACAGTGTTACAGAGAAATCTCAATGTGGCTTAACTTGCTTCACGAGAACTCAATCCGGACACCAGGTTAAGACCTTCCTGCTTAAAACTAATACGCATTATCGGTAGCAAAGCAAGAAAATAAAAGCTGGGGCGCATCTGTTCGAAATTTGACGGTGTGGCGCGGGTGAGGAAAGCACGAAACGAACGCAACAATCCTCAGGCTCAACCATACCCGAATTTTCGACACTACTACGCACTGGCTCTAAACGGGCAAACTTTTAACGTCAGAAGGTAATCTGAACTGCTCAAGATACTTGAGCAGTTCTCTCTGCTCACTAATTATTTGTTGAAGACAAGAACACGGACAAACACTAAAAAGTATACGTTTGACTTGGGAAGGTAATCCCAAAATGTTAATCGCGAATTTAACACTTGCTGGAAGAAATTGCACGTTAGTAAATACAATGCACGCACGCATATTTATGTATACAGAGTATACATAGTATGTATACAGAGTATACAGACTTGTCAACACCTGCATAGAATTGCAACAATGAAAAATCAATACATTCCTTAAAATCATTTTTACATTGGAAATCAGAAAATCGAAATTTTAATAACTAAAACTCTGATTGCGAGATTATTAATTGCCAGAATGGAACCATAATTAACATTTATGTGCAGAATTTCGTGGAGAATAATAATGTGGAGTCCGTTTTTCAGTAGCTACCCCCTGATTTGCGTAACAACCCTTAACGCGTTTTATTTAATATTGGGGTTGTTTTTGGACTTATTGGCTCCAATTTGCGTACACCTACAATACAGTACGGGGGAAATATTATAGTTATTTTACAATTTTCGTACCATCCCTTAAAACGTATCCCATTTCGAACGACTGCACACATAATATTTAATATAGGGGTTGTTTTTGAACTTGCAGTCTTCAAATTGCGTACACCTATGAAGCAATACCAAGCAAATATTACAGTTATTTTATAATTTCGGTAAACATCCCTTAAAAAGTCCTGTACCGTTGCTAGCGTCCACAAACATAATACGAGTGTTCCACGCAAGCCTTTGGTTAAAAGTTTATGGATTTCCTGATGAAATAAAAATTTGAAAAAAATCACACAAACACGATTCATGGTGATCTCCCAAAATAAAATATGCGCATGTTTCTATCGCTTCCGCTTCTACCGGAAGTGGCCATCAACTTTGTTATTTTAAATAGAACACCCTATATATTTTTACATATTCGGATTTCACGTTCAATTCTGAACATATTTTATCAAACATATAAAGCACTTATCTTTAGTAGTTTTTGAGGAAAAAAATAATGTTTGCTTCAAATAAGCGATTTAAAAAATATTCATAATTTTTCTTACAAATGAAATAGAAACTTAAACATATTGTAGCTGAAGCATAGCTCTATCATTAATATAACTCATGCGTGTTGATACTTCACTATACTATTTCAAAATTTCAATTATTTACAGGTACACTTCAAAATGCCATAATTCATTTTTTTGTAATGGAATGACATATTTTTTGTATAACGTGGCAACAGACAGAACAATTTTCTACAAAAAGTGTTAAACAAACATATCACTAAAATAAGTGGTTTTAAGTAGAGTGGCGAATCAGTTTAATCAGATTTGTTGGTATTAATTGGAGCAGATTAATTAATATTAATTGGTTACATTTTTACTAATGTAATAGCACTATAAGTTATAGTTTTCAAAATAACAACTGAAAGTTACAGTTTTGAAAGTATTGACAGGAAAAGTTATGGTATTTTTATCATGATTTTATCATAGCATGGAAGTTATAGTTTTCAAAATAATTACTTGAATAGCGTGAAAGATGCTATAAATAGAATCTACATATATAGATTTTAAACTAAAACTACCAGAAGTTAAGGTTTACAAAAATAATGGGAAGACAATTTGGAGGTTTCTAAATAATAATAGGAAAAGTTATAGTTATTATAATAAAACCATTGGCAGTTTGTTTCTAAGAATAACATCATGCGAAATTATACCCTGCAGAAATGCAACGAAAACGTAATCTTCGAAATAATTCAAAAAATACTTGTTTTAGGAGTATGGCTGTATTATACTTTTTTGTAGTAAATTTTTCTCGCAATCGTGCTATGCGATAATAAATGGGTCATTCCTTAAAAAAAATGAGTTACGAGATATTTAAGAGAGCACTTAGATATTGACATTTTATGAACACTTATTATCAAAATTGACAGTTTCCAATTATTTTACTCATAGAGGCATCCTCTAGGTACAATTAGAAATATAACTCATAATTTTATCTTATTCCTAAGAGAAGTTATAGACAGATTTCAGACTACCTTTAAAAGGTCAAAATTTTAGAAAAACATTTTTATCTTGAAAACTAGAAGAGATAAGTATACAAACGTTCTTACAAAATATGTTCCAATTTAAGCGAGCAATTCAAAAATATAATAATATATGGGGTGTTCCATTTAAAATAAGAAAGTAGGTGCTACTTCCGGTAGAACCGGAAGTGATAGAAAGTTAAAAATATTTCACATGAGGATAACTGATTCAACCGTGTGACGAGATTTTTTTTGAAATTTTGAACAATCAATTGTGTGGTTAAATCATAGTAGTGTTTTATTCTAAATTTAATATGGATTACCACAAAGTAAAGGTCTCAACCATCTTAAGTTTAAGAATTACCATTTAATTCGTGGAAAAGTTCCTATCAAGTTTAGCACATAATTCGTGAATAAATATCAATGTCCTCATAGAATTTAGGAAAATTTTAAGGTTTCTTATGAAAAAATTATGAAAATAATTAAAACTCCCTTGAAAATTGAAAAGACTTCTTTCAAATTCATTAAAAAATAAATAAATTCCACCAAAATTTGAGTCAATACTGCAGCCATATAAAATAGTAAAAAGTTTGGAATTCTATTAAGTTTATTCTTGTAATTTGCTGAATTCAGAATTTTCTCATTTAATTTGTGACATATTTAAAGATTTGCCATTAAATTAGTGACATATTTAAAGGTTAGTATTTGCTATTTTAAAGAAATAAATAGTTAACATAAATAAATAAATATTTTTGTTAAATACCAGTAAGTACTTAAAATAACAAATAACAAATCAAAAATAACTGGTAAGATGGATAAAATATTAACAAAAATAGTATTTCATATTAAATTGATGAAGTATTTCTCTTTAAATGCATGGAAAACAACGACCACCTAGTAAATAAATTTGAATTTTATGGATACCCGAAAAATTTAAAAGTAAAAGTCGTCAAAGTATTCATAAAAAATCATCAAATTATTTCCGTCTTAACTCGAAAACAAAACAAAAACTCTAGTTAATTTAGATTTTACCATTAAGTCTTTTCGAAAACAACGAGATTAAAGATTTTCCATATCGTCGGCTTGGTGTTACAAGGTAGCATGTAACATTTTTTTATTTGTGTTATTTGTTATTTATGTTTTCAAAGCGGGACCTTTCAACGTGTTGGAAGATTAAAATTGGATCATTAGGAACATGTGATAAAAACATATCTATTGACAGTGCAAAATTTATCATTTTTTGATATAGCAAACATATTTAAAATCCTTATTCCCAAATTTACAAATTTGCACATACAACCTTGTAACATTAAGCCGACGATATATCGAGGGTAACGGTTTATTCAAGATGGCCGCCGTTGCTCAAGGAAATTTTGTTGGATTAATATGAATTTGGTCACCTTCCATGACCTTCCAATCAACCTCACAAGAATTGGCCGGGCCTTCTGTTTTGTACATGTTTATGTTTTTTGATACAATTTTACTGGTTTATCATATAAGTTCAAGAAAAGGCATGATATCGTTCAAATATCGGTCTGATGTGAAAATGCTTCTGAAGATTTATAGAGTAGTGAGGTTTGGCAAAAAAAATGTTATACCCCATTTAATCAGACAATGCTACAAAAATGACATTTTTAATGCAGATGAGTTTGGAGTTTTTTTAATGTTTGCCCAATAAAACACTAGCGTTTAAATGTTAGAAATGGTTGGGTGGTAAAAACAGTAAAGAGAGAATTGCAACTTTAGTTGGAAGCAATATGAGCCGATCCGAAAAGTCCAAATTGCTTGTTATTAACAAGGTGCAACATCTACGTTGTTTTGCACATAAAATGTGCTGCCCAGAACAGGAAAATTAGGACAACTGTCCCGCATACCTCAAGAATGTAGAATGCAAACTAAAGAATATTAAACTGGAATATTTTTCTCCTAATATGACCTCTATTTTCCAACCAATGGACCAGGGAAATATAAAAAATCTTAAACAGCATTACAGAAAACGAATTTTAATGAAAGTTTTGGCCCTTAGGGAAGAGGCAACATCTGTGTCATTACTAGACGGTTCCTTGAATTTAGTGGTAAATTTTATAGATAACGAACAATGGTCCAGTATAACTAAAAAAAAAAACTGATTTTTTCGAAATGAGAATGTAGATAATTTTTTATTTTTACTAGGTATGTTACAATATGTAAGTACCAATGGTTTCTTTTTGTAATCAACTTTAAAATGGAATTCTGCGTATATTTCTATAATTCGAATTTGACTTTCTGTTCCTTGGAGATTCGAGTTAGGGAAGTTCCACTGTATTTGAATACTTTACTTTACTTTAATACTCTTTACTCCGATCGGAGCATAGGGCTTCTACAATCCTTCCTTCTTCCATCCTTCTCTATCCGTCCGACTTCGGAGGCTTGTATAAGTTTCCGTAGCACGCTCCCTTTTACGTTCCAAGGTTGCTAGCCCTGCGAACAACCCTCCTCCTTTCACAGCCGGGCTTGGGACCGGTCACAGCGGAGTTGTATTTGAATACGCTACGGAATATTCATGGGAAATTGAGCAATGGTAAAGTATCCTTAGGGAGAAATGAACCCGTGACTATAGATTCAAGTCCGAGACTTAACTCCTCACTGCACCAAATACATAAAAATTATGTAGTGATTTATGGTCTAGTTGGTGGTGACAACTTCCCAGTAATCATTGATCTGTAATTGATGTATAGCCTATAATCCCATTTTGAATTACTGGGTGATCGCATGCGACTCATTAACTGCGTCTACTTCCTGATACAAATGATGCAGCAGTATTTATAGACGGAAACGCTTCAATCGACGGCAACAATTTCGTCCACGCCGTTTCATAACGCCAGACCCGAAATATTTGGACATTCACGAATTCGAGTCCGCCGAATACGCTTAACCTACATTCGATTTTATCTCTCGCGCGGCTCTGAGTCGTAATCCGGCCGTTTCGGGCCGATTGTATAACGTGAATTATCGTAATACGAAAATAACGATGAAATTTCAACTCACATCAAACAATTTTCGGCAACTATTGCCTCACCAGCAGCGCTAACAACAATAATAACCATAATCATGGGCGACGGTTGCAATCATCAAGGATTCTGATTTTTTTTTGGCTGCGTTTTTCCTCACTTGTAATAGTATTGTAACTCCAAATAAGAGATTCGAAAGAACATAAACTGGCCCCCGTTTCCTGCTTACAATACGGAACAGATAAACACTTACCACGTATGCAGACAAGCTCGGCCTCAGGACTGAAATTGAAAACAAACAAACGTACATCCTACTCACTTCGCGGCCGCGCTCCAAGACAAATTACTTTACATTGCTTTTTGTGTTGCAGGTTCGAGTGCGGCCGTCAAAGATGAGTAAACGGTAGTAACAGTGCGAGGGTACACCGCCGGAGGAACCATGTGGGTGCAGTGCGCGAGATTGTTCCTTCTGCTCCACGTGGTGAACGTGCAGGCTTACAGCTACGGTCAGAGGAGGCCAGATTCGCAGCCATGGCAGAGGAACACCAGCGGAAGCAGCAGGTGGGCCAAGAGCCTGCAGGATACCGTCAAGCTCAGGCACTCTGGCCACTCCAAGTTCCCCCACCTGGACGGCGTCCTTGGAAAGCTCAATAAGTACAAGGCGACGTCCACCACGACGACGCCGCGCAACTACTTCTCCAAGAAGTACAGCTCCAAGCGGTGGGAGGACATCAATGACAACTACGAGGACTTCGATTACCACGAGAGCGAGCTGGACGACGAACTCACTAAGCAGGATTACGAGGTAAGCCAGAATTTTCAGACTCAACAATCTAGATTCTCGAAGCTGACCCAGCTTCTTGAACTTAAAGTTATAAAAAAAAATCAAAAATTACGATCAACAAATATTACAGAACCATCACATTTACGAGTATGATGTAGCTTGTTGTGACCTGAAGTCTCTATTAAAACTGTAGATACACACTTGTGGTGCAATGCACATGTTGTACCATTGTACAACTTGTAGTATAACTCTTCTTTTGCGGGTAAACTATACAGTTTTGTGATTATAAGTACAAAGTCCAAAACGAATTATCTATTGAACGAAGGAGTAGGAAGAAGGATTAGAAGATGCGAAAGTGGATTATACATCAGGTATGCAAAACAGCTCACTCCTCCCCCTCGCGATCTTCAATTTACAAAACTTTCATCATGAAAATAGCGATCTTAGGGACATCTGATGACCAAATAGCCATTAACCAATTCAAGTTTTACAGCTTCCAAAATTAACGAAATATTAACCAACAACGAAATCAAGTATTGCAAGTTTTAATCTAATGGATCAAAAAAGATTGTTCCATTTCCGACCCGAGCAATATTTCTATGGTTCGTTTTAATTTTGCAGAGCCTCCATCTGCTGCTTTATGTTAGTCAATACCAAAATCAGTACAAAAATCACTATTTATTGAATCATAACCTCGTTTTAGAGAAACACAAATGACACCAACAGAGTTCTTTAAATAAAAACGGACTATTCCCACCTCCTATATTACCGACCATCGAGACTTGTAGGAATAGTACCAGTTAATTTACTCTTCTTCTTCTTGTTGTGCATCTTCATTCCTTCATCTTCATTCCTATCTCCGGCCATGTGAAATAATTCTACCACACCCATACCAATTAGGTTTCGGATGTTGCATAGCCACGAAATCTTGCCTATTGATCTTTTGCCTTCGATACGACCCTCCATTATTATGTCATGAGATATGAATCATGAATCATGAATCGGTCATGAGATATGGCATACTAGCGTGGGGTCACTCCGCATGTCGACATCGTATCTTTGGTCTACAGCGGAAGGCTATCAGAATTCTGGCGGGAGTTGGATACAGGGATGGCTGTAGAAGTAAATTTATAGAACTTGGTATAGTAACACTGCCAGCTTTATACATATTGGAATGCCTCGTGTACATTAAAAATCACCCAGATAAATATTCCCATCGGTATCATCCTCATAAAACAAGATTTAAAGACGAATTAACTGAGGAATATCACAGATTGACGAAGTCACGGACAGGAATTAACTACTACGCAATAAAATGCTTTAATAAACTTCCGGTCGGAATTAGGCAACTGCCAAGGATAGCTTTTAAATCAAAAATTAAGGAACATCTGCTGAGAGGTGCCTACTATACAGTGGAAGATTTTTTGTCCGACGATGTCGTAATACCTACAGAAGTAGGGCCTTAGCTTTAGCGTTCAGTTTCAAACCATTTTAAGCCATCTTAACGATATAGTATTACTGTTCTAAGCGAACAAACCTTCTAATTAGCTAATTAGGATTTTAATTAATATATGTATGTGTTTTTTGAGTTATTATTGTTGTTGTAAGTGATGAGAATTGTATACACTTTTGTACTACTCTACTGTTCTAATACAGACTGACTTGTGTAAACATGTAAATGTGGTAACACCAAAATAAATAAATTAAATAAATAAAATGAAAAATTAGTCGTAGAATATTATATTTTTGGTTACGTCATATGTGGCCGAGGTATGTGGTTTTTCTCCTTTTTATTATTAGCAGTAGCTCCCTTTCTTTATTCATTTTCTGTAGAACTGTTTCATTTCGTACTTTTTCCGTCCAAGGTATTTTCAGAATTCGTCGGTATATCCACATATCAAGGGCCTCTATTTTGTTCATGATGTTTGTTTTTAGGGTCCACGTTTCGGCTTCGTACAATAGTATCGCCCAGACGTAACATTGAACGGTGCGACATCTTGTCTTTAAGTTTAATGTTCCGTCGCATAGTAAATGTTTCCATTTCATAAATACGTTTCTATCTTGTTCGATTCTGGTCTTTACCTCTCGTTCAGGGTCCTACTTTTCATTTTGGGTTGTTCCTAGGTATTTAAATGACTTAACTTGTTCGATTTTGCTGATGTTTAGTTTTACGTTCATGGTTCTGAGTTGTGTGATTTTGCCGACTTTCATTACTTTGGTTTTTGATGTGTTTATGGTTAGGCCTGCGGCTGTGCTCTCTCTGTGGACTCGGTCCTGCATGTGTTGTAGATCTTTTTCATTATCAGAGAGGATAAAGGAGTCATCTGCAAAGCGTATGTTGTTTATCCAGCGACCATTGATCTTTATGCCCATTGCAACGTCCTCTAGGGCGTTCTTGAAGATTTTTCAGAGTACGCATTAAAGAGCATGGGAGACAAGATGCGACCTTGACGGACTCCTCTGTTTACCTTTACTTCCTTGTTTCCTCTCCTTCAAGTTTTAGTATCGCTTTTTGGTTCCATTAAAGGTTCTGGATTATGCGGATGTCTTTCCCACCTAGTCCCAAGTTTTTCAGGTCTTCGATCAGCTCTTCATATCGTAATTTGTCGAATGCTTTTTGGTAATCAATGGAGCATATATATATACCTCTTTTTGATGATCTAACCTTTTTGTACGAGGATTTGGAGTGCAACGAGAGCTTTGCGTGTTCCCAGACCATTACGGAAACCGAATTGTACGTCGCTGTTCTCCATTTCGCATTTTTTGTATATTCTATTTTTAATAATATTCATAAATACTTTCAGGGTATGACTCATTAGGCCAATGAGTCTGAAGTCATTGCAAGATTTAGCGTTAGTCTTTTTGGGTATTGAAATGAAGGTAGATTTCAGCCATTCAGTTGGTATATTGCCGGAGTCGTAGAATCTGTTGAATGGATTGACAAACAAATTGATGTTTTTTTTTTCGTCTATTTAGTTTTAATTTACTTTATTACTTTATTATTAGTTTTAGTATTTCAGGGTGGAATTCGTCTGATTCACTGGCTTTACTTGGCTTTGCCGCGTTAATTGCGTGTTCAACTTCTGTTCGTAGGATTTTGGGTCTTCTCATTTCAGGTGTTACTATTGGATTCTTGCGATTGTCTTCGAAGAGTTTGGCTATAAAGTTTTCCCTCTACTTACACATAAATTGAAGATATTAATGTCGTATCTATATTCTAGATACTAGATATTCTAGGTAGACCCCACATGGAAATTAACCAAAAATACTTACAAAAAATGATCAATGATTCTTATTCTACTCTGACGACCGATCTGGGCGCGTTTTTACGAATATTTTGGTATCCAGGGGTAGTTTTCATTATTTAAACATCTGACCTGCATTTTATAAAATATCAGAATACAAAAGCAACGTGTAACCCATTACAAAGTTAAACATAAAGAGGTACTTTAAATTTATCTATAAAATCATTATTATCATGGGGGTAAAATTATATGTAAATGTGCAAGATTCACAATGTTAAGGAAATTTATCATTTTCTACAGAAAAGGATTAGAAGATGCGAAAGTTGATCATACATCATGTGTAGTTTTCATTTCGCTTAGTAATATATAGAATGTGTTTATTTTAATAATCTACAAGGCTATACATATTGTTAAGTACATACTTGATTGTAATATGTTTGTGAAGGGTATGTATTTTGTTAAATACATACTTGATTGTAATAGATTTGTGATTATTAAGAAGGGCTATCGGCCGAAGCCTTTCTGCCAGTAATTATCTTTTGTTCTATTTATAAAATAAAACAAGAGTTTCCTGTAATTCTATTGACATTGTTCCACCTTGCTTAGAAAGTACTTTTCTTTCAGTATTTATGTATTTTTAAAATACTCCCTTGAAATAGGTTCAAAGAAGATTGATCATAATTGCAAAGAAATCAAATAATATCATCATTAGTAAACTAGTTTTGCTACTCCCTTAGTAGAAAGTACATACTTTCTTCCCTCATATGAGGACCCAAAGTTTTACTTTTCCTCCCATGGGAGGCAAACAACTTTTACTCCCTTATATGCGGGAGGCAAACAACTTTGCCTCTCTAGAATAATACTTAGAATAGAAACATTAAATAGCTGTGATAATAGTGTATGGTTTTCTTTTATTGATAGCGCTGAGGGCTATATGACCCGAGGCTGTAATAGTATTCACAACCGTGGTGTATATACTATTTTTTCGCTACTAGAACAATTACAATAATTTACAATTTACAATAAACATCTGTCATTACATCAATTAAAATTTTACATTGATGTATTCAACGAATAT
The DNA here is from genome assembly GCA_951805005.1 of Othius punctulatus. NCBI lineage: Eukaryota > Metazoa > Arthropoda > Insecta > Coleoptera > Staphylinidae > Othius > Othius punctulatus. The sequence goes on from OX638142.1 coordinate 54,049,323, forward strand.
AGTGAAACTACAAAAATATTCCCCGATCTTGAACAGCTACATAGCCCGTTGCAAAGTATGTATTCGCATTTATTTTAGTAAGCTCAAAACGTTCAACATAATCTCCTAAGAAGCACGCATTCGGCTTAATAACCGTATTCAATCCATTAGGTATTTTATTCAACCGGTTCACAATAGTAGCCGTAATCCATTCAATGTGCGACATACGCCGCGTACTATTTTTATTTATGAAAATTCGTACGTTCCTTATATAATTTGATTTTTAACAATATACTTATTCTAAATATTATATTTTGACATTTGGTTTTTTAATTGTCATGTACAAGAAAATATAATATTTATGCAAAACACTGTGAAAGGTCGTAGAAAACATCATATATTACTCGGGAGCAAACTGACATTTCCTCCTTTAAATATCCCCGGGAAGAAATTATGCACTTTGCTCCCTTGTAATACAAATAGCTATTCTTCCTCCATCTACGTTTTCGACACTCTCCTTCAATATGTTTTGTTAGGATCTCAGAAAATCAGAGATTGTTAAAACGAATATTTTGATTACATCGATGTTCAACAATTCAGGATGGAATGCCAGGAAGAAAATATATGGGAAACGGTGCACAAGGAAGAAAATAGCACCATGATTGAGAAACTTGTGACAATGGATAGAAATGTTTCAAGCTATATATATATATATATATATATATATATATATATATATATATATATATATATATATATATATATATATATATATATATATATATATATATATATATATATATATATATATATATATATATATATATATATATATATATATATATATATATATATATATATATATATATATATATATATATATATATATATATATATATATATATATATATATATATATATATATATATATATATATGTCTAAGACGTATGCTTCTAATGCTTGCTGTAAGAACCAAAGAAGGTATTCCAAGTTTGCTTTTTGCTTTTCTGTTCAAAATTTTCTTTATTGTTTATCAACCCATAGTGATACACTTTCTCATAACAATATTGGAAGGCGCAGCATGTACCATATATCTAAAAATCCGAAAAACTAAGGACAGACCATTCAACATTTGCTGTTATTCTAAAACATTCCTGTTAACTATATTCCTCTTTTTATTTGGCCTTCCCTGTAAAGCTTTTGGTATCCAGATTTGTTTGTACACCTTTCTTTTCTATTGTCTCGTAAGTCGTTTCACTTTGTTTGGATGTACAGTAAAACATTTGAAGATTTTTATAGTATCATATGTTCAATTAAGTCGTTGATTTCTTTTGATTGCGTTAGATTTTCTGAAACGATTTACACACACTTAGTCTTAATTCTTTCATATTACCCAGCGTTCTGATTTTCTAGAGCAAATATTTACTGCAATTCTTGGGAAAATTTACCCAATTACCAGTCACAACCCAGTCCTAAAGAAATAATCAATATAAGTATTTTTTTATAGATTTTGAATTCTATCTTTCAATGGCAATAAACCATTTTCCCGAAGTCCATTGCAAAACTATCTGGAAAATGAAAATGTATGCCGGTATGCCAATAAGTTGAAAACTAAGGAAGGTAAGTATATACAGTTAAAGATCCAAATTTTGAAAGTTTTTGGAGAAATTTTAGCCTCCAGAAGTGAATTTCTGCTATTATGTTGGGAATTTTTCTAAAATGTGACAGGTCAATATGTATATTTGCCGCAATAACTTGAAATGTACGAAGTATATGTATATGACCGTATATGGAAAAAGGGATCTTAACTTACACGTGGTCAAAACCGAGATCGCCGGTATGATCAACAAAGTACCTTAAAAATCGTACTGAGTATTCTTAACTAAGTAATACTGTAGTCAAGATTTTAATTTTTAAACAAAAACAATTCTAAAATAGAAATTACTTTATTTTACATTGTTTGAAATGTATTCTACTTTTTCTGAAATTGATTTTACTTTTCGTAAATTTATTTTACATTCTCGGAAATTGATTTTACTGATGATTTACTGATGACATTTGCGATATTAAGCAAGTACAAATTAATTTAATGTATCATATTATGGTGAGGATTGTTATGTTATGAATAAGTAAACATTTTCTCTTGGCTACTGACCTATAATAAACGTAAGATTTGATTAAGTAACCACATAAATTATACCTAATTCCTAAGTTTGGCATTTTCGATGACAGACGAAATTATTCATCAGGCGAACATCCATTCCAGTTAATTTCATGTAATTTACTCATAATTGCCTTCAATTTAGCATATTACTGTGACATGTTTATTTTTGAATTAATGCACTTAAGAGCAATTATACAAAGTACGATCTAGATGGAGTTAATTAAATCTGAGTTGATATAAAATCCCAGGGCACTAAAAATAATTTTACGATGCTGTTAATAGCAATTCAGTAATCGTATGCTTCCGAAAGTTTATTAGAAATCGTGAAATGTAATTGAACAAACGCAATAATAGTACGCTCACTCCTCCATTAATGATGGATTGTTTCATATCATAATTTACACTGATAACTCTGACATAATTACTTGTATAATCGTGATGTCTCGAGTTCACGGCTTGGTTCAGAGCAGGTTTATAAGTCCATACGTGAGAAATATATGAGATTTCTCAATTTATCAATTCGAAATCTAAATATTGCACCAATAAAGTTTCTAAGGATACCATTGCACTATGGTTTCTGGAGCCGAATTACGTGGCCAAAAGTAATACAATGTGTTTTATTAGAAACTAATGGTCTTAACTAGTTCTATGGTAATAAATAAGAAAATGAAACAATTTTGTATTAGTATAAAATACAGTGTACCCCAGAATTGACTTCACGATAGATATAATTAACTGATTTTTAGTACATATTTTTTTAATCTTTACTGAAAGTCTACCCGCTTCACATTGTATGCAATAACATATAATAAATAAGTTTCTACTCAAGGAATGTTATATTTAACTATCTAATTCTAAATCAAAGAAGTCTAATTCAGCAGTAGGCATGATTTCTTCTAAAAGTATAGTCTCCAAATCATTTTTATTTGCATGTTCTTCATCTTTATCTGTTTGTTTAAATTCGGCTTGGTTTGGATTCGGTTCTAGGAGTAATCTGATAACTTCAGATGGAAGGGGCAATTTCTTTTGACGACGTACACGATCTTCTACGTGTATGGAAGATATCAAAGGATCTGATGTGTCCATTGCTCGACAAAAAATGTGTTGCAAATTGTTTTTTCTACTTGTTTTTCTGGCATGGAATTGCCTATCAGATTTATAAATTTTGTTTCTTCCTTCCGACCCTTCCTCTCCAAAGTAACCCACCGACAATACGGTATTTTCAATAATATGTCTGCCATGAATTAAAATTTTGTGGACAGTTGGTGGCATGGCGTACCAAGAATATTTCTACATAAATCTTGCCGTTTGCAATATGTCTCAAATTTTATAGGGCCAATTTGTAAACTACAAGATAAACAAACTAAACTTATTTTAAACCTTTGAATTAATTCTTCACTGACATCTGTAATTTCTGAAAACAATTTTGAGTTGCTAAACGCTCGACGGCTGGTATTTCCGTCGTTGGTACTGCCAAACCCGTTGAATTTGGGTTTATCGACAACTAGATGCAGCTTTTCCAAAAATCGTTGTTGAACAAGTTTCTTTCTCTCTTTTAAAATTTCCTTATTTTGATCCCCTCGAACTTCCCACATACACAAATCATATCTATACGATATATGAACTATGTACTCAAAGAATCTAATCCATACATGTAAAGGGCTTGCTCCAAACTGCATTGTGTTTGCTTTTGGCTCAAATAATTTTGTCGTTTCAAAATGTTCTATTTCCAGCATCAGTCTTGGAGCATCACCACATATGGGACAAGCTCGACTTGACTTTGTTCCGGTCAATGTATGTAATATTTTACCGTCAATTAAAGTCATATATAATTTATATTTTATTTTTATGACTTTGTCTTCTATCAAACATATTGTTATTACTTCAAGCGTCTCAATTTCGTTATCAATATTTTGCTTCTCCTTTAAAATGTGCTTCTATGTTTCTTTTACTTACTCTAGTTTCATTGGTCTACAAAAACGTACCGATTGTAGAGTGCGATTGTTCCATAAAATTGTTTCACTCATGGTTTGCAAGCGAAGAGGAATACATGTTGTTGCAAATAAAGAGTTGTCAGAATGAGTACCAGGACTTTCAAATTTTTGTTGTAATTATTGGAACAACATTTTTATTATTTCTGCGAATAATTTCTGAAAATTATTTCTGCGTCTATTTCTGTAACCTTAAGCATTTCCATATGAGTCAAAATAACCTCTCTTTGCAATTCAACTATACGTCTACTTCTATATCTACAATATCTAAGTGGGCAGTGTCTGTATGGCTCTAGTATGGCTCTGTTATCCGAGAGGTTAATAACATTTTTGACTACCTTTGACCTGGTGTACATTCCAGTGAACTGTTTTGCACTTTTTGGTAATCTTTAGATACTAGCTCTTCTGTGGGCTTTTGAGACCCCCTTGTTGGAACAATTGTTCCATAAAATTAGATATATCATTCAATGTTTGCAACCGAAGAGGAATCCATGTTGTTGCAAACAAAGAGTAGTCAGAAGTGCCAGGAGTTTCATATTTTTGTTTATAGTTCGATTGGCCACTACTTCCATCGAAACCCTAACAGAAACTTATTTCCTAGTTCATTTCCGTAACTTTAGGCCTTCCCATATGACTCAAAATAGCATTTCGTTGTAATTCAACTAAGTATTCACTTGAAGAATTTCATCAGGAAATTATACTCTGTAATCACTCTTGCTACTATTCTCTGTACATTTATATCTTGTGACCTCACGTATTATATATGCCTCTAATAAAGGATTATTATTATTATATACGTTTATAACTGTGTTCCAAATGAGAACTGATTGGAACGACTGCTACCGTGTGAGCAAAAATTATTTTCATTCAAGAGGGCATTAAGCTTTACCGTTAAGCTGTATGATCTTAGATGTAAAAAAAAAAACGTTGATGATAATAATGTTTGCTTGCACAGTAGAATATCGATAACATTTATACCAGATGGTCTACATTTTGATTTACAAAGCCACACTTATTTGTAATCAGGATAAATGTCGCATCCCTTTGAAAGAGCACCCTGTCTGATGTCCAAATATTGCTGCTTACTTAAATTACTATTTATAATAAGCTCTAAGGCTTCTACGGCAGTACATTTTGACATCTCTTCTTTGGGAGTAGAAATAATTTTCCGAATTTTGGATGATCGAGATGGACTTGTGTTTACTTCCTTCCTTCCACTAAATCATGTTTGCCTTGATGTCGTGATGCCGAGGATGCAGCTTGTACCAATAAAGCGCATTCATGATTTTTTTCCTTGGATAATTGTGAAGCTTCTCTCCTTTGTGATCGGCTTGTTCTTACAGAATATGGAAGAGTGGGTCGACCAAAAGATGTCGAAAGCGTGGGTTTGTCTACTTCAATAATAAAGTTTGTATCCAGCCAAGCAAAATTTGTCCTCTTAAAATATTCTACTCGTCGACAAGCTCGATTGTACCTTTCTTCAAAATTTCAGGACCAACGGTGATTTTTGCAAAAAGTTCTCCTTCATTTGAGGGCATCAAAGGTTCTCCAATAAGTGTTTTAATCGGAAGTTCTCCTCTTTATTAGTGCCTTTCAGCCAAATTTCGAATAGGTTTATCTTTTTGAACACATGCATTGCTAGAAAAAAACAACAATTTGTCATGCTTATAGCAGAAAATAGCAACGTAAGTTTAATATTTTTAACTTCTTAAAATAAAACGTGTATGCAAAAATAAATCCCGCCAAACCCGGCCATTTTTTTATTAAGACAATTTTTTAAGTCAAGTGAACTTTAAAAATGATATATTAGGAAACCACAAACATCGATATTGATTAAAATTAATTTGAACCATTAAAAATCAACGAACGGGGTTAAGATTTTACATACTAAATAAACATACCTGATAGAATAATATAAAAATTACTGCACACAGTTTTATTGAAACACACGGTCACAGCACTCACTCTGCTAAACGCGTCGTCGATAGACAAATGTGTGACTAATGACATCAAATTAAAATGCCAACTTACAGTTATTTTCATCGGTAACTGGATCAGTTAAAGGGACTGTGCACGTGATTACATTGCAGTTTGGAATGTTTAGCATGTGTTATTATGTCAAAAAATACGCTTTCTTACAATCGAAAAAATGACTTTAGGCCACGTAATCGCACTCTAGAAACCATATTGCATTGTATTTACAATTGTTGAGGATTAACTTCTTTTGGGACGGCCTATTTCTATTGCTACGGCTAAATACCTGTGGTTTAATGATGTAGTGTCTACACAAGGAAAAACCATAAATTAACAAAACAGTTATTAATATATCATTGCTACTATAATTATAATTAACTATAATTGAGACTGTAAAAATTTAAAATACTGTCAACAATACACGTATATGGTCATTTGTGTACATGCTTAAATACATAAACATTCAATAAGATTTCATATTCTTCAAAACGCCTCAAATTTTAAATAATTCTCTGGTGTGTGTGAAGCTGGCGTCGCACTTCGCGGAAACTCAAGATCTATTAAGAGTTCTCGCTTCCTTTTGAAGAGTTCTAGAGTTCCTTATAGTTTAAATTAAGAGTTCCGGCCGTTAAGGCCGGAATTTTTAATTTAAAAAAAGTGAGACGCTAACTTCACGCAGCGTCTCACTTTCAAAGAAACGAGTTCTTAGACACATATCTTATAGGATTTTGCAATAGGAAGAGTTCTATAACAGTTTTGTAAAGAGTTCTGCAATAAAAATTCAAAACAAAGCAATTTTAATAACAAAAAGTGATGACGCGCCATAGTAAGAGGACTGGGAATGAGGAGTTCTGGCGAACCTAAATGCGTTTTCTTATAGTATTTAATGTAAACAATTATATTCTGAAAAGTTCCGGGTGGTGGCATTACTGTGGAATGTTTAAATAAATAAATTCAGTCGAAAAACAATTTTGCAAGATGGAAATGTATGAGACGCTGTCTGATAACGAGGAGTTCTGACAAACCTATTTGCGTTTTCTTGTAGTATTTAACATAAACAATGATAATCTGAAGAGTTCCGGGCAGTGACATTACTGTGGAATGTTTAAATAAATAAACTCCGTCGATAAACAATTTTGCAAGATGGAAACGTATGAGACGCTATCTGATAACGAGGAGGTCTGACAAACTTATATGCGTTTTCTTGTAGTATTTAACATAAACAATGATAATCCGAAGAGTTCCGGGCAGTAACATTACTGTGGAATGTTTAAATAAATAAACTCCGTCGAAAAACAATTTTGCAAGATGGAAACGTATGAGACGCTGTCTGATAACGAGGAGTTCTGGCAAACTTAAATGCGTTTTCATATAGTATTTAACATAAACAATTATAATCTGAAGAGTTCTGGGCGGTAACATTACTGTGGAATATTTAAATAAATAAACTCCGTCGAAAAACAATTTTGCAAGATGGAAACGTATGAGATGCTGTCTGATAACGAGGAGTTCTGGCAAACCTATTTCCGTTTTCTTGTAGTATTTAACATAAACAATGATGATCCGAAGAGTTCCGGGCAGTGACATTACTGTGGAATGTTTAAATAAATAAACTCCGTCGAAAAACAATTTTGCAAGATGGAAACGTATGAGACGCTGTCTGATAACGAGGAGTTCTGGCAAACCTATTTGCGTTTTCTTGTAGTATTTAACATATACAATGATAATCCGAAGAGTTCCGGGCAGTGACATTACTGTGGAATGTTTAAATAAATAAACTCCGTCGAAAAATAATTTTGCAAGATGGAAACGTATGAGACGGTGTCTGATAACGAGGAGTTCTGGCAAACTTAAATTTCTTATAGTATTTAACATAAACAATTATAATCTGAACAGTTCTGGGCGGTAACATTACTGTGGAATATTTAAATAAATATACTCCGTCGAAAAACAATTTTGCAAGATGGAAACGTATGAGACGCTGTCTGATAACGAGGAGTTCTGACAAACCTATTTCCGTTTTCTTGTAGTATTTAACATAAACAATGATGATCCGAAGAGTTCCGGGCAGTGACATTACTGTGGGATGTTTAAATAAGTAAACTCCGTCGAAAAACAATTTTGCAAGATGGAAACGTTTGAGACGCTGTCTGATAACGAGGAGTTCTGACAAACCTATTTGCGTTTTCTTGTAGTATTTAACATATGCAATGATAATCCGAAGAGTTCCGGGCAGTGACATTACTTGGAATGTTTAAATAAATAAACTCCGTCGAAAAATAATTTTGCAAGATGGAAACGTATGAGACGCTGTCTGATAACGAGGAGTTCTGGCAAACTTATATGCGTTTTCTTGTAGTATTTAACATAAACAATTATAATCTGAAGAGTTCCGGGCGGTGATATTACTGTGAAATGTTTAAATAAATAAACTCCGTCGAAAAACAATTTTGCAAGATGGAAATGTATGAGACGCTGTCTGATAACGAGGAGTTCTGACAAACCTATTTACGTTTTCTTGTAGTATTTAACATAAACAATGATAATCCGAAAAGTTCCGGGCGGTGACATTACTGTGGAATGTTTAAATAAATAAATTCCGTCGAAAAACTTGTTTGCAAGATGGAAACGTATGAGACGCTGTCTGATAACAAGGAGTTCTAGTAAACTTAAATGCGTTTTCTTATAGTATTTAACATAAACAATTATAATCCGAAGAGTTCCGGGCGGTGACATTACTGTGGAGTGTTTAAATAAATAAACTCCGTCGAAGAACAATTTTGCAAGATGGAAACGTATGAGACGCTGTCTGATAACGAGGAGTTCTGGCAAACTTAAATGCGTTTTCTTGTAGTATTTAATATAAACAATTATAATCCGAAGAGTTCCGGGCGGTGACATTACTGTGGAATGTTTAAATAAATAAATTCCGTCGAAAAACAAGTTTGCAAGATGGAAACGTATGAGACGCTGTCTGATAACAAGGAGTTCTGGCAAACTTAAATGCGTTTTCTTGTAGTATTTAACATAACCAATAATAATCCGAAGAGTTCCGGGCGGTGGCAATACCGTGGAATGTTTAAATAAATAAATTCTGCCGAAATACAAGTTGGCAAGATGGAAAGGTAGTATTTATTTATTTACACATTCCACGGCATCTCACCGCCCGAAACTCTTCGCATTTTAATTGTTTAAGTTAAATACAACAACAAAACGCAAATAGGTTTGTTAGAACTCCTCGTTATCAGACAGCGTCTCATAACTTTCCATCTTGCAAAATTGTTTTTCGACGGAATTTATTTATTTAAACATTCCACAGTAATGTAACCGCCCGGAACTCTTCGGATTATCATTGTTTAAGTTAAATACTACAAGAAAACGGAAATAGGTTTGTCAGAACTCCTCGTTATCAGACAGCGTCTCATACGTTTCCATCCTGCAAAATTGTTTTTCGACGGAGTTTATTTATTTAAACTTTCCACAGTAATGTCACCGCCCGGAACTCTTTGGATTATCATTGTTTATGTTAAATACTACAAGAAAACGGAAATAGGTTTGTCAGAACTCCTCGTTATCAGACAGCGTCTCATACGTTGCCATCTTGCAAAATTGTTTTTCGACGGAATTTATTTATTTAAACATTCCACAGTAATGTCACCGCCCGGAACTCTTCGGATTATAATTGTTTATGTTAAATAGTACAAGCAAATGCATTTAAAATTGCCAGAACTCCACGTTATCACACGGCGTCACATACCTTTCCATCTTGCAAAATTGTTTTTCGACTGAATTTATTTATTTAAACATTCCACGGTAATGCCACCACCCGGAACTCTTCAGACTATAATTGTTTACATTAAATACTATAAGAAAACGCATAGATCTCCTCATTCCCAGTCCTCTTACTATGGCGCGTCATCACTTTTTGTTATTAAAATTGCTTTGTTTTGAATTTCTATTGCAAAACTCTCTACAAAACTATTATAGAACTCTTCCTATTGCAAAATCCTATAAGAAATGTGTCTAAGAACGCGTTTCTTTGAAAGTGAGACGCTGCGTGAAGTTAGCGTCTCACTTTTTTTAAATTAAAAATTCCGGCCTAAACGGCCGGAACTCTTAATTTAAACTATAAGGAACTCTAGAACTCTTCAAAAGGAAGCGAGAACTCTCAATAGATCTTGAGTTTCCGCGAAGTGCGACGCCAGCTTCACACACACAATTCTCTATATCTTTTTTTTTCTTTTTTTCTTATTCATTTTTTTATATCTTCTCTATTGCTTACTTATCTTAATTTTGAAATATATTTGCTAAGAAAATAAAAATTATAAGAGTAAGAACCTAGTCATGGTTCTTAAATTTCGTTCAGAATTTTGATCATTGTGGTCCGCCGTTCCAGCGTAAAGAATAAGCTATTTGATGTATAGATATATTAATAAAAACGTTGAAAACAAGCTACCCAATCTAATCTTAACCTGTTAAATAACTGTTCGCAACTAGATAAAACAGTGGATATGCTTAATAGTCAAAACTATTGTAATAGTTATTTCCCAATGTATTTGATAAATTGAGATAGATTATACTCACAAGAATTAAGATATAGTAGTACCGAATTCAACTACTGATTATAACTAATACGTAATACAGGGATCGCTATAAGTGATGGACGATCGGATAAGTTAGGAATCGCCCAGTGGAAGCCACAACTTTACAACAGACGGAAATTAACCTGACACATCGCATCCCCAGAGCGGAATACCGAATTATTGTTGGCAACAAAACTTGGCCGTACAGGGCTGGACGAAAGTTCGCATTAACAGAGTTCAGTTGATGTCATCCAATCTAACTTAAGCTGTCACCGTCTGCAGCTCCCACGTTAAAATATGCCTGTTTACAAAGTTCCCACTGCCCCATTTCCACGTCGCTATTAATCACTTGGGGGCGTCTTCATCTCCACCGGTTTTATATTTAGATTCCGAAGAATTACGAGGTCAGGGATTAGAGGACTCGGTGCCTTAACACACGTAATTGGGGAGACGGCCCGGTGCAAACACGCGCGTAATCGTCTTCGGGTCAGCAGCTACGCGATGGCATTTCATACCAACAACACCAAGGACCATTAACATTTCGACGATGCTTTTAAACGGCAAAAATCGATACTCCGAGCACCACTGGCCCGATAATAACAGCGAAACGGCAAAGTTCAGCTGCACCATCGTCACCTAATGATTTGCATGTGCACCAGGTGCGATGTGCAGCAGTTGGGTTGGACGCCTTCGTACGCGCCCGGAGGTTAATGGGTAAACTGGGATCGAGGATGGCGGATGATTAAGCGTGGAATACCGCACGAAGCAATTCGAAAGAAACGCATTAGTCATTACGCTTTCGGTGCTGGATAATTGATCGTCGATGAGTAATCGCAAAACAGTTATTAATAATATTGGATGCAGCGAGGAGGTTATCTGGAAGATGAGGAGTGCATCGCGGTTGTTATATCAATGTTAACGAATCTGTTCGCGACAATATTTACAATTAGATGTGTGATTTTATTGCACATAATATTAAGTATTAAATATTTTGCGTTAATGACTATTTTAATGGTAAACTACTATTTTAAAGGTAAACTATTTTAAGGCTTTAAGGGTAAACAAAGATACATTTTAGATCTAATCTTTAAAAAGCAATAGTCCAAATTTATAAAATCGAAGAACATGATTATGGAATTATGTATACGGATGTATCCAAAACAAACAAGGACACCGGAGTCGGCGTAGACATCCGAGAGCCTAGAATGTATTTTCTCTCGGACAAGACCCCTCCTTTTTTCAGGATGAAGCAATAGCCATAGAAAGATGTGCTCGAAAAATGGCTACAAAGGGGCATACATCTATTTTATCACGGACAGTCAAGCACCTCTCAAAAAGACTTTGAGTCAAATCTCAAAGTTTCAAAGTCAAAGTCGCTTGAGCTTTGACTCCAAGACTATGTGTGCCCCATCTATTTTATCACATACAGTCAAGCTGCCCTAAAAAATACCTTTAGTAAAATCTCTAAGTCTCAAAGTCAAAGTCGCTTAAGCTTTGACTCCAATACTATGTGTGCCCCACGATACCTACACCTATACGATACCTATACCTATACGATACCTATACCTATACCATACCTATATACGGTATGTTCATTATTCGCCTCAAATACGACCACTTGCGTGCATGACAATACGTTCGAACCTCTGCTGACGTATCCAAGCGTATAAAATAGGCTAATACCCATAATATAACCCATAGGCACGATAAATAGGTATGATAAAGCTCACTTTTCTTTCTACAATTATACAAGTGTTTGGCGTTTGTTTATATAATTATGGTTGCTATTATAGCGATTATTTATTTCACGTTTTATCCGAAAATGCCGGCGTGTGCACTGTGCAGTAGCCAAATGTGGAAACTTTAATAAAAAAACAAAAGAGAGAAATAAAATACTTTAGATTTCCGAAAATCGATGACATTTCATCGATGGATTGATCCATCGAAGTTGCATATGAAGAAATGGATTGTTGCATGCCGTCATGAGGATAAAATTTACGTAAAAAATGGCGTGTTAAATTATTACTATGTGGTATTTCAATATCATACTTCTTTATATTACATTTTCTAGGTGTGTTTGTTGTGAACATTTTGAAGTCGACAGCTTTGAAATACCTTTAAGGGAGCGACTTGTTAAATATACTTGTAAAAACAGTCGACATTTGGAACCTGATGAGGTACCTACTTTAAAACTTCCAGGTAATAATGATAAACCAATAAAAGAAAAACGAAGAAAATATCGGAATGTTTAGCAAAAAGAATTCACAGAAGTGAAATTAATGAAATGCTGGAAGCTAATGTTTCTGAACCTGTTTTAGTTGAATAATAATTTAATTGCATTTGAAATGCTACCCCACCCCCGCTCCCTAGCAAGAATAATTTATTTTACAAAAATATATTTTGTTCTTAGATTCCTAGATTGTATTCGTTTTAAACTTTAAAACGAGAGTTCACAAGGTAGGAGTGTAATTTAAAATTTCAAAGTAAGAGTCGCTAGGGGGAATAGGTAATATTTTATATTCAATTAACATGGTTTTTTATATCATCCTCGAAACTGCTTCGACATGTCTGTTTGTTTCTTTGAAAGGAACTTAAATGCGTTAAATTAAAATTGTTTCTTAATTTTTCTTATTTATTTCCTTTTTACAAAAGGAATCGACAAAAATCTTTTTATTTTATCCCCCCTCTAGATTAGGTTTTTCCAAGCTTTAAAATGAGGAATCGTATGATGGGGGTGCCATTTTAAATTTCTAAGTACGGGAGGCTATAATGTATTTGACATTGTTTTTAAACTTCTCCCTAGAAAAATCAATCGACGTGTTTTTTTTTTAAATCAAGTTAACTTCAATTAAGAACTATTGAGACCGGATAGTTTTGAATTGTACACGCTGTATAATGTTTCATGTCTTGTTTTGTTTTATTGTAAAAAATATATACTACACAATGTTGTATCTTATAGTATTTCTGAAATATGTTTTTGAAAACTTGTGTAAGAATCAATATTTTTTCTACTTCTTTTACATAATTGTGATTTTGTGTATTATTTTATCTTTGAAATGCCTAAAACCGCCGTATTTCTCAATTAGTTGCATAAAAAGTAATATTAACATTTACGCAAAATAAATAATTATTTCACGTTTGACAATTTCTTACCCATTCATACAGAACAGACATGAACGCAGGCGTCACGAGCGAGTTAACTTCGCACGTGACGTGTATAGGTGTATCGTTGTGTGGCCCCATCTATATTATCACGGACAGTCAAGCTGCCCTAAAACAGACCTTGAGTCAAATTTCAAGGTCTCCAAGTCAAAGTCGCTTGAGGTTTGACTCGAAGACTAGTTGTAACTGCAAACACGATATAAACCAATTCACTATGGTTTATAAAGAGCGATTATTTGACCCAATTCAGTTGAATATTTCGATTGTAAGACAGCGTATTTTTGTACATAATAATAGAAGCTAAACATTCCAGATTACAAGATTTTATTTAGTATGCTTGGTCTTTAGCCCATTTGTTGTTTTTTAATGTTTCAAATGAATTTTTAACAATATCACTGTTTTTGGTTTCGTAAAATATCAACTTCAAAGTTTGACTTGACAAGATTTAAAAGTAGATAAAAGTTAGAAGTAAAAAAAATACGTTGTAAACAAATATTTAAAGCAATTATTTTGTTTTACTGTCAATATTAAAATTTTATATGATCAACCAAATTAATTCTTATTAATTAATCAAAATAACTATTTCAAAACCGTCGGTGAAAGATTTTCAGCAGCTATTTTTTGGAAGATAAAGTTACAAGGAGTACTTTCAAACTAAAATTAGATTTGGACTCTTTTTTTAACGTGAGTCATATTTAGACCAACTGTGAACAAATACGTCAATTAAAGTTTAATACAATTTTAACGGAAACAAAGTTTCATAACACGGAGAGTTTACGGAGAAAATTAAGTTGTTATTCATATTTTATCATTTGTTGATCTCTACTAAACTTATTAGTACAAAAAAAAGTTACATAGATGTTATATAAAGAATAGTTATATATATATATATATATATATATATATATATATATATATATATATATATATATATATATATATATTAACAAAACGATAAAATTAACTTCTGATTTAGTCGACTAATGCCCGGTTGCATCAACATTGTTTTAACCCGGGTTATGAAACCCTGAGTTATATTTATGTAAGAGTGACGTTTCGAATTAGTAGCTTCAAAATTTGATGATGTGGGGTAACGTATAGCAACAAAACCCCTAGTGTGAAATGAAACAGGTCACTTATGAATGAATCAAGTTCGTATAACTGGAATATTATGTTTTATTACACATCTGGTGTTCGTCATTTTTGAGGTTAACCCCGAGTTAAATTTATGGCCCCGAGTTAATATTTAACTCGCGTTGATGCGTTGGGCATAAGACAGAAAAACTTGTAGTTGTTGATTTCTAAGAAAATGCCATTAAAACTAATTTCAATACAATTTTTCCAGAGTGAATACTCATACGAAAAAAAAAGTAATTGTTCTACTGGGTGTCTCTAAAACAGTGTATATCGTTTATACATTACGTTACATAACGTTACATACTACTAACCAATGTGTTTCCTGTGATAGTTATGTACTTTTGAAGTTATACGTTTATGAAGCTGCGTTTCCAGATTCACTCTTTATAATACTTTTAGAAAAATTTCGGTGTCCAAAGTTCATAGCTAAAAAAAATGAAATCAATTTTTTAGTACAATTTCTTAGAAAATAATGGGTATTTTCAAATTTTGATCATGGCAGAAACACATCTGGCAACTATTGAAGTACTTACTTACGTAAGTGCTTACTTTTATGATTTTATAACACTGTATAAGAAATCTGTATAATTTTCAATTGTACTGGCCAGTTTTTAGAAAAACGTTCCGTTAAAACAGCCTTATTCTATTGCATTTTCAATTTCAAACATCTAAATATGTCAAAATCTGTGAAAGTACTGACCCAGTCAAAATCTGTTAAAGTATTGAGCCAGTCAAAGTCGATCAAAGTATTGACAGGGTGAAAATCTGTCCATTTTTTGCAATTGCACTGTCAAAATCTGCCAAATTTTTTGGTTGTTTTGTTGAAATTTTGTAATTTGCTTTTCTGCTAATAAATATATTATTTATTACTATTAACTATATACCTAAATTTGTAGATTTTCTGCTAATAAATATTCTTTATTATTATTAACTATATAAATAAATTTCATTTATTTAACTGCACCTAATCAAATTTGTTAATTTTAACAATCGATAACTCCAAATTTGTTTTATTTTCAACTACAACTATCAAAATCTGTAAAAAATTCAATTACAACCTAGAAAATCTACCAAATTTTCAAGTGCGACTGTATAAATATGTCGAATTTTTAATTGCATGTGTCAATTTTGTCAACTGGTCATTCAAAACGTTTCAACTGTAACCCAAAATCATCACCTAACTCTAACTGTCAAAATCTGTGGAGTTTTAAGCACAACCAGTGAAACAAAACTATAGAAATCTACTAAATTTTCTTCCTCTGGTATCAAAATCCTTCAAATTTCAATAATATCTGCCAAAATCTGTCAAATTTAAGGCTAACACTGTGAAAACCTGTTAAATTTTCAACAGCTATTCACCGAATTCTACATCTACGGGTTAAATGGGAAAACCTGTTAAATTTCTAACTGAAAGAAACAGAATCTGTCTTTTTTTATGTGTAAATGTCCAAATCTGCCAAACTTTCTACTGAAATAGGCAAACTCTGTCAAAGTTTCAATTGCAGGGGTCTGTTTTAGTTAAATTTTCTATAAAAACCACTTAGATCTATCGAATTTTCCAATCTGTCAGTTTTTGCAATTGCAATCTGTAAATTTTTTGGCTGTAAATGTACAAACTTTCTACTGAAATAGGCAAAATTTGTCAAAGTTTCAATTGCAACGGTCCGTGTTTGTTTAATTTTCTATTAAAACTACGTAAATCTATCGGAGTTTCGAATCTGTCAGTTTTTGCAATTGAAATCTGTCGATTTTTTGGCTGTAAATGTACAAATCTCACAAACTTTCCACTGAAATAGGCAAAATATGTCAATGTTTCAATTGCAACGGTCCGTTTAAGTTAATTTTTCTATAAAAACCACTTAGATCTATCGAATTTTCCAATCTGTCTGTTTTTGCAATTGCAATCTGTAAATTTTTTGGCTGTAAATGTACAAACTTTTTACTGAAATATGCAAAATTTGTCAAAGTTTCAATTGCAACGGTCCATGTTTGTTTAATTTTCTATTAAAACTACGTAAATCTATCGGAGTTTCGAATCTGTCAGTTTTTGCAATTGAAATCTGTCGATTTTTTGGCTGTAAATGTACAAATCTCACAAACTTTCCACTGAAATAGGCAAAATATGTCAATGTTTCAATTGCAACGGTCCGTTTTAGTTAAATTTTCTATAAAAACCACTTAGATCTATCGAATTTTCCAATCTGTCTGTTTTTGCAATTGCAATCTGTAAATTTTTTGGCTGTAAATGTACAAACTTTTTACTGAAATAGGCAAAATTTGTCAAAGTTTCAATTGCAACGGTCCATGTTTGTTTAATTTTCTATTAAAGCTACGTAAATCTATCGGAGTTTCCGATCTGTCAGTTTTTGCAATTGCAATCTGTCGATTTTTTGGCTGTAAATGTACAAATCTCACAAACTTTCCACTGAAATAGGCAACATATGTCAATGTTTCTATTGCAACGGTCCGTTTTAGTTAAATTTTCTATAAAAACCACTTAGATCTATCGAATTTTCCAATCTGTCAGTTATTGCAATTGCAATCTGTTATTTTTTTGGCTGTAAATGTACAAACTTTCTACTGAAATAGGCAAAATCTGTCACAATTTCAAATTTCAACGGTCCGTGCTTGTTAAATTTTCTATTAAAACTATGTAAATCTATAGAATTTTCCAATCTGTCAGTTTATGCAATTGCAAGCTGATAATCTTTTAGCTGTAAATGTACAAATCTGAAAATCAGTCAAAGTTTCTGTTAATTTTTTAATTAAAACTACTTTAATCTATCGAATTTTCCAATGTGTCAGTTTTGGGAATTGCAATTATCATAAACTGTCAAATGTTCAATTAACAAATAAATTTGTTATTTAACTGCGCCTCATAAAATCTGTCAACTTTGACTACTGATTAGTTTTGAAGGAAATGCAGACGTTTTAGAATTTCAAATTCTGATGTTTCAACCTGCACAATTTGTTGTAGGTATTTAGCAACTTCTCTTAACAAATTTATCAAATTTAGTCTTCAAGTGTTTAAGTCTTCAAGTAAAGTCTCTCTCATTCTACGTGCTGAAGAATACAATGGATATTATTGCGTAAGCTTGTAGCTAAGGACTAAGTATCAATTGATGCTTATTGCCATGTAATGATGTCAGGACACAAAACATAAAATTAGGCATATGTGTGATCAGTTAATCACTCTGTATAACATTCAATAACTTATTGTTGGGGGAAGCTCTATAAAGTATTCTTTGCTTTCATATTTTCTGATATATCGAAGTATCCTTCACATTTGCATAAAATATTGTTTCTCCAAGTTTGGATGAAAATTCTTGATGGCGTATTCTTTGCTGTCATATGTTCTGATATATCCAAGTGTCCTTTATATTTGCGCAACATTCTTTATGTGTGTTGTCTCCATATGACAACGAAAATTTCTTGAAAACAATTTTTTTTGCCAAAACAAAAATTACAACCAAAATGCATTGCTTCTGGACTTATGGAAAGTTGTGGGAAAACTATGGATTTCGTATTTTCTGATTTTTTAATTTTATAATATATTGAAGCGTTTTAAATAAATCTGTGAAATTTGAACTTCAATTCTTAGAAAATATATGTATGTAGAAAATTTGGATAAGAAAAGTATTCGTGTTAAGAATTCAGTAGAATGTATGTACGTAGAAAATTTGGATAAAAAAGTATTGTGTTAACAATTCAGTGAAAATTTCGATGAAAATTGTGGTAAAACAATGGCAGTATGCAATAACTCTTTTGCTTCCTGCTTAGGTAGATTTCATTTTAATCTCCCCTCGTTACTCATTTTTTTCATCTTGACAACTAACCTATTCGTCATTTCTGGAATGGTTTCGTACTCTGTAGGGATTAATAATGTAGCCTTACAAAGGATGGACACAATTTTTAAGATACCCTGTTCAAAGAATAGTTGCAGGTAATAGCAAATCGATCAAATTTACTTCTGATTTGGTCGACTAAGCAGAAAAACTTGTAGTTGTTGATTTCTAAGAATACGCCATTAAAATTAATTTCAATACAATTTCTCCAGAGTGTCTTGTGAAAAAAAATTACAGTATTTGTTCTACTGGGTGTCTCAAAAATGGTGTATATCATTTATACGTCACAACGTACTTATGTAAGTACTTACTTTCATGATTTTATAACTCAGGCCATAAGAGTGTTACTCAATTTTTTCATCTTGAGAACTAATTTATTTGTCATTTGTGCAATTGATTTAGTACTCTATAGGGACTAATAATGCAGCCTTATAAAGGATGGAAACAATTTTTGAGATACCCTGTATAAAGAATAGTTGTATGTAATAGCAAAACGATCAAATTAACTTTAACCGATTTAGAAGACTAAGAACAGAAAAAATGTAGTCGTTTTGTTCTAAGTAAATGGTATTAAAATTAATTTTATTACAATTTTTCCAGAGTAAATACTCGTATGGAGAAAGTTATGTAATGCCCGCATCAAATTATGTAAATAATGGTTTAAGAGTGCAGAAATCATATAATTAATGCTAATAGCAGAGTGTGAAGTATGCATAGTTCTCACTTGTTTGAATCTTAAGAAATGTTTGCGGAAGTATTTACAGCGGTTTTAAATCAGCGCAGCCTCTTAACTTTTGTTTTATGTGCGTATCAAATTAGAGCTAATTCGCTTTAGATTACAAACGACAGCTTCTAATAAGTGGCATGGATCGTGAAGTGTGCGCGATTTAATAAATCCTTCCACTTATTCAATTACGGCGGATAGAAAAAGCGGATCGCAAATCAAGTTTAATTCGTGCGTAATTCAGTCGTAACCGCCGTCCGCGCAGTGGCCATGCCCCGCTAATAGCCGCAATTAAGCCGCCCCCGCCCACCCTATTCATCCTTAACTGGTCCTGGCCAACCTGATTTTTTTAACGCGGGCGTTTTTTTGATTATTTTTCAAATTAGTCGGGCAATTAGGGCTGCGCTCGGTGAGGCAGTAAATAAAATCTCTGGGCTTCGTAATGTGGCAGGATGATTGGATTTTAATGGGGGCCCGAGGCGCTCCCTGTGACGCCCGGCACGCGCCCTTCATTAACTGGCTGTTAAAAAGGGCCTTATGTGGCATGGGATTACACGGCTTGAGCGGCGGTGTTTGTTTTGGCTACCCCGTCAGACCTCGCCTCATTAACATACGAGTAAGCATGTGGGAAATACACACAGGAAGGTTGGTATCTTGTAACGTCTACAAAATTTAATTAAACCTTTCCTAAGTGCAATTTAGCCGGCGCAAATTAAACGATAGAAATATTATATCCAGAATCCGATGTTAAATTTCTGATTAACTTTAACGGAGTGTGTTCTACAAAAATATAATTAGTATAAATAATCGATAAATGGTTGTACACAGTGCGTTGCATGATCGCCGTAAGGGAGTATAATGGAGAGGATTGCCACATTCGGGTGTTGTCGTTACTTGACTTCTCCCATTGGGAATTCTTCAAGTTTTGAATTCACTGTTTATTTTTTTGTGCAAAGATAAAGTTTTTAACATTTCGTTAAGTTTTTCGTAGGTTTTGTGGAAGTTTTAAACGACCCACTTAGTGTCTAGAACCCAATTGGCGCATTCGTCTCGTTGAACAATATGATTGCGATCGGCCCCTCCAAATTAATTTCATAGTACTACCTTCGATTACGTTAATTCGTAATTATGTTGGAGTTCAAATGTTATTATTTCGGCGGATACAATTATTAACAAATAATACGTAAATATTATACCTACATAGCAGTTGGTCAAAGTTGGTCAAGTTAGCATAAATCTAAATTCCGTTTCTATTTCATATAAATATATTTGTGGAGTCATTAGATTTTTAGGAGAAGCTTGTACCCCATACAACCATTACTCTTTGAACTAGTATACCTACTTTGTTTCATTGTATATTTTTAGTTACCTACTTAAACTACATATATTTATGTATTATAAAATTAATTATACTATGTTTGTAAATATCTAAATCACATCATTATGACATAAATACCCATAACATAAAATTTCCCATAATAACCCAAGTATGCAATTATTTTAATAATAAACAACGTTTTCACATTTGAGAAATCAAATGCAAGTGTTCTATGCTTTAATAAAAGCCTTGTGCACTACTTACTTCACTCAAAACGACAGTAACATAAATTGTTTCGCATACTCGCACTGATTTATTGAGAGCACTTGTGGTTTTATTTTTTTGCACTTAACTCGCGTATGCCAAGCATCCAGAACGGATTATGGCGTATTAAACGAAAGGGAATTTTAACTACTTCCTAGTAGATTAAGAGATGTTAGGAAGATTTATTCGAATTCTTGAGTTTTGCCTTCCACAAGAAAACAGGAAGTTGTTTTCAGCTGTTATCGCCATACACATTTTGAGAATTCAACAGAAGAAATAGTTAAGTATGTCTTTGAGGTTTTTGTTTTTAGTACCTACAGTAATAGTGTCTGAAACAATATGTATTGGAAAAGTAATGCACAAATATGGTAAAATTATTACAATTTTTTTTAAACAATTTTCACAAGAACTATAAATACATTTTTAATGATAAAAAATGTCCCTTTCAGATAATATAGTACAAAATTGGGGTAATATCTAATAGTTAGTTATGCATCAAGGAAATAAATTATTTTAATCCCGAAGCCGTAAGTTATTCGCTACGGTTGCTCAGGCATTTTCGGCTGAGAGATTATTGAGGTTTATTCCCGAATTGCATACAATTTTTTTTCCTGGCCGTTAAGTTGATATATTTATTTCGATTTTTATTTTGATAGTTGAAACGTTCGATGAAAATTCGTATAGCGACAGCATAACAGCAGTCATCGTGACAATTTTTAATGTCAAATACATTCATATATGTTGGAATTAAAAGTATCAACGCACTTCCTCATACATCCCACACCTCGCACCCATTACCTGAAGTAACATCGAACCTCCAAGATATCAGACGATTGTTAGTAAATATTGTAAATTCATGTAACGGTACCATTACTATTACAAAATAAATAACAAAACTATGTCATATGTGTTGTCACTTTAGCAGTAAAATGCAGACCGACCCTTTTTAAAATCTAGGCAAGCAGGGTCTTTGTACTATTATGAGCTTTATGGCATGAGCAGTAAAGGCGCTATTAGGTTGTATGCTGCCCAGCCGGCTCGTGAGTACTTTCATACCCAGCCACTGCGCCTATTTCAATTTAATTGTAATAGGCATCGATTTGCGGCTTTACCACCCTCGCCTTAAAGCACATTACCGTTTGAAGCGTGTTTTATTGCTTGGCACAATTTTACTGCAAAAGTGACAACACATCTGACATGGATCACTTGATTTACTGTATTCCCTAGGGAAAGTTGATATTTTGTTCTCTCCCGGAATAAAGTAGTCCAGTATGTGTCGATAATATACATTGTTCAAGTACTGACAGAACTCTAAGCTGACAGAAACAAATTCAAAAACCTAGAAATTTGGTTTAAAAAAAGGTAATAAATGATAGTAGATAAAACATTGTACGATATAGCGCTCAACACGATTCCCATACGACGTCTAGTGGCAGAAATAGAACTAGCGAAACAAGTATAATGCAGCTGTGATTGCGCGACAACTGCGCCACCATCGCATTTGTTTTCAGCAATGGCAGAAATAAGAACTAGTCACCAAACAAGTAGTTTCGCAGCGCCACCATCGGTTTATTTTGAGCCCAATACATGTCGTAACATCACATTACGATACTCAATGGCTTATCAAATTCGGTCTACGGTCTCGTTGATAATTTTGCCATATTGTATCGTAATATAATACTGTACGATACTAATATCGTAAATACCTATTATAAACTGATTTTGACAAACTTTTTGTTATTGTATTCAACATAAAACAAAATATATCAAATGAGATATCGCAAGGGGTACTTGTTTTAAGCGGTGTTGGGTTGAAAATTACATCTTTATATGACAGTTTAAAAATAAAAACCGACCTGTCCGAGCATATATTTTTCTTAACGATTTTATTGATTTTATCCATAACTTTCAAAACTCACTGTATATCAGGATTTTCATTATATTTATATTTATAAATTTCCCAAAACTAATGATACACACAAAAACGTGCATGGCTTAATGACTAGTTTACAAGTGCTTTTCTCACCTCTTCATTGGTATCTTTAACCTTGAGGTAACTATCCGCAAGTTTATTAGGAGGTGGAAAGAGCTGCCCCTATTTAATGCATTACCACTATTTACTTTATCAGTTTATAGACAGTGAGCAGCTCAGTCATGCTATTATGAGTAAGCTATGGTTAGAAGTACAAATTGTATACAGGGTGTGTCTAAATTACGTGGATATGGCTTAACCACAGATTACTGGGATAAAAAAAAAACTATTTAACAAAGTTTATCTATATACAAATGCGTTTGGTTTAGCCAGTATTCAGCTGCAAAGTTAATTTAAAAAAAAAACAAAATTTGCTTATAACAAGAGAACGTTTACATTGATTTGGATGTTGTTTGGTATGACACCCTATACGGGCATAACTCATATTTTGACAAAATATTGTTATTATCAGTAGACCGGTTGTGTACAAAACAAGGGTGGCCCAACATTACACATAATTTAGAGACACCCTGTATATCAGTTTTGGTTTTTCAAACCAATTAGGTTCAAACTAGCGCTGTTATTTGCAATTTAATGATATGTTATCTGATGGATTGAAATGCCCAAAAAGAATTTAGAAATTGTCTGTCCAAATCGGTTGTAATCACTTTATTTATTTTTTTATTTTTCTTGATTTGTGTTAATTTGTTTCTGGAATTTGTAGTATACGGAATTTTGTTGCAAGTGTTAAAAAAATGGACAATATTGATTATTTGTTAGAAATCAATTTCAAGAATGTGTGCAGAATTATTGGAGAAGAAATATATTTAATAATTTTTTTGAACAGTATTTTTCACATTATTTGGCTCTTGGAATATTTTCCTCCAAAATCTGAAGATTCAGATTCAGGTACATATACAAATTGTTACTCGTTAACAAGTGATAATTTGAAAAATGTTCACTCTTAATTTTCGATTTGTTTTGGCCTACTGAATCGGATTTCAAGAACACAGGCGTCACTTTTGAGGCACCCTGTATAGTTTAGTAGGGTGTGGTAGCACAATGCTGAAATCAAATTATTCCGAGTGTCTGAAATAAGAGGCGATCAAAGGAATGTAACATGTAAGATTAAATATGTAATTATTATTTGTAATTATATATTAATATCTGACTAGCAAAATTATTTTCATCATTACATGACATTTGTCAAACTCGTGGCAAGGGTTTTTATGGTACATTGTTCAACTTATTTTTATTATTTCTGAGGTGGATTCTGGTACAAACGTAAATTAAATGGATGATACATTTACAGTTTTTAATACTGTAAGATATATTCCTTTGCGATTTTTCTCCAAAATTAATAGGGGAGCTAATAATTACAAATATTTAATTTTACATGTTAAATTCCTATATTCGCCCCTTATCCCAGACATTCGGTTTACGTTTCTGTGAATTCGTCTTAATTATGATATATTCCAACTTTATTTTGTGATTTTCACGTGTTTAAATATGCATATTTTAAAGAATTCTTTAATTTTTTGAATAAGTTTTTGTTCGATTTATTCAAAATAATTTGAAATTACTCAGTAATTCTTGAAAATTTCTAGAATGTTTACAGAATCATTGAAAAATGTCATGTTTTCCGCTTAATAAATAATAAATAACTTTGGCTTACAGATAGTAAGATGTACGTTGTAGATAGAGATAGTATAGTAGGATTGATAGTATAGTAGGAGTGGGATAGTAAGATGGTAGTCTGTGTAAATAAGTAAAGAACGACTTTCTAGCTATTATGCGAGACATCAATATTAATAGCAGAACAAAATGACTTTGTATATATACGAATATCTTAGATTCTTATAGTCCTGTAGTCAATTGACACGCAATTTCTACAATTGCTTAGTACGACTCAACTTCTTTCTATCTTCTTTCGCTATTCGATTTCTACTGTCGTTGGTCTTTCAGATATTTAAATTATTATTTGTTGCTAATAAGCTAATGCATTTTCAATACTAGTTTTTTGCAGGTTTTACTCACACCTTGTCGGTGATGCCATTTTTAAAGATTTTGTCGTGATTTCTTCAGTCGTTTGTCACTGTTGCTAGTTGTGTCATTTTTTCTGATTTTTCAGGTTTTGTTGACGCCTTATCGGTGACGTTATTTCTAAAGATTTTGTCGTGACTTCTTTAGTCGGTTGTCACTGTTGCTAGTTGTGTCATTTTTTCTGATGAGCGCTATTTCAGCTGTCACATGTATTTGCTCGAATTTCTAGTCATTTGGTGCAGAAAAAAAATCAAAAGTTATTTGTTTCGTAAATAAGACATTTCTTTGTTGCTACTGAATTTTTACTGCCACCTGACGATGATCCCTCGCATTATGTGTATTTGATGCTAATACAATTTCAACAGTAGTTTGTTACTGCTACTGGTTCTGCTGACGTTTGTTGTTGATGTGATTTCTACTGTCAGCAGAAACGAAATCTGCTGTCGTTTGTCACGTGATTTCGACTATTCCTAGTTTTTATTGCATTTTTACCATCGCCTGTCGATGATGTCTTGCACTTTCAATTGTTGTTTGATGCTAATACAATATCAACAGTAGTTCGTTACTGATGAAAAAATATTATATACAAACCCAAAAGTGATGTGGTCGGGATAAAATCTATTATCACTTTGCATTGTAGTCGCATATATGATTGTGTGCTACAATATAATTTACCGCATCGATACTAATAAATATTTGCGATGAGTCACGCCGAGTTCATTTGATCCCGACTATCTGAACATACATGAAACTATTATAATAGATGCACACATATATTTTGGAGATTGTGAATGAATTTGTAAATAAGTGTCAGAACACATTTTTCACACAAAACTTTTTTCCCATCGTCTAATTACAATCAGTCGTTTCCTGGCCTACACGCACGCTAGAAAATGGATGATACCTTTAGTGCTGACGGTTGCTATGTAACGGAGAAATAACAGTACCGAATACTAGATTCCCGGCCTAGGCCGGCAATGAATTATTCCTGGAGGTCTACAGCAAATAATTTCTTCTTAGATCTTCCATATTTTTACTGAACTTGCCAAAATATTGCTATGGGAGAAAAATAGTATGCGTGGTTAGCTCATACCATCGCGGCCTCTTCCGCTAGCCGTCCTCGCCTGATGGCTCGGACATCAATTGCTGCATCGGCCGGGAATATATCACTTCCTGTACTAACCACACAATATACTATGTATTATTTTAACTAAATGTATATTTGACGTCATCTTCAGTAGAATAACTGTACTGTTATCTATTATAGAGATATTCAGGTGGATTGCCTATCAAAAAACGTTAACAGTAACGTGTACGTTACTTGACATAATCACATTCGGACGGCAGATGCATTTATGACATACGTACATCGGACATTTGAATGTGATGTTGTCAAGTAATGTATACGTTACTGCTAACGTTTTTTGATACGCAATACACCTTATTGATTAAAAGTCACATATATGATTCACATGTAAATGCAACTGAATATCTATACAAATAACGATGTCATTAATATTCGCTTTCAATTGCCACACTTATCTAATTTCTAACAATAATATCTCTCGATACATAATGCGGTGATTATCTCTGTTTTTGGTAGTATTAAACATTTCTTGCGGTAATTGGTGCCACTAGGGTCAAATGAGAAACTGTATAATTTTATAATTTCCCATTAACAATTAGACGAAACAAGCGCATTGTTCGTCACTAATAACGTTCTTAATAACGTAGGCAGTCATCAACAACGGTTCATTAGCACGTGAAATTGCGCAAATGCAATTTACATGTCAAATGGGTTCTGTGCGTATGATAAAGCATGTTTCATAGATGTAGTCTGGTAGGATAATGCATGTACAGTTGTATGTGCTTAGCATTCAGAGATTTATTGCGTGAAATTGGAACTGATTCAAACATCTTGTGCATTATTTTTAACAACAACTCAGTGCCACAATTATATTCTGGTGGTAATTTTCTATCGTTCACTTTTGGTAATGGAAACACAATATTTGCAACATAAGAATTTCAGTCGTACTTTTTTCGTATTTCGTATTTCGTAAGGTTGAAAGGTATGAAATTGTCTTTTATACCTGCGAGTGAATTCTAAATTGTAATATGTAGTGCATAATTATATTTTTAATTATATTTCGATTGGGTTAGTTAGGTTAGTTTAATTCAATTAACGAATTTGTAGCACATAACTGTAGTTTTTTAATACAAGTAGTTGTTAATTTTGTTACATTTTTCAACGTAAACTTCTTAATTGGTCGTGACCTAACTAGTCATATTAGGTTAGGTGAGATTAGGTTAGGTTAGGTTAGGTTGTGTCAAGTGTCTTTCTCCTTTACAGTGTTGGATTTTGAGAGTCCTCTTCGCAAAGCAGCAGTGACCAAGTGCAATTATAATGATAAAAAGATTAAATAATGCACTCAATTAAATATACAATTTATTGTGCATTTCAGGTTATCGATTACTAAATTCATTGCTCGTACTTTTTATCTTTTTATGATCTGCTGTAGTAAAAATCTGTTCGGGTAAAACTTGAATCATTGTGTGGCCACAAGATAATCGTGTTTTTAATTTCGTTAGAAATCATACCTATTAGTATTTGGTGTTCCGGTTGAGGCATATTGCATCAAACAACACTCTCACTTTTCCGATTAATTAATCGATACGAGATTTGATTAATACGTTGCGAGAGGCGTTGGTGGCTATTCATTAGTTACCAATCCCTAATTATTAATACACAATCGTGCGTTCGCGGCGCAGCGTTTGTGGTCCAGAAATAGAGGTGGACCACCGATAAGCCCTCCCATGGGGTCATTTGGCTAATTTTATGGCGGATGTATTTATATTTTTTAATTAACGAGTTACGACCCAGGGTCATGCAGACGCTTATGCCCAGATGGCCACACCAAATATTAACTCCGCCGTGCGGTGAATTTAATTTTCACGAGCCTGCGTCCATAAATCCACACGACGTCTCATCTCGGGGCATTCCTGACGTTTCTGTGCTTTCTTATTTTTTTCTCCAGCATGGGTATACGTGGACACATCCGTGCGTCGCTTCAGAAAAAAAAATCGACGCGTCCGTGGCATATACAGCGCTTTATTAAACAAACAATTACGTTTTACAATGCGTGGATGGCGCGGGTGTGTCGTGAACGGGCTGGTGGTTTTATGGCTGCCGTAAAAATGGGCGCTCCTCTGAAGATTTTGGTGTAGTCACCGACAGCTCAGGATCTGGATGGATGCATAGGTCGAGACGATTTAACCCAGAGGAGCTCCGATCAATTGGGTGCGATGTCGGATAACAAGTTTTCGTATTTAGCCTGTTTGGCTGCACCCGCAGATTAAAATTGCAATCAAACTTTGAATGAAATATTTGCAGTAAAGAATAAATCAAACTCCCAAGTATGAGAATGTTGATATCACTTTGCAGTGATTTCAATGTACGGATATGAACTCATGTTCGCATAACTTTTTAATCACTTATAATCCTTGCGCGGAAATTTGATACATAATTTCTAAGAAACACATTCCCAAGAGTGAGATATACTTCAATATAGTTACCTACTATATTATAGATTTAGGAAAATTAACTGTCGTCAATTCACCGAAGTCAATTCTTCACCGCGATCAGTTCGTCGCGCCGTCAATTCACCGCCATCAATTTACGTCATCAATTCACCGCCGTCAATTCATCGCGCCATCAATTCAGCGCTTCACATTTTTTTTGTACTATCTTTGTTCTACAATAGTACTTTTCATAAATCAAACTAACATTACGAAAAGCTTTGCTAGAATAACTTCGGAAAAGATGATAAATATTCCATATAAAACATTAATTGCTCGTTTGTCATCATTAATTGCTCGCGATTTTTTTAAAATTAAACTTACTTAACATAACCTAACCTAAAATCACGATGGATTGAGTAATTAATGGATTACGGAAAAAATGATTCTCCGCTGGATAAAATGAATTTTTGAATTTGTTATTGGCTGCTCCATAATAACTACCTTGTAGATTAACTACCTGAAGATGAAAAGAATAAAAATTACAGACATTCGACTTCAATGTCACCTAAATTTTTATACTGTGACATGTTGTATATGTTATTTTTGTTTTAATGTGAAGGTTAATTGATAGTGCGGTGAACTGACGGCGGTGAGTTGATGGCGCGATGAATTGACGGCGGTGAATTGACGGCAGTAAATTGACGGCGGGAATTTACCGGAAACCCTACATTATATTTACCCTAGTTTTTAACATTTAACTATGAGAATTTAACACGATCATTTCATCGCTCAGAAGTCTTTGCAAAATAAAATAATTTATTTTGTCTAAAAACTAACGGTTGTTTCTTTTGTTTGAAACTTATCTTCTGCTTTAAGTGCATATCCTCTGTGAATGGTTAATTGATGGCGCGATGAATTGACGGTGGTGAATTGATGGCGCGATTAATTGACGGCGGTGAATTGACGGGGGTGAATTTACCGGAAACACTATATTATATTTAACCCTGTAACGGTTCGTACCCAGGTGTTGTACAAATTCTCATAATTTGTAATATTTATTATTCATTGCATTTATTTAACTGCAATCCATCCTTAAATGCAATTGGATGCATTTGATTTATTTAACTGCATATTACATGAATTCTTATAATTCAAGTAATTGATTTGGCTCGTGATTTACAAATTCTCGTAATTTGTAATATTGATTTGGCTCGTGATTTAGTGGTAGTACTCTACGTTATGTTTGATTTTTAAATCAAAATCGTGATAACTCAGTTTGGTTCGTTTTATGGGTAATGTGTCTGTTAGTAATTTTTGTTAGCAAGTAAAACACAGATACATGGATTTCATATGATTTATTCATTTTAAAAGGTTATGCAAGCGACAGGTAAATAAAAGACAATTTTGTTACTCTAATTGGACGTTATTTATTTAGTTATATTTATTTAAATTTTGGAATAGATTTGTTTAATAATTATTGAAAACTTATTATATTCTTTGAATTTGAATGATTTATTTTATTTTGAAAACAGAGTAACTTATTAACACTACGGTTGGAATTACAAAGTGTTACTTAGCGACTTCATGCACCACAATCTTCAAATTGTGCCGAGAAGGATATCTGATACATGTCATCACTGCATAGAAATTCATTAGCACGGTGCCTACCAATGTATTTCAACGCCACCTTGTGGATAGGAACGAATCACATAACTTCACATTAAAGTACTTCAAGCGATTCCAGTGCTGCAAGCACCCAATGTGTCCTCATTCGGAGATATTGCTAGTATTCGCGTTTACCAACACTATCAGCCATGTGATCGTAAAAACTTTAATAGGTATTGTTATTCAAAATTGATTATAGATTAGTATGATAAAGCTCTATTCTACTTCTACTTTTCTATCTACTTAAGCACATACAAATATTCGTTTCATTCATTCATAATTCTGAGATTTCGTGAATATCGGAGGGCTGAGCAAGTTTAATTATACGATTTAATTACAAATATCATTGAATTATTTATATCGAAATTATTAAGTTATGTTCCCCTGACGCAACTTTTTATTTAACTACCGATTGATTAACGAGGCCACACTGTTTATCAAATGTTTGCGACGAGAAAAGAAAGGCATATTACAATATTCTC
This sequence comes from Othius punctulatus, assembly GCA_951805005.1. Taxonomy (NCBI): domain Eukaryota; kingdom Metazoa; phylum Arthropoda; class Insecta; order Coleoptera; family Staphylinidae; genus Othius; species Othius punctulatus. The sequence continues at coordinate 54,080,146 of OX638142.1, forward strand.
CTGTCAGTACGAAAATATTGTCAGGACAAGGTATAAAATGCAGTTAGGGTCAACTCCGCAGTGGCGTGAGGCTCCCTACATTTCATACCCTTATTAAACTTCGTTCATTACCAGCGGCAAGGCGCGGTAATATCACTAGATAGGTTACATTATTATGGATAAATTACTTTAGAATTGTTAGTGTGAAAAGATGTTTGATCAAATGTTGTGCGACAGCGGAAAGGAAGGCATGTTACAATATTCTCCGGTCAGTACGAAAATATTGTCAGGACAAGGTATAAAATGCAGTTAGGGTCAACTCCGCAGTGGCGTGAGGCTCCCTACATTTCATACCCTTATTAAACTTCGTTCATTACCAGCGGCAAGGCGCGGTAATATCACTAGATAGGTTACATTATTATGGATAAATTACTTTAGAATTGTTAGTGTGAAACGATGTTTGATCAAATGTTGTGCGACAGCGGAAAGGAAGGCATGTTACAATATTCTCCGGTCAGTACGAAAATATTGTCAGGACAAGGTATAAAATGCAGTCAGGGTCAACTCCGCAGTGGCGTGAGGCTCCTTACATTTCATACCCTTATTAAACTTCGTTCATTACCAGCGGCAAGACGCGGTAATATCACTAGATAGGTTACATTATTAGTATGGAATTGACTTTGGAATTGTTAGTGTGAATTACATTTGATAAACTTGTGTTATATATTCACCTGAGGAATCAATGTTTAAAGTATATGAGTCGTCGTCGGACAGCGTGACGTTCTGTCTCGATCGGCACATCTAACTGGCTCCGTTTGAGTTCCGCACTTCTATTTATACTGGTATACTGGTCCCCCACTTTTTACTCTTCTTCCCCCGTCCTATGATAATTTTGCTTACCGCTGCAAATTGACGCCTTCCCATACGTGTCACCGAATTACGCAATCGCCGTTTCGAGTTCCCGTCGTATTCCCACGACCTATTTCTCTGTGTCATCATTTTGATCGGGTGCTTATTTACATTTGCCCAAAACTACGAAGTCAGCAAAATGAATGTACTCGCTTGGGAAACGCGTCGTCTGCCGCGGCCTGCCATGATATTTACGCAGTTTTGTTCCGACTCGTAAAATTATGGATTTTAATATTATTAGGTTCTTACATTCGCCCCATTTCGTTATTCGTTCTAAAGTCATTAAATATTGCTAGAAATGAAAAACGAAAATACCCTTTTTTTTTTTTAAATTATTACACGACAAAAAGGCATACCCCTTAAATCTTAACAAGTCACGAAATTCAAATTAGTGATATCGACGTAATTCATATTCGTACACATGCATATTCATATCATTAATTACGCAACATGCTTTCGATACACGTACTGGATTCTGTAACAAATTCAAAGAAACAAACAAACGAAAAATCAAAACCAACAGCATAGGCGCCAAATAAAATACCAATATTATTTAGAGTCTTTTTAGTAATGTCTCTTATTCTTGGGGCGTCCCCCATTTGTTTTACCTCCGCACACTAAACCGCAATCGCATCTCACGATCGAAAACACTATTCGCGCACCTCATTTTACCCGCTTTCTTCTTTGATGCTGCTGGCATTGTTTTTGCAATGCAACTTTGCAATTGCTCGGTTGGGCTGCCTGCTGTATACAGCATTGCAATTATTGTGTTGGTCGGTCTGCTATGTTGTTCTCCTAGAAGTCAGGACATTGGATGGCTTTCCTCCGCATCTCCCCATCTAGTTGTCTGCAATTGACTGCCTATGGTACAGGTCGGCAACCCCGTCTCCAATAATTGGTCATGTCTGCTGTTATCTAAACAATTATTGCATTTCGAATTAGTTTGATAACTCCATGTTGAGGCTAATTATCAAGTTTTTATGCAATTGTTATATAATCAGTCATGATTACATGTATGTATATGCAGATACAGATGCAGATACACACATCTTCGATCCAATAAACTCAAACATCATCGATAAACAAAAGTTTTCTTTGGTAGAATTATACTAACCTTTATTGACACCTTACTTTAACCTTAAAATTCTGTAATGGCAACCTAGTGCCAATGACTTGCTGTTTTGTCGCCCCTATCCCAGAGTTCCCTGTAGTTATATGGCATCCTGGTTTGTCGCCCCCATCCGAGAGTTCCCTGTAGTTATATGGTATCCTGGTTTGTCGCCCCCATCCGAGAGTTCCCTGTATTTATATGGTATCCTGGTTTGTCGCCCCCAATCCGAGAGTTCCCTGTAGTTATATGGTGTCCTGGTTTGTCGCCCCCATCCCAGAGTTCCCTGTGTATATTGTATCCCGGTTTGTCGCCCCCATCCCAGAGTTCCCTGTGTATATTGTATCCCGGTTGTTACTTACATGAAGTTGCGTTAATATATTCGAATAAAAAAATTCTTATTTCGTCAGCCCGTGAATATTTATATTTATTTAATTAGATTTATTGACACCGCAATGTTTCTAAAAATCAGCATTTCCATTATTGATGCCATTATTATTATTATTATTATTTCAAACTGTCTCAAGTTACATTTGCTCAGCTTCAAATATAACAACTTGTTCTTTCATGTCATATTAAGGATGCATTTGCTGTTTAGCTCTTAAAACTTATCAATATTGTTATAAGATATGTTGCTTCAAAGACAATCCAATATATTTATATGATTTTTTTTTTTAAATGTATGTATTATAACATGTTCTTCGTTTTGAAAAGCAATATTTTGTGTATATACAGGGTGTTCTCAAAAAAAAAACACTATCTTCTCCCTAGAGGGCACAAAACATCTTCATTTAAGGGAAAATATATACTAATTGTCAACACTGTATTTTGATTCACAGTGCCAATTATTGCAAATAAAATTCCAAACTTTAGTATTCTGAAACGAATGAATATAGTTCATCCGTTTAGTTATTAAAGGTGGTAACATGGCATAAACTTAAGTGACTATAATTTTGTTGATGTGGAACAAAAGAGTTTGAAACCAATTATTATATTTTGTAATTACACTCAAGTAACAATGTAACATTGACAGATTTTATTATCATAAAATTATATTGTCAGAGCATGCCATGTTGCCAATTCAACTTACTCCCTGAGTACGTGCCATCTATAAGCCGCAAATGAATAAACCGGAACCCCGTCTGTTTTAAACACCCTGTATATATATATATTTCTTTATTTGAATCTATTGCACCAACTTTATAAGATTGACAATAATCAGTTATGCAATAATATTATTGCTCTTATTTAATCATATTCATAGAAAATCGAAATCGTTTTCTAAATCTGTTTGCCTTTATTTAGTGTTTTATAAATTAATATTGTCATTCCATCAATATTTCACTATTTATATTATCTATTAATACCCTGACAATACTTTTTCGATTTTTATTAAATTCTAGAAAACAATGATAAAATATTTTAGTGAACATTTGTCAACTCTTCCATATCTGTACTTATACAACAAATGTTTCGATATCAGTTTCTACACTACTTGAATCCAATAGCTCTACCATACAATTGCTACGTCAATGCCAATTATTCATACCAACAAACAAAATCATACACATTCCTTATATACCATACGTAACACACTAACTATCTATACTACCAGAACAAAACTACTGCCACCAATTCTCCAAGCAAGCCTCTACAGTACCCAATATTGCCTTGCTACCAAACATGCATATTTATTTTATCATTAACTGATATAAAAACACCTTTCATATTTTATTCCAGAATTTTTCAAATAATTTTGAAATTATTATATGAAGTTACACTGAAATATCTCCAACCGTCCCTTTCCCGCACTCAATATTTCTTTTGTTTAAACTGATAATATATGTTTATTTTTATAAAATGTTATAGTTTTACCATTTTATTTTATGAATTTATTCAATTATCCCGACCTCTCTTTGAAACAACACACCCACAAATACAGTCAGATAGCTGTCCAAATGCACCCATAACTTCTCTCAAACTGGTTTTACTGAACTGGAGTAACTTTAAAATTACTATTTCCACTTAAATGTTCAATAATAAAATGTTAAGAAAACATTTTTTTTTTAAATAACATTCCATGCATCGTCATTTTTATGCAAATTAAATTTTGAACGTGACTGAATTCTAACTGAATATCTCATCCTTAATGGATAACTTTAGATCAATTACGGTAAATGCTATTTTGCGATATTTGCTGCCAACTTGTTATCGACCCTCTTACGTGTGCGAAGCTCTTCTGTTCTCCTGTTCTTTTCTGAGAAATTATATAATTATTCGACATACATTCCGTGCTTTCGACTGTTTACTTATAACGCCCCTATTTCCAAACAAATTTACTCTTTTGTTTTCAATTTTTATGTATTTTAATATATATATTTTTTTAAATATTTTTATTTCTTTTCTCAGTTTTTTTCTTTACTATTTTTTTTTATATATATTTTTTATCTATCATTCCTTCACCTTTAAATTTACACTCTCGCTTGCACTTATTCCCTATTTATAATTAATATCTGTTTACTAACAATGGTTAATTACCCACAGACACATTTTTTTAATAAACCCATATCTTGGTCACTAGACAACAATGTGGTGTAATGACCAGAAAAATAATCCTGGTCACGGCACCAATGTAACGGTTCGTACCCAGGTGTTGTACAAATTCTCATAATTTGTAATATTTATTATTCATTGCATTTATTTAACTGCAATCCATCCTTAAATGCAATTGGATGCATTTGATTTCTTTAACTGCATATTACATGAATTCTTATAATTCAAGTAATTGATTTGGCTCGTGATTTACAAATTCTCGTAATTTGTAATATTGATTTGGCTCGTGATTTAGTGGTAGTACTCTACGTTATGTTTGATTTTTAAATCAAAATCGTGATAACTCAGTTTGGTTCGTTTTATGGGTAATGTGTCTGTTAGTAACTTTTGTTAGCAAGTAAAACACAGATACATGGATTTCATATGATTTATTCATTTTAAAAGGTTATGCAAGCGACAGGTAAATAAAAGACAATTTTGTTACTCTAATAGGACGTTATTTATTTAGTTATATTTATTTAAATTTTGGAATAGATTTGTTTAATAATTATTGAAAACTTATTATATTCTTTGAATTTGAATCAATTATTTTATTTTGAAAACAGAGTAACTTATTAACACTACGGTTGGAATTACAAAGTGTTACTTAGCGACTTCATGCACCACAATCTTCAAATTGTGCCGAGAAGGATATCTGATACATGTCATCACTGCATAGAAATTCATTAGCACGGTGCCTACCAATGTATTTCAACGCCACCTTGTGGATAGGAACGAATCACATAACTTCACATTAAAGTACTTCAAGTGATTCCAGTGCTGCAAGCACCCAATGTGTCCTCATTCGGAGATATTGCTAGTATTCGCGTTTACCAACACTATCAGCCATGTGATCGTAAAAACTTTAATAGGTATTGTTATTCAAAATTGATTATATATTAGTATGATAAAGCTCTATTCTACTTCTACTTTTCTATCTACTTAAGCACATACAAATATTCGTTTCATTCATTCATAATTCTGAGATTTCGTGAATATCGGAGGGCTGAGCAAGTTTAATTATACGATTTAATTACAAATATCATTGAATTATTTATATCGAAATTATTAAGTTATGTTCCCCTGACGCAACTTTTTATTTAACTACCGATTGATTAATGAGGCCACACTGTTTATCAAATGTTTGCGACGAGAAAAGGAAGGCATATTACAATATTCTCCTGTCAGTACAAAAATATTGTCAGGACAAGGTATAAAATGCAGTTAGGGTCAACTCCGCAGTGGCGTGAGGCTCCCTACATTTCATACCCTTATTAAACTTCGTTCATTACCAGCGGCAAGGCGCGGTAATATCACTAGATAGGTTACATTATTATGGATAAATTACTTTAGAATTGTTAGTGTGAAAAGATGTTTGATCAAATGTTGTGCGACAGCGGAAAGGAAGGCATGTTACAATATTCTCCGGTCAGTACGAAAATATTGTCAGGACAAGGTATAAAATGCAGTTAGGGTCAACTCCGCAGTGGCGTGAGGCTCCCTACATTTCATACCCTTATTAAACTTCGTTCATTACCAGCGGCAAGGCGTGGTAATATCACTAGATAGGTTACATTATTATGGATAAATTACTTTAGAATTGTTAGTGTGAAACGATGTTTGATCAAATGTTGTGCGACAGCGGAAAGGAAGGCATGTTACAATATTCTCCGGTCAGTACGAAAATATTGTCAGGACAAGGTATAAAATGCAGTTAGGGTCACCTCCGCAGTGGCGTGAGGCTCCCTACATTTCATACCCTTATTAAACTTCGTTCATTACCAGCGGCAAGGCGCGGTAATATCACTAGATAGGTTACATTATTATGGATAAATTACTTTAGAATTGTTAGTGTGAAACGATGTTTGATCAAATGTTGTGCGACAGCGGAAAGGAAGGCATGTTACAATATTCTCCGGTCAGTACGAAAATATTGTCAGGACAAGGTATAAAATGCAGTTAGGGTCAACTCCGCAGTGGCGTGAGGCTCCTTACATTTCATACCCTTATTAAACTTCGTTCATTACCAGCGGCAAGGCGCGGTAATATCACTAGATAGGTTACATTATTAGTATGGAATTGACTTTGGAATTGTTAGTGTGAATTACATTTGATAAACTTGTGTTATATATTCACCTGAGGAATCAATGTTTAAAGTATATGAGTCGTCGTCGGACAGCGTGACGTTCTGTCTCGATCGGTACATCTAACTGGCTCCGTTTGAGTTCCGCACTTCTATTTATACTGGTATACTGGTCCCCCACTTTTTACTCTTCTTCCCCCGTCCTATGATAATTTTGCTTACCGCTGCAAATTGACGCCTTCCCATACGTGTCACCGAATTACGCAATCGCCGTTTCGAGTTCCCGTCGTATTCCCACGACCTATTTCTCTGTGTCATCATTTTGATCGGGTGCTTATTTACATTTGCCCAAAACTACGAAGTCAGCAAAATGAATGTACTCGCTTGGGAAACGCGTCGTCTGCCGCGGCCTGCCATGATATTTACGCAGTTTTGTTCCGACTCGTAAAATTATGGATTTTATTATTATTAGGTTCTTACAACCCTAGTTTTTAACATTTAACCATGATAATTTAACACGATCATTTCATCGCTCAGAAGTCATTGCAAAATAAAACAATTTATTTTGTCTAAAAACTAACCGTTGTTTCTTTTGTTCGAATCTTCGTCGTCTTCTTTAAGTGCCTGTTCTCTTTGGATGTTGGCTATCGATTTGTTTAAATAGATGCTAAAATTCTGGTCATCGGGAAAGTCTGCAAAGTGTCTCTGTAGGTTTGTAAAACTGTTTAAAGGTATTGTTTAAACTGGTCTATCAACGGTATTAACAGTGTTGTAACAGGTACATTTTTTTTGTATCTAGTTACAGTTACAGATGCTTTAGAAAAAAATATATCTAAATACATATCTAGATACAAATTTGAAAATGTATCTAGCTCCAGATGCAGATACATTTGAAAAGTATCTAGATACTTCTAGATATATTTCAGATGCATGGAAAACCAAAGCCAAAATTGGTTCCTTTGTGAAACTGAAATAAATTTAATCATAGACAAAATATAATGTTCAAACTATTTATTATTCTTAAATAATGCGAGAAACTAACGTTAAACTTAATTTAAAGTTGTTATATTTAGAACTTACTGGTAAGTAATATTTATTTCCATTTTATTTTATGATTTATTTCTTTAGCCTGACTAGTTTCGGTTATGAAAAACCATCTTCAGAGGCATATATATATATATTTAATTTAATGTTTATATACAGGGTGGTCCACCTATCCTCGCTCGGACCATTGCTTAGACTAATGAAAATTGAGGAAAAAATCTGATTGGAAGTTATTGGACACTTGATGTGCTATCTTTTAAAATTATTTTCGAGTGTACAAAGTGTACCATAAATCCGTGACACAAAATTTGGTCTTTCCAGGGCAATGGATCGCCCTGTATACTGAAAAGAAAATGAAGACATGGTAAAACAAAAAAAATGTTGGCTGTATTAATAACAAACATTTTTGTTTATGTCATAATATTAGGTTTTTAATTTCAAAAGTCCGATATTAAAGAACTGGCATACGATTTAAAAAAATTGTTTTGAGATATTATTTATTCTAATAAAAGTATAAATAATAAAATAGTACAGTCAAATATTTATGTCCCTTGTACATTTCTGCACTTCTCTGAATTAAAAAAAAAGATCACTTCGGTTTTCAACGGCTCATATGACGCTAGTAAAACCCAAAAAACGATTTTTTTGTGCGATAAATCTTAAAGCTGACTCTGAAATGTTTACCAATCAAGACAATATATTTCAGCTATCGGAATTTGTTGTTTACCTTCGAAGCGGCCTAAATTCACTGCAGTTACGGTCAAGTACATTGAGATATACATGTTACTGTACCAAATATTCAGCCACATTGTGAACATTAAATTTCCATGTTCCGACATTCAATACACGGAATGCTACCTTTCTGCAGAAATCGCGATATATGATCAACTGTGGATTCAACAAACTATTATAGCGTATTTCTTTGGGATACTGTGCCAAGTTGTAAAATGTCAATTTTCCATACAATTCCATCACAGTCTACCTCTACCTATTTTTTGTATAATTTTTTGTGGCTTTCGTGAATGAAATGGAATATTACTGTAAAACGTATGCTGCTATTTATACACGTTATTTAAACTACTTAACGCAGTTTTATATTAATGACATTTGTTTTTTATGGTTCGATATTTGTATATTGCTGTTTATTACCAGTGTTCTTATTTTATATTTTATATTTTACACTTTGTATGTGTTAACGTGTATTTTTTTTTTACTTGTGTAAACTATTTCTATTTGTGTACTAATAAATTATTATTATTATTATTATTATCTTGCTTAGTTATACGTGCTGAAGTGAAACAAACACACTTTACAACTTAGCACCGTATCCCAAAGAAATACACTATACTATTTAACCGTATCCCAAAGAAATACACTATAAGTGCAACAAATATTTTAAGGAGCTGGATTTTGCAGGTAGATCTTTGGGAAGATTATGCACATGGACCTGCAGTTTAGTATTGTAAAACCTAGCATTATAGGGTATACCATTATATTTTTTCCTCAAATAAATAAAATTACTGCGGTAATGTTTTTGTGAATAGATTAATGAGAATGAACGCTTATCTATTTAATATCTACCATTGTAGAGCTTATAGAGGCGTATCTCAAGTGTTCACAAGAGTGCAGAATCCCATATAATAATTCAATGACTCCGCTATTATGGTGTTTGACAAAAGCGGCAGAGGTTCGGCCGCTTCGCCACCTCCCACGCGATTAATCACGCATCCACGAGCCATCCTCATCTTTCCGGACGATCCGTCAAGAGTCGGATGCTGCCAGAGTCGCGGCTTTGGGGGGAGATGTAAATGCAAACATCCGCGTGGGAACGTGCGGGGGCGTTCCAAATTAATAAACAATTAATCCACACGAAGCTACGACAATACGGAATCGAGGACTTTCCATTCGCCCTGCGGCTCCTTTGAGGCAAGAGGAATTGGAAGAGGACGACAGCCTCGCGGATTAATTAACAAAGAACCCGTTCCGAAGCAGTCCGGGCTCGAGGCGCACCTGCGGTCTCGTAATGTCGTGATTGTGATTGCTGTGCGACTTCTTCGTCACGGACGTAGAGGGTGCGGGTGGAATGCAAACACCCACGCACCGACGGTTATGACAAGGTGACGCGTGAAAGGGACAGGCGAAACGCACGACGGGTTATTAAGAGGTTAATGATTTTAAACGATTTGTATCGTGTAATATTGTCAGTTCGGTAATTGGAATACATTATTCATTCTGATACGTTTATTTTCACCAGGCGAACGCAACGTATCTTGCGTTATGTACATAATATCGTGCGTTACACTTTTACAACATTAATTATGTAACTAATTGCAATTAAAAATACACAAAAATAAGGCAGGAGTAATACTTCATGCCATATAATTACCAACTCAACGACAATTCTATAACTTACAACTTCAATATTTGCAACTTTTTCTCTTCTTCCTTGTCGATTACTTAATATGAAGCTACGTTATTAGCGAACTACTAATACCTATTGCTCCCATTTTCAGAAAATTTAAAAGTATCGAAATATAGTTGAGAAGAGGAGTCTTCTCTACTATTACAACTAGAAAGATGAATTATTTCTAGAGGAATTATAACACGAATTATTAAGACCTACTGGTGCGTGCAGCAGAGACTTCCAGAAGTAGTAAAGGCGATTAATTGTAGTGTTTGTCGAGTAGAGAGTAGAACAAGAGAATGCAAACTGCGCCAATGGTAACGGTATAATCAGATGAGTAACGCTTGACAGCTCTACTTTGTGATACATTATGAAATAGGTAAAAAACACACACATGTTACTTTGTTAGTATCATTTCGGTTTATTTAGTAGTGACTATAGTTAACGACACCCGTGAAGGTGTCAAAACTATAGTCACTAGTAAATAAACCTAAGTAATACTAACAACGTAACCACGGTATAATGCTTTAGAACTGAAACTAACCGATAATCCGACTTGACTGCGCCAATGTCTGCTGCGGTGTTACTAGACACTTAATTGCAGGGCGTGTACCTATTTCTGCGTAGACTTAAAACCGATATGAATACTTCCCACAGAATAGTAAATATGTAACACGCAGTATTAGTATTACGTTAGGTTAGGATCGTTGCGAATACCCCTGATTTGGGGTTTTCGAATTGACGCCCCCGCCATGCATGACCCGTCATCCCCATCGTTAACCCATTTGATTTTTGGCGTAGTTTACATCTAAGATTAAGGAAAACCCTTGACCATTGGCGCACTTCGTTCGTAACCAGTAGAACATGTATGCACTGTGCCATTAATTTTGAGGCGACTCTGGTTAAAAATCACCATTATTGCAATATGTGTGGTCCTTACCGAATCGGCTATTACCAGGGTCGCTTAGGTACCGTAAATCCCGTCGAAGGTCAAAATTCGCTGTTTCTTAAAACTTCCAATTCTCATTCCTGTCTCAAAATAATGGAACAGTGTGTACCTATACAAATATGCAGAGTATGGATGGTTCCAGGAAGCGAAGTGCTGGGTGCAGCATTATGCAAAGTTTCGTTATTTTGTGTGTTTTTGAATGCCAATTTTGATTTGTATGTGTAATCAGTAAATCAACCACTTATCCACACGTCCCCATATTAACTGTTCAACTGTAGTCAAACATTTGAATGTTGCACATCAAATTAAACTATTGTAGAAGTTGGCTTTCTATATATTAGGTTCGTCTCTGCCTCTCTTGTTGTCCCCTTTACGTTTAAATGTATTACATACAATATTATGTACTACAATAATGTCTAATTATGTATTTTTTGTATATAAAATACAGTATACAGTTTTGTATACAGGGTCTTTCAGCCGAATCAGGCCTTTTCTCAGTAATTTGACGTCGTAGAGGTTCGAAAAAAAAAATTGCGTAACATAAGCCTACCTGAAAAGCATTGAATGGAGGTCATTTCGATTTCCGGAAGATACCGGAAGTAGCCGTGACTGCACTCAACTTCAGAATTTTAAATGGCAACCTAGGCCATGTGTGGCATCGTTGGATAGGTGTTTCAAAAAGAAACAACTTTTGTAAGAACTTTTTTAATGTAAATGATATGTTTAACGAAATAAAAATCAATGTTTCAGACAATCAATCCCGCCATTTTCTCCAGCAACATGACATAAGCCTACCTAAAGACTCTTTAATAGTGATAGTTTCGATTCTTCGAAATAACCGGAAGAAGGCGTAACTGCTCTCAGATTTTAAGTATTTTTGTAAATACTATATTTTTTCTCCTCTTACTGTCAATGTGACTGTTTTAGGCGTGCTTTCGCTTGTAAAATATACAATTCTGGTACAATACGTTGTTGCTAGGCTGTAAAACTCAATTGTACTGGAATGTTCTTTCAGGCCCTAACCACATATTTTACTGACAACCTAGGCATTAAACATGCCCGAAAATAGTCATTTTGACAGTAGTAGAAGGAAAAGTAAAGAATTTACAAAAATACTTGAACGCTGAGTGCAGTTACACCTACTTCCGGTAATTTCCAATAATCGAAACTATCACCATTAAATTCTTTGAGTAGGCTTCTGTTATGCTATTTTTTTCCCGAACCTCTATGACATAATACTTCTGAGAAAATGGCGGGCCTGGTTGTCTGAAAGATTAATGTTTATTTTGTTAAGCATATGATTTACAAAAAAACTTTTCATACAAAAGTTGTTTCTTTTTCAAATACCTATCCAACGATGCCACACATGACATGTATTCCCATTTAAAATTCTGAAGTTAAGGGCAGCTACGCCTACTTCCGGTAACTTTCGGAAGTCGACATTACCTCCATTCAATTCTTCAGGTAGGCTTATATCATACTATTTTTTTTTTAACCTCCACGATGTCAAATTACGGAGAAAAAGATCTGATACGGGTGGTCTCAAACACCCTGTATAGTAGTAGTATATAGAAATAGTATATTATGATACAAGTGCATAAGAGAGCCTTTCAAGTACGATCGCCGGGTTTAGCGCAGTGCTTGAAAGGGCCTTAAGCACGTGTATCATTCGTTGTTTTATACCTGCAGCACAATGTGGAAATAAAGAGCAAATAAGAAACATTTAGATTCATTTTACAAGGTAGGCGTGGGTGACATTTTTAATCGTTAACACGGAGAGGGTTCGTATTTGTTGCATCAACGTCATCTACTATAGACGTCACTGTTATCATCGAAATTCTAAAGGTTGAAACTGCTGGTTTCCAATTAACCAATAATAAGTTGTAGGCAGTTTCTAGTTTCTAGTTTCTGGTTTTCGTATTTCAAGCAATAGTACGGGGACATTTCTGTCCACCTACTATTAGGTAGATAAGTCAAAAATCAAAAGTCAAAGTATTATTGGGTTCTGCCACCGTTAATCGCTGATCACCATAGAACGTACATATCGTAAACCTTTACCGTAACCTTAGGTTCTACGTATTTTTCTAGGAGCATGAGAACCATATAGGGGTTTGCCCATTGAAATCTTCGCAAAAGTCTCTACATGTCGGGTAAAACGAACAATCAATACCATCGTTGTTTTTGACTTATCGGGTTTTGCCTTAGTACTACAGATTTAATATTTATTTGAATAAAAAATGGTACTGTCTGACGTTTGTCATTCAAGTTGGTCAATCACTGTGTTGTTAGTAGGCAACTTTAAAACACAGCCATGCTAGAAAGGCGGATTTTCGTCCGCTTATTAGTTCGATATCCAAAGATTATGATGCCCAGAAATATCTGCTAAGCAACATTAACCTATAGTTAGATGAGTAACGCTTGACAGGTCTACTTTGTGATACATTGTGAAATAGATTAAAAAAAACACACACAGGTTACTTTGTTAGTATCACTTAGATTTATTTAGTAGTGACTATAGTTTCGACACCTTAACGGGTCATTATCATTTTAAATTTGATAATGACCCGTTAAGATTTCGAAACTATAGTCACTACTAAATAATTCTAAGTGATACTAACAAAGTAACTTGTGTGTTTTTTACCTAACCTACAGTTATTTGATAATGTTTTAAAATTCACGAAATAATTAGTCTAGCTTAAATGAATAAATGTACATTGTTAATATTATTGTTATCATCACCTAGACAAGTAAAGTCTTTATATGGGCTCGTGTCACTTTTACAAGCTTAGTGCTTGTAAACGTCATATTACGTGTGTAACAAATAACGGTTTTTGAGATTTTACGAAAACTATTGGAGATGGTTCAAATGGCATAGGATTTAAAATTAAACGATGGCCTATTTCTGAATATTTCTTCACACTTTTGAAGGAAATTTTGCTTTTATGAATTTCGCTTCATCCACATCGGTTTCTTAAACATGCATATACAATCTAACAGTACTCGAGATCGCCTGTTTTAGTTCCCCTCCACAGGAACGGCACTTACTACTACTGATAGTAATTGCTTGATAGTAGTTGCTCCAAAAATCTCGAGCCCACGGGATTCGAACCTGCGACCCTTGACACGAGAGGTAAGTGCGCCAACTCCTTGGAAGAATCACCATTAAGAATAATTGAAAGTTTAAAAAAAAATCCCTAAATTAAAAAAAAACATATTACAATGTACTATCTACAGTTCACCCTACACCATTATATGATAGAAGAGATACTGATTATATCCCTTCTACCATATAATGGTAGAATATGGTATATATATATATATATATATATATATATATATATATATATATATATATATATATATATATATATATTGTAACGTTTTTGCATTGCCCTACTTTCGGGACTACAAAATGTTACGTTTTTATTTATTTACTCTTATCTCAGGTTCAATAGTAGGTTCAATCATAACTAAATAGAGTTTTGATCAAATACTTTAATGAATTGAAAATAACCAAATATTAAAACGTCTAATATAAACTGAACTAAACAAACAAATCAAAAACAATAGAAAACAAAATTATTAAATACATAATAAACTATGACCAACATTAACAAAATAAATCCTATATACACAAGCCAACTTATGTGATAATATGACTCTTGCACTTTACGCAAACTTTCTACTTGCAGTTATCTTCTTGTGGTTCCTTGATTACATCGTCCTGTTGTCCCTGCTTTGCCGTCTGATCCGTTGTTGATCCCCACAAAAGTAAACAGTTACTTTTGTGTGCGAAGTTGAGCGGCTTGAAGTCCTGATTTTTGAATATCTCCGTCACGGCTCCTATCTTGTTGCACTCCTCTCCTGGTTGACTGTCTTCTCCAAGCAATATGTCCAATCGTTGAAACCCTGTTAATATTTTGTAATGTATTCGTATTGGAATCGCAACATCTCCACCCGCGATCCACACGCGTCTCTCCCCCTCGTTAAACTCGTTGTTGATTATTTTCGACTTTCCATTCTTTAATTCCACAAGCGTCTATGCACGAAGTCACCTGTCACCCGTGGTAACCATTCAACAACCTTCATCCGCGGATTGCTTTGTATATTTGTGCATACTTGGTCATATTCACATTTACAATATTTACAATAATTTTTGTTGGCTTGTGCCCTGAAGATTATAATTCTATCTAAAACTTATATAATAATAACAATAAATCTATTCTAATTAATCTAAATAAATACTACAAATACCATCACAATCTATATATATATATATATATATATATATATATATATATATATATATATAATCTACAGTTATTTGTTGTCACCTATAAAAACGCGCTATTTTAAAAAATTCAATAACAAATTCATCCGATGTAGGAACCAATTTTTTTTGCCGATTTCAGAAACGTCCATAAAAATTTTCTAGGACGTCAGGTTTTTGTGATACTTCATTTTTTTAAAATGTGTAACTCATTTTTTTTCGGGGTGCAAGACCGATTCCAATGATTTTTATGGCAATACTGGATTCAAATATCAGTTTGACAGCTACCGGTATCACTTTTCTAATCTAACTTTTCTAATGAGAATGTGTTTTTGTAAGTAAGTAGTGAAAAAACGATGTAAAAAATTCAAAAAAAGGCACCCAATAATTTTTGCTGCATTTCGTATGTACAGTCATGCTCACATAAATCTAGTATAAGAAATTAGGTTACAATAGCAATTTTATATAGCAATGTCAATTTTTTGTACTAGATTTATGTGAAAAATGCATTTAAATTGAAGGGACAGCACATTCGTCAAAATTTGTCGACCAGTGTAATTACATTGTGATTTTCATAGATAGTTTTTTTCACCCACAAAAAACAAAAAATTATAAGTTTTGAAAATTACATAAAACAATGTAAAAAATGCAAACTGATGTATTCAAATATCGCGGAAATCCAATATATCCATAACGTTATTTCCGTTTGTACCTGTACTAAATTGATCCCAAATTTAACTTCTAAAACTTTCTAAAATATAAAACTTGTAATCAATCTATAATTACTAAGTAAACAATATAGCCACACAGTTAAAAATAAATTTCAGATGGTGCATTATTGCTTTCTGCAATGATAATAGGAAATATTTCTTAGAATTTATAATTTACCAAATATAATATACATAATATTCGTTGAACTTCCGGAAAAGTGGAAATAAAAAAAATACTTAAGTCACTTAAGAATTTTGACGTTTTAACAAGTTTGAACAAGTTTCAGTTTATTGTTCAATTAAACTTGGAAGCAAAATTTTAATGTGCATGTTGGTATCTGTAGTTTTTTTTGCACCTCCACAAATTAAGAAGTTGACAACACTTTAGAATTCGCGTCCATTTTTAATTAAGTAATAAACTGAGAAATAATTGTTAAAACGTCAAAATTCTCAACTGTACTTAAGTATAAGTAAAGCATTTCCAAGGGTAATAAGTAATAAGTAAGGGTAATAATAAGTGGTGTTCTCATTATCGATAATGATTTTATAAATACTGCGAATTTTAATCCCAATGACGAAAATGCACGGAGTCCGAAGGTCGCGGTGCATTTTTCAAAGACTGGGATTAAAATGAGAAGTATGTTTAAAATCATTATCGATATTTGAGAACACCACGAATTATATTTAGGAAGGGAATATAATAACTGAATTATACAGGGTGTCCAAGATAAGGATCAACAGCATGGTGATCTCAGAAACCGTAAAAGTTACAAAGGCGGTTAAATTAGAAAAAAAAGTTGCTCAATTTAGTGGTCAGTCATATTCTATTGAGAGAACAAAAAACATCTGCTTACTTCCGGAGATATTCGACAAAATCCGAAATTTTGCGATATCGTGTTTGTTTTGCTGAAGTTATTTGAAACGATATAAAAAAACAAAAGGCACTTTCTCATTGCCACTTTTTTGGCTCTACAATGCAGCGTTTACAAATTTTCAGTACAGTTTCGTTTCGAAGAAATCATCATCAACTTTATATTTTTATATGGCCCGTAAATAAAGTATACCCTGTATTAAATAGCATTTCCTATTACGAGTTCAATGATTTATTTCACAGTTTGATTTATCATGTTTTTATTCTCTTATATCTCTTAACAATTTGGTGTAGTAGGCGTCGTGATAATGAGTGATATTGCAACTAGTTGCATTATTAGTATGATCACTTATTAATACATGTGTAACTATAGAAACAGCATTGTTCTGCCGTCACTGTTTTAGGTAAGAGTTATATTCCCATTAAAACGAATAATAAGTTCTCAGATAAGTGAACTTGATTTTTTGATAAAATTTGTTTATTTTTTAAATTCAATCAAAATTTAGTTAACCATAATTCGGTAATCAAAATAACAAATCAAAAAGTTGTTTGGAACTTAATTTAAAACAAACCAAACTTAATAACCAAAAACAAACTTAAACAACCCTTACTGATTTATGTATTACAAACATTTCGATAAAAATTATACAATAATGTATTACTTTTTTGTAGATTTATCATAAATTACTGATTATTAAAAAAAAACGAATTAACGTATTAAACGTATAATACATACATATAAATGATTGGTCGTAATTTCATTTTTATTTTCGGTAAAACTGATTACGAATTGATTTTTTATTTGTATTTTTATTTTTTGCCTTTTGTATTGTTTTTTTGTGTATAGATAGAATGTTGTTATAATTGAGTACAACAGAAAATTCAATTCTATAATTTATAATTTAGACTAATTTTTGACCGCGACTAAAATACATAGTGATTACTTTAAAGGAAATAATTTTGACTTCTCGCATTTGTGCAGTCACGTCCAAGATATTATTTATACAAAAAAATTCCAAAATTCGGCCAGACAAATTTTATAATTCTTTGTGCGCAATTTTCACATACCCGACCTTATATAGTGTATTTCCTTAATACAAAGATTCACACATTAATATCAGCTTTTTAACACGACCACGAATTCCTACATTGCTCGGATTACTGTAAGACAAGATAAAAGAAGGTCGTATTAAATCAGGAGAGTCTATTTCAATATCTTAATTGGCCGAAATTTGTGAGTAATTTAGAGCCTCACGCGCCGTTGCAAAATGCGTTTCCCAATCCCAAATTTATGCCTATTCAATATTCAAGCAGTACTCAGAATTCTCTTTGGTCTTTAGGTGTCGTAATCTCGACCGTGTTCGTCGCATACACGATTGCATTATTGTCTAAAAAAAATCTTATTGTGAAATTGTTACTGAAAATGCAATAATTGTCTGCGTGCTGTTGCCTGTGAAATTGGTGATTCCGTGTTGTCCATTTGTCACTTTCTTTTAATGTATTTTTTAAGATTTCTTGGAATGTAATTTATAATGAATTTTGTTTCCACCATTCATCCGCGAATATTGAGCATTAGCTAGGATATTGAAACCTATATTTGAAATAGACGTATTAAGAAGAAAAAGCAAAGAAAATAAATGAATTCCTACATTGCTCGGATTACTGTGTAAGACAAGATAAAAGAAGGCCGTATTAAATCAGAAGAGTCTTATTTCAATATCTTAATTGGCTTAAATAATCTTAAATATTCAAAATCTTCCTATTTTTACTTGCAGACTTGTTGAAGTTTTTTATACAAATACGATACCGCGTAATTTGATACGATTTAAGATTCTGTACTTAACTGCGGTTCTCTATTAAATTGTAGTGCCTAAATCATACGTGTATAATTCAAAACTAAGTTTTCTGTACATAGTTGCTTGAATCCAAGTGCTGATATTATTTTATGTTTGTGTTGAATCGACACAATCCAAAACCGTGCATTTCTCTACATAAACATGAAAACCTTACAATGTAAGCGTTTCTATCAATGATCCAATTGTTTAGCACACAAACGACCCCAAACTTCCATGTTTATATACAACCCAATTTAGAATATGGGTCGGCTTTATTCGCATATCCTGATCTATGGCGTAATACATGCAGAACTGCAATGGCCCTCAATTGGCGCACAAATAGCATTAGCGATTAACCATAATCCGCTGCAAAATTAATAATAAATCATCCAGGCATAAGGTGGCGGCACGATAATCGCTATAATTAATCCATAGGCGGCGCGACATTTTATTGCACTCGTTTTGCAATTGTAATTCGACGAGGCAATTCAGCTGGAGCGGAATTTTCGCGCCGACCTCGATGCAAGACAATAAATTCGCGTTCAATTCCCGCTGGAGATTTGAAATTAAATGGACGCGAAGCGATGCCGGTTTTACATATGGAAATTCCCTCAATGGATTCGTTTCGCTTTTCACTGAGGCGAGGCGATATTACGGAATGTTTGCTCGTATCCCGGGAATAACATGATTTGTTGCCACGTATATGTGCATGGAGAGAGAAATTAATAACGAGAGGGAAATTATTTTTCTGTTTGTTTAAGACAGTTTACGAGCTTTCAGCCAGAATTTATTGCTTCTCAAATTCTAAGCTTCAAATTGCATTACTATACCAGAGTATAAAGAGATTATACGAGATATATGATATTGCACATAATGCTGATATTGATATACTGGTGTCATCCGGCGATTTCCAACTTAATCAAGGACCCCTATTTGAATTTGAAAAGTATTGAGAACCACTGCGGGAGGATATTGGATCTTCTGGTAGATATGGTCTCAGAAATGAAAAAAAAAGTCTATGTAAAATGCAAAGTAAATGTATTACTAACATTTCCTAAGTTTAATAATAAAAAAATTATAATAATCAACCTAAAAAGGAGTGCCTATTGAAACATATTATTAGTACTCCAAAATGTTGTAAATTAAACGTTTAGTGTACTTTTTCGTATGTGATATTAATGAAAATATGTACCTATCTATAATATGTGTTTCATAAAATAATAACAAAAATTACCTACTACACGGTTTTTATAAAATATTGACTAAATTCAGCTGAAATAATTTTTTTAAACTAATAAAACTGTTGTTTTATAACATTTCTAGCCTGGATAATTGTAAATACTCTTGGTATGAAAAATGCGGCCAATGAATCACGCGCGGACGTCAGGATTCCTGCCTGAAAACCTCCGCTTTTGTATAAACACATAGAAACGTGCACTGTGTGCAAACTCTTTGAGCCAGTTTCTCTTACAGTTCTCTACTTCCTGTTATTCACCTTCTTAAGAGTTCCCAACAAAAAATAGCTTATCAAAAAGCGTAATACCGTAGGATGAAAAGCATCAAAAGGTGACTCTGCAATAGACGAATGCATGAATGTAAACCCATTTCATGTTTTAAAAGCATTAATTGCAATCGTCATTACTACTCATCACTAGGCTTAGGATAGTTATGCACTAAAAAATCCCAAAATATGCACTAAAAATGTTGAAAATATGCACGTAAATATGCATTTATATGCACTAAAAATGTTGAAAGTATGCACTTAAATATGTAAGAAAAACACAAATTGCCATTTTATATCTATTTATTGGCACTCAATTTAATCACACAATACAAATGTTTACATATTACAAAACACGATACGTGTATATATATATATATATTTACGTTTTCGCAAACTATTTCAGAACAGTTTCAGCCCCTCACATGAAAGACTAGTACAACATACATTTCCCAACTAATGTTCAACTAAAGAACAACTAAAGTACACTGAACTATAGAACCACCACACGTAACAGAAGACGATTACTACGTCGTACTAAATAACAAAAACAATTGATAATGCATATTTTAATGAGTAAATGGTTATTAATTACAATTGGCATCAAACTGAAGTACACATTAGATCTTACTCAATAAAATATGCGTTTGACAGATTTTTACAGCATCACCTTAAATTGCAGCACTTAGAATACTCTGAACTCCAGAATATTCTGAAAGTGCTAAAGTGAAGGTTCAGAATATTCTGAAAGTGCTACAAGTTATAGGTACTGTCTGTGAACGGAAGGCCTGATTCACAATACACTTGAATTGATGAATACTAAAGTACCTCTTGGTTTGTAATCATTCTTCTGATGCTGAACTGTTGGTGTGAACAAAGCCGCCCAATTCACTGATGCCGTTATCTTTTTTATTTTATACATGAGAGATCTCGCCTTCAGCCCTATTTTACTCATGTGAATCTACAAGAGAGTTTTGTTCGATAGCTCTTCGTAAAGCGGGTTTGCATTTATAGATACCAATAGGAGAAGGTTTGTCTTTCTTTCACTTCTATCTAAAATTACAAACGGTATCTCCTTAATATAAATCAAATTTCGCAAAGATCTGTTACTGTGAAAACAAATGAAACACAATATTAACAAGTTCCAGAATAGGAAACCAGTGAGTGAAAGACAGTGAGCGAAATTCGCTGAGCACCTAAATAGATTGACCTTCGCTCATCGAATTTCGCTCACTGTCTTTAACTCACTGGTTTCCTCTTCTGGAACTTGTTAATTTTGTGTTTCATTTGTTTTCACAGTAACAAATCTTTGCGACCATTTAATTTATAAATATTATGCAACTATTGACTGCAAAGTTACCTACTTTCCAAGGAGGTATCGAACAAAACCGAATACAGTACTCAAGAGTAAGGCCGCTTTCGTTCGCTTGAATTGCACTGTCCACTCACTTTCGCCTCGTGGATGAATACGCAGTTCGCGTGAACGAAAGCTTTGCCTTCTTCACTCTTACTGTAAGTAACTATGGTTTGCACTTGCAAAAAACAAGTACTACAGGAGAGTAATGTTTAGTACTTGCAAAAAACAAATACTATACATTACAATTTAAGAATGTGAATATTCTATTGTTTGTACCTGCAATAAACAAGTACTATACATTATAGTATAAGAGAGTTTACGAGTTTTTACAAACAAGTACTAAATACATAATACTTGCAACAAACAAGTACTACATATTCAAATTTAAAAGAACCTGTTTAGAGGAACCCAATATAGGTGCAGTTTATATAGTACCTGAAAGAGAAAATGCTATTGTTTGTACATGTAACATACAAGTACTCAATACATAATACTTGCAACAAACAAGTACTACATATTCAAATTTAAGAGAACCTGTTTAGAGGAACCCAATATAGGCGCAGTTTATATAGTACCTAAAAGAGAAAATGGTAATGTTTGTACTTGTAACAAACAAGTACTGTATACACAGTAATGAAGAGAACCTGTTTAGAGGAACCCAAACAAAGCGCAGCTTTACATGCATCTACTATAAATATAGCTAAAAGATTGTACCTGAAAAGGAAAACCCTGTTCAATGCATGGGCGCAAGAACGCGGTTCTAATTATATGCACATCAAATAAGTACGTCTTACAGAGCGAGAATATGCGCAGACAACATGGAAGTATGTGTGGCGTATATACATACTTGCAACATGGTACTTGCAACATGCAAATACATAGTAATTGTACTTGCAACAAACAAGCAGTGTATACATACTAATAGTACTTGCAACCGGCAAATACATAGTAAACGTACTTGCAAAAAACAAGCACTGTATACATACTAATAGTACTTGCAACAGGCAAATACGTAGTAATCGTACTTGAAAAAAACAAGCACTGTGTACATACTAATAGTACTTGCAACAGGCAAATACATAGTAATCGTACTTGCAACAAACAAGCACTGTATACATACTAATAGTACTTGCAAGAGGCAAATACGTAGTAATCGTACTTGAAACAAACAAGCACTGTATACATACTAATGGTACTTGCAACAGGCAAATACGTAGTAATCGTACTTGAAACAAACAAGCACTGTATACATACTAATGGTACTTGCAACAGGCAAATACGTAGTAATTGTACTTGCAACAAACAAGCACTGTATACATACTAATAGCACTTGCAACAAACAAGTACTAGATACATAGTAATACAGTATGTATTACTGTATATACTCTAGCAGGTCAACGGGACCTTACTAGTTACTGTTTTGACGTACTGGCGCATTGATGTGTGCGCACCTGAAAACCCTAAACGTACATATACGGGGCGCAAGATATATAAGTACGTCGCCCAGAGCGAGAATATGCGCCGACAGTACACAAACATATATGGCGAAGCTGTAAGAAAAACCCTACTCACCCAGGTGGCGTACCATGTGACGCTGTAACGCAGTTATTCTCAGCCTTTTTGAACCTACGAAACCACAGACATGAGGGCAACTTAATTGAGGTCAACAGTATTACAAGAAACTCTCGATTGTGGTCTACAACGCAACACCAGCACTCAATGACCTTGGGCGCAACAGAAAACTATGAATCGGGCTCAACAAGAACTCTGAACAAGGAACCCTCAATCACAATCTGCGATGCTTCACCACAAGACAATGAGTTATTGCGGTGCTACAGAGAAACCTCAATTTGGCTTAACTTGCTTTACGAGAACTCAATCCGGACACCGGGTTAAGAACTTCCTGCTTAATACTATCATGCATTTTCGGTAGCAAAGCAAGAAAACAAAACGCAAGTGTAAAATTGGGGCGCACTTGTGAAAAGGAATGAATCGAGACTCTACTTTATGAAACGCGCTCTAAAGCAAACATGCAGCATGCAAAAGAAGATAGATCGCGGTATAAGTATACTTCGTAATATACTTTGCAACAAGCAAGTACTGTATACTTACTAATGTACTTGCAACAAACAAGTACTGTATACAAAGTATACAGCAAACAACCAGCAAATACTGCATACTTGTATACTGTGGGCGTGACGGCGAGGAAGTGCAGAAAAATTGTACTCACTTTGATACGTCTTGGAGCTCATCTCAAAAAAAGACCTACCTTAAAATTTACTTTTAAAGTTGTATTGGCGAAGATCCAGTACCCTGCAACTCCGAACTCCGAAAACAAATCGGAGTTCGAAATTTGACGGTGTGGCGCGGGTGAGGAAAGCACGAAACAAACGCATCAATCCTCAGGCTCAACCATACCCGAACTTTCGACACTACTACGCACTGGCTTTAAAAGGACACATATCGTCAGAAGGTAATCTGAACTGCTCAAGATACTTTCACTAATTATTTATTGAAGACAAGACAAAGAAAACACTAAAAAGTATACGTTTGACTGGGGAAGGTAATCCCAAAGTATAATCGCGAATTTTAAACTCACTGGAAGTGTAATTACAAATTAGTAAATACAATGCACGCACACGCAGGCACTCACTCAATATATACTCAAGGTGCAATAGAGAACTATGAGTTCGGGCTCAACAAGAACTCTGAACAAGGAGCAGTCAATCACGATCTACAATATTTCACCAACAGCCAATGGGTTATTCATGCACACCTTTCATTTACACCACACTTCAACCAAACCCAGGATGGCTCAGAAGTGGTCTAAACACAAATACAAGATCACCTCAGATGATTCACTTTGGGGAGTTCAAGGTGCCCTGAAAGATTGAGGAGAAAATTTAAATACGTGAAATTAATACGTTGATTTCTGGTGAAATGGTTTAAAAGATTACATTCAATAAAGTCAGTAATTGCAGAATCATCGCGTAAATGAATAGCCATTTGATTAAATTGCTATTTAAATGATTAAAAATTTACAAAAAACGTGTCATACCATTAAAAAAAAGAA
This sequence comes from Othius punctulatus, assembly GCA_951805005.1. NCBI lineage: Eukaryota > Metazoa > Arthropoda > Insecta > Coleoptera > Staphylinidae > Othius > Othius punctulatus. The sequence continues at coordinate 54,104,831 of OX638142.1, forward strand.
GAATTATGACGTTTTGAGGCGTACCTGTAAATAATTGAACCTTTGGTATGCTACTAGTAAAATATCAACACACGAATTATTGCAATGATAGAGCCATGCTTCTGCTACAATATGAAAAAAGTTTAAGTTTCTATTTCATTCATAAGAGTATTTAAGTGAATATTTTTTAAATCGTCTATTTGAGGCAAAAATTTCGGAAATTATTTTATCCCCAAAAACTGCTAAAGATAAGTGCACCATAGGCTTAATAAAATATGTTCAGAATTGAACGTGCAATCTGAATATGTAAAAATATACAGGGTGTTCTATTTAAAATAACAAAGTTAATGGCTACTTCCGGTAGAAGCAAAAGTGATAGAAACATGTACATATTTTATTTTTGGAGATCACGACGAACTATGTTTGTGTGATTTTTTTTAAAATTTTATTTTATCAGAAACCTCATAAACTTTTAAACAACGACTTACATGGGACACCCTGTATTACTTGCACTTATAATTCTTGAATAGCACCTTTTACTGGTATGTTAATTATAAACATGTTACTGTAATGTGACTGAAAATCAGAATCAGTGCCCTTGTAAGATTATATTTTATCATAAAATATGATGGTACGAAATGTCTGCACAAAACGTCTGTAACTATGGGTATACGTCTGTTCAAAAACTTACGTTTGAGGCTCGCTCCCTGCAGAAGCATTCATTCTGTTGAATGGGAATTGGCTTACATTGTATGCAGGTATCTTCTCGTCTTCCAGCATTGCTGTTACAAGTATGCAAGTTTAAATCATGGCCTAACAGCTACCTAAAAACACACGCCTAATGTTAAATCAGTACAATCTTTATGTGTTTAAGGACACAATAAATTATAGCATTGTGTGGCACCATTGGTATATACAGATGTTTATACGTAAGCAGAAAATCATGAACAATTTAGATCAGCGGTGGATGGAGTTTGATGGGCAATTTTAGTGCCTACGTCCACCGAGGATGAGGCACGATAAAAATAAGAAAACTCACGTTCAATTCCGCGAAGACGTCTTCTTTCTATTACACTGGAAATGCATTCAATCTTGCGCACTTTCCGGCCGCTTTCTAACTGCGCCGGCATTTCGTGTCCAAAATGTCCAGGAGCCTTGTGCTCGGCGTATTGAAGATGTGTGTATTAATTATTCCTTCAGCGCAAGTCGCAGCTCTTGCAGAATGTACTCATATGTACATGTACACATATTGCACCGATTGTGTCCAGTGTAGGCCCTACACCTCCGCAATTTTAGCCATTTTCGTTGTTTCTTCGCACATCGATACAGATATGCATTTGTATTTTCGCGTACTGAAGCGGAGCGAAGTCTTTCGGAGTCTGCGCGAAATTGGCGCGTCTCATCTTCTCTTCTTCTGCAGCATATGCAAGACAATGATGAACTGAGCTGATTACTCCAGATGCAGTTCTATAAATAGAACAACAGTAACATGACAAAAAACACCTATTGTTCGTGCGGAGATAAGGAATTTGGTGCTCCGATTTTTAATACGGCAAAAAATGTTATCTAAATAATTGCTCGTTGCAAACGAATGATTTGTATAATAAACATCAAACTGTTTTGTCACTAATTAATAGTCAATGCACATAATAATATATACTAATTAAGGCTTAATATTATATAACTAAGATAAAATAACATAGCATTCGCGGGTATGGTAGAATAATTTATGGCGAAGGTTAATAGCTATAGCAGCGTTCACTGGCTCTTATTGTACAAGCAACTTAATTCTTGTAACACTAATTAATGTATAGAAATTAACATTTTGATATTGCTATGTCAAACATTAAGCTTCGTGGTAATTTGCTGCTGGACTGCTAGACAGCTGCTAGACATAGCAGTTGAAATAGGTCGTTCGAATCCAAATTCACACTAATAATAATTCATACCAATTAGACCTGTATATTATATAATTAAGATATAATAACATAGCATTCGCAGGTATGGTAGAATAATTTATGGCGACGGTTAACAGCTATAGCAGCTTTCACTGGCTCTTATTGTACAAGCAACTTAATTTTTGTAACACTAATGTATAGAAATTAATATTTTTATATTGTCATGTCAAACATGAAGCTTTGTGGTAATTAGACATAGCAGCTGAAATAGGTCGTTCGAATCCCAAATAATACTAATAATAATACATACCAATTAAATCTGAATATTATATAATTAAGATAAAATAACATAGAATTCTCAGGTATGGTAGAATAATTTATGGCGAAGGTTAATAGCTATAGCAGTGTTCACTGGCTCTTATTGTACAAGAAACTTAATTCTTGTAACACTACTGTATAGAATTTAACGTTTTGATATTGTCATGTCAAACATGAAGCTTTGTGATAATTAGACATAGCAGCTGAAATAGCGCGTTCGAATTTTAAATAATACTAATAATAATTCATACCAATTAATGATGAATTAATTATTAATGAAAGATGAAATATAATTAAGATAAAATTACATATCATACGCAGGTATGGTAGAATAATTTATGGCGAAGGTTAACAGCTATAGCAGCTTTCACTGGCTCTTATTGTACAAGCACTTAATTCTTGTAACACTAATGTATAGAAATTAACATTTTTTTATTGTCATGTCAAACATGAAGCTTTGTGGTAATTAGACATAGCAGTTGAAATAGGTCGTTCCAATCATAAATAATACTAATAATAATTAATACAAATTAAAGCTGAATATTACATAACTAAGATACAATAGCATAGCATTCACAGGTATGGTAGAATAATTTGTGGCGAAGGTTATTAGCTATAGCAGCTTTCACTGGCTCTTATTGTACAAGCAACTTAATTCTTGTAACACTAATGCATAGAAATTAACATTTTGATATTGATATTGACATTTTCTCATATTGTTTGTACTGATTCAGCGATATATTAAAAATTGGAGTACAAATATCAATGCAATTTATGTTATATATTGAGTGGAATATTGATATTTGATATGTTGATTTGGTTTAATATTCAATGCACGATTCTTGGGATTATTCGAGCTATTCTCAAATGCTGTTTATATATTACTAGTGATATTTCAAAAACTAGTGTATTAATATTAATAAAATTTATTATTGATATTTAGTGATATATCAGCCTGTAATATAAGTAATTGCATTAAAAGTTGATGCATTATTTTAGAGATATTTGCTTTTTAGTGTGATCATGTGTTTTCTAGTGATCTTCCCAAATATTATTGTTACCTAAATAGTGTTACCTCAAAAATTAGCGTATCAATTCTAACACAATTTATTAATGATATTAAATTATACATTGGTGTTGAGTGTGTTGGTTTGGATTATTATTCAATGCGTAATTTGTGAGTTATTCGCATTTACTTCTCTATTGATATTTCAAAACCTAGTGTACGAATATTAACACAATTTAAGGAGATCCAAAAAATAAACTTGTTATAAGGTACCCATTTTTTTGAATTGTGAAACTTATACTAAGTGTTTTTTAACATCTCCTTGATCAATATGTTTCACCAAATGATTACCATACACAGAATCAATGCAATTAACACAATTTGTTGCTAATACTTCGTGATAATAAATAATAACAAGTTTATTTCTAGTGAATCGACAATACATATATGCATACAGAATACATATATAACACACCATACCTACATATAAATACGTCTGGATAATTATATACACTTATTTAATTGTAGAAATTACTTATTATATTGGTCATCCTTAAAATGATAAGAAATGAAATCATTTGCAGTATATATTGATATAGTGGTACATTGCATTTATAATTTTATTAATATCTAATGCTTGGTACTTGAGATAATTACCTATTAGTGTGATTGATCATGTGCTAACTCAATGTGAAATATTGAAATCCATCATCAAAATGTCCCAATATTCATCGCAATTTTATCACTATTTATGGGGTTTTCGACGAAATTTTGTAATTTGTAATGAAAATGACGAAAATATCATAGTTTCTATTGTTTTTTTTTTTAATACATATCAACATTATACACCTTACATTATACAGGGTGTCCCAAGCTAATGGACCATTAAAAGTTTATGGGGTTCCCGATTAGATAAAAAATTAAAAACATTCATCAAACATGGCTGATTCCGTTCTCCTCAGGTGAAATACTTTCAACCTTCTGTCACTTCCGATTTTACTGTCTTTACAAAAATTATCTTTTCGGGAACCTTATAAACTTTTAATGGTCCGTGAGCGTGGGACACCCTGTATTTTCTTGAAATTCCTATGAAATCTTTAATAACTTTGTAAGGAATATGATTCCAGGAGAAAGCCGTTATAATTTCCAACTAAAAACCCGCAAATTCAATTATTTTTTTAATTTTGGTATTTATATTAAAATATTCTAATGAAATTTTTGTAATTTTCAGTAGAAATGCAACATTATTTTATTGTAATTTAAAATAGAATCAAATCATTTCAAGAGAATTTTGTGGTTTAAATTTGATGAACTTATTTGAATTCAAAATAAAAGTTCGTAATTTGTAAGAAGAATGTAAAAAATTGCATATAAAATCTGTCATTTTCGTTGCAAAATTTCATCATTTGTATTTAAATTTTTAATTTAGGTATAATTATACACATTATATTTTCCATTAAGTTTTGCGAATTTCTATTAAAGTATTAATAACTTAGTTATTGAAGTTATTATATAGTTATTATATTAGTGAGTTATGAAAAATTTCAGGTTTCAACTAAACATTGAAATTTACTACATTAAAACTACATTTTCTAAATACTCAGTGTCAAGAAAGCCGTCCGTTAAAAGTTTACGGGGTACACGATAATTTTTTTTTTAAACTATTCTAATCTTCTTTCCTTAAATTAAATTCTAGCAACCTTCTATTACTTTCGCTTTTACTGGAAGTAGCCATCATCTTTTGATTTTTAAAGGGAACACCCTATATGTTATTATGGTTTTGCCTTCTCCCATTTAATTCCCAAACAAACTTTAATAACTAAAATTTTGGTATTTATAATAAGAATTTCACAATTTGGTACTTTTTTAATGAAAATTTCGCAATTTCCAATTAAATTCTGCAACTTATTATAACTCATTCCATTTAATTCTTTTCATTTCCAATTCCAATTCCATTCTCATTCATAAATTAAACATTAAATACGTCATAATGGATACCAGCGCAAACTAAAGGCATTTTTGAAATAGTAATTGTCAAAATTTTCAGTTGCAAAATATTGCTCGTGTTTCGGGTAAAATTCGAAACAAGATTCCCGTTTGTATCTCGTTGCTAAGAGAACTTCTAGCAATTTTTCAATACGTCTTTTTTAAGGTAAAAAATTTGGAATATAAGTGATCTCAGAAATTAAGAGATAAGTATACATACATCTCTACAAAAGATGTATGAAATTAAATGGCAGAAGGCAAAACCATAATAACATATACGGTATTCCATTTAAAAATCAAAAGTTGATGACTACTTTTATTTGAGGAGAACAGATTAGAATATTAAAAAAAAATATTTTTTTTCGTGTACTGCATAAACTTTTAACGGGCGGTTTCCTTGAGACAACCTGTATTTTCATAATGTACTTTTGTAGACACATATCATATACGTTTACAGATTTAAGTACGTCAACCTATTCTAATTCTAATTTCTGAAGTAGCCATCATCTTTTGATTTTTAAAGGGAACTTTAAAAAAATCCTAAAGGATTTTTTGTTGCCTTCTCCCATTTAATTCCCAAACCAACTTTAATAATTAAAATGTTGGTATTTATAATAAGAATTTCACAATTTGGTACTTTTTTTATGCAAATTTCGCAATTTCCAACTAAATTCTGCAACTTATTATAACTCATTCCATTTAATTTTATTTTGTTTCCAATTCCATTTCTATTCTCATTCATAAATTAAATATTAAATACGTCATAATGGATACCAGCGCAAACTAAAGCCATTTTTGAAATAGTAATTGTCAAAATTTTCAGTTGCAAAATATTGCTCGTGTTTCGGGTAAAATTCGAAACAGGATTCCCGTTTTTATCTCGTTGCTAAGAGAACTTCTAGCAATTTTTCAATACGTCTTTTTTAAGGTAAATATTTTGGAATATAAGTGATCTCAGAAATTAAGAGATAAGTATACATACATCTCTACAAACATGTATGAAATTAAAAGGCAGAAGGCAAAACCATAATAACATATAGGGTGTTCCATTTAAAAATCAAAAGTTGATGACTACTTTTATTTGAGGAGAACAGATTAGAATATTAAAAAAAAAATATTTTTTCGTGTACTGCATAAACTTTTAACGGACGGTTTCCTTGAGACAACCTGTATTTTCATAATGTAGTTTTGTAGACACATATCACATACGTTTACAGATTTAAGTACGTCAACCTATTCTAATTCTAATTTCTAACCTAAGAGATTGATAAACCTTCTAATTCTAATCCTAAAGGCTAAATTAAACAGGATAATATTAAATTAAGTAACAGTTTTTTGTTATTAGAAAGTTTGCCAATTTTTAAAATGCGTGGCCTTTTCCGTGTTGGATGTCGATCACAGTGTCGTGCATAACAATACTTATGAGCTCTTATTAGTGCACGTATCTCTCATGCTGTCAATTAAACTCACAGGCAGACGTAATTTACGGCGCGGCCCGTCAAATAAATCAATTTGCTTAATGAATGCCATCTAATTACACGCACCATTCGAGGGAGATCGCGCGTGCCATCTATCGTTGGGCTGCAATGCTCCACACTCGACCCACTTCTTAGGTTTTCAAACTCCTCAAACGCCAAGGACGAAGTGATAAGCAATTATTGACTCTTTCACACTATTAAGCAACGTGTTTACATTGTAAACTTTACATGCACAATTTAATAAATAAAAAGAGAAGGTCAAAATGAATTAATTAACTACTATGGTAACTGTTGTAAAAATGTTTGTACGAATAATACCTATTATCAAACATAACAATGAGGAAGAGCCAAATTTATATCTATAAAAATTTTTTGTAGTTATGCAATTACGGATACGAGCGATGGGTGATTGCATATCAATAACAGCTGCGCCTGTTCCAAGTTTCATGAATAATTCCGTTTACGCCATTACAAACACAATCAGAAAATAATGGACAGCATCAAACAGCCCATTAAAACGAAACGCCAGTCGCACATTGAAACAATTCCAAAAACCAATCTGACAATAACCCAGACGAGACGAAGCAATGCCCATTAAACATTCATGTTTTGCAATAGAGCTGCAATCAGAACGGATTTAAAATACCAAGTATCGCATTGTTCGTGGGTGTGTGTGCTCTCTGTCATTACGAAACAATTCGGCATAAATGCATATAAGCACCAATCTCAAGAGTTAGGTGTGCTTGTGAATCACGCACGCACACGCACCGACAGACAGACACGCGCGCGGATCACTCGGAGAAAGTCTTCTCAACTAGGTGTGCGGGTAAATGGCTATCATTATGTGCTTTATAAATTAAGGTGATTTAGCATCCATTAAACTGCTGAAGTAACAAGGAAAGCGAATTATTCCAAAATGTTTACTTTGCTTAAAGTGTGGAGGCGTAAATTATACTTATACGACTTAAGTACCCAGTACGTATAATTAATGCTCATTGCATTCTACTCATAACAACAATAAGAAAATCTGCTCACGTAAAGTTAACATGGGGGAATCACTTAATTATATTATATTTCTTTATTTTGTTTAATCATAATAAATTTGGCCCAAATTTGGTCAAAAATCTCGACGAATCTCAAATGTGTGTCTTAAATCTGGTGATTTTCTCATAGAAAATAATGTTTATTTTAATTATCGCACCGAAATGTATATGCTTAATTGTAATAATTTTAAAGTTGCGTTATAAAACGCCTTCAGTTTACAAATTTGGAACATTCTACTATTAATTGTCTTCAATTTCAAGACATTTGGATTCGAATACCGCATTTTATGATTCTACCAATTAAATCGTGCATTATAAATCTCTTATCGACTTCATTGCAATATTTCCTGTATAGGTGCGGCTTAGGTTGAACCATCTTATGTTATAATCAGTTTCGATAGTTTGTCGTTCTGCCCACAATATGAAATTAAATATCGAACCTCCAGAGGAGTGCTCGATCACCAAGCCACTGATTACCGATTCGTCCGTCCCAAAGGTCTTGTTCCTTTTTGGACTTGTAAATTGCAAGATCACAGAGCGCCGATCACCTGGTTGTAAATAATAGGTGCCCATTTGACGTCCGCAAGGTAAACACCAAGGCACACAATTAAAGACTTCGGTAGTCTATAAATCTTTCGGAAAAAACTGGACAACCTTTTGAATTCCTGTGTTAAGCGCCACACCCACGTGCCACCTATGGCTCCAAATGTATAAAAAAAGTCGTCACCGTTAGGCATAATATTTGCATTAATTTTTAATACGCCTTATTAGTTTACTCTGAAAATCTATAACTGATCGCGGACAATCTCTAACAGCCTATCTGAACGAGAGTTGCAAATTTTATATTTATGAATTATTTGTACGTATGCGCCATAAAAAAACCCATTCAGCACCGCAATGCAACTAATATTCACATACACAAATATTCAAATTACATACGGAATGTTGATGCAAATATGGTAATAATTTAATGGAAATGTTTGGCGAATTACTTTTTGGCGTGACTGATTCGGAGTTGGCTTTTTACCAGTATATGTGATAAACACTGTAATATATAGTGTAGGCTATTATTTCTGCAGTTAAAATGAAATTATAAATAGTTATGAAAAAATAATATTGAAGTTGATATTGCTAATATAATAATATTAAACTGAAAAAAAAATTACATTTTACAATTACATTTTAAATTCTAGAATAATATTACGATGATTCACATTGATTAGTAATTATTGATACCAAAATTCGGTTTTTCTATTCCATCCTATTTACATAAAATAGCTGCGAAACTTGCAACAATATTGACTTGGTGTATGCATAAAAATTGCCAGCTGTGTAATAATAAAGACTATATACCTCATAGTTAAATGGACCAATCACAATATTGAATTTTCCTTAGATACTCCGTATTACAGCGCTTATTACTAATTGCCTGGTTGTCATGGGGCGTGTTTCGAATATATCGTTAGTTTGCGTATTTCGATGAGGTGTTCATAAAAATCAAGTTGCCGTGAATCATAATATTTTTACACAAAAGTCAAAATGATATAATATTTCTTGCATTCAGTATATAATAAGCGGTCAATATGAATCGATTTGGATCTGATGATATTCATAAAATCGAAGAATCATAATATTTTTACAAAAAAGTCAAAATGACAAAATTTCTTGCATTCAGTATATAATAAGCAGTCAATATGAATCGATTTGGATCTGATGATATTTATAAAATCAAAGAATCCGTCACATCCACAAAACCCATTAATACAGTGCGAACAGAATGTTATGTTATAAGACAATTTGATCACTTCTGTTCAGAAAGAAATTATGATATAAAAAAAGAAAAGTCGGATGAAGAATTATGTAAAATTTTGGAAGACTGGGCTTACAACATGCGAAAAGTTAATGGTGAAGATTATAAAGAAGGAGTATTGAAAACACTCTGGAATCTCACAGCGTTATAAAAGCGTTATATTTCAAAAAGCAAGCGATGCTCGCAAATCAAAGAGGAACATTTTACAATGCAATTTGGAAAAAAGAAAACGCAGTTCGTCGGCTTTGACCCATGAAGAACAAACAAGAATTGTAATTCTTTTGATGGAAATATACCCGATGGTCTACAGCGAAAGTTTTACCCTATTGCGTCTGTTGAACTTGCGTGGAGAGGAGGAGAAGCAAGTGCTTGACTGACAGAATATTTCAAAGAAGAAATAAACAATTAAGGTTTTCCAACAGGCCGGATGGAATACAACACAATTTTCTCCAAAACAGCACAAGGCGGTGATAAGAAAATTGCAGATAGTAAATGGATTACCCCAAATTCAAACAATATAGACATGTGCCCCGTTTGACTTCTAAAGCATTTTTTTTCTAAACGGACATCTTACATTAAAACTAATCGCCTGTTTCTTACAGTAAATAAAGATTGAGGAAAACATGAAAATAGCTATTGGTATAAAAACATGCCCTTAGGATACAATCAGATTAGTAAATGGACAAAAAGTGCTGCTAAAAGCATGGAAATAAACACAAAACTTGTAAAAATAAAAAAATCATTCTAACAGATCGTCTACAATTAGTCAGTTATCAAATACGGGTATTAACGCTGAAGAAATTATAAAAATAACTTCACACTACAATACTGCTTCAATTCAACCTTATTTGAATCTAAGTGAAAATCATCATAAAAATCTTATTTCAAATTTTAGAAGTGAATCAATGGAATCGGGAATTGAAAATTCTTCTATCAATAATTCTTCGTCAGTTTCTCTTGATTCATCTAATAATAATAATAATTACAGTGGCTCAGTAATTTATAATAATTGTACTTTTAATATTACATACCATAAATAAATCAAGATCTTATAAGTCATAATTATGAATTTAATTTAATTTAGGTGTTAATAAAAATCAAGTTGCCGTGAATCATAATATGTATACACGAAAGTCAAATTGACAAAATATTTCTTGCATTTACATTTATTATTCGGTATATAGTCCTCCGAATATAACTCGAGCATCAAAAATAATCTGAATATAGCGATTACTGCTCAATGTGTTCCTTAAAATATGCCTCGTCCTACGGACTCGGCGTATTTCTCAGAGCACATTTCGCATACGTCAGCTATATTCGATTATTTTTGACGCTCTTGTTATATTACTGCTGATTATTTAATTCATACTCTTATTAGCCAATCACAACGTGAGTTTGGACCAAGCAACACGAAACATTTACGAATATTTTTGTTGTCTAGTTACGTTCATACATTGACAAACTACACTTCATAATTATAATTCATGTCAAAGCAAACATAAAAAATGAATAAAAACGAATAAAAATTAAACGCTTCAAAACTGTTATATTTGAAACGACGCAACGTAGGATATTTTTAATAATGCGCTGGCCGAGATTGCAAATCATAAATCATATTGTTTTCATTATATAATCTGATCAAATACCATTAATGAATTAAAATTTAGAATATTTAACTCTAGCGTGCTGCAAAAACTCGTGTTAATTTGTCAGAAAACCACTCAAGCGCTGCTCGGTCTCGTGATTTTTTAACTGAAAAATTAACACTCGTTGCTATGCAACACGCTATCGTAAAATATCCTGCAATTTTAATTCACTTATGGTATTACTACAGATAATTTAAATATTTTTTTGTATTACTAATCAAATTATGTGATATTTTCGTCTCATTTCGATACTTGTAAAAACTAATTAATATTTGTTTTAAAGTCGAGGATCTATATTCATATCTGTAATATTTTTATAAAAAGAATTGGTAACTAGTATCTTTTAATAGATGTTAAAAACATTACTACTAGCTGATGGGCGGTGTTAAAATTTAATAAGGTAATAGTTGTATTAAACTGAAATAAATTGTTTTGTTTTTACTAATGTGCAAATGTAAAAATGCTAAAAAGTCTGCTATCTTATGCTATGCTATGCTATCTTACAATACAAGTGCATAAGATAGTCTTTCAAGCACGCTCGCGGGGATTAAAGCACGACGCCAAGTGGACTGCTTTTAACGGCGTAGTGCTAGAAATACCCTTATGCACGTGTACCATACGTTGTTTTTTGTTAAACCTGCACCATAATATGGAAATAAAGAGAAAATAAGAAACGTTTAGATTCGCTTTACAACTTAGTTTTACATACAGGGTGGCCCATCTACCCTCGCTCGGATCATTGCTGTTAGACTAATGAAAATTGAGAAAAACATCTGATTGGAAGTTATTGGACACTTGATGTGCTACTTTTTAAAATTATTTTCGAGTATACTGAGTGTACCATAAATCCGGGACACAAAATTTGGTCTCTTTTTTAAATGGACCACCCTGTATATTCCTGCTTTATGTGGGCTTCTGAAATCAATTTTATTTTTGTAATCAGATGCAATGTTGCCAAGTTATTCACATTTTAATCAAATTTAACGAAATGTTAATGACGTGGAAAAAAAATCAACAATACCTTATTATAAGAGATCATTAAAAGAATCTGTGTTTGCAAGTATCCAAGAAATGTGCCAAAACATACACAATATTTTGAGTTACGTAGAATATACAGGGTATTCTGCAACAACGATACCATTTTGCTATTTTCAAATGGCTAAAACTCTTTTTTTTAATGGAACACCCTGTATATAGCATCATATTGTGAGTGCTAATCTAATGACCCATTCAATGGAATTCAATGTAATCTAATAATACATTTTAATAGGTAAATAACGATCAATCTCAATTTAGTTCTCAATAATCTCAATATCAGAATTGACCTAAGGAATTTTAAACGTTGAACATTTAGATTTAAAATAATAAAATATTCATACAATGATAGTTTTAGCAGTTTTAGACAACGAATAATATAATTTTGTAAACTATTATGTATTTTTATTGACATGTATATCCATAATAATATGACTTTTATACTAATACATGTATTATTATTATTATTATTATTATTATTATTATATAATATTAATTCATAGATTATATTTGAATAAAGTGCAATTTCAGTAGATACCCATATTTGCGAATTATTGACAGAATGTTTTGATATAACTTTCTCTTAACACATGGATATTATGTTTCGCAAATTATGAACAAATTAATCGCACAGTTTATTACTCACAGGATGGTACTTAATATCTAAATTTAGAATGGTCCCTATGGAATGACGAGGCGACCACTGACCGATTTATGACCCCTGCATTTTAATGTCTATTAGAATCTTTTATTACTCAAATAAGTAATTAATTTTGATTGCAAAATCTCATCACAAAATAATTTGTTTTAATTATAAGCAAGTTGGTCACGAATAATTTGTTATATAATTTAATTACAGCGCTATAAAATATTTAGTTGTTGATTATTAAGCATTCACTTTCGTTATTCTGCTAACCATTTTATTGTTTCATTTAGGCATGCTGTTCCTAGATGCAATAGTGTAAGCGAGACATTTCTGCATTTCATCGAGATTTTACTATGATATTGTGTGTTGTATAAATTATTTAAATCTTATCACAAAGTACATAAGTATAGTAAATCTGCTGTAAACCGTATCTTTGGCTTAAAAGCCCAGGTTATAAACAATAAATTGTCTTTGACTTAAGACTCTTGATACTCTTTGCTTCTAAAATAGATAAGTATTAAAGAAATGCGAATTTACTCCAAAATAGATTAGGGTACATTTGCCTAACTTTAAACAAATCTACAGGGTGTACATAAAGTAAAGAATAAATTCATTATTTTGGAATTTAAAATATTTTGGAATTTAAAAATATTTTGGTCATCCTAGATTTATAACAAAATGTGTATTTTCGAAATTAGAAATCGAGGTGTCCGACGATTTGTCCAAAATATTTCCGAAATAAGTATTTTATTCAGTACTTTATGTTGTATACCCTCTATGTATATATACTTACTTGCCTGTATATGTAGAGTTGCTAATACAGGGTGTCTCAAAAATGATGTCCATCCTTTTTCACTTTACTTTACTTTAATCTTCTTTACTCCGATCGGAGCATACGGCTTCTACAAGCTTCTTCCATCCTTCTCTATCCATCCGACTTCCGAGGCTTGTATAAGTTTCCGTAGCACGCTGCCTTTTACGTTGCAGGGTTGCTAGCCCTGCGAACAACCCTCCTCCTTTCGCAGCCGGGCTTGGGACCTGTCACAGCGGAGTTACATCCTTTTTTAAGGCTACATTATTAGCCCCTATAGAGTACGAAATCGAAATGACAAATGATAAATAAGTTTGTTGTCAAGATGAAAAAAAAAGAGTAATCACTTTAGTGGCCTAGTTTATAAAAATATAAAAGTTAGTATTTACGTAAGTAAGTTGTACTTCCATAGTTGCCAGATGTATTTCTGCCTTAATGGAACTTTCAAATACTAATTCTTTCCTAAAATTTGTGTTAAATAAGTGATTTCAATTCATTTGACCACAAAGAGTTTAAAATGAAAGTTACTTGGTTCAATCCCACAAACTTAAGAATCAAGTGAAAACAAAAGTTAAGAAGCGGTTTCCGAGATATTAATAGCAACTTTTCTATTTTAAGTGGCCAACTTGACTTTTGTTTTGACTTGATTCTCAAGTTTGTGAGATCGAACCAAGTATCTTTCATTTTAAACTTTTTTCCGCATCTGTAATAATTATGAATATATCGGAGTTTTTAGAAACTCGCGATTTATGTTTCTTTAGAATTACTTCTAAACTGCTCGGAAAATGTTTGAACATAATCTGAACCAGCATATAAAACTACACAATATTGCGTATTTAACCAGTATCAGGCTTTAAGAATAAAAAAGATACCATTACAATCAGTCCTACTCTATTTAGGACACCCCGTATAAAGGATGGACACCATTTTTGAGGCACCCTGAATTTCTAGTCAGCTTTTAGGAAGCTGTGTTGAATAAAATTATGATTTTTGTATATCCTAGTACAAGTACATACATATATTTTTGGATCTCCACACTTACGAATAAAATTAAAAATTTTAGTCAGCTTTTACGGTTGTGTCGAATAAAATTGTAATTTTTGTATATCCTAGTACAAGTACATACACATATTTTTGGATCTCCACACTTACCATTAAATTCAAATTCAAATTTCTAGTCAGCTTTTAGGCTTGTGTCGAATAAAATTGAAATTTTTGTATATAGTAGTAAAGTACATACACATATTTGTGGATCTCTACATTTACCATTAAAATATTTTTTAAATGTAAGTGAGCAATTTTCAAGAAATTTTGCAATTGTATTGAAAATTGTAGCATATGATATGGAAATAAATAAAATAACTAATTTTATTGATTTAACACGTAAAGTGCCACCGTGGGTTTACGCGGCCCACCAGATAAAGAAAAAAAACCAAGCAAAACTGGCCTTGGTGGGTTGACCCAATCCACCACACTTTAATTTTGATTTGGCCATGGTGGGTTGCAGTAATGCACTGTTTCTCCATTATATGCATGCTGCTGCGTTCAGAACTGTTTTGGCAATCTTGTAGTCAGATTGGCCTGTTGATGGTGCACTCATGTGACCCACCGCGGCTAGAAAATGAAAAGTAGTATCAATTTGAAAGTTTATTATATATTCTCTAAGAAGATTAATTTAAAAAATAAATTAAGATCATTATTTAAGATCAGACTTATGTAAATTAAAAAAACAATTTAAACATAAATATTTTGAGCAACCGCAGCACCGGGTTTTTGTCTTGGATGTTTTATTCTTTGCTTCTTTTCGCCCAAGAATAAGAACATTTTTATGGTAGCATCCAGAGCAAATTTGCTTTTTTTCCATTTCTTTGAGAGTATGGTTTTGATCAAGTGGATTATTTTGAAGTGGCAACTCTTTACCAATCAATCCTGAGAAATAAAATTGGTTAAATTTGATTCTCTTGTTTTGTACTAGATAGTTTATTTTACCTGCTATAACTTGTTCTCTAAATGTAGTAATACTTATTTTATTGTTGGTAATATTCTGGTAAAGCCAATACGCGTTTACCAACGCAGCACCAGTCACCAATTCTATGGCCAATTTTCTGTACCACTTAACTCCACGTCTCAGTGATGTATTATATGCTTTCATTTGATCTGCCAAAAATATATTATGATATATACCATTAGTAGTCATTAGCATTATTACTAACAAAATAGTAAACAATCAAACTTACCTGATATATCAATGTAACTTTTATATTTATTATATTCTATAACAGATTTTGGTTTTTGAGTAACTCCTAGACGTTTGTGAATGGTAATCATTTCAGGAACAAATTTGGCATTCAACATCATAACATCTCGTTTATCTTTCCATTTCTCAACAAATATGCCTGTATTGCTCTCTTCGGCTATACACTCTCCCTTTTTTAATTTTTTCAGGATCACGTTTTTTGGGTTATTTTTTCTGTTACTCCTTAGTGTACCCAATAAATAAGTTTCTCTGCCAATTAACTTATGAGCCAGTTCAACTGACGTATAATAATTATCGGTGCATAGCGTTCGTCCCTTTCCAAGCAATTTGTTTGCCAAGTTGATAACTACTTTAGTGGGAACAGTTTCAGATTTTTCTTGGTTGTCTTTTTCTTGGCCACAATACACCTTCAATTCATATAGGTAACCACCTTGTAGACATAGTTTGAACAATTTTATTCCAAATTTATGTCTTTTGTTACTTATATATTGTTTGAATTTTAGTTTTCCTTTGAAAGGCACTAAAGTTTCATCTATGCAAATATATTCTCCTGGCACAATTTTGGATTGGAAAGATTCCCTCAATTTGTCCAGAAGAGGAGATATTTTATACAACCTATCATTTTCATCATGTTGCTCCGCATTATTAGCAAAATGCCAATGTTTTAGTAGCATTTGAAATCGATTCCGAGAAAATACATCACGAATATTATTTTGGTACAAAAAACACTTCGACCAGTAGGAAGAAATAGATGGCAATGAAATAACCCCCATCCAAAATATAATCCCTATAAATTTTTCCATTTCTTCTTTCCCAGTATCTTTCCAATCCCGGATTCTGGATTTTCTGAAATTATTTTTCTCTTTTTCTTGTGCCGCATACCTATTTGTTTCTGTGACAAACATCTCAATAATATCATCAGTTACTATCATTTTAAAAAAATCATATGGAGTTTTGTCATATTTGTCATATAAATCTGCAGATATTCCAGGATTCACTTCTGACCAATTGAATTGCCTTCTGAAGGAGCCTGTGACCGGTGTCCATGAAATTACTTCTGATGGTTGATCGTTTACATGGCCGTCCTCCGAATCAGTAGAATTGTTATAAGCATTTTGAGCAATGACATCTTCTATTATTTGGTCAATATCTTGAATGCAGTGTATATCTGTACCATTACCTTTACTCGTTGAAGGTAGGTCTTTTGTCGACCTTGCTACTTGTTCTATATTTTGGTCCATTTCGCTCAAAATGCCGTTTTGCTTTGTTAGTTTCCCTTCACGCGCACTACTTTTTTTTCTGATTTTGGACTTTTTACACGTTCCCAAGCTACGTGCACTTGAATCACTGGTAGAACTTTCAGCGGAAGGTTCATAGTCTGATATATCAGGGGAGAAATCGGATTCGTCAGACAACAGTTCATCCCATAATTTCTGCAACCCAGCCTGCTCCTGTTCGTATGCCATCACGAAAAACTTCAGCAGACTTGCTCAGATGCACACACAACAACATACATCGATGCACTAACAAAATTGTCTCTAAACCAGGATAAAACAATACAAGATCATACATGTTCTTATGGTGGGCGTGGTTCACCCCCCACCGCAAAAATTGCAGATTCTTATCATATAGGCCGCGGTGGATCAATGTAGCCCACCGCAAAAAAAACATTTTTTTTTGGCTAAAATAACATTTTTGACTATGTAGAAGAGCATTTTTCAAAAAGTATTTGATTTTCAGTAAAGAAAGCCTAATAACCATAGTTGGCCAGTAGGTCACGCTAACTAACCCTTCCATGGTGGCACTTTACGTGTTAAAGAGTCCGCAATCTCACCAAGAAAAACAGAGTAAAAAGGGCCCAAGTTATTTGTGACACCTTCACAGATCAGTTTTTTATATCCTCTTTTATCCACCGTTTTTATTGATTGCAGCATTCCATGAAATATGTAGAAAATTATAGCATTATATTGCAAAATAACTATATTACACTACAAAATTATTTTTCAACTAGCTCAAAGTAATTTATTTGGTTGGTTATTCTTCGAATATTTGCAATTTTTGCAGTTTTTGGAAATTCGGGGATTTTGGTGTAAACCATTAAGACAACATTGTGTAAACAATGTAAAACAAACATGTAAACTGTAATTTTTGTATGTTTCTACAGTTACGAACTTATGATTATTCATTATTCTTATGTGAAAATTCTTTGATTTCATCCATTTTCACAATGACGTAGCGGTCATTGTAAAATGCATTTTTGTAATACCTCTGTGTTATTGAAATTTATCAGTACTGTCTGCTTGATCGATATGACAGGCGTAAAGGCCTTGGCCGTTATAATAACGGCCGTGGACGTTATTTAAATGACAACGCAAATTTATGAGCAATAAAGTCTTCATATTCTTTCTCATACCTGCTGCTGCTTTTTTGGGGAAGTAAATCGATTGTGGCAGCATTTGCTTCATTTAGTACATCTTCGGGGATACCACAAAACGAAGAACTTTGCACATTTGACATTATTTTTCTAATTTCACTTTGATTTGTTGGTTTGTATTTGAAGCGTTGATGTTGCTATGGTATCAAATTGCGCCTGGATTACTAGTTTATTAATTTTGAAATTTAATATTGATAAATTGACCAGTTTTTATAATTTAGGTATTACAAAAAGTATCGAACAACATACGGCCGATATGCAAATAACAGGCTTGGTTGAATATAAACCTCGGCTGCGCTCCGCTCCGCTTCGCTTCGCCTCGGTTTACAAACTTCAACCCGCGCCTGTTATTTGCTACATATCGGCCTAATGGCGTTATATACAATTTCAGAACTGCGCACGAAAAAGTTTTCCCGATCTCAGATTTTTTCCGTGCGTTAAATAAAAAAAAACGATTAGAGTACTAAGAATTAGTATAATAGAGTAGTATCGTTTATTCCTCGTCCAGAAATGGATTTTTTATTATCCTTATCTGAAAACACCTGGTTTCAATCCGTTTTTACAGTGACGGAAAGGTGACATGTTCAGAACAACGGAAAAGTGTACCTGATCTCAGATTCTTTTTGGTGAGCTAAATAATTTCAGAACAGTGCACGGAAAACATTTCCCCATCTCCGATTTTTCCCGTGCAGTAAATTAAAAAAAACTATTAGAGTGGTTATAAGAATAAGTATACTAGAGAAGTATCGTTCATTACTCGTCCAGAAATATATTTTTTAATATCCTTATCTGAAAACACCTTGTTTCCATCCGTTTTTACACTGACGGAAAGGTGATATGTTCAGAACAGCGCACGAAAAAAATTTCCCGACTTCAGATTATTTTCTGTGGGATAAATAATTTAGAACAGCGCACGGAAAACATTTCCCGATCTCCGATTTTTCCCGTGCAGTAAAAAAAGTACCTAATAATAAATTATAATAAAAACAATAAATGAAGTTTAAGGTTTTATCCATAAATTACCAGTTATATATTTAAGGTTGTTATATTTAGTACTTACTGGTAAATAATATTTATTTTCAGTTTATTTTATGATTTATTTCTTTCGCCTGACTAGTTTCGGTTATGAACAACCATCATCAGAGGTATATCTACGAAGAATACAATACATTAATTAGTTATGGTTGTTCATAACCGAAACTAGTTAGGCGAAAGAAATAAATCATAAAAGAAAATAAAAATTAATCTTATTTACCAGTAAATACTAAATATAACAACCTTAAAAATACAATAAAGTATAATAAAAAGTATCGTTCATTACACGTCAAGAAATAGATTTTTCCGAACTTTCATGACTTCCCGTATTCGGATTCGCCTCGAACGGGAATTGTCACGCGCGCATGGAAAGATCCTTATTTCCAGACTCGTAATGAAATATACTATTGCACATTGTTAGAATTAAATTCCTAATTTTTCTGTATGCTCTTTCGTGTAAGGTTGTAACATTGCTTTTCTCACATTCAGCCCTTGTCAAATAGTTTTGGAAATTATATAGAATTGTATCTTGTATTTTCCTCATATTAAGGTTATTTAAAGTATCCAGTAAAAAAAATGTACTTCCTTAATTTTATTTTATTTATTTGCTTTTGCTTTGAGCAAAACATTTTTTACTGAATAGTTTATATAGAATTGTTATTAACAGTATTGTTGAAATTATTCAGGAATTCTTTAAAATTTGAATTCCCAATAAATTCTGTCATTTTTCTAAGCTGTAATAACGTGTTTTATTTTTATACAGGGCGCTCAAGAAAGTGGTGTCAACTTTTTTCTACTAGTTCCAACGAAATTACGACAAATATTTGAAAAAACCTAGTTGAATTATTTGCTTGTATCCTAGGATACATTTCAGCAACATTGTAAAACATATTTCATTTGTATCTTAAGAGTGCTATCTATTAGTATCCAGCGCAAAAGTTGACACCACTTCTTGTGCGTTATGAATAGTTATCTATTATTTGCAATATTTAGAGTATCAGAAAATTTTATAATGGTTTGGCTAGAGGATATAATAAATATTTTAAAAAACTGTCAATAACTTCTTCTGTAATTTGTTGTGCGATTTATAATATCGTTTGTCGATCACGCCTTTTGCGGAGATTTCTATTGTCGAAAGGCGTTATCATGATTTCTACTATTATTTGTCAGCGACGCAGTTTCTACTATTAGTTGTCTGTGACTTGAATTTGTCATTCAACAAATTGCCTTGAGCATAAGCAAATAAATAAAATAAAATTAAGGAAGTATACATTTTTTACTTTATAGTTTATATAGAATTGTTATTAACAGTATTGTTGAAATTATTCAGGAATTCTTTAAAATGTGAATTCCTAATCAATTCTGTTACATTTCTAAGTTGTAATAACGTGTTTTGTTTTTATACAGAGCGCTCAAGAAAGTGGTGTCAACTTTTTCAACTAGTTTCAACGAAATTACGACAAATATTTGAAAAAACCTAGTTGAATTATTTGCTTGTATCCTAGGAAACATTTCAGCAACGTTGTAAAACATATTTCATTTGCATCTTGAAGAGTGCTATCTATTAGTATCCAGCGCAAAAGTTGACACCACTTCTTGTGCGATATGAATAGTTATCTATTATTTGCAATATTTAGAATATCAGAAAATGTCATACTGGTTTAGCTAGAGGAGATAATAAATATTAAATAAATCTGTCAATAACTTCTATAATTTGTTGCGCGATTTCTAATGTCCGTTTGTGGATCACGTCTTTTGCGGACATTTCTATTGTCGAATGGCATTATCATGATTTCTACTAGTATTTGTCAGCGGCGAAGTTTCTACTATTAGTTGTCTGTGACTTGAATTTGTCATTCAACAAATTGCCTTGAGCACAAGCAAATAAATAAAATAAAATTAAGGAAGTATACATTTTTTACTTTATAGTTTATATAGAATTGTTATTAACAGTATTATTGAAATTATTCAGGAATTCTTTAAAATGTGAATTCCTAATCAATTCTGTCATTTTTCTAAGTTGTAATAACGTGTTTTGTTTGTATACAGAGCGCTCAAGAAAGTGGTGTCAACTTTTTCAACTAGTTCCAACGAAATGATGACAAATCTTTGAAAAAACCTAGTTGAATTATTTGCTTGTATCCTAGAAACATTTCAGCCACGTTGTAAAACATATTTCATTTGCATCTTGAAGAGTGCTATCTATTAGTATCCAGCGCAAAAGTTGACACCACTTCTTGTGCGATCTGAATAGTTATCTATTATTTGCAATATTTAGAATATCAGAAAATGTCATACTGGTTGAGCTAGAGGAGATAATAAATATTAAATAACTCTGTCAATAACTTCTGTAATTTGTTGCGCGATTTCTAATGTCGTTTGTTGATCACGCCTTTTGCGGAGATTTCTATTGTCGAATGGCTTATCATGATTTCTACTATTATTTGTCAGCGACGCAGTTTCCACTATTAGTTGTCTGTGACTTGAATTTGTCATTCAACATATTGCCTTGAGCATATATAGAATTGTTATTAACAGTATTGTTGAAATTATTCAGGAATTCTTTAAAAATTGAATTCCAAATCAATTCTGTCGTTTCTCTAAGCTGTAATAACGTGTTTTGTTTTTATACAGAGCGATCAAGAAAGTGGTGTCAACTTTTTACTAGTTCCAACGATTTTAATGTTTGTTTATCGCTGAAAAAACTATCAACCAAAACGACTGTAGAAATTTCATCAGCGATAACCACTAATAGAAATCGCATCAGCGATACATAGGTAACATCAGCATGTTAATAGTAAACTATAGTAAAATTGAGTCTGCAAAAATATACGTACAAATCTCGATTTGTGACCGGCACAATTTTTGTTATTGTTGCAATTTTGTCACTAGTTTCATTTCCAGAAATATATTTCTGTCGATATTTGCAGACGAGATTTCTACGTAAATATATTTTTGCAGACTCGAGTTTTACTGTAGTTTACTATTAATATGCTGATGTTACTTATGTATCACTGATGCGATTTCTATTATTGGTTATTACTGACGTAATTTATATAGTCCATTTTTTGTTGAATGCGTTAATCCATAAAGTTATTTCTTATTGGTTAAGAATTATGATTATCGGTTGTTATAATTATGACTTTGCAGTTATAAAATTTTGTGGCGTTGCAAAAAAAATATATGGATTTGATATTTGAGAACTGAGTAAATATGAAAAAAGCCGTTGTTATCCTGCTGTTATAAATAAGAATTGCAATTCTCGTACTATAATCGGATGTTACTAAAATACTATAATATTTTATATACGTCTTTTGTTCCCATAATAAACATGTTTTGGTCCTGTTCTTAGATATATCATACTATTTTTGTTTGATAGTAAGTGATTACAAAAATAATATCCTTTGATTAGAAATACATCTTGCAGCAATCTTACTTTGGAATTCTACCACGATTACATTTGATATATCTACAGAAAGTGACACATCTATGTGAAATATGTTAGGTGTACACGCGTAACACGATACATACCCCTCTCCCACGCAATTACCACACAACAATCTTCGTAATGTGCCATCAAACGCGACACGAGCCCAACACTATCATATGTAAATGCCCCACTCGATATTTGCGTTATCTCACCAGCGGATAATCTACGGAATTTCTCGTTATAAATCTCTAGTGAGCTTGCGACGATACAAGCCGCGATAATCCCCAACCGCCACCATAAATAATCATTCTTTTATCCGAGTGCATATCTAGCGGATGGAACGTCTTCGAGATGGACAGCTCGAAGTTGCAAGACGTTTTGCACGAGGCAGCCACTGGAATACCAAAGTGGAATTTGCAGCGAATTCTTCGCGTTTGTATTAATATCAAACGTAAAAACGATTCAATCTGCAAGCCATTATATCTCTCTTGGAGTTTATCCAAAAAGACAAGAAAGCGTTCATTACTCCCGGCAGAATACGCGATATAAATTAATGCGTACGTGGGTGGTTTATAGTTATATTTATCTAATATAATCCGCCTTAAATTATTGTACTAGCACAATAGAAGAATCTGCGATTAATGATGCGAGTAATTTCAACATCCATTACCCAACGTCCCAAATTATCTATTTTATGTTGGTACTTTACTGCTCCCAAGTTTGCCGTTAATTGCAATGAAAGTAGTGAGCCTTATTATATTGGCCACCAACATCAGGCTTTAGAGTCTATAATTTAATTAATAACATATAAGTAAATAAAACTTTGCTTGAAAACTGTGATTAATATATAATTAACAGGTGGCGTTTATTTTTAATCCATTAATAGATATGCATTAAAATTGAATCGTAATTATATATTAACGCTAACATGGAAACTCTAGTATGTAAATTTTGAGGTGTCGCAATTGATTTTGAAAGTTATGATTAACGGTGAATTAAATCTGACTCATTTTTAATTGTGTGTCTGCTCTCAAGGATAAGTAAAGTATAAAAAACTTTGATTACTATTTATAGACTGTATGTCTATATGAACATGCTTAATAATAATAACAAAAATAATACTGCTGCACCTAAATTTTATAAGCTTTATGCAATTTGTTAAAGAACTAACTATTGGGGCAAAATTCGCCAATACAGTAGATTGCTTCCTAATAATGGAAATTGGCTGTAGCAATTGGGCCAACGCTGAATTAAAATATGTTGGGCAACTAAATAATAATAATAATGATGAATCTCTAAGGCTATAAATATTACTCCTATTATTATAAGAAGTCCACATTTAATTATGTGAAATATTTATTTTTCAGTGAAGCCAGCAAGAAGAGGTACAATCGCCGACATTTGAAGTGCAATGAAAAGCCATAAATCACAGCGAATTTCTACCTTATTGGTAATCGGGGTTTAGGCATGTTTAAGTACAGATACAGCTTCGCCCTCAAATGTTCATAAGGCGGTCGTAAAAAAACCGTGTTGCACTTCGATTGTCAGCGATTGTACAGTCATGCTCACATAAATCTAGTACAAACAAATTGACATTGCTATATAAAATTGCTATTGTAACCTAATTTCTTGTACAAGATTTATGTGAGCATGACTGTACACATGGCAAAAATATGATTTATTACGTGTAAAACTATAAGGGAAAATCCGAAAGTTTAGTTAAATATTCGGGCGCGCTAAAATTTTGAGTCGTAGATAACAGATTCTTATTATACACGAACACATCAGATATAAATGGAATTAAATTGTATTTCATAAAAACCTCTTTTAATAAATCCTTCCAAGGATACTGACATCCTGCAAACGTCCAAAGGAGGCACTTGCCGCAGTTCCCTTCCAATATTTAAGCGCTTTATTAAAACTGGAAAAGTTTCTTCCGCCAAATGGTGTCATTGGGATTGCCCGAGACGATAGAAATTAAGCACGCCTCTTTGCTACACTTGAGGGATTTCCTCAATCGATTCATGAATCTGCTGAGATGGACGAGAACCGTGAACGATAATGTTTACCGAGGGCGTTCCTTCGGAAGAGAATTGAAAGCTGAGCGTTTTTGTGGCCATTGTAATGGGCCGAGATGCTCGAGTCGAACTTTCACTCGTGTATCACCTAAATAGATTCGATGGAGATAGCCTACTCGATGTTCATTCTTTTAGTAGATTCTAAAGATTGTAATTGAAATTAACATTTGATTAGATTTTTATTGCTTCAGAAGATTACGAAGATTCTATCATAATTGGAATTCAGATTTTCATTCTTTTATTAATTATAATTGTTGCGAATTGAGATATTGTTTAATTTTTATTGTAATAACTAATTTAAAAAAATTGTTTCATTTTCATTAGATTAGATTTGTATCGTTATAGATGTTATTAAAGATTCGAATTAAGATATAATTAAATTATTACTCTATAGATTTCAAAGATATTAATGGGAATTCAGATATGATCGAAAGTAAAAATGACACAGATAAATATGAAATTAGGTTCACAGATTGTCCTTGAAATCTGAGCTCCCTTCACTCAGTAAGATAAAATAAATAAAAGTGCATTGAAACTTTGGATCTTTTGAAGACGACTAATGGAATGTTAATGAATATTTTAATTAGAGTCGTTGGTGATAATTGAATTTTTCCTAGTACCCTAATATAATTTTCCCGTGTTTAAGTATTATAACAGCAAACTATTTATATCTCTGTGTACGACCGATCACTTTATATCGTTGTGTAAAATTCACTTTATGGCTCTAGGGCAATAAAGTACCATAATAGCCCGCCTAGTGCTTTAACCCCATTTTGAATGTTTGTGCCAGTATGACATACGATAAAATTGATAGGCAATATTTATAAAACTTAAATGTTTTGTTTCGATTCGGAGCATTCCGGCATGCACATAAAATTATGTATGCATAGCCGGCGTTTATGGCCCTTAACGGGTTTAATTGTTACGCCGCAGGCCATAAATGTCTTGCTATGTCCTTGGTACATAAATAACTATTATGTCCTCTGTTTTCTGAAAATATTTTCTAATGAATTCTATAGGTACATAACATTTTATGTTTGATACTGAGTTTGAATTTTAGTCTATATTTTATGCCCTCAGTGTACGAATATTCTATAAAATACTGCATAATACTTTATTGTTTATGTATTTATGTATATGTACTTATGTATATGTCCTGTTATGTATTATGTACTTTATTTACTAATATTGTTATTATAATTGTTTTCATATTAAGGTTTCTGCCCGGAGTTATCCAGCAATCGGTTAAGATAAGATTCAGTGAATAGTACTGTGCTGTTGTTTATTATTATTAATTAAATTATAACTTACAAGTCTCATCTAATTTGTACTCTTGAGAATGGTCGACAGACTGAAACAATTGTAGAGTTTATCTGTTAATTCGTCAAACGTTAACCAAGTGTATATGAAATAAGAAAAACAAAACACATTTTTCACAAAACACATTTATTCAATCTAAATGTACATTTCAATCACTAGGTGATCATCTTCTGTAGAAAATTAGTGACGAGAAATAGAAAGTGCAATTCCTTAAATACCTAAATTTAAAAACGATTTAGGTATTTAGGCTAGGCGATCATCTTCAGTAGAAACATAACTGACGAGAAAAAGGAAGTGCAATTCCTTAAATTCCTAATTTAGATTTAGGTATTTAAGGAATTTTCTCGTCAGTAATGCTTCTACAGAAGATGATCGCCTAGCCTAAATACCTAAATCTAGTTTTAGATTTAGGTATTTAAGGAATTGCACTTCCTTTTTCTCGTAAGACATGTGTTTACTGAAGATGATCGCCTAGTGATTGAAACGTCCATTTAGATTGAATAAGTGTATTTTGTGAAAAAGGTGTTTTGTTTTTCTTATTTCCACAAACCTTTCACAGGCTCCGATATACTACATACATATTTTATTTACCTTTTGGTTTATTATTATCATTATTGTTATAGCAGCTATAATTATTTCTACGTCTATTATTATTATTATTATTATTATTACATATGTAAATACAAAATTAAGTAAAACTACAGCCTACAGCAGAGTGAAGCTTAATGGCGACTTGGTTACGCAATTAATCAGAGAAAACGAAATTGATTTAACACTAATGCAAGTCTTTTAATAGCCAATCTCTGCCTATTTCGGTATTAACATCAGCTATAAAAAATTGTATATACCAATGCACGGAATTTATACGTCGATGTCTCCCATATAAGTCTAAAATGCCTCATTAATGAAAGTACATAATTTTTACCAAGAGAAAACTGCATTTACAATGAATGTAAAAATTAATAAATTAATTGCATCTGGCTTAATTTTATTCATGAATTACGCAGCGATATTCCCCAGCAGAAGTTAGTTACATTAGAAAACTTTGCAGATGCAGTTTCCTGGTGCAATTGGAGAACTGTTGAAACGCATTACACACATCTTATTATTTTAACGAATTCCAGCGCTATCAATAAAATCCTAGCATAAATAATGGCGCTGCAAATTTACCACGGAGCGATATGCAAATGCTTTATGGAAGAGATAACGAGATGATATATGTATACATATTACACTTGCAGTTAGATGTGGCCGAGTTAATAAAACTATATACAAATACATGTGTGTCTGCGAATTTTACTGCTTACATATATTCGTGTGCCAAAAATATATGCTGTACTCATGTTATGGAAAATAGTTCCTGTTACTTAATACTTTATTATTAGTACTGTATCTCTTACAGTCTCCACATTGTTTATGAAATGTTAAACTGTTTATTAGTTTTTGTAGTAGTTGTTTTCAATTTTATTAGATGGCGTGTTTAAATGTGTTGATGTGATAAATCTAACAAAGATAACATCAGAAAACATCGAATCAGTAAGGCAATTACTGATACAATATTAACTGTTACAATATTAAATGAAATGTAATTATCACATTAAATTTTCTATTAGCAAAAGCAAATAAAAAACAATCGAATTTCATAGAATTTATTTTTATTTATAGAGCGTTTAGGATTATTAAAAATATTTTGAAAGCATGATCCATTGATTTAATTTTAATACTTAAAATTAAAAAAAAAAACTTTATCTACGACAATAATACACCGTATGCTAAGCTGTATGGCCATAGATGCAAAGCAAATATTGAAGATAACATGTTTTGCTCGCACAGTCTAAAACTTGATATTTTATTGTAAAATTGCAATTTTATATGAAAGTAAATTTTACAAAATATTCCATCAATGTTACTTTCCATGAAATTAACAGAGAATAAAATGTTTCAAAATATCAAAAATAATATAGTAGAATTAAAAAAAAAACTAGAAAATTTGCAAGTGGCCAGTTCACACTACAAAATTGATTTTTGTTTTACAATTTCGACATCATCAAATGACCAATTTCTCAAATTATAGAAAATGTCACCATTTTACCGTAATACTCCATAAAATTACTACAAAATTCAGTAACCCATTTAAATTGTCTATTAAATTTTAGATAATGACAGCAGTCAGTATAGAAAATACAAATTCCATCAAATACCTTAAAAAAAATATATGTTGCTTTGTAGCATTCAGAAACTTCTTGAAAAGTAGATAGTTTACACTTTGTGCACTTTAACATAGTTTGTTTTTCGAAAACTGTTATCAAAAGTTTACATTTACGTTGAATTTTCAGTTGACAAAGTGAGTATTTTTTGCTACCTAGCTGCGAAGAACTTTTATGTTCTAGAACGCCAAAGTCTTTTTCGTTCTAGAACATTAAACAAATATAAAAATAATTTGTCAATTATTCAACTTACATTTATAATTTTATTAATTAAATACATAACATATGCAGTAACTGCTGGACGTAAAGCACAGTATTTGCGATATATCTTCATATGGTCTCAAGTTGAAATCACGAAATATTTCGGAGTATGAGTTTTAGAATCGGGAATCCTTATAATAATAATTGTATAGAAGACACAGAGTCTTCTATATCATCGGTCGTTATCTTTAATAGCTCATCTCTTCTCAAAGCTCCACAAACACCAATTATTAAAATAACCTGAAAAGTTGTTCAAAATTAGTTGATATGATTATCGATTGATTTATTTAGGTTTGAATTACCTTTTCTAGAAGAAATCTATTATCGGGTGCTTCTTTAAAAAATCTCTCAATTTCTTCTTTCACTAGAATTTTGGACTTTTTCGGGCGGCATCCAACTGATTTTCTTTTCAAATATGGTATTAGTTTCGTAAATTTTCTGACATATACTTTTCTTTGACATTCAATGTACTTTTTAACATCGAATATACCGACCACAAAGTGGAAGGTTTAATTTTCTTCACTTTGTGTTCGAAATATGCCAATAATACGGCTTCGTACACTTTCACAATTTTCTTCAAACCACACCAACGTTTAAATTCGTTGTATGCAATCTCATATTGTCTGGACGATTTCTTCGGGATCAATTGTGCATCAGCACTTTGCGCTGCTTCAAAAACTTCTTCTGGTAAACGCTCTTCTTCGCTTTCCGAGCTCATTTTAAATAATTATACACTTGGAACACGAATTAGAAAAATTCTGTGATGGGTGGGAAAAACAGTATAAGTCGAAAATTTGGGAAAATGAGTTTAAGTCAAATTATATTTCAGAAAGTGATGCTGTACATTGTGTTTGAAATAGTATATGTCACATTATGCATTTAAGGCTTTTAAATAGGTTGGCAGTTTTAGTACAACTTTAAATGTTACGATTATTGGAGGGAAAAAGGAATAAGTCGACTCTTCCTTAAAATGGTAATTCTTGACTTGACTAATACTGTTTTTCCCACCCATCACAGAATTATTAAAAGAACTAATTTTTAAAACTGTTTTTTCCTGTTTATTTCGTCGCTATCGTTACGATAGACACCGCATCTAAACCGTCTTGATTTAAACACGGTTCAAATTGTTCAATTGTTGTGCATACCAAAATTGTCTTGTTGTATTGCAGTTTTCCGTAGTTTTCGAACAAATATTGTTTGTATCTCGAAGGCGAAATGCTTTTGCGTTCTTGAATGGACTTCCATTCTTGAACGCAAAAGGGGCATTTCGCTTTCTAGATACAAAAATTACTAATTTTTTACAATCATCAAACCATCATTGAGCATCATTTAACCATCACTGGTCAAGCGACCAATTTTTCAAGATTAAGAAAATTCTACCTTCAGAATCGTTCATATTTTCATATGTTTAGTTCATACTTTGTACACTAGAAAATGCCAGGGAACGAGTTGAGTTGTCATTTGTGATTTCATAGACTTCGCTTTGATGATATCGTAGCTCACAACGAAATCATCGACATTTCTTAATTTAAAAGTTATCCACTTAACTTTCCATGGTTCAAACTAAGACTTGGTTATACAAGGTGTCCAAGATAAGGATGGGGAACAGCATGGGGATCTCGGAAACCGTAAAAGTTACAAAGACTGTTAAATTACAAAAAAGTTGCGCAATTTAGTGGTCGGTTATATTCTCTCTAGAAAACCAGAAATGTTCGCTTACTTCCGGAGATATTCGACAAAATCCGAAATTTTGCGATATCGTTTTTATGTTTTTCTGAAGTTATGTGAAAACGTATTAAAAGTCAAAGGCACTTTCTCATTGCTATTTTTTCAGCTCTACAAAACAGCGTTTATAAATTGTCAGTACAAAGTTTCGTTTCGAAGAAACCATCATCAACTTTATATTTTTATATGGCACTTAAATAAAGTAGACCCTGTATTAAATACCATTTTCTATTATGAATTTTTGGGGGTCGTTGTTGGTCGACTGAAACCTCTTTATCAGTTTTTACAGGTTGTTTATTAATTTCCACAACATACAGATATATAAATCTCACAATGTTAACACAGCTTCGGCGGCGTCGGAAGCAGCGGGCTGAGGACCTGAGGGTGTGGTGTACGTTTCAGGAACTCCCGGACAACGTTCCGCTGGAGTCGGCGTGGGGGTGTGGTGTCGCGGGTCCGGGCCTCCATGCGGTTCAGATCACGCAGCGTACTCGGGAACAAGCCGGTTCAGATCACGCAGCTTGTTCGTTGAGCGGGCCGGTTCAGAATCACGCGGCTGCTCGTATCGTGGCTCGCTGGTTCGTAATCACGCAGCGGACTCGGGAACAAGCCGGTTCAGATCACGCAGCTTGTTCGTTGAGCGGGCCGGTTCAGAATCACGCGGCTGCTCGTATCGTGGCTCGCTGGTTCGTAATCACGCAGCGGAGCCTCAGCTACCAGGTTCAAAATCACGCTGGTACTGATTCTCTGTGGTCCGGCGCTCTGCCTTTTAAAGGCGCTCGCTCGGGTGGGGGGTATTGCGTCATCGTCCGTGGGTGCTGTGTGGGGGCACGCGTCGTCGTCCGTTGGTGGGGGTGCCGTTGTTGTCGGCTGTTGTCGGCTCGCATCGTTAGCGCCGAGCCGTGGCTGGCGCCGTTTCGGCCTACCTAGCGGGGAGTGCTAAGACGCTACACACCCCCTTGCTAGTGACGGAGTCAACAGGTAAAACGCACGCGGGGTCTCGTCTGGCGCCTAGGTTGCGTGCCTGGCGTCGTCTCGGGCGTCGTCGGCTGTGGCTCGTCTGGGTCCAGGATGTCGCCTTCGTGGTACGCGGGTTTGACTCGGGCTGCTGTTATGATTAGCGGCTTCCCATCTTTCCGGATCGTCACGTTGTTCCGTGTTCTTCGTATGACCTCGTATGGTCCGTCGTATGGTGGCTGTAAGGGTTTTCGGACGGCGTCATGTCGTACAAAGACATGAGTCGCCGTTTCAAGGTCCTTGAATTCGAAGGGTTTGCGTAAGCCGTGCGTTGCTGTAGGTGTCGGAACTATGTTCTGCATATGGCGTCGGAGCTCGGTGACGTAACTTTCGGGGTTGATGTCGTGCTCTGCAGATCGTTCGGTTAGGATTTCTCCTGGCAGCCTGATCGTGCTGCCGTACAACATCTCGGCTGCGGTTGCTCCGATGTCGTGCTTCCAGGCGGAGCGGATTCCGAGGAGCACCACGGGTAACGCATGGGTCCATGAATCCTGCGGGTGGCACATGAGTGCTGCCTTCAGGTGCCTGTGAAAGCGTTCCACGAGTCCGTTAGCCTGCGGGTGGTAGGCTGTGGTACGGTGTCTCTGGAATCCACAGGTTTTTTCTAGTTGTCTGAACAGCAGGGATTCGAACTGCCGGCCTTGGTCAGTCGTGACGCGGAGTGGTGTGCCGAATCTTGCGATCCATGTCGTAAAAAAATGTCGGGCAACGGTGGTTGCTTCCATGTTTTCCATCGGGATGGCTTCCGGCCATCGGGTGAAGCGATCGATGCACGTTAGTATGTACTTATTGCCTTCCGATTCTGACAGCGGTCCCACGATATCGATGTGTACGTGCTCGAATCGTGCCGATGGAAGTTTGAATGTTGTCGCGGCGGGTGAATTGTGGCGTGTCACTTTTGCTTGCTGGCAAAGTGCACATTGTTGCGTCCACGTCCTGCAATCAGCTCGGATTCCGGGCCACACGAACTTGTTGGTTATCAACTTCGTCGTGGGTCGGACTCCTGGGTGTGATAGTTGGTGCAGGCTGTTGAATGCTTCTCGTCGGAATTTCGTGGTTACGAACGGTCGGGCTGCGTCGGTCCCGATGTCGCAGTACAAGTTAGTTTTGTACTGTGGAAAATATATTTGCCGGAGTTGTAAGCTCGTCTGCTCGTTGCTGTCCAGAATCTGTTTTAACTCCGGGTCGGCTTCCTGATCGGCCCCGAGGGCTGTGAAGTTAATCCCGGCGTCGATTTGCTCAACTCTGGAAAGGGCATCGGCGACTATATTTTCTTTCCCAGCGATGTGCTGGATGTCGGTTGTGAACTGGCCGATGAAGTCCAGATATCGGAACTGTCTCGGCGTGCTCTTTTCGGGCTTCTGGAGGAAGGCGAACGTGATCGGTTTGTGATCGGTGTAAACCGTGAATGCACGTCCCTCCAGAAGGTGTTGATAATGTCGGATTGTGGCGTATATTGCTAGCAATTCTCTATCGTAGGCGGCGTACTTGCGTTCGGCAGTGGTGAGTTTCCGCGATAGGAATGCCAGTGGTTTCCACTGCTCGTCTTGCCACTGCTGAATGACGCTCCCAATAGCGGTGTCCGACGCGTCTGTCGTGACGGAAATTCGGGCGTTGGGAATCGGATGTGTCAGCAGGGTGGCGTTTGCTAATTGAGCTTTGCATTGTTCGAATGCGGCTCGTGCTTCGGGCGTCCACACAATGGGGTGATTGCCTTTTAATTTGCCTTTTTGCAAATCGTTCAGTGGCGACTGAGTTTGGGCTGCGTCGGGGATAAATCGTCGATAATAATTTATCATGCCGAGCATGCGTCTCAGTTTCTTTGCCGTTGTTGGTTGCTCGAGTTCCTGGATTGCTCGTACTTTATCGGGGAGGGGCTCCGTGCCTTCTCCATTGACGCGGTATCCGAGGAATGATATTTCCGGTGCTCTGAACACGCACTTCGCTGGGTTGACTATGATGCCGTTGTCCTTCAAGCGCTGAAAGAGTTGGCGCAAGTGTCCTTCGTGCTCGTGCTCGGTGGTTGATGCTATCAGGATGTCGTCGATGTAAACGTAGCAGAACTCGAGATCGTGGAGGATTTTATCCATGAAGCGCTGGAACGTCTGCGCGGCGTTGCGCAGGCCGAAGGTCATGTATGGGAACTCGAACAATCCGAATGGAGTGGCGATTGCGGTTTTTTGTATGTCGGCTTCGGCTACGGGGATTTGATTGTAGGCGCGCACCAGGTCTACTGTTGAAAATAGTTTCCTGCCGTGGAGTTGTTGTGCGAAGTCTTCGATGTGTCGCACCGGGTACCCGTCGGGCATTGTTCTCGCGTTCAATGCGCGATAATCGCCGCACGGTCGCCATTCGGCGTTTTTCTTCTCCACCAGGTGAAGTGGCGATGACCAGGGGCTACTGGACGGTCTGGCGATGCCCAGCTGGCACATCACCCTGAATTCTTTCTTGGCAATGCGGAGTTTGTCTGGTGCGAGTCGTCGCGGTCTGTTCGCAACTGGCGGGCCAGGGGTGGTGAAGATCTCGTGCTTCGCCTCGTGCCGTGGAGTGTTTGGTATGCCTGCGGGTCGGCATATGTCTGGGAAATCCTTGAGGATGGCGTGGAACTTATTGTTACTATGTACAAGGTTGATTGCGGTGCTCTCGTGTGCTTCGGCGCGCTGTCCTCTTGTTGCGAGGTGGGTTTGTGCATCGCATAATCGGGCGTTCCTGAGGTCCACCAGGAGTCCGTAGTAGGACAGGAAATCGGCTCCGATGATCGGTTTCTGGACGTCTGCCACTACAAACCTCCATGGGAGATCGCGCCGTAGTCGTAGATTGAGGTTGAGGTTGATCATGCCGAATGTTTTAATCTCTGTATTGTTGGCGGCGTACAACGTGTATGGAGCTGTGGGCCGTTTCTGCTGTAGCAAGTGCTTCGGGTAGATGCAAACGTCTGCACCGGTGTCCACCAAGAACTGTATCTTGCTTTTCTGGTCGGTTACAAAGAGACGGCGCACCTGGTGTGGCAATGCGTCTGCCGTCATTACGCTTTGCCCTGGTCGTTTCCCTGCTCCTCGCTTGCCTTGCAGGGTGGTTTGCAATTTTTCGCCTGCTTCCCGAATTTGTAGTGGTACCAGCATGTGTCGTACTGGCGGTCGCTCCTGTCGCGGCTCTGGCTACGGCTTCTTGCTCGTTGCCTTGAGTGTTCGCGGCGCGAGTGTTCTCTACGGGACTGCTCTTGTTGCGGGGGGCGCTGGCTGTAGTGGGCTCGGAGTTGCCGTATCTCCTCGACCAGTGCCCTCATGGCGTCATCCTGTGGTGCTGCTACTGCGCTGACATGTGATGTGGCGGTCGTGACGATGGCATCTGCTAGATCGGCGACCTCGCTCAACTGTGCTTTCGCCTGTGTTGCCAATATTGCTTGGGCGTTCGGCGGTAGTCGGCTTATCCAGATGGAACGTAGCAATGCCTCGGGGATGGCGACGCCTGCGAGGTGCTGCAGGTGCCGCAGGAATTGCGATGGTTTTCGATCGCCCAATTCTTCACGTTCGAGCAGTTGCTTTGTACGGTGTTCCTGACTCACGCTGAGCCGGTGGATGAGCTCCTTTTTTAGCAGCGTATATCTTCCGGTGGCGGGTGGGTTGGTGAGTACGTCGCGTACTTCCTTGGCGTAGCGGGCCTCCAAATTTCCGGCCACGTGGCCGTATTTGGTTTCTTCGTTGATGATGCCGGAGATAGCGAACTGGCTCTCCACTTGGGCAAACCACATTTCTGGGTCGTCTGGCCAGAAGGGTGGAATGCGGACTTGCACTCGGTTGATTTGTGGATTTGGTTCGTCCATCGTGGCTCGTTTTTTTAACTGACTGAATGATTGACCTGTATGTTGTGTTGATCACGTCGGGGTCACCAGTTTGGGGGTCGTTGTAGGTCGACTGAAACCTCTTTATCAGTTTTTACAGGTTGTTTATTAATTTCCACAACATACAGATATATAAATCTCACAATGTTAACACAGCTTCGGCGGCGTCGGAGGCAGCGGGCTGAGGACCTGAGGGTGTGGTGTACGTTTCAGGAACTCCCGGACAACGTTCCGCTGGAGTCGGCGTGGGGGTGTGGTGTCGCGGGTCCGGGCCTCCATGCGGTTCAGATCACGCAGCGTACTCGGGAACAAGCCGGTTCAGATCACGCAGCTTGTTCGTTGAGCGGGCCGGTTCAGAATCACGCGGCTGCTCGTATCGTGGCTCGCTGGTTCGTAATCACGCAGCGGACTCGGGAACAAGCCGGTTCAGATCACGCAGCTTGTTCGTTGAGCGGGCCGGTTCAGAATCACGCGGCTGCTCGTATCGTGGCTCGCTGGTTCGTAATCACGCAGCGGAGCCTCAGCTACCAGGTTCAAAATCACGCTGGTACTGATTCTCTGTGGTCCGGCGCTCTGCCTTTTAAAGGCGCTCGCTCGGGTGGGGGGTATTGCGTCATCGTCCGTGGGTGCTGTGTGGGGGCACGCGTCGTCGTCCGTTGGTGGGGGTGCCGTTGTTGTCGGCTGTTGTCGGCTCGCATCGTTAGCGCCGAGCCGTGGCTGGCGCCGTTTCGGCCTACCTAGCGGGGAGTGCTAAGACGCTACAAATTCAACGATTTATATCATAGTATGGTTTCTCATAGAAAAATAGGATTATTAATACATTTTGGTGCAGTAGGCGTTAAAATGAGCGATGAAGACAATATTTATCACCTAATTTTAAGGTTTTAAGAAAATTAAATGAGCAGAACAATTCTCATAATACCACAGTAAAAAATAATAATTGTAGTTTTCAATAACTATAATGTTTCAATGTTGAACAACTATTCTTGCTAAATTGTATTTAGTTACTATTTTAGTACCTATGCTAGGTTAAAATTATGTAAAAATTGTTGTCTTCGTCGTCATTAAATGAACAGAACAATTCTCATACCACAGTAAAAAAATATTAAGTGTGGTTCTAAATAGCTATAATATTTCAATGTTTAATAACTATTCTTGCTAATTTATTTTTAGTTACTATTTAGGTGAATATTCTGGGTTAAAATTAGATAATTTTTTTTTTCTTCGTCGTCATCATTTCAACGCCTATTACAAGAAAATGTTCGAAATATATTAATAAGCCTTTTTATGAATAAAAACATAAGAAATCATACTGTGATATAAAAGGGTGAATTCGTAATACGAAATGCTATCTATTACAGGGTGTACATTTTTAACGGGCCATATAAAAAAATAAAAGGTGATGAACCCATCATTTTATTATTCGAAATTATACGTTGTACTGAAAATTTGTAAACGCTGCCTTGTAGAAGGCCACTAAAAAAGTGGCAATGAGGAAGTGCCGTTGGTTTTCTTTTACCATTTCAAATAACTTCAGAAAAAAATAAAACCGAAATCGCTATATTCAGATTTTGTCGAATATCTCCGGAAGTAAGAGGAAATTTCTTGTTTTCTCAACAGAATATTACTAATTTAACCGCCTTTGTAACTTTTACTTAACTGTTGATCTTTATCTTGGACACCCTGTATATTGACTGATATGGTGATAGTAACTTTCTTGTAACAAAAAATTATGAATGACGATATCAACATCACGATAAATCAATAACTATGAAACAACAGATGATCATTGTATTAAAGTTTATGATCAGCCATGATTTAGTACTACATCTTGAATTTAATTTAAAATTAAAATAAAATAAGATTTATTATGTTCGGATTTCCGATTTTGAATCACAGTCAAATAGTACCTTGAAATTATATTTGTCACTAAAATAATTACTACTCTAGTGATGCTTCTATATAGGGTGTCCCACGCTATTGGACCATTAAAAGTTTATAGGGTTCCCGATAAAATAAAAATTTGAAAAAAAATCATCCAAACATGGCTGATTCCATTCTTCTCAGGTGAAATACGTTCAACCTTCTATCACTTCCGATTCTACCGGAAGTAGCAATCAACTTTTTTTTTAATGAAACACCTTATATATTATTATGTTTATGGCTTCTCCGTTTAATTTGAAACATATTTTGTAGAGATGTGTGTATACCTGTCTTTCTTACATTTTCCGAGATAAAAATTAAATTCCAAGATTTTGACCTCAAAAAGGCGTTATGAAAAATGGGCGAATTTCTCTTACAATTAAGATAAAAACGGAAAATTTATATTGAATTGTACCTGAAAGGTACCTCTATGACTGACATATCGTCGGCTTAATATTACAAGGTTGTACGTGCAAATTTGTAAATTTGGGAATAAGGTTTTTAAATATGTTTGCTATATCATAAAATGATAAATTTTGCACTGTCAATAGATATGCTTTTATCACAGGTTCCTAATGATCCAATTTTAATCTTCCAACAAGTTGAAAGGTCCCGCTTTGAAAATATATAGCCCTGCAAAGCTATGGAACTAAAAATTAAAAAAAAATGTTACATGCAACCTTGTAACACCAAGCTGACGATATGTTGCATCTGAAAATGTTGACCATTAGTCATTCATAAATGTCATTAGTAAAGTGCCCACTTCAGTTTTAGTATTTTTTCACATTTTCGAAATTACTATTTTATTGGGGCATTTTCAAACTCTTTGGACTCTTTTATATATACCTTTTATGTTGATCAGGAAAATTTTATCATAAACTGTCCGATGCTGGTCGTAGGAATCTGATAGCGATTGCTCATCTGAGATAGGGGATAACAGATTCTGAACATTTAAGAGGCCTCTTTACCCAAACGCGGTATAGGGAATTGCATGTAAACGAGAGCCAAGATAATTCATGAATTGGTCAACATAATTACAATCGAGACCTGATATAGAAAGTTTAGACATTTATCTATATTTGTACTGTGTGGTTTTTAAGAAATAATAAAATGGTGATATATTATGTTGATTAAAATAATGGCATGTTTAGTCGATTTGTGAAATTTTCTCCTGTATTTATTTAATTAAGACAGGGTACATATAATAGAAATTCCCACAGGGTATTTGAAGTTAATGTTATTGCGAACCACCTTCTTTTTTTGTTCCAATATCATGAATTATAATGGAGTATTCTTGTCTGCACATAAATCCGCTTAGGTGATCAGAAATAAGTCACCATTGATTTATTTCTTAAAACTACTTTGTCTAATTGTAGATAAATGTCTAAACTTTCTATATCAGTTCTCCGATTGTAATTATATTAACCAGTTCATGAATTATTTGGCTATCGCTTATTAATAATGCCGTATATTAGCTGGGGTGAAGAGGCCTCTTATGACAAATATTGCTAAGAAGCCAATTTTATGTAGCAGATGAGAATTGCTAGTTGATTTAGTATTGAGCTTGCTGTATTGTTTTCTATGGCATATTTATATACAGGGTGTCAAAAAGGTCTGGAATACTTTTATTACTTCGAAAATTAAAAATGTTTCAAAAAAATTAAAGGACACGTCGACTTCAGTTTTCAAAACTACACATTTTGTTATAAATCTAAATTTTTGTCATAATTTGTTTTATCAATAAATCGTTTATTTGTTCGCCTCAGATCCGAAGCCGATGAATACAGTATAAAAAATATAAATATAGAATTTTTAACACACAAATTTCTATATTGTTATAGTCAAGGATAATTATGTTTGTTTATACAAGATGGATACTATTTTGATATGTCTTTAATGAACTAAGCAAGTGGTCGGTTCTTCTTTTCCTTGCAGTTGAATAGATGGTACCTATCTGCTGGGCATCTGCATGGGGTGCAAATACATTCTTCTATGTCCGCTTGAAGGAAAGATGGATTATCACACGCCAGATTATGGAAACCATGGAGTGAGACGCATGTTACTAGATGTCGTTGCTTCTGGTTGGGTTCTTTCCACTTATGTGTGTTGAAGCCTGGTCCCTCCGTGTAGTTGTTCACTACGAAAATCATGTTCTTTTCTTCTATTGCTTGTTCGTACTTTTTACGGGTTTGCTGCGTGACTCTTTCGAAGCTCCTTATGATCTCTTCTCCCATAGTACTCGAACTTGCCAGTTGGTAGGTGAAAGTATTCGAGGCGTTTTTTGGTAATGCGAGAACTTTTTTAATCTTGCTTTTATAGTATCTAATTATTGGAGATGTTTAGCCTGTAAGAAAGGGCATAGTGATTTGAACCCATATATCAGTGTCGGTCATATCTTTATATTATACAGTTTGATGGCTGTCTTCAAGCTTAGCTTCTGCAAGTGCTTCATAGAACCGATAATCTGGGCTGTCTTTCTGTGCTTTGCATTGATGTGCTTGGTGAGGGTTAGCGAGGTCTGCATCGTGGCCCCCAGGTAGTATTCATTGAAATAGTTCAGTTGCTGATTTCCTATGTCAATTTTG
Organism: Othius punctulatus; assembly: GCA_951805005.1. Taxonomy (NCBI): domain Eukaryota; kingdom Metazoa; phylum Arthropoda; class Insecta; order Coleoptera; family Staphylinidae; genus Othius; species Othius punctulatus. The sequence continues at coordinate 54,144,600 of OX638142.1, forward strand.
TCACTTGTTTTGATTCGCCCCCCCTTCCTGAACTTCTTTAGTTTGGTCTTGCTTTGATTTATAACCAATTTATATGCTTTACACCACTCATCGAGTCGGTTCATGCTTATTTGTAGTAGTTTAAGATTTTTTGAGTACAGGTAAATCTGCATGCATCAGGCAATCTACTTTCTGTGTTTTGACAGATTCTGGCTGACAGATAATTTGTTTTATGAAAAATACAAGCATAGTAAACTTATTGTAAGTGTAAAAGTGTGCCAGGATCAGTGAACTGAAAAATGCTACAGAAGTTCCCACCTAGCATCCTTAGCAGGTTCTAATTACACAACGGAGCACTTATCGCTTCCAATAACCAATTAAAGCCTCGATAACATAATTAGATACATAAATAAGTCAATACCTATTTATACGTTTAATTAGCTCTTATCAGTGGTGTATTCAAATGCACCGTGACGGGTACAAATTTATGCAGCTTATTTACCCGACGCGCAGCAAGAGGCAAGTAAACAGATTCATTCAACAGCACCTCCGAAATGCCCGGATAACTGCGTGTTCCCCAGGCACTAAACTGGATCGGCTTTCTTCTTAAGTCTTCACAAGATGCCGATTAGATAAGCGAATTAATCACCGCCAACGCCAGAGGAAAATATACGGCGTGAGTGGAATGAATACAAAAAAGTTTCAAAATACGTGTCTGGCATTGATTTCGCCGACCACGTGCACGCACCTGTTGCTGTTGAGAGTCCCGCGAGGTTGACAAACGCGGCGGTAAATAAACAGGGCCGTCCAGACGGCGACGACAGCCAAGACGGTGCTTTCTTCAAATTTACTCTTCATGTGACTAAAACTCCTAAGGAGATTAATTATGGCATGCAGACGTTTGTCTCCATATATCTTAATGATCAAAGCGCGGATATATAAGCATAAAAAATTACAAAATAATGCTTAAAAATGCATAAAAATCTTAGAAAATAAGCATATAAAATAGCATAAAGATCAGAATAAGCACAAAAACGCAGAAAAAGCATATTTTATTTTTTATGAAAATACAGGAAAACAAAACAAAACATCATTTTAATAACAAGAACGCACTATAGGTAGATAAAAGTAATATTTTAATAACATAGGTTTTGGTGAATAATATTAATAACAATAAAAATGAATAACAAATAATGATTACTGCTCATTTTTAAATGAACTAATAATTAAATGTTTTTCTAAATTTTCACCGGAAAATCACATTCTCCTATCACCGGGCACATTTTTTAAGTGTGCAAAGCTTCTCTCCACATCCACACTTGTAATCGGTGCATATTTAAATTTGGGAACAATTGTAATATTTATCAGCAAATCTTCCACGAAATCTCCTTTTAAAACTGTTGATATTTTTTGTAACTCGCCAAACCCTTCATTTTTTGACAAAACTGCATCACATTTTTTAAAAATTATATCTCCTATAGATCCCCGTACGTTTGAGTCGTCGTTCCTAAAATCTTCAACTATTTAAACCGTATCTACCAAAGTAGTGTCCTTTGCTTGGAGTTTATCAATCACTTTGCTTACGAAACTGTAGTTGGTTTTAAGGTATGCTAAATTTTGTACAACGATCCTATCTTTAAGAACTTTGTGGCATTCTTTAATTGCCTCTGACACATTTTCGGGAAATTCTAACGTAAGCTCCTTAAATGAATCGAAATGGTCGGCATAATAGCAGGCAACATCTAGCCACGTACCCCATCTAGTTATAACCGGTGCCGGAGGAAGAGGTACATTTGGCATTCTTTCCCTAAACATTTCAACCCTCAGTGGAGCTTTTAGGAAAATTTTCTTCCCGGCTTTTATCAAATTATTGACCAGGGGAAATTGCAGTCTAATCGTTTCAACAACTCGATTAAAACCATGTGCCAAACAGGTGCAATGCATTAATTGCTCATAAAATACTTTTAAATTAGAATATGCCTTCAACATATATGCAGCGGCATCAGAAAGCATCAATAATAATTTATCATTTGGTACAGGGTTTGGCAAAATAAAAGTGTTAATCCATAGTAAACGAATTTGGCAACGGTACTGCCATTTGTTTTTTCTAACTGCTTGGAACTAATTAAAAATGCATTGGTGGAGTCTTCGTTTAATATTCCAATCATTAAATGGGCGATGTACCGACCACATGAATCAGTAGTTTCATCTACGCAGAACCATATGTAATTGTTGCCAATTATCTTTTTTATTTCCTCAATAGTGTGTTTACATACTTGCCCGACATAGTATTTGCGAATGGTTGATTCGGCAGGAATATGTCTACCGGTGTATTTTCGTAAAAAAGATTTAAACATACTATTATCTAGTTTTTTTAACGGAAAGTTAGAAGATATAATCGTATTGCACAAATCAAAGTAAAATTCCTTTTCATTCTGTGTACAAGAACTCGCAAAAGACTCGGAAATAGTTTGCTGGGTACTCAGGGTACTGCTCGCAGATTTGTGTTTTTTTAAATTTTCCAGGTGAACTGTTGTTTTGATATGTTGTGTTGTGTTAAATTTTTTCTCGCAGTTAATCTACAACATAATACATGCTCGTACCTAGGCCAATAGCAACACAAAATAAAACTTACAGGTTTGATACAAGCCCTGCAAATTAATTTGCCGATCTCATATTTTAATTCAGAATGTCCACGTATCCATTCATCGACGGAAGGTTTTACTTTCGGCATTTTATACAAGAAAACTTATAAACACGTAATACACACAAGGCACAAGCACTGAAGATTGAGATAAATTGGACTGAATTGATAGCACACTTGCCCCAGATTCGTTCTGTGCACGTAAACATAGGGTAATCCCCGAAATAATCAAGCTTTGTTTACCAAATCTCACGTACGCACGCTCACTTTGTTGATGATTTTGTGATAACCAAGCACTCTAGACGTAACGGAGTAATATTAATACTGAATTCTCATTACAATAAGGTGCAACAAAATATATTCCGAGCTAATATAAATAATTTGCTATAAAATTGAGCATATAAGCATAAAAAATAATGAAATATGCACAAAAACTGCATTAAAGCAATTATAAGCTTAAAAACTGAAAATATGCATAAAAGCACAAAAAAAAAATTGTCATGTTACTTCATTTGCTGAAATTCGTATATATACGAGGTCATTTTGGTCTGCTATTAAAACTGATGTAAAGCATAATACCTTGCTATACGCGAAAAACCTTTGCCATGGAACAACTTTGTCTAAACATATAGAAATATACCAGTAACAGACAGATCTCCCATTGACCAAACGCAATACATTTATGCAAACGACGTAGTATTACATGGTCTGGCTGCACTCAGCAGTACGTGTAAATTGCGCGACATGTCCGTGTACGGTTTCCACTTTCGGGATTTCCAGTGCGTGGGTGTCTACGGTGCGTTGGGAATGCACGCTGCACAATTCCGTTAGATCGCGTAGTCAGTCGTACACCATTCTCTGCTGGGAATTCTTCGAAAGAAGCACGCCCAATTCAATTACCTCGCTATTTCGGCATGATGCGATGTGACACGTGAAAGGCCCTGGGAGTGATGCCCGCGGAGGAGATAGCTGGTTGACGGAGGAGCTGGTGAATATCATGACGTCTTCCGCCCGCTGACACTCCAGCATCCCACCAGGACTGACGTAATTCGAATAATTTATGTTTGGTGATCTACATCGACGCGTGGTTTTTTGGGTGGTTCGCGGCGCAGCAGCGCGAGATTATATCGTTTCAGACGCCGGCACAGTTATTCACTTTGGTCTTATTTTAGAGCCGGAGTTTTGTCTGGGAGAAGCGATATTTGTTTTGTTCAAGCACTGTGGCATGTTTGACTGATTGCGTCTGGTACCTGAATCGTTAAAACACGACTGGATGCCTCGAATTAAAACCAAAATATGTTACATTCTGCTGTATATTAAAGAAACACGACGCTAGAAGCATTTGTTTTTTGTTTTTCTTCTCCCACATTAGTAAGTTGTCAATTACATACGGACGTCATGGCTAGTAAATCAGTTAATATGTAACAGCGTTATGTTGCAATTACGTAACAGTTATGGGGGAATTATCTGTATGAGCATCAGTGGCGGTTTAAGCAAAATAAAACACCTCCCACCCCTCCACCCATCCCACTCACATATTTAATTAACATAAAATTGACTAGAATACATAAAAGTAGTAGTAGTATTCATATGTTCCGGCTTCAAATATATTGTTTCAATGACACGCCTAGCTACCACGGCACCCGGGGCGGACAACCCCCCGGGGGTTCGAACATCCACCCACGCAGCTGTACACCTGCACATCACCTGCGCACAGTCCTGAAACGATAGTTAGAATCAAATAGATTAAATTCTTGTAGGACAGAGATACAGAAAGAGCTTTACCTCTGTAAAAACATACCCAGGAGCAGACATAAATTCCGACCACAACCCAGTCGTGGGACGATTGAGACTCCGAATGAAAAAAAGTAGAAAAGAAAATAACTACCAACACAAGATTCGACATTCGTAAGCTAAAGGAGACAACCACAAAAGCTTAAGTAGAGAAAGAACAGACATATTTGTAGCAACAAACTATACCACATGTACAGAAGATGTGATAAAAAGAGTAAATACAGAAGTAGCATAGATTCAGAGAAAGCTCCTAACACCAGAAAAAGGCATCAAACGAAAATTCTTGATGACAGATGAGATTCTGCAATTAATGGAAAGGAGAAGAGGCTTCAAGAACACAGATAACGTACAGTATCATAGAACACACAAAATAATTAGACACACATAAGAGAAGCAAAAGAAGAGGAAACGAAACAGAAGTGTGCAGAGATAGAAGCGCTGCAGATTAAACATGACATTTTTAACGTACATAAAAAGGTGAAGGAGGTTACTAGAACATACAAAAGAAAATAAGTGAGCAAACTCGTTGACAACGATGGCAACATACTAATCGACAAAAACGCAATAATGAACACATATAAGACATATATCAAACAACTATTCCAAGACGAAAGACCAGACTTCATCAAATACAGCCTGAAACAGGTCCAAGCATTCTGAAAGACGAAGTACGAAATGCCATAACACAACTTAAAAACGGGAAAAGTCCAGGACCAGACGGATTCCACGCTAAATTTTTGAAACTACTAGACGACGAAGGAATTAAATCCCTAACCGACATCCTTAATAATATCTACAACACAGGTGTAATACCACAACAGTGGTTGAATTCAGAATTCGTAACACTTCAAAAAAACGCATCGGCAAAAATATGCGATGAATATAGAATAATAAGCGTAATGAGCCACCTATTGCAAGTGTTTCTAAAAATTATACATAAAAGAATATGCAATAAAGTGAAGGACAACTGGGACCGACACAATTTGCATTTAGAGACGCAGTCGGGACAAGGGAAGCTCTCTTTAGTGTGCAAGTATAAGTACAGAGATGCAGAGACATGCATTGTGATGTATACGCGTGTTTCGTTGATTACAAAAAGGCCTTTGACAGAGTCCAACACAAAAAACTGATACAAATTCAGGAAAACACAGGAATAGACGACAAAGACCTCAGAGTAATTACAAACCTATACTAGAACCAAACGGCAAGCGTAAGAATCAGAGACGATAGCACAGAAAGAATAAAAATTCTACGCGGTGTGAGGCAGGGATGTGTACTGTCTCCTCTGTTATTTAACATCTATTCTGAAGTCATATTTGGGGAAGCCCTAGTAAATACACAAGAAGGAATTTCTTTAAAAGGAAAACGTATAAACAACATCAGATACGTAGATGATACCATGATCATGGCCGACAACATAGAAGACCTACAACTAATAATGAATAGCTTAATAAGCACTAGTCACAGATATGGACTAGATATCAACATGGACAAGACCAAATTCATGATCATAAGTAAAAACAACCCACAACACCATCAACAGCAACTGGAGCTGGAGCAGAGGAACATCGAAAGAGTTAAAAAATATGTATATCTAGGCACCGTTATTAATGAGCAATGGGACCAGACACAGGAAATAAAAAGCAGGATTGAAAACAGCAGAAATATATTCATTAAAATGGCCACAGCCTTTAAAAGTCGTGATCTAACTATAGACACCAAAATGAGACTCTTACGCTGCTACGTATTCTCTGTGTTAATTTATGGAATGGACGCTGACGGTTGCTAACACAAAAAAGTAGAAGCATATGAAATGTGACTCTACAGAAGGATATTAAGGACATCATGGAAAGACCGTATTACCAATGCCGAAGTACTAAGAAGAATGGACAAAACGACAGAAATCCTGACGATTAAAACCAGGAAACTACAATACCTGGGACACATCATGCGCTACTCTAGTAGATACGGACTCCTTTAGTGCATACTACAAAGCAAAGTTGAAGGAAAAAGAAACATTGGGAGAAGAAAAATCTCGTGGCTAAAAAACTTGAGGAGTTGGTTCTCCACGACAACAACAGGCCTCTTCTGGGCAGCTGTGAACAAAGTAAAGATAGCCAATATGATAGCCAACGTCCGGATAGGCACTTGCAGAAGAAGAATGAGCATCTGACAGAACGAAAATGTATCAATTTGTGCTTAATTTTCATTATTACGACTGAGAGTACAAAAAATAGCGTACACTACTTGAGTAGTAAGGCCCGTTGCGTAAACTTTCTCTTCGTGCGTAATATGCTTCTTACAGCTCTCGTTATGTAATATACTTAGTATTTCTTCCAATACCTACTAGCCTCTATTATCTCCATATGTATGTAGCAGTCCTCGCATAACTCTATTACAAATTTTAAAAACTTACTACTTTTGACAACAAAATCTACTTCGAAGTTTCTTTAAAATGTGGAGATAAACCATATATGTAGTATTCAGGGTGTCCAAGATAAGGATCAACAACATGAGGATCTCGGAAACCATACAAGTTACAAAGATTGTTAAATTACAAAAAAATTGCGCAATTTAGTTAACCCAAAATAGGTACTAATATAGTAACTAAAAATAATTTAGCAAAAATAGTTATTAAACATTGGAACAATATACATATTTAGAACCACACTTATTATTTGGAACAAAGGGAGAAAAGGATTGGAAGTAGTAGAAGGTGCAAATAATGGTCCAAAAAACTAAAAAAACACAGAAGACAAACAGCGGCAACACACAGGACATGAATATAGAAAACAACGATAAAATAGATAATATAGAAAATAACACAAAACCAGAACAAAATAGCAATAACAAAATAAAAATAAAAAGAAAGGAGGAAGGGAAAAAGAAAAAAAAAAGAAAAAATAACAATAGGGACATGGAACATTAGATGATACATGGGAAAAGAAGCAGAACTGGTGGAGGAGGCGAGAAAACATAAAATAGAAATACTATGAATTACCGAAACAAAATAGAAAAGACACGGAATAGAAAATATACATGGAAGATACTGGTTGGTATGGACAGGAGTATATGAAAATGAACGAGCAAAATGATGGTGTAGGAATTATTATAAGACCGGAAAGGATAAAAGATGTAATAAAAGAAAAACATATATACGAAAATAATAACGACCATATAAATAAAACTAGTCGAGGTTGAAAGATGGACACTGATAGTAGCATACGGACTGAACGAAGACGCAAAGAAAGAAGAGAAAGACACAATCTTTGAAAACATACAAAGGGAAGTAGATGAAGGAAAAGAACACATAATGATAATGGGAAATCTAAACGGAAGAGTAGGATGCCAAAATAGCGGAATAGAAGGGATAATGGGAAAATAAGGAGAATAAATTAAAAACAACAATGGAGAAAGAATAATACAATTATGCATTTAAAACAACCTTGTGATAACAAATACAAAATTCAAACACGAAAACATACACAAGTACACAAGGGAACAGCCAAGCAGAAATGAAAGATCGATAATGAACTACCATCTAATTAATAGAAACAGCTGGAACAAAATAATGAAAGTAAGAGTTACAAGGCAAGCTGAAATAGTAAGTGACCACCACCTACTAAAAATGAACATGAGTTAGAAGAAAATACAAAAAAAACAGACAAGAGGTGGATAAAAGTTATAGAAAAGATAAAAGCCCACAGATTATTAGAAACACAAACACAAGAGAAATACATAGAGATACTACAAAATAAATTCAGATAATTCGAAATGAAGCTAAACATAGAAGGAAAGTGGGAAACATTAAAAAAATATATACTAGAAGCGGCAAAGGAGACCTGCGCAACTACAAAAATTGGAAACAGGGAAATGAAAAAGACAAACTGGTGGACAGAGGAAGTCCTGTATCGTGTTTATATATCAAAGTAAGTAATAATTGTTATAAAATTACTTTAGGAAGATGGCCTTTATTTATCAAAGTAAGTATAGCAAACCTTATATCGCTATAAAGAGAAAAAAAGTCTTTTTAAAAATGTCAAAGCCCACTATGACTGTCATTTAAAACAATTAAAGTTGGTATTATAACTATAAAAGTGTGATCTTTTTTCAAAAAAATTAAAGCATATGTTGCATAAGCTCTTAAAACGACAACTCTTTCCTCATTTAACCGAATCTCTATGTCTTATGGTTTCCGAGATCCCAATGCTTAAAATGAAAAAGATTCACCCTGTATATTGTAAATTATATCCTGGGCAGTTTTCGTTTGTGCATGGTTTATGTATATGCCCTTGTTTTAAATTTTATAGCGAAATTTTATAGTGAGACTATTTTTCAATTTTTATCGAAATATCGTTCAAATCAATATATCTCAAGGTTTTCCTTTACATAAGATGCAATCTTATAACGCATTCAAATAAATTTATATGCAATTTAGAAAAGTGCCTACCAAAATGTTACATATACTGACTGAGTATGTTTGGATTTATCGTTTGTTATTTTCATAGTTATTTTTGGCGCTAGTTATTTTCATAGTTATCTTTTATTCATAGTTATTGGGTTTAAATGTATAATTTTAACTTTTATATTGAAGGGCTTAAAATCTGAAACATTCTAATTACACCCTTTTACCATCTTTTAGTAACCAATTTTTCCAAGTAGTAGTTCAACTCTCCAAGGATGATTTTATGCAGAATTTAACAAAAATTATGCACGAAAGTTTTTCTGTTTGCTTCTGGGAAATAATTAAACATATTGGCAAATTTCAAATTTCAATTTTCGGAAATTGATTATTGAATACCCCGTTTCACTAAAATTGATACCTACGGCTGGCTCTCAGAGCGCAAATAATGACCTTCGCCTAAAATCCGTTTCCATTGAAACCATCTATTTACATCACGTTCATAAATCTTTTAAATGTTTATTTCCTAGTCCCTTTAAATACATTACAAATGTATTTTTGTATACAAAAGGGAAATTTGAAGGGACGGGGTCATAAACTAGTCGTCGATAATTTATGTGTTAACACCTTTATTGCAGATATCATTAACTAAAGGCGCCGGCCTCAATTTGATATTAAGTTAAAGAGGATTTTCAATATATTATTTCCTAGTTCTATTTAAATTTTGAAGGGACGATGTCATAAACTGGTCGTCAATAATTTATGTGTTGACACCTTTATTGCAGATATCAAGGGATTTTCAATATTTTATTTGCGAAATTTGAAAATTCAAATATGCCAATTTGCTTAATTATTTCCCAGGAACCCACTGAAAAAGTTTCGTGCATGGTTTTTGTTACTCCCTGTATATGTCGATGTCGATAATTTTGAAATCTTGAGATATAGCAATATGAACATTCTTCGGTAAGAATTGAAGAAGTGTAAATAAAAACTTTCATTATTATTCTTCTTATTATTAATTTAAAAACAAGCCTGCAGTAACATTTATAATAAATAGAGGCCACAACAAATAGCCCATTAGACACGTATTTAAGAGTCATTACCTACGTTGACAAATTCTGTATGCAATACATTAATGAATTCACGCCTGCCTGATACTTGTTATAAGAGATATTAAAGGATATTTTATAATACTGCATAAATAGCAGTTGGTCTATTCAACAGTTTATTTTAATCTTATTCTTTAAGAAGTTGCCGCATTAATTAATTACAGCGGAGATGCATGCTATATCATTTACAACGACATGCTTCCCAAAAACATATAAATTCAAGCTTCTGTTCTACGGAAATAATTAAATTATATTTATCAAGGTGAATTGGTCGAATGTCATAATGCAAAAAAAAAGTTGCTCAACTGAATGATTTTTTTATCATTCATTTAAATATTAGTCCGTGGGTCTTTATATAAAGTTATATAACTTATGATGCCATTATATATTAAAATAAAAATTAGCATCTACTGTCGATTTAGTGCGGCTCACCGCGTAAATTTGCCTTATCTAAACCGATTATGTCATCCCAGAAATGCAAATGCGGGGCGAAATAGCCATAACTTCCCGCGCAAAAAAATAATTTGACATTCCCCAGCGTTGTAAATGTGAAAAGCCACGGATTCCGCTGTAGAAAGAGAAGAAACCGAGCGCACGTTCAAGGCGAAACGGTCCGAGACGATTCCGTTTCGTGTGTATTCAAATGCGCCCGTGATTCACTTTGAATTCACAGCATCAAACGGCGACCTTGCGCAACAGCTGATGAATTATTCAAGAACGCCCCCGCCCATCCACCTCTTCCATCCTGGTGCAATATCCAACTCTTTTTAGAGTAAAACTGCAGTGTATACGGAAATAAGATATATTTTTTTAAATCATCGTCAAAGTAGGAGAGACCGCTAGTAACCTGAGCTGAAATAGGCACTAAGGTAATGCATTATGGTATAATTTTGTGCAAATTGAATTGCCTATATAACATATTAGAACCACAGATTCCATAACCTATTAGCATTAAATAGCAAAATCTCCTTTTCAACAATCAGGTTTGTCATTGACTATCTTGGACTAGTTTCCACCGTCGTCATCAACAAGTACCAAATCGATTTATTTATGGAACTTACTGATCCCCAGGTCGAAACTAGTCCATGTAAATCATAATTGAAAAATAATTAACCTGGTCAAAGAAAAAGTGAGCCGAAATCGGCACTAAAGCAATCCACAATAAATACATAATATAAATAATATCAGCATGAACGACTATAGAAGCTGTGATAGCGTTGAACTGTCATGGTTTTTTTTAAATTTTTATATTTATTTTGCCTATTTAATTTAAAGTTTTCATGAAATTGTAGGAACTTTTGTCTAGTTCTATTTTAAACGAATTCTTCAAATCCAATTCTCTATTATAGGAGGTGTCCCACAACTTCGTGGCATTAATTCAGGAGCATGCTAATAAACACAACATTAAATGAAACTGTAAATATTTTTATTTCGAATCGCGTTTGTTTCCTAAATATAGGTCCTTAAAGTGTTACTTAGCACATCAGTTTTCTTATTACCATTTCTACTAGAGTAGACTTGAAAATTTGATATTTTGCGACGAGTCACCCACTATCAATACACACGTTCGCAAATAATTACAATCATCTCAGTAAACATAGTGCCGTAGAAACAGGGGTTCTTCTATGATTATTGCTACATAAAAACTTTGACGTTAGGATATTTTTAGATCTTATAGCATTTTTCCGTGAATTAGCTTTATTGTCATAAAAAATGTGTACTTCTTAAACTTCAAAAAATGAAGTGTTTCTGAGATATTCGAGATTAAACTAGGCAAAACACATAAAATAATATTAAAAAAATGTTGGATCTTTCCGTGTACAGGGCAAGAAATAAAGTTAAAAAAATTGTCATTTAGAAAAACTTGTTGATTTATTTGGCAAATAAAATGTCAATTCTAAAACTAATAATGTATAATAATAATAATAAAATTATATGTATTGGTGTGCAAAATGTGTTTTGTCCCCCCCCCTGAAATAAAATCGTTGGCAATGTCATCCAAAACTGTAGTCTGACCGAGTCCCAAAATAGTTAATTTTCTACTCCTACACATTAATTGATATATTAAACATTCGCTACCTGTACTTAAATGATAGTCATTTAGATATACATTTTTATTAAGATACAAGTTTATCTAAAAAGCCATGACAAATGACAGATTATTTGCAACAGTATTCAGCCATCTTCAGGCAAAATTGTCGAATATTAAGAGCGACAGTATATCCTGGGGGTATTATACATAAATGTTCACAAAATTTGTAATGTTTAACTGGATACGATCATATTTCACCCAAACTTTCAACAGAAACAGTGAGGCGCAAATGCCAGTCAGGTCATTTATCAACGATAAATATAAAACTCAAGTTGAATGATCAAATTCTTACTGCATTTATCAAATTTGATCCTAAATGTCAACATAACTTGTCAGAATGCAAAATAGATTTGATGATTTTACTTGAATTTCACAAACTTGATGCAAATGTTAAATTTTTAATTAGTTTAAGGACACATATCATATTTCACCTAAGATTTCAACAGAACTAGTGAGAAACAAACGCCAGTCTGCGAAATATAATTGATAATTCGTTATTGTTATGAGTCGTTATTATAAGATTTGAGGCTAATATGACTGGACTATAAACGATATTAACAATTTGAAGTGAACCTTTCAAAAGTGAATTTTCTTTATTAACATTGGTTATGGAATTGTATTCATAATTTTGGACAACATTATCTAGAGAATTTGATAGTTTTGTACAATGATTTTTTAAATTTAACATCTCAAATTTGATCTGAATTTTACCATATTTGGTTTGAATTTTGCAAATCAAAAACACTCAGATTAATCGTAGAATTTGAAAAGTTTCCAATTTTAACGAATTACGACTTTTAAACTGTATTTTTCAAATTTTAACAATATATGAAAAATATTCATGTTCTAGAATTGTAAAAAAATTGTCGACAATAAGGGTAAGGGGTATAATATAATAAGGGTATAATTTTAAGGGTAAGTGGTAAAGTTGAAACTGAAATTTTATAAAAAATTACCACATTTAAGGACAATTTATATCTTTCAACTGTAATTTACAAATTTCTTCAAAATTTTTCACTGCTATTCCTAATTTTTAACAAAATATATAAAATTTTGTTGGCAGGTGGCAAATTCCATCGGTAATTTTAACAGAAACTCACAAATTCTATTGTCTGTTGTCACGTCCAATGTTAACAAAGTTAATAACAAGATTCAATATGAATTATCAAATTCTGACTGCAGTCATCGAATTTTATCCTAAATGTTAACATAATACGTCAGTATTCAAACGATTGTACGATTTCACCTGACGATTTTTTACAATTTTTTGTTACGATATTACACGAGATTCACAAATTTGGGATACAAATGTTAAATATTGACTCTCTAATTAGTAGAATTATTAGAATATTAGAGTCTAATATCTACTAATATCAAGCGCAGATACTTATCACAGTTTAACTAAAATTACAACACAACTAGTGAAAAGTAAAGATTATTTTTTAATTTTTAATTTATATTTTGCAGTGTGGCGCAATATTTAATTGACAATTCGAATATTAGAACTTAAAGAATCGATTTTTTTAAAGATTTTGCATAGTACTCACCAATTTGGTCAATAAATGTAAAATTTTAACAGCGATTCTTAAATTTTAACAACTGAAATTTGATCTGAATTTTCCATATTTGGCTGAATTTTCAAAAGTTGGGCTGTGGTTGTGTGAGGCTCAAAAATCCACATTAGTGATCAAATTTGAAAAGTAATTTTAACGATTTACTAGTTTTCATCTGTAATTTTCAAATTGACTAAATGGAGTGGCCACATTTGATACGCTTGGCATGTTATTAACCTATAAATAAAACTATTACAGTACCTAAAGTTTCTATACGTCAGAATTCAATCGATTTTACGACTCGTCATATATTGTTTTTCTTCTTTCCATTTCGTTACTTAATCTGTCAATTATTTTAAGTATTGATTCTGAAATTTTGTCTGCCAATCAATTCTACTTCTCCTGCTCTAGTGTTATCCGACTGAATTTTTCGTTTTTATTTTTCCAGTTCGTGTCATCTTCAAACTAAGTTACTTTCGCTGTCATTAGTGCTCAATTTTCATAAATATTACATTTTCTTCTTATTCCTTGCAGGTACTCTGATAAAGATCCGTACAATACTGATACAGTTGATAGATAGATCTCAGACAATTGTAGCTAAATACTTGATACATTAAATCGAGATAACATATTTCCCTATAAAATTGATAAAACAGTGGTTTCTAATCTTTGAAGTTAAAAGAGGTAGCTGGATGCTTCACTTCTTCTAGTTTCCTTTTTTCGTTCGTCATTTCTTTATTTATTTGTATATTTATTTCTTATTGTGACTTACGCCTTTGATATTTTTCCAAACATTTGCCGCCCCAGGAATTTGTCGCCCTTCCCTAAATCCGCCACTGCCATTTCCCTTGAATCGATAAAGTACTTTGGATACGTGGCTATTTAATAATTTCACAACGACCATACCCTGGATGCAGTGTTAATTAATAACTCCACAACGACCATACTCTGGATACATTGTTAATTTAACTCCACAACGACCATCAACTGTTTTTAATTAATGAAAACACAACGATCATCAAATGTTTTGCGACGAAGGAACGAAATGGGTTTTACAATTTCTGCGGTCAGTACGAAAATATTGTCAGGACAAGGTATAAAATGTAGTTAAGCTCTATCCAATACGCATTGTTCGGCGTTAGGAACCTGCATTACTACCTTTATAAATGTTGCTCCATTCACTAGCGGCACGGGGCCCTGATGTCACTTGATAGGTTATATTATTAGTATGGAATTGACTTTAGAATTTTTAGTGTGGTGTACATTTGATTTTGTTGCGTTTTGTTGTTCACCAAAGAAATTAATGCTCAAAATCTGACTATTATTAGTATCGAATTGACTTTATAATTATTAGTGTGGTGTACATTTGATTTTGGTGCGATTTGTTGTTCACCCAAGAAATTAATGCTCAAAATCTGAGTCTTCATCTGAGATGCATGCACGTAGATTTATGCCACGAAGTTGTGGAAGACCTTGTATATTTAGTTATTCACGTAATTTACATTGTAGGTCTGATTTCTGTACCTTCTATATGTGTTGAAAAGTTAGAGTTTGCTGAATCAAAATTAAGCCCTTTCGCTACATATGGTAATAAGCTATTTGTATCAGCTCTCTGTACTTCAATCAACGAGGCATAAACACACATCCTATTTTAAGTGAATTCTGAGTGTACAAATTGTAATTATGAAAGGAACAGCGCCCAGTCTTCACGAGGCACTCCAAATATAAATCAAAAATAGATACACACGTATAAAAGTTGCTGTGAATCGTATCAATCACTGCCGAATTTCCTGGAAAAAACGTTGAGTGCGACGGCTATCATCGAGTAATATCCGTTCCAGTAAGTGGGCCCCGATTTCCATATGGTATTTATAGCGACGAATTTGTAAGTCGAAAATTAATGAGCGATAAATCAATTACGCCACATCCAGCTGAAGCCATCGCTACGTAATTCCTCATTGTTCGCGCGTGAGCAATTTAACATCGGACAACAGTCGCGTGTGCATTACATCGGCGTGCTTAATCGGCGTGTATTAATTAATATCAACATTGCCAGAGGAGTGGACGAGACTAAACAATGGGTTTAATTCGCACGTTTTGCTGGTGCGCGGAATTTGCGTAAGTAGCTTACTTACAGCGAAGAATGAGATGCTGTGATGTGATGCTGGAATCACTCGACGCAAATAACAACCGGGTGGAAAAATGGACAGCAGAGGGCAATGGTCAGGACAAAAACAGCTAAAGGGAAGAAGTGCTAAACACTGGTTATTTTAGAATCCGTGTGCGCGCAGTGATCCAGTGGAACAATCACCGGCAGAAGAGAGTCGTGTTTCTGCAATATAAATAAAGGATCAGCTCTTCAGCTCAAGACAAATTTACATTCGTGTTAGGAACTCCCACAAGTGAGCAAACATCAAAGGAGTAGAAATTGGCAAACACAGTTGGGCGAAAGTGACCTAACAGTTGAACACACACGGGCACGTGTGCGTGACTTTTTCCTCTTCTTGCTTTTCACGCATGGCTTTAATTGCCTGCATCGGATGTGCGAGGGACTCCCACGCCGTCTTCGACCTCTTCAATCCGCGGGTAGGCCGGCCAGGCACGTAAATCCAACCCTCGTGCAGCCATAAATTACGGGACTGAGGAAACGTAGGGCCTTTGTGAGCGGACAGGTTTATGCAAATTAATTATCGCCGCGTATTACAAATTCACGGCGGAATAATGGCGATGTAAACGAAGACGATTTAGAAAATCCCGACCGTTTCCGCATTATCCTCGCACCACAACCGTGTTCCTAATCCAGGGAATTTAACCTCCGTTGTACTTTAGTCCTACAAATTTTCATATCAATCACACACAACAGCCGTAAAAGAGCGCTGTTTACAACCGCTATTTTAATTATTCACATCTCGTGCGTACTAAAAATGCAAGATAAAAAAGTAATACGTACGAAAATGTACGTTTCTTGCAAACTGAATCTAATAGAGGTAATACAGCTCAATATTGCAAAGAAATAAGAAAATCAACCAGGCCGAAGTAACATGGCTAATTGGCTAATAATTTAAACTCTTAGCTGTACAATTCTTGAATATAAAATAGAATATAGAATATGGAATAATCAAAAAATGTACAGCCAAGAGTTTAATTTATTAGCAAATTTTCATACATTTACTTATTATTCATGAAAGTGTTTCGCATGTTTCGAAAGTGTTTCGTTTGTTTTAACAACAAATTTAGACAATTTAATAGTTTTTATTATAGGACACTCATGACTGTTATTTGGTGTCATATACCAATATCATATAAAACTAATCGGAGAATAGTTTATAACAAAATTTGTAGACTTGTAATAGTTCGAAACTAGGTGTTATACGAATTCTCATAATTTGTAATCTTTATTTTTCATTGCATTTCATTGCATTTCATTGCATTTATTATTTATTGCACATTTGGAGGCACGAGCTCCCGAAGAGGTGGGCAATCTGCAGAAGATCATACCTCATGATTCACCTAGAAGAGTTATTTGCACTGTTGCCCTGAAAAATTTATAAAATAATGAAATTCAGTTTACATAAAATTAAAATAAGTGCATCAAGGAATTCTCAATTGTGATCTACAATGCAACACCAGCATTTAATAAGTTTAGATGCAATATATAATTCTCAACTGGGTTCAACAAGGAAGACCCAATTGGGTTCAACAAGGAACACCCAATTGGGCTCAACAAGGAACTCCCAACCGGAACCCCCTGGAACTCAATGGGTTGTTATTACAGTGTTAGGGTATGTTAACGGATGGGTAAATCTACAATAATAATTGAAATCAGGGTTCTGCTTACATTCAGACACAAAATTCTTAAATCTTTGACAAAACGTATAGCAAACTATACATTTTTGGGAAGCAGAAGAACGAGGTCTTCTGCTGGTACCTGGTATAAAAATATGCAGTGCGTTCTGCTCTAATTCGCAATAATTCGTAAACCCTTAAGAAAATGTATAGCAAACAATAAATGAAACAGCAACCCAAACAAAAACAAACGCAAGAAAAATATACCAATTAACAAAAACGAAAAAGCTACCACAATGCTATATAAACAATAGCAGTAATACCAATGCCAAAAGGAAAGGATATAAAAAATAATTTGCAAGCAATTAACGTAATTTTCAAATTAAATATTATATACTTACATCGGATTTTGCTCGCAGACAAAGGTTCTTTCGGCAGACTGGAATACCGAATGATGGTGATCTAGAATGACAATAAATTACATAAATCATAAATGTCATTAATTACATAAATCATGTACATGTAATACATGTTCATGTATTTTATGTATAAGTAATGAGGTAAAATTAAACGCAGATTACTTTGTTTATATCACTTGAGTTTATTAAATCGTGACTATAGTTTCGACACTTAGCGTGTCATTTTCGAACGGACAATAGGTACAATACGTACAATACAATATAAGTAATGACTATAATATTTTAAATATTTTACATAATTATTATTGTTAGTATTGCTATATTTTATGATGTACCTAAACAATGTAATTTTACACGACAGAATCATTTACAATAATTTAAATAAATAACTAAATAATAAACTAAATATAGGTCGAAATTATGCAAATTTTTGTAATTTAAGACAAATGAAATATTAAAACACTTCATGGAATTTTGTTCCACACACAAATGAAATATAGGCATCTACATCCATAGGTATCGATGATATTCCTATAAGTAGACTGGAATACTGAATGATGGTGAACTGCAATGACATTATGCAAAAATTTAAAATTTGAGATTTGGAGACAAATCAAGTATTAAATACTTACATGGAATTATGTTCCACACATAAATGAATGACAGGCATGTAGATCCAAAGGATCCTATCAGCAGAGTGGGATACAGAATGATGATGATCTGAATTGATAAAATATGTGTCAAAATTGTGCAAAATTTTTGAGATTCTAGCGATAAAATTTACCCGAATTTTTTGGGGCATTTTTCATTTCTAGTCCTAATTTTGCTGCATTACAAATAAAGTTATTACTGATTTGATTACAAACTAAAATTGTGTATAAACAATTATTTCTTTAGACGACATTGCCTTCTCGTCAATTTTGATGTATTAGAAATAGGTTTATTTGCGGTGTGATATCGGTATAAACTTATATAGCATTAGTACTAACAAATACATTAGACAGATTCTACCCAAGATTATCTGGTTCTGATTATAAACAATAGTTTCGCCATTAAGCATATACGGATTACGATTATACATATACTGAGTTGCGTGAACTGTGGTACTATTTTTGTCACCAAAGTTTATTTTCTCCATATGTACTAGTATTTTTTTGTTATACGTGATAAATAATGTTTATTGCCTAAGTAGTTTCGGCAAAGCCATAGTTGAAACCAGATTAACTTGGGAATATGATAAATTGTTTCAATTGATTTTTGAAAAAAAATCTGCAGTTTTATATTCTTTTCAAAAATTTTATAATACGAATTAAATTTATAGTGTTTTCTGAACTTTGTTTAGCATTTATTTTTAATTGTCAGATATATTCTCCCATTTTTCTAAGAAATTTCGACCAAAACAAAATTATTTACTCATGTTTTGATTGTAGGTATTTGTCGAAAGTTTTATATTGTATCGTTTTTTATTTTGCTTATATTTTCAAAATTTATGATTTTTTTTGGTAGATTATACTCATATTAAATATTTTATATAGTCGAATATTGATAAGAATTTAAAATATGTAAAGGATCAATTTTAGACGAAGTTTAACATTTAACAAAACTTTTCTGCAATTTTTATAAATTTGTAGCATGCTGAACATTTTCTAAAGGTTTTAAAATTGGATTTGGATTTGTCAAAAATTATAATTGATAAATAATTTGTTTTATATATGATAAATATGATATAATATCCGTTTTTGATATGACATGATAGGTATACATTTCGATTAGAAACTCGGTAGATTTCTATCAGAAACTGCTTCAAATTTTACCAAACTGATAAATGATTGCAGCGAAGGCAATTTTGACTTGTTTTGTCGATTTAATATGAAAGTATTTTGCAGTTTACAATTCTTTTGCACTTGTTTTGGTTCGTAATTTTAATATTGAATTACATATTTTCTGAAAGGATGTTGTCTTTATTATCAGATGTTTTGCCAAATTAAAAAAAAGAAGCATAAAATACAACACTACGAAAAATCAATGTATTCATGTATATCTACAGGGTGAGTTTTTTTTATTTTAAGCATTGGGATCTGGGAAACCATAAGACATAGATATGCAAGATATGCTTTTGTTTAAAAAAAAAACATAGTTTTTGAGTTATAATACAAACTCTTTTTTTCTCCTTACTCCTTATAACGATATAAGGTTTGCTGTGGATACTTAATTTCGTAAATAAATGTGATGCAGAAATTTTCGTTGTATAATTTGAATAGAATTTAGTATAATTAGAATAGAATAGAATTAATAGAATTCTCGTAGTAAGAGGAAAATAAAGTATTCCATGGCAAACTCTGTTTTTGCTACTCTCAATAATAAAAAATAGTCTTGTATCGTGTTTATTTGTCAAAGTAAAAAAAAAGTTTGTATTATAACTGAAAAACTGTATTTTTTTTAAACCATATCTTGCATAAGCTCTTAAAACCACAACTCTTGCCTCATTTAACCTAATCTCTATGTCTTATGGTTTATGAGATCCCAATGCTTAAAAAGAAAATAAAAAACTCACCTTTTATATATAACAAAATCCCAACCATGTAAAAGCAAATCAAAATATCAATGTTTTTAAAAATCAACTTGTAGCTTTTATAATTGAAAACTGTGTCCCTTCACAAAAGTGTTCTAATACTCTGAGTTTGAATGCATGTAACAAAGTATCCATTTTTTTAAGTGTTATATAATTTTGTATTCTTATATTATTGTATTTGTATACTTTTATATTATATTGTACCTGACTTGTCCAATCAACAATGTATGTGCTTTTAAGGATGAATAAACTGAACTGAAAATAGTAAAATAAAATACTAGTCATTAACCTACATTATTATTTTAGAAAAAAATAAAATTTGAAAATAAGTTTCTACAATTTTTACATTTTCATTAAATATTCGATTTTTTTCGATGTGGCGGTTATTGTTCTTATATTTAAAAAAAATAATCTCGATTTTACTTTTTATTATTTTATTATTTATAATTAACAACATAATTTTAATTGGAAAACCCTACATATTCTCACACTAGTCAAAAACCCAACTAAAAAAATCATACTTTGCTAGATTTTTCCCTAATTAAATTTAGCATTCCATTGTAATAGAATGTTGCTCCAGTTATACGATCGTGGATTATCTTTGATCGTGGTTGAGTTTCAAAGGATACTATTGTATTAACAATTGTACCCTAGGTAGCTGAACCATGGTCAAAGATGAGCCACGATCGTACAACTGGGCCTAAATCCTAAGGCCCTTTTTACAAACTGAACCACGATGAAAGATAATCCACGATCGTACAACTGAGCCTTATAATGTGAAATTTTCTGAGACATGTGTTCAACGATTGTCTTAAATGATTAATGTTGTTGGCCATGAAACATATGTCGCTTCATGTATTCAGATCCAAATATCAATTTACGTTGTAAAATAAAAATTATTTGTCCAAAGGCAGTAATTATTAATTTTTTTCAACCAATGGACTGTTTCTAATTACATTTACAATTATAAAAGTAAAAGTTGCATCAATAAAACGAACAAATTATGTTAATTAAATGGATCTAATTGTATGTATTGTGATGAAATCTATTTAAAAGTAATTCTACAAGAAAAGTCCCGAAAAAGTATTCCAGAAAATTTCAAATAAATACGAATTTCTTAAAAATCCTCGAGCAATTCTCATGTATGAAGAAACTAATTCAATTGTTGAAACGCGATGATTTCGAAGAAAATTCCCGAAAAAAATCACCGTTCCAGAATTACATAAAAGATAGAATACAAGAAAATTTCCGGAGACCAGACTTTTGTACAGAAAACAAATAAAAAGAACATCATGGTGTTTATTTGAAACGATTACATTTATGTATCTATTGTTAATTCAAAATAATAATAGGATATTTCGGAAATAGTTATTGATGTAGGAAAATCGATTCTTATTAACACTAACCAGAATTTTCTTTTTAATATCAGCCAGTTTTCATTCATTCATTAATACCTTGCGTATTAACAAATAAACAATACGTTTTTCTTTCAGGGCTACATATGCAGAATCCTAATTAGGCTATAAACCCGACGTATTTCCGCTACCATCTGCACTATAATATTGAAATAATAGAAAATGTTTGATGAATAAACATTTCAAACAAATTATAGAAAATACAGAAATTAAAATTTATAGACTAATAGTGAATTAATAAATTAAAAATATGAAACTGCCACAAAATCTGCAAACAAGGTGAAAAATACAAATAATCAGAGAAAACGACGCTTCTAACAAGATATGATGAAGAAATTAATCGTTTGAGTTTATCCTATTAAGTTTTAATGTTTACTTTTAATAAAATCAAGGTCTGTACTTCCTTAATTTGTATATAATGTTTATTTTGCAATCGGTTTCGATCTACGGTTCAGATCATCATCAAAAAGAAATTAATATTTCAGCTTCATAAATATGAATGCAAACTGACAAAATTGTGTCTTTCTCAAAACTTACAGAATTTACATTTTTTATATTCTTTATATTTATGTATATGCTCTTTGTATGTGTTGAGGCAAGACAAATAATGATTGTTTATTCATATAACAGTTAATAATAATTCTTTGTTCTCACATCTATAATGTTCGTACTGTGAATACATTTCTAAGTTGCATTGTTATCTTTAAAGGTGCTTAGATAATTGCATTTGCTACCGTTTCATAAATATGATTCTCAGCGTTTGCATTTGAATGAATTACACTTTGTTTCGAAATATGTTTACGTATCTCTATTTGCTACTATTCTGTAAATGGATATCATTAATAACTATTTTTTTATCTAAGATAATACGATAAATATTGAGCAACGTTTTAAAATCCCATTAATAAAAGTGTGGCTACTGCAACTTTCCATATTTGAGAGCTCATAGTTTTTCATATTTCTTAGATGCAATTAAACTTGAACTTTTACTGCCTCGCCCGAAAAGGCATTTATTATTCCATTGTGCGCCAGTCAAGGTGTTCTCCGCATACATACGCTAATGCTCCGCGCACGAATTATTTTTGTACGTAAACCTGCGCTGTTTACACAGCAGTCGAATCCAGTGGCGGATTTAGGGGGGCTATGAGGGCTATAGCCCAGGGCGGCAAAATCCAAGGGCGGCAAATTTTTGGAAAAATACCAAAGGCGCAAGTAACAATAAAAAACAAATATACAAATAAATAAATAAATGACGATCAAAAAAGGAAAATAGAAAAAGTGAAGCATCTAGTTACCTCCTTCAACTTCAAAGATTAGAAACGACTTTTTTTGTTAATTTTATGCTGAGATATGTTATCTCGATTTAACGTATACAGTAATAAGCTACAATAGTCTAAGATTGATCTATCAACCATATCAGCATACCAGAGCAGGCGAAGTAGAATTGATTGGTAGCGAAAATTTCAGAATCAATCAAGATTACTAAAATTCTTTAAAAGTTCAACATCCAAGAAGCACTTTGACATTGTGTGCAAAGCTTCAGTAGGTACCCTTAGAATATTTTACTCTTTTCGGAAAATTTCACTTTAAATTCTATGAATATTTGATCTAGTATTTAGTCGTAAATATTACTTCGAAAATTAACTTTGTCAATTGAACAAGTATCATCATACTACAAGATTGATTGTAATGTTTCAGGACGTTTTTTTCGCTTTCTTGACACTGTTTTATCTCTTTCATTTAACGGAAATTCGAACTAATATTTATTTCTGTAATATTCGAGAACTACAGCAAATTATCCATAATTGTTTCACCAGAGATTTTCCACATTGAGGCGACTTTCAGAAAAGTTTTATCAGCTTGTGAAATATAAAAAAAATAAAAGTTTTCTAAGTTTACTATACCGGGTGTTTATTTGAAAACTAGCCAGTAACTTTTTAATTGAAGTTATTGGGACTGGCTAGTTATTAATATTATAAATCATAATAAAATTAATAAAAATTATATAAATCAAGTTAACTTTTTAAACTTAATTTAAGTTTAACTTGATTTATAGAAGAAAAAAAACACGTCAACTGATTTTTCGAGGGGGTGGTATAAAAACAACGTCACATAAATTTTAAGTGTTACCCCCTCCTCTCTGGCCACCCCTATTTTGAAATTTCAAATGACACCCCCCACCTTGCAATGACTCATTTTAAAGCCTATAAAAGCCGCTAACTCTAGAGACGTGATGAAAGATTTTGGTCGATTCGTTTTGGAAAAAAAAAGAAAAACAAAATTATATTCAACGAATTTAAGTTCCTTTCAAAGATACAAAAAAAAACAAGCCGAAGCAATTTACGAGGCTGATGTTAAAAACAATGTTAATTGAATACAAAATATAACCCCCTCCCCCTTAGGGGTGGCAGCCAACTTAAACGGAAATTAATTTGTTTCTCATAGTTTCATTCGAGTCATAAATGGCTTATGTCGAACCTATGCCCGGCGGGCAATACAAAAACGTCAATTAAACGTCTAATTACAGCATTTTCCCAGCCCTCGGCTGACGCCTCGGACTAGTAATACGACTTCGGGTCATCAAGCCCCCTTTACGCCCTCTGCTTATAGAGTTATTAGTATACTCCTCCCGTCCTGACAATGACTCATCGATCCATATTGCATGAATTCGACATACGTTTCTAATTTCATTTCATTCTATTACATTTAGCTTAAGCACACGAACCAGCATTAAATACGCGATTGTTTATTCGGAAAAGCATGCGTCATTGTCAGCTTTCGACGGGCTACTATACGCAATAGATACAAAAATAACACACAATGAAAAAGTAAATTACTGACTCTAACTTTAATTAAATACGAGAAAATTAATTGAAGCCCCAAGGTAAAAATTAAAAAAAATATAATTATTCTCTCAATAATGAATCAATAGCTAATTGTATGTAATTAACGTGAAATGCAGTGTTGTAACACATATATTTTTTTGTATTTAGATACAAATACAGATACTTCTGAAAAAATGTACCTAGATACAATAGGTACTCAAGCAAGAATGTATCTAGATACGTATCTAGATACTTGGAATGTATCTGAGAGATCCACACACAGGCTGGCAGAGCTTCCCCCAGCCACAATAATACATGTATCTAGATACATTACAACACTAGCCGATTCATTATCACGTTTTCTTCGCTGTTTAATAACGTGCAAACATTATTTCACTGATGATGATCTGATCAAACATTTCCATTTCTATTATCACATTTTATTTGCTGTTTAATAACGTGCCAAAATTCTTTCAATGATGATCTGAGAAGCATGGCCATTTCCATTTTCACGTTTTCTTCACTGTTTAAGGTGTGCATAAATTCTTGCAATGGTGATGATCTGATGAAACATTGCAATTTCCATTTTCACGTTTTATGCACTGCTTAATAACATGCTAAAGTTATTTCAATGCTTTCTTCGCTGTTTAATAATGTACTTTTTTTTTCAATGATTATGATCTGATGAAACATTGCCATTTCCATTTTCACGTTTTCTTTACTTTTAATAATGTGCGAACATTATTTTTATTTCAATGACGATCTGATGAAACATTGCCACTTTCATTCTCACGTTTTCTTCGCTGTTTAATAACGTGCAAAAGTTCCTTCAATGATTATGATCTGATGAAACATTGCCATTTCCATTTTCACGTTTTCTTCGCTGTTTAATGACATGCAAACATGTTTTCAATGACGATAATCTGATAAAACAGTTCCATTTCATTGTTCACGTTTTCTTCGGTGTTTAATAACGTACAAAATTTCGACGCAATGACGATGATCTGATTAAACATCGCCATTTTCATTTTCACGTTTTTTTTAGGTGTTTAATAACGTGCAAAAATTCTTACAATGATGATCTGATGAAACAATGCTATTTCCATCGTCTTCGCTGTTTAATGAAATGCAAAAATTAATTCAAAGATGATAATCTCATGACACATTGCCATTTCCATTTTCACGTTTTCTTCGCTGATTAATAACGTGCACAAATTTTTTTCAATGATGATGATCTGACGAAACATTGCCATTTTCATGTTTACGTTTTCTTCGCTGTTTAATAATGTACACACATTCTTGCAATGAGGATAATCTGATGAAACATTAAGATGATCATTTTCACGCTGTCTTCGCTGTTTAATAATGTACTTTTTTTTTCAATGATTATGATTTGATGAAACATTGCCATTTCCATTTTCACGTTTTCTTCGCTTGTTTAATAATGTGCGAACATTATTTTTATTTCAATGACGATCTGATGAAACATTGCCATTTTCATTTTTACGTTTTCTTCGCTGTTTAATAACGTGCAAAAGTTCCTTCAATGATTATGATCTGATGAAACATTGCCATTTCCATTTTCACGTTTTCTTCGCTGTTTAATGACATGCAAACATTTTTTTCAATGATGATGATCTGACGAAACATTGCCATTTTCATGTTTACGTTTTCTTCGCCGTTTAATAATGTACACACATTCTTGCAATGAGGATAATCTGATGAAACATTAAGATGATCATTTTCACGCTGTCTTCGCTGTTTAATAATGTACTTTTTTTTTCAATGATTATGATCTGATGAAACATTGCCATTTCCATTTTCACGTTTTCTTCGCTTGTTTAATAATGTGCGAACATTATTTTTATTTCAATGACGATCTGATGAAACATTGCCATTTTCATTTTTACGTGAATGATGATCTGATGAAACAATGCTATTTCCGTCGTCTTCGCTGTTTAATGACATGCAAAAATTAATTCAAAGATGATAATCTCATGACACATTGCCATTTCAATTTTCACGTTTACTTCGCTGTTTAATAACGTGCAAACATTTTTTTAATGATGAAGATCTGACGAAACATTGCCATTTTCATGTTTACGTTTTCTTCGCTGTTTAATAATGTACACACATTCTTGCAATGATGATAATCTGATGAAACATTGGCAATTTCATTTTCACGTTTTCTTCGTTGTTTAATAACGTGCATATACTCTTGCAATGGTGATGATCTGATGAAACATTTCAATTTCCATTTTCACGTTTTCTTCACTATTTAATAACATGCTAAAGTTATTTCAATGATGATAATCTGACGAAACATTGCTATTTTAATTTTCACGGTTTCTTTGCTGTTCAATAACGTGCAAACATTTTTTCAATGATGATGATCTGACGAACAGTTGCCATTTTCATTTTCACGTTTTCAACGCTGTTTAATAATGAACACACATTCTTGCAACGAGGATAATCTGATGAAATACTCAGATGATCATTTTCACGCTTTCTTCGCTGTTTAATAATGTACTTTTTTTGAATGATTATGATCTGATGAAACATTGCCATTTCCATTTGCACGTTTTCTTCGCTTGTTTAATAACGTGCAAAAATTCTTGCAATGGTGATGATCTGACGAAACATTGCTATTTCCATCGTCTTCGCTGTTTAATGACATGCAAAAATTAATTCAAAGATGATAATCTCATGACACATTACCATTTCCATTTTTACGTTTTCTTCACCGTTTAATTACATGCTAAAGTTATTTCAATGATGATAATCTGATGAAACATTGCCATTTTCATTTTCACGGTTTCTTTGCTGTTCAATAACGTGCAAAAATACTTTCAATGATGATCTGATGAAACATTGCCATTTCCATTTTCACGTTTTCTTCGCTCGTTTAATAACGTGCCTTTTTTTTCAATGATTATGTTCTAATGAAACATTGCCATTTCCATTTTCACATTTTCTTCGCTGTTTAATGACATGCAAAAATTATTTCAATGACGATGTTTCATCTGATGAAACATGCCATTTCCATTTCACGTTTTCTTCGCTGTTTAATAACGTACAAAATTTCTTGCAATGACGATGATCTGATCAAGCATTGCCATTTTCATTTTTACATTTTCTTCGGTGTTTAAGAACGTGCAAAAATTCTTACAATGATGATCTGATGATACAGTGCCATTTCCATTGTCTTCGCTGTTTGATGATATGCAACAATTATTTCAAAGATGATAATCTGAGGATACATTGCCATTTCCATTTTCACGTTTTCTTCGCTTGCTTAATAACGTGCAAAAATTCTTGCAATGGTGATAATCTGATAAAACATTGCCGTTTCCATTTTCACGTTTTCTACACCGTTTAATAACATGCTAAAGTTATTTCAAAGATGATAATCTGATGAAACATTGCCAATTTCATTTTCGCGGTTTCTTTGCTGTTCAATAACGTGCAAAAATACTTTCAATGATGATCTGATGAAACATTGCCATTTCCATTTTCACGTTTTCTTCGCTGTTTAATAACGTGCATATATTCTTGCCATGGTGATGATCTGATGAAACATTGCCAATTCCATTTTCACGTTTTCTTCGCTTTTAATAATGTGCGAACATTATTTCAATGACGATCTGAAGAAACATTGCCATTTTATTTTCACGTTTTCTTCGCTGTTTAATAACGTGCATACATTCTTGCAATGGTGATGATCTGATGAAGCATTGCAATTTCCATTTTCACGTTTTCTTTACTGTTTAATAACATGAGAGGTTTTTTCAATGATGATAATCTGATGAAACTATGCCATTTGAATTTTCACGTCTTCTTCGCTTTTAATAATGTGCGAACATTATTTCAATGACGATCTGAAGAAACATTGCCATTTTATTTTCACGTTTTCTTCGCTGTTTAATAACGTGCAAAAATTCCTTCAATGATGATGATCTGCTGAAACATTGCCATTTCCATTTTAACGTTTTCGTCGCTGTTTAATAACGTGAAAAAAACAATTCTTTCAACAATGCTGATGATCTGATGAAACATTTCCATTTCCATGTTCGCGTTTTCTTTGCTGTTTAATACCGTGCAAAAACTTTTCAATGATGATCCGATGAAACATTGCCATTTCCATTTTCACGTTTTCTTCGCTCGTTTAATAACTTGCATTTTTTTTTCAATGATTATGTTCTGATGAACCCTTGCCATTTCCATTTTCACGAGTTCTACGCTCGTTTAATAACGTGCAATTTTTTTTTTCAATGATTATGTTCTGATGAGATATTGCCATTTCCATTTTCACGTTTTCTTCGCTGTTTCGATATGTATGATGTTCATGGCCATGAGACAAGGCAGAAGTCCCATTTTTATGTCGATAGGTACAGGACAGATACAGCGGAAAAATCGTTTTTCTCGAGAGGACTAAAGCTGTATAAAAACATGCCCTGTCACATAAAAAATGAGATACCTTTTCATAAGTTTAAATCTCAGGTGAGGGACTATGTGTTTAAATTGATTGACTGTAAATAGAAAATAGTAGATGTAGTAAATAGAATTAAATTTATGTTAATATGAAAATTGTAGTTGCTATTTGTGTGTTTTCTTTTGTTGTTTTTTGTTGAAATTTTGTATATTATGTAGCGTTATTTGCTAATAAATATTCTTTATTATTATTATTATTATTATGTTTAATGACATGCAAAAATTATTTCAATTACGATAATCTGATGAAACATGCCATTTCCATTTCACGTTTTCTTCGCTGTTTAGAAACGTACAAAATTTCTTGCAATGACGATGATCTGATCAAGCATTGCCATTTTCATTTTTACATTTTCTTCGGTGTTTAAGAACATGCAAAAATTCTTACAATGTTGATCTGATGAAACAGTGCCATTTCCATTGTCTACGCTGTTTGATGACATGCAACAATTATTTCAAAGATGATAATCTGATGACACATTGCCATTTCCATTTTCATTGCTATTTGCTATTTGCAAACATTGCTATTTCCATTATAACCGTTTCTTCGCTGTTTAATAACGTGCAAATATTCTTTTAATTTCTGAGGCCACTCTGTATCTTCATTTTCCCCCGTTTTTGAGGCGCCTTGGGCACCTTGCTCCTCTTCCTGTGTAAACTCCAAACACATAAATGACTATTCATTTACTTTTCTGAATATGATACTTATCAATCATTATATTCTAGTCCATTATTGTATTTTTGTACGCCTTGGATGATGATGACAAATTGCCAAAACACTTGTCAGGAGATTTAATAATGACATAATGGCAGATAACAAGTGTTATAATTTGATTTAAAAAGTGAATTGTCCATTTCATCAAGAATGTATCCGTAGAAGTATATTTGATATTTTAATTTGCTTATACTTAATAAATAGATGTTTGAATTGCATAACTTGTTTCTTTGTTAGAGGAGGAGGAGGTTTTTATTGAAAACATAACATGTATTTAATAAGTATTGAATTTATGCACTCAGAATATCAGAACTCAGAAGGGATCTTTATATTTTTCAAAATAACTATGTATGTTTTACGTTTGTGAAGATATATAAGGTTTTTTCTATCTCGCCTTTAGAATAGAACAATAAGTACCTATGCTCTGATCGATTTTTATTTTTAACTAAGTTGGCTCTGTTAGGATGACAGTATTGTTGGCCAATGTAAAAAGTCACTAGACTTGAAAAATATAGGTTGTATTTAAAAAATAGAGGTTATATTTTATGACAGTGGGCAATATTGCCATCAAATTGAGTATCTATTGAGTTCAGAATTTATTATTTTTTTTTTTTTATATTAAATTATATAATTATATATTATATTATATTAATTATTATATAATTATTATAATAAAGAAACCAGCACACTTGAATGATTGAAGCAACAATTTAATTATTTTAATATATGAATTAGGCAACATTGTTAGAAATCAGACATTTAATCATATTTGTTTGTGTTCATGTGTAAAACTTTATAAAATCAAACCACAGCCTTCATAGTTAAAAATAAAAATGGAACAGAATTATATGATTGTCGAAAATTGTCGAAAATTAATTGTAATTTTTTAATTATCTCACTGAAAAGTCGTCTTTCAGTATAAATATATCACTTTTCTTAAGAAACATCTTCAAGTTAGAGGAAGCGGCGGTATTTAGGAAAGCGTCTTGTATGATCCACGTGCTTACAGGACTCCTGCACAAGGACCAGATCCTGGGAAATGTAAACAAGCCAGTTCCAAGCGACTGCAGGGTACCATAATTCACAGGGTAGCGACGTCCGGAACGGAGTTTTACTGCTCGTATTTCATCCTTTCGCCTCGCCCAGTCCTTCCTGGCCCCCCTTGTTTACAATAGCAGCAGTTCACTACATCCCATTTTATGGGGGGCAAATAGTGGAGATAAAGTGTGCGATAGTTTTTCTCATAAAATTTTAATCTGAAAGGGATACTTTTTATGAGGGCCCACAAATCATAAACAGATCCAGACGAAATCGGTATTAACACACGTATAGAATTTTCCCAGTCGGCAAGGTCCTTTTTGACCTAGCGCTCAAGCGTTTGCTCACTAACGCAGAGGTCCTGGGTTCTAAGCTCATTGAAGCTCGAAGCTCATTCATAGCTAAGCTCATGAATTATTTTCAAATATGTGTAACCATAAAACGGCATCAAAACACCTCCGCGAATAAAAGTGTACTCTTACCATATTTTTCTTTTTATCCATCCTTTCGAAAATATTAAGTAATTTTAAAAAAATGATGAAGGTTAAAGACAGTCTTATTTTGTAAAAAAATATATACGAATGCTTCATATCGAGGGCAAAATTGTAAAGATTTGTTTTTGCAATACCCCTAGGATGCGATTGCTGATCCTGAGGTACGCTACCATTCAATAGATGATTATAGATATAAAGTCATGTACAAATTATAGATCTCGCAAGAATTCCTTAAGATTACCATATAGGGACAGACGCATACCTCAGGATAGCCTCGATGAAGGCTATTAATTTAAACATCAATAACTCATATGCCATAAAACAAACACGTTAGTTTCACAATCCCATTAAAGCACAACTAGCCGTTTGATCGAAGTCTATAAAACGGCTTATTTGCCTTGGGATAAATGACATTTGAAAATCGGGGTTAGCTGCGCGTGGAGAAGCAACGAAAATAATCAACACTCCAAGCCGGGAGTAATAAACTCCTTGTTCCTGAAGGATCGATCAGCACGTTTTCCGCGCCGAAAAAAAAATCGCGACCGTTTGAAGCTTTCATGCTTGAAGCACGTCTTCTGTGGGGTCGTCTCTCATCGATTTCATGAATGGATCCGGTTGTGCGTACCTTCTCGAGTGTCTGACTCAGCCGGAAATGACGAGCGGCTCTTCAGACGGCTATTACGGGCGGCACGGCAATTCGCGAGTGGCAAACAAGGGAAATTGGTGTTTGATGCGAGCGTAGCTAATTACAGTGTATTGCTAATACATCTGCACTCCAAGAGCAATCATGTTCAGCCATATGATTCTCATTGTTATCAAATGACAATGGAATTTATGCAAAGCTTTCCTGCTGTATGTAATACTCATATAAACAAAGTGTCAGTTTCAGTTACCATGTGTGTCACAGTTAGGGATGGAAAAAATATAAATATAATAATAATAATCATTACAGCTTCTCTACTTATGGGGTAATTGGTTACTGTCATCATTTGATATTACATATCGCTATATTTGTCATGATACTTTGAAAACTAAATATCGATAAACGATCCATCTGGAAATTCATCGAGATGCCATACACGAAAACAAAACAGAAAATTTCGCAAATTTAAAATATTTGCAAATATGGCAACTTTATTGCCTTTATTGCTGAAGAAACTGTTGAGTCGAATGAGACTAATGACAACAAGATGGTTCTCAAAATAGATTTTTGTTTGGATTTTTACTATTTAATTTTTGTTTATTTTATCTGGTGCACTCATTTAGTATCGGTGGCAACAATCCTGCTGAATTAATAAATAATGTATTAAAATAAAAATAAAATATGTCTGTTTAATTCTAATGTTCTAAAGAGAGGTATAATATTGAAAGACTGCCAGTAGACGAAATAAACGATGCAATGTTATGTAACTTTTTTTAATTTTCTTAATTAATATAAAAAACATATATTTATTCAGAAAAATACCGCATGGAATTGACTGCGGTAATTTATGATCTGGGACAAAGGACGTTTATATGCAAACTTCCTTCGTAATACGCAATTTTGCTAAAGTACCAAGTGTAACGCACTCGAAATATCTCCGCCGGGTAATCCTTGGGAGTAACTTTATAAATCCCGAAATATCCCTGGCTTAGTTTATAAACGGACTTCTTTAAGTAAAGCTATAAAATATTAGGGAATCCCGGAATTTGCGGGGTCATTTCGTTTAAGGCTCCATTCTGGTAATTTGCCCAGACCTAAGTTGTCCTCTCGAAGCAAGATTAATGATAAAGTATGTAAGTGGGCTAATTAATTTAATTATTCATGCTTCTCGGCTTACCTAAATCAGCAATTTAACTCCCAAAAAGTCTGATATTGCAGCACATAACTTTCTCCAGATATTTAACAAAATGAAGAAATCATAATTTTTTGCTATTTCTGCTTTCATGAAACTCATGTTATTGGTTGTTATTTTAAAACATAGGATTAGTATATAACAATGTTAAAAAAATGTATATCTTTAATTTAACTTTTATTAAAAAAATTAAAATAAACATATCTTTAAAAACCAATCGAGTTATGAACAAAAATAGAAATTCGCAAATAACTGTTATTTGAGGTAATACTTTTTATTACTTTTACTTGTTATAAATTGGAGGCCGTTTTAAAAACTAAATTCAGAATAAATCTCACTGCATATCTTTTTTTTATAAGGCATATAAACTGCTGCATAGACATTTTAATCTAACTTTTAAAAGTCTTAAAAAAAAAATAAACACATCTTTAAAAACCAATCGAGTTATGAACAAAAATAGAAATTCGAAAATATCTGTTATTTGAGGTAATACTTTTTTATTACTTTTACTTGCTATAAATTGGCGGACGTTTTAAAAACTAAATTCAGACAAAGTCTCACTGCATATCTTTTTTTATAAGGGATATAAACTGGTGCATAGACATTTTATTCTAACTTTTAAAAATCTTAAAAAAATTAAAATAAACATATCTTTAAAAACCAATCGAGTTATGAACAAAAATAGAAATTCGAAAATATCTGTTAGTTTAAGGTAATACTTTTTTATTACTTTTACTTGCTATAAATTGGAGGCCATTTTAAAAACTAAATTCAGAAAAAATCTCACTGCATATCTTTTTTTATAAGGGATATAAACTGCTGCATAGACAATTCTGTACATTCTGCTAAATATTAAAAAAAAACGAAAGGTTTATAGAAAACACAAAATATAAGTTATCAATATTTTCATATTAACAAAAATGTTGTAAAATGACAAAAATATACTGCAACACATATCCACAATATAAATTAAATAATGGTTTGTACCGCAAACTTTAATGGATTATATAGTTTTGATTACTTCTAATTCTAAGCAGTTTTAGGCCTGGTTGTACGATCGTGGATCACCTTGACCATGGTTCAGTTACCTAGGATTCAATTGTTAATACAATGCTTTGGTATCCTAGGCAACTGAACCATGGTCGAGGTGATCCACGATCGTACAACTGGCCCTAAAACTGTTCAGAATTAGAAGTAGCCAAAACTGCAAATTTATTAAAGCTTGCAGCATGTATTTGTCATTTTGCAACATTTTTCTCAATATGAAAACTTGATAAAATTTTACGAAACATTTGAAAAATTAATTCCAAAAAGTTTTCAAATTTCTTCACAACTTGATAAAATTATATAAGGAATTTGAAAAATTAATTCCAAAAATTCAAATACCATGAATACCCTCTAAACTAGTTTCCAGTAAATTTACCGTCAAAGATTCACCGCCAATTCAATGATAATTGAATCACAGATTCAATTTACCACCATCAGTTTACTGATGTCAATTTACCACCATCAGTTTACTGATGTCAATTTACCACCATCAGTTTACTAATGTCAATTAATAGCGCCATCAGTTCACCGCGTCATCAATTCGCCACTGTCAATTATTCATCCCGCTATCAGTTCACCTCTGTCAATTCATCAGGCCATTAGTTCACCGAATTTAATCAATTCGCCGTTTCACATTAAAAAAATGAGCATGTACAACATGTCGTAATATAAAAGATTAGGCTATATTGAAGTGAAATGCCTGAAATTTTTATTCTTCCCATCTTCGGTTAGATTATCTGGTGGATTGTTATTATGGAGCAGCCAATAAGGAATTCAAAATTTAATTTTATCTAGCAGATAGCTGCTGACTGGAAGATGAAAAGAATGACCCCTTTTCTACCATCCTCGAGTTATCGTAACTCTGTATTTACTGTTAAAGTTACCACTGTTGTAGCAAGGAATGTATTATCGCGTCGCCGTTGTAATTTTAGCTAAGATTAGGTTAGGTCAGGGTAGTTTAAATAATGTGATGCGGTGAATTGGCAGCAGTGAATTGAATGTACGGTAAACTGACACGAGGTGAATTTAATGCACGGTAAACTGACAGCAGTGAATTGATGGTGCGGTGAACTGATGGGGCTATGAATTGACGGTAAATTGAAGGGGGTGGGGGTGAACTGACAGCGGTGAATTGATGGCGAGATGAACTAACAGCGGTGAATTGATGGCGACATGAACTAACAGCGGTGAATTGATGACGAGATGTACTAGCAGCGGTTAATTGATGGCGACATGAACTAACAGCGGTGAATTGATGACGAGATGAACTAGCAGCGGTGAATTGATGGCGAGATGAACTGACAGCGGTAAATTGATGGCGAGATGAACTGACAGCGGTGGATTGATGGCGCGTTTAACTGATGACGGGTTTAACTGATAACGCGATGAATTGACGGTGATAAAGTGATAAAGTGACGCTGATAAAGTTGAAGATGAATTCGTGACGGCGAATTTTACTAAAAATACTGATATAACTTTGAGGAATCTATAAATTCAAGGTTCAAAAAGATGTATTTCCCAAAATTTCTTATTTTATTTAGACAATAATAAAAAAAATTAAATCAATTCTCATTTAATCTTTCCGTTTTCCATTCGATAAAGTGCTTTGTATTTTCTACGTCGATTCAATTTTCCTACAGAGTTGTAAAAAACTAAAGGAAAAGCTGAACAACATTTTTTCTATTCAAAATTATTTGAAAATGTAACTGGAAATAGTTTTTCGTTGCAACTTTTAAGTTCTAAGTCGAATTTGTTTTACTAACCTCAGGTTTGATACATGGTACATTGAATCATCATTTTGTTTAAAATATGTTGTCTTAACTATCAACAAACTTAACTACTAAACAAACATAAATTATGATTATTAATTCAAAATTATTTGAAAATGTAACTGAAAATAGTTTTTCGTTGCAACTTTTAAGTTCTAAGTCGAATTTGTTTTACTAACGTCAGGTTTGATACATGGTACATTGAATCATAATTTTGTTTAAAATGTGTTGTCTTAACTATCAACAAACTTAACTACTAAACAAACATAAATTATTATTATTAATTCAAAATTATTTGAAAATGTAACTCAAAATTGTTTTTCGTTGCAACTTTTAAGTTCTTAGTCGAATTTGTTTTACTAACGTCATGTTTGATACATGGTACATTGAATCGTCATTATGTTTAAAATGTGCTGTGTTAACTATCAACAAACTTAACTACTAAACAAACATAAATTATTATTATTAATTCAAAATTATTTGAAAATGTAACTGAAAATAGTTTTTCGTTGCAACTTTTAAGTTCTAAGTTGAATTTGTTTTACTAACCTCAGGTTTGATACATGGTACATTGAATCATCATTTTGTTGAAAATATGTTGTCTTAACTATCAACAAATTTAACTACTAAACAAACATAAATTATTATTATTAATTCAAAATTATTTGAAAATGTAACTGAAAATAGTTTTTCGTTGCAACTTTTAAGTTCTTAGTCGAATTTGTTTTACTAACGTCAGGTTTGATACATGGTACATTGAATCATCATTTTTTTTTTAAATGTGTTGTCTTAACTATCAACAAACTCAACTACTAAACAAACATATTTTTAGTAAATTGAGTTTATAATCGAAATCCTACACTGTTCAAAAAATGTTGATTCAAAGCCTGTGCTTACATTTTGTTCAAAATGTGTTGTGTTAACAATCAAAGCCTGTCCTGGCTTTGAATCAATATTTTTTAACAGTGCAGGATTTTGATTTTAAACTCTATTTACTAAAAATATGATTTTTATATTTATTTGTCATAATGACACAAGTATAGGTGTAAATAATTATCTGGTAATAGGTTCAG
Source organism: Othius punctulatus (assembly GCA_951805005.1). Classification (NCBI taxonomy): domain Eukaryota; kingdom Metazoa; phylum Arthropoda; class Insecta; order Coleoptera; family Staphylinidae; genus Othius; species Othius punctulatus. Next base: position 54,181,652 of record OX638142.1, read on the forward strand.
AACCTTTAATCCTATATACATATTGTATTTTGTATATTTTCATCATTTTTTCAATAATCTAGTCAAAATTGACTATAGTAACTGACTTCTGTCAGTTTTAAAAGTACACTGTAAAAACTATTGAAAAGCAAACCCTATCCTGAATCATGTTAAAATCAGATGAACTATAGGTATAATTAAAATTCAGAATGGTAACCATAAGATCCATTGACATTGTAAATGGCTAAGTAAATATTAATTACCATAACATGATTGAGCTTACAAAAATATTTTTAAAGAGAAGCAAAATATCTCGTTTATATCACATTGACTTAAACGATGCTTCATTTAAATTTTGAATCCAAAATTTGAGGAATTTCGTTGCAGTCAAGTAAACGTAAATATTTCAGTGTACAAAATGGTTCAAAATTTATTTTGTAAGATATTATTGTGACAAGATTTTCTTACATTTTTACGGAAAAGAAAACATTGTACTATTTTCTAATTATAATTAGTATTTGTTTTTTTTTTATTATATAAGATAAGATAAATAAGATGGTTTATTAATGTTAGTACACAAAAAAATGTTTACACAGGTCAGGGTCAAAAATACAGTAAATACTATACATACAAATAATCGTTCAATTAATTAAAGTCGTATAAGCGATCACAGATAATCACACAATTAGGCATATCAATACTAACTTTTCGAGACTGGGAAATCACTGAAGAGTACAATACACCTCCAATGAATATACATTGTACATATACAACATATAAATACACTAGTTGCATTTGAAACAAATAGACAGAAACAATTGCAAGATGTTTGATTGCAGTTTGATATACTTAAGCTCGTCATATTTGAAACATGGCATTATATACTAATAGTAATAATAGTAATACTAATTACACTGGTCAACACAATTTTTGTCCCTTAGACGTAAATAGCTGATTCCGATAGAAAATTTTGCGCTGACCTCAGAAAGCTCAAAAATATTTTTCTAGCACGTCACGTTTTTTGTGATATTTCAATTTTTGCAAAATGTGTAACTTATTTTTTTTGTGGATGCAGACCTATTCCGATTATTTTTTATGGCAATACTGGATTCAAATTCAGTTTGACAGTTACCGGTATCACTTTGCTAAGGAAATATTTTGTTTTTGTAAGTAAATAGTGGAAAAACTATGTAAAAAATCTAAAACAAAAATGAGCTGCTACACTTTTTTTGCATTTCGTACATATGCATAGTAAATACGTTCCGAACTATGCACTTAAATTGAAGGGACAACACATTCGTAAAAAATTGTCGACCAGTGTTATGTACTAAAATAGTGCAATATTGTTTTTGCAATAAATTAATGAAGTTTGCGTAAATATGCAACCTTTTTGTAAAAGTTCATTGAAGCATCTCATGTCAACCGAACTTCAACATGGAATACAGTGAACCAAATATTAATTAGGTTAGGTTAACTGATATTTGGAAAAACTAATTAAATGTTCACCTCAAATTTCGGTTTTAAAATCTTAATGTAATTGCAAATAGGTTTCATGTTTTTATAATTAAGGGCAATAGGTATAGGAAATATATTTATAAATTTGAAATTACATATTCGCGTGGCACTGGATGTGACATGATAATATTTTTGACAATTTTGTTGTTATTTATCATATACACAACGAAACTCAATTAAAATGGAAAATATCTAAATCAATACTACTCGTATATAATTCCATTACATTTAAATTATTTTTACAATTTCAACGATACATGACTCCTGATAGTTTGTAGATCACATAGGTTCATTTTTTTTAACATGAAAACAAAACAAAAGAAAATTTCGTCAAGTTGCAGAAGATTATATTGACTTCTTTGGCGTTGGAGCACCTAATGATATTCTGGTTTCTTTCCACACTCGGAAAGCCGCACGCTTTCACCCTAATTGCAGAATATCCCCCTTTCTCCACGGTATTTAGAAGCATAAAAAACAAGACACTCGACACGAGTTGTCTGGGAACAAAGCTGATTACAGTTATAAGACGAGCCCCAAGCCGGCGACCACGACGAGCTTTCTAACGCACAATGGCGAGATGTGAGACAAAAACGTCCATCCCACGAAGCCAAAGGACATTAATCGAGTTTCACAGAACGCCCGTTTGGCCTGCAAAGCTTCAGCACGTGCCGCAATTAAATGCTGTGAATACCAGGAGCTTTTACGACCGCAGTGCAGATCTTTGGCACACCATTTGATGGGCAGTGGGAAAGGTGTCTGGGTGTTGAAATTCCGCAGATTTACGACTGGTTGACAGCCAAGTTAATGCGAATGCCTTATGTATGCCGTATCAGCACTTATAACTGATATTTAATTACGTTTAAAATGTTAATTGTTGCTAAAATTGCGCAATTGCGGTAAATCACTTGGGTGTGCCGTAAGACTATTAAATAAATCGTGAAAATGTTGTAAAACATGAGTTGTTTTAAATGTAATAGTTAATATTCAAGCCCGTATGACTTGTGAGTCCAAGGCCTTAAATATAGTCTACCGTAATTATATATGATATATAGCAACGGTGGGCAAATGCGGCTCTTAGAGCCGCATGCGGCTCTTCGTTACCTAAATTGCGGCTCGCCAACTCCAACTTACAAGAACCAGTAACACTGAGTAAAAATGTACTTTTCCAAAATTTATTGAATGATTTTCAATAAATCGCGCCCGGTGCTGCGCCCCACCACCGGGCGCAGCACCGGTGGTGGGGGTTTGCAATTGCGTACTGCACAGCGCTGCACAGCCACAGCATCTTATTTGAAATAGTAAACTTTTAACCGCTTGAGTGCAAGGAGCAATTATTTTCTATTTTGTAAACCGTTTGATTGCAAGAAGCGATTATTCTCTATTTTCTAAACCGTTTTATAAGGAGTGATTATTCTCTATTTTGTATCTAACGTAAGTAAGAAATTTTTGCGTACAAAAGTTTTATTTTCACGGTGTGAATTGAAGTTTATCTAGATTTCCGATTCTATTTCAGATGTTTATTGAAATTTAATATGTAAAAACATGACGGAAAATGCGAAAAAACGAAAATACGAAGATGAAAACAGAAAATTTCAAAGGGAATGGACAGAAAAGTATGCCTTCATTGACAATAATGGAAAGTCATTGTGCCTTATTTGTAAAGCAACAATTTCAAACTATAAAGGTGGTAATTTACGTAGACATTACGAAGTGAATCATGCAGATTTTCCTAATCAATATCCAGAAAAATCAAACTTGCGGACAGAGAAACTTAAATCTTTACAATCTAGTCTTCAGAAGCAACAAGGGCTTCTACTTTCCTTTAGCAAGGAAGATGACAGAGTGGTTGAAGTTAGTTTTAAGGTAGCTTGGAACATTGCACGTGCCAAACGTCCTTATGGAGAGGGAGAATTTATAAAAAAGAATTTGGAAGATTCAATTAAAATATTGGATCCTGATAATAAAAAACTGCATAAATTGATCGAACAGGTTCCATTGTCACGTCGTACAACTGAGCGTCGTATTAGTGAAATTAGTGCAAACATTGAAAATTGTCTTAAATTTGATTTGAAAAATTGTACAGCGTTTAGTTTGGCTCTAGATGAATCGACAGATATTCAAGATATTCCACAATTGGCCGTTTATATTCGTTACGTATTTGCAGACATACAAATAAAAGAAGAATTATTGGACCTAGTACCTCTTATCGAAACAACCCGAGGTGTCGACATTAAAAACGCACTTGACAACATAATAACCAAATTTGAATTACCCACAAATAAATTGGTAAGCATTGCAACTGATGGAGCTCCTGCCATGGTAGGAAAAATCCATGGTTTAATTGGACTTTTAAATAAAGATCCAACAATTCCACGCTTTTTACCTCTCCACTGCGTAGTGCACCGTGAGCACCTAATAGCAAAATATTTTAAATACGAAAATGTGTGGAAGACAGTCCTTCAAATTGTCAATTTAATTAAAGCCAACGTCAAAACGCATCGGCAATTTAAAAATTTTATTGACAACTTGAAGGAGAAGGAAGATTATTCAGATGAATTGCCCAGCGATCTATCTTTTTGGTGCATGGTAAGATGGTTGTCGATGTTCAATGTTTTGAGCCGCTTTGTAGAACTTTTAAATCCAATTAAAGAATTTACAAAACAAATTGGAAAAACATTTAATGACTTACACAATGACAGTTGGCTTTCCGATTTAATGTTCTTCACAGATACGCTGGAACATTTACAAAACCTTAACTTGGCTTTGCAAGGAAAGGGAAAAAATATTATTGATTTGTCGCAAACCGTATTCAGTTTTAAGGCTAAACTGCAACTTTTTATTAACGATTTGAAGAATAAAACATTTAATCATTTTCCAAAAATAAAAGCGAATGTTATTAATATTAAGGAGGAAAAGTTAGAAGAATATGAACAAAAATTAATTGAACTGCAGGAAGATTTTCAACAAAGATTTGAAGATTTACAAAATTTGAAATCTTCATTTACATATTTTTTGAACCCATTTGCTTGTAATATTGTCGAGGATGGATTTTCAATTTCTGAAGTATTACTCGCAGAAAAAGCCTCAGGGGAATTGGAATTGTTAGAGATGAAAGAGGATCAGGCATTGCAGATTCATCACAAATCTGTTCCGATGTTAGAATTTTGGCAACTTGTACCAGAGTCGAAATATCCATCCTTAAAGATAGCTGCTTGCCGACTGTTATCAATTTTTGGCACTACTTACAATTGCGAGTCAACATACTCCACTATGAAGTTTGTGAAGTCAAAATACCGCTCACAAATGACTAATAAGCATCTTAGTGAATTGATACGAACGGCTACGACAAATATCGAGCCAAATTTCAAAAAATTAGTTAAAGATAATCGCTAAAAATTGTTTCAAATTTTAAAAATAAATTTTTTCTATTTCCAAAAAAAAAAAGGTTTTTTATTTCTTTTTATTTACACTTTTCGGATAGTTTTGTGCGGCTCCCGAAATAAAATAAAAAATTAAACGTGGCTCCCAATAGCTCCGTGTGTGCCCACCTCTGATATATAGTATATAATTTGCAGGTAATTATATCATTAAAGTAGCGGATTTGCGTTTTAATGGGATAATCGCGACAATTCCGCCGATTAACGCGAATCAAACCGCGAATTAAATTAATCGAATTCTTCGCGGGGGGCGATCCAGAATCCCCATAGTCTAACTACTTAAATATGTCAAATAGATCGTGTGTTACTAATTCAAGCTATTTCTGCTTTGTTTGTGGTAAATATATGGTTGAATAAAAAAGGATATGCAATAACAAAACAGTTAAAATATGCATATTTACATTACTTTGGTTTTACTGTCAGAAATTTAGACAAAACGTAGATACCGACATTGTTTTTCAATAGTTGCAGAGCTATTTTATACAAGTGGTCGAATAGCGAGAGGAAATGTTTCGACTTTTCAGTTCCAGTAATATGGAGAGAGCAATGTAATCATCAAACCGATTCTTATTTTTGTTTATCCAAAGTTGTTGGGATCAATATGAAAAATCGAGCAAGTGTGCAATAAGTAAATGTTCCATATGTTTTAAAACCAGTTCAACGTTTACCAAATGATCCATTACCAGTCGTTCCTGGTACTACAAGCAGTGATTCGGAATCATCTTTCAATGACATTGTTCCCAGTAGTGGTAGTTTGTATGAGTCTAATGAAAGCCATTTCGTGACTCAAGCTGAACTTATGATCTAGTTCGTGATTTACATTTATCAAAGCAAGACGCAGAATTATTGGCTTCACGTATGCAACAATGGAAACATCTTGCAGTTGGGACAAAAGTAACAGTTTATAGAGAAAAAAGCTAGGAATTGCCTGCATATTTTGAAAAGAAAAACACTATTCTCTACTGTAACGACGTTCAAGGTTTATTTCAATAAATGAACCAACCATATGAAAAAAATGAATGGAAATTATTCATTGACGGCTTAAAGTACAGTTTAAAGGCTCTTCTTGTACACAATGGGAATAAAAAACCTGTCCTTAGTTTGTGTGATAGTCGAGCTACAAGTCATCATTACACCAGAACAGATTGGCCACAAAAAACACAGTTATCTCCTGGAAAAGAAAACATTTCAAATAATCCATTAATTAATCCAAATGACGTTTTACTTCCACCACTGCATATAAAACTAGGCCTTTTCCAAAACTTTGTCAAGGGTCTGAATAAAGATGGTCCTGCTTTGAAACATTTGTTAGCAGTTTTTCCTACAATTTCATATGCTGCAATTAAAGACGGCTTATTTGTTGGTCCTCAGATCAGGAAGTTATTGAATAATGATTATTTCTCACAATGTTTATCAGAGAATGAATCTGCAGCCTGGCAATCTGTCAAAAGCATTGTAGATGAGTTTCCTTGGCAACAAGAAAAGTGATAACTACAGACAAATTGTTACTGAATTGTTGAAAAAAAAATATTGTGAATTAGGTGCACGGATGTCACCCAAGATGCATTTTTTGCATTCACATTTGAACTTTTTTCCACAAAACCTGGGTGCGGCGAGAGATGACAAGAAGAACGTGCTCATCAAGATTTAATGAAAATTTCTAAGAAATTATCAAAGATTTTGGGACAAAAGTATGCTGGGATATTATTGCTGGACTTTTAATATGTGAAACTGACCCAGATAATTACAATCGACGTTCAAACACTGCCATTTACTTTTGAAATTTCATTTATTTTTGCATAAATTAACGATTTTTTATTAAAAACATACAAAAAGAATGATATTTTATATCTCGCAAACCTGACCTGCTAGAAAAAAAAAACAGTTACAGATTCGAATTCAGCGCACCAACTTAAAAACACCATTTGGTTGCTCCAGTCCAGTGTAATTAAACATGAATTAATCCGACGAATACAAAGTATCTGAAACAATGAACTTATTGTTCATTCGCCTCACCTATAAATTGATCAAAGAAGAGGTGGCAGTGGGAACTTCTTTACTCTGCGCGCAAGTTCAGTCGAAATCAATTAAAACTTCGGGCTGCATTAACATATTAAAAGTTCGTCAACTTCTTTCGCGTCCGCGAAAATGGCTTCCGTACTTTAATTAGTAACGCTTTAATTAAAATTTTGTGTTTGGATACGAGTCGCCCGTCCTGTCCACTGATTAGAATTTCAAATTGCTATTTAAATTCTACACTGACGCTCAAGTTATTCGATAGTTTTACTGCGACAGTAATTTGTATTATGTATAACGATGAATAATGCTCAATTAGTGATGGCCATCGTCAAGTATATTGAGATAATCACGTTTTAAAGCATATCAATAAAACGCAATACGCCTGAATATCTTATTAATATGCATATATAGGATTGATGAGGCTGATACATGATGAAACTCCATTTTAATAAATAAATAAAACACAATTGGTGCGAGTTTCACAAAATATTTAACGTTGTGCTGCGACAATTGTTTCGCCACACAGTGGCTTTATTAGGCTGATGAAGCCGTTGTGTGGCGAAAGAATTGTCGCAGTACAACATTAAATATTTTGTGAACATTACACGAATTGTGGTTTATTTATTTATTAAAATGGAGTTTTATCATGTATCAGCCTCATCAATCCGATATATACATATCAATAAGATATTCAGGCGTATTGCGTATTAAAATACGTTAGCAGTAACGTGTACGTTACTTCAGAGCATCAATAGCATCACATTCGAATATCATATACATTTATGTCATAAATGCTTGAATGTGAAACGTTTATCAAGTAACGTTTTTTAATACGCAATGCACCTGAAAATCTTGCTGAGATGCTTTGAAAAGTGATTATCATTTCTCAAAATATTTGGCTATGGCAATCACTAATTGAGCATTATTCATAATTGTTATGCTGATATGTTGCATTTCAGTGCGAAATTTCAGCTGAAAATATTCTAAATATTTTGGTCTATTAAAATAAACTCTTTATAGCATAGAATGCGCGCTGAAATGGAACAAATCCGCTCAGATATTATCATTGCACTGTGCATTCCTGCACATGAACCCTGATGCATAATTCGCAGAAGTTTTAAAGTACATTTTGCAATTTTGTATGCCGTATTTTACGTTTTCATGCAATGAAAATAATATCTCAACTGGGGAAATCTACTCGTATAAAAATTATATGCTGCATTTAGGTATATTTTTTATCGTTTATGGCGTTATAAAAGAGAAACTTTTGAAAGTGTATTTCAGGTGCAATAATAGTAATAGTGCTTACATCCATCATCCGCATTGCGCCTTATTCAGAGTGATATTAATTTGAATGTTTACAACTTGCACCTTGTTAGATTGACGATTTTGACGTAGCTGTCTGGAACAAGTTGTAATTATGAAGATCAAAGAAACGCTACACTAAATTTCCTGTTAATACACCTTTCTCCAATCTTTCTTAAGTTTGAGGTAAAACTGCGATCCCAATATTTACAATTACCAGCACTGACATTTACTGCTGGTAATTGCGCTCGCTACTAGAAAATCAATTAGGAAACGTCTCTGCTCACGTCCAGTCGGCCTTCCCAATTCAATCCGGCATTTAATTCACTTTGAAAGGCACTTAATGGACCGTAATTACCGGCGTGCCACAATAATCCGCGCGTTTCCCCATTGATATTCAACTTGTGCGTTTTGATATTTTTTAATTGGTGACCTGAGCGTAATTGAAGCCGACCTCGGCTCTTGCAGCAGACGAGATTATCGCTGGAACGTGCCCCAGAGTTGCGTAATCCAGACGCCGGCGGTTACGTTTGGCAAATTGGTTAATTTGTCTGCGTATCTAAACAAACAAACACGACCGCACACATGAAGCAAATGACCACAGCAGGGATTACCGGGAGATAGCGCGCCTCATTTGACCCCTGTCACTGGCGTTATCTAGAAAAATAAACACCACCACTTTGGAAGTACGGAAGTTAACAACTTATAATTGGGTTTTGAATTGAGTTTCGGGTAAAATTGTATGACGTTCTAGTTAATTTATCTACAGATTTATTTGTAACTTGATCGAGTTAAATCTGTTTAATTAATTAGACTTCCACTTTCAACCCTTTCTCTGTTACCCAAGTCTGTGACCATTTCGTAAAGCTAAGGGTCATACATTTTCTCACGGCTTTGACACTTAGAAAGGCGGCAGTAATTTTTGTATGTATTTCCATTTTCTTCCCTACTTCAAAGCAGAATTTAGAAAATTTCATGAAATAACCCATTCTGCAGTGACTTTAAAACTTTCGTTTAAATTTCAATATTTCTTTGAAAATTTAACAATTTTTGTGTAATATTTCAAGTAGAATAAGAAAGTATCATGAAAATGTAGTTTACTTGTAATTTCCCAAAACAAATTTAACAAAATTTCCATACAAAACAATGAATTTTCAGGCTTCATAAAAATAAGGTTTCAATAATTCTACAAATTACAAAACAAAATGAGAAATTAAAAACATTCAAAATTATTTAATTTATGTTCAAGTTCTGCAAACATTTTCAAACAGAATTGCGAATGTTTCATAATTATTAGGCAGCAATTACACAAAATTGTAGAAAACACTCGTAAATTAAATAGTTATTAAGGGAATAAACGAAGGTTGTAATTCCGAAGCCGTAAGTAATCCTGCAAATTACATAACAACATTAGGAATTCAAAAACTTCAAAATTATTTAATTTATGTTCTAGTTGTGCAAGCATTGCCAAAGAGAATTGCGAAAGTTATATAATTATTAGGCAGCAATTCCACACGATTATAAAAGAAACTTGTAAATTTAAAAAAATATATGTGTATGTATATGAGTAGATAAGGTATGTTGCTTCTGAACCAATTTCCCATAAGGATTTACATAGGGGTCTAAATTACTTTTTCGCTGTTTAAAACCCCATTTAAACGGCATTTTAAAGAGCTCAAACGCCTTTTTAAACAGCGAAAAAAGTAAATTTAGACCCCTGTGTACATTTTTACGGGAAATTGGGAAATTTGCCATTCCACAAAATTGACAAACCATAAAGTTTAACGAATCTGCATGTGATTTCAAATTTCAATATTTCTTTGAAAATTTAACAATTTCTGGATAATATTTAAAATAGAATTAAGAAAGTTTCATGAAAATGTAGTTTACTCAAAATTTCCCAAAATAAATTTAACAAAATTTCCATACAAAGCAATGATTTTTCAGGCTTCATTAAAATAAGGTTCCAATAATTCTACAAATTGCAAAACAAACTGAGAAATTAAAAAAAAAATCTTTTTTTTAAATTTATGTTCAAGTTCTGCAAACATTTTCAAAGAGAATTGCGAATGTCTCATAATAATTAGGCAGCAATTCCACAAAATTGTAACAGACACTCGTAAATGAAATAGTTATTTTTGCATGAAGGGAATAACCTTCATGAATAAGGGAAGGTTATAATTCCGAAGCCGTAAGTAATCCTACAAATTACAAAACAAAATTAGAAATTCGGAAACTTCAAAATTATTTAATTTATGTTCTAGTTGTGCAATCATTGCCAAAGAGAATTGCGAAAGTTCTATAATTATTAGGCAGCAATTCCACACGATTATAAAAGACACTAGTAAATTTAAAAAAAAATTAAGTGTATGTATATGAGTAGATAAGGTATGTAGCTTCTGAACCAATTTCCCATAAGGATTTACATAGGGGTCTAAATTTACTTTTTCGCTGTTTAAAACCCCATTTAAAACATATTTTAAACAGCTCAAACGGCTTTTTAAACAGCGAAAAATGTAAATTTAGACCCCTATGTAAATCTTTATATGAAATTGGGCAATTTGCATTTCCACAAAATTGCCAAACCATGAAGTTTAATGAATCTGAATGCAATTTCAAATTGATAATTAAAAATACTCAAATATCAATAGTTTTTTGGAAATTTGGCAATTTCTGTGTAATATTGAAAGTAGAATTAAGAAAGTTTAATGAAAATGTAGTTTACTTGAAATTTCCCAAAATAAATTTGACAAAATTTCCATACAAAACAATGATTTACCAGGCTTAATAAAAATAAGCTTCCAATAAATTTACAAATTACAAAACAAAATTAGAAATTCGTAAACATTCAAAATTATTTAATTTATGTTCAAGTTCTGCAAACATTTTCGAAGAGAATTCCGAATGTTTCATAATAATTAGGCAACAATTCCACAAAATTGTAAAAGTCACTCGTAATTTAAATAGTTATTTTTGAATTAAGGGAATAAATGAAGGTTATAATTCCGAAGCCGTAAGTAATTCTACAAATGACACAACAAAATTAGAAATTCCAAAACTTCAAAATGATTTAATTTATGTTCTAGTTGTGCAAACATTGTCAAAGAGAATTGCGAAAGTTTTATAATTAATAGCCAGCAGTTCCACACGCTTGTAAAATACACTCGTAAATTAAAAAGAAAATATGTGTATGTATATGAGTAGATCAGGTATGTTGCTTCTGAACCAATTTCCCATAAGGATTTACATAGGGGTCTAAATTTACTTTTTTGCTGTATAAAACCCCATTTAAATGGCATTTTAAACAGCTCAAATGGCCTTTTAAACAGCGAAAAAAGTAAATTTAGACTCCTGTGTAAATCTTTAATGGAAATTGGGCAATTTGCATTTCCACAAAATTGCCAAACCATGAAGTTTAACGAATCTGCATGTGATTTAAAATTGATAATTAAAAATACTCAAATTTTAATAGTTATTTGAAAACTTAGCAATTTCAGTGTAATATTTAATGTAGAATTAGGAAAGTTTCATGAAAATGTAGTTTACTTGAAATTTCCCAAAATAAATTTTGTAAAATTTCCATGCAAAACAATGATTTTTCAGGTTTCATAAAAATAAGGTTCCAATAATTCTACAAATTACAAAACAAAATGAGTTTTTTTTTTAAATTTATGTTTAAGTTCTGCAAACATTTTGAAAGAGAATTCCGAATGTCTCATAATAGTCAGGCAGCAATTCCACAGAATTGTAAAAGACACTCGTAAATTAAAATAAAATGTATATGACTAGATAAGGTGTAGATATGAGGTAGATAAGAACGGCTGTTTAAACTGCGAAAAAAGTAAATTTAGACTTCTATGTAAATCCTTATGGGAAATTGGTCCAGAAGCAACATACCTTATCTACTTATGTGTAGTTCAAATTGGACAGTTAGTAATTATTACTAAACCATAACAGTGTCAATCATAAAAATTTAAGCCGCTGTTTCATGGTGTTTAATTTTACTAACCTTGGTAACCCTGTGTACCCTTGGTAACCTTGGTAACCGCTAAACCACCGCTAAACCAAGGTTTAGTTTTTATGAATAACGCAGTAAGAAACTAATCCTAACCCTACAAAAGTGCCAAAATCTCATAACATCATTATCAATTTTTCATCACAATATGAATATTTAACTGGAGTGCTGGAAATTTCAAATTAAACTAATGAAATTTCATAACTAATCTGTTTATAGAAATGTATGTGTAATGTAAGTATTTAGAGTTGTCATTATTCTTAATCGATCAATTAATTGAGTCATTTGTATAATCAAAGCATGAGGGTCTTAATATTTCTTGTATAAATATATATTTAGTGTATACTAACTACATATACTATCAAAATAATTCAGAAAACTATCAGCTTTTTATAATAATTTCGTGAAATTCTGAGAAATAGGCGAACATTTATACCACAAACCGATCAAAATATATCCGAAACTTTTTTGAATAAGATAAATTACGAAATTGTAAAATTAAATACGAATTTACCATAATAAATGTATCCAAATTTTTATTGAAAGATAATGAAGCCATATTTTTCAAGCATCATAACAATAAGGTTCCATCAGAATGAGTAATATTCTACAAATTCCATAATAAAATTAGAAATTCAAGAACTTCAAAATTATTTAATTTATGTTCAAGTTCTGCAAACAATATCCAAGACAATTACAAAATATTTAGGCAGCAATTCCACAAAATTGCAAAGAAACTTAAAAAATATATACAGGGTGCTTGATTTTTCTTGTCCAGCTGACATGAGTCCAGCTGATGTCAGCGAATGTGCCAATGATAAAAAAAAATCATAAGGAACTTGTCATATGTAACCTGGTCTACATAATGGCGTAATGATTTCTTCCATAGCCTACCTATTTTCTGTAAAGATCTTATTTTGAACGTTAAATTAAACACCCTGTATATTTTTACAGAACGGATTCTTTCTCAGATTCTCAGATTGCGAAATGTTCTGCTTAATCCAAAACCTACAATTCGCCACAGAATATTTGATTTCTTTTAATACAGGGGAAATCAAAAAGTTTAATATCTGATTTGAATGAAATATAAATAATAATCCAAATTATACAAAAGTGTGATATCATAAATTATTTATAATCGTCAATGGTAATTCGTGGAAAACTTCAAAAATATACCTATGTACCGTTCGTTAAAAGTTCTATAAGTTGCTTTGCTGATTTAAAGGATTTGGATTAACCAGCACATTTTACAAGAAACTCCATTTGATAAAAACTTTCATGGAAACTCGTAATCATTTTTCCATAAGCTATCTATTTTCTGGAAAGATCTTTGTTTCTCTTGATACGTTAAATTAAACACCCTGTATAGTTTTACACAATCAGATTATTTCTCAGATTCTCAGATTGCGAAATGTTTTGCTTAATCAATAACTTATAATTCGCCAAATAACCTTTTATTACTAAATTAGAAATTCAAAAACTTCAAAATTATTTAAATTATGTTCTCTCGAACTCTGCAAGCAATATCCAATAGAATTACAAAATAATTAGGCAGCAATTCCACAAAATTTAAAAAAAGTGAAAATTAAAAAATATATACAGGGAAGATTGATTTTTCATGTTCAGCTGACATAAGCCAGGGTTCCAGCTGATATCTGCGAAAGTGGCAAAGATACAAAAAAAAAATGGTTCCTAAGAGACCTGTCATTCGCAACTTGGTCTATATAATGGCGTAATCATTTTTTTCATAGCCAAGTTATTTACCGGTTATTTAAATGTTAAATTAAACACCCTGTATATTTTAACAGGCCGGATTCTTTCTCACATTCTCAGATTGCGAAATGTGATGCTTAATTCAAAATCTATAATTCGCCAAAGAATCTTTTATGACTTTTCACAATACAGGGTAAATGAAAAAGTTTTATATTCAATTATGAATCAAATATAAAAAATATTCTAAATCATACAAAAAATGTGATACAATAGATGTTATTTCGAATCTTCAATGGTGATTCGTGGAAAACTTCAAAAGTATATGTACACGTAAAAAGTTCTAAAAGTTTATTTGCTGATTTAAACGATTTAGATGACCATGTCGCAATAAACTCCATTTGATAAGAACTTTCGTGGGAACTCTGTATATTCAATTTGATGTAGTCTGTAGAAATTTTCAGAAATAGGAATAATAATTTTAAAAAGTTTGAAAATAATTTGAAATGCAATGAGCAAATTTTAAATAAAATTAAGAAATTTTGTTAAAAAAATAAGAGTAGATGTAAACGAATTTGTTAATGATTGTGAACTTTTTTGTCTGAATTCCATCACTGACTAGGTATCCAAATTTTCGGAAAATTTTCTTAGCATTTTCTATTCAACCTATATGGCACGGAATATTGTGGCCAAAATACGTGACTTTCAAAACGTTTAACTTTTGGGATATATGGGGGTCTATTATAGTTACTTTTTAAAATTAATATCATATTAAACAGGGTGCTCCAAAAGTCCTAAAAGTATCAAAGTTGTGTATTTTAAATGGAACTTCCTGTATAACTTTGCATATTTGAATTTGCCCATTTTTAGAATCAGTTTAGTTTTTGAAATTCTCTCTAACCGTTCAGAAGTTTTATTTTTATGCGTTTGTATGCACTTATTCAAAATATCGCTGGGCAAAATATCGCTGGGTTTTTGGTATATCAGCTTGGGATTCGCCTGTGTCTAAACAACTGCTTGGGGTATCTTTTGGCAGCGGCTTACAGGATGGTTCATTTAAAAAAAAAAAACACAACCTTGATACTTTTAGGGCTTTTGAAACACCCTGTGTAATATGAAATTAATTTTAAAAAGTAACCATAATAGTCCCCCATATATTCCAAAAGTTAAATTTTTTGAATGTCACGTATTTTGGCCACAATATTCCTTGCCGTATAACGTGAATAACCCTGTATATTATTTACAGTTTTCTTGTTATATTTTACGTATTATGAAGTATGTGGTGAAGTTATTTTCTTAAAGATTGCAAAATAAGGGCAGTTGTTTCACGACTATAAATTAAAAGTCGAAGCCTAAACGTTTTACGCTACTTGACCATGGCACATATATGAATGGCTACTATTGTTATCTGCAAGTTCTATATGCATTATTCCAGTTTCATTCCTACGTTAGTTTCTGATGAATGGTGTGCTCATCTTTATCAGTGTTTTCACTTCGATTTTGTGAACCGTGAAAAAACGCCGTTATTTATTATTAAGTAGGTCGTGAAATTGAAAATATAGTAATTACGATGATAGTGATTTATAGCGCGCATTAAATGATTCTGATTATACGGTATTTGTACGGAATAATAAACGCTTTTGTACTGAATATAATCTGAATATATTAATACTCATTAGAATTTACGAAATTATTTATGTAGCATCGAGTTTGATGTGTTATTAAAGTAATCAAGTAATTAAGAGAAATGTTTGAAATTATGTAAATCAATCGATAGTCAAGCCATTTAATATAAATATTAATTAGTATTCGATTTATGTGTTGGGTAACTTTTCCCAATGTCGCATAATTACTGCTTTATATTTAATACGAAGTGAATGCTAAAGTGATCAATGATCATCAGCAATTTGCATTTCAATGGTAACTAATATGGTCTTCTTGAATTGTGATTCAACCCGGACAGTTGAAAGAGTGAACAGTGTTGCCGAATGAAATATCGAACGTCATGTATGTCTTCATTACACACATTTTGTTGGCAACAGTGCTGACTGTCAATTATTATAAATTCAAATACAAACATATAACCAGTTTTTTAATCGTCTGGTAATTTTTTGTTCGTACCAACCAAACCTTGGGGGGGAATAGATCGTGAACGGTGTTGAATGATTTTAATATAAAGTATACAGGGTGTAACAGAAATACGTGTGTTAATTTTAAACATTGGTAGAACTAGTTAAATAAACCATTTTTCCTATATGTTTTTTTTTTTCAAAAACCAACGTTAAACTGATTTAAAATATGTTCAAGTTTATCTACTAAATCGCATACCCGCCTATGGTTAAAGGTGTGCAGCGATAAAATCATTTGTTGTGATGGCAACGGTGTCATAAAGGTACATAATTGTCCCTTAGGCAAAACACGTTTAGGATATTGTGCACTCTACAATCTACGGGCCTCTGCGGCATTTCCAAAAGCTCGGCCATATACCAACACAATATCTGTTAATTCTTGATTAGAAAAATTTGGCATTTCGAAATAAAATTCACTTGACAATTATAGTGACAGTACCTGAGAACGGTTCGTTCGGTCAAAATTAGGGGGCAAAAAAATATTAAAAAAACCTGCAAATTTTGAAAAAAAAACATATTGAAAACATGTTTTATATAACGAGTTCTACCAATGTTTAAAATTAACACACGTATTTCTGTTACACCCTGTATATAAACAAATACTTTCGAAATACAAAATCATATTTAAAACAATGTCCAGCAATATTTTAAGATATATCATGTCTGTGTTCTTACAAGTATATATATATAACGTACCTCTATAACGTACAACGTTATACAGGGTGGTCACTTTTACGACGCTCACCATTAGGATCTATTAACGGAAATATATACAGAGTTGGTCAAATGGGATAAAAGTTTCTCATTTTTGTGCCTTTCAATATACTGAAAAGAAATCAGGGATATCTTGCACAGTTCCTGAAATATCGCAGAAATACTGAAAAATTGCACCTTCCTTTTCCTTTACAATTCACCATAAATTCTAGTGTGACTGTCGCATTTTTGTAATTCCTTATACAGAGATTGTACATGTCATTTTTTTTATGTTCAGGATAACATTTTCATTTTCACTAATCAAAGATATTATCTCATTTTTTACACTTTATACACAATAAAATTACTCAGAAGTTATTTTCTTTGTATGAAGAAATGTCAAAATGTTAATTTGTTATTCCATTGCATCTTTGATTTTTACTTGATTTTTAGAGCAGTCCACAGCAGTTTGATTTTAGCAACAAATTTTAAAATTATCGATTTTTGGTGGTAAATAATGTCAGATTACCCATGTGTTATACATGGTTGAAATCGGAATTTTTCGCTCCTTTGAATGCTATTAAAATCCAATATGGCGGCGATAAAAGTTGACTATGAAAAATTGGGCTCTTAGTTGACGCAGAAAATGTTTGGTACCGTCATCCAACAGCTCACGCCGTAAAATGTAAGAGTGCCAAGTTTAATAAAATTTCCTTCAAAAGTAAAAAAGTTATAAAAGGGAAAGGAAAGTGCACTTTTTCAGTTTTTCAGCGAAATTTCAGGAACTGTGCAAGATATCCTGGATTTCGTTTCAGTATATTGAAAGGCACAAAAATGAGAAACTTTTATTCCATTTGACCAACTCTGTATGTATTACCGTTTAATAGATTCTAATGGCGGGCGTCGTAAAAGTGACCACCCTGTATACATTATATCGTTCAAGAAAGTGGTGTCAACTTTTCCAACTAGTTCCAACGAAATAATAACAAATAGTGACATTTTGAAAACATCTAGTTAAAGTATTTGCTTGTACCCTTGGAAAGATTGGCTCGTTGCAAAACATATTTGATTTGCATCTTGAGTAGTGTAATCTATTAGTGCAGAAGTTAACACCACTTTCTTTACCGCTCTGTACAGAATGTTTCCCTTCTCATCATATCCCTGATAATATGAAGATTCAGGGAGTATCTTCTCATTTAGAGATTCAATTTTATTTATTAAATTCAAATTTACATCCTTTTAAATTCAAAAAATTCAAAAATCTTAGTAGGTTTACGATTGTAGACATGTTATTAAAAACATTTTTTTTTAGAGTCACAAAAACAGTTGGAAGTTCAAATTTTGATCGAAACATTTTGATTTGTTGCGTTTCATTTTTTTTTAATTTCCTTTTCTTCTTCTGCGGGTGCCTATCCGGTTCCGATGTTGGCGATCATCATTGCGATCTTGATTTTATTTGCGGCTGTTTTAAATAACTCCGTTGTTGTTGAATTGAACCATTGCCTCAGCCAAGATATCCTTCTTCTGCCTGGTCCTCTGCGCCCCATTACTTTGCCCTGCAGTATGAGCTGCAGCAATCGATATCGTTCTCCGTTTCTTATTATATGCCCGAAATATTCCAGCTTACGTTTTTTTATGGTAAACAGTAACTCTGGTTCCTTTTTCATTCTTCTTAGTACCTCAATGTTTCTTCTAGTTTTTCACATTTCCTTGATGTTTCCTGAAACTTCAAGGACTTCCCAAATGGTCTTTGGTTCAAAGTAACACTTTGGTTCAAGGTCTACACATGTATAGTAGAATAACGTAATAGACATGATCGATAACTGCGGTACTTAATAGTACTTAGTCCGTAAGTCGGTACTTAATATAACGGAACTCAGTTCGAAGTAGAGTAATAAAAAATATTGATTAGTTTTTTGTAAAATATAACTTGGCAGTTACAAGGTATATGCGACAAGTAAATAAAGCATGTGCTACTTTTTTGCGTGTTCCACAGCTCAATTTGCCAATTTCAATTTATCACTTCTACCCGAGTTAACAGGTGTTGCCATTCACGAAATCGATACCAAAATGAGTTCCGAATGCAATTTGTCCCGGAAGTGCCGCAAAAACAACCGCCTCCTTTAAACTAAACCAGCAAATCAATCACCTTGCACAAGACACTAATTGCACGTCTGACAATCAATAATTAATTTATCCGCGTGTATCGATTATTTTTCTGCGACACGAACCCCCGGAGCTAATTGTTTTACGCAAGGCTCCATTAGTGTAATTACAGGGGATTAACATGCGTTGCGAAAGGGTTACCAAAAACGATAAATCTTAATTGGCGTGACGTTGCCCAATTTCTGCGATTTGGGAGTTTTGAAAGCGCACCGGTCGCGATTAATCACGTCGGCTGCGATCAGTCACGACCGACTAATTAATTGGCAGACTGATGGGCCCGGACCTGAACTGCGGGCCCCAATAATCGCAGGGGGGCTTTTAAATCTCACGCTCGTTCGGCAGCCCACTGTCGAGGAATGAACGTTGACGTTCCAATAAAGCCGGCAATGAAATGAAATTGTCTGAATGGGACGTAAATGGCGAGTCGCTCGGCTTCCGGCTGTCAATGAAAGTCGTATTGTTGGCCGATTTACAGCGAAATTTCGTGACCGCCCCTCAGGCTGTCTTCTCGGAGGTCCGATTTTGAAATTTAAAACCCACATGGTTCTTGCAGCTCAATGTGAATTCCACATAATCCTTCGGCTTAATATCAAACAACAATCTTCAATTTCGAAGATCATGAAGTATTGTTCACCGCTGCACCTTTCTTTTACAATTTTTTGCATTATGGTACAGTAGATACAGAATGGGAAACTAGAAGAACGGTTGCTTCAAATGATATCTACTGCCGTTCTTTCTAAAATTGGGCACACATCATCTGTCGGAGGGACATACTCATAAATAAGTTAGAAACTAACTCTCCAATGCGTTTCTAATTTCCATGTGTATATCTTAAACCGTCAGACAACTTTATCAGTAGATGTAAAGACTGGCTTAAATGTATTTTAAACAACTCTACGATTAGCATGTTTCCCTTTCAGATAATCAGTTATATTGCGGTGTATCAAAAAACGTTAACACTAACGTATTCATTACTTGACAGCATCACATTCGAATATCGGATGCATTTACGTCATAAATTCATCTTACATCCGAATGTGAAGCTTCAAGTAACGTACACGTTACTGCTAACGTTTTGTGATACGCAATACACATGATTATTAGATTAGTTTTAATTGCAAAATTATTTACTTTGTGACTAACAGTTTTAATTGCGAGATTTTTCATTTTATGATTTACGTAATGTACAGTCATGCTCACATAAATCTAGTACGAACAATTTGACATTGCCATATAAAATTGCTATTGTAACCTAATTTCTTGTACTAGATTTATGTGAGCATGACTGTACAGTAGTGACTGAATGCCAAAGTAAAAAAAAAATATTTTACTAAATCCAGACATAAACGGTTTATCTGTTTATGCTACAATACAACACTATCCAAATTAATCAGCTTCTGTGTATTTATTAATAACCTGTAATTTTCTCTTTGATAATTTACATAAATCGAGCACGAGTGATTTAAATCCTACCTGTTTTTATAAAGAAATCGATCTACTTGGTTACCTTGAGTTTTATTGTTGTCGCTATGAATAATTCATACGTAAAATAAACAATCGGTAGATTAGATCAAATTAATAGTATGTAGTTTGGATAGGGTACTTGTGGTAATTACAGTGTTTAGATTACAAACAGTCGCAACACTGCTCTTTAATTGCTTGCACACATTTGATCTGCTCAATTAGTAAAGTTAATTAGCTATGGCAATCAATTATAATGCAAGAAATCATGTTTGTTCGTCTGGCCTGTAATTATCAAAGCAAATGCAATTAAATTGATCCGCATATAATTTCTAAATCCTTGGATTTGAAACGCCACTAAATTTTAGTTATACATAATGGTTGTAAAACAAATTCTATAATTGAATATGTAAATCGAGTGCAAAATGATTCAAATAGATTTTCGTTTTATTTGTGATTTTTGCAAAGAAATCTGTTCCATTTAAACATAAAATTTGAAGACAAATACAGGGTGTCTCTTTATGACTTAACCACAGATTACTGCGATCAAAAGAAGACGATTTAGCAAAACAAATGCGTTTGGTTTAGCCAGTATTCAGCTTAAAAGTGAATTAAAAAAAAAAAATGCTTATAAAAACAGAAACATTTCCCGATTGCTTTTTGAACTATGCTTTTATTTCAAAATTTGAGCTTTTAGGAAATTTGCAGAAAGCTCAGCGTTCAGATTGAGCAAGTTATTTTTTATGGTGATACATTTGAGTTTAAGCCCTGCAAATTGATTATACATGGGAGAAAAGAAAGGTATTCTGCGAATCAATACGATACAACAATGAGAACATACAAAAATAGCATTTTTAAATTGATAAAATCGAATTCGGTACAACTAATAAAGACAACTGTGCATATTAATAAGCAATACATTATTTTATACAGGGTGAATATTTTTTTAATTTTTAGCATTGGGATCTCGGAAACCATAAAACATGAGATTCTGTTAAATGAGGAAACATTTGTCAGTTTAAGAGCTTATACAAAGTATGCTTTTGTTTTTTGAAAATAAAACATAGTTTTCGATTTATAATACAAGCTTCATTTTTTTAAATGACAATCATAGTTGGTTTTAACATTTTAAAAAGAACATTTTTTTCTCTTTTTAACGATACAAGGTTTTCTATACTATAAATAAATGATATGCAGGAATTTTCGTAGTATAATTTTATTAGAATTTAAGAAAAAAAATCCATGCTGTGTCATGATTCACTATGTCCAACTGTATTGGACAAACCAAAAATATGATTATGGCGAAAACTTTTGTCTCTGATATTATAAAAAAATATGTATATTATGTATATGTATATGTAAATATGAGCCTGTAATGCCCCTGGATGCCAAAAACCTAGTAGAATTTGTAGCTCTAGATGATAGTACAAACACATCAAAATTTTAAATCTCTCTCATATTGCGAATTTTGGTTGATACAGAAACACCAATTCATGCTATGTCATGATTCACTACATCTGCCTTTGTCTTTCTCTATCTGGACAATCCGAATACTTCGAATTTTCGAAAGTTTCAAATTTGCATGGGTAATTTTTAACAAAAATGTTTGAAGCACTTCAATAACGAATGGACAGTTTCATACGATTGAAGGTAGTAACCAATTTTAGTTGATCTGTGTTCGAAGATTTCTTTTCGGAAACACATTTAAATATTGTTCTTTTTTTTTTCAGGTAAGCAGTTCACAATCACCTTTCGAAAGCTTATCGGATGTTGGATAATATTGTAAGTATTATTATCTTCTTATATAGATTGTGGCAGACTTTGTAATTGATCAAGAGCAACTTGTAATTGATTCTGCAAAATTATACAAGGTGTTCCAGAACACGCAGGCCATTTTTTTTTTTAATTTGTCTATTCATCTTAAGTAGCTGAGGGCAAAAATGTTTTTAAATATTTTGAGGAGATAATGGTTGAATAATGATATAATATGTCACAATATATTATATTCAATGTATGTTATATTATATTATATGTCATATTATAATATTAAGATCATCATTGCTGCGATAATGTACTCTAGAGGTGCTATTTTACGTATAGTATTATCAGAATAGTGCAGTAGTAGTAGTAGTATATTTATTAGTTATACAGGGTGTGTATAAATTGGTGAAAGAGCTATACGTGGCGATATTGGTCATCAAATTCTCGAGTTGAAAATCTTAATACCAAAATGTTGGCAGAAAAATAAATTCAGAAAAATTGGAACTAGCAAGTTTAAAAGAAATCGTTGTTCTAAGTGTCAAAATTTGACACTGACGTAAGCGAAGTTCGCCGTTTCCGGATGTACTTTTTATGAAAATAAGCATAAAAACGCTTATTAAACAACAGGATGTTAAAACTTTGAGGAACTCGTGCAGACTCAAGAAGCATGGTACAGTTGAAGCAGAAAAAAAACTCTGACATACTATTAAGCCTAGCTTGAGGTGGGGATTTTATCTTAATGTATAGCGATGGGACGTTGAGGCAGAAAAAAAGGAGGACACACTTTGTAACCTGATTTACATCACTAGATTTATTTAAAAAAACGGTCTAAGAGTTGTCCTATTTTTTTCTGCGTCAACTATACAACATTTTGATAGTAAGTTTTTCGACTCAGAATTTTATGACCAACAACGTCACGTGCAGTTCTGTCGCTAATTTATACACACCCTGTATATAGGTTATAGCAAAAACTGTCCAGCTATAATTTGGACGGTCACCTTTCAGATTTAGAATGT
Source organism: Othius punctulatus (assembly GCA_951805005.1). Lineage (NCBI taxonomy): Eukaryota > Metazoa > Arthropoda > Insecta > Coleoptera > Staphylinidae > Othius > Othius punctulatus. The sequence continues at coordinate 54,204,858 of OX638142.1, forward strand.
GTTTATAGGAAGAATAATTGACAGGGCGCGAAGTAAACGAAATTGTTTCACGTTTACTAAAATAACTTAGAATAAGATGCTTTCCCAAAATATAAATTAGTTGTCTCAACTGGTAACTGTATTTGACAAACCAAAAATATGATTATGACTAAAACTTCTGTCCCTAATATTATACATAAAATATGTATATTATGTATATGTATATGTAGATATGAGCCTGTCAGGAGCATTACAGCCAAAAACCTAGTAGAATTTGTAGATCTAGCTGATGGTACAAACACATCAAAATTTTAAATCGCTCTGATATTGCGGATTTTGATTGATACAGAGAAACCAACTGCAGTTTTAACGAGTAATTATTCAACGAGATACTTGGTCAAGTATAAAGGAAACGACACGTATCAATTTCTGGAAAAACTACTTTATTAAAGGTAAAAAAAATAATTAAGAGTTAAAACCCACATGGTTCTTGCAGCTCAATGTGAATTCCACATAATCCTTCGGCTTAATATCAAACAACAATCTTCAATTTCGAAGATCATGAAGTGTTGTTCACCGCTGAATTTAATAGAAAAAAATAAACAAACAGAAAAGCAGAGAGTAATTAAGTTATAAATTATTATTTTGCTTAAATTATTCTGATTTTGGCCCACATACTGTTTCTTGATTTTTGATGTTGCATAATTTTTATAAATCAAGATGTAAACATTTATTCATATTTTTTATTGTGCAGCATTCGGTTTTTGCATAATAAAAAAAATCATTTTTCTTTACTTTTTGTACTATAAGATTACAATTTTTTCAACTATTACTGCAGTTTTTAGATAAATAAATCGAAAAACTTAGAGTGCACTAAGTGATAAATTATCATTTTCCTTAAATTATTCTGATTTGACGATTGACTGATTTGAATGATGATATTCTGACACAGACTTTCATGTTTCTTGATTTCTCGTGTTGCATATTTTTTTATAAACCAACGTGTAAACATTTATTCCTATTTTTTATTGTGTAGCATGTCGTTGTATACATTATAAAATATTAATTTTTCTTTACCTTTTTTACTATAAGATTACAATTTTTTCAACTACTACTGTAGTTTTCCTAATTTTTGTGAACAATTCAATTTTAGCACGTAAAACATGAAAGTTTGGTATAAGAGGACTAATTGAGGAGCATCCAAACAAAAGCACACATCTTCATAATATGTTCTAAAAGAGTTACGGTTGTTTCTGGTAGGATTTAATGAATTAAATCTGAAATTTATATCAAATTTGCGGAAAATAATCATGTCCTATAGTAAATCTATAGGAAATTACCTACAAGGGTCCAAGTAATGTCTAAACTACGATGAGTCAAAGTTGAAAAATACTAGTCTTTTTTTTTCTTTTTTTTTTTCGTGGACATATGTGGTTTTGTATGGATGCTCCTCAATTTATTCATGCTAAGTCAAAGCTGTTAAATCTCTAATATTTATTTATTTATTCAAATATAAATAGAATTGAGGGTGTTGGAATATAGATGACAACGTAATACTGGAAATGGCCTGAACATGCAATCGAAACCATTATTATTCTTGTTGTTTGCACAAGCGTTACAGATACATGCAATATGCAGCGCAAATACAAATGTATTTCTCTTAACAAGTTACTTTACCTTGTTTATGAATTTTCAGTCCTGCTTTATACTGATGCAGCAATCCTAGTGTACTTGCAGGACAACAAAAATTTCCACTTATCCACCCAAGTTTCTTAACAATAAAACGATTCCTTTCACTTGCGCTCTTGTAAAGCAATTCTGCTAACCATTACATTTCTCATGCACAATTGCAACTACCAATATCAAGATTTCAGCGCTGGCTATTACAATCACACCTTGGCTTTAAATAATTCCTGCATCAATTCGCCGCGTTTCGCAATATTTGCTTGCATTTGAATAATTTGCATGTTATTAGCATTAATATTAGTATGGGAATCGCGTAGTAGCACTGGGCCGTTTGATATAAAACTAATTACAGTTAATGCAACCCGTAATGTGGGCTCCCGTAGACTTTTAGTGCAAAATGTATTTGCACGGTAAACAAATTTTTGTAAATGGATTTTTAGGATTCATTTCACGAGAAATGAATGCACATATATTTAAAACTAATGCAAACAACCTAAATCGTATAATTATTTCGATTACGTTCAAAATTTAATGAAATAATGTTATCATCCACATTATAGAGATTGTATAGATTGTATAATATAATAGATTTAAATATTTGCTAATTTAGATGTGAAAATATGCAACAAAAGTGAATGTTATATAAAAATGAAGTAATTGACATATTTTTAACATTGAAAATACTATAAACACCAGTAAATAATGGCGTTAACTCGATTATTTTTATCATCTTGTTTATTGATGTTGTTATTGTGTACTTCGTATTAATGTTAATATTAATAATATAGATAAATTTGTATTTTAGGTATATAAAATTAAAAAAAAAAGATTGATAATAGGAGTACTTTTAAATAAAATAACGAGAACTTGATTAAACCTTCACTTCTTTATTTTCCTCTGCTATATATTTTGGCCCAAGTATTATGATATTCATTAATAATTCGCGTGCTCAAGATATACTTCAAAATTATTATTAATAGTTATTATCATAGCTGGAGCATTTTCTGCGTGGGCGGAGATGGCAGTAAATAACGTGGTCAAGTGCGGCTCTAATATGATAATCGCGTGATGCCGAATGGAAACCCAACGAGGAGATTAATAAGTTTTTCGCAATGAGGCGGCTGCGCTTAATGAGACGGGGTTGCTTGGTATGCATGCACTTGCGAAATTGTTCATTTGCATGTGCGGATGACATTTAGCTCACAAACGGAGCCGCTGTGAGCTGCAAAGATTGTGTGATGTTAAAGTAATGGGTTTTAATTAAAGCTCGCGATGCTCGATGGATAGTTTTTCACCTCAACTTTTCAACGCTGGGTTACAAGATTAGAATGGAACAGGGCAAGCTTCTGGAATTTTTGATGCAAATAACAGCGGAAATGACATGTAGGAAATAATTGAATTTATTCGTGAGAATAAAGTTCTTAGACAATAAAGTTTCAAGAACAAATCTTCAAATTCAATCTTCAATTTCTAATAAACAAATTAAATTTTATAAAACCCTTAAGAAATTTCCGAATTTTTAGAAACTTTATAACTATTATAAATGTAGTATTTTTTTTTTGCGCATTATATTTCAGTTCAGTTGACTCATAATTCAGATCCTAATATTAAAAAATTATTCACAATTATTCCAGATAAAAAAAATCAGGACAATTGCATCTATACATTAAAAAAAAATACTTACAAATACGCGTCGTCTTCATGTTCTTTTTATGCTTCTTCTTGAGTATCTCTTGGCAACGATTGGTGACCATTTCACTATATAATTTTCGATTTTTGGCCGTGTGAAAAAATATTACTTAATATGATTTAATACCCATATTAACCAATATGGGCAATGTAAAGTGAACCTCATTCAGAGTTAATCAACAAAGTTCGCGCTCTGTTATTAATATGGAGGCTATTAATTAGGTTTTATTAATGCATTTACCATACCTGAATCAATCAAACCCTTTTTTCAGTTTATGTACCAACTGTATTTGTTTTCATGAATAAAAATCACGATCTAATTCATCATGCAAAACTAGTAAGTTGACCATATTGAGTAAATAAAAATCAACTCAAGTTTACATGCAAAAATAATTAGTTGATCTTATTTCTTGAATAAAATCAAAATAGATTTAAATTGGTTCATTTTAACTAGACTTGGTTAATATTTAGAATTTCATATTCTCGAGATATGAAGGTACTCGTATATTCCCACAGATCATCAGATTGATGATACATTGATGGGACAGTGACAAAATTTTCGGCCACGCATCAAAATCTTTGCATGAATTGCAAGATGTTGAAAGCAAGATATTGGATATGAAAAACCATATTTCTTAAATGATACTAAACTGGCCCATCAGAATAAAAACAATCATTTTTGATTTTTTTTGAAAATGTGATCCATATGTTTGAAAAGAAATAAGAATATTATTATTGTTCTAGAATATTATATAGAGTGCCCCAAAAGTAATGTATAAATTCATTATATTCTAAGATGAAAGTTTTGAAAAAAAAACTCTAATTAAACTAAAGAATTGCAACGCTAAAAGTAATCGTTGCATCTGGTATACGAAAGTAAGTACGAAAGTAACAAAACGTATATACACCTGCAAAGACATTTTAATAAATAGTCACTTTGTGATAGAGAAGCCCAAAACCTTGACATCCGTCAAAATCAGATTTTTTTACACGATTATAATTTACTACAAAATCGTGTTTTTGTAATTTTGACAAAGTTACCTCTAAAATATTTGATTTCTTTGTAGTTATCGTAACCGCAAAATACAATTCGCAATTTTATTAATGAATGCAAATAAATTGCCTGAAATTCAAATTTATTTGCAGTAAAGTCTAAGTTGCAGTACTATCAATAATGTAAAATACTGAAATTAGTAGAAGTCGTAACATTTTTAGAGCACCGTTATTTGCTCTTGACTTTGCTACGCTTTTATAAGCCTCAGCTTTGTTGGCGATATTTTATACTAGTGTATGTACTATATGTATCAAATTGTTTGGGAAACTATAATTAATACTAAAATAAAACTATAATAGCTATAAACTATTATAATAACTATAATATTCCTTCTATTATAGGTTAATCACCTTAAACGGTAAAACACTATCGACGTTCAGTGTGCATTTATGAGATACTAGAAGAAACTTAAGAGAAAGAAATATAACCTAACCTAACCTAACCTAATTCTAAAATTATCAAATGACACGTGAGCAAATAAGTTAGTGCGGTTTTAGTTTTTTTAAATCTAAAACTGCACCAACTGTCATGGTTCAAATAGTTAGGTATACCTATTATATGTAAATAACACAATAATGTAAAATAATTATATTAACGATGTACATTAAGTTTGATTTTGATTTTCATAATAACTGTTATAATAAAAGTTACAGAATTATTTCACAACTTTATCTTCTTACAGCTAAATGTACATTACAGCCATAGTGCTATTTTGAACTGAACACACATGTGTTATTATGATGTATATTTTAACCGCATTATTTTTGGCTCAAACTGATAATGTGAATACCGAATTGTCCTGTAAATTACCAACAACAAATACCGGTAATTTCGGTAACATTTTGAAATTATTTAATGATTCATTTACAAATTCAAGAGCTAAGTCAAACTTTTTGGCTGTTGTCCAATTAATGCACAACCCTCTAGATTTTAGGAGTATGCATCAAGGGTATAATTATAATTTATTTCAGTTGAATGAATCTGCCATTACGAAAACAATAGTTTTGGTACAATTAAACATGTGATGAACCGTCTGAAGATGGCATATAACATACATAAATAATACCCTATCCCTAACTTGCCTTTCATAAGTTAGGGATGGGGTTCTTTTCGAAACAGGTTGCTTACGATGTTTTTGTTTTTGTTGACAAAATAATCAAGACATATGCGTTTTCTGAAAATAACCATAACTTATGAATATCGCATAATCGTATATATATATATATATATATATATATATATATATATGCATTAAAACAAAGTCTACATAGAATATATCATCGGCTTCCATGTTAAATACACTAAGGCCCGGTTGCACAGTTGACACTTATAATTCGGTTCAGTTAAACTTTAAACTGAAGCTTACGCAAATACTTAAGTTACGAGTGTTGCACAGTTATAAGTTGGTTGCAATGTTTGCCATTTATAACTATCTTCACATTTAAATGTAGCTGTCAATCGTCAAAAATAAAGCCGTTTAACCAAACGTGCAAAAGCTTCGTAGTTAAATAATAAAATCGGTACTAGCGTGATGGCAGGAATATTTCGCACAATTATTAAATGAAAAGAACGAAGTAAACGAACAGGACGAGGAATTAATCATAACGGAATCTCAGCAAAACGAAGAACAACCACCAGCAAGAGAAGAGATCAGGAACATCATCAAAAGTCTTAAGAGCAACAAGAGCCCAGGTGGTGACGGCATAACAGGGGAAATGTTTAAGCATGGAGGAGAAACGCTAATCACCCAAATGCAGAAACTGATAGATAAGATATGGACAGAAGAACAAATGGCAAAGGAATAGACAGAAGCAATTATCTGCCCCATACACAAGAAAGGGGAGAAGAGTGACTGTCAAAACTACCGCGGAATAGCACTCCTAAACATAGCGTATAAAATCCTGGCAACAGGTATAAAAAACATGGCAATGGAGAAGATGGAAAGCTTAGTATGGGAGTATCAACGTGGCTTTAGAAGAAGAAGAAGCACTACCGACTAGATTTTCATATTTTCAAGGGTAAAACAAGCTAAAAGCTACGAACACAAGGAAAACCCAATAGCGCGTTTCATTGACTTTAAACAAGCCTACGACAGGGTGAGCAGAAGGGAACTATATAAAGCCCTAGAGGATATGGGAATAAACAAAAAACTAACAAATATGATAAGACTAACACTGCGACAGACAGACAACAAGGTAAAAATAAACAACACAACATAGTGCCTAGCATATGCAGATGATTTAGTAATTCTAGCTAGAAACAAGCAAGAAATCAAAGAGGTAGTAATACGACTAGAAGAAAGTGCAAAGAAGCTAGGCTTACACATCAATGAGGCAAAAACAAAATACATGGAATGGTCAGATCACGTGGTAAAAACAGGAGAACATCGAAACATAATAACACAAAGAGGCAAAATCTATAAAATAGAAGAGGTAGAAAAGTTCACATACTTAGGAACAATGTTCCACAACAAGCCAGATACCAAAGAAGAAATACACGCGAAGCTAATGATGGCAAACCGGTGTGTGCAAGCACTAAGAGGAGTACTAAAGAACAACAATATCACGACCAATACAAAGCTGAGGATTTATAAAACGGTAATACGGCCAATAGTTCTGTATGCAAGCGAGGTGTGGACCTTGAACAAGGTAGAACAGAATATAGTGGAAGTGTGGGAAAGAAAGATATTACGAAAAATATTCGGTGAAAAGCAAATAAATGGACGTGTGGATAAGAAGAACAAACGCAGAGGTAAAAATAATATTAAACGACCACAGCATAGCCGCAGTAATTATGGGACAAAAGCTTCGGTGGCTAGGACACGTTGAAAGAATGGAGGAGAGCAGACTGCCTAAAGCCTTTCTAACCAGGATAATCGGAGGAAGAAGGAGACAAGGAAGACCAAAGGCAAGATGGAGGACAGAAGTGGAAAAATACATGCAGCTCGCAGGGACCACGGAGTGGAAAGCAAAAGCAAGAGACAAAAAGAAATGGCGAGAGGCAATCAACCAAGCCATGGGGCTACTAGGCCTGTAACGGTCCAAAATAGCGTTCGGCAGAGACGGCTTTTAATAAATTAACTAGCGTGTAGACCTACACGGTAGGCAACCATGCTTGCATTTTTTTTGTTGTGGTGACGCGTCTCCCCGGTGAGCGATTTTTAAATTCACCGGCGTAAAGCGCCACCACGGGCAGAACCACATTGACTCGTGCCCGAGATAGATCGTGTCAGAAGAACCGTTGCAGATAAGGTATTTCACCATCCGTTTTACGGGAATAATCAACGGTTCTCAACTAACCACCCTTGAGGGGGATTGAGGCATCGACTACGGGGCAGGGAACACGCTCATAACACCTGAGCGTTTGCCGACGGGCTAACCCGCTCGGCCAGAACCATTCTTGGCTGGAAGCCGCGGACCTGGCCCAGACGCCGTCGACGGAAACCGCCGACATCCCGGGGCTGAACCCAGCCAACGGCGAGACCATCCATATAACGCAGGCCAGACAATATATATAATTTCTTTTTTTGTGTGCTCGATTGGGCCACTTTTCTGTTTATTCTTGTGTGTAAATTGCGTAAACGTGTTCTGTATCGTACGTGTTTTGCGCTAGTGTACGAGAAAGGTCGCTCCCTCTGCCCTTTAAATCGCGCGATTAGGAGCTTATTTTATTCGGCCGAATAGAGTAGACCCTGCGCGAAAGGGTGGCGCTCGGAGGTATTTGTTTTCAGGAGCGTAGACACGGTGTCTGTCATTTGTGTGTGCGAATAAACGCCATCTTACCATACCAAACTCACACCTGTTATTTTTTGCCCCCCCCCACGTTTTCTCTTTACAGTTTTCTATATTCAGTTACAGTTTTACAGTTTTCTATTCTCACTGCGAGATTTACACCTGGCGGTGTTGGCGTCAAGCGGTCAGCGTTGTGACAGTTCGTGATTTCTGAGCTTCGCTGACTGTCTGCCGTCCACCCACGCAGGTAGAGTGGAGCCTCCCTTGCGACGAAGTAGCAACGAGGTAAAATTACGTGGATCCTTTTTTTAACCCCCCCACTCTCTGACACCGAGAGCCTGGCCCTCGTCACTACTTCAAAGGGACCCTCCACTCGCTCCACGGCCTAACGCGCCGACTGCCCTTCAGGTACGTCACACGTTTTTGGAGCCCAACGTGGGGCAATAGCAACAATAGCAACAATAGCTATCGTTGGTATCTTTATTTATTTAGCTCATTAACATCTTTTGAGGCTTAAGGGTTTTGTCAGCCCTTTGTAAATTTTTTTCTAGCCCTTCAGGATTTTGTTTTTCATTTTAAATAGACCTCATTTAATTAATTTTGCAGCCCTTTTTCAATTTTTGTTTTGGCCCTTTTTGCCCTTTAGAAAATTTTTGTGCCCTTTTTCAATTTTATGCGTTGTTAGTAGTTTTGGCACTAATTTTCACTTTGACCCTTCAGCCCTTCGCGAAAACTTTTTGGCCCTTTGGTTTATTTTTGTGCCCTTTTGATTGGGAATATATTTTTGTGGTAGGCCTTAAGTTTGCGCCAAGGAAACTGAACTGGGAGTTGGAAAATTTGACAGTATTTCAAATTTTTAATCAGCCTTCAGCACTTAGTATATTGAGAAAATTTGGGGTGGTTGTTTTGTCAGTTGTTGAGAATTTCTGTGAGTTTTGTGGGTAATTTAGAATACACACAAGAAAATATTTTGACTTTAACGTTAACTTTAAATTTAAATATTTTTAATTTAGGGAATTTTCTGGCCTGTTTTCAGTGTTTGTTGGTATAGTTTCTACTATAGTGTAGAAATTAGTTTATTATTCGCTGGTTACGAAAAACCATAAATTTATTATTGGTTATTGTTGGTTTTTGTAGAAACTTGGTGAGATAGTGAACGGGCGACCACGAATCATACATATTTGGTTGATTGGTTGATTTATATTTTGTTTTTGGCGTATGATTTTGTGGGTTCGAGCTCACTACGACTAGGTAAATTTTTTTTGGATTTTTATAGTAATCGTAATAATTACGATAAGTTAGTTTAAATTTTTGTTCTTTTTCGGTACACGTATACCGTATATTTTTCTTTCAATTTGAATTGAAATTTGAATCTTTTCTTTTGTTCACTAGTCCATTAGTTGTGATGGATTTCAAAGTAGAAGTTAATAGGCTATCAGCCGATGAGCGGGTGTATGAGCTTGAACGTCGAGGAGTTACAGGGGTAACTACTGCTGATGCGCAGCGTAGCACCTTACGAACTCTAATTAGATTGGAGTCTTCTGCCTCCTATGCGCCGGTGCCTAATCCCTTTAAAATAACTGACGACCTTGCGGCACTAGAATTGAAGTTGACGGAGATCGAGGGGTTAGTAAAGGACTTCGAGGAGCCTACTACCTCTTCGACCTATTTGAAGCTCGCCACTAAGTGTGGACACGCACACGGGCGAATTAATCGTTGTGTCGTTACGACTGACGAAGAACGAGGTAAGGTCTCCAGACTTTTAGTACGATTAGCAGCGTGCGCCGGTACTATGCGTTCCGGGGCTAAATTAGCTAAGCGCAAAACCACTGCAACTCAGAGTTCGTTGCTTAATTTGTCCGTAATTCAAGCTGTCGCTCATTCATCGCGAGTAGTTGCTGAATCGAATAGTTCAAGTTCAGATTCTGATTCAGACACTGAACAAGATCATCTGGCTTCTACAGATGTAAAACCTGTCGCGGTTAGGTTTTGGAATCTCACTTTTGGTGGAGAGCAGGGCAAAGTTTCGTTGTCCTCATTTTTGGAGCGAGTAGAAGAACTGCGCGTTGCGCGTAACGTATCTTCGGCATTATTGTTTGCGTCGGCATTAGATTTGTTCACGGGGAACGCCCTTATTTGGTATCGAGCGAACCGTAGATCTTTTGGGAACTGGGATGAGTTAGTCCTAGGGTTGAGAGAGGCCTTCCAATCTCCTGATTACGAAGAACGTCTCTTCGAAGAAATCAAATCTCGCACACAGGGACCTAATGAGACCATCAGTCTCTATGTTTCTGTGATGAAAAATCTGTTCATGCGATTGCCTAATCCTCTCCCTGAAGATATTCAGCTCAGAACCGTAACCAAAAATCTACATCCTAGATACAGAATGGCTTTGTGGTCACTAGACATTGTTACTTTTGCTGATCTACTTAGATTAGGACGTAGGCTGGAGGCTAGTACGGTCGCTAACGATTCGTACACACCCCCACCAGGGAAAGGTCGTGTGTTAGAGCCAGACTTGGCGTATGTGGAGGCTGTGCCGAGTGTGTCTTGTCACGAAGTCACTCCTACAAATATTCGTCCGCCCTCTCAGTCGCGTTGTTATAATTGCCAACGACCGGGCCATTCAAGTCAGGATTGTCGCGCGCCGAGACGCTTATATTGTTTTGGTTGTGGGAAAGTGGGAGTAACAAAACCGAGGTGCCCAAATTGCACTCCATCAAATTCGTTAAACCGGTCGAGGAGAACTTGAGTCGAACGAGTTGCTCCGAGGTTTTGGGAATTTCGACAGATAATTTTAAGGGACTTAGTGAACGTACACGTATTTGTTTAGATTTTGTGTTGTCTAGTTCGCGGGGCGATGAGCGTCCATATTTAAATGTAATAGTTTATGGGGTATCGTTGTTGGGGTTATTAGATTCAGGAGCAAACCAGACCATACTTGGCGGTCCAGGGTGGCAGATGTTCAAAAATTTAGCGGTACGGTTGAAACCTTCGTCGGTGAAATATTGTACGGTGGCGAATGGACGTAGTTGCGAGGTAATTGGAATGGCTACACTTCCGATGATGGTTGAAGGCGTGACGAGAACGTTGGATGTATTAGTAATTCCGGAAATTACGAGGCCGTTGATTTTGGGAACCGATTTTTGGAAACGGTTAGGAATTATTCCAGACCTACGTAGTGGTCATTGGGAGTTTTCGGGTTTGGAAGATATGGCTGTAGATGCGTTAAACACCAGTGATGGGTTAACCTCACACCAACACGTCCAACTTCAGTCATCATTAACCAGTGCTTTCGAGAAGATGAGTGATACTCTCGGGTGTACCAATTTGGTAGAGCATGTCATCAGCACTAAAGCTACACCAATTAAGCAGCGCTACTATCCGATGTCTCCCACATTACAACGTCACGTAAACGCGGAATTAGATTCAATGTTAAGTTTAGGGGTAGTTGAACCTTCTAAATCGCCGTGGTCTTCACCAATTGTGATGGTGAAAAAGAAGGATGACACATACCGTTTTTGTGTAGATTTTAGGCGAGTCAATAGTGTAACCGAAAGAGACGCGTATCCTCTGCCGTATATTTCTCATATATTAGATCGGTTAAGGGACGCGAAATATTTGTCGAGTTTGGACATTCGATCGGCTTACTGGCAGATCCCTGTTCAGGAAGAATCGAGGCAGCTAACCGCATTTACCGTTCCGAACCGTGGTCTATATCAATTTCGACGCATGCCATTTGGCCTTCATAATGCGCCAGCCACTTTTCAGCGACTCATTGATAGAGTGATAGGTGCTGATCTCGAGCCGTCATGTTTTGCATATTTAGACGACATCGTGGTCGTAACTTCGACGTTCGAGGAGCACATTAGAGTTTTGGAAACTGTTTTGAGTCGTCTGACAGAAGCAGGTTTAACGCTGCGTCGCGATAAATGTCATTTCTGTAGGCCACAGTTACGCTACTTGGGTTATGTTGTTGATCAGGGAGGGTTACATGTCGATCCAGAAAAGGTTTCAGCGATCGTTAACATGCCAGCACCCATTAATGTCACAGGTGTACGTAGAGTAATCGGTATGGCTAGTTGGTACCGTAGGTTTATTCCGAATTTTTCCACAGTCACTGCACCAATGTCGGCATTGGTCAGAAAAGATACTAAATTTATGTGGTCGGAAGACTGTGAATCGGCATTCAACACTATTAAAGATTGTCTTGTTAGCGCTCCTATTTTGTCTTGTCCTGATTTTAGTTTACCTTTCGTCATTCAGACCGACGCTAGCAATTTTGGGCTAGGCGCCGTATTGACGCAAGCTACTGATGAGGGAGAGAAGGTAATAAGTTACAATAGTTGTTCATTGAAAGGACCGGAGAGACGTTATAGTGCTACGGAGAAGGAATGTTTGGCCGTAGTATGGGCTGTAGAGAAATTTCGACCTTACATTGAGGGTGCTAAGTTCACCGTGATCACCGATCACTATTCCTTGCTGTGGCTTAACCGTTTACAGAGTCCTTCTGGTCGTTTAGCACGTTGGAGTGTACGGCTCCAACAATTTAACTTCGATATCATTCATCGTAAGGGGAAGGACCACGTGGTTCCTGATGCGTTATCGCGTTCAGTACCGGTTTTAGACGCTGTAAACGTCGTTAATCATTCCGAAGGCGACGCGTGGTTAGTTAAGATGCGTGACGCGATCGCGAAGAGACCGCGGAAGTATCCTCTTTGGAAAGTCGACGCTGGGGTCGTATATAAGTTTTTGCCTCCCAGGTTTGGGGACCTTGAGGAACCCCAAGACTCGTGGAAGATAGTAGTAGCGAAACCGCGTCGGCGTGCCCTTATTTCGGAAAACCATGATTTGCCAACTGCTGGTCATGGGGGCGTGTATAAGACCTGTCAAAGGCTTAAGACACGATATTACTGGCCGAAGATGAAGGCAGATATAGCTCGGTATGTTCGTGAGTGTGAGGTGTGTTCGGCACACAAGGTTGAACAAAAGGCTCCACCTGGCTTTTTGGCGCCTAGGGCTCGAGCGACGAGACCCTGGCAAATTTTGTGTACTGATTTGGTGGGACCTTTGCCGCGTTCAACCAAGGGTAATTGTTATATTTTGGTTGTGGCCGACACCTTCACAAAGTTTAGTATGTTTTTCCCGTTGAGACGAGCTACTGCTTCAGCTGTCACGAAAGCCATTGAAGAACAAGTTTTCCTTGTATTTGGAACCCCTCAATACATCATCTCAGACAACGGTGTTCAATTTCGTAGTAAAGAGTTCACTAAGATGTGCGACTCCTATCGCACTCGGGTATTGTATACTGCTCGGTATCATCCGCAGGCTAATCCGGCGGAACGCATTAACCGGGTCCTTAAGACTATGATCGCATCGTATGTGAGCAATAACCACCGCGTGTGGGACGCGAGTCTTCCAAAGATTGGTTGTGCCATTCGGACGGCAAAACACGAGGTGATTGGCCATACGCCTTACTTCGCCAATTTTGGGCGAGAGCACGTATTGTATGGCAATACCTTTGGTGGACCTCCGGAGGTTGACGAATTGTTAGAGGACCCCATCAGGGACAAACCACGCGATCCTGATAAGTTCGACGCATTACGAGAAGAGATAGCGGGACGTTTGGTGAAAGCGTATCAGAAAAATGCGAAATCGTATAATTTCCGTAGAAGGCATGTACAGTACAAGGTTGGTGATCGAGTGTGGCGTAGAAATCATGTTTTGTCGAATGCTCTAAACTATTTTAACGCGAAGTTAGCTCCTAAGTTTGTTGGTCCTTTTGTAGTGGCCCATAAGAGGTCTTTGTGGACGTATGATCTAACCAATGACTTTGGTGATCCAGGAGGGACATGGCATGTGAAAGATTTGAAACCTGCTCTGGACGATGATCATTCGCTTTCGAACTAGGTGTTTGTTAGATTTTTGTGGTTAAGTGTAGTTTAGTACTTTTTCTTTTTGAGTTATCTACGAAACAAGAGTAACCCTTATCTTCTTGTTTTCCGTATGTGTTGTGGTGGTAGAGGTTGTGGCTTGACGGGCGATGCGGGTCGCTGACCTGACCCCTGAGTGGATAATTGCGGGCGTGATCCTCAGCTCCCAACGACTCCGGAGTAGTTATTTCGGTAACTACTGGTGGAGAGGGACTGAGGTGGGGCAACTCCACCCTGGGAGACGGGAGGTTGTTCGTATCGGGTTGTCGGGACACAATGCTCTACGAAGGGAATTCATCACCTTGTTCCACGGGCGTGTACGCGTCCGGCGATCGGAACAGAGTAAACTGGTTCCGGGATCTCGGGTACTGGGGGGATGAGACGGGTTTGGAATAGTTGGGGTTCGCGCCGCTATTCCCTACAACTTCGGGTTGGGTCCGTCCGTCTACTGGGCTTTGGGTGCCCCGGAATCGCAAGCCTTGCTCTGGGAAGTTCGTTGGAGCCCCGCGTACACTACCCTTCATTTTTTTTTTGATGAATTCCTGGGTTTAAGTCGGCCGAGGAGCGGACCGATGATGCCTTGTTAACTTCTGAGCTCATTAGGTTAGTTGTGTTAGTTTTGTTAGTTTAATTGATTGTAATTAGTGGCTGTCACTTGTCTAAAACCATACGGTGTAAGTAAACTTTCGTATTCTATGGGATCGTTCGTGTTTTGTCCTTGAGTGACATGCCGCATTGCGGAATTTTTCGACGACTCCCTGGTTTAGCTATTTAGCTTAGCCCTTTGGGGGATTTAATGAATATGATCGAGGTTACGCATCGAGTGTTACTCCCACTAGTACTATCTTTCTTTCGTCATTTTTATGAGTTTATTTTTCTTTTGGGGGTTTGAAAAAAAAAACATCCGCTTCCCGGAGTTTTTAATTTTGTTGGGGGGGAATTTGTAACGGTCCAAAATAGCGTTCGGCAGAGACGGCTTTTAATAAATTAACTAGCGTGTAGACCTACACGGTAGGCAACCATGCTTGCATTTTTTTTGTTGTGGTGACGCGTCTCCCCGGTGAGCGATTTTTAAATTCACCGGCGTAAAGCGCCACCACGGGCAGAACCACATTGACTCGTGCCCGAGATAGATCGTGTCAGAAGAACCGTTGCAGATAAGGTATTTCACCATCCGTTTTACGGGAATAATCAACGGTTCTCAACTAACCACCCTTGAGGGGGATTGAGGCATCGACTACGGGGCAGGGAACACGCTCATAACACCTGAGCGTTTGCCGACGGGCTAACCCGCTCGGCCAGAACCATTCTTGGCTGGAAGCCGCGGACCTGGCCCAGACGCCGTCGACGGAAACCGCCGACATCCCGGGGCTGAACCCAGCCAACGGCGAGACCATCCATATAACGCAGGCCAGACAATATATATAATTTCTTTTTTTGTGTGCTCGATTGGGCCACTTTTCTGTTTATTCTTGTGTGTAAATTGCGTAAACGTGTTCTGTATCGTACGTGTTTTGCGCTAGTGTACGAGAAAGGTCGCTCCCTCTGCCCTTTAAATCGCGCGATTAGGAGCTTATTTTATTCGGCCGAATAGAGTAGACCCTGCGCGAAAGGGTGGCGCTCGGAGGTATTTGTTTTCAGGAGCGTAGACACGGTGTCTGTCATTTGTGTGTGCGAATAAACGCCATCTTACCATACCAAACTCACACCTGTTATTTTTTTGCCCCCCCCCACGTTTTCTCTTTACAGTTTTCTATATTCAGTTACAGTTTTACAGTTTTCTATTCTCACTGCGAGATTTACACCTGGCGGTGTTGGCGTCAAGCGGTCAGCGTTGTGACAGTTCGTGATTTCTGAGCTTCGCTGACTGTCTGCCGTCCACCCACGCAGGTAGAGTGGAGCCTCCCTTGCGACGAAGTAGCAACGAGGTAAAATTACGTGGAGCCTTTTTTTAACCCCCCCACTCTCTGACACCGAGAGCCTGGCCCTCGTCACTACTTCAAAGGGACCCTCCACTCGCTCCACGGCCTAACGCGCCGACTGCCCTTCAGGTACGTCACAGGCCTGTAGTGCTATCATATTATTATTAATATAACCTATAATAAAAAAATTAAGATTCTTACCAGTTAGTAGAATTCTTAATTTGATCTTCAATTTGGAGTCAAACTACATTACAACTTTCTTTACTGATACGAAATCTGTTAAAAAAATCTGCATCATTCCACTGATAAAAATTATCAATTCTGTGTCTGTAAACCGGATTACGTCGATTCCGTATAAATACGTTAATAAAGTACACTTCATCATCGTCGCTATCATTAACGTTTATATTATTAATAAAATTCATTTTTATATGATTGCAAAACTTCACTTCTGGTTTAAGCTATACCAATGCCACCACTTAAGTATTTTATGTTTAAGGGAAAGTTTAAGCCAAGAACTAAACCTGTGCAATAACTAGACCTTAAAAAAAATTAACCAAAAAAAAACTTAAGCTCCTATTGTGCAACCGGGCCTTAGTCAATTTTTGGCTGATTTTAGTTAAGTTTTATTTTGATGGTTTACTAAATTGTAACAAACCTCAGGCTCAGTAGTGGTATAGTAAAGGGTCCTGTAACCCAACTTCCAACTTCTTAACTCATTACATGACTGAGTAGGAAAGGTAACAGCAGAATATAAAACTTTTATTGCAGTTTCTCACATTTTATAGTTTTTTATTTAAGTGACGTCACTTAATATAGTTGTTGATATACCATCCAATCAACAATTATTTAGATAAAAGAAGCCCTTGAGATGCTGGAAGTATATCTGCTAGGGTGCAACGCGTCTGTTAAAATCTTGTGGCAGCAATTCATGATTGACCTGTATTTTGTAAGGATGCATAACCATGTCCTTCTTCGAAATAACTTGTAAGCCGACGATATACCATCCGACCAACAATTATCTAGATAAAAGAAGCCCTTGAGATGCTGGAAGTATGTTTGCTAAGATACAAGACATCAGTTACAACTTGTGTCAGCAATTCATGATAGGTCTGTATTTTGTAGGGATGCATATAAAAGTCCTTTTTCCATATTTTTATTTTGCAGGTTCCATAACCTTGGCACAGTCATAGCCAACATCTAAATCATCTAAATAATTGTTGATCGCACTGTACAAAGGCTGTTTTTATTTTGTAATTGATATTAATGTTAATTAACCAATAAAGGCTCGTTATCACAAGATGATTTCGATAATTATATCTCAAATAATGTAGAGATTCGGTAAACTATTAAAAAATATGTATTTTCATAAAATGTGGGCCCTGAATAATTCTTGTCTAGGTGCCGAATCTTATAGACAGAGTTAGTCTACTTCTTAGACGTTGAAGTTTAGGAATAATTATTAGATATTTAATCTAGAATGTTTTGAGATTTAATCATTCGCAATTCATCAAGCAATATAATTTCAGCTTTGTCTGGGTGTAATATCTTTATCATCAACCAATCAAATTCTGGTTTTTGAACTTTGGATAAATAGTAATAATACTTCTGGTCACGCAAATTATGATGAATGATTCTGTGCAAAACATCTCTCATACATCTTGAAATTCTTGAGTGGATTCTTGGAAGTGAGGAACTTCAAGGAAAATATAAATTTGCTTAGTTCTTTCGATATATTAGAAGCTCATTCCTAATTCCTCAGTTAACATGGAAATGTACGAGGAACATATTGTTTTAAGTTTATACACCTTAATCAAGGCTCAACATTTTTTGCTTCATCTAAGGCTCGGTTTGTTATCATTACTGGCAGGATTATTGCTCATTTCTTAGAATATTCAATAAATATCACATTCAAAGAATCACATTGAGGGTGAATCAGGACCCTTTTAATACCTGTGAATCGAACCCACGACTATTCACAGTGGAAGTATTAAGTTACTAAATATTTCCTCAGTTATACAGGGTGTCCTAAAAGGCGTTATTCGCAACACATTGCGATATGTAACTAGCAATATTCTAAAACGCTGTCAATTGTGTTTAGCTTCTTTTTGGCAATTTAGCCAATAACAGTCAGCATTTTGAGCATTTTTATAATCTATTGTTATTTTACTACTTAGTTGTATTACGAAGTTTTAATTTTTTTACGTTTGTTTTAAAAATAGTTTATAGAATAAAAATAAAAATTGGAACATATGATATTTCCCATAGTTTTAATTTTGGCATAGGTTGTTATATATCGTTGAAAAGAGAAAAAAAAGTCGATTTAGACGTGTGAAAATCAAATATCGTGAATTATGATTTCATAATTCACTGCTTTCGTCCAATCACAGAATCAGAAATCCATAATTCACTGGTCAAATTGAAATCGCTCGATATTACGGCTGGCTGTTGTCTTGACAGTTGAATTTGTTTATTTGACATACATTTCATTCAATTGCAACGTTCTGCAGTTTGCCTTTTCACATTGTTTTAACAAGGAAAATATTAAAATGGAGAGCGATAGTGATAAAAAAATGTGCACACTACCAGAAATAGTCCAAGCAGCTAAAATAAGAACCCAAAACTTACTAGCAACCAACTCCGCAAAACTATACAAAGCTTGAATTGAACTAAATTGCAAAACATTGTAATTTAGTTCAATTTAGTGTAATTTATCTTGCACATTTAGGAGAAATATAGATCTTCGTTGCTTTGGTCATTGCTCAGAATGAAACAATGGTATGTAGTCTTCAAATTCTTCACGACAGTGGAAATACATAATGTTATGAAAAATGCGGATGTTCATACACTTCCGACAAAAGCAAGTATATTACTTATCTTATTGATTTTTTCGATCTTTAAAAAACACTTTCAGTAAATGTGGTACTAGTTATGGGCAAAATGGCAGCCTATCGTTGTACTGAAATAAAATTAATGAATATTAAGAATCTTCAGGAGCTTACATCAGCTAGTAGCAGCACAGCAAAAGCATAAAAATAGGAAAATTTATTTAAAGAGAATAGAACAAGCATAGTATTATATTCGCATCTATGGCCATTATTGACGAGAATGAAGTTTACGAGACGGGCCGGAGGCGAGTTAAGCAAATCACCCAACTCAATAATGGCCATCATACTTTACTTACTTTACTTTAATCCTCTTTACTCCGATCGGAGCATAGGGCTTCTACAAGCTTCTTCCATCATTATCTACCTTTAGCTTTTCCTTTAACTTCGTTCCATGATAGGTTCCTGCCTTCTATTTCTTCTGTAGTGCTCCTCTTGCACGTTTTTGCTGGTCTGCCCACTTTTCCTTTCCCTGCTGGTTGGTAGTCCAGGGCTTGCTTGGTTAAGTCATTTGCATCCTTCCGTATGGTGTGGCCAATAAACTTCCATTTCCTTCTGCATATTGTCACTTCCACTGGCTCTTGGTTGGTCCTTTCCTATAGTTCCTTGTTTGTTATGTGGTTCGGCCAGTATATACCTAAGATTTTTCGTAGACACTTGTCGATAAAGGATTGTATTTTTTTCATGTTCTTCTTTTCAGTTCTCCATGACTCCGATGCCTATAACAATATAGTTTTTACATTTGTGTTGAAGATTCTGCATTTTGTTGCCACTGACACTCCAGATATTTTTTAGCATGTAGAATGCGCTTTGTGCCTTGCTAATTCTCGTCTTCATTTCTTTATCTATTTTTCCATTTTTTTCTATCACGCTTCCCAAGTAGCAAAAGCTTTCACGTTTTCTATTTCTTCTTCTTCGAAATAAATTCTCATTTCTCTCTCAGTGTTTATTTTCATTAGTTTTGTTTTCTGTTTATTTATCTCAAGTCCGATTTTTCTTGCTTCCTTGCTTATTCTTTCCGTTTTCTTTTGTATGTGTTGTCTTTTTTCGGAGATGAGACATATGTCATCTGCAAAGTCTAGGTCTTCCAGTTGTCCAAAAGCATTCCATCTAATTCCTGTCATTTTTGTGGTCCTCTTCATCGCCCAGTCCAACAATATTAGGAATATCAATGGCGACGAAACACAGCCCTGTCGTACTCCACTATCTATGTTTATTGGTTCCATCAATTCTCCGTTGTGCATGATTTGGGCAGTAGAGTTGTCGTAGAACATTTTAATAATTCTAATATATTTTCCAGGAAAGCCATATTCTCTCATAATCTTCCACATCTTTTCTCTATTAACTTTGTCAAAGGCTTGCCTAAAATCTATAAAGTTCATATAGATCTTGTTTTGCCATTCTAGTGTTTGTTCTACTATAATTCGTAAGGTGCTAATATGGCCAATTCACGCCTTGTTTTTCCTAAAATCCGCCTGGTTTGATCTTAGCCTTTTGTCTATCTCCTCTTTGATTCTTTCTAGGATCATTCTAGTCAATACCTTACTCTTTATGCATAACAGTGTTACTGCTTTCCAGTTCCTAAGTTATGTGCTCCTATTTTGGCATTGGCGTCCCCCATTACTATTATGATGTCTTTCTTGTGTTTGTCCTGTATTTTGTCGTAGGTTGTTTGTAGTTGTGCGTAGAAATCCTCCTTGACCTCTTCCTCTGCTTCGTCAGTTGGTGCGTATACATTTATTATGGACATTTTCCTAAATTTGGTTCTGAATCTAGCTGTTATTATTCTGTCAGATATACCTTCCCACTCCATAAGTGCCATATTTGCCTCCTTTTCTATCATAAAGGCTACTCCACTCTCATGTTTGTCCTCTTCGCCTGTTTTGCCCGAATATATAATTGTTTTGTTGTTTGTTGTTCTTGTAATTCCGCACCCTGTCCATCTAATTTTACCTAAACCCAAAATTACTAGTTTATTCATAGTGCTACTTGGTGAGTTTTACTGACTTCATACATACTGCGAACATTCCAGCATCCTATAAACGTTATCTTTCTCGTGTCCAATTGTCATTGATTTGTTTGTCTTCGTTTCTTCCGTCCGACTTCCGAGGCTTGTATAAGTTTCCATAGCACGCTCCCTTTTACGTTGCAGGGTTGGTAGCCCTGCGAACAACCCTCCTCCTTTCACAGCCGGGCTTGGGACCGGTCACAGCGGAGTTACTATTTTTTATATATTTGTATAGAACTTTGTCTCATCTTTCTGGATTGTTAAAATTAACAAAAATATTATCAGTTAGAATATGTATTAAAAAATAGAAGCAAATAAGACAAAATTTGTCGAAAACACTTCGAATAGTCCATGTACTGTAAAGATAAACATAACTAATGTATTTTCGTGTACATTTTTCCGCTTATAAAACACAGAAGCTGTAAACTACTACATTTCGCCTGAACACAATAAAGCACCAACAGAGACCATCCACATAAGGCTCGCCAGTTTACGCTGAATGAATATATAGCAGGTGTAAACGAGCACACCTCGGGGCCAAGTAAGTAATTTACTGTTTTGTCCGCATCGACTTCTTCATCGCGGCGATTCGCACCATGCTGGATCATTAGCATTTCCTTCTCCAGCATAATGAGTTTTGGTCGTTTCTGGAGTGCATAAAGCCATCAAACTGAGATGCATAAGGAAAACCATAACTTTAAGGCATTGTGCCCGGAAAAAATAACGCTGAATTTTTAAATAATCTGTCACTCTTATTGTACATTGTACGTTCGCTGAGGAATTCTCCGTTTCTCGGATGTTGAAACGTGAAATACGACGGGAAAACTACCGCTCCCTGCATGTTATTTCCTTTTGTGCTTTTAAAGGAGAACCCACAATTTTATTTTTTAGTCATATGTAAATACATTATCATAACTCAGAATTGCATGAATATTAAGTTTTAAAAGTTTTAACAGATTTGAATTTACTTTGTACAGTTGTCGATTATTGGAAAAATTATGCCTTTTACAGTTATTAGGTTTGATTTACGACGAATAAAACTCAGAATAAAACACTATTATGTTTAACATAGTAGTGTTTTATTCTGAGTTTAATTGCGGATTACCACGTAGTAAAGGTCCCAACCATTTTAACGATTGTTATGATGATCACATATTAATTTTTGCTAAATTGCAATAACTATTTTAATAGTATAATAGAAATTATTAGCACTATTTCATGAGAAAATCGACGTTCAGTAATTATGACTAGGTTAACAGGTACAGTAATGTGAATAACGTATTGCTCAACACGTTTTAGATGCACATTGCAACCAAAATGTCTAAAAAATGTTTTTTAAGTAGATGCAAATCTACTAATACTAAGTTAACATTATAATGACCTTGAAAATAAGTGTACTCATTCTGCTCCAATCCAAATGCTCCAAAAAAATGTTTTTTTCAAGAACCTAGATGCTAATCTACTAATACTAAGTTGACATTGTAATGGCCTTGAAAATAAGTGTACTCGTTCTATTTCCCCTTCAAAGTAAACAACTTTTATTTGAAACATGTTTTTCTACGATTCGTTTCGGAAATGTTTGACTTTTTCGGGTTAAATTCCGCACCGTTAAATTGTTTTTTGATATTCGGTGAAATTAATGAATGACCCACCGCCCGATTTCCTGCATTATTTTCGCATTTTACGGCGTGCCTAATCTGCATATGAATCGGGCGTAATTAAATATTGAACGTTTTGTGTGCTGCCTCGCATAATCGGGTTTTAATCTCGCCATTCGCGGTTAATTGGTGTAACTTGTTTTACGCAAGGATATTAATGCATCCTTGAGATCTGGAGGTGTGCTGTTCTTGTTTTAAGATTTAACGATCAATTAAGCTGTTGAATGCATCAATGAAGATAATGGATGGGAATCGTGGTTCAATTGACTTTTCTTGTTTATCTGCGCCGATAATGGAATGCCTGTAAATGGCTTTGCACGTATGGATAGAGTTGTATCGTAAAGCTTTATACAAAATAAAACAAAACTTTATTCATAAGCATTCTGTGTGGCCCATGATTGTGTATAAAACAGAATACAGAATAGTAAGGAATATACAGGTTTAGTTTGAAATTATATCATCTACTATTTATAACATTTTTGTTTCATCTAAACTCTCATTAGCTACGGTATAACTCTTAAAACAAGCCAATTAAACAAAATACAGTTATTTACATATTACCATAATCTGATATTGATGCCTTAATTACAGTGATATTACAAAACTGTGTTTCTCGTTTAGTAACCTGACCGACCTAACTAATCGAAAATAAACACAAAACTACAGGTATATACGTCCACACCAATAAAAATATGACAAAGAATTATTCTGAATTCTGATATCTTATCTGATATCTTCTGATGTCTTACAATTTCCAATTAAGTTATATCAACGGTTAGTTTCCATGGCTACATTTGTATCCACAATGGTATCCAAACAAATTACCGTGCAATTAAGTTGATCAATTATTTTATGGCCGGGCCTTATAAGTTCAGAATTTAATAGTAATCTGAATTTATGCCGCAAAGCTTGTGTGCATTTTAATCTGTTTTGGATCAGGAGAAATGTATGACACATAATTATTCTGAATTCTGATATCTTATCTGATATCTTCTAATGTCTTACAATTTCCAATTAAATTTTATCAACGATTAGTTTCCATGACTACATTTGTGTCCACAATGGTATCCAAACAAATTACCGTGCAATAAAGTTGATCAATTATGACCGGGCCTTATAAGTTCAGAATTTAATAGTGATCTGAATTTATGCCGCAAAGCTTGTGTGCATTTAAATCTGTTATGGATCAGGAGAAAGGGATCCATTCGGTGCAGCAATATACGTTCCAATAATGTGGTGGCTTAATCTGACAACGCGGCAGTGGTTTATAACCGCAAAGGTTGTATTTAACGTGGAATCAAAACGTAATTCAGCCAACAGTACCGTAATATGTGGTCAAACCGATAAAGATTCAGATTAAATCGTAAATATGCGTTTACATGTGCTAGCATTTATATTCTTGGCTATGGGATCTTTCGGCTCAACAAATACTGATATAGTATTATTTGGTTTGATTGTGGAAGG
Source organism: Othius punctulatus (assembly GCA_951805005.1). Taxonomy (NCBI): domain Eukaryota; kingdom Metazoa; phylum Arthropoda; class Insecta; order Coleoptera; family Staphylinidae; genus Othius; species Othius punctulatus. The sequence continues at coordinate 54,228,867 of OX638142.1, forward strand.
TTTATTTAGGGATAATTTAAACTATGGAACCTGTCAAACAAATTGAAGAAACTGAAATATTTGACGAGCAACAAAAATATTATCACTTGGCTCAAAATTGTTTTTTTAATCGAAGATATCATAATAAAATAGAGGGTGTTCACGGAAAACTGAAATTAAATAATATGCTGTTCCTCTAATATACAGGGTGACCCACGCTAATGGAGCATTAAAAGTTTATTGGGTTGCCGATAAAATAAAAATTTGAAAAAACTCATCCAAACATTGTCGATCCGTTCTCCTCAGGTGAAATACTTTCAAGCTTATATCACTTCCGGTTCTATCGGAAGTAGCCATCAACTTTTGTGTTTTAAATGGAACACCCTATACAGGGTGTCCTAAAAATAGTGGACAAGCTCAACAGCACGCCACACTAAGCACAAGACATATTAAAAAGATTTTTTCTTTAAACATTAAAATACATAAATCACAGACGACTTTATTGCCAGTATTTTAATTGTACAGGATATTGTTGTCACGTAGACTTTTCGACAATTTTCGTTTTGTAATATTTAAATACGCTGCTAGAAATTGAAATATACCATAAGATTATTTACAACTTAACACATGATTGGCATTTCATTCCTTTGACTAGCAATATTTCGAAAAGTATAGCCCGATGAATTTTTATAGTATTTTTAAGGACTCAGTTGCCATCCCCGAGCGGCGTGCTGTTGAGCTTGTCCACTATTTTCGGATTTTTCGGACACCCTGTATATTATTGTATTTTTGGATTCCCTGGGAATACACTTTCCCAGCTAGCAAGTGTCACTGTCACTTTGATAAATCACAAAACTTTTAAAGTAAACTAAGAACAGTATTAAACTATTTAGAACAATTAATATTGACGGTACATTACTATTATCATTTATATTGACTGTTTACGTCAAGCCATGCCTTTCGTGTAAATTGTATTGCCGAGTGTTTGAAGTTTGAAATTTTTGATTGACAAAATATTTGCATCTCTCAAAATGACTTCCCTTTGCAGTAATTTCGCAGATCTTAGTGATGATTTATTAAATAATAATTTATTAAATAATTAATGAATTTAATTATAATACATAATAATTTATTAAATTTTTATAAACCATTGTCGCTTTCCATTTCTTAATGAAAGATACATTCTCTTGACTACTAAAATTTTACTGACGTAAAGTAATGACAGTATTATTGATGGTGTAAGGTCTGCTCAGAATTGAAGACATAAGATGGATTACAGATGTGGTAATGACGAGGCTCAGTAATGACAGTATTACTTATCGTGTAAGGTCTGCTTAACAGTCGCTGAGACTGACTCAGGATTGAAGACATAAGATGGATTACTGATGTGGCAATGCCGAGGCTCAGTAATGACAGTATTACTTATCGTGTAAGGTCTGCTTAACAATCGATAAGACTCATACCGTTTGTTCCTTCTAATCATCGAAGTTTGTAGCATTTCCTAGTTAGGCAACATGCCTAATTAGGAAGAAGGAGAGGAAGAAGAAGGTTAGAAAAGCTTTAATATCGTTTTTACCATTTATTCTCTTAATATTAGATACGGTAGTGCGGCTAGTTATATGTTTTAATATTCGTGCCGCTGCCAATTTACAGGTAATAAAATTTTGGAATGCGCTTGGCTTAAGAGGGTCGTTTCTGAGTCACGGTAATAAACAATTGCGGCGTATATATAAATAGCATGTTGGTTTAAATTTGGATTGAAGAAGTATAGACCTATTATTTTCTAGTACCTACTTAATTTCACGATGTTCAATTGATTTTAATTGATATTTCTTTGGAAATTTGATGGATTTTTATAAATATTCACGGATACTTAATGGATTTTTACAGTTATATAAAAATGTTATTGATTCCCATAGAAATTCGAGATATTTATTGATACATTAAATGAATTTTCAATAATATGTGTAATATTTCATAGATTTTCATAAATATTTGAGATATTTCAGTATTATCGTACAAATATTTCACTGATTTTTATGGAAATGTATGAAGCTTAATAAATTTTCAAAGATATATTAAAATTGTATTAGTGTTCATGTATAGTTGTTCAAATGTTCAATTGATTTTAATTGATATTTCATTGAAAATTTGATTGATTTTTATGAATATTCACGGATACATGTTAGATTTTTACAGGTAAATCAAAATATTGTAGATTGCCAAGGATATTCGAGATATTTATTGATACATTAGATGAATTTTCAATGATATGTGAGATATTTCATAGATTTTCCTAAATATTTGAGATATTTAAGGAAATTTCACATATCGTACAAATATTTCGCTGATTTTTATGGAAATGTATGATGCTTAATAAATTTTCAAAGATATATTAAAATATTATTGGTTGTCATGGATAGTTGTTCAAATGTTTCGAAGTTCAATTGATTTTAATTGATAATTCATTGAAAATTTGATGGGTTTTTATGAATATTCACGGATACTTGTTGGATTTTTACAGGTATATCAAAATATTGTTGATTGTCATGGATATTCGAGATATTTATTGATACATTAGATGAATTTTCAATGATATGTGTGATATTTCATAGATGTTCATAAATATTTGAGATATTTCAAAAAAATTCACGAATCGTGCAAATATTTCACCGATTTTCATGAAAATGTAAGATGCTTAATAAATTTTCAAAGATATTTTAATATATTTTCAGTTTTCATGGACGGTTGTTCAAATATTTCGAATGTTCATTTGATTTTAATTAATATTTATTTCAAAATTTGATGGATTTTTACAAATATTTACGGTTACTTAATGGATTTTTACAGTTATATCAAAAAGTTATTGATTGCCATGGATATTCGAGATATTTATTCATACATTAAATGTTTAAAATGTTCAATTGATTTTAATTGATATTTCTTTAAAAAATTGATGAATTTTGATGTATATACATGGACTTAATTGATTTTTACATGCATATCAAAATATTATTGAATTCCATATATATTTAAGAACTTATTGATACATTAAATGAATTTTCAATTATATGCGTCATATTGCATAGATTTTCATTAATACTTGAGATATTTAGTGAATTTTCATGGATCTTACAAATATTTCGCTGATTTTCATGGAAATGTACTTGATGATATGATACTTAATTAATTTTTTTAATTTATATTAAAATAATATCGGTTTTCATAGAAAGTTGTTAAAGTGTTTCGAATGTTCAATTGATTTTAACTGATATTTCTTTGAAAATTTGATGATTTTTTATAAATATTCATGAATACTTAATGGATTTTTACAGGCATATCAAAATATTATTGATTCCCATGGATGTGCGAGATACTTCTTGATATATTAAATGAATTTTAAATATATGTGTGATATTTGATAGATTTTCATAAATATTTGAGATATTTAAAGAATTTTCACGGTTATTACAAATATTTCGCCGATTTTCATGGAAATGTAAAATTCTTAATAAATTTCTAAATATATATTTAAAAATTTTCTGTTATAATGGATAGTTTTCAATTCTTGAGATGTTGATGAAAAAATCATGGATCTTACAAATATTTCGTTAATTTTCATGGAAATTTGAGATACTTAATTATTTTTTAAAGATATATTAAAATATTATCGATTTCCATGGATTATTGTTCAAATATTTTGAATGTTTATTGATTTTAATTGATATTTCTATGAAAATTTGATGGATTTTATGGATATTCATGGATACTTAATGGATTTTCACAGGTATATAAAAATATAATTGATTCCCATGGATATTCGAGATATTTATTAATACATTAAATGAATTTTCAATGAGATGTGTGACACTTCATAGATATTCATATACACTGTGTATCAGCCAAATGGAATAAATTCGATAATAATTAAATCGGGGCGTGTTCGAAAAAACGCTCGGACACGTCGATTGTTATTTTTAGTTGCGCATATTTTTCAACAAAAACTTTTTATACAGGGTGTATCATGTGACCGTGGCCAATACCAACTTTCTTATTTTAAATGCAACACCTGGTATATTATTCAATTTTTGGATTCTTCAGAAAATTCTAGACATATTTCATGTCACAAAATATAAGAATTTTCAATTATATATGTGATATTTCATAGATTTTCATAAATATTTGCGATACTTAACAAAATTTCATGGATCTTACAAATATGCCGTTGATTTTCACGGAAATTTGAGATACTTAATGAATTTTTAAAGATATATTAAAATAATATTGGTTTTTATGGATAGTTTTTCAAATGCTTGGAATGTTCAATTGTTTTTAATTAATATTTCATTGAAAATTTTATGGTTTTTTAATGGATATTTACGGATACTTAATGGATTTTTATAAGTATATCAAAATATTATAGATTCCAATGGATATTCGAGATATTTTTTGATATATTAAATGAATTTTCAATGATATGCATGATATTTCATAGATTTTGATAAAAACTTGAGATATTTAAACAATTTTCATGGATCCTACAAATATTTCGCCGATTTTCATGGATATGCTAGAGATACGTAGAGATAATATACCTTATTAATTTTTACAGATATATTAAAATATTTATCATGGATAGTTGTTCAAAAGTTTCGAATGTTCAATTGTTTTCTTTAATTAATATTTCATTGAAAATTTGTTTAAATAACTTTGTTATTATCGTAGCTACTACAATTCCTCAATTTAAGAATTTTTGCAAATTTGCGCTGAATAATAATAATAATAATTCCAACTTCTCCTCCACCTGTGCATTCGGTTACTATCATTATTTTGACAGATAATATGATCCATTTTTTTACTACAATTCCTCAATTTAAGAATTTTTGCAAATTTGCGCTGAATAATAATAATAATAATTGTAACTTCTCCTCCACCTGTGCAATCGGTTACTATCATTATTTTGACAGATAATATGATCTTTTTTTTTCCACAGAATTATTTCTAGTCTCATTTGTTCTAAAAGTGGATGTCTAACTTCGCCAAAATAGCTCAATTAGCCATAATAAACATGGTTCGCCCGCCTCCAATTTTCAAAAGTGTTTATTGCGTACATTACATGCGGCTCACCAAGTGCAGTTTACTTTTGCGGCACGATCCTTAATCTTTATTACCAGTCGACCTTTTATTGCTCCCCACAAGCGACAATGCTTCGTTACTTAATTTTATCGCTTCATTCCGAACGCCACGTGACGAGCCTGAAAGAAAGACGTCTCCAATTCCGCGAAGATATCTTGGGATTAATCAACGGAATGGGAGTTTATGGCGAGCCAAAAACTATTAAAGTTTTATAGACGGTATAGACAGATAAAGCACTGCTGTAAGTGGAAAGTAATTGATTTATTGAGAATAACTTTAATAGATATTAAATAAAGCGGCCATAAACTTGTATTATAAAGTAATTTGATCTGCTGGTGCCTAAATGCCTGTCAGAGATTTTTTCCAGCCAATTTGTATCTGGAATTTTGAAATTCAGAAAAAGTGCTGTGAATAATTGAAAAAAAAACTGAAATTAAGATTTTTAGAACAAAATATAAAATATTGGAATGTGTCCATCCTGAGTTATGAGGTTATGGAACTATGTTTATGCACTCTCAGGTGTAGGGTAATAACACCTTACTAATTCTAATGTTTACTAGTTTCGGATTGGGAGCCGTCATCAAGGATGATGCTCGTGTGATGACGGCTCCCAAGCCGAAACAAGTTCATTAAAACAAAAAGGTTTTATTACCATACACATGAGAGTGGATAAACATAGTTCCATTAAAACATAAAATGTTTTGGAAAAAATATCGAAAATCAAAAATGAGCGATTCCTCTCATCATATTTTTGTTTTTTTATCAATGCCTGATTAGGCAAGCACACACGTAGGGGATTTTCAAGCGATCTGTCCCGCCATCCGCATCTGTCGTCCCTATCAAGCCGATCTGTCTCAAATCTGCGTGACAGGAATGTCAGATGCGGACGGCGGGACAGATCGCTTGAAAATCCCTTCCGTGTGTGCCTGCCTATTGATTACGAATACTACAGATATTTAGAAGCTATTTTAATATAAGTTAAAAACAATCGCGAACTTCATCTTTTGTAGGAACAAAAGCTCATAGCACTCTTGCTTGCAGACTAAACTACGTTGAAAATTAATTTTTAGAATATTATTCATGTAAATGTGGAGAAAGACAGGTACTGCCCACACCAGATTTCTAGTGAATACTCGCCTTTAAATCGTCCATTAAAAGAATATCCACTCATCATTAGTTTAAATCTAATTGCACCACAATCATCTTGGTATGCACATTAAAATTAGTAACGCACGTTCCACCTAAGCCGTATTTCAAATCACAAAAAAAAAGTTAATAAAAATGCAAATTCGCCTCACACCCAACCACGTGCACACGTGAAACATGTCGGATGGGCTTAATTAACACATTTTCAAATTTCACAGTGGAGTCGCATCATTGTAAGCGATTCCTCCGCTCTGGGCCTCGAAGGTCTTGAAATGTTAATCTAATAGCCGTAATTCTCGTTTCGTCAGGAGAACGTGGATCACGTCTGTCGCGATTAAATTTCACCGCCTGCCTTAAGCGTGTTCCGTAATGTCATTATCAGCCGTCTACCTAATTCGAGAGCTTAATACGTAAACTGCGTGTCACGTCCTTTGTTTTCGATTCGTCCTAATTCCTCGCAAGCACTGCCGACATTTTCGCACAGATTTAAGCACAATGGAGAGAGATTCGAACACGTCTCAAGATTAAAACCCATATCTAGGGTGTTTCCTATGTACGCTCCATAAAAAGTAAAATGTGAAATTAAATGTTTTACCCATATACAATTCGTCCTTTATATACAGCATGTCCCAGCTATCATGCAGTTATTAACATGGGGATCTCGTAAACTGTAAGAGTGGAGAGTTGAAGATCGCCAAGTTGGGCACGGTAACTGGGATCTCCCTGTACTTGATGTTACATACATACTTTATATATATATATATATATATATATATATATATATATATATATATATATATATATATATATATATAGGTATATAACACATGTTATATGTAAAAAAATAACACAACTGTAATGTACATGTACATTAGTGTACATTATAATGTTGTGAGATATAAGTTATGATACAAATCTATTACTAATTTACACCAAAATAGTGTGCTATGTATAAATAATGAAAGCATTTCAAGTTGTGATACAAATCTATAACTAATTTTGTACTACGTGAAGCGCCGAGATGTATTCGTCATTATTACATTCACCTCGTCACCAGTTAGTCCTTAATGTGGAGTTAAACGTGATAAAATGTTGTAAACATCATTTAATTCAAATGGAGGAAAATGTAAAATACATGAATATTTCCAAACATCATTACCATTAGTTAATCAGATTCAGCGTGCTGCCACCGGTTGACAAATTACGCAAGAATACGACATATTGAAACGGGAATTTAAAGTGCCATCTGTCCTGTACCAAGCGATTTATCTGTCTCCAATGCTGTAATCGGAAGTTTTACTGCAGCGCGCCTGAAATTTATCACTGACAACTGAATCCCAGCATCTTTGCCTCCTTCCTAGCGGATGCTGCGGCCGTCCTTGTGCATCTCCTTTTCCCCGCATTTATTGCGGCGATGAAATATCGAGAAATAATTAACACCGCAGACGAGGCGGGAAAAAACTCGAGTCTCACGAGATTGAGATTGTAAAAATATTCCTAGACCGGTTCTCGCCTTAACTGCACTCCGCGCATTCACAGAGAATGCACAATTCGGCGGCTTGTTTGTGTATGTGCGCGTATTTTATGTCTTCAGATAAGTAAACTTTATGGCAGCTGCTTTGTCCGCTACGAGGATAAGTACAACCGAAGATATTGCCAATTGGAAGCCCAGCTAGGTGTTCAAGGTGTTCAGGAATGGAGGAGAAATGTTGGAACACGACCACTCGGCTGAATTAGACGTCCTGTTCGTTCGGATTGTGGATGAAAGAACGGACAAGGCGGAATTTGAATAAATTAAGTGCGGCGATGCGATCGCCGTGACGTCTCTATTACACAAAAATTGGGCTCGAATAGGTCATGGCGTGTCCCAATTCACGATCAATGGCGAGATTAGGTGATGTTATTTATTGCGCTTTTACAGGTTGTTAATTTAAGCTAATGGTGGCTTCGTTTACATTTTTGCCTCAATAGTTGCTTCGTGAAAACACTTAGGGCACCCAGTGGAACCTAGAAACATATACGACGATTTTATTTTAACTTGTGCATGTTTTTCATACCCTAGTAAGGTAATTGTGCAAAGTGCATTGGAATCTCGGAAACCATAAGACATAGAGATTCGGTTAAATGAGGAAACAGTCGCCGTTTTAAGAGCTTATGCAAGATATGCTTTTGTTTTTTGAAAAAAGACCACCGTGTTTTATTTATAATACAATCTTTAATTTTTTTAAATGGCAATAATAGTTGTATTAGACATTTCTTAGATCTCTTAGAATCATCCTCCTAGATTGGGATCTCGGAAACCATAAGACGTAGAGATTCGGTTAAATGAGGAAATAGTTGTCGTTTTAAGAGCTTATGCAAGATATGCTTTTGTTTTTTTTTTTAAAAAGACCACATTTTTCATTTATAATACAAACTTTTTTTTTAAATGGCAATCATAGTTGGATTAGACATTTTTTTAAAAAAATTCTCTTTATAGCGATACAAGGTTTACAAGGTTTACTTTTATAAATAAAGGCCATTTTCGAAAATTAACTTAAGAAAATTATTACTTACTTTGACAAATAAATACGATACAGGACTATTTGTATTATTGACAGTAGCAAAAACAAGGTGTGCCATGGAATACATTTTTTCCTCTTACTGCGAGAATTCTATTAATTTTTCTATTCTAATTATACTAAATTCTATTCAAATTATACAACGAAAATTCCTGCATCTCATTTATTTATGAAAGTAAGTAAGCAAACCTTTTATCGTTATTGAGAGAAAAAATTGTCCTTTTTAAAAATGTCAAAGCCAACTATGGCTGCTATTTAAAAAAATGAAGTTCGTATTATAACTCAAAAACGATGGGTTTTTTCAAAGTACAAAAGCTCTTAAAATGACAACTCTTTCCTCATTTAACCGAATCTCTATGTTTTATGGTTTACGAGATTCCAATGCTTAAAATGAAAAAAAAACTCACCCTGAATATCATTTTTTTACATTTATTCTTTAATATCGTTTTGTCAAGTTTGACATTGAGTGCTACTCAAGGTCAACTATTACGACTTAATCGTAACAAGTCAAAAAAATTAAATTTTGAGTTAGGTACAACAACCCATCATGTAAAACTAAATCTACACGATGCAATACAGAAACAACTCAAACGAATAACCGATACAGGGAATCGTCATCTTTCAAAAAAAAAATTACATGTTTCATTTTTATGATATTTGATCTAACACATTTGTTACCTTTCAGAATTTGTTTGACATATTTGTTTTTTCATGTTTCTGAAATCTTTAAATTGAAATTATCTCAAGCACCAAATTTTAACTTGTTACAGTATTGAACTAATTTAATTGGACCAAAAAATAGCATCCTCTAGAGATACGTATACTGTAGATAGAAAATTTGTTTTTTTTGCATGCTTAATAAACAAATCATGTGTGAGTTATATCGATACCCTATAACTCATACAAAATTTGTTTATTAAGCATACAAAAATAAAACAAAATTTCTATCTACAGTAAAGTTTTAGAGGAGCTATTTTTCGGCCCAACAAAATTAGCCCTCTTAACTCTCTTAACTTAACAGAGGAATGTAATGCAGGACACATATTTTAAATTACGACAAAATATGGATTCTAATGGCAAAAAATAAAGTAAACGCACTAAAAAATCAACTCATGAACAAGGCGGTTCAAAATGAACGGTTTCAACAATGGGCATATCTATCGACATTCATGTGAACCTAACCCAAACTAATCTTACTCAACCGAACCTAACCGCAATAGGTTTTTTTATTAATTAGGTGTTTACAACTGAGTTTATGTCCCAATTGTTATACAGGGTGTCTCAAAATAGTGGACAAACTCAACAGCACGCCATTCGGGGATGGTAACATAGTCCTTAAAAAATACTGTAAAAATTAATCGGGCTATATTTTCCATACTTTTACTAGTCAAACTAGTCAATACTAGTCAATTACTAGTCAAAGGTGTAACAATACAGCAAGTGTAGAAAGACTGCTAGAAGAAATTAAATGCCAATTGTGTGATGTTGTTTAATTATATATTTTTAAATAATTTTATTGGAAATTTCCATTTCTAATAGCGTATTTCAATATTTCAAAACATTGAAATCTTAAGAAAATTGTTGAAAAATCAACGTGACAACATTGTGATGTACAATTAAAATACTGATAATAAAGTCGTCTATGATTTATGTTTTTTGAATGTTTATGTTTTTTTGTTTATTTATTTATTTTTTTAATTTTTATAATGCTTCTTAAGGACTCTGGCCATCTTTGGTGGCGTGTTGTTGAGTTCGTTTGAGCACTATTTTGGGACACCCCGTATATTATGCCATTTAATGTAAATTGCCGCCAATATACAGTGTGTCTTACAGAAACCGTCCGTTAAAAGTTTGTAAGGTTCCCGATAAAATGAAAATTTGGAGAAAAAAAAATCAACCACAACCGATTCTGTTCTTCTGAGGTGATATTCTTTCTATCTTTTATGACTTCCGGTTCGGCCCGAAGTAGACAACAACTTTTTTTTTTTAAATGGAATGCCCTTTAATTATGTCATTATATATTTGGCTTCCCCGTTTAATTTCGAACATTTTTTGTACAGATGTATGTACCTACATTTATGTCTACTAATTTCTGAGGTAAAAATTGAATTCCAAAATGTTTACCTTAAAAACACGTTTTGGCTCTTCAACTTTTTCTTAGAAATGAGCCACAAATGGGAATTTCATCTCGAATTATACCTGAACGATACCTTTGTATGAATGCATAGAGTTATTATTTGCATCTGAAAATTTTGACAATTGAAGAGTAACTTTTATATGGTCTAAATGCCCAACATGACAATTGAAGAGTAACTTTTATATGGTCTAAGTGCCCAAAATCACAAACTGAGATATTCAATAAAAACTTACTGTCCTAGTATTAAAGCAAAGTTATATAGGTTTATAATTGTATTTGCTGTTAAGAAATACAAACAAACATTATTATTCGAATAAACTAATAAGACACAGGATTCAACAAAAAACAAATTGCAAAATTTTGTAAATGGTCCAAGTGCCAATAAATGTTATATTTGTGAACATTCAAGTACCAAAGTCTAAGTGCCCTAATGATCCGGATTTTCTTTAGCCGGGCCTTGTTCGGTGATTTCGGCATTCAAATCTTCATAAAAACCAAGATATGCTTAAGGAATGTAATTTAACATAGACTGTCTAGTTAGAAGTCTAGTTTGGCTTTCGTGATGCGATTTATGAATTCCAATGATGGAATAGCCGCTAATCTGAAATTGGCAAGCTGTTTTCCTTTTTTAGAACATTACACGTATCTCAGGGTTTCCTCGCTAAACCTTTTGCGAATAGATACCTGGAAAGGGTTATCTTATGAAGTACGTACCCAAAATGTGAGGAAAATATTCAATTTTGAAATTTTTATGTACGTATCGGGAAAACGATGAAAATCCTTGATGTCATTTTTTTCCATGTGTACAACACTGTATGGGTTTTGTAGCAACTTTCATTGATCATTTTTTTGGAACATGTAGTTTCGTTAATCTTTTGCGCCTAGGTATATGGGCAAAATTTCGGTCACATGGAAGATATGTATTTCCAGATACGAAGAATTGTTTATTTGTCTGTGAGAATTTACCACATGCAACAAGATATATCACGGCTGTGAGGACCATTCTGATCTTGTTCTAGCCATTGCAATTATCCATCAGATGCAGACTTTGTCCTTGATAGCGAAATTGTTATGGGACGTAAGGATGACGCATAAACCGTTTTAATGTATAAAGCACAAAATCTCAGAAAGTGGCACTTAGACCTTATAGAAGTTAGACTCTTCAATTAGTATTTCAAAAATGTAATTATTTAAGTGGTCGCTTACTAATGGTATATTTAAATAATGGCCTATTTTTGATATTTGAAAGTGTTTTTTTTAAGTAGCTTTTCGACAAATTAAATCGATAATTTTTCATTGGTAAGAATCGCCTTAAAATATCTTCAATTAACACCTGACCTCGATTGTAGGTAGGCTCAAATACCGCTATAAATCATAATTACGAACTACGAACTAATTTATAAACTAATGAATGTATTACAATAAAATATATTAAAAAATATGAACGTATTAATGTTGGCCTCACTTGTTTTATACACAACCGGTCTACTGATAATAACAATATTATGTCAAAATATGAGTTATACCCGTATAAAGTGTCATACCAAACAACATCCAAATCAATAAACGTAAACGTTCTCTTTTTATAAGCAAATTTTGTTTTTTTAAATTAACTTTGAAGCTGAATTCTGGCTAAACCAATCGAATTTGTATATAGATATGTTTTGTTAAATCGTCTATTTTTGAGCCATTTCCACACAATTTAGAGACACCCTGTATATATATATAAATATATATATATATATAAATATATATATATATATATATATATATATATATATATATATATATATAGTTGATTTAGTATGAAATGGAGCCACCTGTATAGGTTGCTGCAAAAAGGTTAAAGTACAAATTATTTTTCAGGACCCATTTATCTTGGAAAATGATAAACCCACGTCCTACAAACTGTAATATATTGGTATAATATTTAGAAATTTTATGTTTTGTTGTACAACAATGCAAAAAGTAAAAAAATAAAACTAAATAAACCAATTTAAGATCACACAGAATATGTTAATTTGAAAGGAGATCGCAAAGGGGAAAAGTTTTGGGAAACTCGTATTAACCTGCACACTGGAGCCATAGTTTTAATGCAGCGCATTTTAAAGGAATTTGATGTGATGTTGCGAAGTATTTATTCACGGAACTTGTCTAAGTAGTAAACTATTTTCTTGAAACTGAAGCTTAAATTGAATTGTCTGCTCATTCATAATGTTTTAACAACTCCGCCTCTCGAAGTTTAGTCCGGTGTTAAAATTGCGATAAAATAGTGAATACTATTATTATATATTTGTTTAGCATACCTGCACACAATCTTTGGTTATCGAACTAATAAGCGTGCGAAAATCCATATTTCTAGCATGGCGTGTTTTAAAGTTGCCTAGTAGCAATACATTTATTGATCAACTTTAGCAACAATAAATGTCAGGCTGTAGGTACTAATTTTTATTGAAATAAATATTAAATGTACACTTACTATTGCTGGAAATCTGAAAACTAGATACCAGAAGATTTTTATCGGTTACTTGGAAATTAGCAGTTTCAACTTTTAAAATTTTGTCAATGACAACACTCTCCATGTTAACGATGAAACATGATATCCAACTGTACTCATCTTGTAAGATGAATTTTAATGTTTCCTTTTTTCTTTTTATTTCCACATTGTGGTCAGGTATATTAAAAAACAAAGTAGATTGATGCAATGACATTGACGTCTTTAGCAGACGAAATTGATGCCAACCCTCTCCATGTTAACGATTAAACATGCCATTCACGCACACCTATCTTATAAGATGCATCTAAATGTTTCGTATTTTCTCTTTATTTCCACATTGTAGTGCAGGTATAATAAAAAATAAAAATAAACTAAATGCAAGATGTACTCCGCTTCGCGTTGTGCTCTCAGACCCGACGAGCGTGCTTCAAAGGCTCTCTTATGCACTTGTATTATAACATACTATTTTAAATATCATTGATGTGCTGCAACTATGTAGTTATTTCAGTAGCATCCACTTATAAAAAAAAAACGACCAGAGATTGCACACGATCCGATCTTGGTAACGATCATTAATCCGTATCTAAAATTAATCACCACGGTTGAATCACGAATTAATAATTTTAACAAACCAAATGGCAAAGCGCGTAATTTACGATGATTTAATTGGCCAACATTAGAAAGTATACGACGGCGTTGATTCATCCCATCATGGACCACACATGCCACGATTACGTGTCAACTCCATTCGCGAGAAGAGATTTACATTATCGACCGCACCGCCTCGACCTTCCAGGTAAAAGAGTCATTAACGTGTGAGCACCAGAGCAAAAATGGCAAGCAGAGGAAATCTGTATTATCAGGGGACGCGTAATGGGTGTTATTAAAATAATTGAATTTGCCAGGATGATTTATTAAAATGGGAATTTGCTACGAACTCGACTGGTGATTATCTTGTAGATGTAATGCCTGAGACGGACCTTGGATTGTAGTTTGACTTGCATTCGCGAAACTTGTCTTGAGGACTCAATTTTTCATCTTCATTTGTTACAGGTCTATTAAGAGAGCTCGTAATATCCAAGACACAGTTGTTATACATAGTTTTCTTTTCATTTTTTTTTTTTATATAAGCAATTACGTTAAGAGCATCTGAAGGACCAGAAACTAAACCAGGACCAATCTAGCCTTATCTAGCTAAAATCTCGTACAACACTACATTCGTCAGTTTCAATGATTTTAATGAGGAATCAAAGTTATTCTTAGTTTTATAGTTCCTAATTGGTTGCAATTTTAAATCCAGAAAATGCATTCGTCTAAGATACAATAAATTTGCACAGCACTTAACAAGATGAGCTTTTGAAATATATCCTTTTGATACATGATAATTTATCTCCGCTTGTGCAGCATGAAAAATCATGTTTTAACTTTTTAGGTCTCATATTATCCTTCCTTGCGAAACAAGTTATGGGCAAGCTAAACTCTAAGCATAAGGATCCGATTTTTATTTCGCTTATAAAGTCGGATCTTTACAAAGCCCGCACAGGAGTCGATGCCGGTTTTATTCGTGGCACATCTGCGGTTATAAAAACTCGGAATTAATCCCATCAAAATCTTATAAACGTAATGCGGGCCGATGTTTATAGTGGTTTTATGGCACATATTAATTACGGATTATGGTGGTCCGGATTGCGTGACGGTAGTTATGACTTTTCAATTCCCCATACACCGCGGTTCATTTCAACTGGTGATTGCTACAAATTGGGACTGATGTCTTAATATTGTCTTCATGCAGTGTTAAAGCCGGAGCTAATCTGATTTAGTGGTTTTTAAATCGAATCCGAGCAAGTGATCTTGATTAGATATGAATTATTTACGTACAATTTATTACTAGCCAGTTAAGTGGATCAATAAATAAATGATCAGTTCATAAATTGTTGCTGACAACCCCCATTTTTTATTGTTCGTACAAGTTCTTCTGGACATACAAGAATAAAAAATATATGCATTACCTACGAACATTTCTGAATATAAATTCAATTGGTAAAGTTCTGGGACATTCTCTTTGTTACTTTCTTGAACCATCAGATAACTATTATTACATTTTCATTATTATTATAATCTTTCTTCTTTTACCCTTTCGGGTGTCGAAGTGGTGTTATCTTTTCTTCGTGTATTTTCTTTTATCATTTGGTTGCACCGTTTCTTGTTTCTTGTTATTTCCTTCACTTGTACATTGGTTATCCCCCTCTTATTTAATATGTTTCCAATATTTTTGTCCCATTTCTTTTTTGGTCTTCCAACTCGTCTTTTTCCCTTTATCTTTGTTTCCCACATCTTCTTTATTTGGTTGTTGTTTTCTCTCCTGATTAGGTGTCCCGGCCATTGTAATTGTCTATTTTCTATCTGTGTATTGAGTTTTACCATTTCTAGTTCATTTTTGATGTCCACATTCCTCACTCTGTCTAGTTTTGTTTCCCCGTATACTTTCTTAGCGTATTTCATTTCAAGGGCTTGGATTTTGCTTTTTTGTCTCTTGTTAAGTATCCACGTTTCACAGCCGTATAGTAGGGTAGGTACTTTGTACATTATACGTTTTGTTTTTTGGGAATGTTTTTTGTTGTTTGGTATAATTTTGTTAATCGTGTGAAAGGTTCTTATCGTTGCTTGTACTCTGTTGTTTATTTCTGTTTCCATATTCCCTTTCCTTTCAATAATTTGTCCTAGATATTTTATGTGTTCAACTTTTTCTTCTTTCTCGTGATTGATTGTAATGTTTATTGCTTCTTTAGTTTCTCCTATTTTTATTGCCTTTGTTTTTGATATATTTATTTTTAATCCAGCTTTTTCCAGTTCAGTTTCCCATATGCTAATATGTGTTTGTAGGTCTCTCTTATTTTGTGCGATAATTACCACATCGTCTGCGAAAATACATTGTCTTATTGTTGTGAGTTTTAATTTGTTGTGTCTTGTCACTGTTTTCTTTGTCTTGGTTTTAATCTTCTTCATTATTTCATCCATTGCTATTATGAACAAAATGGGGCTTATTCCACCCCCTTGTCTCAATCCATTTGTAATTTTAAATTTCGTTGTAATTATGTCTCCGGTTCTGATACAATTTTCTGTGTTGTTATATATGATTTTAATTGCCCTCATCCGTTTTGGTCCTATTTGTCTATCATTTAGTGTCTGCCACACAAATTCTCAAACGCATTCTCTAAGTCTACAAAGCAGATATACATGTATTTTTGGTGTTCTATGGTCTAATTTATTAGGTTTCTTATTGTAAATAGGTGGTCTATTGTACAATGTGCTTTCCTGAACCCGCTTTGTGATGGTTCTATTTCATGTGCAAGATTTTCTCTAATTCTTCTTTCTAGTATGTTCTCATATACTTTTTCCGCAGCACACAGTAGATATAGTCCCCTATAGTTGCTGCATTCTTTGTTGTCTCCTTTCTTGTATATGGTCAGTATCACCGCTGTCTGCCAGTCCCTAGGTGTTTCTTTTAAATTTCATATTTTATTTAATATGCTTGTAAAAAGTTGTATACCTTTTTTCCCATGTATTTCAAGTGTTCATTTTTCATATTGTCTATTCCTCGTGCTTTATCAAGTTATATTTTCTCTATAGCTGTTCTAACTTCTTCTATACCTATTTCTTTGTTCTTCCTCGTTGTCTTGTTTGTCTCTCGTATTGTTATTGTTTTCTATTATTCTTTCTGTATTCTGTTTATCTTTTGTTTTGTCATCTGTTTTCAGTAAACCTTCATGGTATTGTTTCCATCGTTCTCCTATTTCTTCTTTCTTTGTTACGAGCCCTAACATCTTAATGTTGGGACGGCAAAAATTTGTATACATATTTACTGATTGTTGTTCTGTAAATTGTTTATATTTTTTTTTATTGAAGAATTAGAAATACTACTTTATTAAGGGACGCTTTTGTTGAAAAAGTATTTGTTTTATATCAACAAGAAATGAAAAGATAGACAAATTTTAAAAAAGGAATTAATTCTATTGACAACTTAATGTTCGTCCGACGACCCTTTAAATTATTAATACGGTGTCACGGTGCCTTTATGATCGCACTTATTCTAGCTAGCATGGTTTCCAGCAAAGACTTGCAGTAATTTG
The DNA here is from genome assembly GCA_951805005.1 of Othius punctulatus. NCBI lineage: Eukaryota > Metazoa > Arthropoda > Insecta > Coleoptera > Staphylinidae > Othius > Othius punctulatus. The sequence goes on from OX638142.1 coordinate 54,246,453, forward strand.
GCGTGAAACATCTCCACATTTATGTCAGTTTTGTCTCCAAAGCATGTACGTTTTGTTGAGAATTGTTCCTCAAGTGACTTTTCATGTTGCCACAAGGTCTCAATAATATTTATGTCCGGACTGTTAGAGGGCTAAGACAGAACTTTCATTCAGAGATCTGAAAACCAGTTTTGTCGTCTTAGCTATATGGCTTGATGCACCATCTTGCTGGAATATGAAATTCCCATCTGGAGATAGCTTATGTACGCTGGGAATAAGACCATTAATCAGAATTGTCTGATATTTAATAGCATTAATTTTACCATCTATTGTTTCCATTTTTTCCAAACATTTTCCAGACATACACCCTTAAATCAACACCCCTTTTGGAAACTTCACAGTCCTTGTTATACAATCCGCTTTAAAAACTTGCGTTTTATCTCGAATAATTCATTTTTCTGCAATCACCTACAGAGATGTGGAATTTGGATTCATCGCTAAATATTACTTTGGACCAATCTTCTACTGACAATTTAAACTTAGCCCAATCTATACAATTGTTCTTCTGTTTGTTTGTTAACCGATGGTTTTCTTTAGGTTTCAATAAAATAAAATAAAGTGAATTAAACAAAGTAATGTTATTTAATATTTCATTTATTATGTCCCTTATAAAAACTGAACTGTGACTTATAGATCCATTGCCAACAATATTTTCGTGAAATATTTGCCCCCGTTTCCCCATTAAATAGGCCCTTAAATATCTCCCTTACAGTGACTCTTCGCTGACTTTTACATATTTTCACAAGATGCTTCTTCTTTCTGCCTGTCATTTTACTGGGTTCACCGGAACTTTTACCCTATATTTTGTAGCTGGCCCTATCTCCATAGCCCTGGATAATATCTCCTACCGTTCACTTCGCAAAATTCAAATTATCGCCGATAGTCTTCAAGCTTTTTCCTTCAACGTACTGTTTCACAACAATTTAACGAATTTCGTTTGAGGTGGCTTTACCACGACTCATTTTCATGAACACTCATAAAAGAAAGCAGTAAATCGACGCTGATCACATTAATAACTATCATTTTTACAGTATTAACCCCAAAATATTTTAAAAAAGGAGACGTCCGAACATTAAGTTGCCAGTAAAATTGGTTCAATTTTTCATTTTTTTTCTTCTTAAAGGGGTAAATATAATAATAATAAATTTATTCATTTAAGCCGCCCACACAGGCGGATATGTGTCAGGTACGTTATAACAATAATGTGGTAAAATATATTAAAAAACTTAAATTTCTAAAATACTTAACTAACGTTAAATATAGACAAATAATATTTATTTTTGGGTATAAGTGGTGCTTAATAATGCATTTTTATGAGATGATAAATAATAAGTAAGTAGCAACTTTTAGCAAAATAATCTGTAAGTTATAGGTAAAATAGGTATCGTCCGAACTTTTAAGTTGTTAGGGTTTGTAGTATGTTCCCCGTCTCATCCTTTATTTGGTGAAGTTTTATCGTTTGTCTTTCTTGACTCTTCTCTCTTCTGATTCTTGTTTCTTCTGATAATGTTGTTGTAGAATAGCTCTGGTTCTCATGTCTATTTTTTCCATTTTTTCTCCGAATTTTTCCCATGATGTTTCTTTTGATTGTTTTATTATCTTTTGGACTCTATTACTTTGTTCTTTGTATTTGCCATAGTCTTGTGCTGTTCTCTTTTCTAGGTATGTTTCGAATAGTTGCTTCTTGGTTCTAACTTCTTTTTGTAACTGTTCTGCCCACCAGCTTATCCGCTTCGAGTTTCTATTGGTGTTTGTTATTTCACAGGTTTATATTATTACATTATTATTATTATCTTATTATCTATCATATACCATATACTAGATTTGAGCACGTGAAGGATCGATTAAATAATAATACTTTCAATTTTATTATATTCATAATCCTCTTTAAAATCAACTCGAGCTGGATTATAGTGCATTATTGTAACAATAAAATTAACGATTCATTGAATTCCTAACAAATATGGGCGATAATAAAAAGAAATCTGAAAGTATAAATGATGACCACCCTCGAGGTATGGCATGTAGGTTCAGCCTTTGCTGTAAAGCATTTTCCGGGAATCTGGCGATGATAAATGCCACAAGCTTTCGTGCAATCTGGGAAGCGATAGCGCAGTGATGTGCTAAAGTGCACATTAGAGGTGCCGAAACTTATCAAGAGTCCGTTTATGGGCCTTAATTTGTAGTTGTTCGAGCACATCATATAATTACAAATCGCTAATGATAACGCGTTTATTGCCCCATTAAAATTCAATTAATTTTACTGCTGCCATGCATACATGTTAAATCGATAATATGGACTTTTTGTTGGTGCTGTTAATGCACCTTGCTGCTCATTAATTTAAATTGAATATCAGTAGTTAGAGGTCTATTAAATTGGTAACTATACCGGTGTGATTAAAGAGGTGTAAAGATCATTAGTTCGCCTTTAATTAGCGAAGAGATGTGCTGTGTTGCAATGTAATTGATCATTATTGTAATTATAAAAGAAATTATCTTCTACACCAGGTATACTTAAGTTGAAAATTTTGGAGGGGTACAAAAAATACTGCAAATAAGTAAGCCTATAATTCTTATTACGTTCATCTTAATTGAATGAACCAACAAATCTTCGGAGCATATCCCAAATTATCCTAAATTACTCTCGCACGTTTAAATGTCGATTACCTCTTACATAAGCTGTCAAAATTAAATTCCAAAACGATTCCGTTAATTAACAAAAAAATAAATTCATGAGGAAGCGAGAAATCCTGAGCCCATTTAACGGACCATTAAGACGTCAACGCCGAAATAATGAATCCTGAAAAGATACCGATCTGTCGAAATTACATAGGCGTAGCGGATGAGAGTGTGAGGGAAGGCCCAAAACAGGCTCATGTAATATTAGTTCGGAAATGTCAACGCACACACTAATGAAGAGTAATCGGATGACACGCGCGCACGGCGAAAAATCCCTTCTTAATCCCGATTACCGATAAAAAGGCCGACTTCTGAAACGCTTACAAAATTGGACGGAGTAAAAGTTCCAGCTAAGCCGCATCAAAAGGCTCAGCTGCGAGTGTTCACTTTGCGACGTTAGTAAAGTCAGAAGTTACGGAATTTACATTTTCGAAAGTAGTTTAAACAAATATGATGGATTTGCTGTAATCTAATAAATAATTAAGTTGGGCGCAAGCTATTTTCCATAAGTTAGTAATAAGTAGATTAATCGCGTTAGCAATTAAATTCGGCAACCCCATGAGGCAAATTAGTTACATAATATTTTTAATTACCTACTAATCCGATCACGTACATGTGTGTCTTACAATCTCCTCCAATAAATCCATAAACTGGGTTCTGTCTCTAATGGATAAGATAGTAATAGCTGTCAAAACTATTCCGCTGACTTCTAATTTACGATCTGCGATTATACGGACTAAAAACGTCCGTTTAACACGAAATTTACGGCCAATCTGCAGATATTATATTCCGATGGTATAATATTCCGTGAGGAATTTGCGGAACCGATGCGCCAAATTGGTGTCAGATCAATAAGGCCCGCTGCAACGCTAATTGGACAAATCCCTGGTGCAACGTTATCTCGAGTTGCACACATATAACAGTTTGCCTATTTAAACGCGACAACTCGCGTTTGTCATCTTATTTTCGTTTGGCAGCTGGTGCATCTGCGTATTGCCAATTGGATTCGTGGAAATCTCGGAAATATAGGACAATGTAGCTTCAATTTCTGCGCTTTAATATGTAAGAGCAAGGCTGGGTTATTTTATGTCCCACAATCTGTATTAACACTTTCGCAGTCCGCCCACACACAAAACCCACTCCCGTTTATTTTCATTTGAAGATTTATTTTATTTTATGGTATACTCATTTTTATCTGGAATTTATTGTAGCCATTATGGGATACTAGCAGTAAGGCTGCCCGACCATGTCGGCTGTGTTATGAAATTTTGATGCCCGAAGCAAGATTTGTCCACGTCCAAAATTAAAAATTATATTTGATATTTTTTCTTACAAATAAATATTTCAGAATTAAAGGCTACGATTTTTTTGTGTTAAGTTATGGGAAATGTTCATTAAACTATACTTTATATAACATTCATTTAACTATTATGTATTAATAACACTGGGGTGCAAGGTTTTGGACTGGAGCAACCAAATAGTGTTTTTAAGGTAATTTGGTGCGTTGAATTCGAATCTATAACTGTTTCATTTTCAATCAGATCAGGTTTACGAGATATAAAATATTATTGTTTTCGTATGTTTTTAATAAAAAATCGCTAATTTGTTCAAAATAAATGAAATTTTAAAACTAAATGGCAGTGTTTGAACATCGTTTGTATTTATATGGGTTAGTTTCACGTATTAGAGTCCAGCAATAATCTCCCAGTATACTTTTATCCCAAAATCCTTGATAATTTCCTTAAATTTTCATTAAATCTTAATGAGCACGTTCTCCTTGCTCATCACTCACCGCATCTAGGTTTTGTGGAAAAAAGTACAAATGTGAATAAATGCATCTTGAGTGACATCCGTGCACCTAATTCACAATAATTTTTCAATAATTCAGTAACGATTTGTCTGTAGTTATCATTTTTCTGTTTCCAAGAAAACCATCTACGATGCTTTTGAAAGATTGCCAGCCTGAAGATTCTTTCTCTGATAAACATTGTGAGAATTAATCATCATTCAATAACTTCCTAATCTGAGGACCAACAAATATGCCTTCTTTAATTTTAGCAATGAAATTGTAGGAAAAACTGCTAACAAATGTTTAAAAGCAGCACCATCTTTATTCAGACCCTTGACAAAGTTTTTGAAAAGGCCTAGTTTTATATGCAGTGGTGGAAGTAGAACGTCATTTGGATCAATTAATGAATTATTTGAATTGTTTTGTTTTCCAGAAGAATACTCTGTTCTTTGTAGCCAATCTGTTGTGTTGTAATGATAACTTGTAGCACGACTATCCCATAAACAATGGAAACAACAAAATTTTGTGAAATCTCCTTGCATGCCAGTTAACAAACCAATGACCTAAATAAATTTGATTTAATTAAAACTTGGAATTTATTATATACATAGATAATACAATCACATACCTTTAAATCACCACATATCTTCCATTTATGATCTTCGTATTTGAGTAAAGTTTAAATTTGAGTCATTGATTTGTAATATTCCTTAGTATTAACAGCATGATCAGTTGGTACGGATGGTTTTTTATTCCCATTGTGCAAAAGAAGAGCCTTTAAACTGTACTTAGAGCCGTGAATGAATAATCTCCATTTTTTTCACATGGTTGGTTATTTTTGTGAAATAAACCTTGAATGTTATTACAGTAGAGAATAGTGTATTTCTTCTCATAATATGCAGCCAATTCCAAGCTTATTTCTCTATAAACTGTTACTTTTGTCCCAACTGCAAGATGTTTCCATTGTTGTATATGTAAAGCCAATAATTCTGCGTCTTGGTTTGATAAATGTAAATCACGAACTAGATCATTAAGTTCAGCTTGAGGCACTAAATGGCAGTTATTAGACTCATACAAACTACCACTGCTGGGAACAATGTCATTGAAAGATGATTCCGAATCACTGCCTGTAGTACTAGGAACGACTGGCAATGGATCATTTGGTAAACGTTGAACTGGTTTTGAAACAGATGGAACATTTGCGTATTGCACATTTGTTCGATTTTTCATATTGATCCCAACAACTTTTGATAAACAAAAATAACACTCGGATTGGTGATTACTTTACTCTCTCCATATTACTGGAACTGAAAATTAGAAATATTTCGTCTCGCCATTCGACTACTAGTATAAAATAGCTCTGCAACTATTGCAAAACAATGTCTAGTTCCACGTTTTGTCTAAATTTCTGACAGCAAAACCAAAGTAATGTAAATATGCATATTTAACGGTTATGTTATGGCATACCCTTTTTTTTCCAACCATATATTTACCACAAACAAAGCAGAAATAGCATGAATTAGTAACACATGACCTACATGACATATTTAAGCACTATTATTATGAAGATAGAGAATAAGTGTGGGTTTCCGTCATATTACTTTACAGGAGCTGCATGCATGCGACATAAAAAGAACTAGACCTAATAGCACTATTCTGGTAGTAAATTTGAATTCTACGCACCCAAATTACTTGGAAAACATCCACCTGTTTTCCAGTCAAATTGTTTATTTTAATTTGTAGACCAGTGTAATTATCGGCACAACACGATAAAACTTAATTAAGCTTTAAAATAAAAGTTAACTTTAAAGTCGAGATAAGCTCAGAATGTTTGTTACCCGCAAAAAATACAGGGTGTTCAAAGAAAACCACCAAAATCTCCATTTCCGTCCACCAGATGGAGCATAGTTAGAGTAAAAAAGTAAATCTCCAACAGCTAATATATCTAATCTATTATCAAATCATTTGGGCAATAATTACAAATGTACGCATTGCCAAACTTTTTTTCTGTAGACAAATAACTGCCATCTGATGGATGGAAATGGCGATTGGGTGGTTTAATTTGAAACATATTGTACACAGCAAAAGGTCGAACTTGTATTTAAAGATGTTTCCAATATCCATAATATTTTCAAAATTGTTGTGAAAAACAAAAATATACAGTCTCTGTATACTGAAACTGACTCACTTAAATATTTTATATAATTTGTAATTGTAATTTTTAAATTCATTTAATAATATGTATTTCAAATTACAATAAAAATAGCCTCAAATAGAATAATTATTCAAAATTAATATTATTTACAAAACCAACATAACATTAATATTTGTTATGCAAAAAACTGAAATTTCATAAGTGAGTCTATTAATGTAGCCAGGGACTGTAACATAATTGAGTAAACACCAGTCTTACGAATATGTATGCATTTATTTATTTGAAATTAATTTCAATTAAAATCGCTCGCTTGCATTATTTCATTTTCCAAATGTACATGACGTATTGAGTACGTTTTCAGGCAAGCATGGTCTAAAATAAGACAGTACATGAAGGATTAATTACGAACAGTGAGCGCGAACGCGAACGAAATATTACAATTTATAAATACCGCGCTCTGAAGCTATGTCCTTCCGTCAGTTTGAGTAATACAGCTGTGATTTACTGTGTTTATTAATAGGCATTCCTTGTTATTGTGTTTTGAAAACAAAATCGCGGCGCGAACACTTGTTACGGTGTATATTTTTGGACACACTGTATGTGTGAGCTAATCGAGCCGTGATCCGAATGAGCGTTTATTGATTTGGTTTCGCCTATTCTCGACACTCCATTAAAGCTGACTAACTGTAGTACGGCTAAAGTTAATAATAAATTTGTGTAAATTTAGAATAGGAATGACGTTATAAATGCATGTAATAGTCATCCAAAAATATCGTATTTTAAAATAACGATAGATATTGTAAACCTAAATGTATTAGGTTGTTTACAAAAATGTCGTTTTTCTGTTTCTTAAACTTTTTTTTTTCTTAGAAATAGTAATATTTTGTTTCTTCATTTGAAACATTTGAAATATTAATAACAAACTTTTTTCGAACAACTTTTTTTTTAAATAATTTTTAATATAGGTAACGATTTCATCAGGCATAAACAACAGCATCATTATTAATTAGACAGTTTTATGGTATTTCGGTAATTTGGGCAATGATTAACTAAGGTTTGGCATGCAATGTCTTGAAAATCGTTCAATTCCTAGGCAACAGAATCCTTCGGCCCAGTTGTACGATCATAGATTATCTTTGATCTGGTTCTAAGGATACCATTGTATTAACAATTGTATCCTAGGTAACTGAACCACACTCGAGGCTGATCCACGATCGTACAACTAGGCCTAAAACGACCTAAAAGGTTTGGAATTTAATGTCTTGAAAATCGTTCAATTCCTAGGCAACAGAATCCTTAGTCCCAGTTGTACGATCATAGATTATCTTTGATCGTGGTTCTAAGGATACCATTGTATTAACAAATGTATCGTAGGTAACTGAACTACAGTCGAGGCTGATCTACGATCGTACAACTAGGCCTAAAACGACCTAAAAGGTTTGGAATTCAATGTCTTGAAAATCGTTCAATTCCTAGGCAACAGAATCCTTAGGCCCAGTTGTACGATCATAGATTATCTTTGATCGTGGTTCTAAGGATACCATTGTATTAACAAGTATATCCTAGGTAACTGAACCACAGTCGAGGCTGATCCACGATCGTATAACTAGGCCTAAAACGGTCCATACACTATGAAATCTGTTGTACGATAAGTAGTACTGCAGTTCGCAGAAACCATGAGTATAATGAGTTGGACGACTGATTGATGTTCGGGTCATTTGTGTCTGTGGGTGAAATACCTAATAACTTATTGTACTGATTATTTCTCCGATCTGTAGTACAACTCGTCGTACAACAGATTGCATAGTGTATGGACCGTTTTAGTCTTCACATCATGTCTATAGATATACTTTGATACTATGTGTGTTTAATCTAAATGGATAAATATGAAATATGAACGTTGCAGACCTTATAAATAAATAGTCTACGTATAGTCACCAATGTTTTGTCAATGTTTTGTCAATCAATTGTTGGTAACTTCAAAATGATCTCGTCTAGCTTTTAAAAACGTTTTAAAATTTTGATTTTGTTTTTGTATCTACATCGTCGTTTAAAAAAGATCTTCATAGAGGCGCGAAAGTATACATTTCTAAGGCTAGCTTATATGTTTTCAAGACTAGCCCGGCATAACATTAGCCAATTATTTTAATATTGATATTGTTGACGGCTTCAAGAAGTGCTAAAGCTCACCTGTCCATTTCTTCTTTCAATCAATGATTTTGTAAAATGTTTTCAAAATAATGATTGAATTGCTAAAGTGGCATATTTAGCAAATATTTTTACGTACTTAAATAATGTTAATACAAGGCTTCAAGAAAAAAAGATTTTTTTTCCATCCACTGAAAAAATAATTCTTTGGAAAAATCGAATACGAGGAAAATATGATGTACCTACTATTATACCACATACATACATACTAGATGTGTTATATGTTATACATACTAGATGTGTTTCCTTCACTTCACTAAGGGAAATATTGCCGAGGAAATTATTTCCACTATATCAGTACATTCAACTCTTTCTGAATTTCAGATTTCATATTATTTTCCTTCCTTAGATATAGAAAATTATGACTGGATACGAAATCCATTTGCAACGATTGATACAACGATTTATACATATTCGTACCAAGGAGAAGAAAAATGGGTCACCTTGTCAACTTAATCTAAAAATTAAATTATCTGAAATAAGTATGGTGTAATTTTGGATTTCTGTCGAAGACGAATGCCTAACGCTCTACATGTGGGCACTAAAAATCTTGCTACAGTTTACATCATATTGCTGTGAGCTTGGTTTCTCAACGATAACTAGCACAGTGCGATCAGCAATTATTTAGATCAGAGACGGCTATGATTATGCCAGTGTTATGGAACCAGCTAAAAAAAAAGCAAGAAGGACTTGAAGGATATGCATCCATACAAAATACATGCCTATCATGAATTGCTGCCACCAGATTTTAACAGACGTTTTGTACACTAGCGATATACTTCCAACATATCAAGGACTTCTGCTTCTTTTATCTAAATAATTCTTCATCGCACGTTAGTTGATCAACAAAAGTTGAATGAATACTATAGTTTAAAGTTGATCAATTCTATTGAAACAAAAGTTCTCACTACAGTTTTTATTTATTTTTTGTTAACTACAATCGATAATTAAACTTGATTCTTCAGAACGAGCCTTAAATTAATTACCTGAAGTATTTTATTGCAAGACTTCAGGTAATTAAATCCACAACAAAAGCTAATACAAAAGCACGATATAACAACTAAATAACGAGAAAGACTTACGAATTTAGACGAATAATTTACGGTAAATATTCGACTTAATATTTCTGAAATCTGCAAATGTGACAACCTCAGGTATCACATCAATTAATTTTTACTTCAAATAAATTCCAATTTAGTAAGGGCAATTTTAGTTACAGTTTTTCCATATATGTATATGGCCATGTATAACAAACACCCTGTATAACAGTTTGAACATAATTAAACAAAAGATATATAGTAATCTTTTGTTTAATTATATTCAAATGGTTATACAGGGTGTTTCTTATACATGGCCAAAAATACAACGGGGTATTCCATAGGTTATTCTAAGAATATTTTGTCCTTTCATGATGTGTGCAAATCCGCTTTGTTTCAAAGAGAACTTCACAAACAAAAGTTTAAAAGAAATACAATGACAAAGCACGAGATTTCAATAAACTGTTTTTATTTTCGATTTCTGCACTAGCTTACTGTAAATGCAAAAACCAGCCGCTCAAAATGATCACTATTGGTTTTGTTGAAAAACATTTCACACCCTGTATGTTCGAAACAAAACGGTTTTTTCACAAATCATCAAAGGACAAAATATTCTTAGAATAACCGGTGAACTAACCCCTTGCATATGTGGCCCATGTTTAGGAAACAGCCTGTATAATCAGTTTAATTTATAATAAAAGTTATGTCCGTCTATTTTTCTTCGATTTTGACAACTTTTGTAACGGTTCGCACCCAGGTATTATACAAATTCTCATAATTTGTAATATTTATTTGGCTCGTGATTTAGTGGTAGTACTTTACGTTATGTTTGATTTTTAAAATCATTATCGTGACAACTTAATTGGGTTCGTTTAATGGGTAATGTGTCTGTTAGTAATTCTTGTTAGTAAGTAAAACACAGATATATATATATAGGTTCAGTGAGATTTATTCATTTTGACAGATTATGCCAGCGACAGGTAAATAAAATACAGCTTTATCATTCAGATTAGACGTTATTTATTTAATTTACTTTATTCAAATTTTGCAATTATTTTATCTAATAATTATTAAATCTTTATTTATAATTTGTGACCTTAACTGTTTGACTTTATTTTGTAAAATTGGTTATCGTTAATAATCAATATTGGAATTACAAAGTGAAATGAATTAACGACTTCATGAACGAAAACATGTCATCATTGCATAGAAATTCATTAGCAGTTGTGTCAACCAATGCATTTCAACGCCACCTTGTGGATAGGAACCAATGAAATAAATGACTTCATCAGAACTTTACGAGGTGATATTATTGGAATAAAACAGATTCAAGTTTAGTATTATCATGTTCAATTCTACCACTACGTTCATTTATACATGCGTACATTCATTCATACGATTGGTCTTCTTTGGAATGCTGAGATTGACTGAATGTCGGAGCGCTGACAATTTAATTGAAAATATTACGTCTACCCGGAATATCATTGAATTATCTGTATTGAGAGATTTATATACCCATTTTATGTACTCGTTGCTAGTTAGATTTTTAGTAAATAACCTTGATTCGTTATATCGGTCTTCATCGTTTCGAAGTGTGAAAGGAATGAAGTTTACAATATTCTACTGTCATATGAAAATATTGTCAGGACAAGATATGAAATATGGTTAAGTTGCGCTGCGCTGATTCAGCGAAAGGCATACATATTCCTACCTTTATTAAATTCGATCCACCCACTAACGCCATCGCGATGTGGTGTCACTAGATAGGTAACATCATTAGTAAGGAATTGACTTTAGAGCATGTTAATAAGGTGTTATGACCGCCCCTACGTTCTCCCCTGATTCGGTAAGATCTTTAATTATGTTTCTAATCAATGGACACGTACGATTATCAAATGTTTTGCGACGAGGGAAAGGAATGAAATTCACAATATTCTACTGTCATATGAAAATATTGTCAGGACAAGATATGAAATATGGTTAAGTTGCGCTGCGCTGATTCAGCGAAAGGCATACATATTCCTACCTTTATTAAATTCGATCCACCCACTAACGCCATCGCGATGTGGTGTCACTAGATAGGTAACATCATTAGTAAGGAATTGACTTTAGAGTATGTTAATAAGGTGTACATTTGATATCGTTGTTCGTATAATTACCTGAGAAATTAACGCTCGATTTCTGGACGTCGTCGGGCAGCGTAACGCTTTACGTGGTGGTTGTTCGTAACAGGGCTGAGTACGTGGAGAACTTCTGAATTTATACTATTTCTCCTTCCACATTCTACCACCTATGCCCTATTTTCGCTTATTTTTCTGTATTTCATCTCTCTCTATACAAATATGCGCCACCCAAGATTACTACGTCGGTGGCGAATTCGGCCTCCCCCAGATATCTAGTTTGAAATTCAAGTTGACGTTAGTTATGCGTTCGCATTAATATATGTCAGCTCTCTCTCTATTGTGCATGTCCCAAAATGCGAATGGTCACATGGTTTTTCGTGTGCTTCTAAAACCTTTATACATATGCGTTTTTGTATCATACGTTTTAATTATAGAATAATTATATTTAATTAATATTAAATATGAATCGGGTTCTTACATTCGCCCCATTTCGTTATTTGTTCTAGTGATTGTAAATTGCTAGAAATAAAAAATGAAAAACCTTTTTAGGCAACTTACATTACACGCGACAAAAATGCATCCCTACAATCTGTAAAAAACACGCAATTGTAATTGACGTTACTTAACTTAAATAATTCTCATACATACATATACCCATGCCCATTTACATCATTCTAGTAATCATGCAACATGCTTCCCGTACACGTACTGGATCCTGTAATGAATTCGAAGAAGAAACAAACAAAAAATCAAAATGAACAACTTAGGCGACCAATTAACCTAAACAAACAAATCAAGATCAACGACACAGGCGACAATCAAAATACCAATACCTATATAGTCTTTTGAAATGTCTCTTATTCTTGGGGCGTCCCCCTTTTTGGTTTTTACCTCCGCAACCTTTATTCGCATCTTACGAATAACGCACTATTCGCGCACCACCTTTTTACCCCCCTTTCCTATTATGCTGCATGTATTGGTTTAGCAATACAACATATTGTTGTTTTGAGCTGCCTGCTCATCTCCAAGATGTCCGGACATTGGCCGGATTTTCGTCTGCATTCCCCATCTCTTTACCTGCAACTCTCTGACCCTGGTATTGGTTGGTATCATCGTCCGTGATGATTGGTGATGACTGTTGTTACCTAGACAAATATTTCGTTCCTAAATTAGTATAATTACTCACGTCGCGGCCTAACGAAAAAAAAACAAAAAAAAAACAAAAGTTTTGTTTTAATTTGTTGGAAATAATTATTCGTGCTTACACATATGTATATGCAATTCATATGCACATAACTCCATTACTATTTACTTGAACTTAATAGATCATTTTTTTAATAGTATGTAGTTAGAATTATACTCACCTTTATTGATATTTTATCCTAACCTTCAATTTCTGCCACTGCAACCGCCTTCCGATCATTTGATGTCTTGTCGCCCCCATCTCATAGTCTCCTGTATTAAAAAAGTCTCCTGGCTGGTACTTACATGAATTGTCGTTGATATATTCAAATAAAGAAATGTTATGTTATCTTCCCATTATTATTTATGCGTACATTTATGCGTAAAACTGCATTTAAATATATTGAGACAGCAATGCTACTAGAAATCAGCGTTTCCATTATCAATGTTAACATTGTTACTATTGTTATTATTATTATCTAGCTGGTTCGAATTATATCTAATTGAAGAAATATCAACTTGCAATTTCACCTCAGATTAAAGATTTATTTGAATTTCAATTGTTTATAAAACTTATCAGTATTGATTTAAGGTATGCTACTTCAAAGGTGAGTTTCTTAATTTATATGGAAATATTCGGGTAACTTATGCTTAATACATTTTCCTTAGATGAAAATTATAATATATACCATGTGCTTTATAAACACACATTCTCTCTATTTACGATATTTGGATGTCTTGTCGCCCCCATCTCATATTTTAGTTGTCGTTAATTTATTTATGTCATTTTTTATTTTTTTTACATTATTATTTTCTTTTTTAAATTTGATTTATGTAAGTATGAGGTGGTTTATAAGCTCTGATCTAGAAAAGATCACCGTTTGTGTCCACTGATCTCCCCCATATCAAATCTTACGGCAAATTTACTCCCTTAACACTATTTGTCTGACAGAAAAATAAACAAGCCCCTCGTTATTCAATTTCGTTGTTTTTTTTTTATATATATTTTTTTTATTATGGTAATTCGAGTTTGGTTATGAGCTCTGATCTGGACAAGGTCACTGTTTGTGTCCACTGACGTCACCCATATCAAATATCACGGCAAATTTACTCCCTTAACACTATTTGTCTGGCAGAAAATAAACAAGCCCCTCGTTATTCAATTTCGTTGTTTTTTTTTTATATATTTTTTTTAATTTATTATTATTAATTATTTAACAATGTTTTTTTTTTTGTTTTTGTTTTTTTTTAAATTTTATTATTTATTTATTTAAATTGTTTTTGGACTCTTCCATATATTTTCTCATAATAAAAAAATATGTTTTGATATCGGTTGCTTCGCTACTTTGAATCAGTGGCTCTACTATATTATTGCTACGTCAATGCTAATTCTTTATACCAATATATTCGTAAGCGTTCCTTAAATAACATGCACGAACCAATCTATATGTATCTACCATAATAAACTATTGCCATTGACTTTCCATGAAATCCTCTACAAAACCTATTCTATTGCCAGCAAAACATGCTTATCTATTTTATCATTAACTGATATCAAAACATCTTCCATATTTTCTAACTTCCAGAATAATTTTGAAAATAATTTTTAAACAAAACCCAAATATTTCCATACACCCTCTTCCCGCAATCGATAAATTCTTAGTTTAAATTGATAATTTATTATTATTTTGACTTTGTAAATTGTGTTATTCTCAAAAATTTTCTTTTTATTAATTTATTCAATTATGCCGACAACTCTTTGAATTAACACACCCACAAAACAATCACGTAAATGTTTAAATACATCCACGACTTTACTCAAACTGGTTTAAATGAACTAAAAAGTAACTTTAAAATGACCATTTTCGTTTAAATTCTTATTAATAAACTTGTTACCACAATAACTTTATTTTTATAAAAATTTCTTTATCAAAAATTAAAATTTGAATTTACACTTTTTTCATCCTCAATAGATTCAACTTTGATTAATTACGCTGAATGCAAAACCTGCCCTATGATATTCGCAGCAAACTTCTGGTAGACCTTCTTTACGTGTGCGGTGGTCTCCCGTCTATTCCTGAGAAATCATATGGTTATTTGACACCCCATCCCAACGACTCTGTTCACTCATTACGCCCCCATTTCCAAGCATCCCCATTATTTTGTAAATGTGTTCGGTTTCGTTGACTTTCTCAAGTGTCCAGACGCACTGGCGATTGAAATTTGTGACGAGTACCTGCATTCCATTCGGCATTCATTCTTTCGGTTCCCTGTTGACCCACTGGCATAATAGGGATGTCGCCCCCATCCCTTTCAATTTTACAGTTACACTTTCGCTTTCATTTACTCTCGTTTTAGAATACTTGCATTCAATTCGACATCCATTTTTTTTTTGTTCCCTGTTGACCCACTGGCATAATAGGGACGTCGCCCCCATCCCTTTAAATTTTACAGTTTCACTCTCGCTTGCATTCATTCTCGTTTTAGAATAATATCTGTTTACTGACACTGGCTAATTATTTAATTATCTACAGACACATTTTTATATAAACCCATATCCTGGTCACGGCACCAATGTAACGGTTCGCACCCAGGTATTATACAAATTCTCATAATTTGTAATATTTATTTGGCTCGTGATTTAGTGGTAGTACTTTACGTTATGTTTGATTTTTAAAATCATTATCGTGACAACTTAATTGGGTTCGTTTAATGGGTAATGTGTCTGTTAGTAATTCTTGTTAGTAAGTAAAACACAGATATATATAGGTTCAGTGAGATTTATTCATTTTGACAGATTATGCCAGCGACAGGTAAATAAAATACAGCTTTATCATTCAGATTAGACGTTATTTATTTAATTTACTTTATTCAAATTTTGCAATTATTTTATCTAATAATTATTAAATCTTTATTTATAATTTCTGACCTTAACTGTTTGACTTTATTTTGTAAAATTGGTTATCGTTAATAATCAATATTGGAATTACAAAGTGAAATGAATTAACGACTTCATGAACGAAAACATGTCATCATTGCATAGAAATTCATTAGCAGTTGTGTCAACCAATGCATTTCAACGCCACCTTGTGGATAGGAACCAATGAAATAAATGACTTCATCAGAACTTTACGAGGTGATATTATTGGAATAAAACAGATTCAAGTTTAGTATTATCATGTTCAATTCTACCACTACGTTCATTTATACATGCGTACATTCATTCATACGATTGGTCTTCTTTGGAATGCTGAGATTGACTGAATGTCGGAGCGCTGACAATTTAATTGAAAATATTACGTCTACCCGGAATATCATTGAATTATCTGTATTGAGAGATTTATATACCCATTTTATGTACTCGTTGCTAGTTAGATTTTTAGTAAATAACCTTGATTCGTTATATCGGTCGTCATCGTTTCGAAGTGTGAAAGGAATGAAGTTTACAATATTCTACTGTCATATGAAAATATTGTCAGGACAAGATATGAAATATGGTTAAGTTGCGCTGCGCTGATTCAGCGAAAGGCATACATATTCCTACCTTTATTAAATTCGATCCACCCACTAACGCCATCGCGATGTGGTGTCACTAGATAGGTAACATCATTAGTAAGGAATTGACTTTAGAGCATGTTAATAAGGTGTTATGACCGCCCCTACGTTCTCCCCTGATTCGGTAAGATCTTTAATTATGTTTCTAATCAATGGACACGTACGATTATCAAATGTTTTGCGACGAGGGAAAGGAATGAAATTCACAATATTCTACTGTCATATGAAAATATTGTCAGGACAAGATATGAAATATGGTTAAGTTGCGCTGCGCTGATTCAGCGAAAGGCATACATATTCCTACCTTTATTAAATTCGATCCACCCACTAACGCCATCGCGATGTGGTGTCACTAGATAGGTAACATCATTAGTAAGGAATTGACTTTAGAGTATGTTAATAAGGTGTACATTTGATATCGTTGTTCGTATAATTACCTGAGAAATTAACGCTCGATTTCTGGACGTCGTCGGGCAGCGTAACGCTTTACGTGGTGGTTGTTCGTAACAGGGCTGAGTACGTGGAGAACTTCTGAATTTATACTATTTCTCCTTCCACATTCTACCACCTATGCCCTATTTTCGCTTATTTTTCTGTATTTCATCTCTCTCTATACAAATATGCGCCACCCAAGATTACTACGTCGGTGGCGAATTCGGCCTCCCCCAGATATCTAGTTTGAAATTCAAGTTGACGTTAGTTATGCGTTCGCATTAATATATGTCAGCTCTCTCTCTATTGTGCATGTCCCAAAATGCGGATGGTCACATGGTTTTTCGTGTGCTTCTAAAACCTTTATACATATGCGTTTTTGTATCATACGTTTTAATTATAGAATAATTATATTTAATTAATATTAAATATGAATCGGGTTCTTACACTTTGACTCTTTGATTTTGATGCACCGCATTTTTTTTTTATTATCAAAAGTGCACGGTGATTTCGAAAACTCTAAGAACGACTAGGCTGCTGGAATGCACAAACTAATGACTAATTTAAAAAAAATCAGTTGATTATTAGATTTAAATCACACAAACCCTAAAAAAACAATCGAATTAAAGTTAAGCGGAAATCATGAAATATGATTTTAACTATCGAATATATCATATTTAGACTAGGTTAAATAGAGAAATACAATGAAAACATTGCTTTTATTGGAAGCCTAAGTCTTTGTCGTTTGCTCTTTCCATTTTGTCTATTGTATTTCACAATTTATCAACTAATTTTTCTGTATATCAAATCTCAAGAGATCGCTGCTTGGCATTGATAGTTACATAGCTCAAAAATAGTAAACTTTAGCAGAGTGTTTTAATTTTTATGTTATTAAAAATATAAAGCGCAGACCTTGTTAATTATTACTATTGATATTGCAAAAATAATTAATAATTATATTATTGAGTATGAATTGAATAAATTTGGCTGTGCACTTTTTTGCAAAAAAAGTAAATTTGAGATTTTTGGAGTTGTGTCACTATCAATGCCAAGCAGCGATATGTCAAATTACATTGCTTTTCTGTCGAAGCAGTTTTCCCATATTTTGACACATAACTCTTCACATTTGATAAACTGCAAAATCATTTGACAAATTGTGAAATTGACAAAAGGGGAACAAGGCAAAAACTTCTGTAACCTGTAAATTGTCTGTAAACCACCAAACATGTTATAAGCATATAGGAGATTCCCTCACATCAAGAATCAAAACTGAAAAAAAACTCTGATATTTTTAAGGTCGCTGACCATTTTGCTGCCACTAATTAATAGTCTCCACCGTTGTAAATGCACCACTTATTATAAGAAATACTAGAAATTATGTTGGGTTGCAGACCACTCTAATTAAGTAGCAGACTTTCAAAATGCGTTTTGCCCAACATTTGAAGTGGTATTGCCTGATAATTTTTTAGAAAACAAAACGAATAATTACCCAACGACTGCCATATACAAACAACGTAAAAGCGAGCGAGATGGCACAAAGTTTCACTATAAGTTATATATGATAGTAACTCGACTCTTTCTGTCGAGTTCCTATCGAGAATTCCGTCGATTCTTATTCGAGAGTTCCGTAGAGAAGTCAGTCAATGACCATCCAGACGACGATGCTTAAGACGGTTTGTACATTTTTCTTAAATCATTTTCTAATAAATAAAACAAGGAGAATAACCTTTTTCACAATACACATTTATTTATACTAAATGTACATTTCAACTGCAAGGCAGTCATCTTCAGTAGACTTACAAGTAATGAACTTCATTACAACTTCATTACTTGTAAGTCTACTGAAGATGACTGCCTTGCAGTTGAAATGTACATTTAGTATAAATAAATGTGTATTGTGAAAAAGGTTATTCTCCTTGTTTTATTTAAAAACTTTCACAAGCTCCAATACTTTGATCCTATTCTTATGTTCTAAATATTTTTTGTTCTTTTGTTGTTTAGAAACACGTATGGGTAATTTTTTGTCATAGAGTTTTCTGCTATTGATCGAAAACATGCAATCCTAGCTCATTTTAGACACAAGTTTGTAAGTTTTATTATCCCTTCAATTTAAATGCATGTTTCTTATTTTCTACATACTATTTCCACTATTTACTTACAAAAACACGTGCTAACTTAAAGATAAGTTAGAAAAGTGATAGCGGTAACTGTCAAACTGAAATTTGAATCTGGTGTTGCCAAAAATCACCGGAATCAGTCTTGCTTTCCGAAAAAGGTTTCATATTTTGCAAAAATTGAAATATCACAAAAACCTGTCGTGCTGGAAACATTTTTTTATCGGAATCGGCTACTATTTTTTACAAAGATTTAGACAAAGTATCGCTTCTTAGAAATCGGCTATTGTACGGTAAATGTTTCTGGGCGAGTTTTTTTTTTTTCCTCAAAAATCGAAACTATTTCAGTATTAGGCATCCGCCCAACCAAATTATAAATACTGTTTCGAATTTGTAATGTATAAGACATTTTAATGCAACTGACTTAAACAAATGTGTTGTCTAATTAAAGTCAACAAACAATATTTTGTTTCCAAAACCATTTGGATATTTTAACATTACAACCTATTTTGATACCCATAAATTTTGTGCCAAAACTTTTGAGACATACGTTATGTCGGATTCCGACAATATGGAGCGATGAGTCATTGTCACCTCTCAACGGCTCCTATATTTATAACATAGTTTTTAGTTAATGGTTAAAGTTTTACATTACAATGTCATTTTGGTATTTAATTCGTTCACTATTTTCAAATTGTCTTTGCCTTTCTTGTTTATTTTGTGTATTAATGTATTATCTTGGAGATATATTTTTATAATCTTCTTAAATAACTGAGTGCCTTGATAAGCTCAGTGTGATTTTATTGATTAGTTTTCACTGTATTGTATGGATTTTTACATGAGCTGCATACTGTTTCTGGTATCTAACTATCGCTATGGAAATTTTTTCAGGTATGTTCCTACCACCTACACTAAATACTAACATACAATTTTAAAACACATTTTATATTTTATTCCAATACTTATAATTATAATATTATTAGCATGTTGAGCCTATCTCGATGAATCCAGTTCCCTTAGTAAGGTACTGCATCCGATCTCTTAAAACTTAAGCGCATTTTGGAATCATGAGCTGTGCTATTGCATTATACTGTGCAAGCCAAACTCATAATTAAACTACCCTGCAATTCCCATCCTTAATAGTAACATCACGCATTTGACATTCTCAAATATCATATTCCTGGTAATAGTCACTGCGTACTCCAACAATCATTGTTATTAATGATTGCGTTTACTTAAGAGCGAAGAGGCAATCAGCGAGCAGAAAAATGTGCCGCCGCACGTTTCTTAATAGCCCTTTTATTTGGTCCTGTAGTCGGCAGGATGCCACACAAGGATGATTTATAGTCATCGGCATGCAAAATTGAAATTCAGGTCGGCATTGTTTGCCCATTGAATTATTAATTTCACGGCAATTTACTTTTTCCTGCGCCGATCGCTGGACCATTACACGCTGTCTGGATGAAGGGCATGGCCACAGGCGCCGCCAGAAAATAGATGCATATCAAAATTGGAGGATTTTCGAAAGTATTGAAATTCAGTGTACGCCAACAGAATTTATACTGATATTTAAAATTTCATGGATTAATATTTTAATAAATTTAAGGATATTATCTTAGCACTTTTTTTTATTAATTTCAAAATAATTTGAATCGCAAATGTATTCCTCTGATACCTATCAGCTACACGCAATTTTGATTTTGTCTCTGCCCAAAACTGATGAGGCTCAAGTTGTTGCATATGCGAATGTCATATGGAGAAATTGCCTAAAAATCTCGTTTAATGATTTGGTCCTATTTCTTGTATGCGTTTTCTTATACAGAGAGCGCATACAGTACAACAGGTCAAAATGATTTTTTTTTCAAACAAATATTTTGACGTTTTCTCTCTCCGTTTTGAAGTTATGACGTCGGAGCCATTTTTTTTAAATGACAACCTATATTTTTAATTATTGATTTTGCTAGTACTTTTTATTATGTTTTCAACAACATGACATTTTCAATATGTAACATTTGAAAAAAAGTGAGAAAAAGTGCGTTAAAGTAAAACTATTAAATTATTATTTCAATGTGCAGAATGCATCTAGTTACCATTCAAAACAACGTCAGTTAAAACAAAATTTTAGGAAAACAGGCTTGGATTTTAAATATTGTAATAGCACAAAATTGATCAACCTGAAAAACATTCTTATTACAATATCATCAATTACAAAAATAAGAACAGAAAAACCAAAAGAAATTTTTGTCGAGAAAAATATACTAATGACTTGTTTTAAGATAAGTTATAAAATAATATGAAATCAGAAAAATAATCAAAATAACGAAAAAATATTGGTAAGGGAAAAAAATCAAATTAGATGTTCAAATTGTTGACCATTTTGTTCTTGACAGTATGCCAATCGATGTCGAAAGGCTGCACAGACATTGAGGAGAACTTCTGGCTGTATTTGTCTCATTTCGACTTGGATCCGTTCTTTCAATTGTTCAATTGTGGTTGGCCGATTAAGGCATACTTTACTTTTGATGTAACCACATAAGAAAAAATCTGAAGGGGTCAGGTCAGGGGAACGCGCTGGCCATTCAACAAAACCCCTTCCGCCAATCCACCTGCCTTGGAAGACTTCGTTGAGATAGTCGCGTACCATTCGGCTATAATGAGGTGGAGTCCTATCTTGTTGGAACCATAAGTCTTCATTTGGAATGTCGGGATGGTGTTGATTTGGGAATAGAACCGCCAAAGCTGGAACGAGGTAATCTCTCAAGAGCTCCAAATATGTTTGACCTGTAAAGGAGCCATCAATGAAGAAGGGCCCAATAATAATATTATCTACTACTCCTGCCCAAACGTTTAATTTTTGCCGAAATTGGGTATCGGTTTCCATCATCCACTGAGGCTTGCGCTCGGACCAATAGCGACAATTTTGTTTATTCGCCGATCCATTAAATAAAAAGTTGCTTCATCACTAAATAAAATTCTGGTAGCAAACCCTTCATCGACGTTACAGAGATTCATCGTTTGTTCGCAACACTGAACCCTACGATCAAAATCATCTTCGTTCAGTTCCTGGACTAAATTTACTATGTAAGGATGCCATTTCTGCCGTTTCAAAAATTTCAAAACAGATGTTTGTGAAAGCTCACTATTTGCTGCAACCGCTCTGAAGGGAATATGAGGGTTTTCTTGCAACTCTAACAGCACGTTTAGCTTAACATCTTCCGGAACTGACGGTCGTCCACTTTTCGGGCGATCTCTAATATGCCCCAACTGCTCATACTTTCTTATGTTTGCACTAACAGACGTCCAAAGAAGAGGTTCTTGAAGCGGATATTTATTATTAACATAAATGCACACTTCTTCATAGGTGCGTATTCTATCACCACAACCTCTAATTATAAGAATTTCAATTATTTGTGCCTCCGAAAAACGTCGAACCATTTTGGAATTAACTTGTGACACGATGAATCGAACGAAATGTCAATCTGAGTGTGAGTAGGTAATAATTTGTTTCACATAATTGTACTAGATTGTTTTTCAGGTTAATCAATTTTATTTTATTTAAATATTTAAAATCCAAGCCTGTTTTCCTAATTTTGTTTTAACTGACGTTGTTTTGAATGATAACAAGATGCATTCTGCACATTGAAATAATAATTTAATAGTTTTATTTTAACGCACTTTTTCTCATTTTTTTTTCAAATGTTACATATTGAAAATGTGATGTTGTTGAAAACATAATAAAAAGTACTATCAAAATCAATAATAAAAATATAGGTTGTCATTTAAAAAAAATGGCTCTGACGTCATAACTTCAAAACGGAGAGAGATTGGAAAATGAAAATGGTCTAAAAATATTTGTTTGAAAATAATCATTTTGACCTGTTGAAGCATTTAAAAAAAATTATACAGGGGAACAAATAAAGCCAGGTATTAATACTTTATGCGCTCTCTGTATATGAGTTATAACTGCATACACTGCGTACTACTGATATATTGCAAGCACATTAGTGAAATGCACTAGTGTAATCAGACTCACACTAATAATACTCGTCTAAATTTAGTGGTTCGACCCAAAAGTGTCTACTGGCTATTCCAGAACCTGTAATGATGCAGCCCCTCCGCCCTGGACACGTCACAGGATACGGAAACCCTATAGGAGCAATTGCCCTGCTTAAATACCTTTCGACCGGAAATAAATGTAGCATGTAACGTATACGCGTGCGATCGCCACCAAAATCGGTGAAGGTAGAAGGCGCCGTTTCGCAATTTCAACGATCCCACGCCGATTGAGGATTCAATGAGGCGCACAATGAGTTTGATTTATGGTGCGTGGCTTACGAAATTCGTCCCGAGATCACCAGCAAGCGCCCCGATCGTCTTCTCTGGCGTGAATCACGTCGGTATTAATACGTCCACACCTGTTCGCTGTAGGTGACACACTTCGTCCTGGCTTCCGATATGTAAATTGAGGATTGATCCCATGGGTGGAGGATTGCTCACGGCGACAGGGTATAGTATATCAAAAATTCTATTGCGCAAGAGTAACAGTCCTGCACGCTCCTTTTTTATTACGCGGATGCAGACTGATGATAACGGGGTTTCGAGGATGTGACGTCCTTTGACGTGCCCACGAGATAGAAAAATTGAGCGACGAGCCCACTTTGCATTTTTGAAACGGTCTTGGATCCCAAGCTCGCATTAATGATTGCGTAAGGTCGTGTTATTAGGTCAAATATTCTTTAATAATTACACGCTCACACATACCAGTACAAGGCTACAATGAAAAATAGTGAAGATTTTCCGTTCCCAGGAATGTTAAAGGATTGATGAAAATGATTTATACATCACTGACTAGCTTTAATAAACATGTATAATTATTTTTTTCCATACCTGCACCACAAATTCTTTAGTCATCTAACTAATAAGCGTGCGAAAATCCGTCTTTCTAGCACGGCGCGATTTAAAGTTACCTAGTAACAACAGATTTATTGAATAACTTAGAGTGACAGTAAACGTCAGGATATTTACATTATTTCACAAAGTGACAAAAATATCACAAATAATAAATCAACGGAAATAATTGTGAATTCTGAATTCTGCATGCACTATGAATTTTTTTCAATTACATAAAATCTAAGCAAGGCCCGAAATTATATTTTTGCACTACTAGTTATACATTACACATCTTTTTCTTTCTTTTTCCGCCTTCTGACGTCCATCTTTGGACATAGGCCTCCCCAAGTTGCTTCCATTCCTCTCTACTACTGTCTGCCCAGCGCATTTGTGGCCTTTTTCGTCCTCTCGTATTTTCCCATGGTCTCCAGTATACAATAAGTTTGTTCCATCTTTCATCGATTTGTCTGATGTTGTGATCAGCAAATTTCCATTTTAGCTTTGCAGCTTCCTCTCTTACTTCTTTAACTTTAGTTTTTTCTCGGATCCATACGTTTATTTTCCTATCTGATAGTCGTATATGGAGCATCTGTCTTTCCATAGCTCTCTGAGCTGCAGCAGTTTTCTCCATATTGGCCTTTGTGAATGTCCATACTTGTGCCCCGTATGTAAAGACAGGAAGTATGCACTGATAATTTTTTTTTGTTTTTAGGTATTGTGGGTACTTCTTGTTTTTTATGATAAAACGCAGCTTTCCGAAAGCTACTCATGCACGCCTAACTCTTCTTTTCATTTCGCTGGTTTGATTATCTTTGTTGAGTTATTAGTTGTCCTAGGAATATATATTCGGTAACTTGTTCGATTGATTTGTTTCCTATTTGTACTGTAGCATCTTCCTCTGTATTAGTAAGTATCTTTGTTTTCGAATAATTCATTTTAAGGCCAATCTTTGAGGCTTGATGGTCTAGCTCTCTTAACATCTTCTGTAGATCTGCTTTATTGTTCGCAAATAATGCTATGTCGTCCGCGTACCTTAAGTCATTTAGTCGTTGTCCACATATTTTGATGCCACATTCATCCCATTCCAATTTTTTTCCAAATTTTTAAAAACATCCTCCAATGCTTGACTAAATAATTTTGGTGATATAGTGTCTCCTTGTCTTACGCCTCTTGCAATCGTTATTGGTTTAGTTCCTTCATATATTTGTACTGATGTTGTAGCATTTTGATAGATGTTTGACAATAGGCTAGTGTATCTATAATCGATCCGGCTGTTTATTACGGGGTTCTTTATTGCCCAATGTTCTACGCAATCGAAAGCTTTTTCGAAATCTACATATGCTACGAATAATGGTATTTTGTTTTCCTTTTACTCTCTCTATTAAGATATTCATTGTCAGTAGATAGTCTTGTGTGCTGAATCTCTTCCTGAAGTCTGCTTGTTCTCTGAGTTGGTAATCATCGAATTTTCTGGTAAGTCAGTTTGTTAGTATTTTGGTTAGGAGCTTATACATGATATTTAGGAGGGTTATGGGACGATAGTTTTGTAATTCTCTCATGTATCCTTTTTTGAATAGAAGTAATATAATAGCTTCGTTCCAATTATCTGGAATTTTCTTTTCTGTTAAAATTTGGTTTAGGAGAAGGTGCAGACAATCAATAACAGGTTTTCCTCCAATTTTTACCATTTCGGCAGTTACTTCGTCCATGCAAGCTGCCTTATTGTTCTTTAATTGTTTCAGTGACGCTCTTATTTCTGATTTGGATATTTCGGGTTGAAGTTCCGAATTTATGTTCACTATCCTTGATGTAAGTCGATTTTTTACGTCTTCTTCAGGGTCTTTCTTCGATTGGTACAAGTCCGAGTAGTAATTTTCAATTATTGTAATAATTTCTGTTTTAGTATTTGCTTCATTGCCCTTTTCATCTTTGAGTTTATTTATTTCTGATTTGCCCAGTCTGGGTCTTAGACATTTCATGTTTTTGTTATTTTCGATGATGGATTGTACTCTGTCCTCTTGTATTTGCATTATTTCTTCTTTTATCATTTTCTTAATGGTTCTCTTCAGCTCTATGCATTCTATTGATTGTCTCATCCCCTGTTCATTCAGTATTCTTCTATGTTCGATTAGTTTTCTTGTTGGTTCGTTAATGTAATTATCATTTTTGCCCTCTGTTTTTGCTACTTCTTTTGCTATGGTAACTAGTGTTTTTGTGAGTTCTTTTTCTATTCGGTTTATATCCTTCTCCTCCTGATTTATTATTTTATTTGATTATTTTTTCTGCTAGACAAGCTCTTACTTTTTCTATGTATAAACTTTAGTGTTGTAGCAGTTTATTCATATCAAGTTTTCCATTTCTGGCCTATATATTTCGTATCGTGCCATGGTTAATGTATACGCTTAATTTTGATCTAAAAAGCCTATGGTCGCTGCCGGTGCTAAATCTGTTAAGAACTGTTACATCTTTAACAGCGGATTTGTTAGTAGAGAGAATAAAATCGATTTCATTTTTTGTTGTCGAG
This sequence comes from Othius punctulatus, assembly GCA_951805005.1. Classification (NCBI taxonomy): domain Eukaryota; kingdom Metazoa; phylum Arthropoda; class Insecta; order Coleoptera; family Staphylinidae; genus Othius; species Othius punctulatus. Next base: position 54,273,180 of record OX638142.1, read on the forward strand.
TTTGGACTAATCCAGGTCCATTTCCTTTGAGGGCTTTTATTGAAAAATGAACTCATGGCATATAGTTCTCTTTCTTCCATAAAGTTTACTAGCCTAGCACCTCGCTCATTTCGATTTCCGTAGCCGAAGTTTCCCATTTTGGTCTCATCTTTGTCTAGTTTTTTGCATAGTTTCGCATTGAAATTGCTCATGATGATAGTCAGGCGAGTCTTATGTTGATCCATGGCTTTGGTGATATCTTCATAGAAAATGTCCACGTCTTCGTCTTCGTATGTACTTGTTGGGGCATACACCTGGATGATTTTTAGTGTTACTCTTTTTGATTTGATTATGAGGTAGGCCACACGGTTTGATAATCCCTTGAAGGGCTGTATGTTTTTGGACAGTTTCTTATGTACAACGAACCCGACGCCACCGTTGGTATCATTTTTGTTACCTTTCCTATATAGTGTGTTACCTGAGTTTAGTATCATTCGTTGTTCGTTTTTCTGTCTGGTAAAGCTTATCAGAAAAGAACATTCTTCTCATACCGCACTGACATTACAATTTCCGGTGGCTGTACTTGGTGATCACGATTGGGGTTGTCAGCTGTTATGCTGTAACTGTTAATTCTACTTTAGAATACTTTTATTTGCAGTAGTTGCACTATGTTCATGTCCTTCTCAATTCATAGCTGCTTGGTGCTGGTACTTGTTTCTCTCGCCAACATTTTTTTTGTTAGATTGTGCATTGGAATGCATCGAAATGCGAAGCATAAACAATCGAACCGATGAAAGCAAAGAAGTCGCTAAGCAAATATTTACGCTTGGATTGGTTTTCGATTCCGCCGTCTGATCCTCCTTCGGCGCATCTTATTTTAGCAGATAGTCTGGGTCCAAGGACCCGCCTGCAGCCTGCAGACTTCTCGTCTCCTGCTGCCCGCTTGTGCCTGCTTAGTCACGCGTTTAATTTTATAGCCTCTGTGCGAAGCTCGTACGCACACCGTCCCAGCATCCAGAAACTCGAGCCTCACTGTCCGCTTTATTAAGATTTATCTGATATTAATATATACGCGCTCATTACTGGGATGCCTTAATTAATCGGATCTTGTTTCGTTTATTAACGCCGCATGAATATGCAACTGCGGCGGGGCCATCGGATCACGCGGCAAACGCGACGTACGCACATCTGCGGCCAGACCAGACGAAAAAGGCAATTATCCGCATTCCTCGCAATTTACATGGGGACGCCACTTCCTAGTGAGTTTTAATTACTCCGCGCGTCCGCGGGATATCTTGATGACCTCGCACATTCCTACCGGCCACCCCCGTACAGATGCATTCGCTGAAAGCACCGACTAAGTCTAAAAGTTTCAGAAGTTTGTTTGGTTAATTACAGAAATTCTGTGAAGTCGTGCTTTCATTTAATTAGATGTAATCGTTAATTAACTACCATATAGATATCATAAGTTTCTACGCCCAAATTTACAATGACGGTTGAACAGAAAAAAGTTCAGAACTAAATATGAAGTTCGAAATTTTAATCAAGTGTTGCTAATTGCTACCACTAAAGGCGTTGTGTGAAAATGCCTGGAAATTTAAGTCTGAAACATGCATAAAAAAGTGTATATTGAATACAAGAGCAGTCATCATCAAGGCGCGGATTTCTAGGTATTATGCTATACATCAGTTTTAATAGCAGACCAAAATGACCTCGTATCTATACGAATTTCAGCAAATGAAGTAACGTGACAAATTGTTTTTGTGCTTTTATGAATATTTTTAGTTTTCAAGCTTATGATTGCTTTAATGCATTTTTTGTGCATATTTCCTTATTTTTTGTGCTTATTTGCTTTCTTTCTCAATTTTATAGCATAGTATTTATATTAGCTAGGAATATATTTTGTTGCACATTATTGTAATGAAAATTCAGTATTAATATTACTCCGTTACGTCTAGTGTGCTTGGTTATCACAAAATGATCAACAAAGCGAGCGTGCGTACGTGATATTTGGTAAACAAAGCTTGCTTATTTCACGGATTACCCTATTGTTACGTGCACAGAACGCATCTGGGGCAAGTGTGCTATCAATTCAGTCCAATTTATCTCAATCTTCAGTGCGTTGTGCTTGTGCCTTGTGTGTATTACGTGTTTATAAGTTTTCTTGTATAAAATGCCGAAAGTAAAACCTTCCGTCGATGAATGGATACGTGGACATTCTGAATTAAAATATGAGAACGGCAAATTAAATTGCAGGGCAGTTTTATTTTGTGTTGCTATTGGCCTAGGTACAAGCATTATTATGTTGTAGATTAACTGCGAGAAAAAAATTAACATAACACAACATATCAAAACAACAGTTCCCCTAGAAAATTTAAAAAAACACAAATCTGCAAGCAGTGCCCTGAGTACCCAGCAAACTATTTCCGAGTCTTTTGCGATTTGTTCTACACAGAAGGAAAAGGAATTTTACTTTGATTTATGCAATACGATGGTGTCTTCTAACATTCCGTTAAAAAACTAGATGAATAGTATGTTGAAATATTTTTTACAAAAATACACCGGTGAACATATTTCTGCCGAATCAATCATTCGCAAAAACTATATATGGTAACTATATATGGTTCTGTGTAGATGAAACTACTGATTCATGTGGTCGGTACATCGCCCATTTAATGATTGGAATATTAAACGAAGACTCCACCAATGCATTTTTAATTAGTTCCAAGCAGTTAGAAAAAATAAATGGCAATACCGTTGCCAAATTCGTTCACGATGGATTAACACTTTTTTTTGCCAAACTCCGTACCAAAAGTTAAATTATTATTGATGCTTTCTGATGCCGTTGCACATATGTTGAAGGCATATTCTAATTTAAAAGTATTTTATGAGCAATTAATGCATTGCACCTGTTTGGTACATGGTTCTAATCGAGTTGCTGAAACGATTAGACTGCATTTTCCCCTGGTCAATGATTTGATCAAAACCGGGAAGAAAATTTTCCTAAAAGCTCCAAATGCCAAATGCCAAATGTACCTCTTCCTCCGGCACCGATTATAACTAGATGGAGTACGTGGCTAGATGCTGCCTGCTATTATGTCGACCAGTTCGATTCATTTAAGGAGCTTGTGTTAGAGTTTCCCGAAAATGTGTCAGAGGCAATTAAATAATGCCACAAAGTTTTCAAAGATAGGAGGGTTGTACAAAATTTAGCATTCCTAAAAACCAACTGCAGTTTCGTAAGCAAAGCGATTGATAAACTCCAAGCAAAGGACACAACTTTGGTAGATGCGGTTCAAATAGTTGAAGATTTTAGGAACGACGTCTGGAACGTACGAGGTACTATAGGAGAGATTATTTAAAAAAAATGTGATGCAGTTTTGTCAAAAAATGAAGAGTTTGGTTTGAGTTACAAAATATATCAACAGTTTAAAAAGCAGATTTCGTGGAAGATTTGCTGATAAATATTACAATTGTTCCCAAATTTAAATATGCACCGATTATAAGTGTGGATGTGGAGAGAAGCTTTTCACACTTAAAAAATGTGCTCAGTGATAGGAGAATGAGATTTTCCGTTGAAAATTTACTTAATTAATTTTAGCAGGATATTCAAACGCACGTTGAGGATGAACCAAGGTTAAAGAGGAACTTACAAATGACGAAGCCCTTAATGCCTCAAGTTAATCTGGTCCAGGTTTTATCTTATAGCACATGCCAAAAAAATATTTCTGTCTGCGCTCCAGTATTTTTACCCTGCCAATTTTCCGTCACATAAAAACGCCGTTAATCTACTGCTGCATAAAAAAACCGATTACTCCCTAACACTGATTATTCAATTACCTGTGCTTTTTAATTGAGATTAATGGCAGGCGATTTGCATGCAATAAACAACGCACATCACCAATTGAGTTAAATCATAATTTATAATGGCGATACTCTGCTCGCTGTTGGGATCCAACAGCATGCATATTTCATGAAAGTAGTAAATACCACACGCGCGTTTCAGCTGGCGCTTTTTAAATGTAATTTTGTGAACTGTTCCAAAAAAGTTACGGTTTACACGCTGTCATAAACAATCATATTTTATGCCCCAACGAGTCGCACTTTCGAACAGTTTCTCATATTTGTGCGTTATTTACAAGCAATGTTGTACATAAAATCCAATAGTTACTGCGAATTATATTTAAAGCGTAAATGATACCTATAAATTACCGAATCACATTAATAACACGAAAGTAAACAGACGGTTTGAAAAATGGCTTCAACTTCTCACATAAATGAGATGAAAACGGGAATTTCATCTCGAATTATACCTGAAAAATACCTGAAATATTTTAATGATCTGAAAATTTGTGAGTTAAATAGTATTTCAAAAATGCCATTCGTTAAGTGCCCACTTCTGTACATCATACTTCATTTATTTTAAATGTAAATGGGGGTTTTCGCATAGAGCAATTGCCATGATAATTTACTACAAAAAAATATACAGGGTGTCAATTTTAAAAGTTGCCACTGATTTTTTTTCATAGGACTAGTGATTATTTTTAAAATTGCTCAAAACCGTTTGGGTGGTTCGGAGGGGGAACCTAAATGGCCTAGGTAGTGTCGACACCCTACCCACCCTTTAAGCCACATCCACCACCATCTAAACAATTTACATGGCACCCTCCTACTTGTGATACATCGTTGGAAAGCTCTTGAAAAATGCTTTCCAGTCATTATTAATACAATATGATTTGGTAAACTAGTTTTGGAATTTAGTGCTAATAAAGTGCAACAGTGTTCCATGTATTAAATTAAAATAAAAGTTAAAGGAAATGTTGGAAATGACTTCCATTGTTTTCTAAACAAAATTATAGCCTCCTTTCAAACTCTTCGCGAACTTTTTGAAGGTTTGTCTAGTAAATGCTCAACATTTTTGTGTTATTCTTTCTCGTAATTGTTCAGTAGTATAAAAAATGTGTCACGTTGTTTGGTGTTGATTCGTTTTTGGTTGAAATTGGCGAATCAAAAGTTGGAAGTGGAAGTTTAGTCTTGACATTATTTTGTTTTTGATCAATATTTCCTACAGAGGTTTGCTATGTGAAAAAATATTTGAATAAAAGTTACAAATAAACTAATAACTACCATACCATTGACTAAGGTCTAGTCATTATCAAACTAAGTCTTTGTACTTAGTTTGATAATGACTAGACCTCAGTCGAAACTGCAGTGACTAAATATTTTTCAAAAATACAAGTGTAATTGGAAATAACAGTAGCTATTTATGGTATAAGTGAATAAAGATGAATTTTGTCCACGACAAAAATAGTTTAGCACAAGAGGCGAACCCGAGTGCGGTAATATTTTCGAGTGGATAAAATTGCTGTTTATGTTATTTGAACAGTTTACCAGTGGTTTGGTGCTCCGATCTCTTCCGATTCGAAGGCAATGCTATATCTGAAATTTCTGTTACGGTTGCGTTTTTCTTCAAGAAAAATCGCTTTCAGTTTGCGCTGCAGGTCCGGCTTTAGTTCTACTTCCTCGCAAATTTCATATAACAGAGCTTTAACTAGTAGCAGGGTTGGTGGGATTTAAACCAATTGATTTAAATCATGATTTAAATGATTGATAATTGATTTTTTATTTTTCTAAAATATCATGATTTATTCCAACACTGAATTGTAATTGGACAATCTCCAGATTAACTGACTGGCAGAGCTTTAAACTTCAACTTGAAGACACTATCAACTTGTCATCCTCAATAAGAAACGAAGACCAGCTAGACAATGAAGTGGAAAAATTTATGTACACCAGGTGGTCCTTAATATAGTTTTTTTTAGTGAAAATTGAAGTTAACGCCCACTAAATCAGTTCCAATTCATACAAAAACAATAACCCGTTTTTTATTTTTTTTTATTTCTTACCCTTCCCACAAAAATTGAGTAAAAATTCTTGTTAAAATAGGGTTATTAATATCAATTTTTACTCAATTTTTGTTCTAATTTATTTTCCTTGACAGTTGTTGAAAAATGTTTCAAACATAAGTTGTATAGAACGTGTACTTCCTTAATTAAAATCTTATTAAAGTACACGTTTTTTACTGAATAATTTATATTGTGTTTATTAAGGATCTTAGCAATTTTGAGGCTGACATCTCCGAAAAATGTTACGGAGTTAAACATTTTATTTTTGCATGTATGCGCTGCATATATGGTCTTATTAATGTCATTGCGATGTTTTTTTATTGAATTATTGACTGTTTCCATACTGTACTCATTATTAAGTGCTAATTTCAGAATAATATTAATTTCTATTTTAAAATCATCTGCGGATAAAGGTAATGTGCGGATTATTGAAAGGTTTATTTAATTTCATCATGTATCACGAAGTAGATGCCTATAACATTGATCGATCGCACTGTTTGTTTTTAATGGTCACTGTTTACACTTTTCCCCTGCAATTTACAAGTCTCGATTCACTATACAAACAATATAAGTTGCATTACAATATACAGGGTGTTAATACTAAGTTGTAATACCCGAAAATTCCAGTTAGAACTCATTGAAACAAACAACTTTTCGTAGTTCAATTTTTGAATTGGTGCCCAAGTCCATAGTTATTGGCGTTTTTTTTGTTTTTCGAAAGATCGTCATTACTCCCTTATTTTAAGGAATATTTAAAAAATACAAAAACTATCAGCATTTGCTTTCGGTTCTCAAAAACATTTGTATTTACAATTATTTTCTATTTTATCAAATAACAAAATGGCGACTGGTCAAAAATTTCAAAACAAGATATATTGAAAAATACTCCATCGAATTTTGAAAATAAAACATTTATAATATCCTTAAACTGTCTTATAACATTTGTCTGAAACATTTTATCCATCTGTCCAAAAAGAGTGTTTATTCAAATTGAATTACAAGATAAATTTTAACAAACTGCAGTAATCTTTTAAAAGAAAGTAGGCTTGCTGCCATTAAACAATGAAACAAAAGCCGAATAATGAACGCGTACTTTAAAGTTGAAGCACGTGTTTTCTAGTTTGTACGTTCAAATTTAAATACTTTTTGATCTTGTTCTTCAGAAATGTCTGCTTCATTTTGAAAAGTGTGTCACGTTTATAATTTGTGTGCGTATTTTGCATAATTTGTGTATAAAAATGCATAATTTGGGTTCCAATTCAAAAATTTTAACAAAGAAAAGTTGTTTGTTTCAAAGAGTTCTAACTGTCATTTTCGGGTATTCTTCTTCTTAAAGTCCCATCTCCTATCGGAGGTTGGAAATCATCATGGCAATCCTTACTTTATTAACAACTGTTCTAAATAGTTGGCTTGATGTTAATCTGAACCATTGTCTTAAATTTCTGAACCTTTGGTTCCTTTCCCCTTTATTTTTCCTTCCATAATCAGTCGCAGCAACCTGTGGCGTTTCCCCCTCATTACATGACCGAGATATTGCAGATTACGCTTTTTAATGGTGTTTATAAGTTCCTCTTTTTTATCAAGTCTTTGTAGCACCTCGATATTTGTAACTCGGTCCATCCACGATATCTGTAGAATTCTTCTGTAACACCATCTTTCGAATGCTACTAATTTGTTCGTATCTGTCTGTTTTAATGTCCAGCCCTTCGCTCCGTATAACAAGGTAGAAAATATGTAGCAACGTAGCATTCGCAGCCTTAATTCTAATTTGATGTCACGGCTGCAAAATAGCTTCTTTATTTTAATAAATGCAGCTCCAGCATTTACAATTCCAACTTAGTATTAACACCCTGTATAAATGTATTTTATATCAAATCTTCATTGCATGAATCATGATTAATCCTGTGACGAACATTTTCCCTATGAGAGAAATATGGCGCAATGGAGCAGCAGGATTCATAATCCAGATTATATATCTATTAGCTATTTATGCACCAAAGGCGTTATTACAATGATTACGCCCGTAGAACGATGAAATCCACATCGAGGGCTTTAGCCCGCGAGATTTGGTGATTCGGTGAGATCATTCGGTGACGCCATGGTGCATACAATATTTAATTTTTCACTTATTCTTTTCTTATCTTGGAAAATACACTCCTGGGCGAAATAAGAGGGCGTACTGAATTCATTACGCCCTCTTATTACGCCCTGGTTGTTATGGACATGTTTACATGAATACACTCCAGGACGTAATGAATGCATTATGCCCTCTTATTACGCCCCGGTTGTTATGGACATTTTACATAACTCGTATTCCAGGAGTTATCATTCAATTGTAGTAAACTGAAAAATAAAGATATTTATAGGCAGTGGCTCCAAATGTTTCTTGCCCAAACTTGCTCCATTTCACTTCTAATTGGATTAAATAAAACAATGCGGTGTAAGTTCCACATGTTGATATGTAAATGTTTTTGTCTATCAGCCTTCCTCAAGATTCAAACAAAGTATAAGTTATGCCTTCCGTTTTTGTCTAATGCTCCAAACTTGCTCCATTTCACTTCTAATTCGATTAAACAAAATAACGCGGTGTAAGTTGAACATGTTGATATGTAAATGTTTTGATCTTTCAGCCTTCCTTAAGACTCAAACCAAGTATAACTTATGCCTTGCGTTTTTGTGTAATCTTATTAATTATGTTTCAACAAGAGCAGTAAGTCGGATGTAAGGAATATTACTTCTGATTCATTCAAATTCATAATCCTGATAAATTACTGGGCCTATTTCTTCTTTAGTCCATTCCATAGTGCCGAATGCATTTCAGAAGGGCCAAATAAAACGCTTCTGCGGAATAGTGGCAGTAAAACACTTCCACTTGGAGCGTAGCCAGACGACCGACGCTGTGAGTATTCCCTGTTTTGTCTCTAGGCGTCGTTTTATTTAGACGTCGTGTCGATGCACAGGCACAGCCTCCCAATACAACGTGGAGGGCACTGTTTGCGTCTCCTGCACGAGTGGGATTTGAGAATTGTGTGAGACCGGACGAAATAAATAATTGCAAAATGACGAGATATGCGGAGGGCGGCGTGGGAGTCGCAAGACGTAAATGCCAAGGAGATGATTTTGCAATTCCAGACAGGATATTAAAGTGAATATTTCGAGGTAAATTGCTAAAAGTGCTAGTACCACTTTTTTTGACGGTTATTGGTAGTAATTGCACTGTACGGACCAACATTTAAAATTCATTATTGAATACTTACTTGTCATGTCAGAAATTGGATGTTCGGCAAAAGAACACGAGAAGTTTTCAGCTGCTAAAAGTGTGGGTAAATACATAATATAAATTAAGATTTGTAGGCCAATTCAATGGGGATCTAGACTAACAAATGGAAAAGGAAAGGAACTACTACAAGCAGTCAACCAACTAAAATGCGAAACAAAATAATTAATTAATAAAATTCCAGATTTAATTAGTTTTTTTATAACACGAAATGTGTCTGTAAACTATATGTACAGTCATGCTCACATAAATCTAGTACATAAAATTGACTTTGCTATATAAAATTGCTATTCTAACCTAATTTCTTGTACTAGATTTATGTGAGCATGACTGAACGTGGAAGAGACTTGGGATATGAACTCGGACCATTCTACGATTGTCGTCACCCTAAGCGATAGTAGTATACAAAAGGAAATACCTGCTAGATTGACTAACATTAACTGACTGGCAGAGCTTTAAACTTCAACTTGAAGACACCATCAACTTGTCATCCTCAATAAGAAACGAAGACCAGCTAGACAATGAAGCGGAGAAATTTGTGGATTCATTGTGGATGCAGCGAAAAACACCCATATTATTACCCCATAAACAAAACAACAATTACCCCAAAGAAATTCGAACCCTTACTTCCGAAAAGAGAAGACTCAGAAGAATGTGGCATCAATCTAGATGCCCAGCAGATAAAACTAGAGTAAATAAGGAAACACAACAATTCAAAAGAGAGATTAAAAAAATTAAAAATGACTGTTGGTGAATATCCAATTGGACTATCAAATGACAGTAAAACTGATTATTCACTTTGGAAAGCTGCTAACAGACTTAAGAGACCAATCTTGCAGAATTCTCCAATTAGAAGTGCAGATGGAACATATGCAAAAAGCAATACTGAAAAGGCTAGTAGATTTGCCGAATATCTCGAAACGACTTTCCAACCGAATGAGGGTAAAGCCATTCTAGACTGGGAAAATATTACCCATGAAGAAGGTGAAATGAGACCCTAAAGAAATTGCAATGGAAATTAAAAAGAAAAACAACAACACTATGAAAGCTCCAGGATTTGACTTAATTACTGGCGAAATTCTCAAACAACTACCTCGTAAAGCAATCATAAAACTAACATATCTTATTAATGCATATTTAATATTAAAATATGTACCTAAGATATGGAACGTAGCAGAAGTGATAATGATTTCTAAACCTGGAAAAACACCAAATGAAGTTTCTTCTTACAAACCAGTCTCGTTGTTACCTGTAATCTCAACAGTTCGAAAAAATACTCCTCAAAAGAATAAAACCAATTATCGAAGGCAAAAACATAATACCAGAACATCAGTTTGGTTTCAGAGAATCTCATTCATCTGTAGATCAAGTCCATGGATTATTTTCTTCTTTTCAGCCTTCTGTCGTCCATCTTTAGACATAGGCCTCCTCAAGTTGCTTCCATTCCTCTCTACTACTTACTATTTCAGTCCATTTCTTTCCTGCATGTTTTTTAATGCGTTCTGCCCAACGCATTTGTGCCCTTCCTCGTCCTCTCATATTTTCCCATGGTCTCCAGTGTACAATAAGTTTTTTCCATCTTTCATCGATTTGTCTGATGTTGTGACCAGCAAATTTCCATTTTCGCTTTGCAGCTTCCTCTCTTACATCTTTAACTTTAGTTTTTTCTCGGATCCATACGTTTCTTTTCCCATCTGATAGTCGTATGTGGAGCATCTGTCTTTCCATAGCTCTCTGAGGTGCAGCAGTTTTCTCCATATTGGCCTTTGCGAATGTCCATACTTGTGCCCTGTATGTAAAGACAGGAAGTATGCACTGATTAAAAATTCTTGTTTTTAGGTACTGTGGGTACTTCTTGTTTTTTGGGATAAAACTCAGCTTTCCGAAAGCTATTAGAATTAGCATTAGAATCGTTGAAAAGAGGCCTTTTTTATAAAGTCATGTCCGACTATGATTTCCATTAGAAAAAACACAAGTTTGTGTCATAACTCAAAAATTATAGCTTAAATAAAATAATCGGTTAGACTGTATTATTAAGCACATAATTTCCTATAACGTTTTCCTTTGCACATTTGTTCTAAAGTCAAAAGTCAATAATAACAAAGCAATATGCTCCGAACAAAATAAGATTTTTTTTATTTTTTCGAGATATCTAGTTAGCGATGCAATTTTTCCAAAAAACAAAAAGCTCATGAAATTGAACTCGTAAAACTGCAATTTTTTCCCCATTTAATCGTCCCTCTATCTCCGCTAGTTTCCGAGATCCCCATACTAAACAACCGAAAAAACTCACCCTCTATATATATATTCGGTAACTTGTTTCATTGATTTGTTTCCTATTTGTACTATAGCATCTTTCTCTGTATTAGTTAGTATCTTTGTTTTCCAATAATTCATTTTAAGACCAATCTTTGAAGCTTGATGGTCTAGCTCTCTTAACATCTTCTGTAGCTCTGCATTATTGTTTGCAAATAATGCTATGTCGTCCGCGTACCTTAAGTGATTTAATCGTTTTCCACATATTTTGATGCCACATTCATCCCATTCCAGATTTTTAGAAACATCCTCCAATGCTTGACTAAATAATTTTGGTGATACAGTGTCTCCTTGTCTTACGCCTCTTGCAATCGTTATTGGTTTAGTTCCTTCATACATTTGTACTGATGATGTAGCATTCTGATAGATGTTTGACACTAGGCTGGTGTATCTATAATCGATTCGGCTGTTTATTAGGGAGTTCTTTATTGGCCAATGTTCTACGCAATCGAAAGCTTTTTCGAAATCTACATATGCTACGAATAATGGTATTTTGTATTCGTTTACTGTCTCTATGAAGACCTCACTGACAGCAGATGGTCTTGTGTGCTGAAACTCTTCCTGAAGCCTGCTTGTTCTCTGGGTTGGTAATCATCGAATTTTCCGGTAAGTCGGTTTGCTAGTATTTTGGTTAGGAGCTTATACATGATACTTAGGAGGGTTATATGACGATAGTTTTGTAATTCTCTCATGTCTCCTTTTTTGAATAGAAGTAATGTAATAGCTTCGTTCCAATTATTTGGAATTTTCTTTTCTGTTAAAATTTGATTTATGAGAAGGTGCAGACAATCAATGACAGGTTTTCCTCCAATTTTTACATTTCGGCAGTTACTGCATCCTTGCCCGCTGCCTTATTGTTCTTTAATTGTTTCAGCAACGTTCTTATTTCTGATTTGGATATTTCGAGTTGAAGTTCCGAATTTATCTTCACTATCTTTGATGTGAGTCGATTTTTTACGTCTTCTTGTGGGTCTTTCTTTGATTGGTACAAGTCCGAATAGTAATTTTCAATTATTCTAATAATTTCTGTTTTAGTATTTGCTTCATTGCTCTTTTCATCTTTCAGTTTATTTATATCTGATTTGCCCAGTCTAGGTCTTAGACATTTCATGTTTATTATTTTCGATGATTGTACTCTGTCTTTTTGTATTCGCTTTCTTTCTTCTTTTATCATTTTCTTAATGGTTCTATTCAGCTCTGTGTATTCTATTGATTGTCTCATCCCCTGTTCATTCAGTATCTTCTATGTTCGATTAGTTTTCTTGTTGGTTCGTAATGTAAATATCTTTTTTGCCCTCTGTTTTTGCTACTTCTTTTGCTATGGTAATTAGTGTTTTTGTGAGTTCTTTTTCTATTCAGTTTATATCCTTCTCCTCCTGATTTATTTTTTCTGCTAGACAAGCTCTTATTTTTTCTATATATAAACTTTTGTGTTGTTGCAGTTTATTCATATCAAGTTTTCCATTTCTGGCCTTTATATTTCGTATCGTGCCATGGTTAATATCTACGCTTAATTTTGATCTAACCAGCCTATGGTCGCTACCGGTGCTAAATCTGTTAAGAACTGTTACATCTTTAACCGCGGATTTGTTAGTAGATAGAATAAAATCGATTTCATTTTTTGTTGTCGAGTTTGGACTAATCCAGATCCAATTCCTTTGAAGCCTTTTATTGAAAAATGAATACATGGCATATAGTTCTCTTTCTTCCATAAAGTTTATTAGCCTAGCACCTCGCTCTTCTCGATTTCCGTAGCCGAAGTTTCCCATTTTGGTCTCATCTTTGTCTAGTTTTTGCCTAGTTTCGCATTGAAATCGCCCATGGTGATAGTCAGGCGAGTCTTATGTTGATCCATGGCTTTGATGTTATCTTCATTGAAAATTTCCACGTCTTCGTCTTCGTATGTACTTGTTAGGGTATACACCTGGATGATTTTTAGTGTTACTCTTTTTGATTTGATTATGAGGTAGGCCACACGGTTTGATAATCCCTTAAAGGCCTGTATGTTTTTGTACAGTTTCTTATGTACAATGAACCCGACGCCACCGTATCGCTGGATTATTTCTATTTTGCTCTTTTTGGCACAACCCCATAGCTGAATGCCATATGTCCATACGGGCTGAAGAATTTGTTTATAGAGAAGTATTTTATTATAGATTGACAGGGTAGAATTCCGACCAAGCAGCCAATACATTTTTCGAAATTTGATGTCCAATTCTTCTTTTTTTCTTTTTGACATGAGCTATCCAGCGTAGCTTAGCGTCCAATGTGATACCCAAATATTTTGCTGTATCAGCGCAGGCTACCTGGATATCATTCATACTAACAGGGATATGTTGATTTCTTTTATTTGCGTAATTGACATGGACCGATTTAGTCTCATTCAATTTCATTCGTCATTGCTTAGTCCAGTTGTTAATTTTATTAATTGAGGTTTGCAGATTTACTGCTGCTTCTTCGTGATCTTTGCCTACAGCCAATATAGCAGTGTCCTGGGCAAAAGCGGCTATCGTATTATGGTCTAAATGCAGGTATATCGCTGGTGTATAATAGGTAGAGGACTGGCCCTAACAGACTGCCCTGGGGCACACCTGCCTTTATTTCTTTTAGTTATAATTACAATATAAAAATATGTTGTAAATCAAATCTTCATATTCTGTGAATCCTGATGAATGAATCGTTGATCCTGTGACGGAAATTCTTCATACGATTAGCGAGAAATATGGCGCAATGGAGCAACAGGGAATTCATAATCGAGATTAATACTTATAGATATTTATATTTATATCTGAAATTAAATAAATATGAAATGGTTAAATGTATTGCGTGTACTTCGGGCCGATTTCCATTCATTCCACCGTGTTACATTGATGCCCGAGAAACGGCACGCTTTTTCCTCGCGCCTGAGGTGACCGTGTTTCCACGAACACGTGGTAAAATCGGTGCCTAATGAGGCGGTTTTCTTTCAGGGCAAGTCGAACACGTGTGACATCCACATAATTGATTGAGACCGCGAGCGTTAGACCGTCTGATTTCCCACTTTGTCGCGGACGCTCAGGAAATCGTGTCCCATTGTGCTGCCCAGCGGTGGGTGATAAATCACATCGGTACGGCACTGTGGTCACTGATGGATCACTTCATTCTACGGCGATGCAGAATCAAGCAGATGGACAGATTGGCTTGGCTAATTTACCAAGTTATGACCTTCACATGCACACAGTGGCAAAAGTTAAAAGATCACTTGCATTATAATACTATACAGCATACACCTGAGCCGGGACAAGGGTGAAGCAAACGAAGCACCCAAAAAATGAAAATTAATAAATTGCGAAATAAAAAAATTATTAAGAAGCAAAATGTTTCTTGTAATTTGAAATACGAGAAAATTCGACAGAACAAGAAAATTACATAATTTAGTTCTATAAATTCAATGATCCTGCTTCATACTCTCCATTCACGATATTTTTGCGTCAGGGGAGTCTACGATCTATTAATTTATTTTATTAATTTATAAAAATAATCTATAAATATTTTTGCCTATAGAATCTGTTCTATTACTATTATTATAATAAATATTGTAATACATTCTGTGTTTTCATTATTTCCAGAGATGACAACTAATTAATCATGTTATGGCAGTACGACTAGGAAGTAAATGCAGGTCGCGCATATTAAACACCCATAATGTAATATCAAACAAATTGCTTGCGCATTCCATTGAAACCAATGCATTTATCAAATCAATTACCAAAAGGAATTAATGCAAATAACATTTGAATACTAGAACATGTCCCGACGTTAATGGAGAGCCTTCGGCACCTAGACAGCTTAATCACAAATATACTTGTTGAATTACTAATCATTTGTCTCATTCGGTTCATGTGGATATTCGGTGGAATAACTATTATTGTCAATTTTCTCTTGTTTGATTTCAAGCTATGATCAGTAGCTAATTACTTTTTTGACTATTTTTGTTTTTGTGTCTCTAGATTTATCCTTCTTGCTAAACAAGTTGTTTTTTAACATGTTATATAGTTTTGCTGTTTTTGCTATTTTATCTTCTATTTCATTATCTAATTTACCATTGCTGTGTATGATTGTTCCTAAATATCTGTATTGTTGTACTTGATCAATTTTTTTCCTTGGTATTTTATTTCGTGTTTATTTTTCTCTTTGCAATTGTCATGGATTTTGTCTTTCCGTAATTTACTTTCAGGTTTATTTTCTTAATCTCTTTTTCAATTATTTTCATATTGTGTTGTAGTACTTCTTCTGTTTCTGCAATTATTGCCATGTCATCGGCGAATAGTAGTTCTGCAATATTCCATTTTTCAGTATCCAAATTTAGCATTTTCATTTTTTGCTTTGCTTTCTTCATCGCCTTATCCAATACAATT
Organism: Othius punctulatus; assembly: GCA_951805005.1. Lineage (NCBI taxonomy): Eukaryota > Metazoa > Arthropoda > Insecta > Coleoptera > Staphylinidae > Othius > Othius punctulatus. The sequence continues at coordinate 54,289,055 of OX638142.1, forward strand.
GTGAAAAGTAAAGCGCGTAGCAATCCTTGTTTTGCTCCTTTCTTCGTTTCGAATTCTTTTGATTCCTCATTGTTTGTTCTCGCAATATTTTTGTTTTCTCTATACATGTATTTTATTACATTTATTATTTCCTCCTCTATTCCTCTTTCTGCTAGTTCGTTTCATATGCCCTCTCTCCTTATCCTGTTGAATGCCTTTTCGAGATCTACGAAGCATATGTGCATTTCTCTGTTCTTCTTGATTAGTTTCTCGCTTAGTTGCCTGAATATGAAGATTTGGTCTTGCGCACTTCTCCCTCTTCTGAATCTGCACTGGCTATCCTTTATTGTTGTTTCTAGTTTGTCTCGCATCCTTTTTTCTAGTACCCTGGTCATTATCTTATTTGGTATACTTCTTAGTGTGATTCCTCTGTAATTTTCGCATATTCTTTTATCCCCTCATAACCCTCGTGGTGTTTCCCCGAGGCTTATTATTAGTTTTTTATTATATTTAGTCATTTATTAGTTTCGTTATTTGTGTTATTCCCTCTTCTCCCATGTGTTTCATCATCGCTGGGGTTATACCGTCTCTTTCTGGTGCTTTCCCGTTTTTTAGTTTTTTTATTGCTTCGTGTACTTAATCTGTTAATTTTTTTCTCTTGCCTTTCTTGCGACTTTTTCCTCCATTATTGTGTTACGTTATCTTCTTCATCCTGTTCGGTTAATTCTTTAAAATATTGTCTCCATCTTTCCATTATCTTGTCTTCATTCGTGATAATTGTTCCATTTTTATCTTTTATGTTCATCATGTTGTTTTTTTTTTGTTTTAGTTGCTTTAGTGTTCCGTGGAATAGTTTTATTGATCAATAGTATTTTTCACCAAATTTTTTTGTTTTTCTTCTTTTAGTATTGAATTCGTTGTGTTTCTTTTTTCATCATGTTGTGTTTTTTTTTCTATTTTAATTGGATTAGTGTTCCGTAGAATTGTTTTTGGTTCTGCCCAAAATTCTCATTCATTCTTTCACCAAATTTCGTCCATGACTTTTGTTTTGCTTCTATTATTATTGAATTCGTTTTGTTTCTCTTTTCTTTGTTTTTTTCATAAACTTCTATTTTTTTGTTTGTCTTTTACATTTCTGTTTTTTATCTCTTATCTCCTTTTTGACTTCCTCTATCTACCAGTTTGTCTTTTTCATTTCCCTGTATCCAATTTTTGTTGTTTCGCAGGTCTCCTTTGCCGCTTCTAGTATATTTCTTTTGAATGTTTCCCATTTTCCTTCTATGTTTAGCTTCATTTTGCTCTCTCTGAATTTATTTTGTAGTATCTCTTTGTATTTCTCTTGTGTTTGTGTTTCTCTTAATCTGTAGGCTTTTATCTTTTTTTTACTTTTATCCTCCTCTTGTCTGTTTTTTGTATTTTCTTCCAGCTCATGTCCATTTTTAGTAGGTGGTGGTCACTTCCTATTTCAGCTTGCCTTGTAACTCTTACATTCATTATTTTGTACCAGCGGTTTCTATTACTTAGGTGGTAGTCTATTATCGATCTTTCGTTTCTGATTGGCTGTTCCCTTGTGTACTTGCGTATGTTTTTGTGTTTGAATTTTGTATTTGTTATCAAGGTTGTTTTCAATGCATAATTGTATAATTCTTTCTCTATTTATATTTTTAATTTCTTCTTCTTTTCCCATTATCTCTTCTATTCCGCTATTTTGGCATTCTACTCTTCCGTTTAGATCTCTCATCATCATTATGTGTTCTTTTCCTTCATCTACTTCTCTTTGTATGTTTTCAAAGAATGTGTCTGTTTCTTCTTTCTTTGCATCTTCGTTCGGTTCGTATGCTACTATCAGTGTATATGTTTCATCCTCGACTAGTTTGATTTCTATGGTCGTTATTCTTTCGTTTATGTTTTTCTTTTCTTTTCAGCCTTCTGTCGTCCATCTTTGACTTTATTTTTTTCTCGGATCCATACGTTTCTTTTCCTATCTGATAGTCGTATGTGGAGCATCTATCTTTCCATAGCTCTCTGAGCTGCAGCAGTTTTCTCCATATTGGCCTTTGTGAATGCCTATACTTGTGCCCCGTATGTAAAGACAGGAAGTTTTTCTTTTATTACATCTTTTATCCTTTCCGGTGTTATTATAATTCCTACTCGTCCTTTTGCTCTTTCCTTTTCATCTACTCCTGTCCATATCAACCAGTATCCTCCATGTATATTTTCTATTCCGTAACTTTTCTTTTTTGTTTTGGTAATTCCTAGTATTCCTATTTTATGTTTTTTCATCTCCTCCACCAGTTCTGCTTCTTTTCCCACGTATCCTCTAGAGTTCCATGTCCCTATTGTTTTTTTTCCCTTCCTTCTTTCTTTTTATTTTAATTTTGTTATTGCTATTTTGTTTTGGTTTTCTGTTCTTTTCTATGTTATCTAGTTTTTCATTGTTTTCCATATTCATGTCCTATGTGTTGCCGCTGTTTATCTCCTGTCTTGGTTTTTGTTTTAGTTTTCTGGACCCGTTTTTGCACCTTCTACTACTTCTATTCATTTTCTCCCTTTGTTCCATCTGTATTTTGTTCCATTAATTAGTATTTTTCTGTAGCCCATTTTTACTTCATTTTCTTTGCCTTTTTCTTCCTTCGCTTCTTCTACTTCTACTTCTATTCATTTTCTCCATTTGTTCCATCTGTATTTTGTTCCATTAATTAGTATTTTTCTGTAGCCCATTTTTACTTCATTTCCTTTGCCCGTTTCTTCCTTCGCCATGTTTCTAAATTCTATTTGCACTTTTCTTTCTTCCAACGTTAAATCGTTTTCTATGTATATTCTAGTATGCTTTATATTGCTCTTGGCTTTCATTATTGGTTTTTTCACCTTCCACGTTTCCACTTCTGCTAGTACCATGTCTTGATTTAGGTATTTGTTTATATTGTATCCGCTTTTCTATCTTCTATCTCTTCTTTTACTTTTTCTCCTTTGTTGTTTAACCCTTTTATTACGATATAGATGTATACGCAGTAGAAAAATGCATAACCTAGAAATCAATTAAATGAATGAATATCAAGGGATGTTATATAACCTCCCTTGATATTCCTATCATTTTTATCATTCTTTAGATGTTGAATTTTAATTTTCTCATTTGTTCGCATTCTTTGCATCGTAAGCTTTCTTACATTTACTGGATATAAAGTATCCTGTTGGATTTAAACCGGCAACCAAAGCAAAATTATTGCTTAAGCAATTCCGTTTGTAATAAACAGTCTATCGTAGTATTCCTTTGATTTCAATAACACTCTAACTTGCGCTGCAAAGTTCAAACCCACATCAGAGAAGCATACTAGACATAGTTGCTAGACGCAAATAATCCATCCTGCCCAGCTATTTAATACATGACGAAATAAATTTAATTCCATTAGCTTTGAGGCTCGACATTTCGTCCGTTTTACGGCCGCACAAAAACGACGCGGAAAAGGATAACTGGAATGTTCACAGTTTTACAGCCGAGGCGTCGCGACGCTCAACCTCTGCCCCACTCCAGCCCTCATATCGCTCCAATGCCTGAATTTTCCACAGAAATCCGGCTGGAAATAGCTGGAAAAATCGTCTGATTTATCTACCGTTGTTGGCCCTGGAGCGTCGCGACGCTTCCTCATCACTGCAGGCGTTGAAAGGCACACTTACGCTTTGTAGGGGGAGTGATTCCGCAGGAATGTGAGAATCCGGGAATGCGCACTGAGTGGACACGGTAAAAGTACACAAGCTATTTTTACGAAGTGCTAATGAAAGGGCCGTAAATCTCGGCGCAACTTGGATTTCGACGCCTTTAATTGGAATCGGGCGTTACAGTAATTTAAATTGCTCGGCAAATGAAGCGTGGTAACATAAATTGGTATTACTGCCTTAGACTTTTAAAAATGCACGTTTACTATCATGTGACGCTCATACACTTCATGCTTTAAGACCGTTGCAAATGTTCGAGAAAGCACGTTGTAAAACCTAAACAAGCAAAGTGCGTAGAATCGTACTTTCATGCAATTCAAATTAAAGTATGGAATTTCTTTGCTATAACCAATTTCTATAATATTTTAATATTGACATGTGGTGGAAATCCCCATTTAACGATAGATATGTGTAGATATAAATGATAATTAAATGTTTGATTCAAATAATGTTGCAATTGAATACTAAATGACCAATATTTCTCAAAACAGTAATTTCGTCATGAAGATTGCATTTTACACCTGCGTGTGTGTGTGTATTGGAAGTTTTATAATAAAATACGCTGACATTTAACTTGCAAAGAATGATCAACATAATCCCAATTAATACCCCATAAGTACGGGTTAACTGTAAACGAGAACAAACGAGGGTAACAGTATAAACAACAATTTGCGTCGCGTTAGTGCCGGATATATAAGGATATACTTCGGGACTTAGGAATATTGTTTTGGAACGGCCTTTGGGACTAATCAATTTGTACCACGCACCCCCCGTGTAAAGTCCTGAGCTTGGTTATAACCCATATTTGCATATTTTAAGGAATATCCGGGATTCTTCGCAGATTCTTCATAAGCTCGCGTGTTTACGTTCAGGCGCAAATCTGGGAGTTTCAGAAAATCCAATAAGAGAGGAAAATCAGCGCTTGCGAATAGCCTCCGGATTTAATAGATTGGAAAATATTGGAAAGCGGGTTTAGGATCATTTTACTTTGCTTGTAGTTTACAGAATTCGCCTGCACAGGGTGTTGTTATTGTAAACATTCAAAAGTTGATGCAATTCTACGTAAAAAAATATATAAACGTATGGCCAATTTATTTTCGTTTACGGGTTGCATTTTTAGGATTTTTGCACGTGGCATAAGGTGATGGATGTATACAACGCTGACTCTAAATAATCATGATTACCACTTGCATTATGGTGACAATTTTTACAGCGAGCGATAATAAGTTAATTGAAGTACAAAATACTGACTCATCTATATCTAGTGGTAATTTGCATTTTCAAAATTTTTCCACCTGTTAATGACACGAACTAGTAACGATAGCTTCATTAAATTCCGAAATTCGAACTCACCTGGAAACAATCATGACTTGCATTTTCAAGATATATACATATTGTGAACGTTTCTAAAGTTATAGATAACTAACTGATCATAAGTAGCATCTTGCAAATGAATGCACATAATAATTCGTTAAGCGTCACGTGCTGGACAAATAAGGCAACCGACCTTCAGGGTTCAACTTTGATGAGTTATTTTATTCCAGAAGTAGTATTAATGCTACTTATTGGCACAGTACAAGATTTTGCATAATTCGGAGATGTCATGTTTCCCTTAAGCCCAGTTGTACCATCTCGGATTATCTTTGATCGTGGTTCAGTTCCTGTGGATACCATTGTATCATCAATTGTATCCAAGGAAACTGAACCATGGTCAGATTGTACAACTGGGCCTTAGAATATAATGTAATGACAGAGAGTTTGGTGCAGAGAGGCACCAAACGCCATCCGCCGGTGAAATAAAAAAATCTGGGTTTTTACCATTAGACCCAGGTTTACAAGTCCTGAGGATGTATGTTTTGGCAATTACACTTGACTCCACTGATCTGACGAGACCCAACTAAATCGAAACCGGTCTTCAGTTCGTCTTATAGTGTTTGCCAAAACGTACTTCCGAATCTCCTTTTTGATATAATTTAATAATTATGATTGATAAATTTATTAACTAGTATTATTTTTTATTTCAGGAGAATGATGATGAATACCTCGAAGAAGACGAGGACGATGAGAGTATGCAGGCGGAGGAGGCGACTCCGGCCCCAACAACTTCCCAAATGACCCAGTACAAGTGGTCACACTATGGCACCAGGTCCAGGGTCGAGGAGAGCAGGAGGTATCAGATGCAGCACCAGCAGGCGTTGCCCGGTGAGTATCTTTACAATTTACGGCCTCCGGGGCCCAATTTGGGCGTCTGATTGCAATTAATTGCCACTTATCATCGCAGCAAATGAATTGATATGTTTTGAGTTATGACGAGGTTCCTCATGAGAATGTGATGCTCAGGTCCTGAGGTTGGCATGGGATTCGCCTCCTGGCGAAAGCCTTGTTTATATTTATGATTACGTGTAATTATTTATGTATGGATATATGAGTACCGTTTTGGTTTAGTTCAACGGGAAAAAATCAAAGAAACGGTATTGAATATATGAAACTTATAATTAATTGCTTTATGCAGTTCCTAAGGTGGACAGGTAATAAATTTATAATTGCTGCTTAAATAGTTGTTCACAAGTTCTTCTACAAAAAGTTTTTTTTTAATTATTATTTTCGTGTGCATTATTCACTTACCACAAGTAAACAACTAAACTTTTTGATAGCGTGAATTCAGAATCAAGATAAGATGTAAAAGGTGTCCCAAAATGAACTGACTTTTGAAGTTCGTCGCCATTTTCGTCGCAGCAAAGCAAACGTAGAAATATTTATTTGCTGTCATTAGTAAAAATTTGAGGTTAAATTATAGAAAGGTATATGACGTAATCGAACAACGCTTAGAATTTGTTAATATTCAATTTAGAAATGGTAAACATTTTTGGGCGACTGATCGCAAATACAACACGTTTTAGGCAAATTGGGTTTTGGAAAAGCAACAAGTTATTCTTCCTCTTCTTAAGTGCCATGTCATTTCACAACGTTGGTTCTGAATTTGGCAAATTGGGTTTTGGAAAAGCAACAAGTTATTCTTCTTCTTCTTAAGTGCCATGTCATTTCAGAATGTTGGTTCTGAATTTGGCAAATTGGGTTTTGGAAAAGCAACAAGTTATTCTTCTTCTTCTTCTTCTTAAGTACCATGTCATTTCAGAACGTTGGTCACCAACAAGGCTATCATTACTTTGTCAACGGCAAGTCTGAACAGGGAGCTTGAATTGAGTTTATACCAGTGACGTAGATTCTTGTGCTATGATGTTTTTCTGCGGCCCGGATTTCTTTTGCCAGCATTTTTTCCCAGCATGATGTTCTGCAGTAATCGGTATTTTTTGCCTCTCATAATATGCCCGAAATATTGTAGTTTCTTCCTTTTGATGGTGGTACAAGTTATAGTGAGTTTTAAAAAGAATCTTCCATGCGAAAATTTGAAAGTGCTTAAATAGCTTCCTATGCATTCTAAACCTTCATAGTTTGCTGCGAATTTTGACCTGGGAGATTGCAGAGATTATTTCACTCATAATGCTTTTCTTCAGTATCCTAGCGACCACCTAATAGCTGTTAATACTGGTCAACACAATTTTTGTCCCTTCGGATTTCGGAAACGTCTAAAAAAATCTCTAGGACGACAGGTTATTGATATTTCAATTTTTGCAAAATGTGTACTTCACTAAATACAACTCTTGGAATCGTAACTATTGATAATCGCATTGGTAGATGCACTCAACATGTTGTCAAATTATTCCACTCGTCTTTCAGACCCGTGAAATTAATATTTGACAACATGTTTCGTGTCGCAACTTAGGCGATTATCGATAGTCATTATTCCACTCGTTGTATTATACAGGGTCCATCATTTCACCTCCCGTCTTCTATAGCTCAGGTACTAATTGAGTTAGGATTTTGATATTTTGCAGATTTTACTTGCATTCTAGGGTGTACTTCAGGAAAATATATTTGATTATACAGGGTGTCCCAAAAAAGTGTGACGTCATCATGGTGTATATTTTTAGATTGCATGCTATATTTTTTATTGCTTATTTGGGTGCCCTTTATGGATGCCTACATACCCATAAAATTTTATTGAAATCGGTACAGTGATATTAGCACAAAAAAATAAAAACTGAAAAGAATCAGTTTTGCACCATTGGTTAAGAAAATTAATAAGATATAAAAATAGTGCCTCGTTAATAAAACCATACAAGGTACTCATTAAATAAGGTCTGACAGTTGCGGTAACCAAGTTTTATGGATATGCATTATACAGAGTGTCTAAAATTTAGTGTCAAACTTTTCAAACTTTAAAGCACTTTATTTTTCTCATTTTAAATTTCAACCCCAGTATATTTTTATGTAATTCCATGCGAAATTAAAAGACAAACATATTTTCTAAACACAACCCTATCTCAATTCCTAACACATTAAAAGATGTTTGCAGAAAACTCGCTTGAGAATGTTTTACTGGCATATTTTTTTTTCGGCTTAGAACGAAAAAGACCGTTACCTAGCAACAATGGTCTTTAACAAAATGATGGCATTTGCGTCCAGATTTTCATACCAAAAAATACTACCTTATGATGCAATCGAATCAAAAATAATGTTGGTATCTTGGGTATAAAGACCTTAGCTAAAAAAGTTTTAAACTAAAGTTTATATCACTACGGTCAACATTGGTTCTTGTCACTTTGTTAAACTTTAATGTCAATCAATTGTTTTTCAAACCCACCTTCGATTTTGATTAATTAATATTGTCATTGGAATTGTTGATAAATCAAGTTTTCTGCACATAACTTTTAATGTGTTAGTAATTGCGATAGAGTTGTAATTAGGAAAAATGTTTGTCCTTTAATTCCACATGGAATGACATAAAAATATACAGGGGTTCCAATTTAAAATAAGAAAAATAAAGTTCTTTAAAGTTTAAAAAGTTTGACACTAAATTTTGGACACTCTGTATAATGCATATTAATAAAACTTGGTTAACGCAACTGTCAGACCTTATTTAATGAGTACCTTGTATGGTTTTATTAACAAGGCATATTTTTATCTCTTATTCATTTTTTTAACCTATGGTGCAAAACTGTTTTCTTTCAGTTTTAATTTTTTTGTGCCAAAATCACTAAACCGATTTAAATAAAATTTTATGGGTATGTAGGCATCTATAAAGGGCATCCAAATAAGCAACAAATAATATACCATGCAATTTAAAAATATACATCATCATGACGTCACACTTTATTGGGACACCCTGTATAATCAAAAATATTTTCCTGAAATACGCCTTGGAATGCAAGTAAAGCCTGCAAAATATCAAAATTCTAACTCAATTAGTAACTGAGCTATAGAAGACGGGAGGTGAAATGGCAGACCCTGTATATGAAAATGAAAGTGGAATGTCCATTACCTTCAATGGAAATCGATATCGTGAGATGAATACCAATTTTTTATGACATTGATGATATGGATGTGGAAGACAAGTGGTTTTAACAAGATGGAACAACATATAACACTGCACATGAAATCATGTAAGTTATTGCAAATAAAATATAATAATCATCTCGCAGCGAGATGGTGTGATTTTTCCGCCAAGATCTTGCGACTTGACAGCGTTAGGCTTCTTTCTCTGGAGTTATGTTAAGGATAAAGTTACTTAAATAAACCACAAACCATGTTAAGGATAAAGTTACTTAAATAAACAACAAACCATTAAGGACTTCAAAAAAGAAATTCAGCGCAACATTGCTGAAATTTGCCTGCAATTATGCCAACATGCCATCAAAAGAATTAATATGTGCTGAGACGGCCGAGGTGGTCATTTGTCAGATGTTTTATTTCATACATAACCTCAATGTCTGCAGTTTCATCTAAGGTAAATATATTTTTCTACTAGAGCTTGGAAAACTTTAACATTTGAATACTAATTTGAGTTAGGAAAAGTGGAATATTTCCTAACAAGTGCGGAAATAATAATTCAACATTAACAGTTATAAGTTAATTTATTGAAATTGTACATGTTATTTTTTATCATTATTATAATTCTTAACAGAAGCATGTTCACAATTCGTGAATGAAATTCCAGAATAGGTCTTTGTGGAAGTAGAAATAGGGTTATTAGTTATGTTAACTCTTCTCTCTTCATTATTGAAAGCAGAACAATCTTGACTGCGCTATTTAATTAAGAAATAATTTTAAAATATTAAAATTATCCAAATTTAATTTATTTTTCAACTCTAGTAGAAAAAAATCATGTGTGCACAAGTAAATCCATTTTTCCGTACACGGCCCATGCCTAGTACGGAAAAATGTTACATTTCCTAATTTATTGCACAAATAGCTATTTTAAATTTCAGTTAAAAGTTGGGTTTCATTAAAAATATAAAATGTTATTTTGGGACACCATTTAAAAACAATTCTGATTGACACAAAAACTTTCACCATTTGCCCTGTTCAATATATCCTAACCTTAATCACCCCGTATGTTAATACCACGTGATATTTTTCTGACCAATAACCCATGCTTTACCAAACATTTTTCATTTTCAACGAATTGTTGCTTTAAAAATAAATTTAAAAAAGTTAAGTAAATTAGTGAACGAAAATTAGCAATAACATAGGTTTAGGTGAGAGATATGATTCCTAAATTGTATAGGAGATATTTTTTCACAGTTATACTTTAAATAAAAGCCAATCAAGACTTGGACTGTTAAAAGTGACAAAATCTATATTTATTACATGTAAACTATGTTCCATTTTTATTTTTAACTAAGTTGGCTCTGTTAGGGTGCACCCTGACGAGCTTTAGCCGATGCAAGTGGCAGAATTAAAATCGGTTGATATTTGTAAATGTTATAACGAATTTACCGCAAAAATGTGAATTTGGAAATAACACATTTTCATCATTTTGGGGTACTCTGATATGACAAATAACGTACAGAATGCACTTTTTCTATGCGCCTTAAAGAGCTTTAGCCGATGCAAGTCGCAGAATTGAAATCGGTTGAGATTTGTAAATGTTATAACGAAATTACCGAAAATAAGCTCCGTTCAACGGCTTAGAGCACTTTTTCGGTAAATTTCTTCGTGACGCAGGCGAGAACGATAAATCATAGTATGTTGGCCAATGTAAAAAGTCCTTGAAATAATAGGTTATATTTTAAAAAAGAGGTAATATTTTATGACAGTGGCATTGTTGCCATCAAAATAATTGAATGATTGAAGCAATAATTGAATTATTTTAATATACTGAGATGTAAAAAACGGGTCAGTGGGTCATTGTTTGCAAAAGAAACATTTTTTAAAATTTTGATGTTGGTATAGTCCTTAGAATAAAATTTTTAGTGTTTTACAATCAAAGACCGTCAGGATGTAGAAAGAAGCAACATATGGTACTTATTATTTATTTAATGAACATTAATAAGCGAAAACAAGAATGTACGTATACACGAAAGAAAATGCATATAAACTTAACAGAGATTAATAATGAAAATGACAGTTAATTGAAAACTGACAAGTCAAAACCCAGTAGCCACCTTGATCCTCTATGCATAATGCCGATGAGCAATAGGTAGTGAAAAACACATACCTTTAAATGTTATTTTCGCTTATTAAATAAGCTGATCAGTATGATATGTTGTTTTTTTCTACATCTTGATGGTCTCTTTGATTGTAAAACGCCCAAACTTTCATTCTAAGGACTATACCAATAACACAATTTAAAAAAATGGGTTTTTTGCAAACAACGACCCAATGACCCGGTTTTTTGCATCTGAGTGTATATGAATTAGGTAAAGTTGTTAGAAATCTGACATTTAATAATTTTTTCACTGTCTGATCATTTTTGTTGTTGTTTATGTGTAAAATTTTATAAAATGAAACCACAGCCTTCTTAGTATAATTGTTCTTGAGTATAATTTGAATATTACTAATTTCTGGTGATCAAGGATAGCAAACTTCTCTTGTTTTCCCACATATCAATGACAGAATTTTATCACGCGACACAAACTGGGTTAAATCATTAGTTTAATTCATCAACACAGTAAGCAGATTGCACAAAAAGTTCCCAACAAAGAGCTAATCCACACACCAAAAAATTAAGCACAATCAGGGCACGATTTTTGGGACAAAGCCTATTCATGCGTTCATCGTCCCGAATAAGCCCATCGACTGTGGAAAGAGGTTTCGCTCAGCCATTATCAACATTAAGACCGTTTCGGTTGCACAACCGCAATCCTCAATTAATCAATCGTGCTGGCGTTGACGGCTTATAGGTCCGCGGTTTCTCATGCAAAGTGGGCGCTATCAAAAACCTGAGATAAGAAAGGTACAATGCATTAAATGTACCGCTCGGGATTGATGTGAGGAGCAGATTTTAGCCACAAAGACTTTTCTGTTGGCTGCTTTGTATGCGTAAATATGGGTCTAGAGATGACAATAAGTACACATAACGGTAGAATCGAGAGCCAGGAATTGATTATATGTAAATTTGGATCTGTAGTTCGTAGAGGATAAATTGCATCACATTCCATTGTGTACTTTAGAGATTATTAATGTCACCGGTGATGCATTGGTAACTGAACTCCTTAGATTGTCTTAGGGCAAACAGAAACGAATATCAGCTTGGTTGCACAGAAAAGTAATATATAAGGAATTTAATTACACGTTAAGAACCGTTATGACTTCGGTTTCCGGCATTGCCTTTTAAGGTCCAATTGTATGTGTTTCAGTTAACATTAATCATACGATAATTCACTTGGATGCCATTGTTGTCACTATGGCAACCATAGGAATGAGTTATGACTTTCACTCAAGGCCACAACAAAATACTTACAAACTTATATAAAAACTGTCAAATAAAGGTCGTGATGTGTTTCATTGATTTTTTATAGTCATATAGTAATAGTGCAAAAATATTTTTCATTATTCAAAATCAAAATCAAAATCAAATATTTCATTTGATTAAGTACGGTAAGGAAGTATGTTCTTTAGTCAATGTTAAAAGTCATAATGGTCATAATGGATTTTAGTGTTCTTTCTCCAAATTTCCAACAAGTTGAAGGAAAATTATTGGAAGCACAGAGCGGGCACAGGCAGAAGAGAAGTATAGTGTTTTCACTTGAAATTGAAAATGTACCTGCAATGAGGGTTTATTACGGTCAAGGGTTCTCCATTGTATGGCGTGCTGCGAAGAGGCGTGCGTCCAGGAACGATGGTACTTAATTGTTTTCTCTTCGATATATACACAATTATATCACTATGATCATAATATAAAAATGATTTATTAATGAAATTGAATTCAATAATCTTATATCTATCTACATCGTTTTTTATGAGTCGGCGGACGTAATTGTTTTTACAATTTTACAATTCGATATAATTACAAGGCGTCTGTACCAGTAGATAATTAAGAGCCGTCACCTAGGAAACGGTTTTAAAAGGATTATACATTCGCCCATGCAATTAAGGTTAATTGTACCTTAATTGCTGGGCGAATATGCAGTCCAGGTAGACAATCAGTTAAGGCTGCCTCAAATAGTATTTTTCTCAAATCTGTCTTTCAGTCGGTGTTAACCTTTACATTGCAACAGTACTCATTTTACATACGTGTGCATATTATCATTTATAAACTTGTGAAAAGGTAGAGTTTATTAAGATGGAAACGTCGTTAAGTGAAACTGCAACAATTATTTCATCAATTTATAATGACACTCAGTTCGACGATCTATTTCAATTATATGAAGAAATAAGCCATTCCGAAAGTTTTGTTGAAGAATCCCTTCGACAGTCTACAGAGGGAAGCTGTTCTCACATTGATTTTGATAAATTTCAAAACAACCATCATCAAATGGACACATCAACTATCGAAAATGAAAATCAGGGATTAATAAAGCATGCTTTTCTTTCAACTGATACTAACAGGATAGTCGTAAATATTTATAACACCTTTATAAACGAGAATCATGCATCTCCACTGCAAAGAATTTCCATTCTGACAGGAATATCATATTCAACGGTTTGGAGAATAATTTCGAAAGGACCGCTAGAAAAGAAAAGAAGAATAAGTTCAAAATTTACCGAAATAGACGATGCCATCGCCAAGAGGATAAAAAATATAATTTACAATTCTTATAAATCAGGTAACGTTCCCACGGTCCAATTTATTTTGAAAACTCTTGGAAATGATTTTCCATATAAGGAAACTACTTTGTATAAATACCTACTTTGTCAGGGTTTTAAGTATAAAACTTTAGACAAACGAATTGACATCATGGAATCGCCGATTTTGCAAAAAGAGCGATTAGAATATTTATCTAAAATATACGAATATAGAAATGGAGGGAGATCGATAATTTATTTGGATGAAACATGGTTCGATTCTCACGACGTTGTTTCCAAGGGATGGGTCGATAATACAAATAAGTGTCACCTTAGAGCACCGTGCAATAGAGGAAAAATAATTGTTATTCTTTATGCAGGAGGAGACGCAGGTTTTGTGTCAAATAGTTTGCTTTTATCAGCTAATAATATCGCATCAAGCTCGTTACACTATCATCAGGATATGAACGCCGAATTATTTGAAAATGGTTTCGCAATCAATTATTGCCCAACATACCCAATAACTAATAATGGATAATGTAACTTACCACTCAAATGAAATTAATAAAATCCCAACCGCCGCTTCCAAGAAAGGCGATATTGCGGATTTTTGCATTCAAAATGGTATTGTTATTCCCCTAAGTGCAAAGAAAAACACATTATTAGAACTTATAAAAAAACAAAAATTAACTGATGTTAACGTCGTTAATTTTTTAACGCAATGAGCAAGTCAATAATGTTATGGGTAACTTAAGTTATTCGTTTCGCGAATCATACTGTATATAAATTTTCTATTAAATTATAACTGCATTTGTAAAACACAATTAATTATATGTACACTTAAAAATACAATGAAAAGTACAATTAAATGATAATGAATCACTAATGTTAATTTTCCACGAGGCACTGAATCTGTATTTTCTGATGCCGGCTCTGGACTCTTCCCATTACCCGTCATAAAATTCCCTTCGCACGATGGACCGCAATAAACACCCTTCGTAGGTAGATTTTCAATTTCAAGTAAAAACACTATACTTAAGATCACATGTTCACATTAGAAACGATAATAAATAGAGCAATAACAGTTGAGAAAGATGTGTGCCTCTGCTTTATTAACATGTAAAAGGCATTTGATCTAGTACCGAGAGCAAGTATATGGGATAGTATGAGAAATAAGAAGGTAAGCAAAAAATTAGTGAAAATGTGCAAATGCATATACGAAAGAACAACAAATGTAGTAATTAGCAAACAATCGAGGGAATTTGAAACGAAACAAGGTGGAAGACAGGGTGGAAGCCTAAGCCCGTTGTTATTCATATGCTTTATAGATGACATTATGAGAGAAATAAAGCTGAAGACTAAACCATTTTATGTAGGAAATAGAAATTTAGAAAGAGTGTACATAAACGCATGCGCGTTTGCGGATGATGTGGCAATAGTGGCGAAGAGTAAAAATGAGCTGCAAGATAAACTGAGGAAAAGAATGGAATGGAAATGAATAAGGAAAAAAAAAGTGCTAGTGATCAAAGAAGGGAATACAAACAAAGATAAGGTAGGTGGTACGCAAATTGAGCAAGTGCATCAGTATAAGTACTTGGGAGTGATGTCTTGGGAGTGATGGGAGTGATGGGAGTACTTGGGATGGAGTGATGTCTCGGCTACGAAGTTTGGCAATCATCATTGCTACTCGAATTTTTGATGCCGATGTGATGTGCACTGAAACCACTCTCTGAGGTTTCGTAACCAATATATAGTTATAACCAAATATTATTACTATTATATTATTGTTGTTATTGTACATGAGAGAAAGTGATCATTGACATCGTAGTAATTACAATACTTAACACTTTCGCTTTATCAACAGGAACCAAAACTCGTTGGCTGTGTGTGATGTGTGTAAATATCTCCACCTGGAGACCATCCGAAAAGTGTTTGGCGTGTGTAAATAGCTCGATGCTGACTAGTTGAGTAAACCAATGCAAACAAAAGGCCGTAATAACTCAAACACGTTCGACTCTCTAGAATCTAGAAAATAATGGTACACGAGAACAGAGCTGTCTGGTGGCGATAAATCAGGCCGTGCTGACTCGAATTTCCACCGGCTTCCAGGTGGTCGTCGTCTCCTAGGAAAGATTAAAGGCCTCGTCGCCGCTGCCAAGACCGCCCCCGGGTGACCGGTCGACCTGCTCGCGGATTCCGTGGCGGCTGGGGGAGGAACGTGGTCGCGAATGGACGCGATAATTGCGGCGGATTGCCTGACGGTGTAAACCAGATTCCCTGTCGAGATCCTCGCGGGCAGTGGGACGTCACAGATAGTTGATGGATGTTAATTGGCGTCGATTCATACAGAAGATTATCGTTTTGATTCTAATTGCTTTAATCTGGGATATGCATCTTGACCGGTTCATACGGCGGCTAAGCACTACCTTCATACGCACACGTACGTTATTTAATTTATACGTACGTGTTAACGTTCATTCAGTGGATACCAATCTGAGTCGTTTCTAATGGTCAGTTCCACAATGTGGGTCTGTAGTGTAGTGTAGAGTACTCATTTCAAAAGCTCACAGAAACGGAGACCAATAAATATGTCCTGTTTAGATTGCTTTCGTTAATTACGGCGATATGCCACTTTTGATATCTTTATATTTAACTTATCTTTATCAGTGATGTCATCTGTTTGCGCCTGGCAGCATGCACGCATCGATAGTTCAAATGGTCTACTCTCTGATGGTTCTTTTTGGTTTCTTTCGCATGTTACCCTGAAACTTAGTTTGCATTGACGCCGATTTTATATTCACCAGCGGTTTATAATTGAGCCTGATGAAGATTGCCAACTGGCATCGAAAGCTTACCTCTGTTAAAACCAACAAGTAAGATTGGCTTTTTTCTGTGTCCGCTTCACCCGCTTCACCGTAATCATTCAATTCGAGGATATTTACTATTGTGTTCTTATCTTTATTAGCGACTATAAACCTTCTTTACAAGTATAATTTCAATTTCTAGTAAATATACAAGTTCAATTTTCCAAAAATGGTTTTCTACACAATGTTTATCTGTTCCTGTAGCTAGATTCTATAGGTGCAGTAATAAATTAAATTTATCTCAGGATCAACATATTAGTAAATTATACAGTGTGATGACCATGATTCTCTTTTTTAAGACTTTTAACATTTAAAATCATACTTTCGTAATTTCCTACTTCCCTGATTATTTTAAGCAAAAACCTTCAAAGATAAGTTTTCGAGCATTAAATTCTACATATAAACCAAAAATATACTTTTTGGGGGCAAAAATTAGATAGATATAAAAGTATCAAAAATTACCTTAGAAACAGCGAGTGCTATTTGATTACCATAATTCGACTACCATTATGATGATTACCATTATATGATTACCACCTTGAATGTGCTAAAATTATAAATGTTATCGAAGAAAGTCATATATTTTGTTTTAATTAACAAATAATCGTAAAATGCAGCACACAATTTATGATGTTATGAGTTTGTGAGTATATATTAAAAATGATAGTTTAATAACTTACAGCGATATTCATAAAAATTTAAACCATTGTTAGCGGTAGTTTAGCGGTGTTTTACAAAGGGTTACCATGGTTAGTAAGATTAAACCACCCCTTAAACCGCGGCATAAATGTTTATGAATAACACTGTTAGACATTAATGAATGCTTTGAGTTGAATGAGTTTAAAAAAAACGATTGGCTAATATTATGTTAGATTTAAAAAAATCATATTATACCTAAAGATTCCTTATAAGTACAGTACTCGACCTAAAAAACGGGATACTTTTGAGATACTGTACTTTTCCCGACCTGAAATTCGTCTGCTAAACGCCCCATAGACCACGCTTCTACAATTTTCGTACAAATTCTGGCTTTCTGAACGTCATTTAAATGAAGCATTTTACAATTTTTTGAGATACTCAGCGAAAATTAAGGAAAAATGGCTTTAAGAGTTGTCCCGTTTTTTTTGCTAGTACTGTATGTTTATATTTAATTTATGTATGTTTATATTTAACAACAATTGAACTATGAATTCTCTAATTAGCCATATAAGAATAAACATACTATGGCTAAATAAACCATCAAACCAAAACAACCACTACCAAAATTAATGAGATAATAAAGTGTGAAAGAAGAATATGTACTTAATGTATACATTTTAAACCTCAATGAAAAGTAAAGGAAGAGGCTTAAATTTTTTATTTAAAACAGTGTAAGAGTTAAGGACTTGATCTGTTTAGTTCATTTCTAAATATTTTTCAAGTATTTGTCAACACTTAAAAAAACATTGATATTCACTACCAGTGGTTCAATTTTGCCTAAGCATGTAGTGACCGTCAGAACAACATATTTTAGAATTCCAAAATAATAAACTATCAGGCTGTGGAAGACGGTTGCCAAGAGATAATAATAATCAAATAATAATATTTTTCTGATTTTGAGAATACATATTGTACCACATTTATGAGTATTGTATAATCGTAAATTAAAATTATTTGATATTCCGTAACGTATTATTAATTCTAATACGATCAACAAACAAGCCTCAGGTATACAGGGTGTCAAAGACAAGGACTTAAAATTTACTGAAAATTTATAAACGCTGCCTTGTAGAGCTAAAAAAGTGGCAACGAGAAAGTGCATTTTCTTTTTTATACCTTTTCAAATGACTTCAGCAAAACATAAAAACGATATCGCAAAATTTCGGATTTTGTCGAATATTTCCCGAAGTAAGCGGAATTTTCTAGTTTTCTCAACAGAATATTACTGACCACTAAATTGTACAACCTATTTCTAATTGATTGATCCTTATCTTGAACACCCTGTGTATGTACAACCAAGAACAAAACTCTCAGAAGCCGAAACGATTTATAGATTTATTTTCCAATTGGTAATAATAGATAATCAAAATACCGGATATTCTGGTGATTAATTATGAATATTTTGAATTAAATTAATGTTTTTTTTACTTTCTCTATTATCTTTATGTATGTTTTCCACAAAAACACACACAAATCCACAGCACCAAGTACACTTGTAGATGCACGTACATGCACTCTAGCCAGAGTTGGTGTGATTTAAATCAACTGATTTGTCTTCAATTAATCATTTATTTAAATCAAAATAGTTTTTTTTTAATTCATTTTAGCACTGTTTGTGGTTTCTAATAGGTGCACAATGAAAAATATAATGTAGCTATAGAGTTAGCATGCTTTAAAGTAAATAATTGTAAGTAAGTAAAATATTTATCTTTTCTTAATTTTTTTTGGTCCGTCTCATGGACCTGACACATAAATTTCTTTTAATCATCAATTTTTGTTCAAATTCAAGAATTTATTTTTAAATAATAATATGATGTAAATCATGATGTAAATCATTTGATATAAATCATATCTACCCTGGCAAAAAGTGATCAGAAATATAAAAAAACAAAAAAAAACATTATTTAAATCATCAAATCATGATTTATTTGATTTTATCAATTATCAAATTTTATTTGATTTATCAAATTTTCGCATACATACATAAACTGATGCATATCTCACTCATGCACTCACTCATGCACCGATTTCAGATATAAGTACCAGTTAGATAGACAAATATCAAAATGTTTTTTTATACATTGTTGCACATGATAAGTCAAAAAGTGCTCAAGATAAAGGAATAAACTTTTGAAAATTAATGTGTTTAGCGCAAAATTAAGTTTTTGACAGGAAACCCTGCAACCGCAAGTGGGTATTTTCTCTAATGTTACTTTTATTACTTATAAATAATTTCGAAAAATTGAGACTTATTTCTCTTCGTTTATAGAGGTAATTTAGTTGAATTTATGTTTTTATTGTTTTTCTCTATATTTATTAATACGTGAAATTTACATGAATATTATATTAAAGAAGAGTTAAATAAGTAGGTATAGGTGCATACTAACAAAATGGTCACCTTAACTTGGAAAATAATAGTATATTATCATTACGAGTCTGAAAATAAGTGTTTTTTAGTGCGCGCATGACGTTTCCTGTGTGAGGCGTATAGGAACACGGGAAGTCATGCAACCACGGAAAAACCATTTCTGGACATCGATTCTGGACGAAGATTCTGTATTGGACGTGTAATGAACTATAATTTTTATTACAAGTACTTCATTTTGTATTATATTTATCTGAAATAACCTTATAGTTTTCACAATGACGGAAAGGTGACATATTCTGATCAGCGCACATGAAAACTTTTCCGTGCGCTGTTCAGAAAATGTTACCTTTCCCCATTGTCAAAATGTATGGAAACAAGGTTATTTCAAATAAGAATAATAAAAACAATGTTATTTCAGATAACTATCTACAATAAAAAAATGATTATCGATTCATAATCAAATTTAAGCTTGTGTTAATTCCAGCACTCATTTTTCGATTTAATATATTATATTTTTTTATATTATTAATCAATATTATTAACATGTTAACACTAATTTTACAACTGCCTCGAACCTGGAACCTTTTGGTTTTAAGATATCACTTAACAATTCTGCCACATATTGATTTTATTGGTATATTATTACGATGAAATGTATGAAATATTGGGTAATAATAACATTGTGTGCCTGGCGCCTTCACCAAAATGTAAATATGGGCTGAATTTTCTTCTCTCTAATATTCATTATGCAGTTTTCAATTTATTCATGCATTAATTATGTAAAGGTTTCTTACAGACAAAATATAACATTTAGTTAAGTTTTATTAAATATATGTCAATTTATCGATAGTTTCTTTTTAACTTAAAATGACTGAAAACCAAAACTTATTTATAACATTTTTTTTTTTACAAAGTAAATTGCATATTCATATTAGCATAAGGCAAATTGGTAAAAGACTAAATATGATATAATATGCCTCACTTTTTAACATTTTATGTGAAAAATAGATCGCTTAAACCCTCTTATATTGTCTTTTACCCACATCTTGTAAAATAAAATAGCATTTATAGTTTATCATATATTGAAATAGGTAATCATATACATTTTAGGCGAAGTGGTATATTATTATAATATACATTAATAATAATACATACTCAAACTGTAGTCACGATCGTTTTCTGTAGCCCATGTTTTCACCCCATAATCTAAGAGGTTTGCACCAGTTTTTTTAGGTTATGAATTAATAATAACTGTTGAGCAAAACAAAGTTGTTTGCGTTCACTGTAGAAATTTTGACTCCTTTCGATGTTTTAAAGTGTCTGAATTCGAATTTCAGCAGAAATTGGTTCACTATTTTTCAGAGCTTCGAACCAGAACTGAACCGAAAACCGGAAAACCGGAAAACACCGTTATTTTGTCGGAACGAAAAACGGAGCAGAACCGAAAAAATATATATCGCTATTGGATAGGGGAAAAAATCAAATTAGATGTTCAAATTGTTGACCGTTTTGTTCTTGACAGTGTGCCAATCGATGTCGAAAGGCCGCACAGGCATTGAGGAGAACTTCTGGCTGTATTTGTCTCATTTCGTCTTGGATCCGTTCTTTCAATTGTTCAATTGTGGTTGGCCGATTAAAGTATACTTTACTTTTGATGCAACACCATAAGAATAAATCTAAAGGGGTCAGGTGAGGGAAACGCGCTGGTCATTCAACAAAACCCGTTCTGCCAATCCACCTGCCTTAGAAGACTTCGTTAACATAGTCGCGTACTATTCAACTATAATGAGGTGGAGCCCCATCTTGTTGGAACCATAAGTCTTCATTTGGAATGTCGGGATCGTGTTGATTAGGGAATAGAACCGCCAAAGCTGAAACGAGGTAATCTCTCAATAGCTCCAAATATGTTTGGCTTGTCAACGAGCCATCAATGAAGAAGGGCCCAATAATAATATCACCTACTATTCCTGCCCAAACGTTTAATTTTTCCGGAAATTGGCTGTGGGCTTTCATCATTCACTGAGGGTTGGGCTCGGACCAATAGTGACAATTTTGTTTATTCACCGTTCCATTCAAATAAAAAGTTGCTTCATCACTAAATAAAATTCTGGTAGCAAACCCTTCATCGACGTTACAGAGATTCATCATTTGTTCCCAAAACTGAACCCTACGATCAAGATCATCTTCGTTCAGTTCGTGGACTAAATTTACTTTGCAAGGATGCCATTTCTGCCGTTTCAAAAATTTCAAAACAGATGTTTGTGAAATCTCACTATTTACCGCAACCGCTCTGGAGGGAATATGAGGGTTTTCTTGCAACTCTAACAGCACGTTTAGCTTAACATCTTCCGGAACTGACAGTCGTCCACTTTTCGGGCGATCTATAATATGCCCCAACTGCACATACTTTCTTGTGATTGCACTAACAGACGTCTTAAGAAGAGGTTCTTGAAGCGGATATTTATTATTAAAATAAATGCACACTTCTTCATAGGTACGTATTCTATCACCACAACCTCTAATTATAATAATTTCAATTCTTTGTGCCTCCGAAAAACGTCGAACCATTTTGAAATTAACTTGTGGCACGTTGAATCGAACGAAACGTCAATCTGACTGTGAGTAGGTAATACTTTGTTTCACATAATTGTACTAGATTGTTTTTCTGGTTAATCAATTTTGTGTTATTCCAATATTTAAAATCCGAGCCTGTTCTTCTAATTTTGTTTTAACTGACGTTGTTTTGAATGGTAACTAGATGCATTCTGCACATTGAAATAATAATTTAATAGTTTTACTTTAACACTTTTTCTCAGTTCTTTGCAAATGTTACATATTGAAAATGTCATGTTGTTGAAAACGTAATAAAAAGGACTATCAAAATCAATAATAAAAAATATAGGTTGTTGTTTAAAAAAATGGCTGTGACGTCATAACTTCAAAAAGGAGGGAGATGGAAAATTGAAAATGGTCTCAAAATATTTGTTTGAAAAATAAATCATTTTGACCTGTTGAAGCGTATTGCGAAAATTTATGCAGAGAAAAAATAAAGCCAGTGTCTTAATACTTTATACGCTCTCTGTATAAATTGCTAATACTAGCCTACTTTCATAAATGGATAATATAAGATATGTTTAATGGTATAGTATTAAACATACCTTATATTGTCCAATTATACAATGATAAATCCAATGCCTAGAAAAAAATTATGATCCTTTGTGTGCGACATAGTCACAAATTACATCAATTTTTCATGAATAAAAAGCTGATATTGATCTCTGCTGTAATAAAATATCGTAAATATAAAATTTTTGGTAAGCAAGCAAACGCTGTGGCCCGGAAACAATCCAATCCCACCTAACCGTGATACGGCACATTTAGCTTTACATGTACCAGCAGTCCTAGCATCAATCACAGGTCCCACTCTCCGATCGCCCGATACTCCCTCGGCGCAATTTATAATCCAGACGATTATTCATCGCCAATTTGTCGGCTGCCATCGCGCAGGTGGTTACACTTGACCTGACAAATTACTCCGGGCAAACGAAGCAAACGGGCAACCGCGGTTTAGCAATCCTTACATCCAGAATCGTGTGTAATGTGTAAACATCTCCTTTTGTCCACCGACAGATACACGATTTGCTTTGTGCTCTCCAAACCGAACCGGTCGGCTCGCGCTGCTTCAAACACGACCGGCATCAATTTTTTGCAATTGGTAATGGCCGGTAATTGGGTGCTGACATGTTAAGAACAGATCCCGACGATAATTGGCAAGCCGGCAGGGCCGGCTTCGCTCGCCAGCAATTTGCGAGGCCGCCGATCGCAACGGGGGCGTGCGGTGCGAAGAAAAGAGTTGCACGGCAATCGGTTGCAATTATTCAAATCACAAGAGGCACCTGAAGAAGAGAGATGGGGAGGGAATGCGTGGCCGGGGACGCCCCTTCATACATCATGACTACCAGATTTGACGTTTTCGGAAGCCACATATGTAATAACATCATATATTTTCGTAAAAGTTTCGCAACAATAGGTGCTTTCCTTTCACAAGTTAACTGAGTATGAAATAACTGAGAACTGTCAAATTCAAATTGGCATTGCCTCTTATGTAAAAATTACAAACATTTTAACTACCAAACCAGCTTAGAATGTTTGCGTATTACCCACTCAACTTCAAGAGAGCTGCTCTCCATTACCTTTACTAATACCTCGAAAACATTAAAGAAGGAGGGGATAGAGCTCAAAATGAAGAGATTCTGTTTGAAAAAAGGAAAACCCTAATATACCTCTCAAGGCCGGTATTTTCAAGACTAATGATAAGTTATACGTAGGATAAATTTACACACTTGTCTATAAAATACATGATCAATGCGTTTATAATCTTAATAAAGTATACTGAATTAAAAAAAAACAAAAATATAAAAATTGATCCCTGGTGCCATTTAAAAAATAAGTAGTTAGTCTTAATCTCCAAAACAAATGACACTAGAAATTGGAAAAATATGCCAAACCATAAAATTTTAATACTCTTAACTATGCACCAAATTTCAACAAGTTTTGATAAACCATTTCCAAAATATCCAACTGTATCGATACTTTTTAGTATGAATGAAACGTGTAAATAGGTAAAATTTAATTTCCATACAAAACGTAATGTCCGCGACGTCAATTGCCCATGTTACAAAAGCATGACAGAAATGATTTTTAAAAAAACTGATTATGGTGATATTCTATAGCAACTACAGAAGTGTATAGTTTAAATTAATATTCTGGGTTTTCTGGGTCACAGAGATGAGCTTTTGAATTATGTTAAGTCAGAGAAGCTGCCGATAGTAATA
Source organism: Othius punctulatus (assembly GCA_951805005.1). Lineage (NCBI taxonomy): Eukaryota > Metazoa > Arthropoda > Insecta > Coleoptera > Staphylinidae > Othius > Othius punctulatus. Next base: position 54,313,585 of record OX638142.1, read on the forward strand.
CAAACGGAAACACATTTAACCAAGGATTGCAACGCATCAGAGATACTATTTCCCACCTATTTACAGGAAACATGCATGCCACAAAGCTAGCATACAGGTGGCGTTAGTTGTTATATTCACGAACGTGTAAATTTTACTACTATTGCAAATTTCAACAGTTTGTCGTGTGTGTGGGTAATAGGTATAACTATCAGTGAACTCCATATTTGGTCCATATATAGTTCTTCATCATGTGGTATTCCATGGTTCCATCTCACATTAAGAGGGCAGGTACAGTCATGCTCACATAAATCTAGTACAAACAATTTGACATTGCCATATAAAATTGCTACTGTAACCTAATTTCTTGTACTAGATGTATGTGAGCATGACTGTACCTGCCCTCTTAATGTGAGATTAAGAATGCAATTATGAATTGCTGCAACGCTCGTCATGCTCACATAAATCTACTACAAACAATTTGACATTGCCATATAAAATTGCTACTCCAACCTAATTTCTTGTACTAGATTTATGTGAGCATGACTGTACGTTGCAGCAATTCAAACGCATGTTGCGATCCTTCGCTAGTGAAAATATTCCCATGTAAAAATTGTTTATAATTTCAATCTGTGACCTAAAGCTATCAATTGTATAAATATTGTTATATAGTATTATTACTTGTACCTGTGTTATTTATTTATAAGTTACTATTAATTTGTAATGTATATGTATCTTCATACATTTAATAAATTAAACAATACCAAACTAAAATATCGTGGGCATACAAGAAAAAGTGACCGAGTCAAAATTGGCCAAAAATGAGTTAAAATTATCATGTACTGTAGATCAGGAATCTCCAAAAAAAAAGAAGAGCAGATTTTTGAAAAACATGCCAAACGATAGAATATATATGAATCACTAATTTCAGAAACCTTCTCAGTCCACTTTGGGTAATATTTGAGTTATACCTAAGATTGCGTTTAAAAGATGTAGATCTATCGATTGAGTGCAAAAACAGTTAAGTGTATCAGACGCCTTAAATATAAAGTTGATGATGGTTTCTTCGAAACAAAACGTTGTACTCAAAATTTATAAATACTGCCTTGTAGAGCTGAAAAAGTGGCAACGAGAAAGTGCCTTTTGTTTTTTCATACCTTTTTAAATGACTACAGAAAAATATAAAAACGAAATAGCAAGATGTCGGATTTTGTCGAATATCTCCGGACGTAAGCGGAAATTTCTGGTTTTCTCAACAGAATATTACAGACCAAAAAAGTGCGCATCTTATATGTAATTTATGCTCACATGCTCTCATGCTCTCCATTCAAGATGTTTTTGCGTCAGGGGAGTCTATGAATATCTAGTAATTCTGTTGGTAGTATTTTGAAAATAACTGAATTCCCCAATGGAACTTGTCAAATTTTTTAGGTAAAGTCACCGAGTCAAAATTTGCCAAAAATGCGTTAAAATGATCAGGTACCATAGATCAGGAATCTTCAAAAAAGGAGAGCAGATTTTTGAAAAACATGCTAAACGATAGAATATATATATAAATCACTAATTTCAGAAACCTTCTAAGTCCACTTTTGGTAATATTTGAGTTATACCTAAGATTGCGCTTAAAAGATGTAGATCTATCGATTGAGTGCAAAAACAATTGTATGTATCAGACGCCTTAAATATAAAGTTGATGATGGTTTCTTCGATACGAAACGTTGTACTCAAAATTTATAAACACTGTCTTGTAGAGATGAAAAACTGGCAAGAGAAAGTGCCTTTTGTTTGTTCATATCTTTTCAATAACTATACAAAAAAATAAAAACGAAGTAGCAAGATGTCGGATTTTGTCGAATATCCCGGACGTAAGCGGAAATTTCTGGTTTTCTCAACAGAATATTACTGACCACAAACAATAGAATATATATGAATCACTAATTTCAGAAACCTTCTAAGTCCACTTTTGGTAATAATTGAGTTATATACCTAAGATTGCGCTTAAAAGATGTAGATCTATCGATTGAGTGCAAAAACAGTTGAGTGTATCAGCCTTAAATATAAAGTTGATGATGGTTTCTTCGAAACGAAAGGTTGTACTCAAAATTTATAAACACTGTCTTGCAGAGCTGAAAAAGTGGCAAGAGAAGGTGTCTTTTGTTTTTTCATACCTTTTCAAATAACTACAGAAAAAAAAAAACGAAATAGCAAGATGTCGGATTTTGTCGAATACTTCCGGACGTAAGCGAAAATTTCTGGTTTTCTCAACAGAATATTACTGACCACAAAATTGCGCAACTTTCATGTAATTTAACCGCCTTTGTAACTTTTACACCTTGTATACAGTCATGCTAGTGTTTCGGAAATAACTGAATTCCCCAATGGAACTTGTCAAATTTTTTAGGTAAAGTTGTTTTCAATTTGAGGTTATATTTTTTAAATAACATTGTTATTATTATAATTATTATATTATTATAATAAAACACAGTCAACACTGTTGCAAAAAGGTCGTGAATGTAATATAAATCTAGTACAAGAAATTAGTTTACGATAGCAATTTTATATAGCAATGTCAATTTGTTTGTACTAGATTTAGTGAGCATGACTGTACAGTAATGGGATATGTTGGAACAATAAGCTTTTCCGCTAAAAGTAACTTCGTCTATTCCACCCCTCACATATCGAAGGTTTCAGGCACTGGTATACCAAATACTTCAAGAAAGATGTAATTTCAGTCGAAACATCTAATTAATCAGTGCCCAGAAACGCAAAAATACGCTTCAATATCGCGAAGTTTCATTACTTATTTTGTGTAGGAAAAAATGCCCTAAACCTATTGCAGTGTTATTCATAAAAATTTAAGCCGCGGTTTAACGGTGGTTTAGTAACCTTGGTTACCCTTTGTAAGACACCGCTAAACCATGGCTTAAATTTTTATGAATAAAGCTGTTGGTTTACAGAGAAATTTAATATTTTATTAGTTTTGTTTTTGTTTGTCACTGTTTTTCATTCAAGGTGCCTAATTTTTTGGGCATGATTTATATTATAATATTTTATTGTTCATAATATGGTTTAAAAAAATAATTATAATTGAGAATCTCCTAGAGTTTTCGTGGATTCTAAAAAATAGATATATGAAATGTCCATTCAACTGTACTAGTTTCCTGTCATTGGAATTTTAGTAATTATATGGAATTTTCCTTCAAGGTTTCGAATTATTTGTAAGATTGATATTTAAGCGAAATTTTGGCAATTATTCTGGGAGTCATATGAGATTTTATATGACAAATTAATGAAAGATATAGAGTCATGTAAGATACTGTATCATGAAATTTGACACAGTTTTTGTGTCAACATTGTGTACAAAGAAATTAACAGTATTTTCATTTTTCTTAGGTTTTTTTTGTAATTATGGTAAGTTTCGTTAAATTGTCGCCAATGCTACGAAATTTGAATTTGATTGAAATTTTGGGAAATGTACTTTTATTTAGCATTAAATTTATTTAAAAAATAGTGGCAAAAATAGGTAAATATTGAATTTTCATTGAGTTTTTAATACCTAATTATTAAAATTGATTACTGAGAAACATTTAATTTTACATTTGCATTTTTAGTAAAATTTTAATAATCATATGGAATTTTCATCAAGTTATAGAATGTGGATTTATTTATACAGGGTGTTTATAAATTGGACAACAAACTACACGTGGCGATGTTTCGAAAATTAAAGTAACAATATGTTGCCAAATGAAAAAAAAAACATTTAAAACGACATTGAAAATTAAAACAAAAGAAAAAGAAACAAATATAACGATATCATTTTGAAGCTATGAATACCCAGTACATATCCAGAAACCATAGTACAATGTTTGGTATTAAGATTTTCGAATTTTATGATTGCCACGTATATTTTTTTAAATTATTATACACCCTGTATATATTTTTATTTTTTATTTTGTTTTGCCGTATATGTATAATGAAAATTCATGGAATTTTCGATTATAATAGCTTTTGAGAATTATAGATTATATAGTATTTTTAAAGCATTTTGGATGTTTGTGAACAAAGAAATTTAACATAACCTAACCTAACCTAACCATTATTTCAAAGAACACTTGGGAATACTTTGGAATTTTTCAAGACCATCGTTTTTCAACCTCTTAAGTGTGCCCCCCCTAAAAAACCCAAAAATAAAGTAAATAACCTCACGACCCCCTTAATAATTAGGGGCTAATTGTACACAGTGTCCCACGAAAACGGTCCATTATAAGTTCATGGGGAAACATACACCCTATTGTCGCATCTTAATAGCAAACTATTTAAACTATTTTTAAAACGGGCATATTTATGAAAAAAATGGTATCTATATTTTCATGAAATTGGGTGCTTTTATCGATGGCTTTGCAACTATATAGACTTTTCCAGTTTTCAAGTATTATCGGAAAGGTTAGAAATTCCAACTTTTTAAATTTTCGGAAAAAAGCTGATGGTTTTGAAAAAATCGTTTTTTATTCAAAATACATACCATTCAAATTCTAGCTAGAATCTAATTATACGAAATAGTAAATTCATTAAGAAATTCACTATATTACAGTGGAAGTCAGCGGATATTCGGACACGAATAAAGCCTATTAATATTTTGTTATTTTTTTTACACTTTTAGCATTTAATTTAATTTTTTTTTCAATGAATTACTTTCCTAATTTAAAAAGTATTTCTCAAAATGTTTCTTATTAATACAACTTATTACATTTTTTATGGATCGTCTAGTGACAAAAAACAACCAAATAAACAAATATGTGTGTTGCTACTTAAAAAAAAAACATGCCGCCGTAACTATTCTAGCAATTCAATATTCCACATTTAAAAACAAAATCGACGTATTCAAGAGTTTAAAAGTTTTTTTTTTACTGCTACTTCGAAATATGTTTATTTGAAGAGCGTAAATGCAATCATAAACAACTACATTTTGTACGGAATTCTATTTCGCATCGGTTGCTAGGCAACAAATGCGATATGAAATATTTCGTGTTAGGTTCACTGTTTTGATCACAAAAATTTTAAGGTAGCATGGAAAATATGACGTCTAACGGCAGAGTAATGAAATGTATACCAACTGTCAATATGTTTATATATTTACGTATAATTTCGTTGTTATTTCCAATAAATCTGATAATTAATATGGAAAGTGATAGTGATAATGACTTAGAATTGATACATCCAAACATTACAGAAGAAACAAAGTTAAGAAATTACATTTTTTACCGGAAACGTCGAAGAAAATGTATCAACGCGCTTATAACCTTTTCTATCTACGACAACATGGAAATACGTTTATTTGAGGAGCGTAAATGCGTTATTCCTTTATTTCATGTATTCACAGCAATACAGGAAATATCTGCATGTTTCTTTATATCAATTATTGTATATAGTATAAGGGGTGGGCCAAATGCAAGTTTATTTTTAAAAATGGAATAAAATAACCAAATATATATATTTTTTTTCATATATTATGGCTTCTTTAAAAAGAGCAAACATGCCTTTCCGTTGACGTAACGACATTTCCATCATCATATGATTTAAAAAGAAAACACTAATTGGCCCACCCTTTATTAAACGTGAGCAGTTAGGTTGTCGTAGAAAAAGTATAGTATGCAACTCGCACCAAATGGCAACTTTGCATTCGACCCTTCTATGAATTGCACTTTTTCACTTGTATGAATTGCAGCACTCGACTTCGACTCGAGCCGCAAACTTTTGTACTGGTGCAAACTGTGTCTGTTTCTCAGTTTGTGCTTCAGTGCATAATATATTACTAAAAAGTTTATCAAATTTATCCATTTTATCGTTGACACACTGAAGAGAAAAACATATATCCACTTATGTTGGTTGCTAACTACAGTTACCATAAATATGATCCGCTTCGTGATCTGTTGCAAAGCTCGTAAATTCATTGGTACATATAAGCTCCCCATCACGGTACAACATAATTCCGCATTCTGGGAAACCCCAAATTCCCCCGATTAATTCCCCTTATCTTTTATTCATATCGCCGGATTAATTTAATAACGGCCGTTAAAACTCCCCCACTTATGTAGATTAGGCACACTCTGTATTCCCCCCGGTAATGGTTGTGTTTGTTGCCATTTCAGGCGAGGATGCCGCTCGGTCCGCCGTGGATCACATAAGACGAGTCAATTTGGAAGGCAAATGCAACAATCCGAAGCCCAAAGTGATCAGCATCCAGAATGAGCACCCAAGTCCCGGGAAGAGGTACCTCCCACACTGCACCGTTCTCTATAGGTGTGCCGAAGACACTGGATGCTGTCAAGCTCCAGACACCAAATGCCAGCCGAAGAGGCAGACGCTCGTCCAACTGTATTTCTATGTAAGTATTCACATTTATTCACAAATATTTTAAGGTAAGAAGACCGCTGATCGATAGCCTAATAGAGATCGCTATTTCTTTATTATTATTTTGTTATGTTTACTTTCATCTGCTTCTTTAGAAGAAAGGTCGAAAGCTTTTCACCTGAAACCCACCTACCACAATTGATAATTTACTGTATAGGTTTTTCACGTTTTCAAATATTTCAAAACATATCTCGTTTGTGGAAGGAAACATTAACGTACAAAAGTTGTTTTTTTTTGTAAATTAAATGTGCAACTTATTTTGTAGTTATTACTTGGCAAAATTTAATTTAACTTAATTATGTCAGGTTTCTATTCGCAACTTGATCTGGAAATTTAAATATTAGCCTTTAATTTGGTTTTTTCGTACCAATGAGTTACTTAACTTACTTAGGTAATTAAAGTTGTGGCATAATCGAGTATGGATTTATAGCATTTGTTTTTAATAAGTTCAAATGATTTGTAAGAGTACAAGCCGGAAATGCTATATTGATCTTGATTCTCAATTCCGCTTCCCTCTCATTAGGAGTGCCGATATTCACAAATCGACCGAATCCTGACGCACGACGTCTACAATGAATATTTAATTTTCAATTACGCAGTGAAATCAACATTCCCTCGCTGATTTAATTAATTCATGGCGTGCACGCGATGTTGATATTTAATAATTCGCCATCAAACTGGAATCAACAAACAAACTTATTACCGCGTCTCTCGATTAATTTAAACTTTCAGGCATCAATCAAACGCGCGGCTCGTTCAGCTTTCAATTAAACGGCGATTAAACGCGATACTGCTCGCTCGACTTTTAATTACCCAAATATTTGGGCAAGGTAATCCGAGGCGACGCCGCCGTTTTCGACGTTACAGCAGTAAACGTGATTAGCATAATTCCAATTATAACGTCCCCCGGCAGGTGGGCTGTATTCGCGTCGTCTCGCACCATTAAAACAGGCTCCGGAGCTGTCCTGGACTGTTAGGAAACAAATTGGAGACGTAAATAATCCAGGGAGTGTGGCGAAGTAGAACTGGGATGCGTGCTAGTTTTGCATAGTACTTGAAACGACTCTTCGGAATTTGACGGGGGCGTGGTGACAACAGGTGTAACTAATAGCAATAATAATTATTCCTGTGAAATAATTGCTTATTACCGTACTTAGTACTTAAAACAACTCTCCGGAATTCAGCAGAAGCATCAGGTGTGGGTAACAGTAGTAATAATAATAACAGCATTTTACTGGCCGAATAGACGATTAAACGCCATAAAAATATAACCAAACTGATTTTATCGGGACTGTAACTCGTGGTATTGCAATACCGGGACAATAGTTTTATTTCCTCTCTCTTCTTTGCTTGGATTATCACTTCTAGTAAATGATTCTTCTCATATATTTACATGGAAATCGTCTCTTATCATATTTAAAACACCACACTAGCAAAAATTATTATCATCAACGTTTTCTTTGCATCTAAGACCATACAGCTTAGCTTAAAATTCATCAATTTGGCATATCATGTATTTGACACAATTTTAACCTATATTTGGTTTTTCAGCCCTAGCCCTCTTGATGAAAATAATTTTTGCTCGCACGGTATAAGTAGGATAGTACTTTGAATTTTAATAGTCACATAAGAGTAATTTAATCTTACGCGTGATTTAAAAGTAACTGTGGATACTCTGCTCCATAATTAATTTCTTCCAAAATTACATCCGGCAAACCCACTAATTGGAGTGGTTACCCAATTAGCATACTCCTAAAGTTGAGAAATTGCGTTCCGGTTTCTCTTGCGTCTCCGGCATCTCCTGCGAATCAGTACTGGGGTACCGTTAACAACCGATAATTACTCAGCTGAGGGAAAAAATCGACACAGAGACTAATTGGCCCAATGATTGTTATTACTGGCGATGAATTGCAAATGTATAGCTGAGAGCATTATATGCAGATGCACGATGGTGGGTGGTCCTGGCTCGCATTGCGCCATTATATTCAGATTTGCGCGTCTGCATCGGGCTCGTAATAACTGCTGACACATATCATTACGGTACTGTTCGTTGGTATATACGTACATACGTGACGATCTCTTCATTGCACCGGTGATGCACTGGATCCAGTCATCACCTGAAGAACGTGCGGTAGGTCAGGAAACGTTTCACACGATATAACATCATCATCAATAAAACATACATGTATTATTTATGAGGTACTTAGTTTGATCTCCAGTGCCGCCTTTAGGAAATAGGATTAGTAGGATTACGAATGTTTGAACAAATTTAATTACTTTAATGAAAATAACCTGGCAGGCTATGTAATAAAAATGTTACTTAATATTACGAATAAAAATAGTTTATCGTACTTAGTACTTAGTATTTATTATTAGTATTAGTTTATGGTGGTAATGTTAGTACTTAATATTATGAATAACAATAGTCTATAGTACTAGTTATAAAGATGTTAGATTGGAATGATGATGACCACAATGAGTGTCAAGATGATTTTTAAGGTCCGTTTGCATGCACAATTTTATGTGCTAGCGTAAATTAATTTTAAAAAAACATTTGGATTTGTATTAAATCGAGAATTATAAAAAAATATATATGCCATGCAATTATCGACTTGATTACGTTTTCATAGACTTTAATATATTCTACGTGTGTAAACAGGATTTCGTATTTTAAAAGCAGTTTTACAATAACAAATTGCAAAAACTACCACTTGCCAGACCAATTAGTTATTCAAGAAACGTCGCCACACGAAGTAAGATCGTGTCGAGAGATTAATATGTATGTTGGATTGTTTCCTGCATGTCTAATAACTTATTTGTTATTGCTATAATTGTGCATTATTTAAAACTAAGCCATCTAAACACGTCGACGCAATGTCGAGTTAACGACTGCAGTGCACATTACTTTCTCCGCATGCTACCTCTTGGTTTGTAATGATTCTTCTGATGTTGAACTGTTGGTGTGAATAAAGCCGCCCAATTCACTGATGCCTTTATCTTTTTATTTTATACATGAGAGATCTCGCCTTCGGCCCTATTTTACTCATATGAATCTACAAGATAAGAGAGTTTTGTTCGATACCTCTTCGTAAAGCGGGTTTGCATCTACAGATACCAATGGGAGAAGGTTTATCTTTCGTTCACTTCTATATAAAATTTCAAACGGTATCTCCCTAATATAAATCAAATGGTCGCAAAGATCTGTTACTGTGAAAACAAATGAAACACAATATTAACAAGTTCCTGAATAGGAAACCAGTGAGTGAAAGGCAGTGAGCGAAATTCAATGAGCACCTAAATAGATTGACTTTCGCTCATCGAATTTCGCTCACTGTCTTTAACTCACTGGTTTCCTCTTCTGGAACTTGTTAATTTTGTGTTTCATTTATTTTCACAGTAACAAATCTTTGCGACCATTTAATTTATAAATATTATGCAACTGTTGACTGCAAAGTTACCTACTTTCCAAAGAGGTATCGAACAAAATCGAATACAGTACTCAAGAGTAAGGCCGCTTTCGTTCGTTTGAATTGCACTGTCCACTCACTTTCGCCTCGTGGATGAACACGCAATTCGCGTGAACGAAAACTTTGCCTTTCTCACTCTTGCTGTAAGTAACTATGGTTTGCACTTGCAAAAAAACAAGTACTACAGGAGAGTAATGTTTAGTACTTGCAAAAAACAAATACTATAGATTACAATTTAAGAAAGTGAATATTCTATTGTTTGTACCTGCAATAAACAAGTACTATACATTATAGTTTAAGAGAGTTTAAGAGTTTTTAAAAGTACCTGAAGGATAAAATGATATTGTTCGTACATGTAACAAACAAGTACTACATATTCAAATTTAAGAGAACCTTTTTAGAGGAACCCAATATAGGCGAGGTTAATATACGAGTAATGTTTAGTACTTGCAAATATACAAATACTATACATTACAATTTACCTGCAATAAACAACAATACCTGTTTGTACCTGCAATAAACAAGTACTATATATTATAGTTTAAGAGAGTTTAAGAGTTTTTATAGTACTGAAAGATAAAATGCTATTGTTCGTACATGTAACAAACAAGTACTGAATATATAATACTTGCAACAAACAAGTACTATATATTCAAATTTAAGAGAACCTGTTTAGAGGAACCCATTATAGGCGCAGTTTATATAGTACCTGAAAAAATAAAGGTAATGTTTGTACTTGCAACAAACAAGTACTGTATACACAGTAATGCAGAGAACCTGTTTAGAGGAACCCAAATAAAGCGCAGCATTACATGCATCTATTTAAAATGTAGCTAAAAGATTGTACCTGAAAAGGAAAACCCTGTTCAATGCGTGGGCGCAACAACGCGGTTCTAATTATATTCACATCAAATAAGTACGTCTTCCAGAACGAGAATATGCGCAGACAACATGGAAGTATGTGTGGCGCATATACATACTTGCAACATGGTACTTGCAACAGGCAAATACATACTAATTGTACTTGTAACAAACAAGCACTGTATACATACTAATAGCACTTGCAACAGGCAAATACGTACATAGTAAACGTACTTGCAAAAAACAAGCACTGTATACATACTAATAGTACTTGCAACAGGCAAATACATAGTAATCGTACTTGCAACAAACAAGCACTGTATACATACTACTAGTACTTGCAACAGGCAAATACGTAGTAATCGTACTTGAAAGAAACAAGCACTGTATACTAATGTATGTACATGCTAATGGTACTTGCAACAGGCAAATACTTAGTAATCGTACTTGAAACAAACAAGCACTGTATACATACTAATGGTACTTGCAACAGGCAAATACTTAGTAATCGTACTTGAAACAAACAAGCACTGTATACATACTAATGGTACTTGCAACAGGCAAATACGTAGTAATCGTACTTGAAACACACAAGCACTGAATACATACTAATAGTACTTGCAACAGGCAAATACGTAGTAATCGTACTTGAAACAAACAAGCACTGTATACATACTAATAGTACTTGCAACAGGCAAATACGTAGTAATCGTACTTGAAACAAAACAAGCACTGTATACATACTAATAGTACTTGCAACAGGCAAATACGTAGTAATCGTACTTGAAACAAACAAGCACTGTATACATACTAATAGTACTTGCAACAGGCAAATACATAGTAATTGTACTTGCAACAAACAAGCACTGTATATATACTAATACTACTTGCAACAAACAAGCACTGTGTACGTAGTAATAATACTTGCAACAAACAAGTACTACGTACATAATAATTCAGTATGTATTACTGTATATACTAGCAGGTCAACGGGACCTTACTAGTTACTGTTTTCACGTACTGGCGCATTGATGTGTGCGCACCTGAAAACCCTAAACGTACATATACGGGGCGCAAGATATATAAGTACGTCGCCCAGAGCGAGAATATGCGCCGACAGTACAAAAACATATATGGCGAAGCTGTAAGAAAAACCCTACTCACCCAGGCGGCGTTCCGTGTGACGCTGTAACGCAGTTATTCTCAACCTTTTTGAACCTACAAAACCCACAGACCTGAGGGCAACTTAATTGAGGTCAACAGTGTTACAAGAAACTCTCGATTGTGGTCTACAACGCAACACCAGCACTCAATGACCTTGGGCGCAACAGAAAACTATGAATCGGGCTCAACAAGAACTCTGAACAAGGAACCCTCAATCACAATCTGCGATGCTGACCACAAGACAATGAGTTATTGCAGTGCTACAGAGAAACCTCAATTTGGCTTAACTTGCTTTACGAGAACTCAATCCGGACACCGGGTTAAGAACTTCCTGCTTAATACTATCATACATTTTCGGTAGCAAAGCAAGAAAACAAAACGCAAGTGTAAAATTGGGGCGCACTTGTGAAGAGGAATGAATTGAAACTCTACTTTATGAAACGCGCTCTAAAGCAAACATGCAGCATGCAAAAGAAGATAGATCGCGGTGTAAGTATACTTCGTAATATACTTTGCAACAAGCAAGTACTGTATACTTACTAATGTACTTGCAATAAACAAGTACTGTATACGAAGTATACAGCAATCTACAAGCAAGTACTGCATACTTGTATACTGTGGGCATGACAGCGAGGAAGTGCAAAAAAATTGTACTCACTTTGATACGTCTTGGAGCTCATCTCAAAAAAAAGACCTACCTTAAAATTTACTTTTAAAGTTGTTGGCGAAGATCCAGTACCCTGCAACTTCGAACTCCGAAAACAAATCTGAGTTCGAAATTTGACGGTGTGGCGCGGGTGAGGAAAGCACGCATCAAACGCATCAATTCTCAGGCTCAACCATACCCGAACTTTCGACACTACTACGCACTGGCTTTGAAAGGACATTTATCGTCAGAAAGTAATCTGAACTGCTCAAGATACTTTCACTAATTATTTATTGAAGGCAAGACAAAGAAAACACTGAAACGTATACGTTTGACTTGGGAAGGTAATCCCAAAGTATAATCGCGAATTTTAAACTCACTGGAAGTGTAATTACAAATTAGTAAATACAATGCACGCACACGCAGGCACTCACTCAATATATACTCAAGGTGCAATAGAGAACTATGAGTTTCGGCTCAACAAGAACTCTGAACAAGGAGCAGTCAATCACGATCTACAATATTTCACCAAAAGCCAATGGGTTATTCATGCACACCTTTCATTTACACCACACTTCAACCAAACCCAGGTTGGCCCAGACGTGGTCTAAACACAAATACAAGATACCTCAGATGACACTTTGGGGAGTTCTAGGTGCCCTGAAAGATTGAGGAGAAAATTTAAATACGTGAAATTAATACGTTGATTTCTGGTGAAATGGTTTAAAATATTGCATTCAATAAAGTCAGTAATTGCATAATCATCGCGTAAATGAATAGCTATTTGATTAAATTTCTATTTAAATGATTAAAAATTGACAAAAAAACTTGTCATACCATTAAAAAAAAGAAGAATTATGACGTTTTGAGGCGTACCTGTAAAGCTTACTACGCGTTGAACAAGATGTTCATAAATAAACACGAAATATCCCGTCAGACAAAAATAAAAGTATTCAAATCGGTTTTTAGACCGATATTAACGTATGGCTGCGAATCCTGGACACTAACCGTGAAAGAAAAGAGCAAATTACAGGCATCTGAAATGAAATACCTCAGAAGATTAAGAGGCGTTACAAGGAGGGACAAAATCAGAAACACCCAAATCAGAGAAGAGTTGGAAGTAGAATCGTTAGAGGAATTTATGGCAAGAAGAAAACTGAGCTGGTGGGGTCATCTACAAAGAAAGAGAAACACAAGGCCAGTTAAGAGAATATGGGAAGCCATACCTGGAAAACGAAGAAGCAGAGGAAGACTAAGACAAACATGGAACAACTCCATAAACGAGATTCTGAAAAACAGAGGAAATTCATGGGCAGAGGCAAGAACAATGGCGAAAAACAAAAGGGAGTGGGCAAAATTTGTATATATGTAAAAAACCTGTATTACACACCCTACACCATTATATGGTAGAAGGGATACTGATTATATATATGTATATATATATATATATATATATATATATATATATATATATACATAAGTATAAATCATAAGTATCAAAATAAATTACTTATAAGTAAGCAATGTCATAATAGCTTATGTGAATCTAAAATTTCCTACAACTCAATGATTCATGATCATAGTGAAAATATCTATAAACTTAAATAATTCCCACTTATAATTGCTAATATGTGAACAATTCCATTGTTGCGTTCTGTATTCGCGAAATGTTGAAGAATCGTGGATTGCATTTCTTCGGGGCGATGCATATTTGAGATTCTTGCTAATCTTCTCGCACGATCGCCATCGGCTCGAGGTTTGCCTCACTGACGCGACCACCTTACTGAAGAGATATCGTGGACTGAATCGCCCAATTAAGGCGAATCCCAGGTGTGTTCTGTCACACTGACCGACGTTGGCCAGTACGTCTAGCCGGACGGGACGTGCAGTCGCAATCCTTCACGCCCACGCTCCGATTAGAAGAGACGATTCAGCGGAATGAATCGAACAATAAAACTGAACAAAACGTGTGTTACAGTTTGTTTGTTAACTACTAGGAGGCATTTTTATGAGCACGCGAAGAATTAATTAAATAATCAAAACTCGTGTAACCATAATATAATCAATTGTTTTATTTTGTACTAAATGTACATTTCATTCACCATGGAACCATATAGTATTCATATTGAAAGTAAACGTGGTTCCATTTCTGGCAATAAGATTTTTTTTCGGGATTCCATGGAATTCATGTCATTATTGGAACAACATTTTTATTATTTCGTTTGATCTGACATCTTAATAATCATTTCTCGTTTGAAGTTGAGGATTTATTTATATCCGAACAGAATGACTTAGGTCGATAGCCCTTTTTCAGCCAGAATAAATAAATACTGTAATATATTTGTAATTAAAACCAGACAATAAAATACAAGGGCAAGCTGATAAAAAACGTACCTAACTATGAAGGAAGCCATGAATGACAATAATTATTTTTTATTATATTCCTTAAACTGTCAGAAAACTGTCACGCAATTATCATTGTTCAGTTCTGGTTGTACATTTCTACAGAAATTGTCTAATACTTACGTGTCAAAGTTTTTTATACTGGACAAAATTGGGCACCGTGCCGTCATCAAGTTCCTAACAAGAGAAGGAAATAGTCCGATGGAAATTAATAATCGTCTGTCAGCTGTTTATGGCGATTCTTCTCCATCCTATAAAACCGTTATATTCTGGTCAAAACAATTTAAGTGAGGTCGGGGGTCCATTGAAGATGATCCTCGCAGTGGTTGCCCAAATTCAGCCATCGCCCAAGAAACTATTCGAAAAATGGAAGAATTTATTCTTGAAGATCGACGAGTCAAAATTGATATACTATCTGAAAGTCTGCAGATCAACAGGGAACGTGTTTGGACCATTATTCATGACTATTTAGGCGTGTCAAAGGTGAGTGCAAGATGGGTCCCAAAAATGCTAACCCCATTCGATAAGCAGAATCGAGTTGAAACTTCTCAACAATTTTTGGAGCTTTGTGAAGGGCAGGAAGAAGCGATTATACAAATAATTGTTACTGGTGATGAAACATGGATTCATCACTATGATCCTGGAAGGAAACAGGAATCCATGCAAAGGAAACATAAGGGGTCTCCGCCCAGAAAGAAGTTCAAAGTACAGCATTCTGGAGGCAACGTTATGGCCACGGCCTTTTTGGACTCAGAAGGTATTTTATTGATTGATTACCTGCCACGTAAAACCACCATGAAAGGAATCTGTGTGCCGAAATTTTAGTCAAATTGGAAAAAACAATAAAAGAACTACGTAAAGAAAAATTCAAAAATTGAATTTTGCTTTTGCATGACAATGCTTCGGTACACAAAGCTGGCATTGTCCAAGATGCTCTGAAGAATTTCTGAAGTTTCAAGAATTAAATTACCCTCTTCTAGCATCTGAAATAACGACAAACGGTAATAATATGAATAATTTGGAAACACCAGACGGTTAGTAATAAAAACAGTAATAAAATATTACATAATATAAATAAAATAATAATTATGTATTATTATTTCATGATATAAGCAGAAAATTCTAAGACGTTCGCTATTTTAAAGCTAGTCACTTTGGAGGATACCCAATTGCCTAGTTCAAATGACTTGAATCAAACAATAAAATACTTATTCACAGGTGAGATTAGAGTCAACTTTATTAGTGTTCGGTTTCAAGAATGATAGTATTTGCGCAAAAAGAAACATAGATCATACTGTTTTCCAGGTATTAGAGAATCATCTGGTGATGATAGTGAAGATGATGATGAGTGGATTCAGGATAATGGGTATCAACAACGTTTGAGTGATGAAAGTGACTTAAGCTCTAGTGATAACGAAACAGAGGGCGAAGAAATTGCCGATTCACCAGAACTTGCTTCTCAAATAGCTTCTGGTAGTAGTACCAAAACAAGTAAACATCCTGATTGTAATAGAAGCACCAACACAAATAAGGGCTCAAATCCTGAATATGGCCAATAAGGGGCTTGTTGTTATCGAAAGGCTTCTTCAAGAGTATAGATCATAAGTTTCCAGAGGTGGGCCACTCGTATATACATTCCGCCAGAGATTTTTGACGAATCGAAAAGCTTTTAAGATGCCACGAAAAGATATATAAGCCGCAGCAGTACTTCTTCTTCTTGTGGTGCCATCTCCTAACGGAGGTTAGCAATCATCATAGCGATCCTAATTTTTGAAACTGCAGCTCTAAACAGTTCTACCGAAGTTTTCCCGTACCATTCCCGGAGGTTTTTCAACCACGATGTTCTGCGGCGCCCTACGGATCTATTTCCCTGTATCTTTCCTTGCATAATTAGTTGGAGAGTTGAGTATATCTCTCCCCGGGAAATATGCCCCAAATACTGGAGTTTCCTTGTTTTGATGGTAAGCAAAAGTTCTCTTTCTTTGTGCATTCTTCGCAGTACATCTTCATTGGTTATATCTTCAGTACTGCGATATCATAAAAAATGACTGCAAGAAAAATGCCCAAGAGATCGACATGCATCATTGCTTTAGGGAACTAGAAACCTTACCAGGGCAACTGGGGTTGATTCATAAAAGTGAAAATCTGTTAAATGAAACAGTGCCATTTAGAGCAATTAAGTGGATACAGGTTGATGAATTTGGTTCCTATCTGTATAAAGAAACCTATGATGCATAAACACCGTTAAAAAAAGGATACCTGTTGAAGAATACCAAACGGCCAACTAATTATGTTAACTGTGAGTTAAACCGAGTGAACACAGAGACGAAAGTGGGAATATATTGGACAAAAAATTTAAAATATCATGTTCAGCTGCAATATATGAGGAAGAATATCATTGGTTTTATGAAGACTTGTTATCGAGATACGATAGAATTCGACAAAAACCAACACAACAGAAAAGAAGGAAGACCAAATAGTCCTTGAGTTTTTTTTTTGTTTATTGTATTTTCAATAATTTTTTAATATTTTCTCACATCCTACATTACATATTAAACAGTTATTTTTTGAATGCGGTCTTTTTGTGCAATAAAGCATTACCACTTAGCACGCTCTTCAATTTGTATGTTTACAAAAATATAACAGCATATACAGTGGAAGTATATGTTATGTGCAATAAATAATTTGTTTAACAAAAACCAGCAAAAATAGCGTTTTATATTATAGCCACTACAATGCTTCTATTTAAATGATTTATATAAAAAAATGTCAAGTTGCTTGCACCAGTAATGCAAAATTCACAGAGAAATCACGTAAAATGCATTTTGTGACACTTTAGTTGATTGTAACATACCGTGTTCATCCACTCGCCCCTTCAATTGTTCTGACTTGTACATGAAGTAACTTTTACACAAAGCAAGAGAAGTTCTTTAAAAAATGCAAAGTATTAATGTATTTCTTTAGTACCTACATAACGGCAAAGGAAGATTTTTCATGGGTATAATCGAAATGCGTTTTTATTACTCATTCGGATATGGTGATAAAAAGTTTGTACCGTCGTACGATTGTAAATTTTAATTAAACATGGAAGAATTTTCAAGAGACAAGAAACATTTTTATTTATAACTGCCATTTGCAACATATTAACATTCCTTCCATAATCACTTTTACTGACACAGATACCGAAGATCGATATGACACGGCCATATATCTCCACATCTATTTTAAAAGACATCAAAGAAGCAGTTCTGGCCCTGTGTGCATTATATCGCTCCCAGAAATGCGTTTAGCGTCGTAACTCAGGCCCAAAAAATCCCCAGAAAACAATTAAACGTCATCATAACTCGCTTCGGAATCCCATAACTCAAATTACTCGGGGAAGTAAAGAATGCTCAGACACCACCAGTATTCGCCATGAATTTTAACGCGCGCCCAAAATTACACACGCCATAAATTCCGGATCGATCTAATAACGACGGCAGCAGTTCGAGTTTTATTTTACGTCTACAATACATGATCGACACGTGTCGAGATAAGGGACCCGTTTGATGTACTTTTTTTTTGTGAGGGCTTCTGTGGGTCGACGACGCCCGATAAAGGCTATAAATAATGCGGGGTGTTGTGATTATTGCGTTATGTGTCCCAGACGCGCCAACAAAGGGTGGCAGTCTAATGGCTATAATTGAAAAAAAAACTGTCGTGATAGATCGTCATGGTTTTTAATGGTTCATATTTGAAGGCGTAAAAAATATTACAACGGATGATAAAATCGAATGGTAATCTAAATGTATTATGAGTTGTTCCGGGAGTGTTGTTTTATTTGGTCTGGATGATAACATTGTCACTTGTGTATTAATTGATTAATCTACGATGCGACATGGGGCGAAATGTGTTCATTTAATTGAAAGTTTAAAATGATGTATTGGAATTAAGAAGTAAAAGCTGTTTTTGTGAAAGCAATTTCATGTATTTTGACGTGATTGCATTGTAATTCCACACGTATGTTTAGAAACTACAACAGTATAATACAGTATATTACACATTGTAAGTAACCTGTACTTTCCAAGCGTAACCAATAAATCATTGCTGAGTATTATTGCAAATAATTTCGGTGTTCGAGAGGGAGCTCGTTGCCTTTAAATTTGGGAGTGTGTGGTAGTAATTGCCTATGGTAACCCTACTGCTATAAATAACTATGCCATGGTTCATAAACTTTTAAAGCTTTACAGACATATTTTGTGACGAAGCTTTAAAGACATATTTTGTGACGAAAACCCGAAGAATATGACTGCAGAAAAAACAAAATTTAGATATTTGGATCAATAATTGCAGTCATTTAGATCCAAATATTTCTGAAAGGATTTCGATAATTACAGGTTATGTAGAGCAAAATATGTCCCATCTACTCCAGGTACTTTATTTGATACAAAAATGTTTACTTAGATTACTTTATATATTTTTAATCTTGTAGAAAACTCTAAATTTTGTTATACTTTTCATTGATAACAAATTTTCCAAAGTATTAACTTCACTTAATGTGAATATCAATCCTTAGATGTTTCAGTATTGATCTCAACTCGCAAAGCTATACACATTAACTTGCATATTAGATTTTGGTTAAAAAATAAAATCTTATAATTTTTTTATTTCTCGTGAGCTCAAATCTTACAATTATAAAAAAGTCTTCACTATTTAAAAATTTAAACGACTTTAGGAGTAAACCTCATATACAGATAAAATTCTAAAGTAAAATAAACTTTAATTTTTCAGCTCTCCAACCTCTACCAGGATGTTGGCCTCCTCTATGGTCTTACACCATTCCCTTCCATTTTTCCGGCACTCCCCTCCAGTTTCTGATTCCTACTGAACATGGATCTTCTCCTAAGCTTCCTGTATTTCTCTCTAGAGTTCTTTTTTTCTTTGTCTGGTAGCACTAGATCTTTATTCTGTAATATTCTTCTGTTTGCGTACATACTTCTGTTTTCATCCATCCTATATACATGTCATGGATAGTAGATATCCGTATTCTCTGTGATTTGATAAATTTTAATATATTTTGTTAGGATTTGTTAGGACCGCGAATTCAAAATTCAATCTTTCTCTAGGGTCCGGTTATATGATCGTGGATTATCTTTGATCGTGGTGATTTTCTAAGGCCCAAATAAAAGTAACTTTGTTTTGTTAGGGATATTTATTATACCAACATTCATTGTGAAACTTACTCGGAGATCAGTATCACACAATCATTAAGAATTTTTCAATATATTAAAAAGTATGAAAATATGACTACAACCCAGATCTTGTTTTTGCAGCATTATTGTCTAAAGTTGGAAAAACAAAATATAGGGTTTAATAAGGGTCTAAGTCTAAGGTATGTTAATTTGATCTGCAGCATTTTTGAATTTTCGACTAAGCGTTCTATAGGCAATAGCATGCCCTTAGAACGTTTTACGTTTTACATACGATCCTGAATAGTTTCTCCTGAAGATAAAAATTCTGCAAAAACTGACGTATTTTTCCGATATTTCCAATCGTCAAAAAACAAAACTTCTTATTAACTTCGGACTTTATTGAAATTGTCCTTATTTACGAAAATCTTAAAGTATCCTTATCATTATCAGATTTTTTATATAAAGTTCGAGAAGCAGCAGATACAATTTTCTCGTGAAGACAACAATTTTGCAAAAACTAACGTTTACGAGTAGGTATGTATATACATTTCAGATTATCCTATATTTCCAAATGTTTCGAAAAACTAAATATTTCTTGTTAATTTCACACTTAAATTGAACCCCAGTTTCTCCAAATTTCCAAAAATCTTTCTTATTTGCGAAAATCTGATAGTATCATTAGCTTATCAAAATTTTCATATAAAGGTGGAGAAGCAATACAATATTACTTTACATCTTGCATAAAACTCAAAATTTCTTGCACTTTTCGTACGTTTATTGACTAGATTTTCCGAAACATATAAAGTAAACCTCAATATTTACTAAAGTATAAATACTAAAATGTTTTCCAATTATTAGGTATTCCAGAATTTTCTTCCATACACTGTACCCTTACATATCTATCCACTTATCTAATCTATACACTTGGGTGAGCAAGTTATTAAATCTATAAGCTCGGGAAAAATGATACATTTTAACTTGTATATTAAAAATTGGTTCAAAATAATTAAAAACAAAACATTTCTTGTTAATTTCGTGAATCCCAGTTTCTCGAAATTGTTAAAAAATCGTTCATATTTGCTAAAATCTGAAACTATCCTTAGCTTTTCCGGACTTTTCATATAAAGTTGGAGAAGCAGTACATACTACTTTACATCTTGCATAAAACTGAAAACTTTCTTGCACTTTTCGTACAATTATTGACCTCAAATTTCCGAAAATTATTAAGTAAACCTCAATATTTCATAAAATATAAATAGTCAAATGTCCCCTATCAATAGTTCTTACAGCATTTTCTTATATACTAGAGAAAAATTATACATTTTATTTCATATTAAAAATTGGTTAAAATCTAAATAACAACAAAACTTTCTTGTTAATTACGTACTTAAATTAAATCCCACTTTCTCCAAATTGTTAAAAAATCTTTATCATCTGCTAAAATCTGAAACTATACTTAGCTTTTCCAGACTTGTCATATAAAGTTGGAGAAGTAGTACAACATTACTTTAAAACTTGCATAAAACTTAACATTTCTTGCTCTTTTCGTACGATAATTGACCACAAATTCCCGAAAATTATTTAGTAAATCTCAATATTTCATAAAATACAAACATTAAAATGTCTCTCATAAATAGTTCTTCCAGAATGTTCTAATTTCTAAACTTTCTAAACTAATTAAAACAAAACATTTCTTGTTAATTTCGTACTTAAATTGAACCCCAGTTTCACAAAATTGTTAAAAAAATCGTTCTTAGTTGCTAAAATCTGAAAGTATCTTTAGCCTATCCAGAATTTTCATATAAAGTTAGAAAAGTCTTACAATTTTACAAAATTACTATTTATCTTGCATAAATCTCAAAATTTTCTTGCACATTTCGTACGTTTATTGACCACAAATTTCGGAAAATTATTTAGTAAACCTCAATAATACATAAACGATACCCCATAATTAGATCTTCCAGAATTTTCTTCTAAACTTACGGAAATTAAACTTACATTTTAATTTGTAGATTAAAGATTGGTTAAATACTGTCAAAATTATGAATAAAAATGTGAATATGTTAAAATTTATAATGAATTGATATTAACCTGATTTCCTGCAATCTTTGTCATATATAGAAATCGGTGTAAACTCTCTTTAAAACATTCGTAAGTGGAAAATTTGTGTTTTGTAAAATGTTGCAAAAATATGTGCGTTGATTTTTGAAAATCGATGCGCATCAGCGGCATGAGCTACGAAATCACCGTACATCTTACGTATCTAGCTAAATCAATCCTAGGGAGTGCCTTGTGCCGGTAAGTTTGGTGTCCCATTAATGTCCAAGTAAAAACTAATTAGATCAAAAACTAATTAAAGTTACCATCTTAGTCTTTCCACGAGAGTTGTTATCTGAGATGATAAATTTATAATTTCGTGGTCCTTTTTTTTCAGACGAGCACACTGGGTCATGTTGGCAGCAGAGTGGAGAAACTGGCCTTCCACAACCACACCGAGTGCAGCTGTCTGAAAATAGGAACGACACCTGTGGATGTTGAAGCTCCTCCTGAAAATCTTCGGGCAGCACGTTCAGGACTTTCGATGCGCAATGCGCCTAGTCTGTTTGCTTTGAATTCGTTCAGGTAATTGTATAATTTTAATGTATTTGCACAATTACTGCAAGTGCTTCTCAGTGAATTAACTGAATTTCTTTATAGCTGCAATTGCCCTGAGGTGTTTATAGCGAAGATGAGGTATGATGGCAAGTGCATCTGCGATTGCGGCACTTCCAACATGGATTGCAATAACATGAAAAGGGGAAAAGAGCATTTTTCTCTGCGAGATAGAAAGTAAGTAGCTAAATAAACTATAAACTTCTGTAACATATTAATTACCGTATTCCTCAGACAATAAGATTGTATAATAAAAAAAAATATTATCATCGAACGCACCGAAATTTTGAGTCCAATTTTCTACGTAAAAAGATGCATCTTATAATCCGAAAAATACGGTAATCATTATCGTCTGATTTCTTAATTTGTTACTGTACTAGTAAAACAACGATATTTACAATATTAAATGATATTTCAATTAAGCAACTTTTTCGACTAAAAAAAGAAAAAGAAGAAGAGCAAAAAACTCACGAAAATATTTTTTTTTTTGAGTTACCTGTAGGTGTATTGAAATGTTAAAAAGTCTACTTAGGTACCTTCTGACAATCAGATATCGGGAACTAAGTTGTTCGTAGCTTTGAACCTTTCTCGACCTTGTGGAAAACCATTTCCTACTTCTAATCCTACATTGCTTTAAGTTCTTACGCCAGAATAGCTCTTCCCTTCCTTTAGATATTTTCAGTTTCTCTGTATATGGAGAAACTATTTGGATTCTTAAACATAATCCTAATAAAGATTCAAAATCTCATTAAGCTGAGATATTTGAGGAAATTAAAAGATCAGTTAATTAATGAAAAATTTCGAATTCCTAACAAAGAAATAACCGTATTCAAGTGTCTTCATAGTTATTTACAAACCAAGTGCGGGAACACAATTTTCCCGCATGAACGCAATTTTGAAGCATGAGCGACCGAAGGGAGCGAATGCTTCATCTGCGTGAATGCGGGAAAATGATTCCCGCAAGTGGTTTGTACATTTTTTTTTGAAACGAACAGAACGATCAGCATAAACTCAAATAATTTTCATTCCGTTTCAAAATATGAAATAAAGCAAGCCATGGCTGTATAGCAAAACAATGATTGTTACTTTGACAGTTGATTTTTTAAAGCCTGTCGTTTAAAGTCTCAGTTTCTAATAAAATGTCTTCCGATTCGGATATAAGTAGTTGTACACCTCCGGAAATCCGCAATGCCGCTAATACGGCAATTAAAAATTTATTGCCGGATAAATCCAAACGAAGGTACGAGTTGGTATACTCGAAATTTATGGATTGGTGCAGGTTAAACAAAATACGGACTTATTCAGAAAATTGTTTGCTGGCATATTTTCAAACCTTTTCAAGCAAAAAGTCGCTATGGTCCACTTACTCTATGCTAAAGTCCTGTCTACTAATACACAATAAAGTAGATATTTCCAAATTTACGAAATTTTACGCATTTCTCAAAAAAGAAACGTATAACCTGAAACCGAAAAAATCCAAGGTATTAGAAAGTCATGAAATTGACAAATTTATTCATGAAGCCAATGATAACTCATTTCTGTTAATGAAGGTACGTACACAATATGTTTCATTAATCGATATTATTCTATTATTCTATAATATGTTTTACAGGCAGTAGTAATATTGGGCATTTCTGGCGCTTGTCGCCGCGATGAATTATGTAAAATGTTAATTGATCATATCGAGTTTAAACATGAAATGGTACTTGTTAATGTACCAGAGACCAAAACTAATATTTCTCGACGTTTTGTGGTGATCAATCCAGAATGGATAAATTTATTGTTAAAATACAAAAATTTAAGAGTAGGGACAAATAAACGTTTCTTTTTGACCTACAGAAATGGGAAATGTATTAATTCACCTATTGGTCTTAATACAATTGGCAAAATACCTTGCTCTGTGGCACAGTACCTTCAGCTAGAGGCTCCACAGGCCTACACTGGTCATTGCTTTCGAAGAAGTTCAGCTACTTTACTTGCAAACAACGGTGGCGATTTACTGACTCTTAAAAAATTTGGCGGTTGGAGATCTTCAAGCGTGGCCGAAGGTTACGTCGATGACTCTGTGCAGAGTAAAATTAACGTAGCTGAAAGATTGATGCAACCAGCTCCGGGACCTTCATCTCAAGTTGAAAACTATACAATCTCTGAAACTCTTAATGTGTCGCACACTATATCTAAACCCGATGCCGTGGAAAGTTCGGGAATTTGCATTTCAAATTGTACTAATTGTACGATAAATGTGTACAATAATAACCCTGCTTAAGTCGATGTAGATCGTTCACAATAAATAATTATGTATTGATTTATTTATGACAGTGTTTTTTTGCCGTTTTCCCGGTCTACTAGACCGGGAAATACGGATTTCCGGTTGTCAATAGAGTGCGTCAAATGTCACTTTCGAGGCGGTGAGTTCAAAAAACAAATTTCTTTGCTCTCCTGTAAATTTTGTTGAAATGGACATAGCGTGTTATGGAAAGACACGTCTCATCTGCAAGTAGTCTCGCAAATGCGCAACAGTTCATATTATTCAGAATTTAAAATTTCATGCTAATTGTGCTCGGGAGTCTGTGGCTGTTCTGTTATAGTCATTATTCACCCAAGTTTTAAGTGACTGCAATTAAAACTAGCGAAATAAGTGAAATATTTTCGCATCCCAATACAGGGTGGTCACTTTTACGACGCCCACTATTATGAACTATTAAACGGAAATATATACAGAGTTGGTCAAATGGGATGAAAGTTTCTCATTTTTGTGCCTTTCAATATACTGAAACGAAATCCGGGATATCTTGCACAGTTCCTGAAATGTCGCTGAAAAACTGAAAAAATACACTTTCCTTTTCCATTTATAACTTTTTTACTTTTGAAGGAAATGTTACCAAACTTGGCACTCTTACATTTTTCGACGTAAGCTTTAAGATGACAGTGCCAAACATTTTCTGCGCCAACTAGATGCCCAAATTTTCATAGTCGACTTTTGATTTTCTTATGGCCGCAATATTGTATTTTAATAGCATTCAAAAGAGCGAAATAATCCGATTTCAACCATGTATAACACATGGGTAATCTGACATTATTTACCACCAAAAACGTAAAATTACCTTCAAAAGTAAAAAAGTTATAAAAGAAAAAGGAAAGTGCGCTTTTGCTGTTTTTCCGCGATATTTCAGGAACTATGTAAGATATCCTTTTCAGATTTCTTTTCAGAATATTAAAAGGCATGAAAATAAGAAACTTTTCTCCCATTTGACCCGCTCTGTCAATATTTCCGTTTAATAGATCCTAATGGAGGGCGCCGTAAAAGTGACCACCCTGTATAAGGCGATACTATAGAACTCGTGCATATGCATATCACAGCTACATCTAGAAAAACATCCCTATGTTTCGTAGGTATCGCAAGACGTCATCAATCTGGGATAACTCGAAGATCGAAGATATAAGCGCAAAAACGAAAACCAATCGAAAACGCATTGATTAATTATGTGTTGGCATGTTATGTGTTTTTATTAAACAATGTTCAAGAACTTGTAGCAAAAGGCAGAAGTGTTAGATAGAAGACATTTAAATGAATTTATGCTGATTCATAGATTTCTTACGCGACACACGCTACGATTTGGCAATGCTATCGCTAAAGAGATTTTCAACGCGCATAACACTGTTTAAAATGCCCATAGCGATAGCATTGCGTCTCTTAATAATTTTCATTTTTAACTTTTCAACAAAATTGTAAACATGCACTGATGCGCCATCTTTCGGTTGCTCCTATAAGATATGGTTTCGAATCGTGGAAAGCAGCAAAACATTTAAATTTACAACTATAATAATAATAATAATATTCTTTATTTCAGATTTTGTAAAATACAAACAAATGAATGGGTGTTAAAGTTACATTATAGAGGCATCAAAATTGATTGTCTTAAATCTTACAATGACAAAATTAAATTTACTGCACATTGAGTATACCAAGCTACATGCGAGATGTATAAGCTCAATAATTGTTATTATATTTATAAACAAGAGAATTATGAAATCTTACACAAAAATTCAATAAATATTTAAAAAATACTTACCTCTTAGTTCTCACACAAAAGTATTATAAATCATATAATTGTTTCCAATTGATTAGTGATGCAATGTAGGTATTAACAGTAATAAAAGGAAATTGCCTTCAAGCATCAATGACCTTGGTTTGTAAAGCAGTATTTCTCATGTGCACTTTACTTTTAATTAATTACAAGTAACGATCCACCTCTCATTAAAAATCACTTCCTTTCACTTTCAGGTGCATAATCGAGGATAAGTGCGGCGTGCCCGTCTGTGAGTACGGCGCATACCTGAGGAGCAGGGGCCGGTGTCCACGCAAGCAGGAGAAGCTCGAGGCTTACGCCGGCGTCACCACAGCCCGCAACCTGAACTGACTAGCATAATTTAAAGCCAGTGATACTTCCGATAGATCTGATTAACGAGTATTCTTTTAGATGGAATCTAGGTGTTTCTTTTTTATCGCAAAGCAAACAAATATGTGTACCTAGCGTTAAAAGTGTTTGCATGTAGGTGTACAAGCGTTCTCTACCCGTCTAGATTGTTACTGTAAACCGATTAGTGTGGTGGCCGAGGGCAACGCCATAATTTATTTCGTCAACTAGTCCTTGATAAATGTATGTTTTTTTTTATATAAATTTTAATATAATTACATCATTAATGTTAGATATAAATAGTGAATTGCTGTAAATATGATATAGCTTCCTGAATAAATCTATACATTTCAACGTTGTTCAACTGTTAGCTTAGTGTGTTTGCTGAAGCTATGTAATACATACAAGAAGTTTATTATTAGAACAGTGTAAGTGTAGATTATCAAAATAAAATATCGATACGTAAACTCACTGAATCATCTATCAATATGTACTACTTTAACGCATTTTGCATAATCCTCCGCTTTGAATTAGCAATGTTTTAACTTTAGGTGAACGTCTAGAAGAGAATATTGGTAAGAAATTAATAACATAATATTGTTTTTAGAAAACATTTATTTGCTCAATAAGCAAACGAAATTGAAGAAACCCTAAGACACCGAACAACAACGATGTCCATTTGATATATACATCTCCTTTTAAAATCTGTTTAAACATTTATAAAATATATGTATTTGCTAAATACATAACAGTTAATAAAAGCCGTCGCATCTATGGTACTGACCTAATCTATTCACAATCAGTTTCATCGTGAAAACGAGGGTTCGTCGAAAAATGGCAGTAGATCGTTTCATACACGGTTTGATTGCAGACGAAGATGTCTAGCGATTCTCAATTCATTGATAAGACCTGGAATATTGCTTGACACACGTTAGCCTGATATAAGTTAGGCATACAAAATTGATATGCATGTAAATAATCTTATCAATGAATCCCCCAATTACTAAAGACACGTAAGTATCGATTAAGCTAAAGTGGCCGATTTCCTATGTCACATAACACCTAGAATTCGTAAATATTGTCTGATTGACGTGCTGAACGTCCCGGAAAATAGGAATCCGTCCCAGGCAACGTAAATTACACGGCTTGATATATCTCTATAATAAATTCGCTTTATGTTTTATTGACTTCAAAATACTACCCCGTAAACCTCTAGATCTCTTTGTCTTTATTACCCTCTCTACTGTTAACGTTTATCAGCCATCATACGGCTTTTTCATAGGGTAGCAGTCTCCTGATCCATTTCAGCAACTCTTCAATTTCGTTCTTCTTCAGCTCGTGCAATGTGCTGCGCAGCGGTTTGAACTCGCCTTTAATACCCAATTCAGTTAACGTATCAAAAGTGTCTTGCCCCCAAGAAAACGGCACCAATGTGTCGTTTTCACCATGGTACATCAGCAGAGGAACTTTCGACGGGTTTTCTTTGAGCTGACTGTAGATTACCGACTCGTTATTAAGGAACGATGAAAGAGCGAATACTCCAGCCAAACCCGGCACCCATCTGTAGGCTGTGTGTAGTGCTAAAGCGCCACCCATTGAGAATCCACCTGTAAGTCGACGAGTTCTTAAATTGCATATGTTGAATTATTAGGGAATTACCAACGATGATTTTATCTAGTGGTACTCCCGACTTGACCTCCTCGTCGATTAGTTTTTTCACTTGCACCCCCATGGATTCCACAGTTTCCAAATGCTCAGGGGCATCCGGGGTGATGTCGATCCGATCAAACCAAACATTACTATGCTGAAATTTTAGTTCATTAACCTCCATTAATACCCAAGATAATGGAGTTTAAACAAGTATCTGCCAAATCTATTTCCATGAAATATTAGAATATTATAACAAACAAAATGTGGAAAGTGACAGGAAGCATTCTAAGGAAACCCAAATGGAACTCTTAAGAGAAGGATTAGGAAAATCGAGACTAGCATCCAAAAGAGAAGAATTAGGATTAGGAATGGAACTCTTAAGAGAAGGATTAGGAAAATCGAGACTAGCATCCAAAAGAGAAGAATTAGGATTAGGCCCTAAGAGAAGGATTAGGCTTCTAGGAAAATTTACACAAGCGGAAAATGATAATCAGAAGACTTTAGAGAAAGTTTTGATCCTACATCTTTAAACGAGGAGTTTAGAAAGACATTGTTTTTCAACTTATTCTCATTTGAAATTTCTACACTAGCTGTAACGCCTTGATACCAGTTTGATAACATTTCTCGTCCTAGTCTTTAAACTTATTTAACAAAATAAAAAACCTGTACTGCAGCTAGTTGCTTATAACTCCTTAAAAAAACATTTACTTACTTGTCCATTTAGAGGTGTGTATGGTCTTGAAGGGGCGCTCGGAAACAAAAACTTTATATGTGGCACAGTGAAGTCCCCAACCAAGAACTTGATCCACTCCAAGATTCCCGAACCTGTGTCTCCTAAATGAATTATTCAAGTCTTATTATAGATTCATGAAAAAAATGCGACATTTATGGTCAAAAATCTGGGGCAAAGATTTGACCTTTTGAGGTTAAGCTCACCTGATCCATGGAAAAATATGACTGAGGCGGTGTTCACCTTGTTGGTCTGCCTGATGATCTTCAGGGGAATCTTGGACGTCATCTCAGTGAAAATTTATCAGTAATATATATAACTTTCAAACAGAAAAACGTTTAAAAGGGCAACAAACAAAATGTAGGCAACCAAACGTACAAATGTCAACTTAAAAGTGCAGTATAAGTGTTGCCACACGTCTGACACCAAAAATCAATGTTGGAAGTTTAGAAGAAAAAAATAGGAAATAATTAAATAAACGAAAAGTTAAAAATAAATTGTTGAATTTGATAATGTACGAGTATTTCTGATTAATTATATTATATGATTAGGTTTAAAACTGAATTTCATTGTTAATTGCCCATAGGCGTAACATCATTTTTTTCTTATATGGGTAGTAAAGCCCAGAGAAATAGGAACATAGGTGGATCCTAAAAAAAGGCTTTAGATCTGACATAACTTTATTTTATGTTGATGAATCAAATTAATAATTATATATTTTACCTTGTATCTACCTTACCTTCAGTGTATCTTAAGATCGTCGGCTTACAAGTGAAATCACTTAAGTCAAAAACTATAAAATGTGTGAAACTGCAACTAAAGTTTTATATTCTGCTATTACCTTTTCTACTCAGTCATTTAATGAGTTAAGAATTTGGAAGTTCGGCTGCAGGACCCTTTACTATACCCCTGCTGAGCCTGAGATTTGTTACAATTTAGTAAACCAACAAAATAAAACTAAAAACAGCAAAAAAATGACTCCATTTCACTTGTAAGCATTAACTTTTGTAAATGCCATGAAAAAAAAAGAATGTTCTTATAAGTAGAATGATTGAAGCATATATTTCAACGGCTTCAATAGTTTTATATTCATAGGTGCAGCAGAAGCCTGCAATACGCCATTCTCAAGCTAATCAATTCAATAAGCTCAGATATATTTGAAGAAGAATGACTGAATGTTGCATAGTCTTGTGAATTATGGAAAGGAGAGCAAATTTGAAAATACTAACAAAGCGGGATTATTCAATTGAGAAATTAAGAAGAAGACAAGGAAAACAAAAGATACATAGCTCCGCCCAAAATGCAAAGATATTAAAAAAAGACAAGAAGCTTTAATCTGTACAAGAATCAAGAGAGTTTGGTGGCCAGGAACAACTTGATGAGCAGAAGCTGGAAATGTCGTCTTTAGAAAATCTACAAGAGTTGAAGATTTGTAAAATTATATTGTTATACTGATTAAAAATTGACAAACATTGATATCTGCGACTAAACTTTGATGCCTGCCTCTCTCAAACAAATCTTGAAAGCAGAAGTTAAGAAAGCTATTAGAAAATGGAAAGACGCAAATGCATCTGAACTTGTTGGTGTTTATTTGCAATTTCTCAAGTTTTTGACGACGATGGCTTCAACACAATAGCTGGATTTTTAATTTAATTGAAGTAACCAGGGAAATAATCGAAGAATGGCTGTCAACATTGCCTTTTTACAGGGTGGCGCAATAGAATCAGACGTTTTTCAAAGTGCTCTGAAATTGTCAATTTTCAAGATAAATGGTTGAAATAGAGTAATATTGAAAATTTTTATGAAACAAATTGGACAACTCAATTTTGCAAAATGTTGTTGATGCATTCTTGGAGTGGATCGCCGAAGTTCCGCAAGCTCTCTAAAACATGTCATTTGGAATGGTACCAATTTCTTCTCGGATTCTTGAATAGTTCCGGTCCTATCAATCCTAACACCATTCCCGGTTATGGACAGTCAAGATGTGATACTCGTATCTACATTTTTGGAGAAAATAAGTTATGACCATCAAACTTTGCAGAGAAAAATGCTGCTCGGTTTATAATTAGATCCAACTTACTTGAAAATATTTTCAACGATTAAATTAAACCAATATACACTCATATCTTAAAAATAAATTCAACTATAATTTTAGAGACAGGTTTAGGAACAGGTTTACGTTTAGAAACGGGTTTTAGGAACAGGTTTATGCTTCTGCTGTAAATTGGTGCAATGAATTACGATGTATTAATCTTAACCGTCGATATTTAGAAATACTATGACAATATATACTATCCCTGCCAATTATATAATTAATTTTTTTTAAAAGGTTGACATAAGTTCTAGATTAATTAATTCATTTGTCCTATTCATATTGGAAAGCAATAAAAGTATCTAGAATTAAGTCAAAATGTCCTCCAGCCGCCATATGCTTGGGAGGCAACTTTTGATCGTTATAGATTTATAAACCCTTTTGGTGCGTTTGAAAACATACCACATGTTCTAGACATATCAGTAAAAGGAATTTAAGGTTATAATTATTGCAGTGACAGTTGCTATAAAATACGTACAAAGTCGAACACGAATACGAACAATCGCTGCCAACACATAAATTAATAACTTTTATTTATTAAAACATGAAGTTTATGGTCAGCTAATATTTCATTATTCTATAAAAGCTGCATTATATTATATTTTAATATAATATTTACATTTTTTTTTATATTATATATTTTTTTATCTTAAACAACATAAATATACTTCTATCTAAAATTATTAAATATACTCTTCCAAAATAAAAATAAATAGTCGCAAAAAGAACCACACAGTATCACCTGCATCTACATTAGTATTGATTTAATTAATTGCAACTATTCATGTTTTATATCTGGTACGCCTATGCGTTCTATTTACTTTTTCCTCTATTGGCATGCCTTCCCATTCATTGTCGTGGCTGGCCCAGCTGTACGTTTCACGATAAAATGACAGTGTGTGTAAATAGTGGTTGCTGATGGTCGACAAACCTTTGCCATCGATTCTAGTCTGTGATCGTAATTGTGATAAAACGTTTAATTACCGCATCAGGCTAATGATTGTAAGGAACCACTTTTAGGTGAGTCATCGGTTGTTTTTCGCGCAACATCAGTCGTATTATTTTATGTTTTTTAATTTATTTGTTTACTGCGATTGCGGTTTTTGCGATTTATTAATGCGCAAAATGTAGTGATGATGTTTCAGGTAATCAAATAATAAAGACATTGCTGGTAATCGATTGGGGCGCAAAATTTATGCGCTGCCTAATTAATTGATGGCAGTGATAATTTATTAATTAGATTCGCGTTTTATCTCGAACCCTCATTAATTATGAACGTTAATTGAATAGAGAGAAATTGCGAACAAAGGTATTATTCGTGACCGTTTAATAATTAAAATAGTTCTCTGTGGGTACACGTGCGAGAGCCATTGATTGTCAAATCTCGTTTTTTGCCGCAATTTTTTAACACAAAGCTATCTTGAAAAACAAATATGACGCATATTATGTTGTAAACCACAAGTTACTTCACACAATAACATTATATTTCTAATTTTATCTGTAATTTTTTTTTTCAAGTTTTACCTAGTAACAGTTAATTGCATTAGCTTATTATGTGTTACCACAAAAACCTTGAAATGAGGCTCATTGAGGTCAATATATCTTGTATTTCTTTGTCGAGTAATTTGTCACTAAATGCAGTTAAATAGTTTCAAAAAGTTTGGGGAAAAGAGGTATAATTATTTGTAGTTTCAAATTTTAAGCGGAATATTCGATTATATTCGATTGTAATAATCGCAATAATTGAATAAGAATTGATTATGTTTTCGAATAAAATACTCGATCACTTTCATTAAATATAATTTCAATTACCTACTTCAAACCTATAAAATAATCGATTATAGAAAATGTATCGATTATTTTAATACACTAATATTAATTACACTAGTAATCGATTTATTAGTATATAAAACTGCGGAGTGTTTTATTAGATAATTGATCGATTATTTAATAATTTTTAAATGCGGTACCAAAAATAATCGTTTTATTAGTCTCTAAAACTGTGGAGTGTTTTATTAGTCTGATAATAATCGAGACTTTAATCATATAAATCACTCTTGTATTTTGTTCGAGTGTCAATAATTTTATACAATCGATCAATGAACAATAATGTAGTATTTTAATTGTTGATACCTTTGTTTTTATAATCGGCTATAAATTTCTAATAATCGAAATAATCAAATATTGTTATTCAATACAAAATTCAATTATTTCGTACTGACGGAATAAGAGATTATTCGAATAATCGATTATTTTATCAATTCTAAACTTTAAAAAATATGTATCAATGGTTTTAGTCGTAAATTATAATCGATAATTGATTAATGACAATTAATTGATTAGTTCGATAATTGAATTCGATAAACATCGGTATCAATTGTTATATTCGAGCAAATTAATGTATTTTCAAAAATATTCGACTGTTTTATACATCTAGTTAACAGTCATCCCATAAAATACAGCTTAAAAACAATCTGAAGGGTGCTTTGCCTTGTCCTTAATATTGAACGACTTTTATCTAGTTTTCGAGATGCCAATGGTGGGCATTGAAATACGAGGCACCTTGTATTCGAACTTGAAGCTACAATTAGCCTAAGTATGGAGAGAAAAACGTCTTACCACCTTTTTTTTAGTAAATTCTCAAATTGATAATATCGATTTTTTTATGCCCGACATAATCAGATTGAGTTAAATTGAGAACTTTTTCACCAACCAACTGAATTTTTGAAGATGTGTCGACTAATAATTCCAATTGATTTTATATTAAGTACAGGGTGTTCCAAACTGGACGCCGGATTGTAAATTCGCGCCATATTGTTTTTGTTTTACTGTTGGTAACTTTGATGCTGTATTATAAGTTATAATCTTTGATTCTTCCTATAACAAAAAAAAAAAATAATACATCGCATTTAGGGCTCTGGATCTTCTAAATCCTCGCCTGATTCATGAAAAGCAAATGCGCCCCGCGTATGGAGTGGATTATCATAACATGATAACAGAGTGTTTTAAAATCAGTTTCTAGATGAAATGCTCTTTACAATGGTGTATCACAAGTATCATTTTGCTAATCGACTTTATGCTAATCGAAATTTTTCGCTGTTTTAATGCTATTAAAATCCAATATTTCGGCCATAAGAAAATCAAAAGTTGACTATGAAAATTCGGGCATCTAGTTGGCACCGAAAATGTTTGGCACTGTCATCAGAACGCTCACGTCGAAAAATGTAAGAGTGTCAAGTTTCGTAAAATTTCCGTCTAAAGTAAAAAAGTTATACCAGGAAAAGGAAAGTGCACTTTTTCAGTGTTTCAGCGATATTTCAGGAACTGTGCAAGATATCCCGGATTTATTTTCAGAATATTAAAAGGCATGAAACTAAGAAACTTTTCTCCCATTTGACCAACTCTGTATATATTTCCGTTTAGTAGATCCTAATGGTGGGCATCGTAAAAGTGACCACTCTGTATTGGCGTGCGAAAATGCTTCGCTTATTTCGCTAGTTTTAATTGCAGTCACTTAAAACTTAGGTGAATGGTGACTATAACAGAACAGCCACAGACTCCTGAGCACAATTTGCATGAAATTTGAAATTCTGAATATATATATATATATGATATATGTATATCTCAAATAGAGAAGATTAACTAGGAGATGAACTATTGTTTAAAAAAAAAAACTGTGCTTAAGGAATTATTTGTAAGGAAGTACAGATTGTTTTAATTTACATTAACAACCTTAATATGAGAAATCTAAGAAAGATATTGTTTTTAAGTCCAGAGCTTAAGAGTTTCGATTCCTGGGCATTTTTTTTTTCGATTTAATACCTCAAGAAAAATGTATTTGATAATATTACAACAACTATTATTAAGCTAAAATAAGCATTTATATCAGAATTGATTTAAATATGCTCTATTCGTTTGTTATGTGATTTCTAAAAATGGATCAATTACAGAATGACTATGCATTTTATTGTATTGTATTTATATACTATATTATAATCATTTATTTGATGGGAGAAAATAGTTATTTAAGCATTAAGAGAGGTAAGTATCATTTACCAGCCGAGGTCGAGTTTGCGCCCGAGCGACAGCGAGGGCTAGCAATAAAGACCGAGACTGGTCAAAACTTACCTCTCGAATTGCTTATAACTGTTTTTCCACTCCTGTAGTTGGTTTAATTGTTTGTGTTTGATTAATTTATTTTCGCAACATGAACAAAATGTCAGTACGGCTTTGGTTGCTAAGACTATTTTTCAAACAAAGTGTGAATGTCAGAAATTGCATTCGTTTAGTTGTAAAATCAATTTCAATGAAAATAAACAAGAAATGGCAATTGAAGAAGCTGCCTGTTCCTTCCTACTGCCGGAGAAGTCGAAGGGGTGTTATCAAAATGCGTATAAGTGTTTTAAAGACTGGTGCCAGAGAAAGAACGCTATTGAAATTATTTTACTTACTTCCCTGAGGGAAGTAAGTGATTACTTACTTCCCGTTGCTCATAGTAACCAAAGCTTGATCGGTAAGTGGGGCTTACTTCCACCAAATCAATGTTACAACAGTGTAGTTACCATGCAGGGAGTGGAAAAAATATATTATATAATTTATTTAAGCAACATAATTGTGGTAAAATCATCTACTCTTTTTGTTATCAGCATTTTGATGTTCGATTATATGAATTATTTGATTACTTTGCACATTTCTTGTAAGATTTAATGCATCAAAAACAATACATTTGGTGCTACTAGAACAACGTTTAATAGCAGCATTTATTCAATTATTCATGAAACAAAAACCTCGTGCTATGAATATTATTCGTTTAAAATCGACTATTCACTTCAAATGATACACTTTTAATCGATTAAAACTGATATGCATTTTATTGCAATACTATAATTGAATATAGAAAAATAATAGCGTATTTTAGGCCGTTATTGAAAAATAATTGATTATTTTATCAGGACTTTGATAATAAAATTGATTACGTCATTGTTTGATTTTATTTTATTCGATGACTGCCCGGCAATTGGATTAGTTGACATTTTCTTGTGAATCTCAGAGATTTTAATTCCTGAGTAGTTTTGCTAAGATTTGGTGCATCATTGAGATTTGAAAAGAATCTGTACTTGTGATCTGTGATGGAGTGATTCTGTTTATACAATTTTATTTGTAGTCTCTTAAATTTAAACATCTATTTTATTAATACGCTAATTGTACATATTATGTCATGTTTCATATTGTTATGTCCATTGATATATAGTTTTGAGTTGTCTGTAAACTTGAACACAAATAAAATTTAAGGTTGTTATATTTAGTACTTACTGGTAAGTAATATTTATTTTACACTTTTATTTTATATAAAGTTAGAAAAAAAACTAAACAATATAAATAATAGTTCAATAATATCCAAAACACAAACAGAAAACGATAGAAATACGACATATTATAAATCATTCACATTTGAAGGAAATATAACAACAAAATTAAGCAAACACTTAAACATTATAACATTAAAAAGTCCTTTTCAACCAAACACACAATCCAAACATAACTATTTAACGCTAAAGATAAAACAAACTTTTTAGATAAAAATGGAATTTACTCAATAACCTACAACGATTCTGGTGCAAAATACATTGGAGAAACCGGAAGACCTTTAAAATTAAGAATAAAGGAACATTTAAGAGACTTGAGCCCGTATCTATAGTCCGTACTTGAGCATGAGTACGACTCAAGTCGTATATTTGGTTGCGTATTTTCTATATACGTATATGCACCAAACGCAACCAAATATACGACTTGAGTCGTACTCAAGTTCAAGTACGGACTATAGATACGGGCCATAAACATTTCATATTTTGGACTACACCTACATTTTCACAATCATTCTCTCGACATAAACAAAAATACTAAACTCTTACACAATACAGATAAAGGCTTAAAACAAATTTTATTAGAAGCTTTTGAAGCAGATAAAACTATCAACACAGAACACAACATACAGTGCCTTAATGACCAAACTTAATTAACATTTAAACATCTTTATAAATTTTTAAATAATCCATTTAACATATAAAACAATTAACTTAAACTTCAAACAGACATCTTTCAAATTTAAAAATTCAAATTGATTACAAATATTTATCGTAAAATATAAGATCAAGATATAAACATATTAAAATACGTAAGTAAATAACTCTTAATATATACATATATAATAACTAAAACACTTATATAAGATAAATAATGCAATTTTTTACTTTGTAGGTATCACCGTTTATTTTGATAAAGTGACTAGTTTCGACCGAACAGTCGGTCATTTTCAAACATATAATGTATCACGAAGTAAAAGCCTCCAGTGTTAATAAAACCTATTTAAGAATTGATTTTATACTAAAATTTATGCTCCAAACAAATACAGTTTCACTCATTTTAATTTATCTCAATACTAAAAAATTACATAAATACTAAATAATTTATACATACTACAACAATAAACACATAACAAATATTATATTTTATATTTAAACATTTGTGTAACAAACTTGACTCTAATTTATATTTGACATAATTATTGTATTCTTCGTAGATATATCATGCCTCTGATGATGGTTTTTTAGAAACCGAAACTAGTCAGGTGAAATAAAATAAATAAATAATAAAATAAAAATAATTCTACCAGTAAGTACCTAATGATAATACCTTAAATACATAACTGGTAATTTATGGATAAAACCTTAAACTTAAAATGATGATTATTATTATATTTAGAACACTATTTCTTAGGAATTTAAATTAAGGAACGTATACATTTAAATTTTTGGGCGCAGTTTTTGGTACTATTTACTGGAACAATAAAAGAAAATTAGATTATATTACTTTTATTTAGCTTGTATTTTATTTTCTGAGTGCAGTTTTTGCTACTATTTACTGAAACAATAAAAATAAATTGGATTATATTAATAATAATAATAATATTATAATAATAATAATATAATAATAATAAATATTATTATATTACTTTTATTTAGCTTTTGTATTTTATTTTCTGAGTGCAGTTTTTGGTACTATTTATTGAAACAATAAAAAATAAATTAGATTATATTACTTTAATTTAAGAAGTTCATTCTCTTCTTTTTTGTGCTATCTTCTTAACGAAGGTTGGCGATTACTCTGGTGAAAGCTTCTCGATCCTGAGCTGCCCTTCTCTAAATCATTCTAACGTGAATTTTAAATGTTCAGATACTTCGTATTTTTGATGTCTCAGCACAAGTCCCAGCTTCAATCAGGATGAATCCTGCAAAGCAATGAAAAAAATCAAATTACTGTAATTTCAGTTGGTAGTAATTTTCAAAGCTGTTTGTAAATTTAGACTAATTTTCGTCAACAATAAAGCGTTAATTTTTATGTGTGCATGTTTTATGCATGAATCATCAGATAATTCCCCTCCATACTAAATTACAATGTGAAATAATACGATAGTTAATATTAATTTATTTTCGGGTTAGATTGGATAACGTAAATTATATCCTCAGCAAACAATTATGCAATAATCTTCTTAAAGAAGGTTGGCGATTTCTCTGGTGAAAGCTTCTCGATCCTGAGCTGTCCTTCCAAATCATTCTAACGTGAATTTTACATGTTCAGATACTTCGAATTTTTGATGTCCCAGCTTCAATCAGGATGAATCCTGAAAAGCAATGAAAAAATCAAATTACTGTAATTTCAGTTGGTAGTAATTTTCAAAGCTGTTTGTAAATTTAGGTTAATTTTCATCAACAATAAAGCGTTAATTTTAATGTATATGTACTATGCATGAATCATCTGATAATTCCCCTCCATACTAAATTACAATGTAAAATAATACGATAGTTAATATCAATTTATTTTCGGGTTAGATTGGATAACGTAAATTATATCCTCAGCAAACAATTATGCAATAATTTATGGCATAAAACACCTGAGAGCCGAAACTGAGAGATACAATGCCCAACGCGCGCTTCATTTGAATGCATATTATGTTAATTTCTATCATCTATATTCTAGCAGCAGCTTTTAGACTCCCATCGCATCCCACAACCTATATTTCTGTAACGAAATGCGAAATGCTCTTTTAGATATATTATATGATAATGCCTCGAGCTTCTTTATTGCCTCATATATCTTGTAATATGCTTATCAAGTCCAAAGCATAACTATATTTTAGTATTAAACTAGGCAATAATGTAAATTTCGTGACTATTTCGTATCGTAATATTTATTATTGCACCAAAAACTTTACTATTACAATAAAAATAATATCGTCCATATGGATAGTCGACCTTAGTAGCTACTAATGCTAATTAGAATGTGATTAATCCTGCAGAAACTACATTCAGTGATGTACTTTCTAAAAATTTTTAGTATCTAGTAAGGTTTAGACGCTACTAAGCTCACTATGCATATGGTTGTATATGTTTTATTTCAATTGCTTACTGTTTTTAATTGGTCAAAACTAAAAATTAGGGGCACATAATTTGATTGCAATTTTAAATACAAGTTGTACCTAAATGATTGTAATTACGTAACCATGTAAAACATTTTGGTTCCGCTCCAGTAAAAATAGTTCTATTTTTGACACAGCCAACTTCATTTACACTCATTAGACATGAAATGGCAATACAAGTTATCTTCATGCTATTCTAGTTTTTATTGTGGAATTTCATATCTAACTGCTCAAATACGAAATTATTATTAGTTTCAGCAATATTTGTGACTTCCAAACACATGAAAAGACAACAATGAAGAATTATTTAAAGACATTTCACTTCATTACTCATGAAGATGCCATTAAAAGCTATCTTCATGCAATTCAAATCTCAATTGTGTCAATCGATATTTTACCACTCAAATACTAAATTATTATTAGTTTCAGCAATATTTGTGGCTTCCAAGCACATGAAAAGACCACAATGAAGAATTACTTAAGGGCCCAAGAGTTTAAATGTACATTATTTACATAACCTTACTTTTAAAGTCGAGGGCAATCTTAAATTGTGTGTACACTCATGCTCACATAAATCTAGTACAAGAAATTAGGTTAGAATAGCAATTTTATATAGTAATTTCAAATTTCATGTACTAGATTTATGTGAGCATGACTGTACATAAAAATAACCAGATATGCATGAAAATGAAGTCCTCACAGGCAACATCCCCAAGTGGTTCAGATTACTATACGGCACAAACAAGCTGTAAACTGAAAATCATGCAGGAATTAATGAAATAAACGAGCTGCGACAAATGTAATAATTGCTCCGCTTTAAATCTGACAATGTTACAAAATGTTTTACTATTGCAAATTGAGGACTAGCAGACAATAAAACAATCACACATAGTTATTGAAGTAATCAAAATAATTTATTTAATAAACGGAAACATAAAAAGAAGTAAAGATTTATAAAACATGAATAATAAATACAAAATATAATCAAAGCAGATGTTGAAAATGTGTACTATTTGCTTGTAAACACATTTGCACTCGTCTTCTTTTATTGTTGAAGATGTTGATTAGCATTTGAGGAGTTATGGTTCGGCAAACATTTACGATTTCTGCCATTAACTCTTCCTAAGTATGCAGTCTTCTTTCGAAAACTCTATCTTTTAAATAGCTATTAAACTAATCTTTTTAAGTTGATTTAGCAACTTTCCATTGTACAGCTCCTACTATAGAAAATTGCTTATAGAATGATTATTTTAATTATACTCTGGGCGACAATCGAACCAACCACTATTGGTTAGTCGGAGCCTTAACTTACACCGTCAAGGCTTCGAATTCTGCCGAGCTATGCTAACATTTGTGTTACGCAAAATTCCCCTCAACTTTAGGGAAATTTATATCAGTAACTAAACTAAAAGAATTGTCTGCCAGAGCAGAGTCAGCTATTCACAATGGGGGTCCAGGATCGATCCCCTGGGCCGCAGCTCCTGGCGATAAATTCCGCGAGTGGCACATAGAATGGAATTGGGGGCCGCAGGCCTACGCGTTGGGATTTCGTTGCACGTTTTGGAATTGCACAAAGAAAATTCCCATGGGAGGAACGTTTTCGCCAGAGCCAAAACTCTGCGGAGACCACAATAAGGTCAAGGTATATACACTGTACGGCGTGCGCGTGTATAGTGCTCATACATAAGTCAGTAGTGCAGAATGTTTTATTAAGGCCACGTTCGTAAGATTTTTGTAAAGGTATTTTTACCTTTTGTTTGCCTTAGAATGATCTAGATTCAACAAGCCCACACGTTTTTAGTATTTTACTGGCTCAGTTTTTTTTTTTGTCTTTATCCATATACGGTTGTAACATACATTCTGCACCAAACTTTTTCTGGTAGCACCTGGAAAACAAGTTGGCAAATTTGAAATTTAAATTTTCGGTAACCTACTGCTCTCTAACTGTGTATTTTTTAGTCCCTTTAAAAACGCTAAGAATGTGATTAACTGCTTCAATTTTAAAGGGACATGGTCATTAACTAGTTGTCGATAATTTATGTGTTGACACATTTATTGCAGACATCATTAACCAGCGGCGTCGGTTTGAATTTTATATTAAGGTAAAGGGGATTTTCAATATGTTATTTCCAAAAATTGAAAATTTTCCAAATTGTTTAATTATTTTCAGGAAGCCCCCAGAAAAAGTTTCCAAATTTGCAATTAAATTGCACTATCGATTACTTAGATTAATTTATATCCTTAACCATATATTTACATTAAGTTCATAAATCTTTTAAATGTGTATTTTCTAGTCCCTTTAAATACACTAAATACGTGATTAACTGCTTCAATTTTAAAGGGACATGGTCATAAACTAGTCGTCGATAATTTATGTGTTGACACATTTATTGCAGACATCATTAACCAGCGCCGTCGGTTTCAATTTTATATTAAGGCAAAGGGGATTTTCAATATGTTATTTCCAAAAATTGAAAATTTTCCAAATTGTTTAATTATTTTCAAGGAGCCCCCAGAAAAAGTTTCCAAATTTGCAATTAAATTGCACTATCGATTACTGAGATTAATTTATATGTTGGCCACATCAGATTTTTATAGTATCGAATTCGTAAAAAACATCCACGAGGTTACACGAGATAATTAAATTAACACTAAATACACGATAGTATGCGAAAATACAGCCAAGGAGGAGACAACTCAATAAAATAATAAATGAGTTAAAAGCGCAAACAAAAACAGTGCAAATCATATTCACATCAAAACAAAATGTTGGACAGCAGTTTGACCTTCAATAGAATCTTTTTATAAACCGTGTGACAATGCACTCATGGAATAAACTTGTATTCGTGCAATAGCCATAAGTATGATTATGATTACTGATCTATTATTTCAAAGTATGCAATTGCTTGAAAAACATCACATGACTCAATGCTCTAAAACACTTTTGCACGTAAATCTATAATCGACTACAGATTTATGTGGGTACAATTTAATCCACACTTACGAACTCCAAAGTTGCGCAAGACTGAACATCTACTATCTAAAACTTTGCACATTTAGTTCAGGAAAACGGCAAACTGCTTTCATCCGATGTATTTATTACCTACAAAAAATTATTATGTACTGAAGTTGAAATCACATCAGGCCCTTCGTCTACTACAGGCAATATTTTCTTGCATCCTTGTAATTGGACATTTCAAGGAGGAACTTCTGCCTGGCTTCCGTGCAACTTCATTAAACTCACTGGCAACTCCGCGGAGTTAACTTGCAACTTGTTAAACTCGAGAGTTAATTTCCCCCGGACAGCGTACATTTCGTAACGCAAATTCTAATTGAATAATCTAATTGAAAACAATACCGTGTTTGCAGAGTGTCTGGCTGTAATTGCAACATCGGGGTAATTAAACGGCACTATGTTTCAGTTTAAAACTTGTACATTTCAGTTGTGAATAATGAAGAAATTATAGCAATGAGGTCCAATAATTTAATCTAAGTTTTTATATTTATTAAAATTTGAACTGCAGCATACCTGACCATAAAAATATCATTAGTATAAATAAAGCACTTGGTTAAGTTTCACAAGTTTTTAATAGAAAAACTCTGAACACCTAAATTGATTGATTTAGACTACTAAACTTCAAACGGTGTCTCCCCATCATAAATCAAATTAACACCTAAGTTGATTGATTTAGACTACTAAATTTCAAACGGTATCTAAAACGGTAACGGTTAAATTGTTTCGGTCTCACGATCATTATCAAGAGACAAAATGATTTGTAAATCAATTTCTTCAAATATTTAGTGAATTTTAATCTATAAAAGTTAATTTACAAAACAACTAATCAATTTGTGACTTGATTAGACCATTGCATCTACAAAACATCTTGTGAATTTTCAGAATGTCCACAAAATGCATGAAGTTCTTAGCCAATGTGCAAATGATATTTTTATTAGATTGTATGAATCGGTGGTTAATACTTTGTGAAACATCCTTAAATTAGTATAAATAAAGCACGTGGTTAAGTCACGTGGACAAAATCATTTTGTCTCTTGATAATGGTCGTGAGACCGAAACAATTGTAGAGTTTTTTTTTTATTAAAAACTTGTGAAACTTAATCAAGTGCTTTAATTATACTAATGTAAAGATGTTTTACAAAGTATTAACTATCTATTCATACATCTAATAAAAATATCATTTGCAGATTGGCTAAGAAATTCGTTTATTGTGTGGACATTCTGAAAATTCACTAGATGTTTAGTAGATGCAGTCTAATGAAGTCACAAATTGATTAGATATTTTGAAAATTAGCAGGACTTTTCTATAGATTAAAATTCACTAAATATTTTACGAAATTGATTGAATGATTTGCAGATTGACTTAATATTCTTAAGATACTTATATA
Source organism: Othius punctulatus (assembly GCA_951805005.1). Lineage (NCBI taxonomy): Eukaryota > Metazoa > Arthropoda > Insecta > Coleoptera > Staphylinidae > Othius > Othius punctulatus. The sequence continues at coordinate 54,358,109 of OX638142.1, forward strand.
TTCTGCAGATTGATGAAGAATTATTCTTCGGATTCACCGGAATTTTGCAAATTGGCAAAACATTTCGTGCTTTGTGTCGACATTCTGAAAATTTACTAGGTGTTTTGTAGATTGATTAGAAATTCTTAAGTTTATTTGCGAATTTTGCATTCTGGGCATTCTCAACTGTGACTGGGTTTTGTATAAATTGACTGAACATGCTTTGGTTTGACAATACATTCTATATATTGACTAGACGGTTTGAAGATTGACTTAAGCCCAGTTGTACGATCTGGAATTATTTTTGATCGTGGTTCAGTCTCTGTGGATTGTATCACAATTTGTATTCTAGCTAACTGAACCATTGTTAAAGAGGATCAACGTTTGTACCATCGTGCATCATCTTTGACCATGGTTCAGTAACCTATGATACAATTGATCATGCAATACTTAGAAACTGAACTACGATCAAAGATAATCCACGATCGTACAACTGGGCCTTGGGGCGTGGATTATCTTTGATCGTAGTCAACTGATACCATGGTCAAGGATAATGCACGATGGTACAAACGTTGGTCCTCTTTAACAATGGTTCAGTTAGCTAGGATACATATGTTGATACAATCCACAGAGAGTGAACCACGATCAAAGATAATTCCAGATCGTACAACTTGGCTTAAGTCATTAAATCAGTATCTCAACTGTAACTGGGTTTTGTATAAAATTGACTGAGCATGCTTTGGTTTGACAATTCATTCTATATATTAACTAGACGGTTTGAAGAGTGACTTAAGCCCAGTTGTACCATCTGGAATTATCTTTGATCGTGGTTCAGTCTCTGTGGATTGTATCAACATATGTATCCTAGCTAACTGAACCATTGTTAAAGAGGATCAACGTTTGTACCATCGTGCATCATCCTTGACCATGGTTCAGTAACCTATGATGCAATTGTTCATACAATGGTATCCTTAGGAACTGAACCACGATCAAAGATAATCCACGATCGTACATCTGGGCCTTGGGACGTGGATTATCTTTGATCGTAGTTCAGTGTCTAGGGATATCATTAGGTCCTGTTGTACAATCGTGGATCATCCTTGAGCAGTTACCTAGGTTTCAATTCTTAATACAATGGTATCCTTAGAAACTGAACCACGATTAGAAATCATCCACGATCGTACAACTGCGTCTTAGGCCCAGTTGTATGAACGGAGATCAGTTTGATCATGGTTCAGTCACCTAGGATACAATTGTGTCAATAATGGTATCATGGTATCGTAGGTAACTGAACCATAGTCAAACTGATCTACGTTCAAACAACTGGGCCTTATGAGCTGTTGTACGATCGTGGATTATTTTTGATCGTGGTTCAGCTTCTAAGGATACCATTGTATTAACAATTGTATCCTAGGTAACTGAACTATGATCAAGGATGATCCACGATCGTACAACTGGGCCCAAGGCCCAGTTGTATAAACGGAGATCGGCTTGATCGTGGTTCAGTCATCTATTATACAATTGTGTCAATAATGGTATCCTAGGTAACTGAACCATAGTCAAACTGATCTATGTTCATACAACTGGGCCTTATTGTCACTAGTTCTAGTCACTTGTCACTATTTATGTCTAGCAATTCTGCAGATTACACTGGTCAATACGATTTGTCAATTTGACACGATCAAACTGATCTCCGTTCATACAACTGGGCCTAAGAGTCACTAGTTCTAGTCACTTTTCACCTAATTTTCATTTGTAATATTGACTAGGCTTTCTAAAGATTTCCAAGATTTTTCAATTTGACATTTTCAAAATTTTCTATTTATTGTGCAGATTGATTAAGTATTCCAGATTTTAAAAATTTTAGTTTTTGAATATTTACTTAACATTCTTGACAAATTTCGATCATTTTTGTAAATTGACTAGGTTTTATGAAAATTAGTATTATTTAGAATAATAAGGCTTTCTACAGATTTGACGGTTTGCAAATTGACTGTATATTCTGAAAATTTACTAGGCATTGCTGAATTTGACTGGAAATTTGCAGATTGGACGGGACTATTTATGTCTAGCAATTCTGCCGATTACACTGGTCAATACGATTTGTCAATTTGACACGATCAAACTGATCTCCGTTCATACAACTGGGCCTAAGAGTCACTAGTTCTAGTCACTTTTCACCTAATTTTCATTTGTAATATTGACTAGGCTTTCTAAAGATTTCCAAGATTTTTCAATTTGACATTTTCAAAATTTACTATTTATTGTGTAGATTGATTAAGTATTCCAGATTTTAAAAATTTTAGTTTTTGAATATTTACTAAATATTCTTGACAAATTTCGAACATTTTTGTAAATTGACTAGGTTTTATGCAAATTAGCATTATTTAGAATAATAAGGCTTTCTACGGATTTGACGGTTTGCAAATTGACTATATATTCTGAAAATTTACTAGGCATTGCTGAATTTCACTGGAAATTTGCAGATTGGACTGGACTATTTATATCTAGCAATTCTGCAGATTACACTGGTCAACACGATTTGTGTAACACAGATCTTTGATAGTGAGTTTGATACACTGTTTCATGCTGAGTTCAAATCTGCAACCAGAAATTATCTGTCACTCACACTTTTTTTCTAGAACTATTGTTTCTATTACAAAATTTATGGGTATTTATTTATTTTTATTTACTGGTAAAATAATTTTTATTTTATTTTATTATTTATTTAGTTTATTTCGCCTGACTAAATGGATAAAACCTTAAACTTAACAAAATCTATAGTTATTGCAGAAGTATCCGGGTAAAATAAAGCTCTTTACTCGGGCGAGATGTAGTTAGACCCAATATCTGTTTATAATTCCGTCTTCATGATTCAGCAAAACGAATAACATTTTTGAATTTTGCATGCGTAATACGGCTAGGACTTTTTTTTAAATTTTGCATAGCACTGACAGAAATTCTCTAAAATGGGGATGTACGCTACCAGGACAAGAGGAGTTGGCATATGGTGGTCCATTCAGACTAAACACGAGGATAGATGTTACCAAGGTCAAATCCACTAAAAAGTTTTAAAAAATGTGTTAGAAAGTATTTTATAGTAATTTTAATGTCAAATATACGATTTTTTCTGAAACTTTGCTTGTGTATTACTTACAAACCTTCGTTGGTACGATAAACTGGAATCATATTTAGATTCTACATGAAAAGTATAACTACATTATAATATCAAACCTCCTGTTACACAAAAAACAGTTTCATTTTGTTGACCAGTGTTTTCAAGACATTTTTCTGACAGTTAACATTTTATATATTAACTAAGCTTTGATCAAATTGAGTTTAAAAATTTCTAGCGATTGTTGTTCTGATTGAAGTTCTGCCGATGGACTATGAATTTTGCAGATTTTGTTATTTTTGAGATTTACTCGGCAATTTGCAGCTTAACTAAGCATCGTTCTAGTGATTGACATTATGATATTCTTCACATTCTTTAGGCATTCTGAATATTGACAAGAGTTTGTACTCTTATGTCTAAATATGTTGCAAACTTATAGGGCACTCTGAAGATTATCTTAGCAGATTGGAGAAGCATTTACGGGTGACTAAATTTTTTGCAAATCTGCCAGACTTGTAAATTGATGGGTATTTTAAAGTTTTACAGCGCTTTTATCAAATTCACTGATATTCAACAGATTAACTAGATGTTTTGTAGATTAGATTTATATTCTGCAGATTCACAGCTTACAAATAAAAGTGGGATTTTGTACAAACAAACTTACCATGTTGCCTGTGTATTAAGAATTTTGCAAATTAACTAGATTTTATAAGTAGGTATATGTACTAGATTCTATAAATTCACTAGAAACTTGCAAATTGACAGATTAAGAATGCTAATTGACTGAAGTTGAAATTAACTGAATGAAAATTAACTTGATTTTTAGCGGATCGAGTAGAATATTGCAAAATATTGTAATTTTAAATATTTCTATATTCTATATTTCTATATTCTAAATATTATAATTTCCAATTGGCTGTAGTAAATATACGTCAGATAATGTTGGATGAATTTAGTTTTGAGCCAGGTTATATTTAAATTCCCACTTATGAATCCTGTGATAATTAATTCATTGCAGCTAAGTTGAAGCAGCTCCATAAAAACCAATTTAGTTGTCCCATAAACTTGAGTGCCACTTCTCCTGATAGCTCGTCGTACATTTGCACAACTCGTAACCACATCCACAAAGCTTCCACGACTACGTTTTCAATACATAAAGCGCATGAATTTTTTCTGGGCCATAAAAAAGACATTTGTTCCTCGGCGGTTTCCGCAGTGGGGCGCACATTATCATTTTTAGATGGACGATGAATATATGAATACAGCCGTGGTTTTTGCGTGTATCCTGGAATAATATTCATCCCGACATTCCCGTTCCATGTTAGGAAGCAGCGGGCCGAATTATTACTTTTTTTCCAGCGATTTTGCCCAGAAGAATCCTGGCGAATTGTTTCGGAAGGGAATTACGGTACGAAATTCGCAATTTCGCTCGCATTATTATTTCTCTGAACACGGAGTGTGTTACTAAAGGTTTCGCACAATCGCAAAACGTAAAGTGTATTACGTTTATAAAGCTTGATTAACATGCAAAACTACGTTTATTGTATTCGGCTCATGCACGACTGGCCATTGTTTTAACGTTTTATCTACCTCAGGGTTGTAAGAGATGATTTATATAGAGGGTTACAATCATACAATGCCTGGCAGTTGTATTGTCTCTACTTTTTATCACTATACATTCATGTACTGTGATATTTTTTGTTGTTATTACTATACATTCATGTATAGATACCATAATGATCAATCAATTGTCATTTTACCTTACGGAGTTTGCGTATCATGATGATACGCATAGTAATTATTATTATATTATTTTTCTTAATTTACCCATCTTGATGCTACAATTAACTTCATATAAATAGCAGCATGTAGTTGTAAATATTGTGTTATTTGATGAAATTATTTACTAAATGACAAAGTATAATATATTCATGAAGTTTGTATGGTCATTTTGCCGTTGTTTAGAATTTTGAAGTTATTGTGTACCTACTCTCAAAAGTTATGGCAATATATACAACACTTTTACATTTATTTGAAGCCCTGCGATATATTGCAACTTTTAAATTAGGGAAAAACTTTCAGAGCAACAAATTTATAGTAGCGGATACTTTTTGGAGATTGGTTTCACTGATGGCAATATTTATGTGCACATAAATAATGGAAGAAAAAAATACGTTCCAGCAATTTTAATGGCTTCATGCTCGATGTACTCGTAAACGTATGTGAGGTAGTTTCGAATGTTAGGCAATTGAACGTTTTTCACATAATCAGCATCCTAATTGTTATTCTGATGTAACTAGATTATAACATAAGCATTGTATTACGCCACGTATTCAAATTAAACTAATTGATTTTAGTATCATATTTATTATATACATTATACGATTTACACTTATGTTACTTCTTTATTTTCTTTTTTTCTAGCAGATTCTGATTCTGGCTATTGATATTAGTTTTTACGTTTGCAAAATTTTTAATAGTATATTATGTTGATAATGATAGAAGTGCATAAGAGTCTTTAAAGCACGCTCGCCGGGTTTAATAGCACGATGCAAAGCGTAGTGCAGTTCAGTAAAGGTTCTTATGCAAATAAAGCATACGTTGTTTTTAATTATACCTGCACCATAATGTGGAAATTAGAGAAAAATAGATTTAGATAGAAAACCTTTAGATTAATTGTACAAGGAAGCGCGCGGATGTCGTTTTTAATCGTTACCATGGAGATTGTTAGCATTTGTTAAATTAAGGCCACATGCTATGCATATAGATGTCAACGTCAACAACGAAATTCTGAAGGTTGAAACTAATTGTTTTCAAATAACCAATAATACGAAGTATGAAGCTTCTGCTTTCTGGTTTTACGATTTCCAACAATTAGTACTTTTTTAGCTCGGTTGACCAAGAAGTCATGTTGATATAATATATGTTTCTTAAGCATAGTATACTACTAATAGTAGTATACTAATGATTATGGTCACGTTGTGACCGAAATGTACATTTAGTCACAAATAAATATAGTGAAGAAAAGGTACCACGATTATTTTTCATTAACAATTTCCTTCACGTGCTCAAGAAACATATATTATAATTAGTACTTTATTTTCATTTAAAGTTGCTTAAAGTGGCTTAATGCGATATTCTACATCAGTTTTAGTTTTTATTAAATTTTTGCATTCCTCAAAATAATATTGCCATTTTTCTTTCATTCTAGGGAAATTTCTGCAGTTTTTGACATTTTATGATCTTTTAAACGGTTTTCCTGCTATTCTTTCGATTGTACCTAGTTTTATAATCATTTATAACAAATTTATAAAATCGTAGTTTTATGGTGACCAAGGACATTGCGTTTAGGGTATGTTATATATTTTTTTGTTTTTCATATTTTGGTAATTTGTATAAATTTTGATAATTGTTTTTTTAAGACGTTAAAACTATGTTTAAATAAAAAATATATGCAGGGTGAGTTTTTTCGGATGTTTAGTATGGGGATCTCGGAAACTAGCGGAGATAGAGGAACTATTAAATGGGGAAAGAATTGCAGTTTCACGAGTTCAATTTCATGAGCTTTTTGTTTTTTGGAAAAATTGCATGGCTAACTAGATATCTCGAAAAAATATATTTTTTGTTATTTTGTTCGGAGCATATTGCTCTGTTATTATTGACTTTAGAAAAAATGTGCAATGGAACAAGTTATAGGAAAGTATGTGCTTAATAATACAGTCTAACCGATTACTTTATTTAAGCTATAATTTTTGAGTTATGACACAAACTTGTGTTTTTTCTAATGGAAACCATAGTCGGTTATGACTTTATAAAAAAGGCCTCTTTTCAACGATTTTTCCAAAAAACCCAAAGCTCATGAAATTGAACTCGTAAAACTGCAATTCTTTCCCCATTTAATCGTCCCTCTATCTCCGCTAGTTTCCGAGATCCCCATACTAAACATCCGAAAAAACTCACTCTGTATAAAAAGTAAAAAACTATACTTAAAACTATATTAGAATTAAATAAATAAATAAACATATTAAATTAGTATATATGCGAATTAGATAAAGCTTCATGACATGGAGAAATCTTTAATTAATGTGTTTTCTGCCACATACCTACAATGACCTGTATGAAAACATACCTACAATAAGCTGGATGAAAACAAAAGGAATATATCAACGTAAATTCTACAAAACTAAAACTCCAAACTTTTCTCATGCTGGGCTGCTTTTATTCACTTTCTGAATATACAGAGTATGGAATGATTAATAATGTATTGTGAAAGTTTAAGTTTGTTCGTAGTTTCGTTCGTGCATTTTAAAATTATTATTTACATCCTGTGTTTTTACATGACTAATGTATTTTTGTTTACAGTTCTTTTAAAATGTTGACGTACACATTAACAAATTGAATATATTATGATATATTGGTGTATGCTAGTACTGTGAATAAATATATGTATTGATTACATACATAATTTGTAATAGAATAGAATAGATAGAAAAAGGTCGATTGCCCTTTTTTATTACACCTTTTACGAATATTTCAATTTATTTAAATTTAAATTTATTTAGTTAATCTTTATTTAATTTATTTATCTAGACTCATATAAATCTTGTGTTTTTTTAAATTTAATTTCATCTGATTGACTGAAACTGATCTCATAATTTGAATGGAATTATATGGAATATAATAATTCTGTAATAATATTATATAATAATTCTGTATAATTTGGATTTGGAGAGTTGTATACAGGGTCCTGCAACAGTGGCAAATGTATTGGAATTAGAGCGTCCTGGCCGGGTTCAACTTTTAAAATATAGCGTGAATTATTTTTGGAGCTGTAACAATCCGTTAAGACTTCAAATAAAATCGTTGTATTTTTTAACCGTGAAATTATTATATAATGTCTTGATTATTTTTGGCTCGTGATTTGTGATCGTATTTAGTACTTACACGTCGTGGCGTTTAATTAACTACCGTGATTACCTTCGAGGTACGCTGCAATTGGTAATGTGTTAGAAAATGTAAATTATGGGTTAGTATAAAAGAGCACAGATTTATGGATTTGTTTTATTTATTCAATTATGGACACGCTGAAATTGTAATAGACAGGGAAATGAAACACAGGTTTGCGATAATGATGTGAATTGATTTATTTTCTGTGATTCATTAACCTTATGAGGGCGTGTAGAATATGTTTTTCTTTATTATTTATTCAATTACTATTTCGAAAATGATGGTGACTGCAAAGTTTATAGAAGGTGAAATTGTTATACATGCACATACATCTCTCGTTTCTCAGATCGTCTACCACCACGCTCTTTCATTCCGTTGAACTACGGGAAATTAATATGATCAAAAATAGAACTATTTTTAAAGATGTTGAAATATCCTCAATAATGCATGCATGATTACTAAAGGTATCTCGCGATCTTCCCGAATCACATGATCGCGTCGGTGTTCGCACCATAATGTGATTATTGGAGCCCCATTGTCTATGTTGATTGAGGTAAATTAGTGATTCTACTCACGACCCCGGCAAGCGCCCCTGTCACAAGTAGTCACCACCGTCAGACATGTTACAAGTTGTGTCAAATAACAGTTCCTGCTACCTCAATCGGAAAGGTTTATGTATTGTTATAGTTTATCATTAGGAACATTTGAAGTAATTTAATATTAAATTGAACAGTAACTCATGCCTCATTTTCTCTACGATCATTCATGAAGTACCATATAAGAAGTTAATAATTCCACATGTGATTTGTTTTCTACCCTTGACATTATATTATATTATCTGTGTTTTAAATGCGTACGATCTGTGTCTTGTTTCCCTACTAGGTTTTACTGAATTTTAATAATCTAACTTGATATTATGCGATGTGCTTTGCCTTTTCACAAACCAAAATGACGATGCCAATTATTACGTAAAATACGTGTTTGTTTAAGTTATGATTATTCGGGCCAGTTATTCATACTGGCTGCCTTGGACCTTTTACGATTGTTATTGATATTACAACAACGGGGATTCGCGGTTTTCGATTCGACGGTTGTTGAGAGGGTTCGGCGTGACTCTAACATTGTAAGTGATTTTATTCACGAAATCTCTAGCTCATACACGTATGAGGCCGACGCGCAGGAGGCGATTCCACAGTTACATTTGTTTTGGGGGTGCGCTGTGTCTAATGCGTCAACTACATTTGTAACTGCTTCGTCTAATTGGTCGAACACGAAAGCGACTCTTCTGTCTCACTTTTGTTCACTTACAGGATATAGGTAGGTGAATGGTTAAGATTTCGATGGTTTATTTGTGGTGTATTAAACACACTACTTTCTGTCAATTTGAAGCAGTGCAGGAGGCGGTTCCACAGTTACATTTGTTTTGGGGGTGCGCTGTATCTAATGCGTTAACTACATTTGTAACTGCTTCGTCTAATTGGTCGAACACGAAAGCGACTCTTCTGTCTTACTTTTGTTCACTTACAGGATATAGGAGAATGGTTAAGATTTTGGTGGTTTATTGGATAAAATAACACTCCCGTGAATTTATACTGAAACCGACTTGTGAATATTGCCCCGGTTGTTTTGCAATGTTATTATGTCTCGTACCTATAATTCTGCGTGTTTTAGGTACAACAACGTTAACTCGTACTTTCTGGCGGAGAATTGCCGTAACTGGGTAACGTGTGACTGATGAATTTACTTGAAAACTATCGTGAATATGTTAGCTCGCGGACCGACGTAACACATCTGACTGACTTTAATTCTCGTACACGTGTCTCTACGACCGAACACCGACTGATCCCCCTCTGTCTTCGTTTTGAGTTTAAATAAACTCACGAACGTTACTTCAAATTCTCCCTGCGCATCCCTACAGCTAAAACTCTCGCGTCTCTTTCACGGTGGTCGCCAATGGAAATTTCCACTGGAGATGTGGCATTTTTGTACAGTGAACTGCCTGGGCACATATGTAACGGGTGGTGCCCAGATGTTATGCTCCTATGGAATATTTGGACGACGCATATCTGCAAATTTTGGCTTTGCCACGCCTTTTCCGTGTTCATTCGAATCTCCGTTGTTTACTAAGGGCTTCGTTGGCGCCGCGATGTCGCAAATGATTCTGGCACTAATTTACTTAATATAACTGTAATTTTGTCGAAGTCATCTTTTATTTTAAATATTGGTCTTTTTATTACTCATTTAATTAAATATCAAGCCGTATATGTTGGCACCTTACAGAGCAGCTCAATGCAAACCAAACATCGTATATAAAAAATATATATATTCGTTTCCGGCATACACCAAACAAGAAGACTAAAATTTTTATTTCAATTTTTAGCGAAAACTAAAAAAAAATACTGGAAATCTATTTACCGATTCAGATCCATCATCTCCGAATTCACGAGATGTGATGTATGGTGCCATATTTCGAAAAACATAGGAAATGTCAATTTTGAGTTTTACCTAATTTATCGAAAATCATTTTTTTTAATTTAGCAAATAATCAATCAAATTTTTGCGGTCAAAATTCGTATTATAGTTAATCTACCTATAAAACTTGCTAATGTAGTCAAATAAAAGTTATATTCTAACGGAATTTCTTTATGGGGAGTGTTTTATATATATTGATAAATACAAATTTTTATTAATCAGCGCCCTAGGTCGAAGAAATTACGTAATTTCGTCAAATCGCCGTAAAGGCAAACGCAACATATTTTAATTTAATATACCCACAAATAACCTGCCCTGTTATTCGATGTGTCTCATTCACGGTTGACTGAGTTTTAACAAGAGGTCGTAAAAATACTGGAGCTCCTGCCGAGCTTCGATTTTATTGCCCCAATAAACACATTAAAAGTCACAAAAAAAGCGAAAGCTATTTTAATAATACAATATTTCCTTGGCGTTGTAATTTTTTTTTTAATTTTTTCTTCGCGGTCGTTAAATTCGGATGCATTGATTATGGTCAATCCTCATATAAAATTTGTCAAATGCGTAATTAAAAGTTAATTTATTTTACGGGCAAATGTCTCGGAAATACGACTTCATCGTCGGGTGCGAATGCATACAATTTAGCGTGAATTATTTCTGGATCTGCTCACTTTTCTCGCAAACCACGCATCGTATTGAAAAACGGATTTTTTATTCGTTATCAGCATATACGAATTAATGTTTCTCAATATTTAACAAACAATAAATTGTTTTTTCAAAAAATTTCGAGAACCAATTTATGAATTTGAAAAATAACTTGATATTCGTGTTTAGCATATGCATTATAGTGAATCTTCATATAAAATTTGTCAATGTGCGCAATTAAAAGTTAGTTTATTTTACGGGCAAATGTCTCGGAAATACGACTTCATCGTCGGGTGCGAATGCATACAATTTAGCGTGAATTATTTATGGATCTGCTCACTTTTCTCGCAAACCACGCATCGTATTGAAAAACGGATTTTTTATTCGTTATCAGCATACACGAATTAATGTTTCTCAATATTTAACAAACAAAAAATTGTTTTTGCAAAAAAATGTTGAGAACCAACTTTTGAATTTGAAAAATAATTTAATATTCGCGCTTAGCATACGCATTGTAGTGAATCTTCATATAAAATTTGTCAATGTGTGCAAATAAAAGTTAATTTATTTTACGGGCAAATGTCTCGGAAATACGACTTCATCGTCGGGTGCCAATGCATACAATTTAGCGTGAATGATTTCTGGATCTGCTCACTTTTCTCGCAAATCACGCATCGTATTGAAAAACGGTTTTATTATTCGTTATCAGCATACACGAATTAATGTTTCTCAATATTTAACAAACAAAAAATTGTTTTTGCAAATAAATTTCGAGAACCAATTTTTGAATTTGAAAAATAACTTGATATTCGTGTTTAGCATACGCATTATAGTGAATCTTCATATAAAATCTGTCAATGTGCGCAATTAAAAGTTAATTTATTTGTGGGCAAATAAAAGTTATATTCTAACGGATTTTCCGAAACGGACAATTGAATGTTAGAAATGATACCATAAATCTTCTTAAAGGTGACGTTTGTTTTTAATCTGTTTAGACAGTCTCGAGAAGCTTGTTTGATTGCAATTTTGATAGAGATAATTCCAATGTCCTTCTATGAAAATACGCTTAAATAATAAGCTTGTTGTGGAGCTCTGCAAAAGGAACTTTTAACCTAAAATCACTTGACAATTGATGCACGCCTATGATCGAATGCATCGATCGAATCGCAGGTAATATATCAACATTACGAGAAGGAAAAACGTTTGATGAATTTTAAGTATGAGCTTTATAAAGTTATACTGTTGCTTTATAAAGTTAGTACTTAAAACGTACTTGTCACAGAGTTGAAATCGTAGAATATTTATTCCTTTTTGCAAATGTGATTTTGGTTCTTGTATTAATTTTTATCAATCCCTTTTTTATTGAACAATAAATAAGACTTCCAGTAATCTTCACTATATTTCATTATGTATGTTCACTATGTTTGTTGTTGTTGTTGTTGTTGTTGTTGTTGTTGTTGTTGTTGTTGTTGTTGTTGTTGTTGTTGTTGTCGTCTAAATTTTGACTTTACTTGCTTCCAATTAGTGTGACTACACTTCGATTGCTTCCAATTTTTCTGAGTGAATTTCCAATTTTCGTGAAATCGTAGAATTTTTATTCCTTTTTTGTAAATGTGTTTTTGGTTCTTGTATGAATTTTTATCGATCCTTTTTTTATTGAACAATAAATAAGATTGCCAGTAATCTTCACTATTGTTCATCATGTATGTTCACTATGTTTGTTGTTGTTTTTGTTGTTGTTGTTGTATGTTTGTTGTTGTTATATATTTATTGTACATTTCTTACACCATGCGACGATATTCGTTCCAATTTTTGTAAAAGTTTTTTCCGCGTCCCCGAAATAGATCCACCGCTGTATGCAATTAAATTGCATTCAATAACTGCACAATTACCATGATAGTTTGCCTGTGTTGTCCTTGGCTGTGAACATCGAACATATGCCAGGCCCCCAGCTGGTGCTGATGATCCGCATAATTGCTACAATGGCAATGCAAGCGACCTGGTTTTGTTGAAATCTAGGTTGCGTCCGAAATAGTGCTCTCCAGCATTTGCTTGTCTTTCTCGCTGTCAGGTCTTTGAGATGTTTACTTGCAGAAACTCACTTAAAACGAGGTTCTAAGACCACTCAATCAAGAGCTTCCAACATATGTATTATGTATACTATTTTCAACTAGCTCTTTACAATGAGAACAGTTTTATAAACATGAATTAGTGGTATTAGTTTCGCCCTGCCGCAGATTTAGAGTTAATTAACAAATACGTAATATAAAATTTCCAATTATCTATTACAAAGTTGCAACACTAGTCTGTAATTATATTATTAGTATGTGGACGAGCTGACGTATTATTGAGTATTAATATTATTACTATTACATAATATTAATCGTTTTGATTATCGCAAATAGTATCTATACATGATTAAGTTTGGTTTTGATATCTTGTGGAAGAAAAATGTGCATCCATTACAAATTGCATAACTATACAGTAAACTTTAAAAAAAGGGCGCACAAAAAATATTTGGAGAAACTATATCTATAACAGGTTTGTAAGATTTATACTTTCGATATATTTTTATTGCTTCAAATAATAGGTTTAACAATTAATACATTGTTGTGTTTATATCTTCTGGAAGAAAAATCCCCCCATTCAAGAATTCATAATTAGGAACAAATATAAACTAATAACCACGACAGAAACTATTAACAGGTTTGTAAGAATGTGTCGAGTATTCATATATTGATACACATATTTAATGAAAAGCGACACAATAAATACAATGTCACTTTTCAAGTCTTATCAAGTGATTTTAATAAGTTTTGATTGTATGTTAGTTATTTTATATTATTGAATCAGTGATTTGATTAGGTTGGGTTTGGTTACTTACATACTTTATACAATTGGTTTATAAAATAACCTATTTTAGCTCATCTAACAAAATCATCGATTGATTAGAGCTGTTTAATTTGTGGGCAATGACAATAATTGTAACTAAATTGCAATCAATTGCAGTAAATCTGAATTGGTGAGATACATCTCCGATAATGTGCAATTTGCCACCAATTCTTGGATGCATGCAAACTAAATAATGAAATGCCCATCGGTAGCGATTAATGGGACGAAAGTGGCTATAAACCTTATAAGCAAAGCGCGGATTTATAAGCATAAAAAATTACAAAAAAAGAAAAGAAAAAGATTAGAATAAGCACAAAAACGCAGAAAAAGCATGAAAAGGCATACTTTATTTTTTATGAAAATACGAAAAACAAAACAAAACATAATTTTATTAATAAGAACGCACTATAGGTATATAAAAGTAATATTTTAATAACATAGGTTTTGGTGATTAATATTAATAACAATAAAAATTAATAACAAATAATGATTACTGCTCATTTTTAAATAAACTAATAATTAAATCCCATTCTCCTATCACTGGGCACAATTTTTAAGTGTGAAAAGCTTCTCTCCACATCCACACTTGTAATCGGTGCATATTTAAATTTTGGAACAATTGTAATATTGCAAATCTTCCACGAAATCTCCTTTTAAAAGTGTTGATATTTTTTGTAACTCGCCAAATCTTTCAGTTTTTGACAAAACTGCATCACATTTTTTTTAATAATCTCTCATAGATCCCCGTACGTTTGAGACGTCGTTCCTAAAATCTTCAACTATTTGAACCGCATCTACCAAAGTTGTGTCCTTTGCTTGGAGTTTATCAATCGCTTTGCTTACGAAACTGTAGTTAGTTTTTAGGAATGCTAAATTTTGTACAACCCTCCTATCTTTAAGAACTTTGTGGCATTCTTTAATTGCCTCTGACACATTTTAGGGAAACTCTAACACAAGCTCCTTAAATGAATCGAAATGGTCGGCATAATAGCAGGCAGCATCTAGCCACGTACCCCATCTAGTTATAACCGGTGCCGGAGGAATAGGTACATTTGGCATTCTTTCCCTAAACACTTCAACCCTCAGTGGAGCTTTTAGGAAAATTTTCTTCCCGGTTTTTATCAAATCATTGACCAGGGGAAATTGCAGTCTAATCGTTTCAGCAACTCGATTAAAACCATGTGCCAAACAGGTGCAATGCATTAGCTCATAAAATACTTTTAAATTAGAATATACCTTCAACATATATGCAGCGGCATCAGAAAGCATTAATAATAATTTATCATTTGGTACGGGGTTTGGCAAAAAAAATGTGTTAATCCATCGTGAACGAATTTGGCAACGGTATTGCCATTTGTTTTTTCTAACTGCTTGGAACTAATTAAAAATGCATTGGTGGAGTCTTCGTTTAATATTCCAATCATTAAATGGGCGATGTACCGACCACAAGAATCAGTAGTTTCATCTACACAGAACCATATGTAATTGTTGCCAAAAATCTTTTTTATTTCCTCAATAGTGTGTTTATATACTTGCTCGACATAGTTTTTGCGAATGGTGGATTCGGCAGGAATATGTCTACCGGTGTATTTTTCTAAAAAAGATTTAAACATACTATTATCTAGTTTTTTTAACGGAACGTTAGAAGATACCATCTTATTGCATAAATCGAAGTAAAATTCCTTTTCATTCTGTGTAGAAGAACTCGCAAAAGACTCGGAAATAGTTTGCCGGGTACTAAGGGTACTGCTTGCAGATTTGTGTTTTTTTTATTTTCCAGGTGAAGTGTTGTTTTGATATGTTGTGTTATGTTAATTTTTTTCTCGCAGTTAATCTACAATATAATACATGCTTGTACCTAGGTCAATAGCAACACAAAATAAAACTTACCGGTTTGATACAAACTCTGCAAATTAATTTGCCGTTCTCATATTTTAATTCAGGATGTCCACGTATCCATTCATCGACGGAAGGTTTTACTTTCGACATTTTATACAAGAAAACTTATAAACACGTAATACACACAAGGCACAAGCACAGCGCTCTGAAGATTGAGATAAATTGGACGAAATTGATAGCACACTTGCCCCAGATGCGTTCTGTGCACTTAAAAATGGGTAATCCCCGAAATAATTAAGCTTTGTTTAAATAATATCACGTACGCACGCTCGCTTTGTTGATGATTTTGTGATAACCAAGCACTCTAGACGTAACGGAGTAATATTAATACTGAATTCTCATTACAATAATGTGCAACAAAATATATTCCTAGCTAATATAAATAATATGCTATAAAATTGAGAAAGAAGGAATTAAGCACAAAAAATGCATTAAAGCAATTATAAGCTTAAAAACTGAAAATATGCATAAAAGCACAAAAAATATTGTTACGTTACTTCATTTGCTGAATTTCGTATAGATATGAGATCATTTTGGTCTGCTATTAAAACTGATGTATAGCATAACACCTAGAAATCCGTGCCTTGCTTATAAGGCTGCATTAGAAATGTAACCAAAACCCATCACAAGCGGTTTCACTTTATTACCGCTTAATGAGACAGGCGATAAAACACCTGAAGTCAAGTGCAATTCACGAGCGTGTATAAACAATGGTGCACTAATAGTCCCAATTAAAACGGTTAATTGCGATTCAGAAGGGGAACGTGGTGAAAGTATAAACTGATCATTCTCCACTCGTCTGTGTTGCAGCACGTTATTTGTGTGAGTGTTTTTTTGCGAATTTTCGCTTTCTATGTTACAAAACTGATTCGACGCGACGCGACGCGCGACTACATCAAGGTTAGTATTTATATAAATATGTATTTGTTGTGATATTGATATAAATATGTATTTGTTGCAATATTTTCCACATACCTACTAAAGTGCTTCAGTCTACCTGGGCAATTAGCAGATTTGCGTGTAACTAGTGCGCGATTGATTACGTGTTACGACAGGATGACTCTTTTGAAGATGAATATGGATAGTCGAATCAGTAAGTCTTGCTATAATAAACTTTGTCATTTTTTTTTTTTTTAATCATACGTGCACCTGTCTAATGGTCGAGATTAGTGATCTTGTGCCTTATGCCTAATAAAATGTAATAAAATCCAACAAATTATATGTCTGGTGTACCCCAATCCTCGTTTACATATAAAAGCTGCCAAATGAAAGATCTTAAACGAATAATATGCACGTGAATTATTCATAGAGTTATACTTTGTTCTTAATATTATGTAAATATTTTACTAAAATGAAGTGCCTTTTATTACCATTACAATTTTGTTGAGTGGAGAGGTTTTAATCATCCCTTTCATTTCTCTAAGCAATTATTCATGACCAATTCAAGAAACGCTCCTTTGCATGAAAGCACGCTGCCACTCATTCATGTCATAAAACGAAGTTTATGCCCAAAAGATTGTAAATGTAATTACTTAAAAATATACACTTACATTTTTATTCTATCATGAAAAAAGTGTTGGGTATTTTGATTGGTGAAGTTCTCAAATATTTAGATCACGTATTGGTTATTGCTAATCACAATTAATTTATATTAAATTGAACTACAAAGAGTTTTTTTATCGTTCAACATAGGGTTAATCATTTTTATAGTTATACACATCTGTCACAATGGCAGCAATGTCCAGAGCGTATATGCAACATACTAGTAAAATTAATACTCTTCGATGCAAATATTACAGTTTACGAATTGAACAATGTTAAGCTGAGGTTTGCAGCATTATCCTTTTGAATAACTGAGCTCTTTCTTCAGTTGTATACATGGTTCACTTCGTAAACTGTAATATTCGCCTCACAGAGAATTACTTGTATGTTGCATTTTTAAAACGACGCTTTGATACATTGCTGCCATTATGACCGAAGTGTGTGCTTGAAATGATTAACTCTATGTTGCACGATAAAAAAAAAATTATTACCTGAATAAATTTCCATTTAATGTTTATGTGCATGTTTTAAAACATTATTGTGAATTTTGCGGTGGTTTATTGTTTATGGTAATTTTTTTGATAAAATGTGACTGCGTAGACAATATGCAGAGCAGTTCTGAATAAATTATTATCCTACTTATGTTGATAAAATGTAACTGGGTTGGGCAATATGCTTTCAAACAGTACAATCATCATGAGAATGAACGACTTTATAAAGTTTTTGACTAGCTTCTACTTATCCTTGGCTTATCCATCAGATTTCAAGCGGCTTTCAAAAACATGTGTCAATTGTGTTTGCTCTCTTAAACATAATTTAAAACAAACGGTGCTTTTCGGTTATTTTATCGTCATAATCGGGTTACGTCGGGTTGCGGCAAATTGCTAGAAAACAATTGCTCGAAATTACACTTAGATGCAAAAAAAATGGGCCATTGGGTCGTTGTTTGCAAAAAAACATTTTTTTTAAATTTTGATATTGGTATAGTCCTTAGAATAATTTTTTTTAGTGTTTTACAATCAAAGAGACCGCCAGGATGTAGAAAGAAGCAACATATGATACTTATTATTTATTTAATGAACATTAATGAGCTAAAACGATAATGTACGTAGACACGAAAGAAAATGCATTTCTGCAAAATAAACTTAACATAGATTAATAATGAAAATGACAGTTATTCGAAAACAAACAAGTCAAAACCCAGTAGCCACCTTGATCCTCTATGCATAATGCCGAATGAGCAATAGGTAGTGAAGAACGCATACCTTTAAATGTTATTTTCGCTTATTAAATAAACTGACAAGTATCATATGTTATTTTTTTCTACACCCTGATGGTCTATTTGATTGTAAAACACTAAAACTTTCATTCTAAGGACTATACCAACATCAAAATTCGAAAAAAAAGGTTTTTTTTGCAAACAACGACCCAATGACCCGTTTTTTTTGCATCTGAGTGTAATTGGTTGTTGTAAAATTGTTGAAATTTATTAAGTTTGTATAAACACAAACAGCCCATATTCATAGTGGACCCTAGTAGCTGCTAAAGCTTAGCAGTAGCTGCTAACGCTTAGCAGCTACTAATGCTTATCAAAATGTGATTTATCTTGCAGAATTAACATTAAGTAATGTACTTTTTAACCGTTTTTAGTATCTACTAACCTTTAGTAGCTACTCTCCATTCACGATGTTTTTGCGTCAGGGGAGTCTATGATTATCTAGTAATTTTGTTGGTAGTGTTTCGGAATAACTGAATTCCCCAATGGAACTTGTCAAATTTGTTTATGTTATCTTGTTTTCAATTTGAGGTTATATTTGTTAAATAACATTATTGCCAGATGTAAAGTTTAAATGATTAGAGATGAAAATGGAACGTCAAAAAATTATAAATCTGACAATGTGGTAGGAAGCAAATGTCTATGTCTATGCATAGTGGACCCTAGTAGCTGCTAAAGCTTAGCCACTACTAATGCTTATCAAAATGTGATTTATCTTGCAGAATTGACATTAAGCGATCTACTTTTTAACTGTTTTTAGTATCTACTAACTTTAGTAGCTACTCTCCATTCACGATGTTGTTGCGTCAGGGGAGTCTATGATTAGCTTTACCTTTTCAAGTTCAAATTGAGACCAATCAAGTTCAAATTGAGACCTATCAATTTCAAATTGAGGAATATCAATTTCAAATTGAGGCCAATCAAGTTCAAATTGATACCAATCAATTTCAAATTGAGACCAATCAATTTCAAATTGAGACTAAACAAAATCAAGTTGACA
The DNA here is from genome assembly GCA_951805005.1 of Othius punctulatus. Lineage (NCBI taxonomy): Eukaryota > Metazoa > Arthropoda > Insecta > Coleoptera > Staphylinidae > Othius > Othius punctulatus. Next base: position 54,377,876 of record OX638142.1, read on the forward strand.
CTAAACAATATCAAGTTGTCATGAACAATTTTATTTGTTTACTTTCAACTTGATATTGTTTAGTGTCAACTTTATTTTGTTTAGTCTCAATTTGAAATTGATTGGTATCAATTTGAACTTGATTGGCCTCAATTTGAAACTGATTGGTCTCAATTTGAACTTGATTGGTCTCAATTTGAACTTGAAAAGGTATAGTAATTTTGTTGGTAGTGTTTCGGAAATAACTGAATTCCCCAATGGAACTTGTCAGATTTGTTTAGGTTAAGTTGTTTTCAATTTGAAGTTATATTTGTTAAATAACATTGTTGCCAGATGTAAAGTTTAAATGATTAGAGATGAAAATGGAACGTAAAAAAATTATAAATCTGACAATTTGGTAGGAAGCAAATGTCTAATAGACATCGACACAAAAAAATAATTAACTTCCGTTGCATCACTGAATCAGTTTGTCCAAGATAACAAAAAGAAAACCCAGCCAACTCGGTTGCAAAAAGGTCGTGAATTTATAATACTAAGGTCGACTATGCGTATGGCTGCTAAATTAAATGTACAAACAGCTATTTAAGATATAAGTGAATCAAATTTTGTTTATTCACGTCAAGATATTTTCCAATTTTGCAGAAATTTCATTTCTTTTATTGATTTGGTAATTTATTTACATAAATGTTAATTGTACTATTATTAATTTGATGAACTCTTAAACCCGGAAAGTTGACTATATTATCGTCAGAGTTAAGTATAGTAGAAGTTATACCGCGCGTTTTTTTAATCTCTGAACATAGGCCATGTTCAGTTTTAAACCGACAGTATCAATTGCAACCAGTTATGCAACCAGCATTACTTGCGCCTGCAGCTCGATCATTTAAAATGTCAAAACTGTTGACAGAATATGTATTCTACGCAAGAATTATCCTGAGACACCAATCCCATCATTCCTGTTCAAATAGGAATCATCAACTATTAGTCCCGAAATAGTAACTCATTTGTGAAACAGCCCTATTTCTTTCTTGCGTTGAATACATTTTCTGTCAATAGTTTTGACATTTCAAATGATCAAGATACAAGTGCATGTAATTTTGGTTGCATGCAATTGTTATGCAACCAAAATTACATGCACGTGTAACTTGATCATTTGAAATGTCAAAACTATTGATAGAAAATTTATTCAACGCAAGAAAGTGTTTAAATAGGGCACTTTCACAAATGAGTTACTATTTCGGGATTAACAGTTGATGATTCCTATTTGAACAGGAATGATGGGATTGGTGTCTCAGGATAATTCTTGCGTTGAATACATTTTCTGTCAACAGTTTTGACATTTCAAATAATCGAGTTGCAGGCGCGTGTAATGTTGGTTGCATAACTGGATGCAATTTATACTGTCGTTTTAAAACTGAACATAGGCCTATGTTCAGGAATTAAAAAAACTCGCGGTATAAAATAAAACAAGGAGAATAACCTTTTTCACAATACACATTTATTTATACTAGATTATGCCCTGTGTTTTAGTTCATTCATTACTTGTAAGTCTACTGAAGATGACTGCCTTGCAGTTGAAATGTACATTTAGTATAAATAAATGTGTATTGTGAAAAAGGTTATTCTCCTTGTTTTATTTAAAAACTTTCACAAGCTCCAATACTTTGAGTGGAAGTTTAGTTGATTCTACTTTCGTTAGGGTCAAGTGCAGTGGAAGTTCCAGGCGTTTCATTTGAATTTACATTAGTCAAAATTTTTCTTAAAGTGGATATTTTTTAAGCAATTAATTCGTCGATGTATTGTTCAGCTACTGTAAAAGACTTCCAGCCTTCGTGCCTTTTTTTATTCACTTATACCATACATGATTTTTTCCTGTACGTTATCAGAATTGACGAATTTGCCTGAAGTGTCACATCGTCAGGTGACAACGAAAATTTCAAGGATAGTGCCTATTTATGTATTTTTTTTACTTTATTCACGTTGTCAATAGTTACAGTGAATAAAGTGAAAATGTATACATTTTATTCACCCATTCGATTAAAGAAGTAGATTACTGTAGAAGACTTCCAGCCTTCGTGCCTTTTTTTATTCACTTGTACCATACAACATTTTTTCCAGTTCGTTTTCAGAATTGAAGAGTTTGCGTGAAATGTCACATCGTCAGGTGACAACGAAAATTTCAAGGATAGTGCCTATTTACGTATTTTTTACTTTATTCACGTTTTCAATAGTTACAGTGAATGAAGTGAAAATGTAAACATTTTATTCACCCTTTCGATTAAAGTGTTGTTTTAATGATGGGATTCAATATACCTAATGAGCATTTTAATAATGCCAATTGGAAAAAGTTGTTTGCATTTGTTTACTCTTAACCCTTGCTAACCTAACCTGCTAAACTCTGGTGTGGAACTTATTTGGAACTTATGAATATCCCTTCATAAATATACAAAAATGAAGCAATACTTTAATAGTTGGCTACGCGTGCTTGCATAATTACTTCATTATCTGAAGCTTATTAACTTTCTTTATCTGTTGCTTATTACACTTAACACGTATTTGTAAAACACTTTAGATTGTTGTTTCTAAACTAACCCGTAATCAGGTTTTTGAATGTGAATGCACTATAATCAGAACAACTGATATTAAGATAACCTCTTAATTGGTAAATCCAGTATTAATTTTTTTCACAAAATAAAAAATAAATAGAAATTTGCTAAATTCAAACAAATTTAATACAAAAATAAATTTAAGTCAGAAAATTTTTGGTAATATCACAAGTGAAATAAAGTTTTTAAAAGTTTGCAGATACATCCGGTTTTTGTTTTTAAATTTGATAATATGGTGTAGTTGGGGATTCCTGATTGTGCTGAATCCCCAACTACACTCATAAAAAAGTAAAGTTTTGCTTTACTGAGATCAGATAATCTAATTTATATGTATTAGGTGTCGACCTTAATGGATCAATAGTACAGATTAATTATCTTTGCTAGGTTGGGTGATGCATTGACCTCCAATATTATGTCGTATATATCCTCTAAATTGCCACACATACATACAAACAAGGTCATCAGTGAATCATTATCATGCGATATTACTTCTTCGATATAATGATTAATATATATAAATAATCTGCAGTCATTTAATTTGCATCGCCTACAAGCAGTTAACGTGATTCACACCAAATCAGTGTATACATTATAATTTATTCATGAGTATCATGTAATCAAAAAGTGTTGTCACTAATTTGTTGAATTGATAATATGTATTATTATTCTGCTTATCTATATGTGGTGGCAATTAATATTGAGTAATTGCAAGGTTGATCGTCGATAATAATCATAATAATAATTCTACTATAACCCCGAGTGTTAAGGCTTTGATTTGTCAATAGACGACTAAGGCTTGATATTTGGCGTAAAGCCTGTTGAATTTCCTTCAAACACTTCACCCTGCCTTATCTGTTTTCTCCAGTTTAGCACAGTGGTCAATGTTCATCGTCGTCGTGGGAGGATATCTATAGAGTTATTAAAGAACAAACACAAAGAGATGGCGATTACGTCTGGGTTATGCCTCAAATTTGTCCTTAATTTGTTTACATTCCTTATCAACTTCCGCCACTGCGTCATGCGCTAATAACTATGATTGATAATATACTCTGAATAATCCGTACCGTTAAACATATACCGAGAGTTGTTTTTTTTGTCTCTGAACATAAGGCTATGCTCAGTTTTAAAACGACAGTATCAATTTCATTGCTAAAATGAAATTGTTATGCAACCAAAGTTAACTCGATCATTTCAAATGTCAAAACTGTTGGCAGAAAATGTATTCAACGCAAGAATTATCCTGAGACACCAATCCCATCAATCCCGTTCAAACGGGAATCATCTGTTAATTCCGAATTAGTAAGTTATTTGTGAAAATGCCCTATTTAAATACTTTCTTGCGTTGAATACACATTTTCTGTCAACTGTTTTGACATTTGAAATGATCGAGTTAATTTTGGTTGCATAACAATTTCATTTTAGCAATCAAATTGATACTGTCGTTTTAAAACTGAACATAGCCTTATGTTCAGAGACAAAAAAACAACTCGAATTATCTCAACTAATTTGGTGGTAATTTTGGTGGTCCAGGATGATCAGAATATTTAGGTGGGCAAAACATACATTTAACTTTAAAAAAATCGCTTTATTTTAGAGAGAGAGAGAGAGAGAGTCTTTTTGATGTACTTACAGCCACGCACTGTATGAATGGCGTGCTCCGTAAGACCGAGCAGTCTGCTATCCTTGTCTACCGTGCCTCTAGCTAAATATCACAAAAATTAACATTCGCACGTAATTTTTAATATGATGTAAGTTCGAGCAATTGTTCCTACCCTTTCTCTTATTATTGTTTGATTTATGGCCTTATGCCCCCTCTATCGATGTCCTTATCATTATCAATTTCTTAGAATGTACTTTTGGTGATTCACTCTCTTTACGATATGACGTTAAATATTAACCGCAAATATTATTTCATTCTTTTTAAATACGATACATATTGACATATTGATTGTAATTAATTGCGTCCAAATCAAGAAAAAACTTCAACACTATTGATTCTAAAAATACCATCATCTGCATTCATAGCCATTGGACTACGAACCCAGGCATGAGCAATATTATTAGAGATCGGCACCACCAATAATTAATACCGCTATCGTAGTATCAATACAAACAATTTACTCATGTTATGTCATGTTATCTTTGCACTGATTCATTTTTGCACATAATAATCTTCAGTAAATATATAATATTACATAATTTTCCTATTTGGTGAATTTTTGTACATATAAATCTTCAGTAAATCTATTATACAGGGTGTTCACCGAAAACTTTCTAGGGGCGAATCAGCGTGCAGAATGAAGTCGAATATTCCTTTGCCACTGTTGACCCAGATGCATTTAAAAAAGTTAAAAGTTAAAATCAATGTAAGTAACATGCTAGATTTAAAAAAAAACAATGCATTATCGAGATTTATTATCATTTTCACACGTATTTTCGAGAAAACTATGCATCTGGGCCAAAAGTGGCAAAGGAATATTCGACTTAATTTTGCGCCCTGATTCACCCCTAGAAAATTTTCGGTCGACTTCCCTAACACCCTGCGCAATATTACACAATTTCCCGGTTTGCTGAACTTTGCTCTTGTATTACTGACATCAATCATCGTGGAACACTTTTATATTTAATGACTCTTTCTTCTGCTATGGCTAATTTGCGTCGTCAAAGAGGCGAGTTATAACACCTAGGAACAGTCCTCTACGAATGTTGTTTCAGCCGTATGCAGTTTGGTCTTCAACATTTAAAGTGAATTAAAACTTAATAATGGAACTGGTCTAAATTGAATTGTATTTTAATGTCCATGTAAAGTTAATTACTAAATAAGTTCTTCAGTTAAAAGTACGTTAATGCCAACGTAAAGTTAAATAGCGCACATGTTTTTTATCGTTTAAAATCAACTCTACTTTAATGTCGATATTAAAGTATGAACTAAACTGGTCTAAAGTGAATTCTAAATGTAAAGTTAATTGTGAATTATTTAATGTTTAAAGTAATTATACATTACTTTGTTAGTATCCATAAAATTATTTATTAATTTGTTACTAGTTTTGACTACTTAAGTAATCATTATCAAACTTAGTTATCAATAAATAATTTTGAGTGATACTAACAAAGTAATGTGTTTTATTTATAATTAATAAAATCTATCACGAAGTAGACGCCACCATCATTCAAAATATTGTTTAAAGTAATCTTCAACGTTACTAACGAAATGACTTAAAGTGAATTTTATACGAAGTCGACGTAGAGTTAATTATAATCATAATAGTTGCGCTAGTTATGCACTAAGGGCGTTAATACGATGATTACGCCCGGAGAACGATGCAATCTAGCTCGAGGGCTTTAGCCCGAGAGATGGATACCGTTCGATGGGCGTAATCATTCGGCGACGCCGTGGTGCAAACAAGATTTTATTTTTCAATTTTTCTCTTAAAAAAAGAGAATTGGCGTAATAAATTCATTACGCCCTCTTATTACGACACGGTTGTTATGGACTTGTTTACATCAAAATACACTCCAAGGACTAATAAATTCATTATGCCCTCTTATTACGCTCCGGTTGTTATGGACATTTTGACACGTCTCGTATCCTAGGAATTATCATTCAATTGTAGTTAATTGAAAAATAAAACAATTTTAAACTACTGAAGCCGTTGAGTGAACTATATTTTTATAATGTTGAAGTAAAGTTAATTATGAAACAGGTTATTTAACGTTTATAGTGAATTTTATTTCAAATTCGACGAAAAGTAGTAATGAAACTGGCTTGAAGCAAACTTTATATTGAAGACGATGTAAAAATAATTGGGGAATAGTTTATTCAACTGTTTATGTGAATCTTGTTCAAAGGCGGTGTAAAATTAATTACAAAAAAGGTTACATAATGTTTAAAGTCGATTTAAATTTATTAATAAAACTTACCTAACGTGAACTTTAGATTAAAGTTGATGAAAAGTTAAATATAAAATATCAAATTAAATTTACCTATTTTAATTTCTAAACTAAATTTTATTTTAATGTCGACATAAAAATACCAACGAATCCGATCTAAAGTGAACTAACTTTATATTAAAATCGGTATGAAATTAATTGTGTTAAAAGTCGATTTATATTTATTGATAAAATTGGCCTAAGATGAACTTTACATTAAAGTTGACGAAAAGTTAAATATCGAATATCAAATAAAATATACTTATGTATGTACATACGAGTGGATAAATTTCGATGTTTTAATAGTTAATCTCGATAACTATAACAGGTGTGATAAAATGGACCTTCCCTCCCCGATCTCTTTTTTTGAGATCGATTATTATTATTATTATTATTATTAATTTTTAAATTAATTTAAATTTTAAAGGCGACTTAAAATACCACCGAATCTGGTCTAAAGTGAACTAACTTTATATTAAAATCGGTATGAAATGAATTGTGTTAAAAGTGGATTTAAATTTATTGATAAAACTTGCCTAAGATGAACTTTACATTAAAGTTGACGAACAGTTAAATATCAAATATCAAATAAAATATACCTATGTATGTACATACATTTTATTTTAAAGGCGACTTAAAAATACCAACAAATCTCGTCTAAAGTGAACTTTATATTAAAATCGATATGAAATTTATTGTGAAACAGTTCTTTAAAGTTTATAATGATATTTATTTTAAAGTCAATTTTAAGTACCTAACGAAACTTTTTTGCGATATCTTGAAAACCAAAAACGGTATGTTAAATCTCTCTTCGCATTATTGATAAGTTTGAAAATATGCAACTTTGCGATTTTGATAAATTTTCTCTTAGGAAAACCTAGCTTAAGCTCGAAAAAGTGATATTAAAGTGTACGTTAATATCATTTTTCGATCTTCGATTTTCCTAAGAGAGAATTTGTTAAAATCGCAAAGTTGCGTATTTTCAAACTTATCAATAATGCGAAGAGAGATTTAATATGCCGTTTTTGGTATTCAAGATATCGCAAAAAAAGTTTCGGTAGAAACTTAAAATGGACTTCAAAATAAAAATCATGAAAAAATAATAAATAAGTTACAATTATAAAACTATTAGCTATCAACTATTACGAAGTCAAAATTTTCTTAGATACTTAACGCTACTTTCATAATTAACTTTAAGCCGACTTTAACAGTAATGGATTATTAATTTTATTAGCTTACTTATAGATTTTTTTAGCTAAAGGCCGTATTTCTGAAAGCAAACAAAAATTGCTAATTCATGCAACGTTTGAATCAAAATTCGGGCTTAAATACGTTTATATATTGGTTAATCGCTCAGCTCGTAAATATGATTTTAAAATCACTGGCCATAACTGCCGACAGATTTGGTGATTTACTCTTCTGTCGGTTCGCGTGAGCAGCTATTTAATTTCACGGTTTGATTAAGAATTGAGTTATTTCGTGTTGCAAAGAGAAAATGTATATAGAGGTCTAGATTGGAATCATCCATGCGAAGAATCGACCTTCTACATTACATATTTAATAAAAATAGGTGCATTTAATGATATTAGTAATAACAGTCTGTACTGCATTCGATCAGCGTACTTTCTGCTTTAATAATATAATTACTCAATATCTTTATTCAAGCACATCACACACAAGTAATTACATACATATAGGGTTGGGCAAATGTCTCGGAACACCTGATTTCTGTCTAAACGTGATTATTATATTTATTATTCTTAAAACACACATACACATTATATATATACCGCGCGTTTTTTTAATCTCTGAACATAGGCCATGTTCAGTTTTAAACCATTGCAACCAGTATCAATTGCAACCAGTTATGCAACCAGCATTACTTGCGCCTGCAGCTCGATCATTTAAAATGTCAAAACTGTTGACAGAATATGTATTCTACGCAAGAATTATCCTGAGACACCACCAATCCCATCATTCCTGTTCAAATAGGAATCATCAACTATTAGTCCCGAAATAGTAACTCATTTGTGAAACAGCCCTATTTCTTTCTTGCGTTGAATACATTTTCTGTCAATAGTTTTGACATTTCAAATGATCAAGATACAAGTGCATGTAATTTTGGTTGCATGCAATTGTTATGCAACCAAAATTACATGCACGTGTAACTTGATCATTTGAAATGTCAAAACTATTGATAGAAAATTTATTCAACGCAAGAAAGTGTTTAAATAGGGCACTTTCACAAATGAGTTACTATTTCGGGATTAACAGTTGATGATTCCTATTTGAACAGGAATGATGGGATTGGTGTCTCAGGATAATTCTTGCGTTGAATACATTTTCTGTCAACAGTTTTGACATTTCAAATAATCGAGTTGCAGGCGCGTGTAATGTTGGTTGCATAACTGGATGCAATTTATACTGTCGTTTTAAAACTGAACATAGGCCTATGTTCAGGAATTAAAAAAACGCGCGGTATATATATATATATATATATATATATATATATATATATATATATATATATATATATATATATATATATATATATAAATAAATAAATATTCTTTATCTACGACTAATTTATAATGTAAGTATTATACTTGACGTTTTTGCAGTATAATGCTATATATTATTCCCTTAGGGAATAATGACTAGGGATTAATTGTCCTTTTTCCCTCTTGCACTCCAATTACAAAATTTCTCAAATTAAATAATACCATGGAAACAAAATACACAAACTCAAAAGTGAATAAAGCTACCGAATAAAGAAAAAAAGTCTAATATTTGTTTTAAGAGTAATAATAATAATAAAAACGTTTAGACAGAAATCAGGTATTCTGACACATTTGCCCAACCCTGTATGTATAATTCGCCTCTGATAGCAGTAAATAATTATTTCATTTAAGACCGTGGGGCTTAGTGAGGCTCCGGCATGTATTTTATGTGTGTGGATGTGAAAATCAAGCATTTAAGTACTTGCCTAGCATGCATGAACTGTTTCCAGCATCAATACTTGTACTGAGAAACTGGCACCATTCGACGTTGGGATCTCATTAACAATGCCCTAGAGATCCCGGCCAATTTCGATGCTAACAAGTCCCAAGACACCCCCAAGCATTCGCACTTACATAAACCGTTCGGCTAAAGTTCTTGTTGGCCGATGTCCAATTGGGGATGTATCTTTAAGAAATACGAGTACTAATTATAATATTTATATGTTTACACATAGAAAATCGGAAAGACAGTTGAATCCTTATAAATAAATAAAAATCGCTCAATAATCATATCAAAATTCATCTTCCACCAGTACATGAATTCAATTTTGTTCATATTTTATTGCATATGTGTATTACATACGCATCTGCGGAATCGATCTGATTAAATTTTCAACCGACTAAATATTAAAATTGCATTCACGAAAACGTAAAAATTTCAGTACCGTTAAGTGATAAAATACGAAGAAAGTTGTTTTATTATGTAATGGATTATCGCGAGGAAACGCCAAGGGGCTGACACCAGAGGGTCGATGGGAGTGATCGTCCTCCAAGGAATAACCCTAAATAACCCACACATCTATGCCTGATACATGGATGTATAATTGTCATTTAAGTAATTTAGGACCACACCTTGTTTTTTAAACTTTTTTTTTTCGCTTGCCGGCAATTTTTCATTCATTTCGCTTGCACTTTCTCCAAGAGTCTCATAACGTATAACTGTCGAGTAAAAGACTATGCAGCTTCGTTCAACTGTACGAATTAAACGGATTAAAAGTGTGATTGCTACGTAACAAAATAAAAGATAACAGCGATTGGGAAAAAATTGATTTAATTATTTTGATACTTTAAAAAATTCATACAATAAACGAAAAATCAGTTTTATGGGCCCAATTTTATGGAGCATGAGGCTTTTCTGTCTCATACATTTCTGGATTATTATCCTTATACATTTCTGTAATTCATAGTAATATTTTACTATCAAATGATAACACGTATCACACGATAAGACAATTGTACTAAAAGTGTATGAGATGATTTATAAATATTATTTAACAAAAATAAAATATATATGCAATTTAATATACAAGGTGTCCCACAAAGTCGTGCCATAAATTTAGGTCCATGACAAAATTAAATGAAAATTTAAATTTTTATTTTCCTAATCGCTTTTGTTTCCAAAATGTAGGACCTTAAAGTGTTATTTAGCAAATCAGTTGTCTTATTAATATTTATACTAGTGCAGACTTGGAAATTTGAGATTTTGCGACGAGTCACCCATTATCAATACATATATTCACAAATAAGTACAATCATTTGAGTAAACACAGTGTCGTAGAAACAGGGGTTCATCTATGATTATTGCTATATAAAAACTTTGAGGTTAGGATTTTTTTAAATCATATACCATTTTCGCTGAATTAGCTTTCTTGTCATAAAAATGGTATACTTCTTGAACTTCGAAAAAATGAAACGTTTGTGAGATATTCGAGGTAAAACTGATAGAACACATAAAATACATCATAAATATCTCAGAAACGCTTCATTTTTTCGAAGTTCATGAAGTATACCTTTTTTATGACAAGATATACCGAAAAACGGTATATGATTTAAAAAAATTGTAACCTCTTAAGTTTTTATGTAGCAATAACCATAGAAGAACCTCTGTTTCTGTACCACTGTGTTCACTGCAATGATTGTAATTATTTGCTTACTTGCTTTATACTTACTATACACTTTAAGGTCCTATATTTCGGAAAGTAAAGCGATTCGAAAATAAATTACATTTTCATTTAATTTTGCCTTTTTAGCATGCTCCTAGATTTATGCCACCACGAAGTTGTGAGACACCTTGTATAATTTTTTTCTTGTTTTTTATTCAATTGTTTCAATATTTAAACGAACAATAGTAACAATAGCAAGCTTATAGGTATTTATTAAGACTATCGATATTTCAGTCTTAATAATTTCATGAATAATGAATAGTGTTTTTTTTCATATTAATGTAATTATTATATATTACACTTATTGCACATGAAATAGAAACTTATTTAAGAGAAATTTAGTTTCAAAATCAGTTTTAAATTAATTATTCTCATCAGTTACAAACAAGACACGTAGTTTTACCAATAAGCAATATTTCTGCATTTATTTTTCAAACGTAGAAAAAGTTTACAGCGTCGCAATCGCCTCTGGTGATTAGCCTCGCTTTTATCGCAGTTCCACTGTGCGGAACGAGCAGTCGGTTCCTGGAGAGCATCTGAGCAGATCATTAACCAAAGTTTTCTGTTATATTTAGTATATTTAGTTCACAGTGAGTGCTTTCGTTTGTTTTAATGTTAATGAAATAACTTGCAAGGTTAGTATTTATTTAATAATGTTTTAATTTGATTTGTATTGGGTTTCATCATTGATTAACTAAATACATAATTTCTATAATTTCTATACTCACTGGTTTCATGTTACCAGTTATTTTGATTGCATTTATATCAGTTATTTTATTAACTAAAGTTTGTTTTTTTCCTAGGCAATAAAATATATAATACAATAATACCAACAATTTAAATATCATACCAGTAAGTACTCAACAACAAAAAAACTTAAAATTTTAATTTGAGTTTTATTTGTTTCGTTAGCATATTTTTTTTATTCGACTGCGGTTTTGCTACTATAACTATTTACTGTTACCAATGAGCTCTCAGATTTTTCGCTTCATTCATTTAGCGAATTTAATAAAGCAGTTCTTGTTCTTGCAAATTATGACTAATATGAACTTCGTTCAATGTGCTTTAGAGTTTACTTTTAATTATTTTTGTAAACAGGTTGTCATTTTTTCCCAAACGACTTTCATATCTAGATTGCAGAAAAACTAATATTATATTTTTTTATTAAATTACCCTTAACAGTATTTGACAGTTTTTCAAAAATTTCTATGGTCTCAAGCGTCCTCCAAACGGATATTTCCATTGAAATTCGAACATATTCCATAAAAACAATACTTTCCCCAATACGCAGAGGAAGTAGCAAATTATTAAGTGGATTAAGTTTAAATCTTACCTTCAAGAATTTCTATAGACTCAAGCGTCCTCAAAACGCATATTTCCATTGGAATCCGAATATTTTTCATAAAAACAATACTTTCCCCAATACACAAAGGAAGTAACAAATTATTAAGTGGATAAAGTCTAAATCTTCATTGGTTCGGTCTTAGAATGTAATACCTCCTTTTTGTATATGTTGACTGTTATCTATTCTGCTTACTAATTAGAATTTGTTCGTATTTGTGTAAGTTGAAATATTAATTTAATATTAATAGTTTGATTTTAAAATCAATGCATGAAAAACCCAAGTAACAGGTTCAGATTGTCGGTGACTATAAACATAATTGGTTTTTAAAATATGCACCAAACCGAATAAGCTTTTGTTGTTCGCTAGGCACGATTTTGTCAAAATTGGAGTAATATGTTAAATATATAATTTTTGCTCATTTGTCATTTAGTCATTGAAACCTTTTTAGTAAATTAATAATATATTTGAAAATCATTTAAATAAAAACGAATAAGAGAAGCATTAAATGCCAGCTCGTGGTGAAATACAATTACTACTGAGAAAGCGGCTCAAATGCATGAAATGCACACCATATATTTCATTTAAATAAAAGTTGAAAATAATCATAATCAGCATACTTTTGGTTGAAAACAAAACATAGTATCATAGTATCACATAAATCATTTCTAAATATTTCTAAACATTTTTTCCATACTCCATATAAGTCATTAAGACCTTTTTATGATATTATTAATTTCGAAAATATGATGGATATTTAAAAAACATTTTCATAAAAAATGATGTAAAACGATAGATATATGCAACTATCTCAGGTAAACAATTTAGATTCACCAAATGAATCAAATAACTTTGCAGTTTTTGATTTCACATTAGTGAATCTAAATTGTTTACCTGAGATAGTTGCATGTATCTATCGTTTTACAGATTCATTTGTTGAATCTAAATTGTCATTAAGACCTTTTTATGAAATTTTAATTTTGAAAATATAATGGATATTTGAAAAACATTTTAACAAAAAAATGATTTAAAACGAAAGATATATGCAACTACCTCAGGTAAACAATTTAGATTCACTAATGTGAAATCATAAACTGCAAAGTTATTCGATTCATTTGGTGAATCTAAATTGTTTACCGGAGATAGTTGCATATATCTATCGTTTTACATCAATTCAAATTGACTCAGGATAGGATTAATTATTAATTATTTTAATAAAAGTTTAATAAAACATTTTTTGCATATTCCATATGTGTAATTAAGACCTTTTTATGAAATTATTAATTTTGAAAATATGATGGATATTTGAAAAACATTTTAATAAAAAAATGATGTAAAACGATAGATACATGCAACTATCTCAGGTAAACAATTTAGATTCACTAATGTGAAATCAAAAACTGCAAAGTTATTTGATTCATTTGGTGAATCTAAATTGTTTACCTGATATAGTTGCATATATCTATCGTTTTACATCAATTCAAATTGACTCAGGATAGGATCCTTTTAATTATTAATTATTTTAATAAAAGTTTAATGAAACATTTTTTTGAATATTCCATATAAGTAATTAAGACCTTTTTATGAAATTATTAATTTTGAAAATATGATGTATATTTGAAAAACATTTTAATCAAAAATGATGTAAAACGATAGATATATGCAACTATCTCAGGTAGACAATTTAGATTCACTAGTGTGAAATCATAAACTGCAAAGTTATTTGATTCGTTTGGTGAATCTAAATTGTTTACCTGAAATAGATATATATCTTTTGTTTTACATCAATTCCAATTGACTCAGGATAGGATCCATTTAATTATTAAATATTTTAATAAAAGTTTGAAACAATCGTAAGCACACACTTTTGCTTAAAAAAAACATAGTACTCTTTATGGACAAAACAATGTTGAAATTAAATTTTTAATTTCTTTTTTCTCTTACCGTAATTGAAAGTACACTCTTTCCTCCCTCACATGAAGGAGTAAAGTCCTATGTTTTCTCCCTAGGTAGGCAAACAAATAGCTCTAGTATCTGTACTTGCTATAGTACTGGCTATAGTAATAGTACTCTATGGTTTTCTTTGTTGATAAGCAAACTTAAAAAAACAGATTCGTTATTTGTAGTTCATTTTTATTTATAAAAATCGTGCGTTTCTTGTATACTTTGACTTTGGTTTTTGTTTTTGCCATGCACAAGAAGTAGTACTCTTTATGGACAAAACAATGTTGGAATTAAATTTTTATCATGTTATTCGTATTAATATGGAGAGAGTCATATGCCACCAGCACAATTTTTCCATAATCCATTTAAGTCATTATGACCTTTTTATTAAATCAATAATATTTAAAATATGACGGATATTTGAAAAACATTTTAATAAAAGTTAAATATAATCGCAAACAGCATACTTTCGGTAGAAGAAAACAAATCATAGTACTCTTTATGAAGAAATCAATGTTCAAATTCAATTTTTATCATTCTATTCCTATTAATATGTAGAAAGACAAGAGCTGCCACATTATTTTACTGATTATTACTTAGTATTATTTTGTTTGTTTTTGTTTTGTATGGGTCTAAGCATCGCTTCATTTTGACTATTTGTTAATGAGCAAACTATTAGCATTACACAAAGAAATTTAAAAGTATAACAGCCCATAGTAATTCACTTGCAGAAATGTATGTATTATTAGAGATAGTATTATACTTTTTACTTCCCCATGTGTTTCAAGAAAACTTCTCCCCAGAATTTAATTTATAATCGGGTCGGTGTAGGTCCAGACGTGATCTAATTAATTTTATCCGATTCAAACGTAAATTAATTTCGCATACATGAGCACGACTTGAACGAACTTAATGTCCCTAATCAGAGTTCGCACTGCATGAGTAATAGCATGAATTTAATCATTCTTTGAAAATGGCATTTAGCAATGCCTAGGGGAAGCCAGATATAATATTTCATTTTCAATTTCAAATAAAATATTTATATTTTGGAAATTATTCGCAAAGACAAAAAAAATGTAAAGCGTTTTCGGTTTATTTTTCATAAAAATATTCCAGCATCAGTATCAATACGCAAAACATTTAAAAAAATGAGATGAGATAACAACCACCTCCGGTTGATCCGGTTTTTCAGAATCTTTTCAAATTTAAGTTTTGTTCTAAAAATCTGAATTTGAAATTATATTCATTATCTTTTTGGGCCTAAAAAAGTTTTTTAAGTAAAAAGATTAATATCCGTAAAGATATTACGGATTTTTATTTGCAATAAAAGTTAAAGTAAATTTTAAACTGCAATTTGAGGTGCCCACGCCACAAAAAAATTTAAACTGCATTTTTTCAATAAACTACTTTTTATAGCACTCTTGCAATAACACTTCATTGATATTTAATTATTAATAATTAATAGTAACATGAAAATGACATTGATATATAAAATTAAAATTAATTGAAAATTACATAGAGAATAATTATAAATGCTATGGAAAATTATAACGTAAATTAAACTTACCTTCTCATCTACTACTTATATATCATATGCTATATGCTACATCCTAAACTTACCTCAACACGCAAAAAAAGTAATACCTTATTTTCGTGAAAATTGCTAACAATATTAATTTCGAAACTAATTTGATTAACTACAATACATAATTAATAACAAACACTAAAAGATTTTTTCTCTTACCGTAATTGAAAGTACACTCTTTCCTGCCTCACATGAAGGAGTAAAGTCCTACTTTTTCTCCCTAGGTAGGCAAACAAATAGCTATAGTATCTATAGTACAAGCTATAGTAGTAGCTTAATAGTAGTCTATGGTTTTCTTTGTTGATAAGCAAACTTAAAAAAATTATAGTAATGCATTTCATTCGTTATTAGTAGTTCATTTTTATTTATAAAAATCGTGCGTTCCTTGTATACTTTGACTTTGGTTTTTGTTTTTGCCATGCACAAGAAAATATAATTAATTTTATGCAAAGCACTGAAAGGGCGTAGAAAAAATCATTGGAGTATGTATTATTCAGGAGCAAAGTGCCATTCCACCCTTGGATTTTGAAAATCCACCCTTGGATTTTGATAATCCACCCTTGGATTTTGATGCGCTCCGCTTCAAACTACTTGCCGGGGGAAAAGATGCACTTTTTCTCCCTTGTAATATAAATAGCTTTTTATACAAATTAATATCTGGAGAATATGTGTTTTTTATTACAGTTTATACACGCTGTGTTCGGAAACTAGATTCTTTGAAATGTGTTTTCTGCCTTTTTGCAAAATTTATAAAATGTTGGGCTCTAAATTAAATTTTTACAACATTGTAGAAACTTGATAGTAACTGGTTGAGAATGAAAACTTTAGAAATTTAATTTGATCATAGTAACTGCATAAAACTATTTACTATACTATCACATCATTTTGCTTTGATGCAGGAAAGTTATGTATTTGAGAAGAAAAAATGCGGGTGTTGATTTGTTTAGTTACTTAAATATTATTTCCTTGGCCTTATAGGCCTTGTAAAATTAAAAAAAATATAGACAGTCAAAATTAAAATGAAAATTACAAGAAGTTTAATAATATATTCTTCTCCAAGACGAAGAAAATATTATTATTTGCTATTTTTATATACTGTTTTTCAAAAAAGAAAATATTGTTTTCTGTGGTTGTGAAATTTCAACTTATGATTGTATATAATAATTTGAGGTGAGGTGATTTCGACACATTTTGGTTTGAATTTAGATGAAATTTGTAAAACTCATTTTTTTATATTTCTAACAATTTTCTTTAATGAAAAATGTTTGTGATGCACAAATTTTCTCTTCATCAGACAAATTTTTATTCATGAAAAATAATATTTTAGCATTTCTATTTTTAGTCTATAAGGTTATCTGTTTGATTTTCTCCCTTATTTAACACTGAAACTTTGTCAAATTTTCAGGAGAGTTAGTTTCAGGTGTACTGTACACAAATCTAATCTCAAATTTGCAAATTATAATATTTCAGAAATTTCAGTAATATCTAACCCTTACTTGTCACTGCGTAAAGTTATCTGTTTGATTTTCTCCCTCATTTAATACTGAAAGTTTGTCAAATTTTCAGAAGAATTAGTTTCAGGTGTACTGTACACAAATCTAATATCAAATTTGCAAATTATAAATTTTCAGAAATTTCAGTAATATCTAACCCATACTTGTCACTGCGTAAAGTTATCTGTTTGATTTTCTCCCTTATTTAACACTGAAACTTTGTCAAATTTTCAGGAGAGTTAGTTTCAGGTGTACTGTACACAAATCTAATATGAAATTTGCAAATTATAAATTTTCAGAAATTTCAGTAATATCTATCCCATACTTTACGTAAAGATATCTGTTTGATTTTCTCCCTTATTTAATACTGAAAGTGTGTCAAATTTTCAGAAGAATTAGTTTCAGGTGTACTGTACACAAATCTAATATCAAATTTGCAAATTATAAATTTTCAGAAATTTCAGTAATATCTATCCCATACTTTGCGTAAAGATATCTGTTTGATTTTCTCCCTTATTTAATACTGAAAGTGTGTCAAATTTTCAGAATAATTAGTTTCAGGTGTACTGTACACAAATCTAATATAAAATTTGCAAATTATAAATTTTCAGAAATTTCAGTAATATCTAACCCACACTTGTCACTGCGTAAAGTTATCTGTTTGATTTTCTCACTTATTTAATACTGAAAGTTTGTCAAATTTTCAGAAGAATTAGTTTCAGGTGTACTGTACACAAATCTAATATCAAATTTGCAAATTATAAATTTTCAGAAATTTCAGTAATATCTATCCCATACTTTGCGTAAAGATATCTGTTTGATTTTCTCCCTTATTTAATACTGAAAGTGTGTCAAATTTTCAGAATAATTAGTTTCAGGTGTACTGTACACAAATCTAATATAAAATTTGCAAATTATAAATTTTCAGAAATTTCAGTAATATCTAACCCATACTTGTCACTGCGTAAAGTTATCTGTTTGATTTTCTCACTTATTTAATACTGAAAGTTTGTCAAATTTTCAGAAGAATTAGTTTCAGGTGTACTGTACACAAATCTAATATCAAATTTGCAAATTATAAATTTTCAGAAATTTCAGTAATATCTAACCCATACTTGTCACTGCGTAAAGTTGCCTGTTTGATTTTCTCCCTTATTTAATACTGAAAGTTTGTCAAATTTGCAGAAACATATTTTTTACGTCTGCCATTAGAATAAGTGAATTGAATTAACAGCAGCAAATCTGAAAAATATAAAATTTCGTTGATGAGCTAAATATCTTAAATATTTAATTACTTAAATACTCTTAGGGCTGCTCTTTCAAAAGTCGATGATAATTTATCCGCCGGATATAAATACTCACAAGTAGCTTAAAAACAACATATCTAATGCATTTCTAATCTCCTTGTGGGTCTCTTAAATCATCAGGTAACTATTCGTAAATTTATCAAAAGACACAAAGACCAACCATTTTAAATTATTGGTATGGTTAAAGATCTTGGAACCTAAATTCGACCATAATTGACTCCAAACTTGTAGTTCTTAAGAGTTCTAGCGTTGAATGTATATTTTTTATCGATGTTCAAATTTACACTAAGATTGGGGTTTTTGCACCAAAATTCAATATTATCTGACTCCTGCATTGAGTTTATTCAAACCATGAAGCCAAACGTATTTTGATTATTTTGTTATTAGTCGACTTAGTTGAAAGTTGAAGATCTTAAGAGTCCCAGACTCAAAAAGTGATTGTTAGTAAAATTCACAGCAATCTCCATGTGTGGAGATCATAGTGTCCAGTCTCCAATTGCAGTCTCCACATTTCGATATTAACTATGTAACTCATCTCAAGAAAGTTTAAATATTGTGTCTTCGGTTGCAAAATTCGATAGTATGATTGATATATGACATATGATATTGACATTGATATTGAGATATGACATATGATATTGACATTGATATTGATATATGACATATGGCATGTGACATATGACATGTGACATGTGACATGTGACATATGACATGTGACTGATGACAACTGACCTAAAAAATCTAAATATTAATTGAAGTTCTCAAGGTTTTCAAAGTCAAACACACGTATTTAGATTATTGCTCGAATTCACACTACGATTAAAGTCTTTGGCCCCAAAATTAACAAATTAATAGTAACACAGTAATTAAAAATAATTGTATATTAATATTAATTGTGACCTGAGGTGAAGTTCTCAAGACTCAATAATCTCAGCGTATTCAAACATTGATGTATTTGTTATTTTATATTTTATTTGCTTATTTCCCAATGATAATTACTATTTTTTTATTATCAACTTTTGTATTTTTATTGTTACTGAAATTCACTCTGAAGTCTTCGACTCCGAAATCCAATATTGATTTGACCTCCCTGTGTATATAAATATTACCAGTCTCAATATTCTATGAAATTTATAATGTTGGGCAAATGATCTTTGTAATCAATGCTTCAAATTTCAGTTTTTCTGTTAATTAACAAGCTTTCACTCTCAAGTTGCAAATAAATAATGCTTTAATGGAATGGTTAAAATACCATCCCTGCAGCTTACAAAACAAATTAAATCCTCTATCTCGGTCCATTCCGTTCCCGAATTCCAATTATTTGGATGATCAATCAGGATAACGCTGCCCTGTATTCGCAAATTGTTTTATCCTGCTCCCGGAATAAGCAATTTATCAACTTTTTGTCGCCCGTTCCAATATCCTTGCCGTAAAAGGCGACGATCTGTTATCAAACAGAATGATACACATTATCTGTGGAATGGAAAGTCTCGATCATACTTCCCAGAGAAAGCCAGAATATATGGGCTTCAAGCGCAATAAAGGGGGATCGAGTATATTTCACAAGAGGATTGCTTACGAGCAAGAGGTTTTCATTAATTTTCCGGTGAAAGTAAGGAAATGCACAGTTTATAATCCAAATAGAGATTTTATTTTATAGCCGCGACGATTGTTCCTGTGTCATTAAATAATAAATTAAATAGTCATAGTTATGCTATATGCAGCGAAATCATATAGTTATTTGTGTAACAAAGCACTCAAGTTATTATTTTTTTCTTGAATGTGGATATTAACATAAATGATACAAAAGTTGTAAGAGTTGTACATCGTTTTCCCCTGAAATCATGAAATATATTTCTAATTACACATTATCAATTAATATATCGACGCATTCTTTTTTTAATGGGACAATACAAAAAGTTTACAGGAGAGATAAATCGATTATTAAACGTAATTTGTTTTACAATTTAGTCTTCATTATTTCGAATTGAACTGTCGAATTAACAAAATATTGTATTGTATTGTAATTTACTGTGGTACAAACGTGTAAAGCAAATATTATATTTTTGGCGCTTATCCCTTTTAAAATAGAACGCGTCGATTTTATTTATATAAATATTTATGCAGTTACGCTTTCATTTTCAAATTTGATGTGATAATAATATGTGTAACACATGGAAGAACAAATTTATCATAATAAGTTATGAACACTAAGGTTAATTATGTTATGCTAGATAGCCAATTAGCAGAAAATCGTACATGAATGGATTCCTTTAGAACCGATTTTTCTTATATTGCTGACGATTTCGGCAAACTATTGAACGAAACTCATAAAATTGTTTTTATGTTCTACTCTTGCCTTCAAAATTCTTGGCCGTGGTTTTGATATTCAGTTATTTAACAAACGATTAGTACATATTGTTATGGCATACTCTCAAATTTAGGTGCCTCCATGCATAATATATAATCAACATTAATTTGCGCAGGAATCGATGAGTGCGAACCATTATTTTCTGTAAAAATGTGTACTTCTTTAAAAAATATTCTCTTGTATTCTAGCAGCATGGAGCAAATGCGATTTCAGTTGCTTCTAATAGACTATAATATGTAATCAATATTTTTGTGTAACACATTTTTGTTCATTTCAGCAATTGGATTACTGACACACATTAGCCAGTAATTTCATTACATTGCACATTTGCTATGCAATAAACGTATAAATTGAACACATAAAGCGCTCGAGTTGCACTTCACTTTGCATATGTTGTATTATTACTATTTAGTTATTTTGTGCGCAGACAACAATGCAATTTCATTGCTTAGGGATTATATGTCTCGCTCGTGGATTCGAGTGATATTTGATTATAATTTGAGCTGAAGTGCTTTATCTGCATACGGTCTAGGTTTGAATTGCATTGGATTATTTAATATTGGTACTAATTATCATTGACATTGCAGTTACTAATTGCATACATAAGTAAGCTAATTTATCAGTTTGAAATACGTATCAGTTCGTTATAATAATATTATAGTAATTTATAACTAACTCATATGGATTTTTATGTGATTGCTTTACAATAGCTATTTTAATCCCCGCCCAAGACAATATTAATACAGTTCAGTTTAACTCTAAATATAAATTTTCAATAGGACTGGAGATATCTGAAGATTTCAGGATCCGAATATCCATCTAATAAGATCCGAGTACCCAAATATCCGATACTTCGGATCCGTTATTCGAGGTTTCGCTATCCGATATCCGAGAATCCCAATCTACTATACAATATCTAGGATCCGGATCTAAATCCACTATCCAAACCTCTCGGATCCGGATCTGAATCCACTATCCAAACCCCTCGGATCCGGATCCACTGTCTGACATCTCGGATCTGGATGCGCTATCCGACACCCAACGATTCTGATATTCGGATGTTTAGGATCCGAATCCGAAATTATCCGGATCCGGGTTGCAGGTCTACTTTCAATACCTTATTCGAAAAACTCATCAATAGTAATCGACGTCGCATATCACGTTTAAAACAATATTTTCAAATTTTCGTGTGCATTTCCGTAATTATTAAAAAAAATATATTGATGATCTCTTTCAATATTTATTTTATACTTTCCTTTTCGATATTATTATATTCCATCATTTTCCTGTGAATTATTTGAATTGAATGAGTTTTTTACTTATGATCATATACAAATTGTCTTTACTTTTATATAATTGAATGTTTCCTTCTTGCACATCATTTTTCTGCAGTACTTTATGTATTTTTCTCTTTTTGTTGACTGAAAGCGTCAGACTCTTTGTACATTTGTACTTACCAGTTATAGATTTGTTATGGTTACCAAAACAGTCATACGAGTCAGATTTAGTTTTATTTTGTATTATTATATTATACCTTTACCTTTACTTGTTAGGTTTTATAAAGAGTTCAGTAATATATAGGTTTAGTTATTTATTTGATATTGTTATATTAAAATACGTTACCTTACCTTTCACCAGTTTTTACGTATTAGAAATGTGTTATAGTTATACAGGGTGTCTCAACGCTCTGGGAATGGTCAACTACGGGGTTATTAATCAAAATATCAAAAATGGTTTTTTACAAAAGTGGTGTAGGTACAACAATGAGTTTTCGTAAACGCATTTCGTAAAAATATTGAAATTTATACAGGGCGTTGGGACACCCTGTATATAAATATACGCACGAAAATGTTGCGACTCGGTGATATTGTTAATACATATTTATTTCATATGGTGGTATTCTAGATTTTCTAATATATAAAAATATGTTCAAACACACTCATCCACGTATAATCTATTGCAACGAATGTTATCATCTTCCATGAGTAACGCACATTAATCTTCGTTCCAAAGGGTATGTATGTGACCGAAACGTTTACCACTAAAAGGCATTACAACGAATTTTCCTTGATATATTGAGGTCATAAATTGTATCATTCAAACGCAATATGAGCACAGTTTTACAGATCTGATTAAAATATTTATGTTATTACACGAGAATTGTACTTACATAATAATCATTATCCATTAGAAAAGTCCATTTACA
The DNA here is from genome assembly GCA_951805005.1 of Othius punctulatus. Classification (NCBI taxonomy): domain Eukaryota; kingdom Metazoa; phylum Arthropoda; class Insecta; order Coleoptera; family Staphylinidae; genus Othius; species Othius punctulatus. The sequence continues at coordinate 54,401,362 of OX638142.1, forward strand.
GGAAAATAGAAACGCCATTCTTTATATAGTGTGTTTATAACAAAAATGTGGTATATTGATGAATACCTCGTGAAAAATAATACTGTTATTATGAGTGAAATATCTCTAGATAATAATTAATCCAGTATTAAAATTGTTCGAAAATTTTTCTAAATTCTTATTATAAATGTATATGAAAACTCAAGGGCATGAAAATAACCCAATGACAAAAATTTGAATGCAATATTTAATTAAACTTGAAATTCTTCATAATTATTGCTTAATATTCGTAGAAAATAGTAATTACGTCCTTGGGATAAAATTCATGGTTAGGTTAGGTTAGGTGAATATACAAAAAGATGGCAACGATATACCTCAAAGAACCCAACCTGTGTCATTTGGAATGAATCAAATATTTATAGAAAATTTAAATCGTGGAAAATAATATCTAACTTTGCAATATGAAACGGAGGTTCACGGAAAAACTACTGTAAGCGTTTCAAAACAACATTAGCGAGAAAACTTCTATTACATGATTCACAATAATTTAAATATGTGTTCGTGTTTTTGTTATATTCACACGATATGATACTTTAAGATCCAACTTTTATTTTGTAAAATATCGCGATTTTATGTCTGCCTACAGCAATATCAAAATTGTACTCTAAATATGAATGTTATGTGCCAAATTTTACTTGCACAAACTTTAAAAAATATATATTTATATTTTGCATATACGTGTATTCGTCTTCATTTTATGTTTCTGGAATACTTTGTTTCAAATACTTTCTTATTTTGTATATTTTATTGCATTACTTGTTCCGTGAATTATTCAAATTAATGTTTTTGACTCACCACATAATTTTTTTTTTTCATCTTACTGGTAAATATTTTTTGATAGATATTTTCTGCAGTACCTGTTTTATGTATTTTCTATATTTTTAATTTTTATAATTAGGTTTATACCTAATAATGTATTGTTAAAACATTTTCTACAATAGTTTGTATAATATTTCATTGTGTTCCGTTCATATATTTCTGTACATTTGATTTTTTTATGGAAATTTTCTGTACATATGATTTTACGTCTGATTTTGTTATGGATTTTTCCATTCCAATAGTCTCGTATTTACTTGAGGTTTTCGTAATATCGATTTCAAAGTAGTCAAAATAGTAATTGTGAAAATATTGTTGAAATTCAAATTACACGAAAATATTCATTTTCAGATTCCCGACTCCGAAACCTACTGTTTCGAATAATCATTTTTATAATTCACTACTTAAACAAAAGTGATAACGCAAGTAATACAAATTATACATAAGTTTACCATACGATTAAAAAAAACGAACTTTTCAATACAACATTCAAACATATTATTCTTTGTTTATTTAACGAAATTCTAATTCCACTGCTGTAAGTAATGACTATACTACACTTGAGAATTCTGCCTGTATGGATTTTAAGGACATGACTTTTTCCAAGAGTTCCACTTTTGGATTGTTTAATGGTAACATCTAAGCTTCCATTTTTCGAATTTATTTTAAGTTAAAAACAGCCGAGTTATTCTCAATTCAAAAACACCCTTCCATTTTGCCGCACCGAAAATGTACGTAATCTGTCTGATCTAATTTTTATAGAACGTGATTTATTTTTTTGCATGACTTCCACTTTAGGACTTTTTAATGGTAACATCTAAGCTTTTAATTTTCGTAATTATTTTTTTTTTTAAGTTACACAACAGCTGAGTTATTCTCATTTCAAAACCATCCTCCCATTTTGCCGCACCCTGCAAAAAAATATTAAGACACCCACTTCTGGTTGTGGTTTTTTACTTACTGGACTTACTGGAAGTGTAAAAAAAACATTTATGTTCTATAAACTGAACCGTAGAAAATATATTTTAAAACAAATCTAACTCCGCAAGCTTCTGCAGTCCAATAATGTTTCCACCAGCTTTTTCTTAGATCGATTTTCAACCCAATGCAGTAATTATTTGATGTGTCTAAAATATTTGGGGCAGATCTCAATTTTATTTAAATTTTTATGGCATTTGTTTACTTTAGTGTTTTTTTTTTTCAGAGAAAATGTCGTGCTGCTCTGAGAAAGTGAAGAAGGTAGTGGCCTTCAACGTAGGCGGCCTCCTCCTCATCATTGGGGTTGTCATCGTAGTACTATGGGGCAACTTATACAACTCCCTATTAAACAGTGTAAGCACCCCCAAAATAATTTCAATTAATCATCAATACATTTAATAATAATAATTTAGTAATGAAGGAATGATTATGAATAAATGAAAAACATTTAATACATCTTCAATGAATTCACTCTATCAATACTTTAAATAAATCCTCAATAAATTTAATTCATATTCGATCTCATTTTTCAGGAGCTCGTATTAAAAAACAACTCGAAAAGCTATGATATGTGGAAAGAAACACCAATACCCATGTACCTGAAGGTCTACCTCTTCAACTGGACCAACTCCGAAGAAGTCATGAAGAACTGGTCAATAAAGCCAGAGTTTCGGGAGTGTGGGCCATATGTGTTCCATGAACACCACACCAGGGTCAACCTTACGTGGAACCCAAACGGTACCGTAACGTTCCAGCAGAAGCGCACATACCACTTTAGACCAGAAATGTCCAATGGAACGTTGAATGACACTATTATTAACTTGAATGTTATTGCTGCGGTAAGTAATAATAGTACCAGAAATTAAATTAATAACAATAAACTTACAAGTAAAATAGTAGCTATTACACCTGTGGGGCAATAATTATTTACTGTAACGTTAATTTTCAGACTATCGGTAATTTCGTTAAAGCCTGGAATCCGATACTACAATTTCCTGTCGATCTTGCATTGAACAAAGCTGAAAAGTCATTGGCTTTGAAGCGGCAGGCATATCAGTGGTTATTTGAAGGTTTTGATGATGAACTACTTGCTCTAGCCAAGAGGTTTAATATATCAGGCCTTAATGTAGATCGGTTCGGCTGGTTCTATGGTGTAAGTACTTTACTGGAGAAATAATGATTTAGTTTGATGCTCACCAGCCAATTAGTTCAGTTTTTTATCTAATGATGCCATATTTCTGCTGCTGTGGCTAATTGCCATTGCCAAGAAACACTATTTCAAATTTGAAATTGTTTCGCTTGATTGGACTACAAACTATGAGTCACTTGAGTGTCAGAACAATGTCTCAGCGATTTCACACATTTGCCAACAATTAACGTCCACATTTCAATGACTTATTTGCAATAGTACGTAACCCATATTTGAATCATTGTGGTGTTATGTCCTATTGCAAGGGTACCCTCACATTTGGTTCAATAACTCTTTTGATTTGATTGTTTCTGTAATATTTTCAAACAACTGAATATGCTGTGGGTTCTCTCTTTATTGTTCAACAATATTTTTGTACACTATTTTGGTGCATAAAAACCCTTTTTTTTCTGCAGAGAAATCTTTCTGCTATTTATGATGGTACATTCACCATGTATACTGGGGAAACGGATTTAGAACTGCTGGGTATAATTGAAGAATGGAATGGAAATTCTCGAACAAATTTTTATAAAGATGAGTGTGGTTTCGTAAACGGCACATCCGGGGAATTATGGCCTCCTGTGCAGAAGTACAGTAAAGTTGAACTCTTTAGCTCCGATATGTGCAGGTACATTGGTTGCTAAAAGTTTGAAGATGTTGTGTTATTGTTGTTATATTTTAGTTCGTTGACTTTGATCAAAAACAGAACTAAATCGTACGTGGGATTGGAGGGCATGCAGTATATAGCCACGGCTATGTCATTTGATAATGGATCGAGGTATCCAGCACAAAAGTGTTTTCAAAATGGAGCAAATTTACCGAGTGGAACCAGGGATGTATCAAAGTGCAAGTATGTAGATTATAGAGGCAATATGTTAGTCCTAGAATGTTTGACTTTCTCGGTGCTATACATGAATTACATTTTACACCCGACTGTTTTAGATTTGGAGCCCCCGCTTACGTTTCGTATCCGCATTTTTATTTAGCAGATCCTTGGTACAGAAGCAACATTGTGGGAATGAAGCCGAACCCAGATGAGCACTCGTTCTCCATTACATTAGAGCCCGTCACTGGTGTGCCTTTAAACGCCGACGCCAAAATGCAGATTAATATGTATCTGGAGCCCATAAAAGGACTTAAGTAAGAATTTCAACAATTTGATTCTTCGCATCTCTACTTGTTTCATTGCCTTACAGATTATTTAGGAACGTTAAGAAAGTGGTGTTACCCATGTTCTGGTTTGTGCAGACGGCCACGTTAACTGAAGAACTATCCAGCCAAATAAAAGTCTTGCTGATCCTGCCCTCGATAGGAATGTACACCGGGTACGGCCTAATTTCTATTGGCACACTGATAGTGCTAATGGCCACTTACATAACATTCCGGGGGGCTTGGCGTGACAGTGAGAATGATCACTTACTGCCTGAGAAGGTGCTCTGATTTGCGTTGAATTGTATTGGAAGACGGTTTTGACCCTTAATCCAACACCGGAATTACGGCTTAAAGGGATCACTTCTAGATATAGTAATACAAAGGCTGTGTTCTTAATCTAATTGTATTGTTCCTTTCACCGCTAGATCTGCATTATGCGTTCTGGTTTTTTTTTTACACTGGCGATTATAAAATATAAAGCAATTCTTCATCGGGGCATCATTATGTTTTATTTTGACTGTTGTATGTAACATATTTTATAACAGAGCAACACGCAATAGTGTCATCTTAAATATTTAATCCTTATAATTGAAGTAGGGGTGCTAATAATTTTGGGTAAGTGAATTAGATGGTTACACAAATTTTTGTTTCAAAAGATAAACTTAGGCTATAATTCAACAAGCAATATTTTGTGGTATTATTGTCCATTGCCTACCCAAATAATTGGCAAGAACTCCTGTTGAATTCAAGTATTTACAACTCATTTTGTTGTTATACGTGCTCAATGTTTTACATTTCATTCAAAAGATTTAACTTACTCATTTATATGTATTATATGTGACTTATAAATAATTGTTAATCTTTTAATTTTATCGATTGTTAATTTACAGATCTTATATAAAATAATAGGATATTTTATTTTATTGTATGATTTATTTGTTTCTATTTATTCATTAAGGCCTGTTCTTACATTCTCTGATTACTTTATTACTTTAATTGCCAGTTAGTTCTATGACTGCCTTTGAGTATCAAACATAATTATGTCGCTGATTAAAGTCATTGGAGACTGGAAGACCGGCTACATGCCTTTTAGGAGAAATTAATGCAAACTAAAATAATAATTACATGGCATTACCAACTATTTATCTTGCTTTCAATTGAATTGAAATCTAGACATCATTTCCAACAGTAAAAACTTTATGTGAGTGAGTACACCAGAAACTACAGAAAACACCATATTTTCAGCAATTATTGCAAAATCTTAATTGGTACATAAAACTTTGAACTGTGATTAAAAAGCAGTTTTACATGGCTAATAAAATATTTTTGTACCAGTTCCATCTAAAATTGCATTGTTTTAGATTTCAGTTCTAGTACGGACTTAAAACTTTGTACATATCACCTTTGGCTGTGTCCTTTAAGCCTAACATATATAGGTACAATAAATTGTTCTGACATTTAGAAGCTTAGAAGATAATATCTATAGAAGTTCGGTTACTTTACGTAACCAATATTTATTTTAGTAGGTACAAAAGAGAAATTAGATTATTATTTTAATCATACTATCAAAATTACATCTTATTTATGCATTAAAATTTAATATCAATTAAAATTAGTCCTTGTTAAAACGTTTTAATATATGAGTGAATTGGGCATTGAAATAATATATGTGTGATTGTTGAACATAAAACCAGACTAGGATTATAAAATTTCATGTTGCCACAATGAACTTAAGACGTTAGAATTTTCATTGTTGCTCACATTGTACATTGTATTTCATATTACCGCAAATGACCATCTCTTCAGCTGTAATAATTAACATTTATATTTATAAACAATTGTTGTTATAATTAACAATTAACTTAACATTGTACGTCCAAAAAAGGCTTTTAGAGAGGCTGTTTCGTCTGCAAATGAAGCAATGGAAAAACTAAATACTTGCGTACACATCTGATTTACTTAAATATAAATGTGAAATAAATTGCTTTATACGCCTGTGCATTCGACGACTTCAAAGTCCGTTCCGTTTCCTTTTACTTGGTTTACAGGTAGACACCAGAAGAGAGCGTTCCATGAGCATTCCTCTTTAAAGTTTTCAGGACACCCTCTATCAAACGTTAAATGGTGAGTGCCGGCGAATATTGGGGGGTTCATTGCCTCCAGCGTAGTAGCATTTATAAATATTAGATGCAAATGAAAACATAACAACAGCCATAAGGCGATGCCAATGCTTAACGTCAGCAGCATACTGGAAAATAGTTGTTAATTTATACTATTATGAAATTGAAGTTTAAATACTAACAATATTATAATGCTAAGCTGTCGTAAATGTGCCGTTTTTACTTGCACAAAGAAACGTATGCAATACTGCATACTAGTGCCAGTGTAAAACGTGCAGTACATTGCTGCATACAACACTAGCAGCAGAAAATATTTGTGGTTCGTAAAGCCGACACAATTATTTATCCAAGGGCAGTGATGGTCCATTTTCATAATGCACGTCCCACATTTTGAACAGTGATGCGTCCTATCCGGCTTCACCATAGCACAACTAGTGCAGTACCTGGAAACGAATTTCATTATATTATAACATATGTGATGTTCTTTAAAATATAAAAAAAATTGACATGTAGATTGATGTAGGATGTTATGTTTATATATATATATATATATATATATATATATATATATATATATATATATATATATATTTAATATTTCTAATATCGAATACTAACTATTAATTACATATTATCGTAAATATTAACTACATACAGATGCTAAGCCCGGAAGGCAAATGCAAATTGGCCTGTTTTTTGGAATATTTATGAAAATTCCAAAAACTGAAAGTTTCTACACTTCATTGTTTCCAGAATATTTTAGGTATATTTTGGTACATACAGGTTTTGTGTGGTTTTACCAAATATTAACGAAAATTCGTGACCCAAATTGTCGTTTTTTTTTTTTAATTTTCTATAATTTCCTAGATATTTGTTAAATATTGTGGAGTTTTTGTGACATTTCTTAGCAAACCTGGGGAATTCTTGGGGACATGGATATATATGAACATTTGAAATACCATGAATTTGTATAAACTGCGATTGAATTAGCTGGAAATGTTCTACAATTTCCCGCATATTTTCGCCAAATTTGAGTTAAAAAAAAAAAAAAATTCAGGTCTGATACGAACATTTCAAAAATCATGAAAATTGTACACTTCACAAATGTTTTCTAAATTTTAGTAATGCAATTCTAGTGTATTTTCCATTTATTCTGTAATATGTTTTTTTAATATTATTTAAGAAATTTCCTCAAAAATTTGCATAAAGATTATATAAATGAAAAACAAATTTTCTAGAATTTTCAGAATATTTACTTATAGTTTGTCATATATGACAATTTTGATACATTTTATACAATTTTCAGTATGTATGTTAAAAGTTGGAAATTATTTTTTTTGGAATTTTCTGAAATCTTTGTGCAATTGCCGAATATTTATGAAAATTTAAAAACTATGCAAGTTTCTCCACATTATAAAAATTAAATCGTTGCGAAAATTGTTTTTTTTTTAATGATATTCTGTACTGTTGTGATTCAAGCAGTTTTCTTGGTCGAACGAGTTAACAATTGCAAAAATTGTTTCAAAATTATCAGGATGTGGTCCTTTCTAAGAAATGTAATTATGTGATAATCCCTGTAGAAGTGGGTTTAATTTGTTACTTGTTACTTATATTTACATAATACTAATTACACTAATGTCTAGGAAATCAGTCTCTAAACAGTATCTAGAAAAAACTGTGTTTGCACAAAAAAATAGTGTATGACATACGTGTTAAAATATTTTCTGTGTTTTGGGACTTACCTACATACAGGTGCTAAACCTGGAAGACAAATGCAAAGTGGCCTGTTTTTTTTTAATATTTATGAAAATTCCAAAAACTGAAAGTTTCTACACGTCATTGTTTCTAGAATATTTTAGGTATATTTTGGTAGATTTAGGCACTTTGTGTGGTTTTTCCAAATGTTGACGAAAAATCATGACCCAAATTGTCTTTTTTTTAATTTCTACAACTTCCTACGTATTTGTTAAATATTTGGGAGTTTTTACGACATTTCTTAGCAACCCTGGGGAATTCTTGGGGATATGGATATATATAGGAACATTTGAAATACCATGAAATTGTATAAACTGCGATTGAATTATTTGGAAATGTTCTACAATTTCCCGCATATTTTCGCGAAACTTTTTTCAGGTCTAATACGAACATTTCAAATATGAAAATCTGTAGCCTTCACAATTGTTTTCTAAATTTTAGTAATGCAATTCTATACCTTTGCAAGTTCAAATTGAGACCAATCAAGTTCAAATTGAGACCAATCAATTTCAAATTGAGGCCAATCAAGTTCAAATTGATACCAATCAATTTCAAATTGAGACTAAACAAAATCAAGTTGACACTAAACAATACATTTTGATAGTAAACAAATCAAATTTATTATGACAACTTGATATTGTTTAGTCTCAATTTGAAATTGATTGGTATCAATTTGAAATTGATTGGCCTCAATTTGAAATTGATTGATCTCAATTTGAAATTGATTGGTCTCAATTTGAACTTGATTCGTCTCAATTTGAACTCGAAAAGGTATAGTGCATTTTCCATTTATTCTGGGGTATATTTCTTTAATACTATTTCAGAAATTTCCTCAAAAATTTGCAGAGGATATAAAGATGATATAAATTGTCAAGATGTTTTCTAGAATTTTCATAATATTTACTTATAGTTTGTCATATATATGTTTTTTATCTACAAAATTTATAAAATAAGTTCACACTGCTCACCATTTTGTTGCATTTTGTACAATATTCAGTACGTATGTTAAAAGTTGGAAGTAATTTTTTGGAATTTTCTGAAATATTTTGTGCAATTCCCGAATATTTATGAAAATTTCATATTATAGTTTCTACATATTATAAAAATTAAGTTGTTGCGCAAATTTGGTTTTATAATGATATTCTGTGCTGTTGTGATTTAAGCAGACTCTTCTTGCTGGAACGAGTTAACAATTGCAAAAAATGTTTCAAAATTTTCAAGATGTGGTCCTATCTAAGAAATGTAATTAAGTGATAATCCCTGTAGAAGTGGGTTTAAAATGTTACTTATATTTACATAATACTAATTACACTAATGTCTAGGAAATCAGTCTCTAAACAGTATCTTGAAAAAACTGTGTATGCACAAAAATAGTGTATGTAAGTGTAGTAGTGTATTAAAATGTTTTCTGTGTATAGGGACTTGGCAAAATTGCTGTGAAAATATCTAAAAATGTGCAAAAATATTCAAAATATGACAACCTAAATTGATCACACGTTGATAGAAAACACCCTGTATATAAATTGTCGTTAAGCTCAAATTTCCTACGTTTATTTAGTTAATTATGTAAACTGGCCTCAAAGACGCATTCATAGTCGACGTTGCGCATTTTCAACGTGCATTGAACCTTCCAAAAAGATATTTTTATTTTATACCTTACATTAACTATTTAAATTAGTCTTACATTTAGAATGAAATAACTTCCAGTTCAGAATAATAAATACCTTATATTTCCTGTTTTTGTTCTCATATAGACCCGTATGTGTCTCTTTTTACAAAAGGCTAGTAACGTATTGTACTCTTTTCGATCGTTTTTGGGCCCTGCTAGAAGTGACAAATCGCTTGCTGATAGGAAGTACTTCTCCGGAATCTCCCAGTGCGATTCACATATTGCAATGAGATACAATGTTAAGAAGATGATTAAAAAGAAATGATAGCCCACCAAATAACATATCATTTTGATTTTCGATGCGACTAACAGAATACACATTTCGTAGATGTAGACGTAACAAGACAAGGCAACAATAAATAATATTGCAGCAATCGGCAAATTGTCTGTAATTACACTGCCGCATTTGCCATGACACATTATAACATTTCACTGTCACAGTCAGTCTTGACATTTTGGTATGTAAAATTAATTGAACCAAATTTCTGGGTTTTATTTATTTATTGTTTTAATAGTGGTGGTCCAAAATGTAATGTTAGTAACATACTTCTAGCTCACTGCCAGCAGATTGGTTTTTGATTTTTTGAGATAAGGCAAGTTCTCACGAATCAAGATTACTTGATCAATTTTGTAGTTCATCAACTAAAGTTGAAAGAAATCTATAGTTTAAAGCTGATCAATTCTATTGAAATAAATGCTCTCACTGTAGTTTTCATTCAAATTTGGTTGATCAACTACAATTGCTTAATTAAACGCCTTTAAAGGCGATCGATTGTAGTTGAATGAAAACCATAGTTTAAATTTGATATCTGAAATTTTTAGTAGAAATTATAAGGGACTTATCCACAAAACATATCACTCACTAAGCTATTAATATTGTAATAGAAATTTGCAAAACTTTTGATGGAAAATAAAAAAAATTGATTATAAATTTACAATTTAAATAGACATAACGAAGTTTTCGTTTCAAAAGACAAATTTTGTATGCAAGTTTTCTACATTTTCTTTACAAATTAGATAGATAGATAGATAGATATATATTTATTTCATAAGATCATTACATAAAATAATAATAAAATGAAAATTGTCAACATTAAATTGTACATAATAGTACACACACATATACATTTACATAGCATTGTTTACATTACAGTTCCATATAATCCGATATGTTGTAATTACGTAATTACGATATGTTGTAATTAATCGAATTACGAAATTTGATTAGGAATTGCGAAAAGTTCATCAAAACACAAAATTCTAGTTGGAATTATATAATTTCAATTGAAAATTGCTATGAATGTTGCATTTCTATTGGTAATTACAACATTTTAATTTTAATTTTTTATTGTGAATGCCTAAATTTTCATAAATTACACAAATTAATGGAACCCGAAATTATTAAATACTTCATAGAAATTTGCAAAACATATAATGGCAAGGCAATGGTGCCATGGGAAAACCCTGGTTCAAAAAAGGCTCTGCGAGGCTCAAAAGTTTGGGAACCATTGCATTATAGAGTTGTTATGCTACTGTCTACGCCACTGACTTACTCCTTTCTTTGCATTGGGAATTAGTTCCATTTTCACGATTATTTGACTGGTAACGCCATCTATTTGACCTACGATTGTTGGTAACCACCGTGTGGACTCTACATATGGCGAATTGTTGAATGTCGTATTGAATTGCATCAGTCGTCGTCACGCACTTGGCGTTTTCTGGATTTTGCTTTCCGCATTTTTGATTTCTTTACCGGAGACGCAGCAGTCTCCCCAGTCTTCAGAGCATCGCCACCAGCAGCCCCCCTATAAGTGGAAACGGGGTGAGTACGTGTGCTGCGTATCACATGCATGTTCTAAAAATATCGAGTCCATTTGCATCTCCTATTTTTAATGGAATCGATCGATCGTAATTGCAAGTCGTGACTAGGCTGGTTTCCATTTAATAGCTCGACCCTTTGTGCCGCAGTTATTTTATTGTTCGCTTGCCCGTTACGACTGAACGACTGAGGGTTGTGCCTCTAATGCAAGATCCACGTACTGCAATAACATATGGTATGCAGGAGCTTTTATGATTCAATCAACGTACGTGTATTGTTCGTTTTAATTGCCAGCGGCTGGTAAATATTAGTGACATGCACAAATTGCATGTTACCATTTAAACATGATTCGTATCCGAATAACATCTATTCACTTGTCACTGCGGGATTAGATAGATGTAACTAACAGTTGTAAATTATAGATATAACTACCTTGTGGATGATCCTTGAAATATAACAATGTATATTCATATATATTTTAGTTACGTGTTGGTACCTGCCTCACAATCTGCTGCCTCAAAAACGCTTCAAGGGAGCCACGTACTACAAATTATGCATTGTTTGTTTAATCAATACCTTTAATTGGCACTCAAAATATGTGACTATTGATTGCATAATCAATTACAACTGATTGGAGGCATGTAATTAATGTATGTACCATATTACTGATAATGAAAGTAAATTGATGGAAACTTTCCATTGACGGCACAATAATCAATTCTATTAACAGTTTCATCGGAGTGGGTACATTTTGTTGTATGACAGTCTGAACTATAATTTTATAAAAGTTGCGATTAACATTTCATCAGTGTGAAGTTTGTATATCAGATCTTTTAGTACGTTGCTGCGGTGGTGAATACAATCAGAGAGTGAATACAACTTTTCGTATGAAGTTTGAAGCAACTATGTTTTTGTAAAACTTGCCAGAAGCTTGTGTGTTTAACGTATGGAAATGTAAGACAATTACATCTGCTTTTTGAAACTTTAAGTCACACCAGTTCAGAGCTAAATATTTAGGATGTACCTAAATATTGAGGGTATTCAAGCTAGTGTTGAGAATCTATGCATTGAAAACCAACATTTAAAAAATATTTTTTGCCTTAAGTGGCAGCGGATAAACATAATTTTGAACCACTTTGCTTTTTAGCCGGACCGGATGGCTGACTAGAAACCGGCCCTGGAAAGTAATTGTAGGGGCCCATTGCATCTGGTTTAATTTTTGGTTGAATTCTAGAAACTTGCTTATAATATTAATAACATTATAATTTAGAAAATTTAGAAGAAATTTTATATTAATTATAAGGTACATATTTTTCGACAATTATTTTTGCAAATTTTATGGTTACTAGTACTTTAGATATTAGAAATACACCAACCTAATAAAATAAAATAAAATTTATTTGTAATATGCACAACAAGTGTCCAAAGCCATGTAAAATATTATAATACATACACATTTTTTCAATATTTTCTCCAGGAAATTTTATTTACATAAATTACTTAGCAAGTTTCTAATATCTGGCAAAGTTGATCAGGCAGTTTTTTGTGTAGTATTAGCCCAATGTTCTGCATTTAATGTTCAGGTGTATTATCTTAGCTTGATGTTCTGCCTTAGGAATCATTATTAATAGACATAAATACTTAATGCATATGATTCTTAAAATTTGTAATTTTGGGAATTGCACTTGGGGAAAATATTATAATACATACACATTTTTTCAATATATTCCCCAGGAAATTTTATTTGCATAAATTACTTAGCATGTTTCTAATATCTGGCAAAGTTGGTCAGGCAGTTTTTTGTGTAGTATTAGCCCAATGTTCTGCATTTAATGTTCAGGTGTATTATCTTAGCTTGATGTTCTACCTTAAGAATTATTATTAATAGACATAAATACTTAATGCATATGATTCTTAAAATTTGTAATTTTGGGAATTGCACTTGGGGAAATTTAAATTGTAAAACTGGTCTACTCTAATAGTCTATGTAATAATTTTATAATTCTACGTGGCAGGTTTTTATAGGGTCTGGTCCCACATTTCGCAGTATTGAGGGCGAAGACCTCAATATCTTACAGGCTTCCCCAATAACCCGATATTCCCCGATATTTTTTGTACATTTTTGAGCACATAAAGCTTATTTGTCTAATGTGTGCTCATTATTAAAACCTCTCGATTCAGAATTTAAAAATTGGTAAAAACATTTGTGCAATTATCATTCCACCATTCACGATATGAGGGCATTTTATAAGTACCGTTTTTATTAAACAAAAAATAGGAACAATTTTTTTAAAAACGTTATTTTTAAATGAAAGCCGGCCGATTCTAAAAAGATGGAATGCAGAAGCTGATCACACGATACTATAAGTATGGTAAGAGAGGTGGAATGTATGCAGAAAAGTAGATTAATGTCCTGGCTTGCATGTAAAAATAACATTTGTATACTCTGATTTTTCTAAACTGGCGTGCACGTCATCAAAATAATAATCATAATAATGACGACACAATTTTACAAGGTTGCCAGCTGTCCTGGGTATTTAAAAATGGCTGCAATCAGCTGTTGCGCCCATGCAATCTTGTGCGACAGTGCGCGGTTCGTATCAAATTCGTCGACTTCTCTGCCGTGTTTCGTACAGATATCAATCTTGTGGTTATGGTTTAACATCTACAATGGCAAAATATAAAAGAGTTTGCACCGTATTCGGGTCCAACGCTGACAGCGACAAAAATCTTGAGGTTAGATTCGATTCCCGGCTGCAGGCAAAAGAAACGTGAAATATGTAACGAAGTCAAATGTAACAAGTTAAACGTCAAAGAAGTTTGGTTATGCACACATGTATGAGCATGTGTTAGTGAAAAAGATCTGGCATCGTCACCGAAAAAATATCAGGTCGGCCAACATAACATGATTTATTACATGATTGGCAGGCGAAAATTGTGACCGCGGTTAATACACCGATTACCTATTTATAACCACCGGTGATCAGTGTTATGTAACAAATGATCCTGAGATTAATTTCGATTCTTAAACTATTGTTATGCATATTCTCGAAATCAATCACGTTGGTACGAAAAAACCTCATCGCACAGCTGTTTGATGACGTGCACGCCAGTTTAGAAAAATCAGAGTATAGTAAACATATCCTAGTTTTTTAAATATCAAAACTGTACTTGGTTAAAAAACACACCTCGTAGTTTTGGGTTCATGAATTTTTGGTTATATAGCTTACCGAAGTTTGAGAACCACTGATTTATAAATTTATGTAACCCATTTCTTCTTATTTATAAACTACACCTTGATCTGATTTCCTTTATTATAATAAATTTTGAATATTTAACTCCTATAAAAATATTCAAACTACGTATAATTTTGAATATTACTAGTCCGTGGTAGGATGTCAGTTTCTCCATCGTATCATAGGAGGCATTCGAAAACGAAAATTTTGCAGTTTTTGTTAAATAACATCTATTAATTTAAATTTTCCAAATGTCAATTTACATCTGAACATTACATTTTCCAAATGCTACATTTGAAAATTTAGAATTCTACCGTTGTTAGTCATCACTTGGTACATAGACTAATAGTTAAAAAAAAATCGTGTACCTACTTACACTACTAGGACCTTAATATGTGACACGCGGAAAAAAAAATCATGATATTTGGTTATTATTTGATATTTGCAATAAAATCGTGCAATAAAGGTATTTTTCTGCCGATTACAGGTAACTTGACTGCCGATTTCTCTTATTTTACTGACAATTAAAAAACACTTTCCACTTAACCTGTTCGATTTATTTACTTAAATAAACATTGTATTGGCAAAACAGACAATGTTGATGCAGATGTCATAGAGTGCTACTGAGAAGTAGTACTGCTTCAAATAGATAAGAAATACAATGTTACGAATTACATTAAAAAATCTAGAAAATAAAAGTACTGCAGAAACTATTAATAATATAGTGTTATGTAACAAATGATCATCAGATTAATTTCGATTCTTAAACTATTGTTATGCATATTCTCAAAAACAATCACGTTGGTACGAAAAAACCGCATCACACAGCTGTTTGATGACGTGAACGCCAGTTTAGAAAAATCAGAGTATACTAATCATTTATTTACTGCAAGTGCAACAATGGCTAAAAGTACTGAAAACTTAACATTGTGCACACGATAATTCAATACTGCATTATCATGGCACTAAGCTACTTTAATAAAAAAATAGAAATATCGGCGAATTATAGTACATTATAGTCGTAAAGACGTTATTACATTACTACTATATTTATAGTATATTTGAGGAACGTCCATGCAAAACCAACATGTCCACTACAAAAAGCTAGTATTTTTTTACTTTGACTCATGTAGGTTAACCATAGCTTGCACTTTTGTACTTCCAGATCTGTTATAGAATATTTTTTGCGCAAATCTACTAGCAAATTTACATTAAATTCAGAAAAACCTACAAGAAACAACCATTAACTCTTTAGGACCATATTATGGACATGTGTGCTTTAGCATGGACTCTCTCCATTTACCATATTAATATTATAGACGGAAAGACCTCATATAAGTTCGACTGCCTAATAAAGATCGCTTATTATATTTTCTCAAATACAAATGTTAATGCAAAGTTTTAATCGATTGTAAATTTGTTTATTAAAATGCGGATTACAATTTTAACAATACATATATAGCTATTGTCGTCTCCAACCTTGTGGCCGATTAAGGATAAGATGAAAAGGGTTATAACGTTTTATTTAAGAAAATATATTTTAACTTAAAAAAAAATGAATTGCCATTTCAAAATAGCAAAATGCTATCGTTGTTTCAGAACACCCTGTGTATTTAACGTGACTCCAAATATTGTGAAAGTTTTGGCACATTGTTTGGGTACGTGCTACCCAGATTTTTTTATTGATCCCTTATAATAAGGTTTTGTTGATTTTTTTTCCAGGTCTATGATTTTTTGTTAAATTTGATTAAAATGTGAATAACTTGGCAACGTTGCATCTGATCCCTAAAAATAAAACTAATTTGTGAAGCCCACATGAAGCAGATTCCAAAAATGAAAGAATATACTGGGTGTTCCATTTAAAAATGAGATAAAATGTTGTGTCCCGGATTTGTGGTATACTTTGTACACTCGAAAACAATTTAAAAAAGTAGCACATCAAGGGTCCAATAACTTCCAATCAGACTTTTTCCTCAAGTTTCATTAGTTTAGCAGCAATGGTCCGAGCGAGGATACTTGGGCCACCCTGTATATTTGATCAGTAATCGGAAAAACTAGCCCTAATACGGTAAACATGAAAAGTCACTGATGTAAAGTAATGCACTTTTTTTGTTGTTACCTGCCATTAAATGATAATTCTAATGCGATGTTGAAGGTTATTAAAACAGGTGATGACCTTGATTATAAACAGTCTAGTGTTGCGTATGTTTAAATACTTTTGAATAATTATTTATCACTTCGGTTTTACTTTCTTCACATTGCATGAGGAAAGTAATGTGAGGACATAAATCGAATATTTTTTTAATCAATAACTATTCATAATTAGTTTCGCTGAGTGTGCTCTAGAAAGGTCAAACTGAAATTAAATTGAACAATTAATATTGCCTGGAGCAAAACTACAAATCGACCACTACAACGTAGAAATCGCAGCCTTGAATCTTAGCTAATTATTATTACTCCGTACAGGGTAGAAGTCACAGCCTTACTCTTAGCTAATTATTGTAACTTATTGTAACTACCTGACGGATAAGCCATAACATAAGGGTTAACTTGATGAAATTATGTTTTGGTAATTATTAGTAGGTACTGTATTATTTTATTATGAAGTCTGGATAAGTTATTATTATTCGAGATTTGTTTACATTGTACAATTATTATTATATGCAAGGTTTTCAGTGTTTAAACATACAAATTGTTGTTACTTTCATACATTAAATTTTATAATACAAAGTGGCACTTCTTACATGTTTTGTACATGATTTTTAATTTATTCTTGATAACAAAAATAATTTTACAAATGTTATTTATCATTGCCCAAAACCGACATGTTATTATCAACGGCCAGCATGTATACACCACACATGTACATATTATTTTAATAACAGGAAAGCACAATAATATTTTTATTTCAATCTCTTTTTTAATTTATTCTTGATAACAAAAATAATTTTACAAATGTTATTTATCATTGCCCAAAACCGACATGTTATTATCAACGGCCAGCATGTATACACCACACATGTACATATTATTTTAATAACAGGAAAGCACAATAATATTTTTATTTCAATATCTGAATAAGCTGAATCTAGCTCTCAATAAGCTGAAGAGGCCGGTAAGGCACTTCATATACTAACTGCACATACTAGTTTTCTCCCATCGCAATGTTTTTGCAAGTTTCGTAAAAATATGAAAATATGGAAGAAATTATTTGCTGTAGACCTTTAGGAACAATTCATTGCCGGCCTAGGCCGGGAATGCAATATTCCAGTACTGTTATTTCTCCGTTACATAGCAAGGCTAGGCTAGGAAACGACAGAGTATGACGATAAGAGAAAAAAAAATCTGTCTAATATTTAGACAAGTTTACAAGTTCCAAAATCTGAGCGTTAATTCTTAAAATTATACAATTATTTATTATTTAGAGTCAACATTTCGTACCTAGTCGCAAATTAAAATATATGTAATCGACAATTTCCCGGTAATTTTAATTTCGATTATTACTTGCGGTTTTATTTAATTTTACATATAAGTGTCATTGCCGTAATCAATATGATGATGATAAATTGAAAAAAAATATTCGAAAGCTAACACCGTAATCTTGCTGTAATTGCATTTTGTGTGCATAACTACGCGATTCCATAATTGCGAATAATTTCGATTTACTCTGGTGAAAGCAACGCACCAAATGCTCAGTCAACTTTGCGATGAAGTAAAGAGTAGTGTGATAAATAAACTGCATCAGTTCTCTGTGATTTGCTCGGTAACTGGAGAATGGATGAGAAAGTTCATATCCACCTGAGTTGGTAACTGTACACAGTCCTATTTACAAGCCAGTGATGCGCAGTGAGTTAAGGACCAGACTTTTAATCTATAATCGTGGATTCAAATTTCACCCGGGGCAATATTAATTTTGTTCCCCTATAACATATTCTAAAATATGACTTGTTGGCGTTGACAATCGCAATTATTATTGCGTTTATCAATTGCCACGAATTTTGTTTTTGTTCTTGTTAGTATTAAACGCTAGTTAAGTTACGTTATAAACATGTATATTTCCCACTTCTAGTTACAAATCTAAGACGTACCAATACTAATTGATTTTAGAAAGTTCAAAAGAACTAATTTAACTGCATACAAATGCAGTCAACTTGCCTCTGTTATGTACGAGAAGCGACTGTTTCTCGTTTTTGATAAGCCCTTATCAGGAAGGAAAATATATAATAAACAAATAAATTATTAATCGTAATATTATAAGTAGTTGATAATAAAGTGCTTTAAATAATTATAATTACGATTATAAAACTTAAATACATAGAAATATACAAAAATCCTAGGAATTGATTTGATATCATATTTGCGCAAAAAATATCTTATCCTGTAGAAAATAGAAAGTACAAGCATCAAAACAATGGCTAAGTTACGAAGAGTTAAAGTTAAAGATACACAAGTTTTGTTTGTTCTTTTTTTACGTGGATATGTGTTCTTTTGTATGGACGCTCCTCATTTGACACTTTAAACGTGATTTTCTTGAAATTCTTGTTATACAGTCTTATAATATTTTTACATGATTTAAAGAGAAATAAAACCACCATCCAATTTTATAACCAAAAGTATGTCTTTCTATCAATAAAATTATGAAGTCATAATATATGGGATGTCAAAAAAAACTTGAAATCTTAAATTGTGGCAAATAAATAGACATTAAACTTTTGTTGGACTAAGGCCAGAGATATCCACCTTCTAGTAAAGATCCTATTAGTTTTAAGGAACTTTTAAGGAGGCTTAAACTAATACACACTTTTTATGTAATAGCAACTGAAATCAGCTAATAACTTATTTATCTAATTAGTAAACTTATTAGCTACATAAAATAAGGTAAACAGGCACCAATAAAATGTATTTAATAGCTGAATAAAGTTATAAGTAACCTTATTAGGAGGCGGATAACATGGCACTAAGTATATTTTTAAACTGATAATAAAGATTCAGGAATCAATGTTCCTTACTTTTTATTCACTCTACTATTTATTTCCGACTTTCTATAAATTCACTTGCTTCTGTAGTGGAATATACCACTGCAGCTTAACAGTTAGAGCTTACAAGAGCGTTGATTGAAGAGTTTCAATCAACGCTACAAGCTTATGGTGCCATTGCATGAATATGTTATCACTTATCACATTGTGTACATTTACAGGACGCCTTTGTAATTGTATTAATTTGTTCCAGATTAAATTTCTGAACGTGGATCTGTAACTCTCCACGTGTCTTTGGCCACCACTCTACCTGTGTTCCACCTTTTTTGTTTCTTTTCTGGAGCACGGGCCACCGTCCAATAGGGCGCAAACTTCTTATATGACTTTAGCAAAACACAAAGGTAAGACTTTTTTATGTATATGAAATTATCGTCCTAATGTAAAAAAATATATTTCGATTTTTGGCCCGCCATTTTTTTTTACAATTGTCTGTCGGGTGATATATTTCGCGCCACGCAACCAATGATACAGAAAACACACGGTACAACGACACGACATAAAGTTTTAGGTTATGTCCCTATTCCAGATTTTAACAGATCATAGATTTATCTTAATATAAGTCTTAAAAGATCTTATCATTTCATACTAATCTACAAACGAAGACATAAGTGCATCATAATCTTTGGTTATTGAACTAACTAGCTTGCGAAAATCCGTCTTTCTAGCACGGAGTGTTTTAAAGCTGTCCAGTAACAACACATTTCTTAACCCAACTTTAAGCGACTATAAACGTTATGCAGTACTCATTTTTATTGAAATACATATTAAATGTACACTTACTATTGCTGGCAATCTGAAAACCATATAGCTTCATACTCCTTATTATTGGTTATTTGGAAACTAGCACTTTTAACCTTCAGAATTTAGTTGATGACATTGACGTCTATGCCAGATGACATTGATGTAACAAATACCAAGCGACTTTAAGCGACAATAAACGTTATGCAGTACTCATTTTTATTGAAATAAATACTAAATGTACACTTACTATTGCTGGCAATCTGAAAACCATATAGCTTCATACTCTTTATTATTGGTTATTTGTAAACTAGCAGTTTTAACCTTCAGAATTTCGTTGATGATATTGACGTATATGGCAGATGACATTGTATACATAATCTTTAATCATGTTTTAGATTAAAAATGACATCCACACGTATAATGTCAGATTTCGGTCCACACCGACAAAATGTAGGACGGACACATGTAAGTGCATCATCACATTAAAATGTCTAATGCAATTATGACATAAATGCGTGTGACATTTGAATGTGATGCTGCACTTACATGTGTCTTACTTTTTTTCGGCGTCAACTGTACCTACCTTGCAAAATGAATCTCAATGTTTCGTATTTTCTCTTTATTTCCACATTGTGGTGCAGTTATAATAAATAACAACTTATGATACACGTGCATAAGGGACTTTCAGGCACTGCGCTATTAAAAGCACTCCGCTTTTCGTCGTGCTCTTAAACCCGGCAAGCGTGTTTGAAAATACTCTTTTATGCACTTGTATCATAATATACTATTGATTTGATCATTTTATGTTTGAATACCATTGATGACACAATGATAGTCACGGAATCTGACACTGTACTAATACACTAACTAATACCATGATCGTTCTTCCGGTTACATATTATGATACTAAATGGTATTACATCTATCTTCTATCCACCAACCGACTTCCTGTGGCAATAACAAATCTAGCAGTGCAAATACACATCGCTCGCTCGATTTAAGGATTTTACTCTGATTCATGCCAGGTGTTCATGTTTGGCGGAAACCCAATTATTTGGATTAACATAAACACCTGATTTCTAAGAAATAAATGTGGTGTAAGCCATTGAAGTTTTAATGCGCATTGGTTGAACTCGTGCCAAAACTTGCAACACCTAATCCTGCTGATTACATTAATATTTGTGATATATGTGTTACTTTGGACATTTTTAACTACTCATCTGAATCAATCTCTCCCTCCGCCTTTGATTTTTATAAAACTAGAATTATTGTTGTATTTGTCAAAACATTCGAGTGATTATCAAAAAATAATGATTCAATGCGTTATTCATTATCCATGATTAATAATTATTAATAATCATTAATTATAATTCCGGTTTTCCAAATCGACAATTTTTATTTAAATCGTTCATCGTTATCGTTCATATTTCGAATGGATTAAATAATACTTTGTTGCGACAATTAGAATCCTTTGATTATAACTAAGAGGTTTAAACGAACGCATATCTTATCAATAAATACTTCAAGCACCAATTACGCCGTATTTGCATTATTAATAGCTGTATCACTGTTCATCGAATTATATATCAAATTGACGCACTTGAAATCAATATATATTTATGTAATATATGAAGTGCATTGGTCAAAATTAACTAATAATTTGTAACGATATTATCAATAGGGGATATCTAGCGCACAGGTCTTATGAGAAACGTTAAATAATATGTGCAGCATTCTGCATGACAGATATTAAGACATACATATCTGTCATACGGAATTCTGCACACATTATTTAACGCACCCCCATTGGGTTAGGCTAGATGACCTTCGGTGATATATTGAGTTCAGACTCCGACTTTTAATCTAGTTGTGGTTCCGATTGTGACTCAATATACGAGAGTGGGATGATAATTGCTTAGCTTGGCAATTAAATACTGGTTTTAAGTTTTCAAAATCATTTTTATGTTTCAATATGATCTCCCAAAAAAGGCACAATGCTATGATGCTCAATGATGCTATGATGCTCAATGCCGTTGTCCTAGAAATTTAAAAAAAATCCTCGTCACACGGTTGAATCAGTTATCCTCATGTGAAATATTTTCAACTTTGTATGACTTCCAGTACCACCGGAAGTAGCACCAACTTTCTTATTTTAAATAGTACACCCCATATATTATTATATTTTTGAATTTCTCGCTTAAATTGGAACATATTTTGTAAGAACGTATGTGCACTTATCTCTTCTGGTTTTCAAGAAAAAAATATTTTTCTAAAATTTTGACCTCTAAAAGGTACCCTGAAATATGTCAAACTCTTAGGAATAAGATACAATTATGAGTTATATTTCTAATTATACCTAGAGGATGCCTCTATGAGTAAAATAATTGGAAACTGTCAATTTTGATAATCAGTGTTCATAAAATGTCAATATCTAAGTGCCCTCTTAAATAACGTCTTTTAACGTCTCTTAAATATTCTAAAATATTCTAAAATTGTCATGTTAATTTAACTGCCTTAATGGCATAAATATATTATACCATCATTCTTAGTTTTTCTTCTGTTCTACTATCATCGACCTTAACAGCAAAATAATATGCATCAATAGTTTCTTTTACAAACATGTTCAATAAGCAATTAGCGTCTACAATTCCATTTAGATACACATCATCTAGACACAATTCTTGGGAGAGTAGTTATGGTATTTTTATCATGATTTTATCATAGCATGAAAGTTATAGTTTTCAAAATAATTACATGAATAGCGCGAAAGATGCTATAAATAGAATCTACATATATAGATTTGAAACTAAAACTACCAGAATTTAAGGTTTACAAAAATAATGGGAAGAATATTTGGAGTTTTCTAAATAATAATAGGAAAAGTTATAGTTGTTATAATAAAACCATTGGCAGCTTGTGGATTAACTTGAAAATAGGTCAACATTATTTCTTGCACTTCCTCTTTTTCCATAACTTACTTTTGTTGATGTCTTATTGCATTCACTTGTCCAAATTGAACAAAATTTGATTCCAATCTTTTAAATCTTGTTTTATTCATCGGCGGCACATGTGGATAAATTTTATTGAATACTCTACATGCTCGAGCAACAATTATATCGCAGTGCCATGTATAAAGAATAAATTGATAATTTGTTGATTTGTGTAATGATTCATTTTGTTGATTTTTGATTTCTGTAATGCTTTATTCTAAATAATTTTATTATTTGACAGTTTGCATTACAATAGCGACAAAACAAAAGCATATAACATGCCTACTAAAGTGCACTTGTGACATGTGAAATTATACCCTGCAGAAATGCAACGAAAACGTAAACTTCGAAATCATTCAAAAAAAATACTTGTTTTAGGAGTATGGCTGTATTATACTTTTTTGTAGTAAATTTTTCTCCCAATCGTGCTATGCGATAATAAATCGGTCATTCCATTTAAAAAAATTGAAGTACGAGATATTTAAGAGAGCACTTAGATATTGACATTTTATGAACACTTATTATCAATATTGACAGTTTCCAATTATTTTACTCATAGAGGCATCCTTTAGATACAATTAGAAATATAACTCATAATTTTATCTTATTCCTAAGAGAAGTTATAGACAGATTTCAGACTACCTTTAAAAGGTCAAAATTTTAGAAAAACATTTTTTTCTTGAAACCTAGAAGAGATAAGTATACATACGTTCTTACAAAATATGTTCCAATTTAAGCGAGCAATTCTAAAACATTATAATATATGGGGTGTTCTATTTAAAATAAGAAATTTGGTGCTACTTCCGGTAGAACCGGAAGTGATAGAAAGTTGAAAATATTTCACATGAGGATAACTGATTCAACCGTGCGACGAGATTTTTTTTGAAATTTCTAGTACAACGGCAACCCCGTAAATTTTTAACGAACGGTTGAGCGTAGACACCCTGTATATAAACACAAAATTACCCTTGAATATGTTTTAGTAATTGTGGTTATTTGATTCAAATATTGGGGCGGCAGTTTCTAACTCTCTTGTGAGTTTATTAACCTACAGATAACTGTACTGAACCGATCCAGAATTCGCAATGAAAGTGCGTGCAGCGAAAACGTTTGCGAACCACTGAGTCGAATCTGCACCAATTTCTCACGGCGATAATCTACTTGTACTCAAGTAATTGAAACCGTACAAAGAGTAAGTAGGTACATTACTTTCAATTCCTGTGATATGTGCCCTGAACTTCCAATTAGTTTTTTTTTTAAATCATGCCTGTTTATGTTGCCTACGATGTTGGAGAATTGCAACGAAAGTACGCATTTTTGCATTATTCACTCTTACACAAAGCCCGTTGCAAGTTTCTAATAGCGATGTTAAATGCAGGTATTTCCAAGTTGCATAATTTACTAGTTTGCTTTGCAAAAAACTAATGACCTCCAAATTGTTGAATACATATGCTCAAAAATCCATACCAGTTGATCTCGTTCTTGAATCGTCGCTTTATTTTATTCGTTCGTTATTCGTAAAAGTATTCTATTTGTTGTTTAATAACACTGGTTTACAAATTTTTACGAATGTGTTGTCCCTTCAATTTAAATTCATTTCTCGGAAAGTATTTACTATAAATATGTACGAAATGCAAAAAAAGTTGAAGTTTTTTTTAAATTTTTTTTTACATATATTTCTTTCTCAGTTAAAGTTAGGTTAGAAAAGTGATACCGGTACCTGTCATACTGAAATTTGAATCCAGCATTGCCATAATAAATCACTGGAATCGGTCTTGCATTCCGAAAAAAAATTACACATTTTGCAAAAATTGAAATATCACAAAAACCTGACGTCCAAGAAAAATAATGTTAACGTTTCTGAAATCAGCAAAAAAAAAATTCTATTGGATTCGATTATTTTCGTCAAGGGATAAACATTGTGTTGACTAGTGTAATTTAAGTTAGTTCGACGTTATTAAATAAAAATGTTCTAATTTAATTACATTGCACAAATATACGTTGTAGCAAACTCCGCAGCGAGCAAGTTTAAATTTCATTGTGAACTTGATGCCTAAGTTTAAAGAATGAAACATTACTGATGAGTGATGAGTTTCCCAAGAAGCCTAATTATCTAAAAGTCTTCATGCCTCAAACTTGGACGGATTTGAATTGCAGCGTAGGTAGTCCACTTTAAAGGTTAATTTTGTGCTGGGGCGTACGCCTACACGCACGCAATGCTACGAGGGTGGTAATATGTAAATTGTGAGTAGGCGGTTATAAAACCACCCTGCGACAAACACGAGTTGAAAGAAAACTGAAGGCGATCAATGAATTTACAGCATTTTTCAGTACAATCGTTTATATTCATTTGGCTTTGACACAACAACTTTATGTCTAGAAACTCAGAATCTCGACTTAAAGACAACTGGAGTAGTTAGAATTTTAGAAGTTGCATGGGATTCAAACTTAGGTTTACTGCAAGTGTGTTTTATCAAACCGGAATTGTCCCAAATTCAGACCAATTAAAAAAAAAACTATGTGCTAGTAAAACTAAGTACAAAAAAAACCGGACAAATCTTAATAGTTTGCTTTAGCATTATTTCATCGGATTGAACGAGGTTTTAAACAGTTTTTACTGATAAATAAGACTTTCAAATTAATTAATATGGTATCCATAGTGATATCGGACACATTCACGTTAGAACATTTTAACTGTACTAGTTTTTTTTTTTTGTCGTGCATAGTATGTTAAACATTGAACTCACATATGCATATTTTGCGATATACTTATCACTTTCGTATTTTTATCTGATCAAACATATGCTGCAATGGCACTTATAACTTTCATAATTGGAAATTAACCATTTCATTTTAAAACAATTCGTGCGATGACATCGCCCATGCTCATATTAACTTTTTCGAAAAACTATATAAAAAGTCTTACGATTTTTCACCATTCTGTCAACAATGGTATCCTAGGCAAATGTACCACGAACAAAGATAATCCGCGATTGTAAAACTGGGCCTAATTATGAATTTCGATAGTCAAAATTGGAAACGACACGTCTCCTGCGTTGAGTATTGAGCGATATACTTTGTTTATGCGCGACCCACTTGCATTTGCACTAACCTCATTGACGCTACTTATAACATGTAAAAACTCGTAAGCTCTAACGTCGTCAAACTTGCCTATTATTGTCAGAAGTCATACCTCCATATTTTCGAATTATTGTCCTATGTACTTATAATTTTCATATTTTAATTTCAATTTTAATCTTCTCTAATGTCATGTATGTAGGTAACATGTGAATGCTTGTTACTTTCATGTTTTCGCATGATCAACTTTTATTTGCTCCATGTCATTGATGTGCCTTCGGACTTTGATAATCCGAATACATGCATTCATCTGATGAACTATTGTGTGCTATTGACATCTTGTGACTAATAACTGACACAATCTATATCCAACTAAGTTGTAGATGGACTTTTGCAAAGGTCAGGCGAAAATGTGAAATGTCAAACAAATTGACAAGACCCCTACTAACATGTTTCTCCATAGTTGACCAGATGTATTAGTTTTACTGTGTCACGTAAAGCATTAAAAAAAAAAAACCAAAACTTATGTAACAGGTATTATTCGTAAATAAATGGTGCTCATAGAGTCTATGACAAGCTGCCCTTGCCCAATTTATTGCAATCGCTCGTGATGGTTTTTCCGGATCTTGAAATACACTTCTTCTGAAGAGTTGATCTTCGCTTCTGTCGCTTTTGGACGTCAACTGCTTTTCGCCGAGCTTCAAGGTTCTTCCTACCAATAATAATAACAATCCCTACTACTCCCCCACCTATGGCGCGTAATTGGTTACTGTCATCATCAATCTCTCAAAATTCATCATAGAGTAACGTGTGGTCGACCAACAGTCTTCCAATTTCATGGAATGCTAAACCACCCTCTTACATTCCGATAATTGGTCCTCTGTCAAAAGAGGCATAATCACATTACAATACATAATCAATTCGTCACCTATTTCAATTTAATTTCAAGTTCAATTCTTTCAGCGTGGTAAATTTTTTTAACGCAGTGTATTATATTATGTGATATACCTACTTATCACTTTCATGGTTTCCCAGTAATCAACTTAGATTTGCTATAATCTCATTGAAATTACTTACAATTTTCGCAATCTAAATGCACAGTGTCATCTATTGGACTGTTAAGCACAAACTTCGCTAATTTTTCTAATAACTTTGCTGATACTCAGCTTCGAATTGAATTTGTATATATCTGGAAAACGATATGTATTTTGAACGCAAAATACAGTAAAATTAATTCTCTGTGAGACAAATATTACAGTTTACGAATTGAACAATGTTAAGCTGAGGTTTGCAGCATTGTCCATTTAAATAACTGAGCTCTCTCTTCAGTTGTACACATTGTTCACTTCGTAAACTGTATGAATGACTTGTATTTTGCATTTCAAAAAAGACGCTTTTATACACGGCTGTCTTTGTTACAGAAGTGTGTAGCTATTGAAATGATTAACTCTCAGTCGCACGATAAAAAAAAACTCACTGTATCTTTGTACCTAGGTAAATTACACATACTATTTCACAGTACTTTGAACAGCGTTATGAATATGAAATTTTTGAAATAGTATTCGCGCCACTTATAAAATTTTACGTCGTCGATATAGTTCTCTTATATAATTTGTCCTTAACATATTCCATAGGAAGAAATACATCGGCGCAGGATCATGTGATATTTATAATCTGTTGAAGCCTTCCTATTGTACTCTAAATGTCTGAAGAATGTATAAATATCGTTCATCTAATTTAACTAAGCTACCAACATATCGACAAGCATCAAAATAACGAAAAATCGAAAAGATCAAAGGTCTTATTCAAACTAAATGCACTTGAGACTCCCCCATACCTTATATCCGTGATTAATTCCCTTCTTATAAATGGATCAGAAAAATTCCGAATCCGAAACACTTTCTCCCAGCCTATTTATACCGAACAGGTTTGCACACAATGTCAAAGTGCTTCTTGGACGTTGAAACTTTTAAATAATTTTAGTACTCTTGACTGATTCTGAAATTTTCTCTACCAATCAATTCTACACCTCCTGCTCTGGTCTCACCTGACTGGATTTTTCGTCCCCCAAGGTTCTCCTCTCTCTTCCCTTCTTTAACAATATTTTTGTCCAAGATATCTACCATTCCAACCGTGATTGTCTAAACACCTACTGTTACGTACTACAGCTGATGACACTGCCTTAGTTTCCCATGCCCGCAATTTAAAATCAGTAATTCATCAACTACAATGCATCATAACTCGCACAGAAACCCGGTTAAACAGTGACGCCTCCATGCCAATCCTCAAAAATCACAACTCCTTATACCAAACCACAAAATCACGCCCAACTCTCCGCACATCACCCTGAATAACAATATAATAACTCCTGAACCGGACATGAACTACCTAGGAGTCGTAGTCGACAGCGAAATTAGCTTCAAAAAGCACTTTGCATTGATGAAGCAGAAGGCTAAAACTCGACCAAATTTTTTAGATCTCTCACCTACAAAAATGAAGGCATCATCACAAAAACAGCTTCCTTCATCTATAAAACATTATGTCGTCCACTGACTGCTTGACTACGTCTCAATCCTTTTCTACGTCTGCAAACCACCAACCCTCAACCATCTTTATGTTGCTGAAAAAGCAATATTAACATTGAAGCTACTTCCCCTGTCACTCAGACACGAAGAGTTCTTAAATAGATTCACCCACAAAGCAACTAACATTCTCCTTATTACACCCTTCATCCATACCCGAAACATCAACCAAACTCTTAATTTCAAATATCCCTCCCAAACATTGTACGAAAGACTGACAAACCATCAAGACAGTGACTATCTCACGAACTAATATTAGACAATCATTCATATTCACAACAGTTCATGGACCGAAAGACGAAAGTCGATAGCCCATTCCATATATCATGTATCACATCGTATATAATATATCTATCAATCTATAACGCGACAACAAATATGTATTATATTTGTTTCAAAATAATTTATAGTTTAATTCGTATTGATAAATTATAGTGGTCTGAACAGTTAAAAGTCAAAGGGAAAAATGTTATATAATAGACTGATTGATAGAATAATAAATATTATTAAACTTCTTGGAAGACGAGACGTAACGTGATACAGGCCAAAAGTTTGAATCGTGCTACTAGAAATCTAGATAGCGAAAATTTGGGCAAATTTTAATGGGCCTTAGATCAAATATTTAAATTGGATCTGGTGCATTTGTTTCGTTTCTGTCAGATACTACAGTTAATTAAATTATTACGAAATCTAATAATAACATTTAATTATTTTTTTTAAAGATCAAAATAGTAGCAGAAAAAAGAAATACTGCTGAAATTTATTCAATAGCAGTAGACTAGACTAGTACCACTCAAAATGTGTACAATAGACCAAAGCTCGTTAATTTTTAAATATGTTCTTCAAAACCAAACGAAGAAAAGGTTAATCTCCATTTCAGAAACAAGAGAGAATGTAGATGGTGGGCTGAAGAATGGAACTATAAAAAATATTCGGCAAATACGGAATGTTGAATCACCTTTGTATGTAGAAGAAATATTGGTGTTAGAAACAATAGAGAAACCCAAAAAGACGAACAGTAATGTGAGGGAAATGGCAAAAAGTTTCACAGACAATATTTAAAATACGAAGTAATTTTAACAGCAACTATATTTTTCAAAAGATTCAGCATTACTGGACCACGATCAAAATATTTGAAGGGCTACGGGGGGAATTATTTCAATTTCTTCATTTTTATTCCCTTTTTATTCCATATTTATTGAAATCGAGCTGATGGTGCCACGTTGTAGCGTGGGAAAAGTAGTTTCGACATGTGAAGTAAAACAGTGAAAAACGATCACCGTTCGCTTCTAAAACGAAAGAATAGAATATGATGTTGACTTAAAACGATCAGAGATCTAGATGAAGAAGAATAATTTATAGACGACCCCCCTAATAGACAATAATCGGTAATCATAACAATATATTATCAAAAATTTGTATTTCTTTGAACATAAATTTTTTTGTATGTACATACCTATACTGTACTGTACCCTACATAAAAAATCTAAAAATACGGTTAAAAACGATCAGAGTTCAAGACTTGTTAATAAAAATATTTTTTTTTTACTAGTTTTACTTATGTGTATTTCATGTTTTTGCTCAATATTCTAATTCACAGCTTATCAAAGTAGATCAATTATAATAAGTTAATTTTTTCATTCATCCTTTCTGTCCTTTATTAGACTTGAAACTTAGTTTTCTGGAAAACGACCAAATTGGACTCTGATCGTTTTCCCCCATAGCCCTTCATTTACAAATACCATTGCTACAAATCTACACAGATGGCGCAAAGTACAAAAGTACAATTACAGAAGTTCCAAAGAATTGCGACTCAGTAAAATATCTTGCAGACTAATTCGCAGTATGGGCGGAAGAAAAATTAGTACAATTACGAAGTACATAATTCTGAAATGACATTTGAGAGAATATTGAAAGAACTGCGAAGAAAAAGTAATTCGTATGCCGAAAGAATGGAGAAAAATGTGGAGATGAAACATTAGACTATGAACACGACAAATGTAGGTTTGAAATATTCAATGTAATAATAGATACCGTAATCAAGTCTATGATAAAACGATTCCAAAATATCTTTGATGTTTGTAAAGATCTAACTGTTTTAGATCCACAAAATTTGGATGAAATTAAACCAAATATTCCAAAAAAAGATCGACTTCTCTCTATATTGAAGACTTCAACTAATAAATTACAAACAAAACTTGTAATGTTACATTAGAAAATTTAATAGAAGAACTTTTGATTTGAAATTTGTGGTTTAATGGAACAAAATATTTGTGATATGTTAATAGTAGACCAAAATCTTCAACTGCAGATAGACTTTATAGAAGAACATATAGAAGAATCAAGCAAGCATGTGGTAAAACAATTGAAGAAATACTAACACGTAGAAGTTGCAAAACTGTGCTTCTAGTTGTAATTACGTTATTTTTAAATACAATTTATTTCGAGAAGTGTACTCCACCTTATACCCAATACTTATACTCTAGTCTAGCGTATTTAGAACTCTTCCGATATCTCAAGTTTCTTGCAAAAGATATTTCTTAACGCTAAAATATGTAAAAATAGATTATGATCGACGTTATCTCACATTCGCCTTGAAGCTCTATGTTCATGAGTTGTGAGAAACAGAATTTAAATGAACTGAATAATAAAGAAATTGTAACCGCGTTAGATAATTCCAGTTCTCTTCTATCAAAAAAGTTAAATTAAATTAAATTAAAAATATTATATATTTTTTTATTTTTTGCTTATTTACTTCTGCATTTTATTTACTTCTGTAATACATTTGGTTTTTTAATTGTAGAAAAAATTTGCAGACGCTTTTACTTTTCATTATAACCTCTTAAAACTGACATTTGAGCACTGATTCTTTCAGCTTTTGTCCACATTTTATGTATTGCGCCGGTGACTGTATTTCCTGCGCCGGTTTTGCCCATCCGCCCCTGATAGTGCTACTAGAAAAGAAAGTAGCTAATTTTGGTTTCCAAAATTGTGTTCTAATGTTCTAATGCAGCACCTAAGCCAAGCTTGCTCTAAGTAGACTTTGCCGCAAGTATGTTAGGTGGTCGTACAGTTTCATCCACATGGCGTTTTAATCAAGCAAACATGTAATCCAGTGCTGATGGCTGATTTGGTTTGTTGGCCACTCTAGTGCCAGTTTCCGCACTTCTGGACACGCCCAAATACAGATGATCTGTTTGATTCTGCGATGGTTGTTTCTGTTTGAAGTGTGTTAATTGCGCAGCAATTATGTTCGTTGCATGTTTACATAGGATATTAATTAACTTGTTTTAAGTAATTGGTCCATATTTTACGACGTGGGTGTGCAAACCTGGAGGTGATTGCTCCTCTTCGGGTTTTTATAAACATATTTCAAAGTAATATCTATAAGTGGCTGTAGAGTCAGCCTGTCTCTGTTTGCATTGTGATTATGATTGCTTATTGATCTTGTGATTGATACCAACTGTACAGGTGTGGTTAATTAGTTGATTAATAATTTTGAAGGTGGGATGGATGAGGAGTAATTGTAGCTAAGAACTGTTGCGTGGTTTTGGCTAATACTGCTGGGGTTTCCCGAAATTAATTCAGAGGTTCGATCAATGGCGTAGAAGTGAAAGTCCAGAGGCTACGGCGTCTAGGAGTCGAACGGTCGTCGACGTCTCCAAAGGCCTTAACCCAGACACGGCCGAAGGACGTCGCCGGTCGGACCATGCGAAGCCTCCTAGTGCTGTTCCTCTTCCTCGCCCGTATTTGGCGATTTTGTGTGGGCGAGCGCGCGCGTGTTTGTGTGTGTAATGTTTTTACATCGCAAAACGTGAAAACGTGATCGATAACGGGCCGCGCACAGCTGATGCGTCGGTGCGGCGTCACTTGGCTACGTGTCAGTGGTGCAGTGCCGTCGGTCTCGACCACCATACAACGCAAAATTGCAGCTCCTCCAGGGCGACTGGCCGCTTCCATGGTGCGACCATCGCGTCATGGTGAGCAACTTTACCACTACAACGCACTATTGCCACAGACCAAACGAAAGGAGCGCCCCAGTGATGTAATTGGGCCGAGAGCGTGGAAGGTGCCGATGATAGTTCCAGCCTGAACACTCGGCTCAGTATGCTAAATTATTGTCATCCCAAAAGAGGGTAAGGCACACCTTCTCATCACATCACCAAAATCACGGCGCATATTTTTCTATATTTTGTTCTGTCGCAATATGGTGATCTCCTCGAGACGCATCCCTTTGTTGGCGGCGCTCTGACGGCGAATCGTGGAAATCGCCACCCGCGCCATCTTCAGCAATTTTCGCGTTTATGGGATCGCAGTGCGTCCCTGTAACGCACTCTAATTCACTAGCCTGTCAAGCTGACATCCAGCTTTTCTACAATTTTTCACCGATGTAGCACCAGCGCGCGCGCCTCTTCGTTTTGCTGCAAATGAGACAAAAATTGCAAAAGTTGCCCGGTTTCATGGAAATGCAAAGCTATGCCAACAACACCGACTAGATTTCGACCACTGGCTTAATAACAATGTACATCAAATAAAATTTGCAAGAATTCTCGTGAGGGCCCAGGTTATTTCGAGAGGATCAATCGAAAATTGACCGTGTAATGACATCTTTGCAGTTGGTTGCTTGGCGAAAAGTTATGGTAAGCACCAAAACATTTTTACCGTTGGAGCCCCAATATTGCAATTTTTGTTTTTCTTTGCAAGACGTATTTTAACCACTTATTCAAGTTTGACGACATCTATTATTAAAGTCAATTGTGGCAAGGTTTCAATCAAACATCACCACTATCTTGAATTGTTGAAGATCTTTTATAATATCTTTTGCTGATGGAATTTGCAAAAACATATTTGTTTCTGCTCCGCACATGTGCTAGACATCCACATTATTCTGCGAAAAGAGCAACCTTTAGATGTGCATGTGAGACGTGTCCTCTCTTTTTTCTTATGTTTAACAAAACGTTTATTTTGTCGCCCTGCCGCGCGCCGCAGCCACTCACCGCTCCACAGAGGCTAATTATTAAACACTAGCGCCAAGCCCAAATTTAGAAACAATTGTTTTCACATTTTTTTACATTCTGTTAATTTTTTATGTCTGAAGTACGGACAGGAGTGTCAATAACATTCACAATCTTCGTCGAGGAAACGCTATCGAGCTATAAAATAAAGTAAAGTTGGTTTTCCAATTTATATCGCTGTACTACACCATTGGAAGACGAGTTGTTATTTATATTCTCGGGGGAGCGTTTTCAATAGTTATAACATGAACATGTCATCCATGGATTGTAGTAGTCAAAGTAAATTTTAACGTTTGTTATATTATTTAAAAAAATTAAAAAAAATTAAATGAACAATTTTATCACTTTTATAGCGATTAAAAAAAGTTTCAATTTGTATCACACCTTTATTTTGTTAGATATTTAGATTAGTATATTGTCTAAATATACACCTATGTTTTTTCGTCTCCTTGAGCCTCTTTTGAACATTATTATTTTTTTAAGATCTACCGCCCGATCCTAGTCGTATGAATTGGTTCCAATTAATGCGTTCTGAAAATTTATAAAGACATGGTGCTTCAAACAAAGTTATTTATCGCTTAAAGATGTGTATAATGGACACTATTAAGCACTTACATGTCGAGTTTAGTGATACCGTTATATTGGAAGATATTAAAATCATTGTATGCAATCTTCTGAAACGCTGGAAGAAAATACAATATCACATACGATGTTTTTAATGTAAAACAAAGCAAGGGGTTAGAGGAAACAATTCAAGTATCAAAATATATGCAATCTTGTACAAGACCGCCTAAAAAAAATAGGTGTTGTGCTTCCAACTATATTAAATAGTTATAATGTATACCAATAATATACTACATGCTAAAAAGTAAAATTTTGGTGTGATGTAATTTACTGATTTTCGCTGATTTTGAGAGTATTAACTCAGCTGCGTGGGCGTACACGCTTAACTTTTATGCCAGTACCAGATCAAGAGTTTTTGAAAATAAAACATTTTTTCGTCCCTTCCTAAAAACCCTTCCTAAAAACCATCCCTTGGTATTTAGAATTTTATTATTATTTTATGTGACTTCACAAGTGTAATTTTGATATTTTTACAAAGTTTCAGAATTTTTGGAAAATATATATTTTCATCCCTCCTCAAAAAATCGCCCCAGAGTGCTTAGATTTTTGTCACTATTTTTCTCGTTATCTTACTAATACTTAGGGTTGATTTAGTGATTTATAGATTTTTGTCCACCTAGAACTTGAATCTGGACCACTGTACGTCGTATCATACCCGAGGCCATATAGCTTCAGGTAATATGTCGGGTGTTGCCAACAGAAAATGTTATTTGCGTTTTTAAAATTGGTAGATACTTTATGGCGTCTTTTTTATTTTTAACATTAAGATTATAGCTATTTGTGTTACATGGGAGCAAAGTGCATCATTGCGGAGGGCATCAAAATCTAAGGGAGGAAATGGCACTTTGCTCCCGAGTAATACATATTATTTTTTCTACGACCTTTCACAGTGTTTTGCATAAATATTATATTTTCTTGTGCATGACAATTAAAAAAACCAAATGTCAAAATATAATATATAATATTGATTAAATTCGCGAATTAAAAGCGCCAATTTTTCGCAATCTCTGCGGGGCGTTGGTCCAGAACTCTTGTTGTTTTATCTACTAACTCGTTTTTTTTACGACCGCCTTATCGACATTTGAGGCTATGCTGTCTATGCTGGTTTATGACTTTTGATTGCACTTCGAGTGCCGCCGATTGTACCACAATTAGTCGGCCTTACCTGGCCGCATTTTCACTATATTTGTTGAATACATCAATGTCAAATTTTGATTAATGTAATGACAGATGTTTGTTGTATTTTAATATTTCATTTTAAATTATTGTAATTGTTCAAGTAGTGAAAAATTAGTATATACACCACAGTTGTGAATACCATTACAGCCTCGGGTCATGTAACCCTCAGCGCTATCAATAAAAGAAAACCATACACTATTATCACAGCTATTTAATGTTTCTATACTAAGTGTTATTCTAGGGAGGCAAAGTTGCTTGCCTCCCGCATATGAGGGAGCCAAAGGTGTTTGCCTCCCATGGGAGGAAAAGTACAACTTTCGTCCCTCATATGAGGAACGAAAGTGTGTACTTTCTATTAAGGGAGTAGAAAAAAATTTTAAATTTTTTTAAATATCAACATTATTTGTGGTTTGAATTTTACGTTTACGCCTGGTTAATGTCATTTTCTACAAATTTCTACTACTACTAATTTCAATGAATCTCATTCAATTATTTATAATTTTCTGGATTTCTTTAGAAACTTTCAATAGTTGGGGTTTAGCACCATCAGGTTTAAATAATATTTAGAGTTTACTTGGGCTTGATTTCGGTCTGTCTCAAGTGAACCTTAATATTATTTAAACCTTGCGAAGTGAAAAAACCGTGCTAAACCCCACGTGAGAAAACATATTCGGATGGATCTTAACACCTACCATAAAAATTCATGTAAAATGATGCAATGTTCTGTACATCTTATAATTCCCCACCATTGAAATCTGACAATTCATAGATTTGTTTGCAATTTCTGCTTTTAGCGTTCTGCTTTGTCCTATACATTTGTGCATGAAGTGCCTTACCGGCCTCTTCGGCTTGCACAATTACCGCATCGGCCGGGAATATATCACTTCCTGTACTAACCACACAATATACTATTATAGTTTCTTGTATAGTTGAAACTACATATCTTTCAGATGTATCTATTTCTCAGTTTTGTTGACACGATTGACTCGTAGACTCGGTGATTTTAATACCCGGGAATAAATGCGGCTTTTTACAGTTCGGCCACGCGCACTCCTAATTATTTTTCTCGAGTTGTAAACTATAAATAATTTTGCGATAATATTTTTTTTAAACAAATTAATTGAACTTGAAAATTGCTTTGATTAAAAATCAAATCGGCGGCTTTTATCTTTTGTTATCATATATTTGCTGTCGCAAATTTTATTCTGCGGTGACATCCGCGCTTCTCTTAGATGTTTTCATGCTGGGCAGCTAGAATATATACGAAACTGGGGCGAAAACTTGACGAGACGTAGTCACGGTGCGTTGCAATCGCTTACAAAAAAGATTTTAATTGCTCAGTGATATGTTACGCTCCGAATCGGCGGATAAATCCGCTTTCGTTTGGCGATGTTTTTAATTTTGAATTTTGTGTCTTTTGCAGAGACATTATTAAACAAAGGCATAGTTGGGAGTACAGGTACTGTGCAGGCGGGGTGCATGACTTCGCAGCGACAGCCCACCACCTGTTATAGGTACGTACTAATAATATCTTGCACAAAAGTTAAATGAAATGGGCACAATACATTAATCGCATGTAATTGAATTTGCGGGTGGCTTTATGATAACAATATCAACAAAATTATTCTTGTGTTCACGGCATACGAATTCATCATTGTGGTTGTTGTTTTAGGAAAACAAAATTTTCATCCAATAGGCATCGGAAACTGCAGCCCTTTAGAGAAACGTGACTGGCAGTGGCGGAACTAGTAGAATATTTTATTGTTAACGTACAGCAGGCCATCACAATTGCTGGAGAAACATCTGGGGTCATCATCGCCAGTCATCGCTGTGTCAGCCGTCATCCACGCAGGAGGAGTGAGCCGGTTTTAATATTTGGGAAGAGTTGGAGACCACAAGCCCGACATCATGGGGAGCGTCAACGTCAACAGGACCGTCAGCGACGTGTTCTACCGTTACAAAATGCCCAGGATTCAGGCCAAAGTCGAGGGCAAAGGCAATGGCATTAAAACTGTACGTCATCCGTCCGCCCTTTCATCGCTCCCAGCAAAACTAGAATGCATGTGATTTCAGGTGATCGTGAACATGGCAGAAGTGGCGAAGGCCCTTAGCAGGCCCCCTACGTACCCAACCAAGTACTTTGGGTGCGAGCTGGGCGCACAGACGCAGTTCGACTTCAAGAATGAGCGCTTCATTGTAAATGGCTCGCACGATGCCATCAAACTGCAGGACCTTCTAGACGGATTTATTCGCAAGTAAGTAGTTGCCACTCCAGCGACTTACCAAAATGCCTAACACTACCCATGCATTATTAGGTTTGTGCTGTGTCCTGAATGTGATAACCCCGAGACAGACCTTATAGTCTCCACCAAACGAGGCACCATCTCACAAGGCTGCAAAGCATGCGGTTACCATGGCTTGCTCGAATCCAACCATAAATTGATCACTTATATCTTGAAGAATCCTCCCAACCTTAACCCTGCCACCCAAGGGTCTTCCCTCACTGAGGGGAAAAGGTCCAAGAGAAGCAAGCGCACCAATGGGGAGGCCACTAATGGTGATAATGATGGGGAAAATGATGGAGATCTATCTGCAGATATTTCTATGAACAATGTAAGTTAAAATCTTTAAAACTAATCGAGACATTAACTGGCAATCTAGAAGAGAGCGGATTAAACACCAATTGGATAATTTACTGATTCCGGTATGTATATTGTTTCTAGGAGAATGATGATGATACAGAATGGGCGGTTGATGTATCCGAGGAGGCGGTCCGGGCTCGCATGCAAGACCTAACTGATGGTGCGAAGAATATGACCATCAACGATGACTTGGAGAAGACGGAGAAGGAACGCCTGGACATTCTCTATGTGATGGTGAAAGACAGGCGTGATGGCAACATGCTGGATTCCGTCCAGGTCCAGAAGGACATACTCGGCGAGGCCGAGAGGCTCGACATCAAGACCAAGGCGCCGCTGATTTTGGCTGAGCTGCTTTTCGATCAGAACATACTAACACAGGCCAAGAAGCACCGCATGCTGCTGCTGCGCTTCACTCTGAACGACAAGAAGGCGCAGAAGTACTTCATGGGCGGCCTCGAGCAGATTGTCGCCCTCCACAAGGAAGCACTTATTGGGAAGGTTCCTGTAATACTTAAACTCCTCTACGACCTGGATATATTGGCAGAAACTGCCATCTTAGATTGGGCCGATAAGGTAAGATGGCTTCTTTAATTTCACGATGCAACAAAAGTTGTTGCCCATCACTGAAAAATAACTATGCGAAAACTATGCTTGTGCATTGATTAAATCTGATTTTTTTTTTTTTCTGTGATAGGCAAGTACTTTTCTTACAAAAAATATTTGTCAGCATCAGACATATCCTGCTCATGGTAATAGAGAGCATTCCAACCATTTGGCACATACTTTTAAATTTTTGGGCAGATTAGCCCAGTTATACTGTTGCTTTAATTTTATATTGAATTTATAAAAGAAGTGAATTTTGTGCTTAAAATTTCCTGGTTAGAATGGTCTATTATTATATGTGGGTGAGATTGTTTGTGCAAATTATGCAATTATGCTTTTAATTATATGGTGTCTTAGGTTTCTAAGAAGTACGTGTCGAAAGAAATGTCGCAAGAAATTCATACGAAGGCTGCACCTTTTGTAAAGTGGCTGCAGGAAGCGGAGGAGGAGGAGTCTGATAGCGAAGAAGATGAGGAAAGCGATGTTGAGATTGAGTACAATGACAGGGCTCAGGTTACACCGCTGAAGCCTGTTGTGAAGCCAGTTAAGAAGCCACAACCTGAAGATGAAGGCGATGATTTTGATATCGATGCCATATAGATTATCAAACAGGGTGTTCGAAACATTTAGAAACAAAAACAAATTGTGGCATTTGGTACATACTCGATACAGTTTGCAACTTGTTGACGTATATACC
The DNA here is from genome assembly GCA_951805005.1 of Othius punctulatus. NCBI lineage: Eukaryota > Metazoa > Arthropoda > Insecta > Coleoptera > Staphylinidae > Othius > Othius punctulatus. Next base: position 54,441,322 of record OX638142.1, read on the forward strand.
ATATGCCAGGATTGAAGTTGAAGTTGGCTAACATATTTGATCGTTCGCAATAATAATTGCGCCGCACTCAAACATGCTGGATAACTTTGCCCTTACCCCATTTGCTTTCATTCTCCTATTTTTTAAATACCACATTTTATATACTATATTTTAATCCAGAAAACACTATGCATAGAATATTTATATATATTACATGTATACATATGCATAATATTTATAATGTGTGTGTGTATATATATTCTATTTTATTTTGTATTCATGTATCCTCTGGTACAGATTACATTACTTAGCTTACTGTTTTTAGGTATATTTAGATGATAACCCTATCCTTACTTTCCTCCCAATTTATTTGATGTATATTATTATTATTCTCGGTTTCTGTTTATTACTTGTATAATAAAGGCATTTTCGAAACCTTGACAGTTGCATTTTAACAATATCGCAAGTTGCATTTGAAGTTCAGACATTCGTGTGTAGATGTTAAGATTAGTAGTAAAAACCTACAGAGATATTTAATTAAAACTTATTGTAACTTCAACACAGAAACACGTTAATAAATTGTTACGATTAAATATTTTATGAATTTAATAATAGCATGAATACACACTATGAGTACAAATTTCTGTTATTGGGGTTGCATTATGATGAAGTTGTCGTAGATGTTGTAGTTTGCAGTTGGAAAAAATATGAGCAGATGTTCCCAGTCTGACTTCTTCAGTTTAATGATGATCGCTACAGATTTTGCAACGAACGAGAAGTTATGAGGCACGCAGTGGAACAGGCCCTGCACCTGCAAGTAAGTAATTAATCACTCGCATTTGTAGGTAGTCAACTTTTGACGATTTAATATGACTTTCCCCTTGGTGGCTTGCTATCTTTATTACCGTTGATGTCTTTTAATGTGTGGTTGTACATGTTGTAACATACATGTATCACAACACTTGCAAGCAGCAGCACATACACCACTTTTAATTTAGAATGATTCGGTGTGTAATTCTTCATGTCAAATCTGACATTTCCAAAATGCAAGATGAAAGTCATGTCTTATGTGCTCACCATCTAGATTTTAACAGTTAATAGTCAAAGGGAAACTTTATTGTTACAAATCGTCTACGAAAGTCTTATGCAAATGAATGTTCTAGCTACTTGTAGTGGATGACCTAAACACTTGACCCAAAATTAAGTTTCAGTGAAATTTAAAAAAAATATTTGCAATTCGGTGGCAAAAAAAAATATATATATTTTTTTTTTTGTTAACACTGGAGGCTTGCAAAAAATACTAAAGATACATGCTCAATAGGCTCAACAATAAGAATGCAACTTACAATGGCCACTTCCGGTAAAACCGGAAGTAATTGAAACATATAAGAATTTTCTTTTGGGTGGTCACGAACAATGTTGTGTGCATTTTTTCAATTTTTTATTTTCATCAAGAACCCCATAAACTTTTAACCAACGATTTGCGTGTACATCCTGTTGATGCACTTTGTTGATATTTTGAAAGCGCTTTTTTATAATTAGATTATTTTGGTTATTTAGAACAGTGTACTCAACGATGCCTATCTAATTCAAAAGGACGCCCACACAGTTTTTATTTTAGGAATGACGTCCACATTATTCAACATAATTAATTGCGGTAGCCGTCGTCGTCCCCACCCCCTTATATGCCTGAAGCAAAATCTGTACGTGTAAAATTCCCAAAATGGGTTGAATCGTACCTTGACCACAGCAAACAGCCATATCAGCAGAAATAGGCATAATGTAATAATAATGATTAATAAACATTGAATATTTTTATTTATATGTAAACTTGAAATAATTGTACAACTTTGCGGATACCTATTTCGACCTATACCTATACCTATATAGTGGGTCTCACCAGCCCAGTGATTCCGAAAGGTAAAACTTAATTCGATTTTCAAACAAGAGATGGCGCTCACACACTTCTCTCATTCATTTTTACTTATACTTACAATACCAAAGCAGTCCCGTTCCCACAATTCATCAACAACTATTATTTCATCATTTTTGACTTCGCAAACTTCTACTATCCCTTTATGGATAAAGTACATGGTTTGATTTATTTCGCCCTGTCTGCAGATTGTATTGCCTTTGAAGTAGACTTCCACTCTAATCTTCTCGATTAATTGGCGAACAAAATCTGTATGGCATAGATTGAAGATCTACAACAAATTTTTTCTCATTTCTACCACTAGTTTTTTGTTGAGAAATTCATAAGTAACTATTCAATTTAAGAGACAATAAATTGAATAGTTGAATACCTTGAGGAAAGCGTAATACCATTGATTATAATACCCTTAAGGGTACTATAGTACTTACAGGATTGTAATATATATGATGGCCGTATAGTCTGGTATTAATTGCAATCAACAGATGACTAGGTAACCGATTCATAAATTCAGGGACTTGCTTTCCCTTCATCAAAATCCATAAAGAACTCGTATATTCCAAAATATATTTGCTTAGTTGCGGAGATATCGATGAATGTTGAAATAATATCTAAAAAAAGAGATATAACCATACAGCCTATCCCTACAATTATCTATGTTACTGTAATCATTCTCATTTTGATATCAAAGTTCACCCTTGCGAAAGAAAAATGTTTTATAATCATATATATCTCCCCAATTACAATATTCTGTATTACTTTACTGATTATCGTTATTATGATGACAGCTAAACTATCACTTAATGAATGCGGCTTTACGTATGAATATCCTGTTAAGGTGAATATGGATGTTGCATAGTATATACTGCAAGCGTACTCGTTATGACATAAGTCTGGAATTAAAACAAAACTGGTTGTCTGACTACAAAATTAATTTGTGTTTAGTTACTTTTCACTTTTAAGAATCTGTGGTTCAGATGTACCCAAGAATGCGGCATGCATTGTCTTTCTGGACAAGCTATGTAGTACAATATGCAAGCTGATGCATGGACGAACAAGGTAATTTGGGCACATATTCCTAACAGGTTGCACAGAACAATGTTCACGTTTAAGTTGCTGTAGTATTTAGATAGGAACTTGTAGATATTCACCTAAAGGAAGTCAGTTAATTATGTAACACCGCTAATTCAAGAAACTCACAATTCTTAACACCCTGTTGAATCGAAGGAACTTTTGAAGGTACATGTACTCCGACGGGAAGCCATAAGAAATGACCTCCAAAGGCAGCACACATACTATATGCATCGGAAACGCTTTCTGCAAATACCTAGAAGTTAAGGAAATAGGAACTCTATAGTCTGTCCAATTCCAAGATAGAACGCGTGTAAACAATTCACGGTGACAAATTACATGGGCCGAGTCTACCGCCACAGGTCTAGCGGATCCAGGAATAAAATCCAAATAAAGTCCAATTGGACTGCAGACTGCGAGATGGCCAATCGTATGCTTGTGTACACGCACCGATTACGCATGTAAGAGTGTTTACGCTAGCTCTACAGACTATAGAAATATTTATATTGATGATATGTGTCTAAATGATTGAGAACACCTTGAGAAAGTAATATAAATATAGGCTGGAAGAAATAATTAATAATGATATTAGTACAGGTGAATGATGAAAGATTGCACCTATCGTCAATAATATGATAGATGATGTGTAGGATGGTTATTTATTGGGAAAACTGTCTACTGAGAATATTCATGTCGCAATTTCTGTCAAAACTATAATACTTTCGAGAGTAATTGCGACGTTGGTAGATCTTTAAAGAAACGGGATATATAGTGCGATCAACAATTATTTAGATATGGGGCGGCTATGACTGTGTCAGTGTTATGGAACCTGACAAAAAAATTACAGGCGGACTTGGATATGCATCCCTACAAAATACAGGCCTATCATGAATTGCTGTCACCAGATTTTAGCAGACGTATTATACCCTAGCAGACATACTTCCAACATCTCAAGCGCTTCTTTTATCTAAATAATTGTTGATCGCACGGTATAATGGTAAGACCCCGAGATTACGTTCTGATAATCTAAAAGAAGCAGATGAGGCAAAAATAATAGATTTCGCGAATAAAATAAAAGATTTGAAGCAATTGTAGAAAATTGAAGAACGCAAAGTTGAATTTGGAATGGCCTATAAGGTATTTTACTTCTTGAAAAGCATTACCGGTAAACCGTGGATTAACGTAAACTAATTACTACTAACCATTTTACGGCTTTGACTTTGGCCAATGCATTCCCAGCATAAGTGAACCGTGGCATGAATAAATTCGTTATTATCTGGATGTAGGACAGGGCATCGAAGAAATAGAATATCACCAAATTGAATACCAAATTATCTGCATTGTTGAATGCCAGAATATAGAAAATCCAGTAGAGTGAAATATATGACGTCAGCATGAACGCCCATTCCGTATACTTCGAGGAGATGCCTCTCACCAAGGCAAGCCTTTAAATGAGGAAATATGAGCATACGTAAGAGACAAGGCGCCTATTAGTACTACCATTTTTTTACCTTACTTTGCACACTTATGGTCATATTATCTTCTTTAAGGTACGTTTCAACTTTAACTTGCTCCTTGCTCTTCACGAACGACTACAAAAATATTATTATATTTGTTTCGGTGTTGCGGCTGAATTTATAGTACGGTGCATCTTAGAGCGATGTGGTAATTCAAGCGGTTTACGACATATGGCAAGTCCATGAGCAGAATGTACATCTTTGAGGTTTTCATGTACCAAAGGTCAACTGGTTCTTTGGCGGTGATCCTGACCGGGCTTCGAGTGTCGCTTGCATTGTCTATATGCCCAAACATGCTGCCCATTGGCAAGACGTCCAGCTTCATGTGTATCTGATTGGTTACAATCACCTCACCGCTTCTAATGATGAACACCTGAAACAAATGTGTAAGTACGCAGTAAAAATCCAACTAGAGAAAGTTACAACTTTTTCGATTTTTGGCCACCTTTTTGGGATTCGGCCTCACCGTGCGTGTAGTGATTTTTCTATATTTTTTATCATACTTCATCACAATCTTTGGTTATCGAACTAATAAGCATTTCAAAATGCAGTCTTTCTAGCATGGAGTGTTTTAGGATTGCCCAGTAACTTCACATTTATTGACTAATCTTGATCTTGAAGTTTTGTGCCTGTTAAACTTACCGTGTCAACGATATCGTTCCAATCGATGATGATGGTATCTTCTAAATAGTATTTCTCTAATAAGTGCTCGCCTACCACTCGTGCTACTTCTTCTGCCATGTCTTCGCCGAAAATTGGTACTTGACGGAGCACCTCCGCGTAAAACCTTATGATCCAGTCCTCCTTCATGGCATCGTGGCATAGCATCACTGTCTCCAAGGCATTTATTCCTTGGGTGCGCCTCCATTGGTACTCGAAGTAAACCATTATTATCCTGGCAAAAAGTCATAAAAGTTTGATCGTTCTAATCTAAATAATTGTTGATCGCACGGTGTATTTAAAATCTATAAATTTTCAGTTAAACCTACTCCATTCAGGTATCAGTAAACTTGTATACAATAGTACCTCTGTAAAGTCCTTGATACCTGCTGTGAAGCCATAAACAAGCTAAAATCTTTAGCGTGCTGCTGGTTCTCCATCAATTTCAGGTTGATTTTGGTCAGGGTTGTGCACATGCAAGCCAGGAAGTATCCGTGGAAGAAATACCCTGCAGGAAGTTTTGTGTAATATAAAAATCAAAAATCGTTTCTTTAAGGTTCCGATTGGTCGTTGTTTTGTTTTTGTTTGATTTAAAGCGTCTACTGATATAATCACTTAGAAAATAAATCAGTTGTATTTAAAAATGATCCTTTTCTACTCCTACGAAATAATATTCCTATTAGTGTGCTTGTTTCGAATAATAATAGTAGACATCATTTGCGATCGAATTATGATTTCATAATTCACTGCTTTCGTCCAATCACAGAATCAGAAATCCATAATTCAGTGGTTTAATTGAAATCGCTCGATATCACGGCTGGCTGTTGACTTGACAGTTGAATTTGTTTGTTTTACAATTACAACGTTCTGCAGTTGCAGTGCCTTTTCACATTGTTTTAACACGGAAAACATTGAAATGGATAGCGATAGGGATCAAGAAATGTGTAAACTACCAGAAATAGTCCAAGCAGCGAAAATAAGAACCGAAAACTTACTTGCAACAATATCCGATAAACTATACGAAGCTGCGTACAAGTCTTTTATGCAATGTTTTGTAATTTAGTTCAATTTAGTGTAATTTATTTTGGACATTTAGAAGAAATATAGATCTTCGTTACTTTGGTCATTGCTCAGAATTAAATAATTCTCTGTAAAAACAAATTCTGAAAATTTATTCCGATAGCCAATATTCTATGCTACACAATATTTATTTGGAAAGTTATGGAAAATTAAGAGCATTTTTTAAACGAAAATCTGATGGTTATCAAGTATACACAACACCCTGTATATTCTAACTGTTCTTGTAATACGAAATCTGTTTGCCCAAAAAACGTTTTTTTTCTCCGATTTTTGCCATTTATTTTGTGTTTCCCAAAATCTTACTCTGAAGGAATCTGTCCCCTTTTTCAACTCGCACATTCAATTATAAAACGTGAATAGTTCACTTTTATTTTTTTAATTTTTATAAAATAAGTAAATTTTAAATTCTTGGAGTCTTACCTAAGAGCATGCAAGCGCACGAGAAGAGTAATTCATTGAACACAAGTAAACCATCCGCGTATGATAAGAATGTGTAATTGTAGAAATAGGTGACTGTCAGCAGAAAGCATTTCGTATGTAGATAGAGTACAGAAGGTTCATCGGGTTCTGCACCTCGGGAAACAAGTTATTGGTCCAATAGGGTTATAGCTTTTGCTGCACACTTACCATTAAACCATACTGAATACTCTCGGTTTAAGATCAAAGTAGTCCTGTAGTTTTTAGTTTTCAATATTGTGGATAGAAACATCATAATGGCGGTCAAGTAATTTAGTATTACAAAGAGTATAGGAAAGAAACGTAGAATAACCCTAGAAATTTAAACATTTATTAAATATATCAATACGCACAGCAGACAAATTTAGTGCTTACGATGTTACGCTCTTGACAAGACTTATGAGAGATATATTGTTTTCTAGAAATGAATGCTTTTGGTGCATTGATAAAAATTTATTGAATGCTAATAAATGCATGATTTATAGGTAAATGACGAGCGTCAGAAGCTGTATTGATGTTCTTCAATGATATTGTGTGAACGTTTTCAACTAAAATTGATGCAATTATCTAATATTCAAGTTTTTAAACAATATCACTTTTTTGGTGAATTATTTTTTCAAATAGTTTCATTAAGATATATTTGCAAAGGAACATAGAGATCTTAATTTGGGATAAGTTTATAATTGCGAAGAGATATAATTGTGGTGACGGAAAATGTCAGCTGTGAAAGGGTTGATATGGAGATATAATATTAAGTTTGAAGTTTTTATTCTCTCTTTGCGCTTGTTCTGGTGGGAGGGTAGTAACAAATGCGTGGTAGCATTAGATGTCAGAAGGCTGTAAGGGGTTAATATAGAGATATAATATTAAGTTTAAATATTATCTGAAGTCGAGAGGAACGGACCAAACTCCAGGAGTGTATTGTACACGCGAAAATATATATTTTTTAATCTATGTTGTTATCCGATCTTCATTTGTTTTCAAGTTATAGTTTCAAATCTTGAATATGCAAATGTGGTGTTTGTCTATGGTTTTTATAATGGGAGTGCTACAGCTGCTGTTGAAAGATATCGTCAACGGTTTCCACATTAGAAAACTCAGGATAAAAATGTATTTATCCGACTTTTCAACAAACTGTTCGAAACTATCACTTGAAAACAAATGAAAATCGGATAACAACATTTGAGTTTTTTTTTAATCATTTTTACGTGTACAATACACTCCTGGAGTTTGGTCCGTTCCTCCCGAGTCACCCTGTATTTACAATGAAGTCCTTAATAAATACTGTATTAAATATTTTACTACATAACTATTTGTATCTGAGAATGAATGATAAAATTATATTTTAAATAGTTACTAAACCTTTTTCTACTTTCTCTCTTTTACAACAACTCAATGTGCGACCTGGTTTGAGGCAAGTAACCCGTTTCACATATTTCATCTATTAATAAATGCATAATTTTGATATGAATGGTTGATGTATTGAACTTTATATTTCTGAAAACACCAATGTATTTTATGAAAATGTTGGAATGAGAAAATTGCTGCCCGATTTCTTATATTTATAAAATTCTTACTACTGTATAATATTAATAATATCAACGCAAATTTGGGTACTTAGCATCAGTTAAAGTTATACAAGTAGTATTATCAATGTCTTACGAAGTCAAATCTTCTTTCACGAATATATTCCTCTTGTAATACAAATCATTGTATCTGTACAACTTTAAGATTCGATTGCAGCTAAGGATGAACTTTAAATTATCATCGGGCGTTCCTGTATATTCTAGAAACTTCTCGAGTGGAAGAAATGCAATTAAGTCCAAAATAAAACTGGATGTAATATAGTTCATTGCCGTGCGTTTAGGATGCGAAACTAGGATTCCGATTTCGTTGTAGTAACATATGTGTAATCTCAAGTACCTGCACAGAATTATTCAAATTTAGGTATTAATTACATGACATTTCACCATCCATCTATCTATCTATCTATATATATATATATATATATATATATATATATATATATATATATATATATATATATACAGGGTGTGAAAAGAGTCAGGAATACATTCATAATTTCAGAAATTCAAAATATTTTCGAAAAATCCTCGGATACGTCGACAGTTTTCGAAAGTACACAATTTGTTATAAATCTAAAATTTTTGTTATCATTTGTTTTTTGGGTTATGACGTAAATTGCTTTTTGGGCGAGTTTGTTTTTAGGTAAGATAAAAAACTGTATAGCGTTATATCCAGAAAAGATGGCCTATTAAGTAAAATTATAAAATATTAGCATTGCTATTTAGATAGTCGATGACGTCATAACTCATGTCATAAAATTTATAACAAAATGTGTATTTTCGAAAACTAAAATCGACGTGTCCTAGAATTTTTCTTAAATATTTTTATTTTCGGAAATATTGAATAAATTCCAGACTTTTTCACACCTTGTGTATAAAACGTGCATTGAAACTATACATGTTTGGAAGAAAATTACTTCTTCTAAAGGTTTTCTTGTGTCCAAATTTCGAATTTAGGATCTTAATATACTAATTACAAACTACTTCTTCTTAAAATAGATTACCATAAAGGCATTTTATGTCACTTCAAATCACATAGTAGTATATTTTAGATATTACTTACATGTCTGTTAGTCCCAATAAATCCAAAACTGTGCTCAAGTAGAAAATTCCGAACCAATGGATTCGATAAAAGTGCATTAGAGGAACATAGAGGCAGTGGACGATGACCAATACTACGTGGACTTTCTCATAAATTATTAATAGTTTGCCATCAGGAAGTAAAGTGCGTCGAAGTAGAAGATAACTAATAATAAGTAATGATATTAGCGTAATTTTCAATTATCGACAACACTATGTATTTTTGAGGCAATCAGAATGACAAATAATGAAAAATAATCGAACACAGTTGTGTAAATTGCGAAATTTATGCTTTATAATTTCTATAAAGTCCACTACAACTAAGTTATTTTAGCTTCCAGATGACTTTAGAGTCATGAAAACAATGTTGTATACATTCCGTAATTCCATTCCATTTCTAAATGTATGATTTAAAATTTCTATAAAATCCACTATGACTAGTAGTTATTTTAGCTTCCAGATAACTTTAGAGTCATCTAGAAGCTAACAGTTCAGTAAACATTTGAAAGCTAAGTTTAAGCTCCAGAGCTTACCAGACGTCGTACTGTTTAAATCAATTTTCATAATGAATAAAGCAGAATTTATGATCATTGTGAAACTTAACTTTTCCCACTACATGTTGCAACAGTCTTGTACAAAATTTGTACCCTCTTAGTTATATCTTTATGATGTTTTAAGTACTCTCCATTCACGATGTTTTTGCATCAGAGGAGTCTATAAATATCTAGTAATTTTGTTGGTAGTGTTTCGGAAATAACTAAATTCCCCAATGGAAGAAAATGTCTAACGGCCGGTCCCATAATGGTATTAAAGTTTCCTTTAAATCGAAAAGGCGCCTTTAAGTACTGTAACGTGTTCCATAATTGATTTTTAAACGTCACTTTACGAAAAAGTGTCTTTTATCATATGGAACAGAAGTAGACTTTAAAGTCGACTTTTCTATTAACGGCCGGTTCCATAATGGTATTAAAGTTTCCTTTAAACCGAAAAGGCGCGTTTAAGTACCACTTTACGAAAAAGTGTCGTTTATCATATGGAACAGAAGCAGACTTTAAAGTCGATTTTTCTATTAAGTAAGCTTTACATAAAGGAGACTTTTCTGTGATATTATGGAACCGGCCCTAAGTAAGCTTTACATAAAGGAGACTTTTCTGTGATATTATGAAACCGGCCCTTAAAGACATCGTCACAAAAAAATAATTAAAAATTCAACTTCCGTTGCATCACTGAATCAGTTTGTCCAACATGACAAAAAGAAAACCCAGCCAACTCGGTTGCAAGAAGGTCGTGAATGTACATTACCTAATGATTATTCTCTGTAGTAGATAACTAGTTACCTCATTTTAGTAGTGTTCTTCAAAGTAATGATACTGTTATGTAGAAAGTGGTAATCTCATCTTAAGGACCTTCAATGATATTTACCGACAAATCCGGCGCACTGCTGCGGAGGATAGTTGATTGTGGTAATCATTGTAAGTAGGATTCCTCTTCTGATTGGAGAATTTGTACCACGACGAGTTCTCCTCGCTGATGATGTTGATCTTTTGGAGGTGGGCCTTTCGCCTGAACAGTCTTTGCACAGGCTGTAAGATTTCCGCACTAATCAAAACAGGGACTCGTGTTAAGGTTCAAACCATACCAGGGTTTGCTTTAGACCATCGACAACCTGATCTATCTGCTCCTTTAGTCCTTTGTATTGGGAAAACACCTCTGCCAAAATTTGCCGCTTTTCCAGCTTAATGACCGAACAGTGCGTTTTGGCCCGGTATGTATAGTATGATGGTTGATCTGGAATTTTTTTGAACGTCTTAGCTTTGGTAAATTATGATCTTAAGCAATATCTTGCTAAAACGGAATGTGGTAGATGCAGAAGATTTTGAGATTACTTTATTTTCGAGCAAATCAACATAAATATATTACTTACTATCCATATACGTGGATGGTACAAGACGGCACTATAATTTAGTTTCTTAGGCTCTTATTTAAAAGATATTGCGAAACCCAGACTTTCCAGGGTGTATTAAATTCAATTCATTAGAAAAAACGCATTATGGTCAGGCATGTTTACAAATTTACACAATTCTTACTTTAACAAAAATACTTGCGATCCAATGTTTACCAATACATGAAAATACTTCATAATTACCCATAAGCATCTCTAATAAGCAAAAGCTATCGCCTGTTGTCAAAATCTTAAGAATCCTCTGCGATGTTGAACAAACCACCTAAAAATTGTACCGGTTGAGATTTGATCGTAGAACAATGCATGTGAATTTTTCATAGCTTCTTTCTAAGGCCCGGCTATACTATCGTGGATCATCCTTGACAGTGGTTCAGGTACCTAGGATACAATTCCCAATACAATGGTATCGTTAGAAACTGAACCACTGTCAAGGATCGTGGATTGACGATCGTGGATTATCTTTGATCGTGGTTCAGTTTCTAAGGATACCATTGTATTAACAATCGTATTCTAGGTAACTGAACCTTGGTCAAGGATGATCCATGATCATACAACTGGGCCTAAGGCCCAGTTGTACCATCTCGGATTATCTTTGATCGTGGTTCAGTTCCTGTGGATACCATTGTATCAACAATTGTATCCAAGGTAACTGAACCATGGTCAGAGATAATCCACGATTGTACAACTGGGCCTTGGACCCAGTGGATCATACAGCTATGGTAGTGGATCATCTTTGACCGTGGTTCAGTTTCTAAGGATACCATTGTATTAACAATTGTATCCTTGGTAACTGAACCATGGTCAAAGATAATCCAGGGTCGTATAAATGGCAGTAACTGGGCCTGAGAGGTAAATTCCCAAGTAGGTCTCTAGATTTGAAAGATACATAATTTTCTTTCCTCTCTGAAATTGAAAATGAAAAATAAAAAATTTCTTACCTCGCAGTACCCCTTCTCAATTATGAAGAAGGAATGCACCATCTGACCCTCGTACACAATCATTTCGTTAGGAGGAACGAAGAAAGTCCTGCACCTGATGGTTAGGGCCGAAAGGACCTCAGCTTCCAGTTTGGAGAAGAACGGACAACCCCTGAGGATCTCCATGAACCTGTAAGTTCAACATGTACGCCGTTTGTTTAACATTGGTGCTGGAAATACGGACCTGACGTTCTTTAAATCCTGAAAAAGCATCTTCGACAGATCACTGAGAAGATCAGTGTCGTCCACACCAGAGAAGTATATCCACTGGAGGGTAAGGAACTCCTTGATGCGATAAGTGGTAGTTCGGTTCACCTCGTAGTTATGCATAAAGTGCATCAAGCCGTCTATCATACCGCAATGACTATCCCTGAAAAATAGAGGTCGCGAGTTCGAGCCTTGCTGCAGATACAGCTTGGTCGCGTGTGGTGGTCATACAGTAAAAAGATACAGGTATAATGTAAATATACTGCAGTAAGGTTGAAGGCCCTTCATACAAATCACGACTGTATTTGTATATGAATAAAATGATAAAAATTAAAAGTGACCTAATTTTGTCTCCAAAGAAAGAGCGCTAAAATTTTGTTTTCCACAGGCCACAGCCATAATTAACAATAAAGTCGGCTTTAACCTAGCATTCCTTTAGTTTAACATGGAATTCAACTAATCCAAACTATTCCAGGTCAGTTTCAGAATTGAAGATTTTGCTGCAACGAGGCGATAAGTCAAAAATGCTAATTTTAGATTAAAAAAAAAACCTTGCAGGTAATTACTATTAAAGATAATAAAATATTTTTTTCGCGGTTAAACATTTATGAGATAACACTCAATACATAAGTTGTCCCGTTGTTGCACCAAACGGTGAAGCACTATTTATAATCTAAAAAAATGGTTATATCTAATTTCAATGGATTTATCCCTTGTTACAGCAGATCCTTCAAATGTAATTATATAAGGTAATAGAAAAGTAGTGTCCGGTTTAACTAGTTGATATTTAATTTTAAAATAATGATCTTTCTAGCCATTCGAATTTGAATTTTGATGATCAAAATCATAAAATTATCAAATGAACCGAAAATCAAATGATTTTGATGATCAAAATCATCAAATGATCAAATCAACCGAAGATTAATTGATTTTGATGATCAAAAACATCAAATGATCAAATGAACCGAAGAACAAAAAAATCAATTTATCTTAACTATTCTAAACAGATAATGGTTCTTCTATTTTGGGATATGTGTCAGAGCAAATTTAAGAGTAATTTCTTACTTTTTCTGGTTAGTGAGAATAATCGTGGTGGTGAGATCTGATAGAAAGTAGATGAACAAAAATCCTGCTAACAACGTGCACCCAATTGTTATATAAATATCAGTTAAATTCGATATTCCTGGACAGCTCGTCATAGTAATTAAACTGGTAATGTGGTAAAATGCAAACAGCAACTTATGTACACTTGATTTGCCTTTCACAGCTAAAGCTAACCACGTGTTCTCATCGAATTCAAACCTAGAAATGCACCTGTGGTTAAAGTGAATGGACTGTCATTCTGTACATACGGGGACGTGCTGTTTTGGTAGAAGTAAAGGCAAGCAAGTATGTAGTTTGCCAGCATAATATATGTCACATACTTAACGAAGCGAAGTACCAACACTTTACCTTTATAGGTTTTTTCAAGTTTTGAGAAGTAGCTATTAATCTAGAATAATATTACAAGAATAATTACAATGCCCATCATACTTTCTTTAACAAGTAAACGAAGAAAAACGTGAGGTGACTAAGCGGAAGCCACGGTCACCTCGTTTACGATTTGAATTCTCTAAAGTATACCTTTGATAACATATAAATTTTAAGTTTATGTACAGTCGTGTTCAAAAATGTGTTGTGTGTTAGACGTGGGAAATTAAACTTTATTGCTTAAGCAAACAGCATTTATTAAGAGTTTGTCCAGCCAACTCAAAATGGTACTCGACCGACTGGTACAAAAACAAGACTGATGACAATATTCTTCGTGAAGATCCACCCCGCTCCCCGTCGGGGCGCTTAAGAGGGGGTGCAGGCCAGTGGTGGTCGACAGGCATTGGTTGCCGTAACATTGTGCATAGATAATTGGCTGTTGTAAGTCGTGTTTAAAAATATGTTGTACTGAAACAGGTAGTTGGCTCTATATTTTGTCAATGGTAGATACCATTGAACATATATACAGGGTGTATCAGCCAAATGGAATAAATTCAATAATAAATAAATGGGGGCGTGTTTGAAAAAACGCTTGGACACGTCGATTGTTATTTTTAGTTGCGAATTTTTTTCAACAAAAACTTTTTATACAGGGTGTGTCATGTGACCGTGGCCAATACCAACTTTCTTATTTTAAATGCAACACCTGGTATATTATTCAATTTTTGGATTCTTCAGAAAATTCTAGGCATATTTCATGTACAATGTCCTATACCTATCTTCAACTGTTTCGGAAATAATAAGTGTGTATATTAAGACGAATAATGCTTGCGATTAGATCGGTCACGCCTGAGATGTTGAGTAACGTTAGAAGAAATTTCTATTTAAGATTAGAATGTTGCCAAGACGTTCACGGCGAGCATTTTGAACATCTCCATTGAAATTTATTGTTTTTTTTTTTGTTTTTTTACATTATCAAGAAATAAACAGTATTACTTATTAGTTTTTGAGTGTGTTGTAACGAATTTCTGTAATCAAATAATTTTCTTTTTTTAATGTTAATTTTTGCAATAAATCTGAAAACACTTAATATTTCCGAAACAGTTGAAGATAGGTATAGGACATTGTACATGAAATATGTCTAGAATTTTCTGAAGAATCCAAAAATTGAATAATATACCAGGTGTTGCATTTAAAATAAGAAAGTTGGTATTGGCCACGGTCACATGACACACCCTGTATAAAAAGTTTTTGTTGACAAAAATGCGCAACTAAAAATAACAATCGACGTGTCCGAGCGTTTTTTCGAACACGCCCCCATTTATTTATTATCGAATTTATTCCATTTGGCTGATACACAGTGTATATAATCTGTGGTAGATACATTTCAGAACTGTCAAAGTGACAACTAATAGTGACAAAAATTAATATTATTGTATTCTTTATATGAAAATTAATTACTCTAGATCTTTAGTGTATTATTTATTCTGCCATTAAAAGTTTGTTGGTTGTCTTAACAAAGGTTCGCTCTGTATCATTAATTAAATAGACCTAGATCTAACCTTTCAAAATATTTGTATGTACAATACTTTTTTAACTTTGCAAAATTAAGTAACATCCACACAGCAAAAATGTTGTACAACACTTTAATGAACACCACTGTACATTCCATTGAAAACATGGAAGATCTTCATAATAGTATTATTAATGTTGGTACTGTTATGAGGAATATTGCATTTTGCAATGTAAGCCAATATTTTCGAAAAATTCTTCTTAATCCCTTCAACAAGCCCTTACTTTTTTATTACAATAAGGAAATAAAAAAGTACTCTGCTGTTTTTAGAAACACGTTTTCTTTCGATTTCTAGAATGATATCCTGAATTTCTTGAAAGTATTTAGTGAACACCTTGTATATACAAACTGTGAGCACACTTTTCTATCGGGTGAACAAAGATTGATATTTTCGAACGGTTTTATTTGGCTTACCTTCGCAGTCTTAAGTAACCTATTCAATTCAAACATTGTAAACATATTTAGATTCGAGGTAGATATATGAAAAACGTAGTTAATCATTTCGCAAGGAAGAGCAGCCAATACTTCAAATACAAAAACCCATGACCTGAGCTGGTACTCCAATATCTTGGGAATTGCAAATTCATACTCTAAAATCGATTTCCTTTATCACACACGACTAGCAACGTCATCTCAACTTACTGTCGTCCTGCTCGACCGCGGTCAGAAGCTTAATCGCCACATCTAGAGGAAACGCTACGCTTACAAGCAACTGTAGCATGAAAAATATCTCTGGTATATCTTCATCAAACAAAAATATAGTCATATATGGATAGAATACTATAACCAACGACAAAATCACTATTATTGCAGTGTTCCAAATTCTAATTAGTGTTGATTGAGGATGAAAGATCCACGGCCAAGTGCTTCTAATAAAAACTTTGTTGGAATTAATTGTTTTGGAAATCTGAAGATATATTCACGTCACAACGGCGCAATACAATGAAATAATTTAACCTACCGTACTAAGCATGTACAAGTGATCCATGTTGGTATCTAACGTATATTCAAACAGATCCACTTCCATAGGCATATCATTCTTTGCCTTTGTCAAAGCCTCATTTGCTCTAAAATGAAAACAAACAAAAATTATAGAAAAAAGTGAGAAAATGAAATAAAGCAGTTGAGAATAATCGAAATCGAGTATAGCTGTGGTTAGGTTCCTCTGTTAAGACCCAGACTACGTCTTATCAAAGCTAATCCAAAATTATACAGGGTGTTAGGGAAGTCGACCGAAAATTTTCTAGGGCTAATCAGGGATCAAAATGAAGTCAAATATTCCTTTGCCATTTTTTGTTTCGATGGATTTTTTTTGGTCAAGTTTCAAACGTTCAATTTGACCCTTTCAACTTTTTTAAAAGTGTCATTTTTAACAGTAATGCAAGTAGCATGCTATATTTCAAAAAACAATGCATTATCGAGATTTATTTAGCAGTTCCAAATATATGCGGCACCAATTTTAACACGGATTTAGGGGAAAACTATGCCATCTAGGCAAAAAGTGGCAAAGGAATATTTGACTTCATTCCGCACCCTGATTCAACCCTAGAAATTTTTCGGTCGACTTCCCTAATACCCTGTATAATTGAACCTGAGGCTTGCACAAACAAACGCGATGTTTTTTTTAAAACGAGATATATATGTGTATGTGTAGGGTGTCAAAAATGTCTGGAGTACATTCATTATTTCGAAAATTAGAAATATTATAGAAAAATCGTTTTTTAGCGATATTTTTCTTATATAAGATATAAAAAATTGTATACCTTTATATCCAGAATAAACAACCATCAAATAAAATTATATAATATTAGGCCTTGAAAAAAGTCAATTACGTCACAACTAAAAAACAAATGACGACAAAAAATTTAGATTTATAGAACGAAATCTGTATTTTTCAAAACTAAAATCGATCAGATTATTTTCATTTCCGAAATAAGTAATGATTTGGTTTTTATTCGCCATTTTCTGTCCAAGGTCCTATGTCTACTACCAAATCTACTACCTATCTACCTACCAAATCTACTACCTATAAGCAAATTTATTTGCCACGTTCAATACGCAATAATTTGATCACTTACGGCTTTCTCTTGAAACGGACATTTAACCTGGCATTAAGGAGCTTTTTCTGAAAAATATAGGTATCAGTTACTAACACTATTAACGTAATATGTAGGCCTACTAAAATCATAATTTATGTGAAAATTTTTGGAAAATGGTAGAAGTATGAAATAATAACAAAAATAATAAATTTTATAATATGAAAAAGTAATTTTGGATTTTCTTGTAGATGCTGCTAATATCGCCAAATACGAAATTAATTCTGGTAGCATTGAAAGTAATCTTGCATTTTCAAGATTTTGTACACAGATCGGTAGGCACCGATTAAACAGAATTGTAGATATCGAGAGAACACATTTCAAATGTAATAAGCCCCAATTTAGAGATGGGAAAAACAGCTGAAGGACCTGCCGGTTGATAGCTAGTTAGGATTAATTGGCTATCAATATCCAACATATCTCCTACTACTATACCTTTTCAAGTTCAAAATGAGACCAATAAATTTCAAATTGGAAACAATCAAATTCAAATTGAATTGAAACAAATTTAATTTGAGATCTAACAATTTCTAAATGAGATTTTCAATTTCAAATTGAGATTAATCAAAATCAAGTTGATAATAAACAATCTCAATTTGACCATATTACCAATATGTATATTAACAAAATATTATTATAATATAATTTATTCATTGATGTAATATAAAATATTAACATTATACAACAAATATTAAAACAATCTAAGTAATAAACTACTAAACTGAAACTACATATCTTCCATATTTAACCCAGCAGGAATAAATTTTTTGATACCTGCCACAAATCTCGCACAATTATTGACAACATTAATTTTTCTTTTCACGTTTTCATTAATTATGTGTTCCAACCTTTGAAGGCTAAACTCTGTTTGTGTCATATTATTCCTGCCATCTCCATTCAAACTTTGTGGCGTTTGTATCGCCAAATCAGCTTTCACACCAGATTTCATGACTGGCCATGCATTCTCAATCGGGTTCAATATTGGGCAATATGGACTTAATCGAAGTAAGTGATAATTTCTGAATTCATGTTCATGCCCATTGTATTAGAAAGGGTTTTCCAATCTCCATTATTATTATAAACAGCACACAGCATCTTCTTCAGATGTACTGCGTCTGCTTTGTTTTTATGTAGCGTGGAATTTTTAATACATAAAATAATTATGTTGTCATAATAAATTTTATTTGTTTACTCTGAACTTGATATTGTTTAGTGTCAACTTGATTTTGTTTAGTCTCAATTTGAAATTGTTTTGTCTCAATTTGAACTTGATTGGTCTCAATTTGAAATTGATTGGTCTCAATTTGAAATTGATTGGTCTCAATTTGAACTTGAAAAGGTATAGAACGACTTGGTTATTATTTCTCACGATCTATTTGTGAAGGTTTGCCCTGATAGATGAAATAAAATGTTTTCTTCGTGTATAATTACTTACCTCAGCTATATCATGTATTGATTTTGAAGCACTTCTATTGCGACATTTTTCATACATCAGTTTCCACAAATCGGATTTTGTTAGCACATGCATGACACAGTAACTTGCAGCCTGTATCTATAGTAACAAATCGTTTGAAACTTTGCTATTTTCTGAAGTAGCTGTTGTGCAATAATATTACAAAGTGGTACAGTCGCCAACATTCGAAGTGCAACGAAAAGCCATAAATGCAGCGGGGTTTAGGCACGTACTAGTACAAATACAGATGCAGCACAGCTTCGCCCTCAAATGTCCATAAGGCGGTCATAAAAAAACGTATTGCACTGCGAATGTTGCCGATTGAACATTGTTGCTCACAAGGGACAGTTATTGGCAAGCGCCAAAGTATTTACGCGAACTTTGCGCTTGTTGTCAATAGCAACGAGCAAAGTAACTGTCCACGGAAAACGTCAACTGTTCGCTCGCATTAGCAAGCAGAAAGTATTTTCATTAAAATCAGCATATTTTGCAATTGCTACATAATTAGACAGTGACAAATTTTGAATAGAATTTAAATATGGAAATAATTTCTTATAAATGTCCACTGTTTTCATTTACACATTGCCGAAATCTTGCCCTGAAATTAGTTTTATCGATATTGCCCTAATTTCATTTTCGATAACGTGTCGATGTTCCTACAACGCCTAATAATTCCACTTCGTGGAGATATTGCCTGCCCAAATATGTGATAACTTTGAATTAATCAAATTTATGGTTCATTTCAATATCAGTTTTAACTCTATAGGTTAGTAATAAAAGAATGATATATGATGATTGAATACTTGTTCAATAACCTGATTATATCATATTTAAGAATTAGTTTTCATACTTCGCTTTAGGTTTTAACTTAAAACTCTACTACCTAACTCCAATTTCTTCATGTGTCTTCAGTAATTTTAATATATAAACACAAAATGACTGCAAATTGCGTGCTCTAGCCATTCACGTAAGTAGTACGCGAATATCATGACTTTGAAACACCCTACTGTTAAATACAAAGTTTTCGAGCCATTAAAATTCTCTATTAAAACTTTTATTTATTCGGAGGGGACCTGGATCTAGCGGTTTCGTATACCGTTATACACCGGATACACATCAGGTCATAACATCATAAATGATGTAGTAATTCTCGACTCAAAATTAATGGTCGTTAGGCCCAGTTGTATGATCGTGGATCACCTTGTCCATGGTTCAATTATCTAGGATACAATTATCCTAGGCAACTGAACCATGGTCAAGGATGATCCACGATCGTACAACTGGGCCTTAAAGGAATATCAATCTTCGTTCGATACAAAACACAATATCTTACCTCAATTTTGGCAATCCGCGTATAAATCAAGTTACTATTGCCAATGCAACTGCCTACTCCCAATGTGAATAGAGCACTTTCCGTGTCCTCCTCGGAAAGTACCCTAACAGACCCTCGAGCTATAAACACCATCATGTCCATTTGACGACCCATATCAAAAATGGTCTCTCCTGTGTTGTAGATCACAGTTTTCATCACCTTTGCAATCGCGCACTTAAAAGGATCGGAAGCGTCGTGAAAATAGTAAGACTGAAAAAGTTATGATCTATCATAGTGCGTCTTAACAGATCGCCTTGTTACCTTTCTGATGGCGAACCAGTACTTGTCAAGGTACATCTCTGTACGCAGCTGATGGGGTAATTCATGGAAAAGCTTCGTTTCCTGTGTTTCTGAGGTCTTTCTCAACAAATACATTAGATAATAAGCCTTGATGTCAGCCTTCAGATTGCGTGGGATATTATTGTGCTCCTGGATAAGTGGTTAATTACGAGTAATAATTTGAGGCCAAATTACTTACGAGGTGATTGTGCATTAGAACGTTCTTGCTCAAATAGTCATAGTAGAGCTCAAGAATCGATACCTTTAGCACACAGTAGCTGCTGAAGACGAAACCTTGCGTTATAAAAATTGCCACAATACTTATTATAGTTGACATTATCATCTCATAATCATTTTTAGGAGAGGCATTACCGAGTCTGCAAGTCATTGCAGATTCTTAGTGTCAAAATGATTATATTAGAATCAGCATACTTTCCGGTGCCCACGAAGGAACCTATTGTGTGGAATATGGCCAAAACATAGTAATCCATTGGGCGTATAATTCTATTTAAATCAACATCTGTAAGACCAATATACCACAGTACACCATTCTTGATTATTACGGGAATTTCGTTGCCAAACCAATTTTCACTCTCCTGACCAAATATGCAATGCTAGAAACGGATTGTGCGATATATTTGAATTTACGCAATAGTTTTACTGAAATTGTAATACTTAATTAATCATAGTTGTGAGAACACCCATTAAAATATTTTGCAAGCTACAGAGCGTAATGAACTAATGACAAGATTTCCTGGGGTACTTCAAAACTACAAGATTATTAAAATGATTGCCGTAACTCAAAAAAAAAAAAAAAATTAAGGTGTACACTTGTGAAACACATTAGTACACTTAAAGTAATGGGGTCTATTGAATTCAGTTTAAATGTTAAATAATATGGTTCTTCAAGACGAAGTATCTTCTATGTTATAAACAATATTTTCGAGCAGATCTAGAGTAAAACTCGACATCCCCAAAACTGAAACCAAACCTGCCAAAATGTAACTTTCTTATGAATAACTTTACGTATAAATGTGACTTTTGGGATAATTCAAGAGCAACTAGTATTTCAGGTTTAATCAAACACTTGGTTAAAGTTTCACTATATTGATAGAATTTCCTTTGAGGAAATTGAAACTTTAACCTAGTGTTTGATTTAACCTAATGATCATGTTTCACTTTCAATTTAACTCAACTTTAACTTAATGGGTGCTTTACGAATAATCTTACGCTACATAGATGCATCCAAACTGTTGCAGAAGTATGCAGCATTAATATCAAAATGAATCCATACTTGGTTACAAAGATACTCATTTGATTTTGAACTGCTAGTTGGCTCATTAAACCTAGAACAAATAAAATGATGAGAAATGATTTCATCAGATGCTGAGAAAAGCTAATAATCATTGTAATGGTCATTGATCACTATAGTGCCTTATTATTCCATTTGTTTTTTTTTGTATTTCATCATAACTAAACTAGCACCATGGATTACATCTTGTGTTCATTTACATTTCACCGTTGTAATCCTGTTATAATGTTTAATTACTTGAAATACATTGAATAATCATGGAGTTTCGTCCTGTATTCGTCGTATGAATTTAATATTTTATTAATTATGTTGCACTCACTTCAATTATGTTTAATTACTTACAAAAAAAATATGCTGATGTTACGACTGCTCGAACGCCCAACGTTACTAGCTCCATATAGATAAAGGGATGACGAGGCATTATTATGGTTAGTAAAGTCACTAGCAAGACGAAGATGTTAATTAGAATAAGCACTGCAAAGGTACTTATTACTTTATATTATATTTGTTTGTAGACCAATTAGTAATACTCAATGGGATGGGCTTGTACGCAACCAATTCACCCTTCGTCTTCAACAGTTTGTGCAAGATAGATACTACCAAGTCGCAGATGATAAAACAATGAGCAACCATGAAGAACACATAGTATGCATAACGATTTAGCTCTGTATAAAATACCAACTGCAATAAACCAAATTTTTATTTGATGCTTAAATACTTACTACTAGTACTAGCACAATATACTTAAATATTACCTTAATAATGGTGCACCTAATTTTTTTATTTTAATATTCAGTGACATTCAGGTTTGCCAATTCAAAATTGGTGTTCGTATTAAAAAATATATAATATACTCTAGTTACCTTGATTGATAGCAATATAAACACGAGTACACTGCTGCCAGTAACTATCATAAGCCACTTGGGATGGAAACAAATGGGCAGCAAAGTTATTCCAATGCCCTTGCATATATTCAGTTCGTAGGATTGCTATTGAATTAAGGATGTTGTTATTATTTTGCTATCATAATAAACGAGGTATAAGTATAAATATGAGAGAAGTGGAGAGAAGAGGAGTACAGTTAGTAAGAAATTATTTCAGAAGAATGAAGAAAAATAATACAATAAAATAGAATATGGTCTAAAATAATAACAGAAACGCAAAATAAGCAGAAAGCGACGAAGAACTTAATGCTGAAATATGAATGGTAGGATCGAGAAGAAAAATATTGTATGAAGGGGTTGGAAATGAAAAATGAGAAAAAAATTCAGAAGAATGAAGAAAATTAATACAATAAAATAGAATATGGTCTAAAATAATAAGAGAAACGCAAAATAAGCAGAAAGCGAGGAAGAACTTAATGCTGAAATATGAATGGGAGGATCGAGAAGAGAAATATTGTATGAGTGGGTTGGAAATGAAAATTGAGGTTTGTACAGGATAGCAATGGAATGGAAAAAATATAAGAATATTTACACAAAGTGAAGAGGAATAAAAGGAAAAAAAATGGGACAGTATTTTAACCAAACTGAAACGAAGCCATTTTAAAGATTTAGAGATTAAGCAACATTAAAGAATAAAAAGTACCTCGTATAGCATAGATTAGTATTGAAAACAAGAACATATCTTTGAAGAATAAGATTTGAGATTCTAAAATACGAGGAGAGCATTGAAACAGAGATTTAAGAATTGGGATGATTTAAAGAGATAAGGTTTGAACAAGAGCGGAAGAGTTAAATGAAAAGAGGCGAGGAATGGAGGAGAGAGAAAAATATTGGGAGCTAGAGGATTAAATCATAAAATAGATCGAACATCGAAAGAATATGATATAAGAGAACAGATAGTACTAGTAAATAATATATTAGAATTTTTATGAAAACAAGAAATTTAAATGAGAATATGCAGTAGAACATTAAGTACATAGTAGATATTTAATCATATATAACATAATAAAGTATTCTAAAAACGGAGGTCCAAAAATAAGTGCAAAGGACAAAAAAATCCATCATGTTAATTTATACATCCAACATTTCGTACAAACGACTTGTTCAAAAGTATTCAGCCCGAACTAAATTCACAAGTTTATTTTCTACCAGTCCCGTTTCTAAGAACTTTCTAAGGAATTCTAAGTCCAAAATTTCGTAAAACTGATATATTCAAGAATATTCAGCACGAATTGAAAATCCTGCATTGTTCTTCACTCGAACTCGTTCGAAAAAATAGTGTTTAACAGTAAAATACAAAATAAAAATGTAGTACGATTAGTAGAAAAGGTAAAAAAAAACAATTTAATACAAGATAAAACAATGCAAAATACTTTTATACAAAAGAACTAACGAGATGAGAAGAGATCTTCAGTTCTCCATGATCGTCATTTTCCTCTGATTATATTATTCTTCCTGTGCAGCACTAAACATTCTTTAACTTTTTCGGTATAATTTCTTTCATTTCTACATTTTTTTTATGTTTACCTTCTCAATAGTGTATTCTTTCTCATCTCTACTTTATTCAATTATATTCGTCTCTAATATATATTTTTTTAAATTTTCTTTATTTCTTAATTTCTCCAATTTTCTACAATTTTGCTCTAGTGCAATGTTCGGTACTAAAGCAAAATAATAGAAAATTGGAGAAATTAAGAAACATTAGAGACGAATATAATTGGATAAAGTAGAGATGACAAAGAATACACTATTGAGAAGGTAAACATTAAAAAAATGTAGAAATGAAAGAAACTATACCGAAAAAGTTAAAGAATTTTTAGTGCTGCACAGGAAGAATAATATATTCAGAGGAAAATGACAATCATGGAGAACTGAAGATCTCTTCTCATCTCGTTAGTTCTTATGTATAAAAGTATTTTGCATTGTTTTCTCTTGTATTATTTTTGATTTTTTTGACCTTTTCTACTACAAGTTTGGTTTTGAAGTATATACCGGGTGATCATTAAATGTTAGCTCTAGTTATCCATGGACATTTTCGTAACTAGTAAAAAAAGCCGAGCTTGGTGGTCTCACCATGGATAACTAGAGCTGACATTTAAGTAAGCACTCGGTATTGTAGGTATACTTTGGTATCATTTGCAAGGACCAACTTGAGACTAGTTTAAACTTGGTGAGTTTCAAAAGTCCACTGCTGCTCCTCGTACCTCTTCTATTCTATTTCTTTTGATTTGTTAACTATTCTTCTATCTTACCTCCTTTGATTGTTATTTGTCTATGAGATGATCATGCTTTGTTAGATAATTGTAAAAAAAATAAGACTCATTTTGCACTTGTGTCTTAGCTCATATTTACTTTTCTTGGCTTGGTTTAGTCTTGGAGTTTGCAAACTCATATTATTGCTAGTTTTATTTGATTTTCATTTGTCTTTGTTCCCTCTCAAGAATGATAACTTTAAATATTAGTAGACCACAAATGGCCGTTTCTCTTTTATACTTCTCTTAGATACTTGCCTTTTTTGCTCTTCTGTTTCAAGGCCTAATTTGTCTACCAGTATCATTTTTTATTTGCTCCTTTTTTGTCAAGAATTCCCATCTTGACAAAAAAAGACTTGACCCAATCACTATGTGTTTTCTCATATCATCATCTATTTTTTTTATATTTGCGTCTATTTCGTCTATTTATTATAAAATAAAACAGAAGGTACAACAAGAGAATAAAAGAGGAATTAACACCTTTATTTTATCTGTGCGTCTTTGCGTACTGTCCCGTCTCTGTTTTAGAATATTTGATTTGATTGATCCATAATATAAAACAAAAATTCAAGCTCCCCTAACAGAAGAGATGAAATGAGATGTTCAAACGCATTTATCAAAAATTGTATATATCCAGTCAAGTTGCTAAAACGAATATTTTTGTTGATAATTGCAATAATTTTCTCGATTATATCAGTCATAATGCTTTTATTCCCTATCCTAGCGACCGCCTAATAGCTGATAATCAGAACTCGAATTGACTAATAAGTGATCACATTGGGTCCTCTGCAAATCTGGTGTGCTATGCTGTCAACTGAAATGTCACAATTAGACCAAATGTCGAGCTTCGGTGATTCATCTTAAAATAATATTGAAGAAAACAAACAAAACCACAAACCATATAATACTGTAAGGTCACAAAGTATATTTTGTCCCAATTTACCAACTTCTGCAACTCTTGGAATTGTATTTTATTCGAGAACAGCACGCAAGAGCAACTGGCCCAGATCATACAAGACGCATTCAATATGCAGAAGAAAAACGGGAAGTACTAAATTTTACATTTGTGATAAAATCTTACGAATACAACTCTTGGAATCGTGACTATTGATAATCGCATTGATTGATGCACTAAACATGTTGTCAAATACTTGAATTAATATTTTACAACATGTTTCGTGTCCCAACTCACGCGATTATCGATAGTTACAACTCCACTCGTATTATATATGATAATATATGGAAAAAGTACGTAGAATAACGAAAGTAGACATGTGAACAAATGACACAAAAAAATCTGCGAAACGGTGTACTACTAGCTGAGAAGAAAATACAAATGACAGTATGAAAATTTTTGAATTGTAGCAGAGATTAATACAATATCTCACAGAATTAGAATTTTAACTTTGCAAACGGCTTGATTTCGTTGTATCTAGTAATAACATTAATATTTTGCATGCTAGATACACCAACTGGTACTTTATGTTGGTCAAAACTACTGAAATAGTACTAAAAAAACTATCTGATATTCTAATGTGATGAGGCGAAGTTACTGCTAAAATTGTTTGATACGCAATACACCTGAATATCTCCGAATTCCAAATAAGTCTTTATAGTTGGGAAAGCAATATAAGTTGAAAGACCTATACCTCACTCAAGTCCCTGCAAGTTAACAAACTTGGAGTATAGCTGCTTCCTCGTACGGCTATTTTCATCCGTTTAGGGCTCATTTTTCTTTTCTTTTGGTCGGTTATCTTGTTGTCGTTCTTGTTTTCTGCTTCCATTAATAGTGCTTCATCATATTTCTTTTCTATGTCCAATAATTGTTCGTACGTTAGTGCCATGATGTGTGGGTTATATATAAGCGCAATAAAACGCTATCTAACAGGACAGATTATGATCTATAGTTGCAATTACGTCAAATTATTTTGCACGGCCAATGCTTTTTTTATACTATAAAATCAATAAGTCAGTAATCTTCATCGGTTTTTACAAAAATCGTGTTTCTAAATACCGTTAACGATATATTAAAGGCAAAGATGGTTTTGGAATTTTGTTTGTCAAGTTGCTTGCATTAATTTTAAATCTTCAAAATTTTACCACTTTAGGACAGTTTCTTTTATAAAACGTCCGTGGCATAAATTAAATATCTACGTATCATCCCTTAAAAAGTATTAGAAATAATAAGCATTTACGAGGAAATTATTTGCCCATATAGGTATAGCCCGTTTTTTAATGTGAGGGGCAAAATTTAGCAACTTTACTGACTTTTATCTTGTGTTACGAACGTTCTTGTGGGGAAAACTTTTGCATTGTAAAAGCGATTAATAAGTTTATGTTGAAGTGTCAATGGCAGTAATAATAATTGTAATGTAGAAAATGTCTTGAGAATATGTTATGTTGAAGTGTCAATGGCACAGATAATAGTTGATAATGTAGTCATTTGAATATGTCTTTTCTTATCTTGTCTAATTGTTTTGCAGCCATGTTTGTTCATTTTCTCAGAAAGATTGGTCGGTTGAAGTGACATTAAAATTGAAAAATTGCTGTAATCAAATGCCATTTTAAATTTGTATTACCAATCACCCAGAAATGTCAAAGCAAAATAAACTAGTCGGTACCAATCGCATTTATGAAATATTCCTAATGGTTACTCATATTGAAAAAAACGGGCATACAAGCGTAAGATACATTATAATTATCTCTGCATTAAAGTCATATATTTTGCTCGTAGAAGTGTGAACTATTAATAATTATAATGACAAATTGAAAATAGATTCACCTTTTTTTCTCATCTAGTTATCTTTCATGCATGCCAATAATACAGCCCCAACACAGCCAACTTAATAATAATAATACTAATCTCTTAATTGTAGTTGGATGAGTTACAGCGAATATTTTAGCGTTACATAGGTACATAATTCATCAACATATTTTTTAATATCACAGCAGATTTGGTCAATAATTAAAATAATGTATATAAAATCACACAGATACAATACATAGAATATGCCAAACCGATTTAAACACCCATAGACATTTAAAATGAGTCTTTCATATAATCCTTGACATCATAATAACACCTATCCAGAAGCAACTTCCTTAGTTCAATCTTGAACCTGGCAGATGGCAGAGCTTCTACATTTGCTGGAAACTTATTATAAAGTTTTTGGGCAGAATTGCTTGGAAACTATTACTCAAAATGTAGTAGATATTAGATCTTACTCAATAAAATACGGCGTTGTCAGATTTCCAGCATCACCTAAAATTGCACCACTTCCAGAATGTTGTAAAAAGTGTTTCACATTTGAGGTACTATCTGTGAATGGAAAGATTGATTTATCACACGATGGATATATTCAATTGACGGACATAAAATGTTTTAAATTCCAATTGCTGTTGGTGTAAATAAAGCTGCTCAATTCACTGATGCCGTTATCTTTTTATTTTATACATGAACACTATAGCAACTGAAACAAAAAAAAAAGAATACAACATGATGAACATAAAAGATAAAAATGGAACAATTTTCACGAATGAAGACAAGATAATGGGAAGATGGAGACAATATTTCAAAGAGTTAACCGAACAGGATCAAGATGATAACGTAACACAAGAAGAATTGGAAGATTTATTATGTAAGAGGCTTTATTTGGTTTTTTAGCAATGTAGATGATATGTTCATCCCATCTAAGCAGCGTATCAACTTGTACACCAAGTAAGTTTATCGTTTGTTGTAGATTAATTTGATCTTCACTACTCAGTATCTCTTTTAAGTCGTGATGACTGTAATTTGGGACAGTTACGAAAAATTAAACAAACAGTTTTTCCAGTATTAAGTATTAAATTATTAGTATTGCACCAACTTTTGATGTCATTTGTTGCTCTATTTATTATGATTACTAAATTTTCTAGATTATTAAATATCATCAGCAAACAAAGTAATAAAATCGCACTCTATATAATTGCTTATATCATTCAAAAATAAAATGAAAATCAATGGTCCTAAGACAGATCCTTGGGGAATCCCAATTCTAGTATTATATTGTTTGGACATGCCATTTCTTCCTATTCTTACACATATCTTTCGATTGCTAAGGAACGAATTTATTAAGTTAGATGCTGTACGTCTGATTCCCAATGCATTTAATTTATCCATTATAAATCCTTTATTTAGGCAGTCGAAGGCCTTCAACAGATCGAAAAAGGGTCCAGCTACATGCTCACCGGTGTCCAGATGTTTATAAAATTGGGCTGAATAGGCGTATGCTGCACTCTCTGTCGATCTATGTGTGCGAAAACTATGTTGTGCTTCATTGTATGGATTGTACTTTTCCAAGTAAATGCTCAATTTGTTGTGAATAATCTTCTCGAAGATCTTAGAAAACGCGCTTAGAATGCAAATTGGTCTATAATTTTCTATATTTGTTGATTCTTTACCTTTGTGTATTGAAAAAATAAGTCCAATTTTGAATATATCTGGGTATTAACCCAAGTCAAAGCATTTATTTACAATTAATGTTAATGGTTTAACAAATGTGCAAATTATATGTGCCAATTTCTATTTTGGTCGATATATCAATTATACCCACATTATTCTTATTTTTCAGATTCGCAATTATTTTAAGGACTTCACTTTCCGTTGTGTGGTCGAGATAAAAACTATTTAAGACATAATGCTAGTTGTACAGTTTCTGGAAATTTCGGTTCCGAAATGCTGCTTTAACTTTGTTCTACATTACACGAAAAGTGGATGGCAAATGCTTCACACACATCTCGCGGGTGTATTGAATCTGCATCCTTATTGTACAGTTTACTATTTTCCTGAGAGAAGTTTTGGTCTGTTTCATTTTTTACAATTTCACAGAGTTTGTTTGCTTATTGTCAGATTTGTTAATTTCATTGCTGTTATATTTTCGTTTAGAATCCTTTAGTAGATTGTTACATTCTTTATTTTTTGCTTTGTTTAAATTAATGATGTTTTCGTCGTACCTAGCGTGTTTTGTGAGACAAAATATATTTTTTTTATTCCTTGCCTTCATTCATAATATTAGGTGTTATAATTTTGACACTGCTTGTGTTCTTAGAGTTCAATTTAATTTTTGGGCAACATATGGTGAGTGCCGAGTCTAAGACTGATAGGAATAAACCCATCATATCATCCACAGTTTGCTCTAATACAGCATAATAACCCTATACAGCCTAAGCACCCTAATAGAGTCACCCTAACTTATGGTGACCAGATTCTAGCAATAGAAAAGCGGGACGGGGGACGGGGTCAAAACTTCTAGTTTTCTTCTAAGTCTAAAAAAAATGTGGTGTCAACATGACAGTATGTCATGTCATGTTTACATCTGGTTGTAAAAATCGTTCAGAAGATCGTTACTTTTATAAATCTATCCCGAAAAATGTCCATCAACAATCAATTTGGCTGAAAAACATAAATCGGAAAAAAAATTAATGGTGGGAGACCCTGCAAAGTTCATTTTACACATGATCAATGGCAAGTTTGCCGAGGAATTCCGAGAAATTAAGTTTAAGCTAAATGCAATACCCACAGTATTTGAAAAAGCTACTATTCGCGTTCAAAATACATGTGAAAATACTGCTGCAGTTAGTAGCCAAAATACCGATGAACTTCTTCCAATTTGCTCCATAAAAATTGTAGAAATAAGTAACCTATTAATGAACATTTTTAGGAAAACAGTAATTAAGTGTTTCTAGATTCGAAGGTTTTAAGTAATATGTATTATATTATTGCAAATAAAATTACTTAACTTTAAACATTTTTGTTTATATGGTTTCAATGTTTTCTAAAAGTTAGGTCCGTAGATTTTTTATGAAGGATTGCCATGAATAAAAACATATGTTTGAGTCTAAAATATTTGATATTTAAGCACCTATAACTTTAAAATAGCCAATAAAAGATCACCCCGAAAAAATAACCAAATCTTTCAAAAGTCGGGACTTTTTTGAAACATCGCGGGACGCGGGACAAATTTCTAATAATCGGGACTGTCCCGCCAAAATCGGGACGTCTGGTCATCTTACCCTAACTACAGTAACTTGTCACCCTACTATCACCCTAATGTCTAAAGACTACTGTCACCCTAATACAGCAATCTTATATTTTTCTATTCATATATAAAATAGATGCTTTAAAAATTTCTGTTTTAATTTTGGTTGTTTTTTGAAATGTCTTACAGTCTTATTCATAAAAATTTAAACCGAGATTTTGCGGTGGTTTGGCGGTGTTCTAGAAAGGTATCTAAGAATAAACCACCATAAAAAAAAATGAAATATTTGTTAATATTTCGCGGCATAATTTTTTATGAATAACACTGTAAGTTAAATTTTGGACAAATAAAAATACTGGGTGATTCAAATTGGACTTCCACCACGAGCATTTCGCTTTATCTTAAATGACAGAGGGTAAATGTAAATTTAGCTAAGTTGTTAATAACAATGCTTTATATGCGTTTGTAAAAACATCATATCTGTTCTAAAGGGTTGTAGAGGCCAAAAGTTGACAAATAAACTTTTCTTGTTTTGTGTATGTTCTATTACAATATTTTTGAAAGTGATTATTTTTTATGTCCATTCTATTTTTGGTTTATTGACATCAACTTTATTTTTCTTAAGCCGCGTCCACATTTACATGTTATACTGTCATAAAACCATGTAATACAATAAATGGTTGCGATAGAATTTCTTTAGAATCACCTTAGAACCCCGTCTAAATCACGGTCGTATTCGCTATCACTATATAAATTAATATTAAATCTTCACAACGTGTATGCGCCATTGGAACGTGACTCTTTCGCGATAAAGCGCACGCCTCCTACACAATTTGGTCAGTTGTGCTCCGTGACAGGTTATAATATTTGTGCTGTACCTTAATGTGTGCCCGGCGCCTGCACCATTTGTGTAGTAATTAAAATAAAGCAAATACAAATAACATCTATTGTGAAATTGTATCTAAATCACTAAAAATCAAATTCTATAATATCCATTAAAATGCCAAAATATTGTAAGCATATTGAAAATGTTCAGACTTGTTTAATACATTAAATATTATACATACTTTCATTCACAATGAGATGTTTTCAAGTTAATTATAGAAATGTAATTAAAATTGTAGATATACAAATTATTATACAGTATGTTCCCGGATTGAGTTTACAAGAGGAAAAACATATTTATTAAAACAAAAATGTTATTTAACAAAAATTATAATAATTAACAACAATTAAAGTGTTGTTATGCGTAAACTCATTTGTCAAAGTGACATCATCAAAAAAATAAAACGGCCAATGTGGTGGGATTTAAAAAGCAGAGAAAGTCCGAAATCAAAAGAAAATGAACTTTTCTTTCCACTGAGTCAGAATAATTAAGTTTCAATTAGAGATTTGCTTGTTTCAGGACAAGCAAAATAACTTATTCGTTTGCAGTTTTGGCGTAAAATAAAAGAAAAAAAGTTCCTCTCCCTCTTGTAAACTCAATCCGGGGACATACTGTATTTTAACAATACAAAATAACAAGAAATAACAAGTTTTATAACAACTACTGTAAAAATTAAAAAATACTAATTTTCTGGAGGTTCATTGCTATATAAAATTGCTATTGCCACCAAATTTCTTGTACTTTACTTAAAGGCGTGACTTTACTTAAAGGGATTATTCACCCCTATCGCTTAATTGTTAATATTTTCTGCCACCCTCAATGAACTACACTGTGCTGTATTAGTGAAATTCGATGCTTCTGTTTAACATAGTTTTCTTGTGCTGCTTTCCAGGATCCAGAATTTTACGAGCAGTATCTAGTTTATTATTCAGATAATCATCTATGTATCCCTCAGCGACATTAGAAGACCGCCATCCTCCATGACGTTTCAAGGCAGTTAAATCGCCCCCAGCATCCACCAATAATGCACGAGGAGTACACATTAACTCGTCTTCACTCGACATTTTAAAATGATTTTAATTTTTTCATTGTTGATCGAACGTCACATTGACAACGTAACAAAAATTTCACGCCAATTTGATGAATTTAATTTTGTTTAACTTATATTTTGTAGTTTATAAAGTTCTTGCAATCGAATAAAAAATTATGTATGATATGCGGAGGACAGACATATTTGGACTCAATGCTTTGCTGGACTCGGCGTTGCCTCGTCCATTAATTTCCAGCAAATCGTCCGAAATATTTCATTTTTCGTCCTTGTAAGATAAAATACTAATATGACTTAAACCCGTGATTACGTGGGAGAAATAAAAAAATAATACAGCGACAGGCCAGGCTCGTAAAAATTGGGTGCTCCGGGGATTAGTGGCAATAATTTGTCCGTTTGTGAAAAATAATTTGCACAGATTCAATAAATCATTTTATAGATACCTTGCGAAATATTAAAATGCATTTATTGTAAAAACTGAAGCATATCTGTTAATTTAAATTGAACTGACAAATGTAACAATAAGCAACAATATTATCAGACAAAACATCGATACACAAAACTGCATAATGGCATGAGTGGAAAATATCAAAATTCAATAATATATAACTTTTGATATAAAGTACGACTAATTTATCTCGTTGGGAAGTCGTCATTTTCGCCCTGGTCAATAAACTCGGAGCACCCGGTACATTCAGGATCTTAGAATATTTAACTGAAAAAAAAGTTTTGCCCCAATATTAAACCTATAAATTTGTTTTAAATAAAAAATTAAAAATCGAAATCGATTATTGATAAAATAAAAACAAATTTATAATATCACATTACTGTTATCAAAATTAGCGAATTATTCTACAATATTGACGAGTGATATCGCAGTCTAAATTCTGATAATACAATAAAGTATGAGTTGTGATAAATGATAGAATCTAATTTATTTATTCAGAACATCTCAGAACTCAGTAAATCAGTCAATTGGTAAAGTTTAAAACAAGTCAAAATACCGATCAAAGTTCGATAATATATAACTTTTGATATAAAGTACGACTAATTTATCTCTTTGGGAAGTCGTCATTTTCGCCCTGGCCAATAAACTTGGAGCACCCGGTATATTCAGGATCTTAGAATATTTAACTGAAAAAAATGTTTTACCCAAATCTTAAAAATATATATTTGTTTTAAATAAAATATTAAAAATCAAAATGGATTATTGATAAAATTAAAATAAATTTATAATATCACATTACTGTTATCAAAATTAGCGAATTATTCTACAATATTGACGAGTGATATCGCAGTTTAAATTATGATAATACAATTAAGTATGAATTGTGATAAATGATAGAATCTAATTCATTTATTCAGAACATCTCAGAACTCAGTAAATCAGTCAATTGGTAAAGTTTAAAACAAGTCAAAATACCGGATATATTAACTGAAATGCAAAGCCAAATTGCTTACATGTTCAACCCTGTGACATTATTGACTGGTTACAAATGTTCATTAAATGCTTATTTTTTCTATGTTAGGTCACTTTTTATGTAGATATAGAAAATAAAATGTATAATGATAGGTATTAAATAATTAACAATGATTGTTGCCTGTAATCTATTGTATATTATCGTATTATCGTATATTCCGTATATTGTGATAAATTAAAATAATGAAGGGTTACAGTAATTTTAAATTAATATTGATTTGTTTCTTCCATCGATGGTTATTTATATATATAATCGATCTTTATTTTGCTATCGACCCCATATGGGGTCTTTCTGCCTATGGTTATTTATTTTGTAAGATTTTTTAATATATATTTATATTAAATATTGTTAAGTTCATTTTGTCATTTGGTGTTATTATTTGTTTGTTCATTACATAATTTCGCTGCCATAACTAGTGGGTTTATTGGTATGAAATAGGTTGGATAATTATAATAACACATTTGTTATAATTGAATATGCCTTTTATTTTCAATGCCTAGTTAAAATCATGTACATATGGGGTATATCAGTATAATAGTTAGCGTGTTTCATCGTCAATCCTCGGTCATAAAATTCTGGAAACAAAAATGTTATAAGCTTATCTTACATTGACAAATAAGTTTAATATTCATACCTTGTATGCAGTAATGTCCTACTGGACGGAGACACCAGCAGATACTTCGACACTTGTAGAGAATTTGAAGTGTCCGGCGTCAGTTAAAGATTTAAAGGGTTTTGATAACTGAGACAAGACAGCCTTTATGAGTTCGAGTTTAAATTGGATGGCGGCTGTTATAGCAGACACTATAACTTGTGCAATGTAAACTGTGAAGAAGCATCCTATTGCTGTAAGGCTTCCAAAGATCTGCAATATAATTTGCAATTCTTGTCCTAAGTCACCGAAGAAAACTGCCAAGAAAACTGATGAGCTGTAAGCCTTGCCCGCGAGATAGCGTCCATACGCACTGAATTCTGTTTTCAAATGTGCTGCCAAGCCTGGTATAAAGCTTCTGAATTCGGTTCCATTACACAAACTCTGGATAAACGCTCTGAACGAGAATGTTTGGGAAATATTTAAAATTCCCTTGCCTACAATAGCCAACTCGTCTAAAGCGCCCAATAAACCACCAGCAGAGAACAAGGCCGCGATCTTGGAACTTGCCGCCTTGAAGGAAGCTAGACCTGTTATAGCGAATACGCTAATTGCTGCACCCGAATCGCAGTTAAATATGTGGAAGAATCCAAGTAATCCCGTGAAAACTATGGCAATTTTTGCTCCTATTGAATACAATACGAACGAGTTCAGAGCGCGATTATAATAAATCACGATTCCTGCGCTCAGAGCTGATGTGATTTCAAAACAATAGTTACCGGCCTTATTACGCCAGATAGTTATGTAGTACTGTACTTTTCCAATGGTGGTTGCTAACTCAGTGACACTGCTTTCTCCAGTGCGTATAGCATTTAATGCTGTTTCGAAACTAGAGTATAAACGACTGACTCGAATAGCGTTATAAATCATTTCAAACGAAATGGTTCCTGTTGTGAAGGCATCTACAATAGCTGTTATAATACCTTCAATTATCTGGAGTTTAAAGGTTATTATAGCATTCACGATATATATAAGTATTTTAAATTTGATTTCCAGTACGCAAACAACTAAAGCGCCAATACCATTAGCGACATTAATAACTCCATTAACCAATGCTTGTATATATAATTCAAAGACGTTTTTGAAACTGATTTCCAAAGCTTTCGCCAAATCAGCCTGATTTTTCAAAGTGACCAGGGAGCCAAAATCCCAGGCATCGCCTCCTTTGACACTTAATTCTTTAAATAATTCGTTGATATTGAAGGAGAATGCTGAATTATTGGGGTTTCCTGTAACATTGCTCGCGTTGCCCTCTATTTCCACGCTTACAATGAATAGATAATCATAGAAGTCTCCAGTCTTGTCATATTGTATTGTTGTTACAAATAAGAACGACGCACCGGTATCCACATTACTGATAATAACGGCTCCTGTGTCTATATTTATCATCACAAACCATTTTGTTGTTGCATAATACAATATGGCAATCTTCGTGTCATCATTAATGATGGCTATTATATTCTTGCCTTTCAAATACACCATTGATATCTTAGATGTTAATTTTATCACAACATCACCATTTCCACCTCCTGCAAAGACACAATGCAATGACACGCCCGAGTGAGTTTATTTAATCAATTACCTGAAACAGTGCATTGTTTGTCACAATCATGGCCAGGTTCGTGGTCTCTCAGAGCGCTGTTCTTAGCTGAAATAATATAAGGTTGTAGTAAAGTAAATCCCAAAAAATGTTGTAAATTGTATGATTATAGACAGGAATGGCTCAGTATTGCGAATATTTGAGGCAGCAATTATTATCATGCTTTTAGATGCACATGCTGTACCTACTCATTGTTTTTAAATTGAGCTAAATACCTTGTTTTGAGTACCATTTTCTCCAAGTAAGTAAATAAATGTATACCTATTTGAATAATGTTCAATAAAATCAATTTCAAATTTATAGTATCTCATCAGTTTATAAAAATGAATAAATGGTTGCATGAACATGAGTTCAAAGTGCATATGACCAAACGTTCAAATCGTTTAACTGTAATGAAAAATATAATGGCTCAAGGACTAAGAAGAACTGCTCCATATAAAAAAAAACTTCAAAGTTGCATTATACAGGATGATTTTTTGAAAAGTATCGGCCCCGGATTTGTCAGAAAATCAGAGCAAACAAAAAACTCCCGAAACAGGCCAACTTTTATTTTGAGGGGGACGTCTTTTGACGTACTGATGATATGTGTGTCAGTTTCAATCTTCCCTCCAATAAGCAATCTCCCATCTAATAAGCACCTGTCGAAAATTTCAAGTGGGATGATCCACCTTGTAACACCTCATTTAAAAGGCATTCTTGTCAGTAATACAGCTATGCACATTTTATTTATGCACAGCTGTATTACTGCCATAAAGATTTTTAACAGGAGGTTATTTTGGTTTGGGATGACACACATATAAACAGTAGATATCTCAAAAGATGCTAGATAAATTCGTTTAACAAGGCTATGAAACTCCGCCTCCCTCAGAAATTAAAAACTGAAGCATTTTATTATAGCGCAGATGGAAAAGCACTAAGATTACTATCAATCAATAATCTTCTAAATTAAAATTGTATGAGCCTATACTCTAGTATATATTTTTCACGAGCCCATCAACAATTGCTAGTTGTACATGTTTTATGTGTACATAAAATATATCGTCGGTATACAAGTGAAATACAGTAAGTCAATTTTTTCCTGTTTTTAGTTAAGTTTTATTTTGATGGTTTACTAAACTGTAACAAATCTCAGGCTCAGTAGGGGTATAGTAAACGGTCCTGTATCCCAACTTCCAAATTCTTAACTCATTAAATAACTGAGTAAGAAAGGTAAAAGCAGAATATAAAACTTTAATTGCAGTTTCTCACATTTTATAGTTTTTGACTTAAGTGATTTCACGATATGATACATCCACTCATTTTTGTAGAAAATGTTAAGGACATTAACAAAGACATAAACCAAAGCCTAATCTTGCATTATTCAATATTAGCTCAGTGATATAGTGTTGTTGTAAATGCATTCAGCTTACCTGAGACGCTGAAAGCCAGCAGGCTCAAAGTTACCAAAGCGATGATTCCCTTCATGGTGTGTTCGGACTTGAAGAAGAACTGAACTACCGCTGTGGCTGCTTTTCGGGAGCATTTATACGTTTATTTCAGGATGCCTGAAATAGCTTTGGAAAACAGAGAATTTTCCTAGCTGGACATCGCAACCGATAATCTCGCATTTTCCGAGCACCTCTTGGACGTTGCGAATAGTTGGAGCCCTGCAGTCGAGAATTCCATTCGTTATCACCTTGTATGTTATCGTTACATGCCAGATTTTTCGACGAGGTCATACGTGAAATGCACGGTCCTCAAATATGTGCAGTGGGGCTCTACAAGCAATCGTACCATAAATCCATGGCCATCACAGAAATATTCGCTGGACATTTGCTGGAAATTGTTTACAAAATTGTATTGTTATCATATTGGAAGTATCACATAATAACGAAAACGGTGTTATTAAATGTTGCATCAGCCTGTCGGCTTAGAAAGTTCTCTTAATTTAAGAAAATATGATTCGGATTAATAATAATAGCAAATTTACTCAGTTTCTATCAGAGTATGAGTTTTATTAGAAAATAATTAAATCCGCAGTCGAACAATAGTTACTCACATATACTTTGAATTATTAACGGTATTAGCCATATTTTGCATTGCGTTTTGTCTGTTATCAGAAATTTATAAGTCGGATTTATTTCGAAATAGCACTCAAATAAGTGCCGATGATGACGGTTAAATATGCCCTGGATATGTAATATTGTAATGAGAATATTACTCATGCGTCACATGGTACACTATCAACGAATTTGGTTGGCTGAAAAGGGGTAGTGTCACGTTGGTAATCATTCCCTGTTACTACGTCACGCCTAGTTATAAAAGCATAAATGACATTCGTTATATTCTCTCCACATATAACTCATGCAATGATTATTCATCAATGATAGAAATCGTTAAAGACTACAGAAAATTGAACCCGTGGTTTGCACTCGTTCAATTCTCAGAAGGCTTTAACTCATTTCTATCATCGATGATCATTGAATTGTTTATTTCAGAAACTGGTGACATTTTTTTGGATTTTTCTTTTTTTGCGGGAATCAGTAGCTCCTTTTGTCAGGATATATTTTCCTGTAATATAACTTCAAGTGCCATTCCGTTTTATGAGATATAATTTACAATTAATATCGCGTTAATGCAGAAACCTGTCAAGCGACATCACATAGCTTGTTTCTGCAGTAAATTTTAATTTCTGCAGTAAAAATTCTGTGGTACTTTGTATAATACTAATACCATGGTAACAATTACCATTGGTATACTTTTACTTACCATTGCTTAGTAGTTTGGTATATTTAACAAATCAGAAAATTAGATTAGTAGTGACTGTATTTGTTAGGGACATTATCCCTAACTAGCTATCGACCAACGAGGCTCCTTCTGCCGTAAATTAGATTATATTTCTTTATTGTATTTTAATAAATACACGGAAAATTTTGTGTTTTATTCTGTGTTCAAATAAAAAAATAATAGTTTGTAACAGTGTTTCGTTTAATAAAAATCATAATACCACAAAAAAATTATGAAATTACCATTAAAAATATATGTTTTTACATTAAAATCTTTCTTTATCGCAGAAACGAGTCAACTGCAATATTTTCAATACTTTTTTTACAATTACGGAAGAAATATTATAATTTAATTAGAGGCAACTAATACTAGACATTTTTTCTGGCGAAAGTCTGTTAAAATATGAAGCATATAATGTTTTTCTTTGTTTCCCAACAATTTGAAAAGGCGCACTTGACCAGTTTCTGAAATAAACGATTCAATTATAGCACTTGTTATACATATTATCCCCGATAAAATAGTGATAATAGTTTTAGAAGAAACTAAGAAAGTTATCAACGAGCGCGAGCGTAGCAGTTTTAATACAGCAAATATTTAATTGTTTTAGTGGGTTTATTGTTGTTTTTAATAATGCAAAATATATTAAAAATATATACTAAACAATGCATTATTATCGATTGCTGCTTATGGCACACTTGCCTTTGGGCAATGGGCCCAAAGTGCCCTTTGCCCTTTAGCCAAAGGGAAAAGGGCCCCAAAAGAGCCCCGTGGTCCCGAGAATTTTTGAGCGATTAAAATTGTCTAACATCAAAGTACCGTTCCTTTGGAGGGGAACTGAAGCAGGCGACCCCGTGTACTGATAACTTGTACACGTGCGCGGTAAAGAACCCGACATCGATGAAGCCAAATTCATAAAGGCAAAATTTCCAAGTGTGGTTCGCTCCTTGGGGACGTTTTTTAGCCATAGCAGCAAAAATAGGCCGTCGTTAAATAAACCAAATGATGTCAATGATGAAGAATTATATCGCGTATTGCTTCATACAGAG
The DNA here is from genome assembly GCA_951805005.1 of Othius punctulatus. Lineage (NCBI taxonomy): Eukaryota > Metazoa > Arthropoda > Insecta > Coleoptera > Staphylinidae > Othius > Othius punctulatus. The sequence goes on from OX638142.1 coordinate 54,482,075, forward strand.
CTATGGTGGTTATCGATAGGTAGTTGTTTGGATCGATTTCACAAACTCTTTGATTACGTCTTACAGTTTTAGAAAATCCAGATGCATTACGAGCAAGTTTGATTAATTCCAAAACGGATATAGCTTTTGACAGACTTATTTAACAAATTTAATCGAACAAATCTGTTCAGCAGCTTCAAGGTAAACGATGCGCTAAATTTTATAAAAACAAAAGCTATGATTTCTGATTTTATGAGAAGAGCGACTTATGGGCAGGGCCGCTGACAGCCAATCTGGGGCCCCAAGTCTAGTAGACTATACCGGGCCCCAAGTCTAGTAGACTATACCGGGCCCCTCGCCCGGCCCGCGTCCGCTCCGAGTGTCATTGGTTTTTATTAGTCAAAAATCCGGGGCCCGGCCCCCAAGTTTCAGACTTGGCCAACGTGCCCTCTCGGTGGCCCTGCTTATGGGACTTCATTACAAACGAAATTTAGGACGAGCAGAAGTCCCACATTTTCCATTAGAAAAACTAAATGACTTGCATACATATTGTCAGCACTTGGATGCTTTGCATTCTGACCAACTTAACCAACGATTTGAGGATATTTTGAAAATTAATATACCTTATTGAGTGTGGCATCCATTTTCAAGTACAGATAAAGATATATATATATATATATATATATATATATATATATATATATATATATATATATATATATATATATATATATTTTAAATAAACAATATTTGTAAAACATCAAACTTTCATTCGAAATAATTTTTTTCTTAAAGTTGGTCAGTGGACTATTTATAGGTTAGTTATTTTATTATAGGTAGCAGCCCATGCTGCTCCACGAGATATAATTTTCTTCGGACTCGTCCCATAAGGGTCTAGGCGGAGACAACATCCATTTCCCTGATCTTAGTCAAAATTTAGTCATTTTGGGCAGTCCAGCGAACCTGTGGCAAGTTTAATGGGTTATAGTTTTTTTGTACACAAGGAATGTAACGCTCTCGAAGCCGATTTTGTGTTTCTCTGGCATAATAGCAAAAAGCCAAGTCGGGCAAAACATTATATCATCTCTTACATAATGGTCTTGAATAAAGTGAGTTTTGTTGGCAATATATCGTCTGCTGGTCAGTGCTTCGCCCCGTACATGGCCCACATACGGGCTTACTGTACCCCCTCGAGAAATTGCACACCACAGTAAAATTTTGTCAGCAAATTTAGCTCTTGCTCAGATCTCTCATTGTCTGGACATCCTCTATGGCTATGTTATCAGTATAAAATCCGTTATCGCCTTTGATTTTTGAGTTTCCCAAAGTAAAGTATTTCTTATCTTCAATTACAATAGAATTGTTACTTGCAAAATGCAATAATCGAAGGCAGAAACATAGGTGTATTTTGGCTAGCTGGTTAGGGGTATTAAATGTTATGTATGGTTAATACTCATCTATGGCATGGAAGGTTGGACACTTAAAACAACAGCTATGAATAAGATTGAAGCGTTTGAAATGTGGCTTTACCGAAGAATACTTAAGATCCCTTGGACAGCAAGAATTATCAATGAAGAAGTGCGGCGAGTAGGTAAAGATCGCGAACTTTTGACCACAATAAAAAAAAAATTGCATACCTATGACATATTATTCGAAAACAGAAGTATGATATCCTTCAACTCATCATAGAATGCAAGATTGAAGGAAAACGTGAAATAGGAAGGAAGAAGATGTCGTAGCTCAGAAACACAAGGCAATGGACTGGATAAGTACTATGGGTAGTTTGGTCCCTCCCTTCGAAACCGTCAAGAAATGTACCACATTGTCGCAAACATCCATTAATGGATAAATGCACCAAAAGAAGAAGAAGGTTAAGGGTGTTTTTTGGACATTGATGTCTCTTGCGGTATTTTTGACCACTTCTGTCCAAAATTCTAAAAATAGTGGTGCCAAAAGTTTTATTCTCTCAGGTTAGTTTTCTCACAGACACACCAACCTTATTTTTAGCCTTTATTATCACTCTTCTGCACTCCTGGGGCTGAACAACATTGGCCTTTCACTTTTCGGAAGGTTCATACAAGGGACACCCTGTTCGCATTTCACAATTGTTCGTTATACGGTTCTAACTGATATAACTTGCCCAACTATATTAAAAATAGTTTTTCTAGTTTCCAATTTGAAGAAAAGTTTTAGCAAATTGACTAAAGATATATGTCAAACTGAAGCCTAAGAATAGCTATTTATGGTATAAGTGTCGGATTTTATCCCCGAAAAAACAGTTTAGCGTAAGACGAAGCCGAGTGCGATAATGTTTTCTAGTAGATAAAATTGCTTTATTCACGTGTATCATACAAGATTTTTTCTAATTCATTATCAGAATTGAAGAATTTGCATGCCACATTGTCAGATGACAACGAAAATTTCAAGGATAGTGCGAAATTACCTATTTTGTTTACTTTATTCACGTTGTCAATGGTCATAGTGAAAAAAGTAAAAATGTAAACATTTTATTCACCCATTCGTTTAAATTGTAGTTTTAACGATGAGATTCAATATACATAATGAGCATTTTAATAATACTAATACTTTTGTTTTCAAAGCCATCTTTTTAAGTTGCATAGATGTTTAATTTGACCCCCCTTAATTTTTTGACAAAACTCATGAAACTCTAAAGATCTAAATACATTTATTTATCATTTTCAGTTAAATCTATTAGTTTTTTTTTAATTTAAAAAATATATTTTGATATTTAAAGGATTAATAATTCATTATATCGTACGTTATTCTAGCTGCAAAAGGAGATTACTATACTGTATCCTACAGTGTGGGTTGCACTTAAGAAAATATTAATTGCATTTCCTTCATCCTATCGAGCGAAACGTCGGTTCAGTGAGGTAACGAATCCGGTCTGTGAATAGAGCTACAAAATGTCATTGCAGCTACGATTTTTTCACGATATTAATATAAGGGCATGGATGCGGCAGAGATAAGTCTACCAACCTACATCTTTCAGCCAGTAAGCTAAGTGTAAAAATCATGAGTTTTGTGCGACCTTATAATAATAATAATAAATTCGTTTATTTCATTGAACCTAACATACCTACTTCTTCGTAAACGACCTTCTAATCGCAAAAAAAACAAACATCGCTTAGATAAAAAAATCTATCTTGCTACCTTTACAAATAAAAAAGCTTACCATACCAGTTCCTGAAACCATCCTGAATATCAACATAATCACAGAATCGTAAAGAAACGATTAGATGAATATGGAATAATTGTGAATTGCGATTTTGTTTATGACATATCCGATGGTGATTAAGTTTCAACATCAGCAATAATCTTATTATGCCCAATCGGTGAAAACAAAACGATATTCTATTGTAATCATGGAACCCATTTTATTGCAATGCAATATTTTGTACAAAGTGGACCAATTTTATGAGGATACCGAAAAAAAACTGCTTTGGAAGAGGAACAAGTGAATTTTCAATAAATCATTTGAGTTTGCGATGGTACTGATTGATCAGGCACCTTTAAACATAGCTTTTGATTCTGATGAAATAGATGAAACTTTCATCAGTTGATGGGAGTTTTCATCAGATAATTTCAGAAAAAAATGCTTTACATGGAATTATCTATATTAAATCCAACTGAAAAGAACTGAAACTTTAACATTTACCTAAGTGATAACAACTGCTTTGGAAGAGAAAGAACGGAATTTTCAATAAATCATTTGAGTTTGCGCGGGTTCTGATTTATCACGCACCTTTAAAAACAGCTTTTGATTCTGATGAAATATATGAAACGTTCATCAGTTGATGGGAGTTTTCATCAGATAAGTTCAGAAAAAAATGCTCTACATGAAATTATCTATATTGAACTCAACTGAAAAGAGCTGAAACTTTAACATTTATCTAAGTAATATGCTTCACGAAGGACGAAAAACCTTTTTGAAGTGATTCTCTAAGATTCTGAAGTACCTAATGAATGGTGATAATTAAAAAAAAACTTTTTGTTGCGAAGGTATAAAGAAACGTATCAACGTAACATTCAACAAGAAATTATTTATATTGATTACAACTGAAAAGGGATGAAACTTTAATGTTTATCAATTTCGTTTTATTTTATTTTTGGGTTATGGTGATCAATATGGCACTATTGACGTTTATCGAAGTGATACTGTTCATGTAGCATGAAAACCTCCTTGGAGTAATAAGTTTACTCCAAGATTCTGAAGTATTGAATAGGGATGATTTAAAATAAAACCCGTTTTGTTGCAAGGTTACAAATAAACTTGTCGAAATAACATTTAGCATGCTATTTCAATCAGATGAAGAGACAGAGATACTTAAAAAAAAAGCGATAACGATTTTAAAATTTTCTTCACTTGTTGAATCATTTATTCATTGATGATTACAAAAAAAAGAAGTATGCTCACCACACCACTTTAATTTACGATTATCTATAAATTTATCATGTTGGACAAAAACATAACAACATTTCGTCATCATCAGCGAATCAGAATGACAAGTAAATCTCTGCAACTTCTCTCTGTTGAAACATACTATAGGAATTTCATCATGAGCGATATTACTAAGCAACGAATAATATTGACGAGTTTTTAATAAGTTAATTCTAACAAAAAATATGCAAGAGCCACACTTGTTTTACTTGTTTTCTATAAACCTGATGGTTTTTAAATATAAACTACCGAAACTACCACTTCCAGTTGATGGAAGTGGTACTTCATTTATGTCCTGCAATTCCTTACACACTAAAAGTTATGTGCAGAAAACTCGATTTATCAACGATTCCAATAGCCATTTTAATGAATGAAACTCGAAGTTGGCTTTGAAAAACAATTTATTGACATAACATGTTTTGTAGTTACAATTAATATCTCGAAAGTATTAAAGGTTTCACAGATCTTCGTCTGATTTTTTTTTTTTAGTTTTTCTTTGTGCTAGAATCAATGAACCGATTTTAATAAAATTTTATGGGTATGTAGGCATCTATAAAGGGGACCCAAATAAGCAACAAAAAATATACCATGCAATCTAAAAATATACATTATGATGACGTCACACTTTTTTTGGACACCCTGTATAATCAAAATTATGTTCCTGAAATACGCCCCAGAATGCAAGTAAAGTCTGCAAAATATCAAAATCCTAACTCAATTAGTAACTGAGCTATAGCAGACGGGAGGTGAAATGACGGACCCTGTATAATCTGTATTCCAGATAAAGATTATTATCAAATTTAAATATCGTTTTATTTATAATCTTAAAACAACATCCTAGTTTCTATAAATGATAATAATAATACTAATAATATCTGTTGAGCATGGGACGTAAGTAGTAAGAGATATTCAATTGGGCAATTGTAATATTGTTCAATTATTTCCTGAATATGTCTCTAAATTATCTTAACGTTAAATCACGCCAATTTCTTATAATTTATAAGTTTCATTTCTTCAAGTTTTTGGCATTGATATAAGTATTTAAAATTTTGATAGTTTTCCTGTTTGTAGAAAACCTAATATAATTACTTTAGATATGTCTCAAATTTAAACAAAATTTTCTAGCATCAGATAACACAATTTAGATTTTTTTACATTCTAAGAATAAAAATTGACAAAACTTTTTAGTATTATTTTCATTTTGTTTCTAGCGTTATATCTTTTTAGCGGTTTAATCGACTTTACTATTTTAATACCATTTTATATCCATACAGAGTGTTCAAGAAAGTGGTGTCAACTTTTCAAGTAATTCCGACGAAATAATGACAAAGAATGACATGAATGATTTGAATGACTTGAATGATTGAAATGATTTGAAAAAATCTAGTTTAATTATTTGCTTCTATCCTAGAAAATATTGCAGCAACATTACGAAACATATTTGATTTGCATCTTGAACAGTGTAGTATCCAGCGAAAAAGTTGATATAACTTTTTTGAACGTTCTGTATCTGAGCAGGTTACTAAAAGGGGCCTAACGTGTGAAAGTAAGTTATCGATTATCAATGATGCTGAGTATTGATGTTCAGCATGATCAGGTGATCATTGATGCTGATTGCTCAGCATGATCAGCTGACCATTGATGCTGAGTGTTCAGCATGATCAGCTAATCATTATCAGCTTCAACGATGCTGATAGAGAAATTTAAATTTTATTATTATACGTAGTTATTCGGTTATGTAGGTTATATAGGCTAAATATAATATTTTTGTTATAGTTTGTTATAGTTTTTGTGATAGCATTTTTTATACCAGTTATTATTGTATTTTTTATTGTTTTAAATAAATTAATAATTTAAAAAGTCAAAACATTTATAATTTTTTTATCATATATCGAATTTATTAAACTCAAAAAAGTTAACCTCTGAAGATGACTGAAAGCAAGAAACCGAAACAAGCTAGCAAGGTAAAGAAGACTTAATAAAAATAATAAAAACAAGAAAACATATTTTTATATATAAACTACCAGTAAGTACTCCAATTAAGGGGGAAATAATAAAAAAAATATATTACATTAAAAAAAGAAAATTATGCTAATCGTCAAAATTGCCGCTATTGGTTGATGGAAAATCCTCACTGGATGAGAGAAGAACATACGCAATACCCTGTAAAGGTTAATGTTTGGGCAGGAATTGTTGGAGAACATATCATAGGTCCCTTTTTCATTGATGGCAATTTAAATGGTGATAATTATTTAGCACTACTCCAAAATAATGTTGTGCCAACATTGACAAACTTATATCCTGATCCAGCAAACCCACAAGTTCCAGCGAATATGATATGATTTCAGCAAGATGGAGCACCGCCCCATTACCAAATCAATGTCCGGAACTACCTCAACCGAATATTTCCAAATCGGTGGATAGGGAGGCGAGGATCGATGGAATGGCCAGCACGATCGCCTGATCTGACTTAGAGTCATTAGACTTCTTCTTATGGGGATATGTCAAAAGTATTGTATACAAAACTAAACCCCTCGACTTAGCTGACTTAAGAAGACGAATAATGCTTGCGATTAGATCGGTCACGCCTGAGATGTTGAGTAACGTTAGAAGAAATTTCTATTTAAGATTAGGATGTTGCCAAGACGTTCACGGCGAGCATTTTGAACATCTCGTCCATTGAAATTTATTGTTTTTTTTTTGTTTTTTTACATTATCAAGAAATAAACAGTATTACTTATTAGTTTTTGAGTGTGTTGTAACGAATTTCTGTAATCAAATAATTTATTTTTTTTAATGTTAATTTTTGCAATAAATCTGAAAACACTTAATATTTCCGAAACAGTTGAAGATAGGTATAGGACATTGTACATGAAATATGTCTAGAATTTTCTGAAGAATCCAAAAATTGAATAATATACCAGGTGTTGCATTTAAAATAAGAAAGTTGGTATTGGCCACGGTCACATGACACACCCTGTATAAAAAGTTTTTGTTGAAAAAAAAAATGCGCAACTAATTTATTTACTATCGAATTTATTCCAGTTGGCTGATACACAGTGTATATATATATATATATATATATATATAATGTAATTAAGTTGTATAGAACTATTAATGTAGTGAATTGTGTTAACAAAATTTTGATTATAGAATTTTTTACGTTGTTTACGTTTTTAAGTTTTTATTTTTCATGTTCAAGTACTTACAATTTGCGAAGCCATTTTAAATTGCAAAAACCTAGCAATCTGCGGTTAGTTTAATTTGAAAGAGCATAGTTTGTTCTATAATTGCCTAAAAAGTAAAAATCGACAACTTGATCCTTGTCGTAGACCAGGACATATTACAAATTATTACAAATAACCATATTACACAATTTAAATTTTGTACTTTTATACATGATTAAAACTAAAGCATTTTTTTACTTTCCTTGATATATTACAACTTCATGATTATTTTACTACTAAAAAAGATGTGCAATTATAGAATTCGAACTTATTATTTTGGTTTCCTTAAAATACCAGAAATACTACCAGAAATTGTATTATATCTATCTATATCTTAAATTGAAATTGAATTGAAATATAATAATCTTAAAATACCTGAACCAGAAATTTCAGAATATTTGTGATATTGCAAAAAATGCCTAATCATATATAAATTTATTAGAATTCTAGATTACAGCGCAATTAAATCACTATTTATAAATAGTAGATCGTGTATAATATTTTAATCAAAATATACGGTTTTCAACTTCTAAACATTATCTAAACCTAAAGCTAAACTTTTTGATTGGAATTTACCTAACACAAGAAGCACGTATATGTATTCTATGCGTTCAACATTTTTATCAATAATTGCGGTTATTTATCAACTGCAGGTTTCTTGAAAATACTAATATACACTAATCTAAAGAAATACAGAAATGCCTTTTGGGCAGTTGGGTAATATTTGTATATTTATTCCTGTATTAGATAACTGAATAAAACAAAACACTAATTACATTTATTTCCCACACTAAATTTATATACAGTACTAGACAAAAAAAAAACGGAATGACTCTTAAAGCAAGTTTGCCTTAATTTTAGCAGAGTAACACAAAATTTTGTAAAATGCCTCATTTAAATGACATTCAGAGAGCTACAATTCGTAACAAAGTTAAAGAAGGGTGGTCCATGAGGCTCTTGGAAGCCGAATTTTAGGTGGGGAAAAGTACTATATCACAAAAGTGTCCCATTTATTTTTGTCTGTACTGTATTTATATGACTACTTAAGTATATATTTTTATGTGGTATTATTACGGGGCTGTCCATATTGGATATGGATATCGATGCTGCCTGATGGTAAGTCCTTAAAAATGGCATCAACAATGTTGTCAAATCCACCAGTCACTCCCTTGGCAGCATTGATGGCATTGGCCAAAGCAATGAAGATAAAACTCCTGAAGCCATCAAATCCTAGCTGCAGATACTTGTTGAACGTGGTGAACGCATATGAAACGATCCGGACGTTAAAGAGGCCACCTAGGTCTATGAAAATCGTCTGTATCAGTCCGAAGAAATTTTGGGCAACGCTGTTCGCGCCTGCGATGACTGCTACAAGGTTTAGTGGTCCTAATCCAAAACTGAAGCTTTTTTGGAAATATTCACGCGCTGCATCAAATAACCCACTGAAATTATCCATTACTTGAGTATAGACGTCACCTTTGCCTATAAAAGCCAGTTCAAGGCTTAAAAAGTTAGTGCTCAGCAAGAACACCAGGTTCCTCAAACTGAAGACTTCTGGGTCGAAGTTGATAAAGTTGTTTAAACCACTGGAACCGCCCAAGATGTTATCAGTTATCAGAATGAAGGCGTTAGTATAATTTGTAGTGCCTTTGAATGCGGTAATAATGTTTGCAGTATTATTGGAGGTAAATTTTGCGTTTCCGCTTATTTGGCTCACAATTAAACCTTGCCCAGAAGTCATATTGTAGATCGCATAGTATCCGTTATTTCCATCGAAAACTGTTGCCACTTTCAATGCCGAATTGACAAATCCAATCACGTTCAGGTGGGAGTTGTACGCAATAGTCTGGTTTACAGAACTATTGTATTGGTTGCCAATGTTTACGAGCCACGAATTATCAAAAGTTATGCCACTGTTAACAGTCACATTATTACCTCCTCCTCCGTTGATAATACCTGACGTAAGGTTTTTAAAGAAGGTACCAGAAAGGACATAGTCAACGGCTGTTGTCAAATTTGGCACGAATTTTCCAATGATTCCCACAATGTTTTGCAGTTGATCAGCAGCAAAATTACTTATCGTCGGTAGACCAGTACCAATGGCAGTAATAAATAATTGTATGAATTTAAGTGGGATAGTTATTTCACTAGTCATTATACCAGTATAAAAGTTAACAACTATCTTTGCTATTTCTGTCACTCCATTAAATATTGGGGAGATAATTGCTCCAACGCCAGACAAACCATTACCAAGATTTGCTGTCAGGTCCCTGAAGAAGTTTGCAAAGTTCTTAAGCAAAGTTCCGATAAATTCACTTCCTGCTCCGATTATAAGTGATATGTTTCCTCTTAACACCGCTTGCAGGAGAGCTTGTATACTGAAAGTAGCGTTTACACCCTTATTTTCTAGAAGGATATTGTAGAGGGTTCCAATGGATGTAGGAACGTCTGTTCCGTTTTTGAACGATACTTGCACATTAGTGATGACTGTGGCTTCGTCGGTCAAAGTATTTATTCTAAAGAGGGATCCAGATGTGGCGTTGTAAATGCCCATTAGATGTTTTGCAGTGGCATATAAAACGGCTAGCTGTTTCTTCTCGTTCCATGTGGCGAAGTAATTTAAAGTCTGATTATATACTATAATTATGCTGGTGTTCGATCCGATGTCGTAGTTCTTGACCCATGAACTATTCTGGATTGCTGAAAATATACAAAAATTGTTAAAAATTGTAAAATTACAAAATTTCTCAAATAATATAATACCGTCAAACGCGTAGTGTTTCTGTATTTGTATCTAGATGGATGAAAATGAAGAGTTTTTTACTTGTACATCTCCAGAAATTGTACAACTAGCTATAGCAACAACATCTACCTTGATACCGGAAACATCGAATTCCATTTACAATAAAACGTATGTAACCTTTAACAAATGGCGTTTTTGAAAGAACGCAAAATCATTTTCCGGAAATGTTCTACTAGCATATTTAGTCGAAGATAAAGTATAGTACACTACTCGCAATAATGGCTATTAATACCTCGGAATGTTACTCCCTCACCGTTTACGCGGCTCGGTTCGTAAATATTCCTCGGGAATAATGGCTATTATTATTGACTCGTGGTACAATCTACCATTATTCTTTCAATATCGGGAAAGCACATTCTGTTCTTCGCAACCATTTGAAATTAGACCTTACGTTGTTTTGTGTGTTTTGTTTCATTATTATATATTTTATTATTTTTGTTTTAAACATATAAAATATTATATTAGCATATTTTCTGAAGATAATTTTATTTGGGGGGGGGGGGGGGGGGGGGCTCAAAATATGTTTGCGCCTAGGGCCTCCAAAGAGGTAAGTACGGTACTGAACCCAAACGAAGTTTTATTGTCAATAATTGCTGCCAACATTATAAAAACATTTCCTTATCTATTATATCATGTTAGCAATAAATAAATGATTATTCAGAAGGCCAAAAGCCATTGAATTATTGTTATAATTTATTATTATTTGTTGCTATCACTTTGAAAATACATTGGCAAAAATTAATCAGAAATATAAAAAAACCTGATTTATCATTGATTTTTGATTTTTTTTAAATCATGTTTTATTGCAGCCCTGATTAAAAGTAATTGATGTGTTAATTACTGGTAATTTCAAGGTTTTCATCATTTTGTTGTTTTATACTTTCAGAGGATGAATCGTAATATTTCAAAATAAGCGTAAAAATAAATGAGTTTGACTGATTTCACACGATTATTCATTTCGATTGTTCAGTTGTACAGATGTTTCATAATTATTTACACACGATCGGAATCGATTCGTATTGAAATGCATACTTGGAAAATTGTAATAGTATTTTATCAAAGTGGACATTTCGATGGGGCAGTGTGCATAAAATGCGGCAATTTTAAATATTTGAAATGTTTCCTTATCTTTACGTATTTATAGAAATTACATTTAGTTATGTGTAATATAGAAAGTGCCTTAAATATTTACAAAAAATAATTTTCCCAATGTTTTTTTTTGTTCTAGAGGAATGACCTAATCGATTACCTAAAATTTAACAAAACTTGTGTTTATGATGGAAACAGTATAACATATTGCAAATAGGAGCATTAATTAACCTCTACTACTAGTATTATTATTAGTACTTTTAATTCTAATATTATTGATGGTAGGTACAAGTAGCAACAATCTTCAACAAAGCACATAATATATTTCCAATTTCTGGAACATCTATTTTCTAGGAACAAGCATAGCTTGTATATATATATATATATATATATATATATATATATATATATATATATTTAATTTGATAAACTGTACAGGGTGTTTTATAACAGGTGTGCAAAATTAAATTACGTATGCAGGATCACAATCTAAGTCGAAACGGGAGAATATTTTTTTTTCAAATCTTTTATCTACACTTACATGTACTGGCATTTGCTGTTACATTTATGGAAGCTCTGTATTGAGCGCTGCGATCTGAAGCATGTTTATTGCGACCTGAAACAAAAACATTATACCTTTATATAAATAAAATTTATAATTTCAAATATAATTCAGATTTGGAACACTCCTTTCATGGTACAAATTCAACACTGGTATCGACCCATTTATCTCTTCAATTCAGTATAATACTGGGTTGCTACAACGTTTATAATTAATTATAATTATTAATTCATAATTCATAATTCACTAGATACTTTTCGAACCAAGGAGTTTAGTGAGACTTTCAAAGTTCGTTACAGTGTCTGTAATAGTTGGAATAGATCGGTAAATAGTCGCTCATATACAATTTTATCTATCGCCTTCCCAAAAAATTGGGACACCATAATTTAAAAGCAAAATTTTATTTCTTCTACTTGAAATATACCAATATTATCAACTTTGGGTGAAATGTGAGGATGAAGTATATTCAATATTCAGTCTATTACGAATAGATCGGTAAATAGTCGCTCATATACCATATTATCTATCGCCTTCCCAAAACATTGGGACACCATAATTTCAGATCAAAATTTTCTTTCTTCTACTTAAAATATACCAATATTATCAACTTTGGGTGAAATGTGAGGATGAAATATTTTCAATTTTTAATCTAGTACAATTAACCTCAATAGATTAAATCAATTACATCTCTGCAACTCAAAAATAAACACATATTTTCGAAATGTCTGTAAAGTAAGTTTAATATGGAGTAAAGCAAGTCAAAATAGTATCCACTTTATTGTCATTCTTAAAATAGATGTTATGACCCCCACAATATGAAAATTTAGTTGTGTAACAATGTAATGATATGTTTGCAATTATTATTATTATTATTATTGTTATTATTATTAATTCATTGGTTTATTTTTGAGCACCTATTTTAAAATATTATATTTGTAAAGAGTAGCTAGCTATAGAGCGTTCAAGAAAGTGGTGTCCACTTTTACGATGGATGCTAATAGATGGCACTGTTCAATATGCAAAATTAATCATCAGTTGTCATTATTTTGTTTAGTGCTGTTTATAAGTGGATTTAAGCTTGACAGTTGATTTGGACGATTTAACCTAATTTATAATTTGCATTGACACTGTTTTGTAATGTTGCCATATATCACAAATATTTTGTGCCAAGATTTCCATCTGTTGGCACAAATTAGAAAAGTGGGCACAAGTTTCTTGAACGCTCTGTACAATGCTGCATCTCATTATTATTTTCCCTTGCGTCTACATCTTAACATGTAGATCATCTAGATCTAATATTATCTCAAAACATAGATCAAAGTGTTTAATAACTTACTGCTGTCTTGTTTTCCAAAGTTGGATTCATGATTGCGATTTTTAGCACTTAGGCCATGTTTACCTAAAACAAAACTGTGTTAGTAAAGTTTATCAGATGTAATATTGCGGATAAAATATTATGAGTCGTAGTCCTATATTTTTAAGTTTTTATCATTTAATGTATTTGAATCGAATTTATTTAATTATTTTATTCGGAATTTTAAACTCTCTTTTATTAACAAATTGCAGAAGTCAGAGTAACATTTTATCTCCGTATTCGTTGGCAAAGGAGATACAACAACCAACGTTTAGATTAATACATATTTGGAAACAAATTACAAAACTGAACTGACATGTTTAACACAGGCCAACATTTGTTTTGGTGCCGGGATATTTAGAGCTGATTTCATAAGAATTTGATGCCCTGATTTCAAAAATGGCATTCGTTTTTGCCCAGCAGCTCAAATTTCTAAGATATAATTTTTTATTGAAATATACGCTACACTATTTTAAGTTATTGCTAAGGTTGTTTCGATTGATTCCATTAATATTTACTATTTACACAACTTCTTCTACTTGAACTCATTTTATTGATTGCTATTTTACAACACAAATACAATAATCTACGACGCTGATTTTATGTTTTAAGTTAACTTTATAACAACTCTCCTAAACACAAATATCACGCGAGGCTCAACTTCAACCCATTTCGTGTAGAACAGCACAATAAAAATCATTGTCTAAAAAAAGTAGAGCTGATAGAGAAAAAACTTATTTCATATTTAGTTATATTTAGTTAGTTATATTAGTAGACCCAAATATAGCTAAAATCAGTTCCAAATTCCTCGGCACCAAAACTTTTTTTTGTATGCCTGTGTAATCAATAAGGCCCAGTTGTACGATCGAGCACCATCCTTGAACATGGTTAAGTTACAGTAGATGAGGTATGTTGCTTCTGGGCCAATTTCCCATAAGGATTTACATAGGTGTCTAAATTTACTTTTTTCCGGTCGTGCGACAGGTGTCTCACAACTGACTCACACATGTCTCAAATGTGTCTCAAAGGTGCCTGACATGTGCCTCTAAGGGTCTCACACATGTCTGTGTGAGGCCCTGTTTATCTTCAATGCTGACTGCAAAACTGTCTCACAAGTGTCTCACATCTGTCTCATATGTGCCTCACACCTATCCCACAGATGTCTCACACCAGTCGCATGACCGAAAAAAAGTAAATTTTGACCCCTATGTAAATCTTTATACGAAATTGGCCCAGAAGCAACATACCTTATCTACTAGTTACCTAGGATACAATTGTTAAAACAATAGTATCCTAAGAACCTGCACCATAGTCAAAGATAACCCACGATCATGCAACTGAGCCTTAATGTATTGTTAAATGAACTTACAATTTCAATTTTACATATATTATCGTTGAAATGATTAACCTTTCCACTAACAACCACTGCAGATTCTTCGCTAAAATATGTAGCAGTCGTTTCTTTTGATTTGCCCCCTTTTGTCAATTTTGTTTTATAATTTATCAAATGACTTTCCAGTTTATCACATATCAAGCATTGATATACGTCAAATTACATACTTCTATATTTCTTGCAAATTAATTTTCACTTCGAAACAAATACTTTTTCCATATTCACATGATATATTACATATAAATATGGGAAAAGCATACCAAATATTTTGGGAGAAAGTGAAAGTAATTTGATTCAAGATGAATGTTATGTGTCGGTTAACCTCTTGACATTTGATAAAGTGATAAGTTATAGTCTTTCTGTTAAAGATTCACCAACATTTGTCTCGAATTTGTGTCATTTGTCTTGGCACAATTTGTCTCGAAAGTATTAGTGGCAACTCTGTTAGTGACATTAGTCCTTCTCAAAAACGATGTTACGGTTCAATATGTAGTGAAATTTATAGTGAATTTTGGTTTTACAAACCAAGCAAGCAGGTGGCGGATCTTTAAAAAAACTGACCATATTTGGCAAATTGTAAAACACAAGTGACAAAATGGGAAAA
Source organism: Othius punctulatus (assembly GCA_951805005.1). Taxonomy (NCBI): domain Eukaryota; kingdom Metazoa; phylum Arthropoda; class Insecta; order Coleoptera; family Staphylinidae; genus Othius; species Othius punctulatus. The sequence continues at coordinate 54,497,548 of OX638142.1, forward strand.
GGAAATGAAATAGACTGTATTATTGCGAAATATATAAGTATAAGTTTACTAGGTAAAATATTAAGTCTAACATTTTATTTTTTTGTCTAGCCACTATCGACTAATATTGAAAATATTATGCAATGTAAAGAAAATAGGATAAAACACAATAAAATAATATTAGACATAAATACAAACTTACTGCGTTCTTCATTTTTATGCTTTGCATGTTCACGATTCTTAGCATTCTTACCATGATCTGCAATAATACAAATTATTAGAAACATTATATTTTACTATAAAACCTAACTGAACAATGACGTCTCCTATTTAATAACAACTTTTGAATTTGTTTGAGATTAATCTGTTGTGACACCATCAAATATTGCAATAACAATGGCCAATAATAATATCGTTTTCCTTATTAAGGACACCCTGTTTGAAGTTTGTGGGGTGCCCAATGAAATACAAATTTGAAAAACAAAACCTTTAACATTCCGTTTCCCTCTAGATATTTAAGTTCCGAGTTTAGCTTCCGGTTCTAGCAAAAGTACCCTTCAACTATGTTTCTAAACAGAACACCCTGTATTCAATTACATCACCCCCCCCCCCTCAATTTTCAATGTTTTCTATACATCTGTAGGCACGCTGTAAGCATATGTTTTCTAATTTTTAATGTAAAAATTTCGAAAATGGTGATCTTAAAAGTACATGATTTGAAAAAGAGCTTCAACTTTCTCTAGGAATAAGATAGAAACAGAAAATTCATCTCATATTACACCTGAAAAACGAGTGAAATATTCTGCAGCTGCAAAACTTTTTTTTTTTAATATTGTACTTGTTCATCATAGTAGGTACTTCCAAATTTCTAAAACAAGTAGGATTTAAACCAATTACTTGTCGAACTTCTGCAGCTTATTAATTAAAATCGTTGAGTGTGAATCTCTACAGAACTCAATATTAAAATGTAGAATTTTATAAACCTCAAACATTAGTACACGTATTATATGCTAGAACTGAAAACTTCATAGTATCAAGTACAGTAAATATGCAATACACTTCGACCTCGCATTGTATAGATTATTTTTAATAGCTATTTACTGTCTTTGGCGGGAATTTCAAGGATCCTTAATCACGATAACATGAACTTCGTAAATTTGTTACTAAGGACATTATTTTACGTGAACAGGATATGAATTTAAAGACTGGTTAGATTAATAATAATATTATTTGTCACACATAAAAATATAGCGGCAAGTCACCACATCACTTTCAATGCGAATCATTATCATTTTTCAAATAAACATAATTATGCATCTATCGAGCGTTCATCAAAAATCGACGACGAAGTTGGCGTTGGCAATCTCAAGTCATGTCTGCACTTGAATCAAATCTGACATGTCACATGACAGCCAGCATTGCACGCGTGCGCGTGTGATCTTAGTGCAGACATGACTTGATTATCAACGCCAACTTTGTCGTCGATCTTTGTTGAACGCTTGGTATATTTATGGCAGTATTTTTACTGTATGTTTGTATAGATATGTATATAAAGCAAAAAATGTACTACTTATATAAAATTTTATATTAATTTTAATATTCTAATGGAGGTAGATATAATCTTTTTTATAATAAATTACCAAACAAATAAATAAAACAAATCTTATAAATAATAAAGATACCCAATTAATTCAAATAGTTATTATAGTGTAGCTAACAGTGATTAATGATTATACGAAATACATATACGTATTTATGATTCTACAAAATTTAAAAAAATATGTAGACTATTCAAGATTTTGCCACAAAATGCGAGGTAAGTTTTAAATATTACATGAATAAATGAAAAAGCGGCATACTGGTGTGCTGGTATATTTTTTAATCCTGCTAATAATCAACGATTCGTGCATATATTTTAGTTTAAAATACCTGCATTGACGCAGTAGAGATTCGCTTTATAGTGACGCTTCAATTACCATAGATTTATGGTAAAACTATCATATTGGCATCTTTGTTTTTAGAACTACTCCCTTTCAAATGATTATTAGTGTTTGTGTTATTAGCGATTAGTTGTATGTTAGTTAATTATTTCATATCATAAAAGCTGGTCATCAAATCATTTGAGATTAAATACTAGGAATAATAAAGTGCATAATTCCTTTCTCTTGTTTATTTTTAGAACTACACCCTTTCAAATGATTATTAGTGTAAATTTTCTTACTGATTAGTTGTATGTTAGTTAATTATTTCATATCATAAAAGCTGGTCATTAAATCATTTGAGATTAAATACTAGGAATAATAAAGTGAATAATTCCTTTGTCTTGTTTGTTTTTAGAACTACACCCTTTCAAATGAATATTAGTGTATATGTTATTAGTGATTAGTTGTATGTTAGTTAATTATTTCATGTCATAAAAGCTGGTCATTAAATTATTTGAGATTAAATACTAGGAATAATAAAGTGCATAATTACCTTTCTCCTGTTTGCATTCTATAGTCGTGATCACTAAGATCGCTACCAACAAAAATATCGTGAACTTCATGTTGGTCGAAGAATAATAGACGTGATTATCAGACGGGGAATTCTTTTATACTACCCAGTACAAGTTATTCAGTTTCTCCTTATTATCGTACTTGTAGAACTATTTGTTTAGAATGCTAATTATGATTATTACTAAAAATTACTCTCATTCCTAATGTTATCGTAGAATAATTTATTAATTATGCGATGTAGGTATACTCTAACACCTGGAAATTATTGGCTGCTATTGCACCTACTTCTGTTTTAGATACCGATTGCAATACCTCAAGATAGAAACAACTGATTGTATTGCTAATTATATACAGGGTGTGTATAAATTGGCGGACTGCACGTGGCGATGTTGGTCATAAAATTCGAAAAGAAAAATTGGATTAGCGAGTTTAAATGAATTCGTTATTCTAAGTGTCAAAAGTTGACACTGGCATAATCACGTTCACCGTTGCAGGATGTACTTTTTATGAAAATGGCCTAATTAACGATTATTAAACGACTAGAAATTAAAACTTTGAGGACCTCGTGCAGACTCAGGAAGCAGGGTGCAACATTTTGGTATAAAGATTTTCGGACATTTTATGACCAGCGATGTTGGTGACCTTATTTCGCCAGTTTATACACACCCTGTATAATAATAATTTTACAATAATATAATTATTATAATATATATTGAATATTTATTTACAGTTGACGCACAATTCAACATTCAAATGTCACATGCATTTATGTCATAATTGCATTAGACATTTCGCTATTCTTTGAATATTACTCAAATTATTTAATTATGCAATGGCTGAACTAAATTACAAAAAAAACAACGAATATTTCAGTAATTTTCTGAAAGAACAGATATATAAAAGTGTAGTTTTGAAACTGAATGAGGTTTGACGTATGAGGTATTAAATATGTAGCTGTTTTTGAACTAAATATCTAATATCTAATATCTTTTGTGGACGAATTTAGTAAAGCTTACTATCAGGACTACTTATTTATGGAGTGTGCCAGATAATGTCAATTATATAATAGCATATCTACGGATAAGTGAAAAATACTTGAAAAATACTGAAAAATATGTGTTAATTGCAATAGCCTTCAAATATTCATTACAAGTACGAAATATATTAAATTTCTTATGTTTTATTTTAGCACGAAAACAAAATTGTCGATTACTATACATTTAATGAGGTTTATTATCGTATTAAGAAGTGGTTCGCCTCATTATCACTATTCTTTTATAAACACATTTAATAGTATTTTATAGTGTACCATTTTATAGCTATACATTGATAGATATATTCTATCATGATTCGATTAAATGTAATCGGTCTAAAATAGATATTTATGCATTAAGGGAGATATGGATGTTTTTTTCCTGAGGTTGACAGGATTACAAACCGAAGGCCTTTGGCCCGAGGTTTGTAAGTCAACCGAGGGTAAAAAACATCCATATCTTCCGTGGTGCATACAATATTTTATTTTTTAGAAACATATTGGTAAAAATTTTAGGTATTGTATCGATCCACAATGTTTATTTCCGAGGTTGCTATGAGTTGTTTGACAGTATATAAAAGTCATAATAAAAATGGCAGAAGGTATTATTCCTCAAAATGTAAATGAAAAAGCCAAAAAAGCCCGTGAATTATTGGTACCCCAAAAGTCGGAACATTTATACGCAAAAGAATATGATCGATTGCATGAGTGGATGTTAAAAAGTGATGTCACAGTTATAAGTGTAACTGTAATGTTGGCATATTTTCAAGATTTGTCAAATTCGTTTAGTCCGAATACGTTGTGGAGCAAGCTTTCGATGATTAAATCTATGTTATTATTGAGAGATGGCATTGATATTTCAAATTACCACGAATTGGAAACATTCCTTAAAAGAAAAAACAAAGGATATGAACCCAAGAAGTCTGAGGTCTTGACGCGTGAACAGGTTGATATGTTTTTACGAGAAGCACCGAATGACACTAATTTGATGTTTAAAGTGGTAGTAATTATGGGTATGTTTGGCGCTTGCAGAACTGACGAATTGGTCAAAATGCAAATTGGAGACATCAGTGACAGGGGTTCAGTAATTGTGGTGCAGATTCCGGACACTAAAACATTGGCAAAGAGATCCTTCACTATAGTTGAAGAGGAGAGACTGAATCCGTTGTCGCTTATCAGAGAATACATGTGTTTGCGTCCTGCAGGAGTTTCAAGGTTATTTTTATCGTACAGAAACAGAAAATGGACAGTGCAACCTGTTGGGAAAAACACATTTGGCAGCATTCCGTCAAAAATTGCTGTCTACTTGGGTTTGCCGAATCCGAAATCTTTCACAGGTCACTGTTTAAGACGAACATCTGCAACTATGGCAGCAGATGGAGGAGTAAGTATGACCAATCTGAAGCGTCTGGGTGGATGGAAAAGCTCTACAGTAGCGGAAGGCTACTTGGCAGACAGCATGGCATCCAAGAATAAAATTTCACGCGTGATTGCTGGACTGGAAGAGACTGAAAAAGTAAGATCGTCGGCATCTGCTAGTGGCAGTGGAGGCCATGAGCAGACGCAAAATTGCTCATCTTCAAGTACCGTCTTGAATGGAAAATGTGTCAATTGTACGATCTATTTGTCAAGTGGTCATAAGGTTGAAGGAGAAAAAAATGTGATTGAGAGTGAAAAAAATTGACATCTCCCTAGGGAGATATGAGTTGCTTTTCATAGATTGTATCCATGACGAAAATAAATAATATCATGTTTCTAAAAAATAAAAACGTTTTTCGAAAACTGTCATCAAAAGTTGACATTTACGTTGAATTTTCAGCTGACAGCTTTCAGCCTTAATCTTAACTCTTATACTTCTGATGAAATATATTGATGGGAAAACATGTTATACTAAATAAGCTACATAATTGAAACGTCTCTCCTTATTAAGGAGTTCTGAAATAAGAAATAGTTGATTTGTATAGACATTTAATGAACAGACGGAACACAAATGGACGAATCTAATCTCTTTCAATCGAAAACGCAATATTATTATTATTTACTTTATAAAAAGTGATCAAAGTTTCGAACTTTGAACTTAAACTTTATAAAATTCGACGAATCATAAAAAATCGGTGCAATAGTTACAGTATCAAAATTTTCAGGCTATTATGTGGCATGACTAAAAATTTCGACTTGCAGCAGAAATTAGTATATTTTGTCTTGGTCAGATTGTTTTAAATATGTTCTTGTAAATCGTTTCCTGTAAATATGCTATGTTCATTCATTATTGAAACTTGTCATCCGGGCCGGACTTAGACTTGATACGGCCCAAAGCTATTTGAGATATGGGACAAACCCATGGGATATAGGAAAGACTAGACAAACGAACTACAAAAAAGAACCCGACAAAAACGCTCCATGAATCATACTACGCTCCATAACACTCTTCACCAATCAACCCATCATTCATCAGCATATCATACACTATCAGATCATATTATATATTATTTTATAATAATGAAATATATTTATAATGCTAGGCGGAAAGACCCCATATGGGGTCGATAGCCCAATAAAGATCGATTATATATATATATATATATATATATATATATATATATATATATAAATCTTTAACATAAAATCATTTTTATTCATAACAAACTTAAAAATGCAAACTCTGGTAAAAAGAAACAAAAGTTCTTTTAAACAATTTGGCACAATTTACAAAGGCGTATTATCTAATCTCTTGAAACATTATAAGTCAGTTATAAGGATTAAGTAATTATATTAAACTAAAATATTTTCTTTCCAGCCTTTGCCAGAGCAAAGTCACTGATGACATCATCAAATGACAAACTGCTTAGTTTGTCTATGCACATGAGACTGACGGAACATAATTTATGTTGAGTCGTTGTTGTTCTAAATTAATTTTTATCCTCTTCAGCTGAGAAAAATATCTTTCTCCAGAGAAATTTGCAATCATCATACAAAGAAACAATCTCAAAATTGCATCTACATTAGGGAATGCTGATTGGACAAGATCGTTAAATATTACCCCATACAGACCCTGATGTGTCAGACTATCATGTGCTGAACAATAGGCTTGACTATGTCATAAACATATTGATGAAAATACTTGACTTCTCCTACAAAATTCATGTCCACATCTTCAGGATATGTTTGCCATAAAGCACTAACTCCTTCACGAATCTCTTCTTCTGTAGCTTCTAATTTTGTTAAGAATGAAAACTTTTTTGCAGCATCATTGTATACTGATGCCCTCTGTGCCAGACTTTACACTAATGCATCCATTACAGGTGTATAAATGTTTTGATTCTGAACTTGTCTCTTGACTCAAGGTTCTCTAACTCATCATCTTCATCATCATTGATATGCCTTCTTCTATATCTGCTTTTATTGTAATCAACATCAGGCAATTTTGCCTTTGCTTTTCATACAAAATGATCGAATATATTCTTGGAACCTTTAACGAAATTCGAAAGTGAAGCATACAATTTCGTACATACTTCATCTTGACTTATTTGGGGTTCTTACAGTGATTGACTAGTCTTGTGAAATTCATCCAGCAAGTAACTCCACAAATATAGCATTTCCATAAATTCAAACTCCTCCATTTTATTCAAAATTTTTAAGGCTTGATTTCTTGTTTCGCCTTTCTCTGTAGTATCAATATGCAGCTGATGCAATGGAGAAATTATTCCATCATAACTATCAAGTATTGCACTTGTGGCCATTGAATGTGCTTCCCATCTAGACTTTGACAAAGACTTTGGAACTTTTGAATCATCTTTGAAGAATGACAATAGTACTGCCCATCTATGTGTAGATTAAGAAAGTAAATTATATATTTCTTGTTCTCTTGTTTTTGTTCTCTCACAAATATCCCCAAATAATCGCTTGGAATACCCCAGGCATAAGTCAAGCGAAACAAATCACAAAGGCACTAAACGACTTGCATAGATAAACATAATACATCTTTAATAAGGCATGATATAATAGGAGACTCATGATGTTTATGGCACAGACAAATAGTTCATACGGTGCTCACATCAGTTTTTTTTAATGTAATTTGTTTTAATGATGCAAATAAATACGTAATAGTTACTTTATAATTCCAATTTTCCACGGAGTTTGATGATTAGCGTTCAACTGTACAAATAGTTAATTTCTCGTTAGCACCACGCTCCAAAAGATAGCCCATTAACCCGTCCCCGTAGCCGCTCCTGTCCCAATAATTCACGGGGAAGATTGATCACCTGTCCGGGTTTAAGGCAGCGATTTCCCCCCTAAAATGGCCCGTGTTAGGAAGTTCCAGGACCGGGAGAGGCACAGGTTTTCACACAACATTATTAAATTTCACACGCAGCGATTCGTATCGTTGGGGAAGAGACCAACACATTTGGGCCTCATGTAACCAGGCACTGGGGAGGATTTCAACGCAATATAATATATTGTAAGCAGCGAGCACGCTCAGTTGTGTGTGAATTAAGGAAATTGATACAATATAAAAGGAACGAGGGAGGAATTTAGGGGTGATAAAAAAGAAGCATGGAAATTGTGATTCAAACAAATTTTTAATGGATGTAGGAATACGCAGTTTTTAAAAGAATTATTTCTGATGACTCCACATATTTATTTACAAGAAAAAATAGTTTGTATGTTACATGTATGTTGTATTAGTTAATTAAATTTTTATAGTAGGTAATTCCTTTAGAAATCAGTGGGCATATGATTTTTATTCTTAAAGTTCAGTTAAGATTACGTTATTTTTTTTATATTTACAGAAAACCAAATATCTGAGAAACATTTTCGTAAAAGTGTCGGTTAAACGCAAAGTGGCATGACAGAATGAAGTGAATTTCATGGCCCGCTAAGTTTATATCGATGAGATCTGAGTAAATTTTTAAGAAAATCAGAATTATCTCTCAACTATCAACTTTTAAGAAAAATATTAGGGCAAAAAAATATGTAAACTGAGACCCTGAATACGACCAAGTACTGAAATATAGTGTGTGCCATTTAAAAAAATCAAGTTATGGCACTTTAAAGTTTACCAAAATTAATGTGTCACATCAAGGTGATGCCACAATGCAGATAGGCAGTCTTTCCGCCACAAGATACCTCAGTCAGTTGTTTAGGCTCAGGCTAAGTCCCAACTTGATATCCCAGACACCAAGTGCCCTGCGAATTTTTTAATACGTGCCTGCAAACGCATAAATTTTTAGTAAAACGTGTACAACTTCTGAACGGTTAAAGCGAATTGCAAAAACTAAACAAAGTTATAAAGCCCAAACAAGGGCAAATTCAAATATGTAAATTTACACAAGGGGTGCTATTTAAAAAAACTAGGTCGAAGGCTGCCCTGCAAAAATGGAACACCTTGTAAATGGCAAAATAAATTTACAATCTGCAGTTTGGCTTTCCGTTTGTAGTGTATTTTGGTTCATTTCGATATCATTAACATGTAGGTGTAATCGAGCCTGCCCATCTTATTGACTCACCCTGTATATAACCTTCTATATTTTAATAATAGTTATGTACTTATTTAAAGAAAAATAACAAATTATCCTTTTTCACAACGAAATAATAATTTGTTATTTTTCTTTAGTATTAATATTTCACAAGCTCCAACCGATTATGTACTTATTTATTAACAATTCGCAAAAAATGGCAAGAATTAAATTTCAATGTGTTTTCGTAGTGTTACGAGTAAAACAATTATTACAATACACTATTACAATATTTAACTTTAATTAAAATATTTCTAAAAAAAGAGGTGAGTTAAGAATTTAAGAAATAATTCTTCATGCAAATGTGCACTTTGCGTTTAACCGACACTATTATGAAAATGGTTCTCAGATTTTACAAATAATTGCTACGAATATAAAACACAGCTGGTTCTCATTTTCAAAATTAGATTTTTTTATAAAAACACACACTATTATAACCTAAAATGTGTCGTAGCAACAAGATTCGCCACGGAATTTACTCCCCAGTCCGACGCTACCAAACAATGCATTGTCTCCATTAAACTAATTTTATTGCAGCCATAAACACGCTTATTGAACAGCAAATTAACATGCGAACCAAGAAGTCTTCGGTAGGTACTTTCGCGGGCGCGAGAAAATGACTTATTTTTGTGGAGAATTCGCAATCGTGGTGCCAGGCACTTTTCAGTATCAGCACGAAATCGCGACTTATCCACTTGCAACGCCTGAAGGGCCTTTAATTGGCCTGTCGATCAAAGTATTGTTGGCAAATTTCTCTTTCCTGCTGGTTATTAATTGCAGCGTTGAATTATCGCGCACAATACATGTAGTTTCGCGCCTTAATCCACATCAAATGCGAATGTGTATAAATAAAACGAAAATATTGTATGTAGGGATTTCCTTATATGTGCCGTAATTGGAAGCTCTACTCGTTTAATGTTCTTAATATGGACTGGATTTACTATGCCATCCATTTAATTGGAGCCAAAAGAAGAATTACTGTTTAAAATAAAATACTTATTCACAGAAGAAAAAAAAACAAGTAATAAATGCACTCAGGTTCAACTGGGAAAATTTGTTGGATGTAAGGGTTATATGTGATGCATTATTCGTCGTATTGGTATCTATTGATTTCCGAGATACGATAAGAGTGTGTAACCTCCTCAGATATTTGTACCCATTACAACAAACGATTGCCGAAATCCATCAGAAACGCCTATCCAGAACTTTTTAGATGGCGGATAACTTCAAGTATGAGACGATGAGAATAAATTTCAATATTGGTTCATACAGAGCGTTCAAGAAAATGGTCTCAACTTTTCAAACCAGTTCCAACGAAATAATGACAAATGTTGTCCTTGAAAAATCTAGTTAAATTATTTGGTAGTATCCTAGAAAATCTTTTAATGCAAAAGTGGGTAAAGGTAAATCTGGAGAACATATAGGACCACACGGATGGGGCGAACGAAATGAAAGAGGAGAACTATTAAGCATATTTGCATCCGAACACAAGCTAACTGTACTAAATACCTTCTTCGAACTTCCACCCAGGCGACTGTACACCTGGACATCACCTGCGCACACTCCTGAGACGATAGCACACTCCTGAAACGATAGAAAACGATAATCAAATCGATTACCTTCTTGTAGCACAAAGATACAGAAAGAGCTTTACCTCTGTAAAAACATACCCAGGAGCAGACATAAATTCCGACCACAACCCAGTCGTGGGACAATTGAGACTTCGAATGAAAAAAGTAGAAAAGAAAATAACTACCAACACAAGATTCGACATTCGTATGCTAAAGATACAACCACAAAAGCTCAAGTAGAGAAAGAACTAACAGACATATTTGTAGCAACAAAATATACCACATGCACAGAAGATGAGATAAAAAGAGTAAATGCAGAAGTAGAAAAGATTAAGAGAAAGCTCTTAAAACCAGAAAAAGGCATCAAACGAAAATCCTGGATGACAGATGAGATTCTGCAATAAATGGAAAGGAGAAGAGGCTTCAAGAGCACAGATAACATACAGTGTAATAGAACACACAAAATAATTAGGCAAAAGATAAGAGAAGCAAAAGAAAAGGATACGAAACAGAAGTGTGCAGAGATAGAAGCGCTGCAGATCAAACATGATATTTTTAACGTACATAGAAAGGTGAAGGAAGTTACTAGAACATACAAAAGAAAAGAAGTGAACAAACTCGTTGACAACGATGGCAACATACTAATCGACAAAAACGCAATAAAGAACACATGGAAGACATATATCGAACAACTATTCCAAGACGAAAGACCAGAAATTCATCATATACAGCCAGAAACAGGCCCAAGCATTCTGAAAAACGAAGTACGAAATGCCATAAAACAAGTTAAAAACGGTAAAAGTCCAGGACCAGACGGATTACACGCTGAATTTTTGAAATTACTAGACGACGAAGGAATTAAATGGCTAACCGACATCCTTAATAATATCTACAACACAGGTGTAATACCACAACAGTGGTTGGAATCAGAATTCGTAACACTCCCAAAAAAGACATCTGCAAAAAGATGCGATGAATATAGAACAATAAGCCTAATGAGCCACCTATTGAAAGTGTTTCTAAAAATTATACATAAAAGAATATACAATAAAGTGGAAGGACAACTGGGGCCCACACAATTTGGAATTAGAGACGCAGTCGGGACAAGGAACGCTCTCTTTAGTGTGCAAGTATTGGTACAGAGATACAGGGACACGAATTGTGATGTATACGCGTGTTTCGTTGATTACAAAAAGGTCTTTGACAGAGTCCACACCAAAAACTGATACAAATTCTGGAAAACACAGGAATAGACGACAAAGACTTCAGAATAATTACAAACCTACATCTATTCTGAAGTCATATTTCGGGAAGCCCTAGTAAATACACAAGAAGGAATTTCTTTAAGCGGGAAACGTATAAACAACATCAGATACGCAGATGATACCATGATCATGGCTGACAACATAGAAGACTTACAACTAATAATGAATAGCTTAATAAGCACTAGTCATAGATATGGACTAGATATCAACATCGACAAGACCAAATTCATGATTATAAGTAAGAACAACCCACAACACCACCAACAGCAACTGGAGCTGGAGCAGGGGAACATCAAAAGAGTTAAAAAAATATGTATATCTAGGCACCGTTATTAATGAGCAATGGGACCAGACACAGGAAATAAAAAGCAGGATTGAAAACAGCAGAAATATGTTCATTAAAATGACCACAGCCTTTAAAAGTCGTGATCTAACTATAGACACCAAAATGAGACTCTTACGCTGCTACGTATTCTCTGTGTTATTTTATGGAATGGAAGCTTGGACGCTGATGGTTGCTAACACAAAAAAACTAGAAGCATATGAAATGTGGCTCTACAGAAGGATATTAAGGACATCATGGAAAGACCACATTACCAATGCCGAAATACTAAGAAGAATGGACAAAACGACACAAATCCTGACCACGGTTAAAACCAGGAAACTACAATACCTGGGACACATCATGCGCAACTCTAGCAGATACGGACTCCTTCAGTGCATACTACAAGGCAAAGTTGAAGGAAAAATAAACATTGGGAGAAGACAAATCTCGTGGCTTAAAAACTTGAGGAGTTGGTTCTCCACGACAACCACAGGCCTCTTCCGGGCAGCTGTGAACAAAGTAAAGATAGACAATATGATAGCCAACATAGCCAAGAAGAAGAAGAAAATCTTTCAGCAATGTTGCAAAACATTTCATTTGCATCTTGAACATTCATCTATTAGTACCCAACGTAAAAGTTGACACGACTTTCTTGACTGCTCTGTATATAATGTGTTCAAAAGATTTATGTCTAGACATGTAGTTTCATTATTATCTAAAACCTATATTTACCTATTTCTATTACGACTGTGTATGCAAAAAGCAGTGGAGTTCAGAAATCTCATCAAACCTAACGTGCACGCGCCCACTTGAACGAGAAATTGGATTCGAGCTAGAGACAAACACGGGATCTCGTTCATAAACCTCATTAATCATCGCAGACTCGGACGTCGCTTACTGTTAAACGTATTAATGTTGAATTCACGTGAAGGAGAGTCACGGAGTTAGCGGGGTCGATGGAACCCTTCCTCGTCTGTCGGAATGCGGGGATGGCGAACACTTGTAAAATTGAAGCAGGCCTCGAGTCACGCAAGCCCCGTTTCCGATTGCCAGGATTAGGGGACGTAACGTGGCTTCTACACTTCTCGAGGAATTGCAAAATTGTTTGCTTAAACAAACGAAACTATTTGTGACTGAGTAACGTGTAAATAAAACACTAGAAGTGGCTTTCAAAATGACACGCAGTAATTATGTGTAATCTTTTAATTGATTCCAATATATTTAATTGAGTTATGCTATCCTCGTGTTTATAATTATAAAGGGTACTCAATCGGCACTATCCTTTAAACCTTGTATGGCGAGGGCGTGTGTGATGAGGGAAGTAGAAAAGAAAAAGAAGAAGAAATCATGGATGACAAACGAGATACTAATATCAATGGAGCAAAGACGAAAAGAAAAGAACAATAATGAAGAATACAGAAAAATAAACAAGACAATTAGACAAGAAATTAGAAAGGCCAAAGAAATAGAAAGAGCGGAAGCATGTTAAGAGATAGAAGAGCTGCAGAAAAGATATAACGATTTTAAAATGCACCGAAGAATTAGAGGACTGACAGGCAAAACAAGAAAAAAGGACTTTGGAAAACTGGTAAACAACGACGGAAAAATCATCATAAACTTAGAAGACAAGAAGAAAACGTGGAGTGAATATCTCAACAAACTTTTTGAAGATGAAGAGAGAATAGCAACAACAATCATCGAAGGAGATACGTGACCGCACTTCTTGGAAGAGGAAGTGGACGTAGCAATAAAACAAATGAAAGATGGGAAGGCGGCGGAGCCGGATGACATACAAGTTGAAATCCTGAAACTGTTAAGTGAGAAGCATATCAAAATACTTACCAACATATTCAACAGAATATACAACTCGGGCATACATTATCAAATAAAGTAGCAGCAAAAAGGTGCGAGGAATATAGAAGTATCAGTCTCATGAGTCACCTCCTCAAAATAGTACACTAGAGAATTTATAACAAGTGTGAAGAACAAATCTTCGCAAATCAATTTGGATTCATCAACGCTGTAGGCACAAGGGAAGCGCTTTTCTCAGTACAGGTGCTCTTCCAAAGATCTAGAGACGTAAACTGCAATATCTACGTATGCCTAATTGACTATCAGAAAGCGTTTGATCGGGTGCAACATCACTAGATGATAGCATCCTAAAACAAGTGGGAATTGATGCCAAAGATCTCCAAATTATCACTAACTTGTACTGGAACCAGACTGCATCCATGAAAATTGAAGAGGAACAAATAGAAGACATTGAAATAGCTAAAGGGGTAAGACACGGGTGTATTCTTTCGTCGATTCTGTTCAATTTATACTCCGAACAGATCTTTAAAGAAGCGTTAGAAGGTATACAAGAAAGCATTTTACTGAACGGAGCTAGATTGAATAACATCCGATATGCCGACGACAAAAAAAAAGAAAAATACTTAATATCAATAGCAACAAAACAAAATTCATGGTCATAAGCAAAGAAAATATAGCCAATGTAAATCTCTACGTTCACAAGGAACAAATAGAGAGAGTGAGACAAACAACATACTTAAGTACACTTGTGAACGAAAACTGGGACAATAGCCAAGAGATAAAAAGTAGTATTGGGAAAGCTCGAGCTGCTTTCAATACAGTGAATAACCTCTTCAAAAATCCTCAAAAATCACGAACTCCATCTTGATATCAAAGTACGCATGTTGAGGTGCTACATATTCCCAATATTACTTTACGGAGTCGAGTCCTGGACACTAAATAAAGCAACAACAAAAAATATTGAAGCCTCTTAATAAGGCTATATCGACGTATCTTGCGGATATCTTGGAAAGACCGGGTAACAAACATCGAAGTCCTCCGCAGGATGAAGAAACAGAAGGAGATCATGGACACCATCAAAACCCGCAAACTCCAACATCTAATATTTAATTAGAATAAAGAATATTTTCTATATTAGAAATATAGAAAATATGGAACGAGGACAGATACGCCATGTTACAAGCCATCAGTCAAGGCAAGATACACGGCAAACGACGGCCGGGACGGAGGGAACATCCGAAATCGGATAAGCACATGAAGAAGATTTATTGAATCACATTAAACCACGTTAACATGTTCAAGTCACATGAAATTGAATTTAGTTGCAGTGAATTATATTGACAGCGTTACGAAAATAAACAAATTCAGGTCATCCAATGTTGAATTTCCAAATAGTATACATTGACGACCTTTTTGCAACCTAGTTGGCGTTGTTTTCTTTTTGTCATGTTGGACAAACTGATTCAGTGATACATCTTTAACAAGTTACAGATGTTTTATACAGTTCAATAAAGGTTTTATGAAGATTACTGAAAATTTATAGAATAATCAATGAAGATTCCAAATTTTGCCAAAATTTAGGAAAATGTTATGGTCAGATTGCCAACTCCAACTTCGTCGTCGAGTTTTGCTGAACGCTCCATATAAAATATTGGTTTGTATGAAGATTACTGAAAATTTATAGAAGAATCAATGAAGATTCCAAATTTTGCCAAAATTTAGGAAAATGTTGTGGTCAGATTGCCAACGCCAACTTCGTCGTCGAGTTTTGTATAAAATGTTATATAAATACAACGGAAGTTAATTATTTTTTCGTGTCGATGTCTATTAGATGTGTGTCTGTATGTGTCTGACCTATGTAAACATTTTAATGTATTGACATCAATAAAATATTATTATTATTATTATTATTATTATTATTATTATTATTAGACATTTGCTTCCTACCACATTGTCAGATTTATAATTTTTTTCACTACTAGCTTTTAAAGATATCATTATTATTTTTATTTTACTGCATATTCGAACCCAGAAATAATTTCCATTTTAGTCAAATTATTAATCAAACTGCCAAAAATTATACAACTGCAACAAAAATAATTTAAACTTTACATCTGGCAACAATGTTATTTAACAAAATATAACCTCATAATGAAAGCAACTGTCCTAAAAAAATTTGACAAGTTCCATTGGGAAATTCAGTAATTTCCGAAACACTACCAACAAAATTACTAGATATTCATAAACTCCCCTGACGCAAAAACATCGTGAATGGAGAGTACAAATTTCCAAAGTTGTTCATTTGAAATCTCAACACACATTAAACAGATTAAATCTATCATATTTTCTACTGCAACAATCTAAATCTGTTAAATTTTCATTTGCAAGTATCAAAATGTGCCATTTTTAAAGTGGAATAATCTAAATCTGGCATTTGCATCTGCAACTATCATAATCTATTGAGTTTTTATTTATAGCTGTAATTTGCAATAACATCGCCGAAACAAGCCAAACATTCACACTGAAATTACCAAATCTGTTTTATTTTCAATTGCATTTGTCCAATTCTATCAATTTATCTACACAACTATTTAAATACTAAGCTGCAGAAGTAGAATTCGTTGAAACTTTTATTGCTGTTGCCAAAAGATTCAACTGCAATTTTCCAAAACCGTCATATTATCGTCTAAAACTGTTGTAACCTTTTCACCTTTTAGCAACGGAACTCGTCACCTCAATTTCAGCTACAATTTCAGAAAAAGTAAAGTCAATTTCAGAAAAAGTACCTAATATCAAATTCAGAAAAAATTGAATCAATTTCAGACAAAGTAAAATCCATTGCAGAAAAAGCAACATCAAATTCAGAAAATGTAATTTCGTCTTCAGAAGAAGCAATTTTAATTTCAGACTGTTTATATAGTAGACTGCTAGAGTGAATAAAACTAAATGAACTGTTAAACAGAAGTTTTGTATTTCAATAATGGAAAATCACAAAATGATATTGGAAAGCGCTAAAGAACCGTCTAAACCGAATTTCCCGAGTAATGCAAGAAACTGAAGCAGGAGGAAATCGTAAGTTAGGCAGATATTGTATTTAAAGTAAAAAATTCTCTACTTCTTTACTTTTGGTTCTGGTTTCTGTGTTTAAACCATCATCACGCAAAAATGTCAGAATTTTAGTCCTAACCACCAAAAACTGTTTCAAATGAAAATTTTAACAAAATTAAGGAAGTACAGAATTTTTTAATTTAAATTGACAACCTTAATATGAGATACATAAGAAATATATTGTATTATAAAAATTATTAATAATGTACCTTATGTATTGTACTGAGTATTCTTAACTAAGTTGTAAATACTAGGAAATTTATCCAAGATAATATTTTTTAAGCAAAAACAATTCTGAATGGACATTTTCGGAAATCAAAGTTAATGTTTCTGAATGTGATGTTATTTTTCTGAAATTGATTTTACATTCTCTGGAATTGATTCTAGTTTTTCTGAAATTTAAGTTGAAAAGGTATAGGTTTTTTTTAAATATTAATTACCACTGTCAGGGTATTACTATTTTATTATACTTGACTAATCACATCCATTTATTGTAATGGCCACGTGAAATAAAGAATTGAATTGAAGATCTGCAAAATTTTCTGAAAGTGTTCTTCAAATTTCTAACAATCAAGATTTGTCGTTTCTATAGCTACAATATTAAGAATTCATATAACTTGCAACTTTGATCATATTTTTCATGTTGTTACTTTAATATACAGATAGTTTATAAAGTTTCAAAACCTGGATTTATTTTGTCACCTGTAGGAATTTGCAAAAATCGCTTGAACACGTCAAAATGATTTTGTTAAAAGAAATATTTTGAGACTCTTTTCATTTTTCAACCTCTCTCTGTTTTGAATTTATAACGTCAGAGCCTTTTTTTTTTTTAATGCAACCCCCTCCCTTTTTCATTGGATTTGGATAGATCATATCATTCTAATTTAAGAAATATGCATATGTTTGACTTTTCTGGCTAACATTTGTCAGGATGTTGATTTTTAAACGTAAAAAATTAATTAAAAATATGTTAACTACAACTAACCAAATCTGCCTAACTGTACTCTCCAAATTTGTTAAATGTTCAATCAATATCGGCCAAATCTTAACACATGGAGTTATTAAGAGATTTTGGTAGAGGCATCTGAAATTTTGATAGTTTTTAACGATTTTAATTGAAAATTTAACATATTTGAAGAGTTCCGTGGAAAATATGTTAGGTTTTGACAGTCGAAGTTACAGATTTTCAAACAAAATCGTCCAAACTGTACACTTTTTTGTTTCTTCGATTATATTCAAGTACCCCATTTTACTACATTAGTCTAATGTTATGTAAAAACTCCTAAGACATAATATATCAAAGAGTACCGATTTGTAGAAATGTCAGTGTCATTTTGAATAATAAATAATAAACTTTCAATAACTCGAACTAAAAATTTAAAAGATGAAGAGGTAGTAATATGGATGATATCGAAAATATGCAAAGTACACCACCAGAGATAAAAGAGATACAAGTAATCAATCCATGATTACAGAAAAATCAAAAAATACATACGAAGGGACGTATATTAAATATATTTCATGGACAATGAAGATTAAAGCAGAAAGATACACTGAAAATATGTTCTTAGCCTATTATGTTTACCTAAGTGAGACAGAAAATAAAAATAATTTCACGCTATGGACTACTTCATGCTTAAAGCTAAGATAAATTTGAAACACGGAATAAAATTAAATGAGCAGGTAAACAAAACTTACAGCTTTCTTAAAAACCAGTGCTTAAAATTGTCAAATTCACTAATGTAGTATTTATTAATGATTTATTAATAAAATGTCAATTAATTTTCTCGTAGAAAAAATAGTATATGTAACTCGGAGTTGATTATACTTCCGTCACTATTCGGACTCGGCTTACACCTTGTCCGAATATACCTGATCTCAATACAATAATGAATGCATTCAACTCCTAGTTACATAATCTACTATTACCACTCTAGTTGTGAAATTATTTCTAATTTCGATCACTATTCGGACTCTGCTTACACCTCGTCTGAATATATCTGATCTCAATACAATAATAACTGCATTCAACTCCAAGTTACATAATGTACTATTACCTACTCTAGTTGTGAAATTATTTCAAATTTTTCATATGACAAATATGATATTTTCTATAGCAACTATTAAAATCTGTAAAACTTTCTACGACTGTGATAATCTACGTTTGAATTTCGTTGATGACATTGACGTCTATAGCAGATGGTATTAATGCAACAAATGCCAACTATCTCCATGTTCAAATGACATCTACTTGTACCTCCCATGTAAAATGAAACTAATTGTTTCTTATTTTCTTTTTATTTCCACATTGCGGTGCAGGTATAATATAAAACACCGTATGATATACGTGCATAAGGGCCTTTCAAGTACTGCGCTGTTAAAAGCACTCCGCTTTGCATGGTGCTCTTAAACCCGGGAAGCATACTTGAAAAGCTCTCTTATGCACGTGTATCATAATATACTACTTTGTCTACAATAAAATTATGCATAAATAATAGTGAAACAATTGAAATGCTTACTATGTAAGACCAAGTTTGTTTACCCCAAATATATAATAATATACATATACGATATTTAATAATATACATCTCAAGCATTTTGGGCTTATATAGAATAATTTAATCGAATTTTAACAATCGGCTATTATTTTTTTTAGATATATGAATGGATATAAAATTATGCAGAATAACGTGAATCGCATTATGAGCGAACGACCCCATCTTACATGGAAATCGTTTTTTTTAGTATCGTAATCGAATTTTTGCTCTGAAAATAGATTTATGTCTAATCCATAATTCCTTATTCCGCTTAAGCCTTCAAACGTCTCTCCGCATTATGGAAATTTATGAGTGTATAAATTGTATTCCTGCGCTCTTTAATTTATTTAATAAATTGTGATGTCGTGGCCTTTTATTAATCCGATGTGTATTACCTTATAAATAGCGGAAATGATTACTAGAAAATTGGAAATTATAAACCTAGAATGTTATTGTAATAATAATTAATAATATTTTTGAGGTCATTGTGTGATTATAATAATTATTATAATAGTATTAATAGTAATTATAATAATACATAATATTATTATTCTAGCATTGTTGCTTTTTTTTTATTTGTTCACTTAACGAAGCCCTATTTCTGCTATAAAAATAATATTTACATTATGAGATATTCTCATTATATATAATTCCTATCGCAAACAGTACAAACAAAATGTCATAAACTCTGTAAGAAAATAAATTAGCGCAATATGAATGTTACTCGCCATAAACTTACCCCCTCAATTCAATTATCGGTTGTAAATTTGCCAAATCACCGTTTAAATTATATCAAAGTCACGCAACAAACTAATCAATTATGTAGATTCGATACAAGTGATTGCGCCTCAAATGAAACAAAATTAATTTAATTCATTGCCATCGATAAAATGTAAAATCAGGATTCTCCTGAAATTAAATATTAGTGTCATTTAAATAAAATAAGCAACTATTATATTGTTTAAAAATGAATATTTGCGAACGGTATTAGTTTCAACAAATTAACTTGTAAAACTAGCAGCCATATATTTCGTGTATGTATGTGTATTTAGTTAGCAGTAGTAATTACCTTATCAGTAAACCATTGCTATCAAAACGAAGAGAGATTAATTTTAATTATGCCTTTGCAATAAAGTAATTAATAAATCGACGGAACTGTCATATAATTTTATTATGGGTGGTACGTTTATAACTCGGAAAACTGCCTGCTCAATTATTGTTTTCCTGCAGTGCAGGTGATTGTCTGAGCTGTCTTGATGGTGATACTATTTTACAAGCATTTATTGCATGTACTGCCAGCTTGGGACGGAATAACTTCATCGACCTATTTCTAAACACTGTGTGGAGGTAATATTTTAAAAACTTTAATTCAACTATGCAATAACCGTATATATTTATTCGGTAGTAAATAGATAAAGCTTTTATGCAACAATAAACAACATGAAATATCAGTAATGTTTATATCAAAGCAAATAGTATTTTATTACATGCTGGGTAAGAGGATTTTTACTGCCGATACAAGAGAATGACTGACGAGCCGCAGACGAGCCTGCCACCTTGTAGAGCCAGTAAAGACCATTACCCGGCGTATAATGTACAATATTTTATTTGTTTAACAGTTAATTAAATTTAGATAATAACATGATAATATAAAATATTGTCAGTTTCAAAATGTTCATAAACACAATATCATAATTTCAATCATAATTGCACTTCTATATTTAAATCGATCGACGGCAAAGTTGAAACAAATATACCAAATAATAATAATTGAATAATTTAGTTGGTTAAAATAATATAAACATGACAAGGGAGAGTATAAATTTGACAGGGCACAAGTAAAATTTTTACACTGGCTCGTGTCAACCATTAGATGCATGGTGCATGTAATGGTTACCTCACCAGGTAACTGTACAGGTTGGTTGAGTGACATTCACGCGTGTGAAATTAATAAAAGTATTGACATTAAATTAAAACAATAAATTTTCTTTTTTAATGGACTTGTCCCCTTGTTGAGTCTTCAATTGCTCCCAATTGCGGGGAATTTGTATATTTTAGCAGATTTTTACATTTGCAGATTCCAAAAATTAAAGAATATTCAGAGTGTACCATAAATCCGGAACACAACATTTGATATATTTTTTTAAATGGAACACTCTGTATATTCTTTCATTTTTAGAATCTGCTTCATGTGGACTTCACCACTCAGTTTTATTTTTAGGGATCAGATGCAATGTTGCCAAGTTATTCACATTTTAATAAAATTTTACGAAAAATCATGACGAAAAAAATTCAACAAAACCTTATTATAAGAGATCAATGAAAGAATCTGGGTATGCAAGTACCCAAATAATGTGCCAAAACATTCACAATATTTGGATGTTCTGAAAGAACAATCGAATTTTGCTATTTTCAAATGGCTAAAACATATCGAGATTGAACGTTATTTACCTATTAAAAAGTATTATTAGATGATAGTCCAATTGCTACCATTAAATAGCTCATTAGATGATCACTCAGAATATGATGCTATATACAGGGTGTTCTATTTGAAAAAAATGGAATTTTAGCCATTTGAAAATACAAAATTGTATCGTTGTTTCAGAACACCCTGTGTACTCTAAGTGACTCAAAATATTCTGTATGTTTTGGTACATTGCTTGGGTACTTGCACACGCAGATTCTTTCATTGATCTCTTAACTTAAACCAAGGTTTTGTTGAATTTTGTATCACGTTCATGATTTTTCGTTATATTTGATTTTAGTCAAATATAACGAAAATAATAAATAAATAATAATAAAATAAATAAATAGTAAATAACTTAGCGACGTTGCATCTGAACCCAAAAAATAAAAAATGATTTGTAGAGTCCACATAAATTAGATTCTAAAAATGATAGAATATACATGGTGATCTATTTGAAAAAGATACCAAATTTTGTGTCCCGGATTTATGGTACACTCTGTATACTCGAAAATAATTGAAAAAAGTAGCACATCAAGTGTCCAATAACTTCCAATCGGATATTTTCCTTGATTTTCATTAGTCTAGCAGCAATGGTCCGAGCGAGGATAAGTGGGCCACCCTGTATGTGGCCACGTTATAATCGTGTGTTAATAAATTATTATTTATTGACATTTTACTGCAACTATCAAAATATTTTCAACTGTAAGTATGTAGTTTTTAGCACTAGCTGTGAAAATTTCTAAAAATATGTTAACTACAACTAACAAAACAGTACTCTCCAAATTTGTTAAATGTTCAATCAAAATCGTCCAAATCTTAACAGGTGGAGTTATAAAGATATTTTGATAGATGCAGTTGAAATTTTGATAGTGTTTAACGATTTTAATTGAAAATGTAACATATTTGAAGAGTTCCGTGGAAAATATGTTAGATTTTGACAGTCGAAGTTACAGATTTTTAAACAAAATCGTGCAAATCTGTACACTTTTTTTTTTCTTCGAGTGACATATAATTGACAAATTATTTAATTGTGTCGCCTATATTCAAGTACGCCATTTTACTACATTAGTATAATGTTATGTAAAAACTCCTAGGACATTATATATCAAAGAGAACTGATTTTTTTCGTTATATTTGATTAAAATGTAAATAACTTGGCGCCGTTGCATCTGATCCCAAAAAATAACAATGATTTGTGGAGCCCACATAAATTAGATTCTAAAAATGAAACAATATACATAGTGATCCATTTAAAAAAGACACCAAATTTTGTGTACCGGATTTATGGTGTTTATCAAGTGTCCAATAACTTTCAATCAGTTGTTTTCCTCAATTTTCATTAGTCTAGCAGCAATGGTCCGAGCGAGGATAGGTGGGCCACCCTGTATATAGTATAATAATTATACATTTAAAATAGTGGCAATCAATTGAATTCAAATAAACAGTTCAGGAAAAGTGTCATCTTCTGGATTCTTTGCCGACTTTTTCTACTGCTTTTTGAAACAATTTCAGTGAGATCATTCCAAACTCCTGGCGCAGATTTTCAAGCCATGGAAAAACGTTTAAACTCATTTTTCAATCTGCTGATTCTTGTTATGATCTTCTTGTTTCTTACGTTCCAGGCTCCTTCGACTTGTTCCTTTTTTGAGGTTTTTCCTAGCTCGCCGAGTTGTCACTCAACCGTTTATTGGCGCTCCTTCTACCATTTGATAATTTATCTCTTACAATTTGCATCAATCTGGAGTTTCTCATTCTGTTTATATATTGCTCTCATTTTTGTACTACTGTATGTTGCATTATCCTCAGATACCATTGATTCATTGTTTGACTAGTATCTATTTTGCTGAAACAATCTCCTGAATGTTTTCATTTCTGCAGTTGTACGAGATATCTTGTTGAACGAAATACATTGTACGAAACTGAAACATATACTACAAATATTATCTTTAAATGTAATTTATTATGATTTACTCAACTGTCCAGAAACAGGAAAATATGGAGGGACATCGTAAGAAGAGAGAGATAACCATAACGTGGACCATGATCACGACTCCTTTGGAAAGCGGAAAACTGAAGAAGAAGAAGGAAGAAGAGGAAGAAGAAGACTCAAATATAGTACGGCAACTAGTTTTTTTTTTCGTTTTCACTAGGACATGAAAAAAAACTTAACGAGCTTTTATTGTGAAACGATATCTCTTAGTATTCATCCACATTCCGTCCATTTTTCGGCCCCTTTTGAGCTTTATCTCCTACCTCCACACGTGCATCGATTTATTACAACCATCTCCATGACAATGGCCGTGCCGATGTTTAAATTCCCTGCCGGTCACCAGTTACGAATATGTCCCGACAGACGAACAGTCGTCCTCCTCACAAGTAGTATCAAGAGTCGTAGAGGATGGCACGCAGATGATACCAAAATTAACGTTTAACCCCCGCAAGAATGGAACAGGAAAAGGAGGGCGCGAAAGGTAGGTGGTTTTGCCCTTTTCGTCCCTTAAACGCGGCCGCGCTAATGACATGCGTCCCACGATGTAACCTATAAAGTTGTCAAAGTAATAGCTCTTAGAGTTTAATTATGCTTAGATGGGAGATTTTCTGGTATCCTGCGAAAACGTCAGGTGTGAACTAGTTGGTTTTTCGTTGTGGTTGAATTTAAATTAATATTTAACTTGTTCTGTAACCTACTTGACGTTTCTGAGGGCATTCTGTTGACAACTGGTAATACGTTATCAAGTTACACTCCAAAGTCGTGATACTGTTTATAAAATTTAAAAAAAAAACTTATATTTTCATTGCTTTGGGACATGCACATAGATTATTTTTAAATGAACCATAAACTTGTACGAAACTTTGCAAACGCATAATAATATTGCAATATCAAAGGTTAGTGTTACGCATATCAGCATAGATTACTCCTATAATACGTATAACTTATACTATTTACTATGTTCTGTGAACAAATAAATTAAATGGTACAATTCTATATGAATAACTTACTTTTTATGTTATGTGCATTGGTCATAGCCATAAGATATAAATCTGTAGGTTTGTGGTAAAGAGGTTCTCTACAACAAATCTTCAGATTTTCATCTGAAGGTTATAAAGAAGTTATCTACTACAAACCTTCAGATTTATATCTAAAAGTTATAAAGAGGTTCTCTACCACAAACCTTCAGATTTATATCTTGCAGCTACGATGAATGTGTAGGATTAACTGTTGCCCAGACCGTGAGGTCCCAACTAGTCAGCTTCAGAATTGGTAACACTTCTTCCTAAATGAGCTAAGGTTTTCTACAATAAATCTTCAGATTTACATCTGAAGGTTATTAAGAAGTTATCTACTACAAACCTTGAGATTTATATCTGAAAGTTATAAAGAGGTTCTCTACCACAAACATTCAGGTTTATATCTTGTAGCTATGATGAATGTGTAGGATTAACTGTTACCCAGACCGTGAGGTCCCAGCTTCAGAATTTGTACTTCTTCCTAAATGAGCTAAGTGAAGTACCTGGCTACAAACTTTTTTTCTTGAAAATTTGCAAAATTGCAAATACTTCTGTAGGTTTGTGGCAAAGAGGTTCTCTACAACAAACCTTCAGATTTATATCTGCAGGTTGTAAAGAGGTTCTCTACCACAAACCTTCAGATTTATATCTGAAGGTTAAAACGAGGTTATCTACCACAAACCTTCAGATTTATATCTTGTAGCTATAATGAATGTGTAGGATTAGTTGTTGCCTAGACCGTGAGGTCCCAGCTAGTCTGCTTCAGAATTTGTAACACCTCTTCCTAAGTGAGCTATCTCGCTACAAACTTTTGTTCTAGAAAATTTGCAAAATTGCAAACACTACACTTGAAAATCCACCTGTGATTTGATGATATTGTAATACCATAAGAGCATCCTGTATCCGGAACGGATCTCAAATTCCAGGAGTCCATTAATCGTGTCACGAAAATAATTACTTTTTTAAGGGGTGCTTATTTTTGTGCATTGGCTAATTAAAAACCTGGGATCTAATAGATAAAGATGTTGAAGAAGATAATACCTAATACGTTATAATTATAAATGAAAGTTTTGAAGTCGATACTTTCGAATTTTGAATATTGCATTCAGATGAAAAAATGTAAGAATTATTTGATAAAGATGGGGAACACAATCAAAATTGTGATAATTTTGTATCCCTAAGATATTATTAAATATAACAGCAAATGCAAGTAATATATTATTATTTATATTTTTAAAGGGTGCTTATTTTCGTGCATTGGCGAATTAAAAACCTGGGATCTAATAGATAAAGATGTTGAAGAAGATAATACCTAATACATTATAATTATAATTGAAAGTTTGGAAGTCGATACTTTCGAATTTTGAATATTGCATTCAGATGAAAAAATGTAAGAATAATTGGATAAAGATGGGGAACAAAATCAAAATTGTGATAATTTTGTATCCCTAAGATAGTATTAAATATAACAGCAAATGTAAGTTATATCTTATTATTTATGTGCATTTTTACTAGTTATTATTATAATTACTATCAATAGGCCCTTTACCTTTCGGTGTGGGCTATATATGTTACATATCTTACATTACATTATATGTTATATTAGATTGTTTTGTTATGTACTTGCAAATTCTTTCCACTCTCTTCTGTTCTTTGCCATTTCTCATGCTTGTTTCACTGTCTTCCCTCTGCTGTTTATTATTTCTTCTATTTCGTTGTCCAATTCTTGTCTTGGTCTAACTCTTCCTCGTTTCTTTCCTGTTTTTGCTACCCAGATTACTTTTGTTTGATTCGTATTTTTCATCCTAATTAGATGTCGCCGCCAGTTGAGCTGCTTCTTTTCTATAAACTTTTCTATTGATTCTATTTCCAATTCCTCTCTGATGTCTATATTTCGTATAATGTCTTTTTTCTTTACTTCTCAGATATTTCATTTCTATTGCCTGTAATCTACTATTATCTCTCTTTGTTAGCTTCCACGTCTCGCTCCCATATGTCAAAATCATTCTGTATATAGTTTTGTATATATTCATTTTTGTCTTTCTGCTTATCTCTTTCTTGTTAGTAAGTATATTATTCACGGCATAGTGCGTTTTTATTGTGTTGTTTTTTCTGTTGCTTAATTCTGCTTACATTTTCCCGTCTTCTGTAAGTTCTACTCCAAGGTATTTGAATTGCTCCACTTGTTCAATCTGGTCCTGTCTTATCTGCACATTTATGTGTTCTTTCCGTTTTCCTATTATCAGTACTATTGTTTTGCTGTAGTTCATCTTCATGTTTTATTTCTCTAGGTGTTTATTCCATACGTTAATGTTATGTTGCAGGTTCCTCTCACTTTCTGCTATCACTACCACATCATCGGCGTATGCTCCTTCTGATATTTTAACCATTTGCATGTATTTGTATCCTACGTTTGCTTTTATTATTTCTGTTTTCGTGCTCTTCATTATTTCATCCATACATAGGTTGAATAGTATTGGGCTGAGAGCTCCTCCTTGTCTTAGTCCATTATTTGTTTTAAAAGTTCTTGAAGTTTGCCCCTTGTATATTATTGCATTACTGTTGTTGTTATATATATTCTGTATTATTCTACTTATTCTACTATTTATTCTGTATTTAACTATCCTATTTTCTATTCCTCTCTCTTTTAGTATAGTTTCTCTCTTGGGGTCATGTCAAACGTCGAGGTCTATGAATCCCAGATATGTATTTTTACTAGTAATCTTCCCAATTATATTATCCAATCTAGATGCATATTTGTGTATACTAATTCTGGATGAATATTGAACACTTACACGGTTTCCTCTCGAATCAATATATTAATATCAATATCCATAGGAATGATTAGAAACTGTTGCTGGGATCCGTTCCAATTCGTACTAAGTTTCCTTTTTTTATGTCGGCTGGTTTATAAATAACTTACGGGTTGCACGACCCAAAGTCGTATAACTTCAAATGTATATAAGTATTTTTACCACTTACATTCAGAATCCATAAAAACTAACATTTGTATCATGTAACCCTACGAGAGGAGTGATGTATTTACAAGGTATGATAAGTATTAAGGGCGAAACCTAACGATGTTTAGCTTCAATAGTTACTTAGAAATTAATATGTATTCTGAGTCATTAAGATATCATATCTTAGATATAAGATATAATTGGGATATTCACATCAGGCTCTTGAAACATCGAACTGACCTCCAAAGTTAATCATTTTCTTTACTTTCATCAAATAATATGCCCATTTTTTTTTTTTAATTATACATTTTTTTTACTACTGATACCCAATTTTGATGATTTAGTATTTGATATTTTCTGTTATTTATACTCTGAGCACAACAAAATATTTAATATATTAGAAAATTTGTTCTCATAGCGGACTATAAAACTAAATAAGCTCATTTCTGGAATTTGTACTTTAAAGTGGAATAAATACGATTTGTTTCGAACTACATGCATAAATTTTAAAAGTAACTACTAAACCTCCTGTAAATTGCATACATCCGAATGCAGAGCAATATATTTTGTTGGCGTGCAATTTCAACGCCTAGTGCGTTGTAAAATCAATAGTATCAATATTCGTAGAAATTATGAGTTGCTGGATTCCGTTCCAATTCGTACTAAGACTATTTTTTGTGCCTATTAAATATATAAATAACTTTTTAAATTAATATTTATTATCGGTGCACACATTTTAATGATTCTTTATGATTTCCCTTTTATAAGCTTTAATTATCCAGTAAATTCTATAAGTGATTTGATTATTGAAGTTGTGGTAAATTCATATTTAGAGAGATTTGAACAATTTAAAAATAAAATGCATTGCGATAGAATCAAACAACCAGTCAGAGCCTTAACTCACGTGACTACAAATATATATAATATATATAAATTTTACATTATTTTAATTAATTGTGTAAAAAGTAGGCAGCCAATTATCTCCTGAATGTAAAGTGTTTGGCGATGTACTTCACAGTCAAGAATCGTCGGCTAGTTGATAATTTTAAATTTTTTAGTCATTATGAGGACGATTTCAATAATTCACAAGTCGTTTAGATGGTAAAGTTATTAAAAGTACGGCGTAAACTATAATTTCCATAAATTTTATGTACTACTTTCTGGAAAATTTATTTTTCTTCAAACGTCAGAAATTGATGTCATTATTTAACTCAGTTGACTGTGGAAAATGTCACATTTCCGCCTGCGGAAGTTTTACTTCTCCTTTCCCACTCGGGGGAAGGGAAAGTGTTGTCATGGCAACATTAAATAAAGAACGCGAAGCAATACTATAAATTTCATCATATAACAATTAAATATATCAGTGTTTTGCATTTTTTTTCTATTTTCTGGTAGATATACTGCTTTCACTAACAATACATTAAATATATAAATGGTTTCTTCAACAAAAATTATCACTGTCACTGTCAAATGTTGAAATAGTTTCTGTCAAGAAAACAGAAAACCATACAAAGCATTCTTTCATATTAAATTTATTTGCAAAAATTATATATCAAAATTACGAGTTTTCGTATTTTGCAGTACGTTTAAAGAAAAAAGAGTATATTTCACTTGGAGGCGAAGTGACTTTTCATGGCTTGCCTTCTATTACGCGCCGAACGAAGTGAGGTGCGCAAACTTAGGCGCGCAATGTCTCATTTCTCCTCCGCGTGAAATAATATACTATTTCCTGTGCAAAATTGCCTTCATTGGTGTTTAAGTAAAACAGAAAAATCAAATGTAAATCTTGCATTTTAAAGTATAGATCAATATGCATAAAAATCTGAAATGAGTGCTTACAATTCACTTAAGAAAAGATAAATCCATTATTAAGGTTTAAATAATATCCCATACTTTATTATCTTACTGTTGCTTATATATTTTGCATATTATTTTGCATATGCCAAATAATTGCATCTACGTATTATTATTCCTGGGTTCATGTTTTACCTACACCTTGTTTATTTGTTTGAAATCTATTTAAGACCTTGCCGAAAAACACCAACTAATAAAAATAAAACCAATATATTCATATTTATTGCATTTAATAAGTTCCGTCCTATTTTATTATAAGTCTAAATATAACAATGATTATTTAGAAATTTGCTAGTGAACACGGTAATTTAACAAGAGCGGCGACATCTGCCTCTGAAACAAAAATCATTAGTTGTACTAATAGTTATGTGACATTTTAAGCAAATTACTAATAAAAATTACTTATTTAAATTGATTCCTAGCTTAATACTTATTAAAAGCTACTTCAATTGATTTCAAGTTTAATATTTGCAAAAAATACCTTTATAAAGTCCAATGCAAAATTTAAACGTCATATCACATAGATTCGGAAATTCTATAATTTGGCCATTATAGAATTTGACACAAATTGGAGTAAAATCTCTTGTGCATGGCACTTTTCTGCACTCTTCGATTGTACCTGCAGCTACCAGTACAACTAGAACACAGTTAACAATTTTAACGTTAAGTTAATTGTCAGTAACATATATATTAATGCTTACCTAGCAAACTGAAAATGAGGAACGCTTTCATAATAGTGGACTGAAACAAACATAATGGTATATGCATAATATGTTAACAAAATATTACCATTGGTAATACTATTAAATTGATCATGTAGTGTCATGATATGTAA
This sequence comes from Othius punctulatus, assembly GCA_951805005.1. Taxonomy (NCBI): domain Eukaryota; kingdom Metazoa; phylum Arthropoda; class Insecta; order Coleoptera; family Staphylinidae; genus Othius; species Othius punctulatus. The sequence goes on from OX638142.1 coordinate 54,528,314, forward strand.
TGCTAGAATTTTTGTGAATATACGTAAGTCTTAAAAATATTTGGGGAATGTCGATATTGGCAGTGATGACTTGTGTATAAAACGAAAGCGGATATGTAGAATTGTTGCTAAATTGGTATGTTAGCCTTATAAAGTTTAATTGTAATTATGAAATCAAGCAAATATTCAATATGAAGCTGCCATTTAGGCATTCCAAAATCACCTACATAATTAATATATAAGAACTTCTGAATATTGATTACAGAATATCAAGTACACTAATCAGATATGCCGAACTTAATTTTAAGTCAAGCTTTTCACGATTGGTTTCACTAAGTTTACTTTAGCTATTCTACGCTAATAATTATTTTCGTTATGGCATTGTGCCAACTTTAACTTAAAGTAACTTTAATTCATGCCACAAAAGTGACATTAATTTCAAAATTGACTAAAAGTTGTTAAAATAGCTGAAAGACTTGATACAACGGTGATGATAAAACTGGACTACAAACGGTTCAAGATACAGCTCACACAGAAAATGAGATTTTTTAGGAGTTAGGAGATAACCTAACCTAACCTAACGTTAATTTGGCCATTAAGTATTTGTCAATTAATTGTCTACTTGACAGTACTTATAAAAAAATATTAAAATCTTTATTAATTACATACATGGGTATTAAATAATAAACGTAATAATTATTAATATTTGTGGTACTACTATTTCTGCATCATTTCATTACAGAGTATTAAAACATATTGTACGCCCGTGGATCGAGGACAAGCCCTTTGAAGGCGATACTTGAGCCCAATGACCACGACACGCAACTTTGCAACAAAAAGTGGACTGTAATGTAATATTTTGTGAGCGAGCCACGGGGTTAGCTTATACTTGCTACCACCTACCTTTGATCGACCAGAAGGGCGGCGTCACTTGACTATTGGATTCGACACTATTGCCGGACACGTGCTAGACATTGTTCTCTTCTCTCACTATTTTCTGTGTGTCCTCTTCGACGTACGTTTCGAGACTCTTCTTCCGTGAGCCCGGGTGTCGCGCGAAATACAATTATCGCACGCGCACTTAAGTCGCGTACCGGTCGCTCACAATTACAATATACAGGGTGGACGTCCGAACATACCGTCCACCTTGGAATATCCTATTCCAAAACAAATTGTTCATTCTAGCAACAACAAAAATTCAAAATTAAAGAATCCACCACAACCGACTAAGCCCCAAACAAAGGAGATAAACCGGTTGGAAACGGTTCATCGACGAAAACTAATAAACCAAAACAAAATTCGATAATACCAAAACTAACTCTCATTAGTTACACACTCCGTACGAGTAGTATAAAATTCCGGAACTAAATAACGTAACAACAACGAAAGGGGTGTTACAATTCGTAACAAATAACAAACCAAAACTTATGTTTCTATATAACCATATAACAATATCCTAGGGTGCTAGGCGATAAGTTGGCTATATTTGGACAGGGATATAGGGTACAGGATCAATCGAACTTCACTCCGCCCGGGCGATAGGGGAGACTTCGCGAAGGAAGGTAGCCCTTAAGTGGATAGGCATGTCAGGATACGACACCCTAGGTTCCCGTACATCCCTATTTATACCTAGACTTCAGAAGACCCAGGCAAGGGGCATAATTTTACCACCGCTCGCCTAAGGACACCAGTTGCAGTTTTAACATCAGCAACTCTAACAACTCCATCTCTTCCAGCGTATACGCTTAATACACGGCCCAGTCGCCAGGAAAGTGGGGGTAGATTGTCATCCTTTATGAGGACCATGGTACCAACTGCTAAATTTGCAGAAACTTTGGTCCATTTTGTCCGTTGTTGGAGCGTGCATAAATATTCCTTGTACCATCTCTTCCAAAAGGAACTAACGATGTGTGAAAGTAACTTCCAACGAGTAGTGCCAGTTCCCACAGATGACTCTGGTTCCATTAACGTCGTAGGAGATTCGAGTAATAAAAAATGGCCTGGAGTTAATGCTTCCAAATCATTGGGGTCCGATGACATCTGAGTTAGTGGGCGTGAATTTAATGTATTTTCGACCTGTATCAGTACCGTATTAAATTCTTCATACGTCAGAAATTGATTTCCAATGGTATGTGCTAATAACCGCTTAGTGGATTTAATAGCAGCCTCCCATATGCCACCAAAATGAGGACTGGATGGAGGGTTGAGATGCCATTGAATGCCTCGATCCGCTAAATGCCCACCTACTTCTCGTTTATTCTCGTCTGACAACAACAACTGAGCCCATGCTTCAATTTTGCGTTTTGCACCAACAAAATTTGTGCCGCAGTCACTGTATATGTGCGCTACCGTTCCTCGACGTGCAACAAAGCGTCTGAGTGCGGCCAGAAATGCTTCCGTGGTGAGCTCCGATACCAACTCTAAGTGGACTGCTTTTGTAGCGAGGCACACAAATAAACAAATATATGCCTTGTATCTTTTGGCATTCCTAATTTTTCCTAGTGAAATTTCGAATGGTCCCCCAAAATCTATTCCTGTAGCCATAAATGCCTTTACGGATGCCAAGCGCGCCACAGGTAAATCCCCCATAATAGGTTGCAATGCCGTCGGCCGGGTACGGAAGCACTGGAGACACCGTTGTAACCGACGACGGATCACATCACGACCAGAGATTATCCAATATTGACCTCGTATAAGACAATGTAGATTTTGTGGTCCCGGGTGCATGTAAGCCTGGTGATAGAAATCTACTATAAGATTTGTCACATGTGATGATTTTGGTAGTAAGATTGGGTGGCGGCGGCTGAATGAAACTGGAGCATGATGTATTCGCCCACCGACTCGAATCAACCCATGGGAATCAATGAAGGGGTTAAGATTGCGTAACCGAGATGACACAATTTTTCCCTCTCGAATAGATGACTTTTCCCGTCTAAATTCGCTAGTTTGTACAGTTCTAACGCAGACTACAGTTGCTGCGGCCAATTCCTTCGCTGTTAACATACCCTTACGTCGAGGTCCAGTTTTTTGCGAATTATGTGAAAAACGTAGGATCCATGCTACTACTCTCCTCGTCGTCGTCCATGAGGAGAATCGTTCAAAGGGGAGGGTTTCGTCTTCTAGAGGAGTTTGATTCCAATCCAAACCCAACTGCCACAGATATTGCATGATCCATTTTCCCATAAATGTGACAGGAGCTATATATCCCATTGGATCAAATAGCTTACAGATATCCGATAAAATGGCTCTTTTTGTGAGATGATTTGGGCTAACGACAACTTGATACGACATGCTATCCGTAGAAGGGTCGCACACTAATCCGAGAATTTTGGTGAATGCATTCGGATCATCCCCAAATACGAGTGATTTACGGGATATTGCACAATGATCCTTTGGCAATGCTTCTAATACTTCCGGACAATTGCTCATCCATTTTCTAAGGGCAAATCCTCCTTGATTCAATAATTTAATTAGCTGAGACTGTAAATTCAATGCATCTTTTACAGTCGGTACGGACATAACAAAATCGTCCATGTATGTACACTCTAATATCGCAGCGATAGCGTCAGGTAGGTTGGCACCTTCATCCAGAGCTAATTGGTGCCGAGTTCTTATAGCGAGGAAAGGAGAGGCAGATATGCCATAAACGACGGTGGACAAACAATATTCTTTTAACGGTTCCGATGGATCCCATCGCCATAATATTTTCTGAAACTGATGGTGCTTCTCCGCTAGTCGAATATTTCTATACATTTGCTTTATGTCTGTCACTACAACTACCTGATAAATCCTAAACTTAATCAATATGTCTACGATATTCAATTGCAATTTAGGTCCAGTATGTAGGATTTCATTCAGTGATGAGCCATGTTTAGTTTTCATGGATGCATCGAATACGACACGAAATTTTACTATATTATCAATGGCTGTGTCGTCAGTACGCTTGAAGATACAGTGATGTGGTATGAAGTACGATGACCCACATCCCTCTTGAGAAGGTGGTGCTAGACTCATATGTCCTTGCTCAATATAATCCGTCATAAACGCATTGTACTGCAACCGTAGCTCAGGATACCTGGTTAGCTTTCGTTCTAATAACTGAAATCGACGCAAAGCTAACTCGCGACTGTCATTCAGAATGAGAACCGAGGACAAAAATGGTAACTCGACAACATATGTACCATTACTCGAGCGAGAGACCGTTCTCTTGTAATGTTCTTCGCACTCCTGTTCAGTAGGGCACGATACAGTTACTGAAGGGAGTTCCTCTACTTGCCAAAACTTCCGAATCAGATTATCCGTATCATTTTGCAGTGTCATGCAAAATGACGATACTGACGGGTTGTTCGAACATCCCGCAGGCGGTGGCTCGATACGACCAATTAAACAATATCCCCAAATTGTAAGAAGGGCACTAGGGGTCCCTTTAGGACCGACAATAGGTTCACCGAGCGCGATATACGGGAACCACTCTGCTCCTAACAAGATATCAACATCGTGTGGTACATGGAAAGCCGTATCGGCGAGGGGTAATCCCTCCAAGTGAGGCCAATTATACTGTTCAATGTGCATAGACGGGCACTTAGTGATGTTTCGAATTTCCATAGCATCTACTTCTAAACAAATATTATCGACAGGCTCAAATGAACACTTAATTGTGCCACTAGAGATCCCTACTGGAACTTTCGCCAATCCGAATATTGGGACTTGTGCGACCTGTGGTGTCAACCCTAGTCGTTTTGAACAGTGCGCACTAATAAATGTGCCTTCACTAGCAGTATCGAGTAGAACTCGTACGCGTGTATACCGTCCAGAATGATCACGTACGTATGCTTGGGCAGTCAACAATAACACACAAGACCTAGTGGACGTTTGTAGCGATGATACACTAGGGAGGTTGCGTACTAGGGCCTCATTAACGTGCTTCACTGAATTCTCATTGACTTCGGGGGAGGGTGACTTATCCTCCGTTTTTACTTCCACAACCTCTTTATGTGGCATATGGAGTAAAGTGTGATGGCGTTGGCGACATATCCTACATGAGCCTCTAGAGTCACAACGCGCTAGATAATGACCCGGGTTTAAACAATTAAGGCACACACGCTGCCTCTTTGCGAATTCAAATCGATCGATTATGGATTTATTTCTAAATGGTGCACACTGTGCTAAATGGTGATTATCGTTACACAGTGGGCAGTGGGACAGATCCTTTGCCTTTGTCTCCGTTCGAACTACCAACGACGTAGTTGCCTTTCTAGCTGAAGTAAACCTTGCGGGGGCATTCGAGAACTGTTTCTTATTAATTATCGATTTATAATTAATAGAATCACCGCAAGATTCTATTACTCGGCATTCACTTGACAAAAACGATATAAATTGCTTCAATGTACCTACTTCACAATTACTGACGGCTTGTTCCCACTTTTCTCTCAGTACGGGCGTCAATTTATTCTTAAACAAGTGTAATAAAGGCACCGACCAACTCGCGACGTCATGACATAACGCTGATAACGCACCAGAATACTCTGTCAGCGTTGTTACGAATTTCCGCATGGATGTGGGATCACACGTGAGCGTTACGTTAAATAATTCATCCAAGTACGAACTAGTTAGTAGTTTCCTATCGTTATATCTATCCTGTAAGGTATCCCATGCAACCTGATAATTATTTGCGGTCAACGGTAGCGACGAAATTTGTGCGAGGGCGTCTCCATGCAGTGCCGATCGCAGGTACATGAATTTCTGAACGTCCGACAAATTACTATTGTGCACGGTGGACGTGTACATATCGAAGAAGTTGTGCCATTGATTTAAATCGCCATCGAATTCAACTAATTTTAATTTCGGAAGCGCGACTCCGGAGACGGCGTTTGAAGATTGCGTAATCGGACCCACCGAATGGTCGCGATTGCGATGAAACTCAGGAAATGCCATTACAATAATGGCTTTGGCATTGTAATAAGACGCTTCTACTTCTTCTATGTTTGGTTGGAGATCTTTCGGTGTTTTTAACTTATTATAACACGCCGATAATCTACCAATCGCGTCATTAAATTCCCTAAACAAATCCTCCAAGCCTTCCGACATAACTTTAAGAAGCGCTATTGACTTCTTATCATCGGGGTCGGCGTCTACCGATTGTGCGATTAATTCGATACGCAAAATCTTTCGACGGGCAGTTTCCACCTTGAATATAACTTCCTCGAGAGACGGCATGTTGCTAATTTTAAACTACAAATTGAGCGAGAAATGATAAGAAGAATAAGAAGATTGTAAAGAAACCGTCGCCGATAAATATCGACGATCACAAAACATACAACTGTTGGAATCGACCAGATTTACCAGATGTGGTGAGAGAGAGACCACACAACGACGTCAAGAGAGAACGAATGCTAGAACGATTAACAAAACGAGCGACGGGATCGAGAACTAGCGTATTAATAAGCGAAAAACTGTAATTAATACAGCGCTAATTATCACAATATAAACCGAATCCGGTTCGAAGGACCAAAATGTACGCCCGTGGATCGAGGACAAGCCCTTTGAAGGCGATACTTGAGCCCAATGACCACGACACGCAACTTTGCAACAAAAAGTGGACTGTAATGTAATATTTTGTGAGCGAGCCGCGGGGTTAGCTTATACTTGCTACCACCTACCTTTGATCGACCAGAAGGGCGGCGTCACTTGACTATTGGATTCGACACTATTGCCGGACACGTGCTAGACATTGTTCTCTTCTCTCACTATTTTCTGTGTGTCCTCTTCGACGTACGCTTCGAGACTCTTCTTCCGTGAGCCCGGGTGTCGCGCGAAATACAATTATCGCACGCGCACTTAAGTCGCGTACCGGTCGCTCACAATTACAATATACAGGGTGGACGTCCGAACACATATAATATGTTCAAATTTAACGTATTTATTTATAAACTGACCGTCAAATAATTCTAACCTATTCTAAAAAGCCATTTTCAAACTATGACAAAAGTTTTAAAAAACAGTTTCTCGCTTTGTTTTTTCTAATCCAGCTGTATGTTCATTTAGAGTCGACTCAAAGTGAATTATGAAATTTGTATTCACAATGACAATTATTTCAATTTTTCGTGTCACCATTGGTTATACCTTAAGGGTAATTATAATCAAATAGTCACCATTGATTATAATGGGGTCCGGTAAATTTACCGCCCACAATTGACCGCCAACAATTGACCGCCCGCAATTGACCGCCAACTATTGACCGCCGCATCAATTGATCGCGCCAACAATTGACCGCCCGCAATTGATCGCCATACAATTGACCGCCGCATCAAGTGATCCCGCCAACAATTGACGGCCAGCAATTTACCAGCGCATCAATTGATCGCGCAAACAATTTATAGTTTACAAATTGATCGCTGTATATTTTATCAACAGGCAGTAGTACATATCGTTTATATAAATGCATTGATCATTTCAGATTGAAAATAAGGTTTTTCTGTAGGCGTTATCTAAAAATAATTATTATTGTTATTTACAAATTAAGTGCAGCTAAAAGTTTACTTTAGTAAATGTAATATGAATCTATTTTATATTATTATAAAAAAAATAGGAATTACCTTTTAAATTACAATTTAAGCCCAGTGAAGATCTGCATGTTGGATCTGATTACCATTAATAGATGCATATCTTTCTGATAAAACCTGATTGTATAAATTTTGTGAAATATCTATAATTTTATATTCTCTTCATAAGTACTCAACATATTTCACAGTATTGAAATAGATAATGCTTGGGATTATAGGACAGTAATCCTCTGTTCAATGCATTTTAGATTTAAAATGTAAATATTGTAAATATGTATAAAACTTTGGGGTACCTACCTATTGGTGAACGGCTCAACTTAATGGGTTATTCCTTGAATGTGCCCCATTAAATGGCCGAAATGTACAGTTACGTTCAAACGTTTCCATGGACATAGTGATGTCAGAAAAAATAGCAGACTACACTTATCTGTCAAAGTTCAAAAGTGAGTATATTGTCAATGAATTTTTATACTAAAATGACCTAGAAAACGTACTGCCATTGAAAGAGCACGGATTGTTTTAAAATCAGAAGACTGTTGATCGATAAAAATGACTGCAAGGCATATTAACTTGAATAATATTTGTATCTATGATTTATATATTGAAATGTTGACTGCTAGAAGTCACAATTACAACACATCAAAAAAGTTGTCCCAGATTTATATGAACAAGTGAGTTTGAAAGTTACGTTATAACAGTGGTCCCAGATTTATTTGAACAGAACTGTACACATAGCGCAAAATAAACAAAGTGAAGAAAAAGGTTACTCAGTTTTTGATAATTTAAATAAACCTTCAGGTGCTCATTAAAACACCATATACTTTTAATTATTTCTTACCAATGCCAATGCAATGAGACCTAAATAAAAATCAGTGAAGAAAAAGCACACAACTTTACTGTTTATAATGATACTTATATTTTGTAGATTTAAAATGTAAATATTTAATGAGTAATAATTTGGCATACCTACCTATTAATGAATGGCCCAACTTAATGAGTGATTCCATGAATATGCACTCTTAAAGGCCAAAATGTACATTTAGTGCAATCAATGTGTAACAATTTGTGGTACCTGCCTTTTGATGAATGGCCCAACTTAATGAGTTATTCATTTACAACTATATTGCATTACATTTACAACATTACATTACATTTACAACTATAATTAAATTGTTTGCGCGATCAATTGATGCGCCGGTAAATTGCTAGCGGTTAATTGTTGAAGCGATCAATTGATGCGGGGGTCAATTGTATGGCGATCAAATGCGGGCGGTCAATTGTTGGCGCGATCAATTGATGCGGCGGTCAATTGTTGGCGGTCAATTGCGGGCGGTCAATTGTTGGCGGTCAATTGCGGGCGGTCAATTTTCCTAGACTCGATTATAATACCCTAAGGGGTACTTTTCTTGTATATTTAATAATAATAATCACATTTTAGCGATAATATTATTATATTTATTGTATTTATAGTATGAAATTTATAAACTCCAAGTTTCATAAATAATTTTCCTTAAAAATTAACACTACAAAATATTTAATTAAAAATTTCGTTGTTTAAATACAGTTTTCAGTATTATTAATAAAACATAGACACAGATTTACTAAGAACATAACAGCTACATGTAGTACGTCAAAATTCATTGGTATTACTGTTGCAACTGTTATTTAAAACCATAATTTAGTTTAATGATACATTTAAAACTTACATTGTGAGACTGCTGAACTACTATAAAAAAATGTGTGGAAAACTCATATTCCTGCTCTTATATATCAGGAAAATATAGATAACTGTTATCTTATTGATTTTTCAGAAATTTGTAGGTATGTAAATTTACATACATATTGATACTTAATATATGTATCAGTTTTTACATTTTTTGTCAGACCTATTGCAAATTCATTATATTTGCCGGCAAGTGACTTGATAACGTTGCTCTTAAAATATTTGTTTTTTTCTAGATTTGTTTATTATTACTGCATTGCCTGCAAATTGCATAATTCGAATACCGAGAAATTTATTGTCCACGCAATTCCAATTATGTATGCGTTATAAAATCGATAGTATCAATATTCATCGAAAGTATGACTTGCAAGACCAATTCATACTGCATTTTTTGGGTCTATTAAATATATAAATACGATTTTCAGAGTTCCATGGTAGACTTCACGGTCAAAAGCGTCACCTAGTTGATAATTTTAAACCATTTAGTTATAATAAAGACGATTTTAATAATTCACAAGTCTTTAAGATAGTCAAAATATTAAAACTATGACGAAAACTATAATTTCCATAAATTTTATGTACTACTTTCTGGAAAATTTCTTTTCCAGGGTAAAATTTCCTTAATTGATTGTTGATAGGTTCTCAAACCCATTCCGAATGTAAGTAGTTGTCGATAATATGGGGTGTAGCACTCTCAGGTTAAATAATAATTAAACTTTTCAGCATAATCACTTTATTATACATGTACTGTGAGCCATTTTCAGCAAGTATTTTATTTGTTTATAAACAATAGAGGAATATAAATATAAAAGAAATGATGTTTAAGTAAAACCGAAAAATAAAATATATTCCTTGCATTTTAGAGTACAGATCAAAATTCATAAAACTGAGACTGAGAGTATACTTTTCAGTTAAGAAATGAGAAAAAACATTATACGGTTTTATTAATTTTATTCCATACTTTATAATATCTTGCTGTGTTTATATTTTGCAGCATATTACTTTACATATGCAAAACAATTTAATCTATGTATAACAATGCTTGGATTCATGTCTTACCTACGTGTTTATTTGTTTGAAGACCTTGCCTAAAAAACAAACTTGTAAAAATAAAACCAATGTATTCATATTTATTGCATTTAATCAGTACTGTGCCATTTTATTATAAGTATAAATATAACAAAGATTATTTAGAAATTTGCTAAATCACAACTTAGTCTAAAAGCAGCGAAGACATCATCCACTAAAACAAAAATCATTAGTTGTATTATTAATTATGAAACATATTAGGTAAATTATGAAATCGATTTTTGTTTAATATTTGTTAAACATACCTCTATAACGTCCTAAGCAAAATTGAGCAGTCATATCACATTGATTTGGAAATTGAATAATTTCACCATCGTTAAATTTAATACAAATTGGACGAAACTCTCTTGTACATGACAACTTGCACTCTTGGACTGGCGCTGGCAATGCAGTTACCAGTGCAACTAGAACAGAGTTAACAAATTTAAAGTCAAGTTAATAATCGTCACTAATAGCTATTTATGATATAAGTGAATAAAGTCTAATTTTGTCCACGAAAAAACAGTTTAGCGCAAGAGGCGAATCCGAGTGCGATAATGTTTTCGAGTGGATAGCATTGCTTTATTCACGTGTATCATACAAGATTTCTTCCAATTCGTTATCAGAAATGAAGAATTTGCATGAAGTATCACATTGTCAGGTGACAACAAAAATTTCAAGGATAGTGCGAATTTACCTATTTTTTTTTAACTTTATTCACGTTGTCAATGGTTATAGTGAATGAAGTGAAAATGTAAACATTTTATTCACCCATTCGATTAAAGTGTAGTTTTAACGATGAGATTCAACATACATAATGAGCATTTTAATAATGCGAATTGGAAAAAATGTATATTATTGCTTACCTAGCAAACTGAAAATGAAAAATGCTTTCATAATGGTGAACTGAAACAAACGTTGTGTTACATGTACATTTGTTATCATAGTACATATAACTATTAAATTAATCGTGCGTATGTACAGTGTCACGATATGTATAATACTAGATTTTTTGTGAACATAACAGTCTTTAAAAAATATTAGTAATGCTCTGTATATTTGTGTTCATTTTTGTCAAGCTCAGAAGGAACTTATTTATCGTTTTGGGCGTTTTTTTGTGAATCTACTAAGAATAATCACATTTTTCATGGTAATAAATAATTGATAATTGATAAGTGATAATTTTATTAAAATTGGTATTTGTAGCATGCAGTTGCATAAATAATTTCGCTTGAAATTAATACTGTTCAATAGTAATTAAAAATGTCTTTATTTCTTTTCAGTTTTCAGTATTATGAATAATAAATATATACAGATTTACTCCGAACATAACAGCAAAATGTAGTAAGTATTCATTAATTTGGGATAAGGTAATTAAAACCATAATTTAAGTTATTTAGGTAATTCAGTATTATGAATAATAAATATACACAGATTTACTCCGAACATAACAGCAAAGTGTAGTAAGTATTCATTCATTTGGGATTAGGTAATTAAAACCATAATTTAGTTTTATGATAAATTTATAACTTACACTGTGAGAATGTTGAACTACTATGAAAAATATGTGGAAAACTCAAATTTCTGCTCTTATATATGAGGAAAATATAGATAACTGTTATCTTATTGACTTTTGCGAATTTTGTTGGCATGCAAATATATTGATGTTTAATACATGTAATCAGTTTTAACATGTTTTGTCAGACTTTTTGCAAATTCATTATTTTTGTCGGAAAGTAACTTGATAAGGCTGTTTAGGTTTTTTCCAATTAGTATTTATACATAAATTACATATATTTAGTTATTTACTGATATTTACAAGCGTAAAATAAAGAATATAATTTTGTTATATTTGAAAAGGCTTTATATGATAGATAAAGATAATAATTGTAAGCTGTGTATTTTTTGTAAGAAACATAATTCGATAGAGCTCTTTGCTTATGGAACAAATAATTCAAATTTGGTTTGTACCTTTTGACTTCTACCTTCAAAAGTTGAAAACCAGAGTGGTGTACGTCATTTTTTTTATGCAAATGTCTTGAAATATACAATGGACAACATCCTTTGTATGTTACTAGACTTACCTAAATAAAAAATAAAAACTGACTTAAATTACATATATTTAGTTAGTTACTGATATTTACAAGCGTAAAATAAAGAATATTATTTTATTATACTTGAAAAGGCTTCATATGACAGATAAAGATGACAATTGTAAGCTGTGTATTTTTTGTAAGAAACAGAATTCCATAGAGCTATATGCTTATGGAACTAATAATTCAAAATTTGATTTGTACCTACCTTTTGACTTCTACCTTCAAAAGTTGAAAACCAGAGTGGTGTACGACATTTTTTTTTTGCAAATGTCTAGAAATATACAATGGACTTCATCCTTTGTATGATACTACACTTACCTAAATAAAAAAAAGGTAATACTGACTTACACCACTCTGGTTTTCAACTGTTCAATTATAGGTATAGGAAATTTATTCAAATCAATTTTGAAATGATTTGTGCTGCAAGAAAAAAAGCTCAATTATTAATAACTAATAATAATTTCTATATCCAGAAATTCTATGCGATAACGTATACTACTATATTCTCTTTTCAATTGGAAGGTTCCTGTAAGTATTGTTCAGCCGTGAACAAGGTTTTTTTTGGTGATAATTTTGCGTGCGAGGTTTTGTGGCGAGTCGCTGGCGCGAGAGCGAAAAAAAAAACTCCACCGACCGCAAATTGAAAAGACAGAATCGTATCTCCTCTCGTGGAGAGAAGACGAAAAGTAGCGATCCAGAGAAAGAACTTTTAAGTGTTGTGTGCCGTTCAGTGTGTTCGTTCCAGAGGGCGACTAGCAAAGGGAGCGCGTCAGCAATCGGGAGACCAAACCGGGGTGCCGACCAAGGTAGGTGGAATCTAACGCAGCGCACACGTGACTCGCCCGCCATTCCATACAAATCGCACGGTAACGTCGCAATCGCGCTAAACCAAAGGGCGTGACCGACGTCCGTACATGATGGTCCTTCGAACCGGATTCTAATTGCAGTGATCTAGGGTCATATAGAATATTTTCGTTTATCGTTATTCGGGGATTGGATGGAACGTTTTGTCTTCATTTTGGTTGATCGTCACTAATTGTTTACAATTCGTTTTATATTACACTGAATGCTCCTTATCGTTTGTTACACTCTTTCATAAGTGAATCTCTAATTCTATCGAAGTGGGCAATTGTAATTATCGCGGGATAATTGCCGCACGGGATAAGCAGACGGCGTATAAAAATACGGCCGATAACAAGGCGCAGGAATTTCGCTCCATTGTGGTACGCTCTGCAGAGCGCGGACCGCGCGGTTTCTTGCTCAGAGCCCGAGAAGAGAGTTTTTGCTGTTTCGACTGGCATACGCCAGAAATAGAAACGGAGGAAAAATACCGCCGTTCTGATAACACTCCACAATTTATTCGAGAAACTAAATTTATATATTTACTTCAGACATTGTGAAGGTACGAGCCATTTACTCTAATCGTTTTAAGAATAATTAACAATATTGTTAAATCCTTTAAATCTATAATCCAAGTTTCGCAATGGGGGCCGGAGATGAATTACGATTTAAAACTGAAACACTGCAACGCAAAGTGGAACGTCTCCGTGAAGTAGCCACGCGGGTTGAAACCGACAGTGGTAAAAATGCAAAGGATGTAGCATTATTGAAAACAATGTCGTTAAATATGGATACTTACTACGATTCATTTAGCGAAGTTGTTGCCAAGTTGGCGGCGTATAACAATAAGCAAACGCCTCGAGTGGATACGGACTTACAAGCTTATATCGTTAAGTTTGAAGAAAACTTCTATGAGGCGAAGGCGATCGTGTCAGCAATGTGCCCCGGCGGAGGGGTTGCTAATCAACCAGTTGCAACGGCGGGACCAGCCCAGGCGTCGTCCCCCGCACAAATGATAGCGCTGCCCAAGTTAGATTTACCTAAGTTCTATGGGGATATCAAATCATGGGCGACATTCGCGGATATATTCGTTTCGTCCGTGCACCTTAATACTGCAGTACCTGACGTACTTAAATTTATGCATTTAAAGGCGGTGCTAAAGGGAGACGCACTATCGTTAATTGCCTCCTTGCCGCTAACAGCAAGTAACTATAACGTGGCATGGGATGCGCTCCAGAATCGGTACAGCGATAACACCTTGCAAACAAATGCGTACTTAGAGATCTTGGTGGACTACCCGGCAATTTCTAGAACCCCGGCCACACTGAGATCTCTCGCAGCTATGCTGTCAGAATATACAGGTGCCCTTAAGGCCCTCGGTCATGACGTTGAAGGGTGGGCGGTACTTCTGTTGTTTATCCTCCGCAGAAAACTTACGAGTACATTAAGAGAGCGGTGGGAAAAGGATGTAATTAATCAGGGCATGAACACCATAGTAGAATTTATTCGATTTCTTAATGAAGAAGCTAGAATTTTAGAAGCTACGTGCGAGGTAAGGTCGAGCGTGGGAGTAAAACCGCAAATGACCCACTCGTACCAAGGGCAGCATAGGTTGAAGGGCCCAACAGCGCTGGTCGTCAGCACATTAAACCCAAAATCACAACGCCAGGTTAGCTGCCCACTCTGTCGAGAAAGGCACGATCTCGCCAAGTGCCAGAAGTTCGGACAAATGAGTACTTCCAAACGGTTAGGATTCATAAAAGGAGAGCGACGGTGTTTAAGGTGTTTGTTGCCAGGACATTACATGAGTGACTGTAATATATCCCAGTCATGTTCGCACTGCTCATCAAAGCATCACTCTTTACTACATTTTGGGGAAAAGAAGGCGAACTTCCACCAATCGAATGGTGGGGATAATCGGAGTATGGCACTGCAGGAAAATGGGGCTAAACAACATTTACAACAAAACGCGCCGAACGCACAGCTAGTAGCAGCAGTGCAAGCGAAAACACCTTTGCTGGAATCCAGTGTACTGCTTTCTACAGCCATCGCTCAGCTAAAAGATAGGTGGGGTCAGTATCACTCGGTGAGAATCCTACTGGATTGTGCCAGTCAGGGAACATTTGTAACGCGTGCTTGTGCCCATAAGCTTGGATGGAAACCTAAGGACCTATCGGTCCCGGTTTTCGGAAAGGGGGAAACAACACTCGGAACTGCAGAAGGAATCGTACAATGCACCTTTAAGGCAAGTACAATGGACACCATTGATTGGTCAGTGAATGCATTAATTATTGATAAGATAGCTACCTGCCCAGCAGCTACCTTCGAGAGGCAGAATTGGCCTCATCTTGATGGATTGCCCTTGGCGGATCCAACCTACTATTGCACCAAGCCTGTGGACTTGCTATTAGGAGCAGAATGGTTCACCTCGACACTTCTGGGAAACCGAGTGGTTGGTCCACCTGGGACACTGAGCGCAATTGAAACCATATGGGGTTACTGTTTAATGGGTAGAGTCGGTTACCCATCGAATGGAGTGAGTGCGTTTTGCATTAACGTAGACAAAGGCGAACGGAAGCTCCACAACTGGCTGCGATGTTTTTGGGAACTCGAGGAACCACCAGCGACTGTGACGCTCAGTGTTGAAGATTCAGCATGTGAGGACCACTACAAGTCTACGGTTTCAAGAGCTCCGGAAGGGAAGTACATAGTTGAACTACCATTTCGAACAAGACCACCCCGACTTGGAAATAGCCGGTCGGCGGCCCTCAGACGCTTTCACGGTCTAGAGAGACGATTAGAAAGATGTCCGGAAATGCGCACGGCCTACAACGACTTCATGCAGGACTACATAACCCAAGGGCATATGGTCTCTGTTGCTGCCCCGTCAACACAGCACGAATATGATAACGAATGTTATTATATCCCGCATCATTGCATTCATAATGATAGCCCTAAGCTTGGAAAATTTCGCGTGGTCTTTGACGCCTCTATGACCACCAGCAGTGGTCACTCCTTAAATCAAGTTTTGTACACAGGGCCGAAACTGCAATTAGATATAATCGATATACTTATAGGCCTTCGACTTCATGAAATTGTCCTTATCGCTGATATTAAGCAGATGTATCGAAACATTTATATTAGTCACGGCGATTACGACTTTCAACGAATATTCTGGAGATATTCACCAGAAGAGCAGCTGGGAGAATATTGTCTTACCGCTGTAACATATGGAATATCGTCATCACCTTTCCTGGCAATTCGCACGTTGCACCAGTTGGCCCGGGATGAGGGGTCCCAGTACCCAGCTGCCCGTAATGCAATACTCAATTCCACTTACATGGATGATATTGTGAAATCGGTGCCCTCGGTTGCAGAAGCATTAACCTTGCAAAGCGAGTTGATCCAATTGATGGGAAAGGGTGGATTCCAACTGCGGAAATGGATGAGTAACCAACCAGACATATTAGCAAGTCTGCCAGTTGAAGATTGTGCGGTAAGACCAGACAGCTTCACCTTCACTGGCGAATCCGAGTCAATCACCAAAATTTTGGGACTGGAATGGAAGCCAATCGCAGACTGCTTTTCGTATAAGATTAAGCAAACCCCTTCGAATATAACTAAACGCACAATCCTCTCTGAAATCGCCCGATTGTATGATCCCATGGGATTTTTGAGCCCAGTGATATTTGTTGGCAAGTTGTTAATTCAACATTTATGGCAATTAGGATTAAATTGGGATGAGCGCCCCCCTGAAGATGTGTGCACAAAATGGTCGAGGTTCCA
Organism: Othius punctulatus; assembly: GCA_951805005.1. Classification (NCBI taxonomy): domain Eukaryota; kingdom Metazoa; phylum Arthropoda; class Insecta; order Coleoptera; family Staphylinidae; genus Othius; species Othius punctulatus. The sequence goes on from OX638142.1 coordinate 54,545,368, forward strand.
GAAGGAGTTGCCTCAAGTATCGAAGTTGATGATAAGACGGTGTTTACAAGTGAGTACTGCGATCAATGTACAACTGCATGGATTCTCGGACAGCTCCGAAAAGGGCTACGCGGCAGTTGTGTATTTACGCGCCGTACAACCGTCAGGAGAAGTAATAATATCGATCATTCTAGCCAAATCGAAGGTGGCTCCCGTAAAAAGAGTAACGTTGCCGCGGCTAGAACTGTGTGGGGTGGTGTTAATGGCCAGATTATTAAAACGCGTATCAACCACTTTGGCCCTAACTCTTAAGGCACGCGAAGTCACTGCCTGGTGTGATTCAAAGGTGGCCTTGTATTGGGTGAAGTCCTCGCCATCCCAATGGAAAACCTTTATCGCCAATCGGGTGAGTCAAGCACAGGAGTACTTGGAACCTAACCAATTCCGACACGTGCCGACGGCAACGAATCCCGCAGACTGTGCTTCAAGAGGCTTGTTTCCTGGAGATCTACTGACTCATCCCCTCTGGTTAACGGGACCGGCTTGGCTTGCAGAAGACGAAATCGAATGGCCCCAAAGACTGATTCCTACAGTAGGACCAAGCGATGAAGAAGTTCATACTATGGAGGCCCGGGTCCTCTCGTGCATGACACAAATTGAGCCAGATCGTATCGAACAGATGCTTAATCGGATATCGTCCCTCTCATTGCTGAAACGGGTAACCGCCTACTGTTTACGCTTCGCCTTCAACTGTAGAGCGAAGAATTCCAAGCGACTGGGATACCTGACGACACGAGAGTTAAAACAAGCCATGGAAGCCTTAGTTCAGTGGGTTCAGCACAAAGAATTCGCTGCGGACTGGGAACAATTGAAGGCCGGTAGATCGGCCACAACTCGACTCCGCAAACTTAACCCATTTATCGACGAAAATGGGCTATTGAGGGTTGGTGGGCGCCTCCGACATGCAGCAATTGCATTTGGTGCCAAACACCCTGTTTTACTTCCAAAGACTAGTCGTCTTACGGAGCTTATAGTGGATCACTACCATAAATTGTATCTCCATCCTGGACCCGGGAACCTTCACTGCATAATTCAGCAAGAATTTTGGATTTTGCATGGTAGAGATGTCATTCGGCGACGCCTATCAAGGTGTCAACAATGTTTTAGAATGCAACCCAGACCTGTACAACCGCCGCGCATGGGAGATCTGCCGGCGACGCGATTGCAGGCTGTCAAGCCCTTTTCGGTCGTGGGCGTCGACTATGGGGGCCCGTTCCAAATATCTTTGGGAAGGCTAAGAAAGGCCAGAGTTTATAAAGGCTATATTTGCCTATTCGTATGTTTCACTACTCGAGCGGTGCACTTAGAACTGGCCTCGGATCTCACAACGGACGCCTTTCTCGCTGCGTTACGGCGTTTCGTCGCCAGACGAGGAGCAGTTCGGGCAATATACAGTGATTGCGGTACGAATTTTGTAGGAGCCCAGCGCAAGTTAGCAGATTGGGCCCAGCTAACCACATCGGATACCTACAACGGACTGGCGTCGCGAACGTTAAGTGAGCATGGAATCGAATGGCACTTCAACCCACCAGCGAGTCCTAATTTTGGCGGTCTTTGGGAAGCCGGTATAAAGTCCACCAAGAAACTGCTCGCCCGGGTTGTAGGTGAGCAAACCCTCACTTACGAAGAATTCAATACGGTACTTGTGCAGGTGGAAGGCACATTGAATTCCAGGCCACTGGGGTCTATAAGTTCGGACCCAAATGATTTGGGAGTTCTGACACCGGGATATTTCTTGCTACTTGCACCACCCACAGCTTTGCCAGAGCCGATGGAAGAGGAACGACCACTCCCACCTCTGGCGCGCTGGCGCTTGGTACAACAACTTGTCGCATCCTTTTGGCGCAGATGGCAAAGCGAGTATCTAGTCCACCTCCAGATGCGGGACAAATGGTCAAAGGCAGGACCTAATTTGACTATAGGAACGCTGGTTGTAATCAAGGAAGGTAATTTACCTCCTTTGCGCTGGCGGTTGGGGCGGATTTGTAGAGTGTATCCTGGAGATGATGGGATAGTTAGAGTGGTAGAATTGAAAACTGGGAACGGCGTTCTTACCCGTCCCGTCTCAAAGCTATGCCCCCTCCCAATGATGGAATAGTCGAGCAGAGCCAGCGAATTGATTTTTTTGAATGATTTTTGTTTTTCGTTATTCCCTTCCTACTCCTTACCGTGGGTCTCCTGGCAGCCCGGGTAGTCTCCTTGACGACCCCCAAGGAGTGAAGTTCGTTTTATTTCAGATGGCGACTTGATCCTTTCGCATCCCTTATCATTTTGATTAAGTTCGAAGAATTTCGTCTTCATAAAATTTTCCTGTCGTTTTTTTTTTGTTAATATTTTTTGGTTTTCTTTATATTGGGAATGTTTGAATCGCTTTTAATTTGTTTTGGAACGCGGTCGCACTCGTTCCAAGGTGGGCGGCATGTTCAGCCGTGAACAAGGTTTTTTTTGGTGATAATATTGCGTGCGAGGTTTTGTGGCGAGTCCCTGGCGCGAGAGCGAAAAAAAAAACTCCACCGACCGCAAATTGAAAAGACAGAATCGTATCTCCTCTCGTGGAGAGAAGACGAAAAGTAGCGATCCAGAGAAAGAACTTTTAAGTGTTGTGTGCCGTTCAGTGTGTTCGTTCCAGAGGGCGACTAGCAAAGGGAGCGCGTCAGCAATCGGGAGACCAAACCGGGGTGCCGACCAAGGTAGGTGGAATCTAACGCAGCGCACACGTGACTCGCCCGCCATTCCATACAAATCGCACGGTAACGTCGCAATCGCGCTAAACCAAAGGGCGTGACCGACGTCCGTACAAGTATATTACCACTGAGGTACTCTAGTACTGTTGTAGTCGTTATAAATTGCATAAATACGATTTCTTTATTATTACTGAATTGTCTGGAAATTGTATGATTCGAATATAGAGAAATGTAATGTCGTTCCTTTGCTTTGTGCGTTGTAAAATCGATAGTATCAATATTCGTCAAAAGTATGAGTTGCAGGAAACCAATTTGTACTGCATTTTTGTGCCTATTAGATATATAAATAACGTTTTCAGACTTCCATGGTGGAACAGCGTAAACCCCACAGTATGATTGCATTAAAATTTAATTGGAAAAGTTGCAATGTGACTTCTTATCTTGTTATCATCTGCCAGAATTAATTTCGTGTTGCATTTAAAATTGATTAAACAACCTAACTTATTATATTTCCATTAATTACTTTCAGTTATGTTAACTTATTAATTTATTTTATTTATTAATGTGTCCATCAAAGTTTTATCGCCATTAATTTTCTATGCATTTATTAACTTCAATAATTGCGTCGCATATTTATATCAAAAGTACATCAGTTATATTAAATAGTTAAGAATACACATATATAAAGCTATGGCAGCATAAATAACCACACTCATAAAATATTGAATAAAATAGACTGTCTAGTAATAAAACCCGTGATTGCACGATATTCATGTATAGAATAAAATTTATTGGGTATGTAAAAAGAATATTCATCCATGTTAGCAATATATTGATACGAAGGCTTTCCACGTTTTCATCTCTGTGAAGAATAGAAATTGTTTATAACACAATTTTACGTTTTATTTGTTTGTCTTTTCTAAGTCTTTGAAGTAATGATGTATTTAGGTCAGGATTGGTGTAATTTAAATCAATTGATTTAAATTATCATTTAAATCATGATTTAAATCAACTGATTTTTTTAAATAAAATTTAAATTGGTCATTGTTTTTGCACTGTTTGTGCGTATCAATAGGCGAACAATAAAAAATATAATATAGCATGCTTTAAAGTAAATAATTGTAAGAAGTAAAAAAATGTTTGCTTTTTCATTTATTGGTCCATCACATGGCCCACCACAGAAATTTGTCCATCAATTCTTGATCAAATTTAAGAATTTATTAAACAAAAATCATGTGATTTAAATCGTGTTGTAAATCAATTGGTATAAATCACATCTACCCTGGCAAACAAGAAATATAAAAAAATCAAATAAACCAAATAAATCACGATTTCTTTGTTGTTTTTTTTAAATCAGTAATGTTTGATTTTTTGATTTTTTAAATCATGATATATTCCAACCTTGATATAAGTGAGTTACTGCAAATGTATTATTAAAATGGTTTTACTAAATAAGGTCTATTTCCTCTTCTGCCACTAATTACTGTGGCAATCGAACAGTCTGGAATCTAGCCTCTGTAGTTATTGCAGGTACCTATGCGTGGTATGATTCTATAACATGCAAGAGTAATTTAACTGGACATGGGATTACCAGCCACAGTTCCTCTCTAACGGAAAGGTATTTTTATGATTTTCATTCAAGTCATAAGGCTTTGACTTTTTGTCACTTTTCAACTTTTGTTTCAAAGAAATCATAATTTTGATAAATTTTCAGGTTTCCATTGCAGTTGAAGAGATAATTGATATGTTTAAATCAACTTTTATTCTTTCTAAATCGAATCGTATTATAATTTGGGACCTAAATTTAAAATTGTAAACGCTTTTATGTCAATTTACAATTTGACCATTTTCAAATGAAACTCATATTTAGTACACTCATGAATATCGTTACTTGGTAACCGAAATGTGCATTTAGTACAAAATGAATCAGTGAAGAAATGTTACTCAGTTTATTATTATTTAAATAATTCTTCGGGCATCATTAAAACTCTACGTTGATCAATGATCAATGTTAAATTATTGCAAAAGTTGGCAAACAATCACTCCTACATAACATAAGTATGTGAGGATTGAGGGTACAAATTGCATATGTTGCTTTCCGTTCAACAATCGCCTCCTTGAAATTAAACAAATAAATAATAATGAGTACCTTGAATAATAATAACTTCCAAGTCATTTAGATGGTAATTAAAACTTTGACGTGGAATGTAAGTTCCATATTTTTTATGCATTTTATGGAAAATGTACTTTACTGCTTTACTTATCGCATATATGCTAAACTGTGTTGATAATATTATCTCCATGCTTAGTTTTGCGAAAGTTGCACCTATTAGTATAAACATAAATGCATTTTACAATTGCTGCCATACAAATAAATAATTAATATAAAATAATAATAATAATTGTTAAAAGATCGTTTCCTGGGATAATAATGGAAGTAAAATAATAATGGTAGGTACTAATATTTTTAGTAAATTTTGTTTAGAGCTATCTGAGCAGGTATCAGGTAATCAGATGAATTAATAATTTAAGAAAAATAATATTTTGTACAAAAAAATAAATCATGTGACTTATATTTTTAATGTAATTATTTTATGTAATATGTGATACTTTGTATACAGTAGCTACTTAGAAAAAGAACATCTATGAATCTTGATTATTTGGAGCAAGGCGATTGCTAACTCTCATTTCTTTATGTTCATATTGAAATTTTATCGTTTGGTGATCACTATTTGGTTATAAATTGATAATTCTGGAGGATCATTAGATTATTTCTTTCTTTATGCTCATATTGAAATAGATATTATCGTTTGGTAATCACTATTTGGCGATAAATTGATAATTCTGGAGGATCATTAGATTATTTGGTAACTAAACATGAAATAACTTTGTGCATGCTTAATTCATACCATCTATGTTTACCCACATACCTGTATGGCGTTATAAGTTTACTCTTCCACCTGTAATAAATGGCTGAGCTAATTTGTCTAATTCATTGGGATAATGTTGGTCTAAAATTATTTCATTTTGTTTAATTTCGGTGATCCACTACCGAAACTGTTGATCTTAAACAAATTATGCAGAGCCTCGAACTTATGACTTTATGAGTTCGGAATAATTAATATGGTATACGTATTGTAATGTTATTTAGCCCATAATATAACAAATTAAATTAAACTAACGGTAAAAATATCATTACAGTATATATTTACTTAAATGCCTATACATTTTATTAAAATGTTAATTCATTATAATTGTATGTTATTTACAAGACAAACTTTGATAGATGAGAGGTGATGAAAACAAAATTATATCAACATATCATACAAAGTTCGCACAAGAAATAAATAAATTATTATCATATCCATTCGTATTTGGATTATTTCCTCAATATATTTATATCAATAATTAGAACCTCAACACACAACACAGGTAAAAGAGGATATCGTCCAAGAAAGAAAAAAATATTAGAAATATTTAATACAAATCCTTTAAATACAAGCATCAAATCAATTATGCGAAACTGTTTTCATGATTTAGTAAAGGTTTTGAGTAATAAAAAATGGGTTACTTTAGTCCTCAGATCTTGTGTGGAATATGTGATCGTATTAATCATATGTCTTAAGTCATTTATTATTAAAATAATTATACTGTGCAATTTTTTAGAGTATATTAAATACTTTCATTAAACATCTATGCCTGCCAAATTAACATAACTTAATTTATCATTTCTTCAGTTACGTATTGGACATTCTCCTTTGACATAAGTATAATCTAAAACATAAATGAAAATATGCAATGCAATTAACTTCAGTAATGTTCATAAAAAAAATACCTTTGCCTTCTATCTTGTTGCAATTCTCCATTCTGGCCACACAAATATTCTGATATGTCTGTTGTTGACCATCAGAAAATGTTACACACACTGGATCGACTATAAGAGGACATACACGTGGACAGCCATTTGATTGACCCAGAATACCATAAACGACAGCTAAAAGTAGGAAATTATTATTATTTATTTGATATAATTCAAATACAATCATCCAAACATCAATCAATCAATAAAATCGATCATTAATTAATGTACAATGTACCTACATACATAAACTATTTGCACAAATATTAATGGATGTTAAGATCGGGCCTAACTGATGCATAGTATAAGAATTAGGACCAACACATTTTAATATTAAAAAAAAGAGCAATTCTATAAAACTTGTGAAACATTAACAAGTATTTTCTTTATTAACAAAAAAAATACTGTTGTAAACCTAGTTATGAGAAAAATGTTATATGGCCTAACTATATTACAGTTTATGTACTTTATGGCATTATGTTTAAAATATTTAATTTAAACAGAGTGTAAAATAAACAACTATTATTATTATAACTAAAAACACATTGCCATCACATATAAGTTAAGATATAAAATATATAATTCAAACATAATGATTCTAGCATACAAAAACTTACCTAAAAGCGTAAGACTGTAAATATATAACTTCATATCGGTGCACTTGAAGTGTTATACCTAATCCGAAAATTAATGTATTATTAGTAGTTAATACAGTATAATTGAGGGCCAAAATACCAAATTTCAATCGATTTAAGGAAGAAACACATTTGTAAAATTATAATTTATATGTTTGTTTTATTTACAGTACACTTTATTTCGTTCTAAAATAATAGTTATATATTGTACAAGTGTTTTAGATAGCGTTTTGTCCACGCAAGAAAGTTTAAACCTGAGAGCGAAGCTCGTGGGTTTAATTTCGACATTTTGACATTTCGCTCTGACAGCGGCTGTAACGTCAAAAATTATTGAAATTAATTATTTTTTTTAATTCTACAATAAAATAAAACAACTCCAACATTGTTATTAATGCAAACGAAGTGAAATATGATACAACAAAGAACGAATTGTCTATTGATATAAATGTTAATGTTAATGTCAATTTTAATAATTTAAAAAAAGCAATTGATTTAAGATTGTATTTTTCATTATTCCATCAGTGGAATAAAGTAATTTCATTTTTCCACTATATATGCTTCATAAATGTGAATAAAACTCCAATTATAATGTGATTGTCGATAATAGCTATTTATGGTATAAGTGAATAAAGTTGAATTATATCCACGAAAAAATAATTTAGCGCAAGAGGCGAATATTTTAGAGTGAATAAAATTGCTTTTTCCAATTCGAATTATTAAAATGCTCATTATGTATATTGAATCCCATCGTTAAAACTACACTTTCATCAAAAGGGTGAATAAAATGTTTACATTTTCACTTTATTCATTATAACCATTGACAACGTGAATAAAGTTAAAAAAATAGGTAAATTCGCACTATCCTTGAAATTTTCGTTGTCACCTGACAATGTGACACTTCATGCAAATTCTTCAATTCTGATAACGAATTGGAAAAAATCATTATGATACACGTGAATAAAGCAATTTTATTCACTCATACCATAAATAGCTATTATTCACTTGTATCATACAAGATTTTTCCAATTCGTTATCAGAATTGAAGAATTTTGGTGAAGTGTCACATCGTCAAGTGACAACGAAAATTTCAAGGATAGTGCGAATTTACCTATTTTTTTAACTTTATTCACGTTGTCAATGGTTATAATGAATAAAGTGAAAATGTAAACATTTTGTTCGCCCATTCGATTAAAGTGTTGTTTTTATGATGAGATTCAATATACATAATGAGCATTTTAATATTGCGAATTGGAAAAAGATATGTATTGCATATCAGATTACAATTTTGGAAAATGTCAAATACATATCATACACAAAGTTAGTAATAAGTTTCTACCTCAAACCGAGTATATAATGAAATAATATGTGATTACATGTGTTTTAGAATTTTCAAAGGAAAATCATATATTTCTATTACATTACTCACCTTCAATTCTGTAGGTTTTCATAAGGTGCAAGTTTTACAAACATTGCCTATTTATAATCTATATAAAAATAATTTATATGACGTAGACATTTATGAAATGTTTTTGTGATAAGGTTAAATTTTGTTGTTTCATTTCTTGCGAGTTTCATGCATAGTCTTTCTAAAAATATATATTAATATGACCCTTACTGATTATATATGGCGTCGTATTTATATTGGTTTTCAATCATTATTTTAAACTGGAAACATATTTTGCATGGAAATACCAAAAACAAAACACATTTTTCACAAAACATATTTATTCAAGCTAATTGTACATTTCAATTACTAGGCGATCATCTTCGGTAGAAACATTACTGTACAGTAGAAACATTACTGTTACATGATCGCCTAGCAAATGTCTTTTGTGAAAAAGGTGTTTTGTTTTTCTTATTTCTACGAAGAATTCACAAGCTCCAAGATACTACATATTTTGCGTGTTTTCCACCACGTGTAATTTTTCTGAAAAAAAATCTAACAAACTTAAACAACGTGATATGTTGGTACACAATTTAATTTAATCTTCTTACATTTTATTATATCTGAGCCCACATTAAGTTCTTACTTCAAATGCATTTTTATTAAAAAGTTGTTCTTGAACCAGCTATCACCAGCGATTATATTTAGATGTTACGAACAACCTACCCTAAATAGATTACTAGCCAGATGACGATGGTTACCGAACTATTTCATATTGACAATAGCTTAAATCATTAGGGACAGAAGGTTTTAATACCCCAAAATTTCCGAAATCCGATCTGTTGCAGATCAACAGTCAATTCTAATTGCTGCACAAATATTCCTAATAATATAACGTGCCAATTAGTTGCCTCAAATGGAATTATTGAAACTCAATAGAAACAAGGAACCTTTAAAACTTTCCATCACCAGTTGCACTGCATTAAGACATCTTATCAGAGGCGGATGGGGCCGGCGGAAAGCCGGTAAATTTCCCGACACCCGCCGGCGCCGGCGCAACAAACTCATTTTTTTCTGTTGAATCTTGTCACTATTACCACTATACGCAATTTACACAAACGCGACAACAAATATGTATTATATTTGTTTCAAAATAATTTATGGTTCAAATCGTATTGATAAATTATAGTGGTCTGAACAGTTAAAAGTCAAAGAGAAAAATGTTATATAATAGACAAATGATTGATAGAATAATAAATATTATTAAACTTCTTGGAAGACGTGATACAGGCCAAGAGTTTGAATCGTGCTACTAGAAATCTACATAGCAAAAATTTGGGCAAATTTTAATGGGCCTTACATCAAATATTTAAATTAGATCTGGTGCATTTGTTTCGTTTCTGTCAGATACTGCAGTTAATTAAATAATTACGAAATCTAATAATAAGATTTAAATTTAAAAAAAAATATATCAAAATAGTAGCAGAAACAAGAAATACGGCTGAAATTTATTCAATAGCAGTAGACTTGACTAGTACTACTCAAAATGTGTACAATAGACCAACGCTCGTTCATATTTAAATATGTTCTTCAAAACCAAACGAAGAAAAGGTTAATCTCCATTTGAGAAACAAAAGAGAATGTGTTGATGGGCTGAAGAATGGCACTTTAAAAAATATTCGGCAAATACGGAATCTTGCGTCACCTTTGTATGTAGAAGTAAAATTGGTGTTAGAAACAATAGAGAAACCCAAAAAGACGAACAGTAATGTAAGGGCAATGGCAAAAAGTTTCACAGAAAAAAATTTAAAATACGAATTAATTTTAACAGCATCTATATTTTTCAAAAGATTCGGCATTACTGGACCACGATCAAAATATTTGAAGGGATACGGGGGGGAATGATTTCTATTTCTTCATTTTGATTCCATTTTAACTCCATTTTTATTGAAATCGAGCTGATGGTGCCATGGTGTAGTATGGGAAAAGTAGTTTCGACACGTGAAGTAAAACATTGAAAAACGATCACCGTTCGCTTCGTTTTTCCCGTAGCCCTTGATTTACAAATACCATTGCTACAAATCTACACAGATGGCGCAAAGTGCAAAAGTACAAAAGTACAGAAGTTTCAAAGAATTGCGACTCAGTAAAATATCTTTCAGACTAATTCCCAGTAGGGGCGGAAGAAAAATTAGTACATAATGAAACATACAGTACATAATTCTGAAAAGACATTTGAGAGAATATTGAATGAACTGCGAAGAAAAAAGTAATTCGTATGCCGAAAGAATGGAGAAAAAATGTGGAGATGAAACATTAGACGATGAACATGACAAATGTATGTTTGAAACATTCAATGAAATAATAGATACCGTAATCATGTTTATGATAAAACGATTCCAAAATACCTTTGATGTTTGTAAAGATCGATCTGTATTAGATCCACAAAATTTGGATGAAATTAAACCAAATATTCCAAAAAAGATCGACTTCTCTCTATATTGAAGACTTTAACTAATAAATTACAAACAAAAATTGTAATGTAACATTAGAAAATTTAATAGAAGAACTTTTGATTTATTGGAACAAAATATTTGTGACATGTTAATAGTAGACCAAAATCTTCAACTGCAGATAGACTTCATAGAAGAACATATAGAAGAATCAAGCAAGCATGTGTGAGCATGTGGCAAAACAAATGAAGAAATACTAACATGTAGAAGTTGCAAAACTGTGCTAGTTGTAACTACGTTATTTTTAAATACAATTTATTTCGAGATGTGTACTCCACCTTATACCCAATACTTATACTCTAGTCTAGCGTATTTAGAACTCTTCCAATATCTCAAGGTTCCCGCAAAAGATATTTCTTAACTCTAAAATATGTAGAAATAGATTATGATCGACGATATCTCACACTCGCCTTGAAGCTCTTATGTTCATGAGTTATGAGAAAGAGAATTTAAATGAACTAAATAATAAAGAAATTGTAACTGCGTTAAGTATTGTTTTATAGTAAATTTTTTATTTTTTTTATTTTTTGCTTATTTATTTCTGCAATACATCTGTTTTTTAATTGTAGAAAAAAATTGCAGACGCTTTTACTTCTTTTCATTATAACCTCTTAAAACTGACATTTAAGCACTGATTCCTTCTGATTCTTTCAACTTTTGTCCACATTTTATGTATTGCACCGGTGACTATATTTCCTGGGCCGGTTTTGCTAGCCCCATCCGCCCCTGCATCTTATATGGAAGTTTGTTTGGAAGTTATAAAACGCAAACTTTCATATAAGATGTCTTAATGTAGTGCAACTGATAATAGAAAGTTTTAAAGGTACCTTGTTTCTATTGAGTTTCAATAATTCCACCTTCGCGGACAACTGGAGACCGGTTTCGACCTAGAGGGTCTCATCAGTTCAGTGTGCCAGGGACGATGACTTCTCTTTAGTTATTGATTTCAACAAGAGGTGACCTTTATTCGATTCTCTCACACTCCTCTTAATTTCTTGTTCAGAATCGGTGTTCGGTCTTCACTCCTGTTCGGACAACCTGCTGGTCACTCACCCAGGGAGCGTGCAGAGGCTGCAGAACGTGCTGTTCCCAATCACCCCGCGCAAGTCCTACTCGGCGGAGAGCTACCTCAGCAGCACGTTTCTGAAGAAGATCCAGCTCCGAGAGGACGAGGAGAATAAGATCACCGACTCGTACCTCAAGAGCAGGGATTGCAAGGAGCTCTTCACCAAGGACTTCACTCCAAACGAGTATATCGACCAGCCTCCCAGATGGCCCACCGAATGTCAGGTATACTGCACCAGTGAGTGCAAGGCTCCGGAAGTAGTCGTGGTTACGATCTGCAGTCAGGAAATGCAGAATATTTTTGCTGATTATCAACTTCCTGAACTGACCATGATAAGGATAGTTTCGCTCGAGTCCAATCTTATTTAATGTATTAGCTTATAATAATCTAGTAGAACAATAGTAATACATTTGTATACATGCAGGGTAATTTACTCTGTCCCAAATTTCACGTGAGTGATCAAATAGCAACTTACATACTCAGAAATTAAAACATTGTTTCATCATGTAGCCAGCATTTCTTGGGCATAAATCTGGCTTTAAATATCTAGTTGTGATTATTAGTAGCCCCACTGGTTTTTTGTTCTTCTATTTGTCTGCGTGACCAACCGTGATTGTTTATATGTCTTGCAATGGTTAGGTTAAGTATATTTTATATATATTGTTTAAGGTCATCGACGAACGTGTGAGGCATATACCCTACAAACCCTGCCCTCTCGAGCCTTACTATGTCCCTACAGGAAACGAAGTACAGCCAAAGCCAGTGGGCGAAGAATCTGGAGTCATCGTTTACCAGTATTATCCAATAAGTGCCGTCAATTATGTGAGTAATTTTAGCAATCAAATAATACCAGCTTCAACGATGATAAAACATTCTCCAATGTTTTGCTTTTTGTGATCGAAGAGTTTTTAATCAGAGTGGAAGAATTTCCTGCAGCATTATAAGCCTAACAAGGTTGTCGATGAATCTAATGACAATCAGAGTATTACTTATACTTCACAACATCTCTATTTTCCATTTGTCAGGGTTGCAGATCCTTAGTAACCAAATTATTTCGCTTGAGTGCAGAGAAACTATCGATAACAATTTTAGGTATATATTTAGAGTAATAATGTACTCACTTATCGACCAGTATACAATCAAAGTCACCCCATTGCCTTTTCTTGTATTCCTTCCTATCATTTGATTACATTGTAGATGGTCCTACAACAGTAATCAAAGTGCCATTACTATTTCTGTCCAAAGTTATTTTCCATTCTAAATTCTATTCTAAATAAATCTTTATAACAATCTGGAAACCAATTCTACTGCATACTAAAGAGTCCCATTCCAGAAGTTGATAAAATTATTCGATTCGAATTTCGTATGTAGTGGCAATCTGATCCAAGCCGTGCATTATTCTGTGTTTCGTTGCAGTATAGTAGATCAAGTGTTGGTGGAAGTAAGTACCTACTGCCGACATGTCCGACTCCAGAAATCGAGAGTCTTCGGTTCGAATCCCGCTTCGAGTCTGGCAACCTAGCCAAAGCGATCAAGATTACTGCCAATTACTACGAACTGTACTTGAGGACAGATATGTACACCAACAGGCACATGCAGTGGTTTTACTTTCGTATAACCAACATGCGAAAATGCTCATTTTACAGGTAACGAGGAATTATATATACAGGGTGTCCTAAATGGAGTAGGATTGCATGGATATGTTTCTAATTTTGAAAGATAGAGAGATGGTTAAATAGGTAATGTCATGCAGTTTTGTATGCTGGTTCAGAGTATGTTGAAAAATTTTTGAAAGTCCGAGCAGTTTAGAAATTATTCTAAAAATTATGATTTTCTAAAAACTACGATGTTTCCATAATTATTAAAGATGCGGAAATAAGTTTAAAATAAAAGTTACTTGATTCGATCGCATAAACTTAGAAATCAAGTCAACACAAAAGTCCAGATAGCGGTTTCCGAGATATTAATAGCAACTTTCTTATTTTAAATGGCCGCCATATTTGATTTTTACACGTCTAAATCGACTTTTTTTTTCTCTTTTCAACGATGTATAATAACCAATGTCAAAATTAAAAATATGGGATATATCCATTGTTCCAATTTATATTTTTATTCTATAAATTATTTTTAAAACAAATGTAAAAACAAATATAAAACGTATTACAACTAAGTAGTAAAATAACAAGAAATTATAAAATGCTCAAAAATCTGACAGTTATTGGCAAAATGCAATTGACAGCATTAAATGTTCGCTAATCCGAACATTCTATTTCTATTTTCATAGAAATAACTCTACAATTGTTTGTTGTTTGTTGATAAATACTCAGTATTCATTTGCTCTTGAAAATAATTTAACTAACAATTGTAGATTATTTCTATTACGAACATTGTGAAACTTATATCAAGTATTTTTTTAAATCTCCCTAATCAATATGTTTCACCAAGTGATTACCACACACACGTTCAATTTAATTTATTGCTGTACTTTCTGCGGCTATCATTTTTCATTTTGCACTTATACTTTAATACTTTCCATGGTGATTCCCATAAAAAAGTATTAAAATTGGATGAATTATTATAAAATTTGTTTGAAACTTTCCAATGTTCATTACATTCTACGGCACATTTTCCAATTTTCCAATTTTCATTCAAATAATTAGTCAGTTTATTAAGGATTGTCTTGAAGTTTTCAGACTTCTAATATTTTTACTGACAATTACATTTCTCTTCAAATTTGTTTAAATTTTTCCATTATTTATTACTTTTTGTAATAAATATAATTATTTTCGAAATGAGATTGTTTTTTTTTAAACTTTGTGCAATAAATGTGGCAACTTTTTAAGAATTGCCTTAGTATCATTCAATTTTTAATACTTTTCATGACAATCCCAAAAAAACCACAGGCTCATTTATTGTTGTACTTTCTATGGCAATCATTTTTCATTTTGCACTTATACTTTAATACTTTCCATGGTGATTTCCATAAAACGTTTTAAAATTGGATGAATTATTATAAAATTTGTTTGAAACTTTCCAATTTTCATTACATTCTACGGCACATTTCAAATTTTCCAAATTTCTTTCAAATAATGAGCTAGTTCATTAAGAATTGTCTTGAAGTCGTCCGATTCCTAATATTTTTACTGACAATTACAATTCTCTTCAAATTGGTTTAAAGTTTCCCATTATTTATTACTTTTTATGAAAATTATTTTCGAAATTAGATAGTTTCTTTTTTACTTTGTGCAATGAATGTGGCAACTTTTTAAGAATTGCCTTAGTATCATTCAATTTTTAATACTTTTCATGTCAACCACAAAAAAAAGCAGGCTCATTTATTGCTGTCTTTCTATGGCAATCATTTTTCATTTTGCACTTATACTTTAATACTATTCATGGTGATTCCCATAAAAAGTATTAAAATTTGATGAATTATCTTAAAATTTGTTTGAAATTTTCCAATTTTCATTACATTTTATGGCACATTTTCTAATTTTCCGATTTTCATTCACAGAATTAGTCAGTTCATTAAGATTTGTCTCGTAGTCGTCCGATTCCTAATATTTTTACTGACAATTACAATTCTTTCAAATTTGTTTAAAGTTTTCCATTATTTATTACTTTTTGTAATAAATATAATTATTTTCGAAATTAGATAGTTTTTTATTAAGTTTGTGCAATGAATGTGGCAACTTCTTAAGAATTGCCTTAGTATCATTCAATTTTTAACACTTTTCATGACAATCACAAAAAAACACAGGCTCATTTATTGTTGTACTGTCTAGGGCAATCATTTTTTATTTTGCACTTATACTTTAATACTTTTCATGGTGATTCCCATAAAAAGTATTAAAATGGGATGAATTATCTTAAAATTTGTTTGAAATTTTCCAATTTTCATTACATTTTATGGCACATTTTCTAATTTTCCGATTTTCATTCACAGAATGAGTCAGTTCATTAAGAATTGTCTCGTAGTCGTCCGATTCCTAATATTTTTACTGACAATTACAATTCTTTCAAATTTGTTTAAAGTTTTCCATTATTTATTACTTTTTGTAATAAATATAATTATTTTTGAAATTAGATAGTTTTTTTTACTTTGTGCAATGAATGTGCCAACTTTTTAAGATTAGCCTTAGTATCATCCAATGTTTCTATTTTTAACTAGACAAATTCTATGTTTCTACTTATACTTTTCATGACAATCATAATTCACGTAAAATTTGTTTGAAATTTTCCAGTTTTGATTACTTTACATTAAAATCATTTTCGAATTTACATAGATTTTTCCAATTCCATGCGAAGGAAGTGTCAATTCATTAATAATTCTCTCAAATTCTTCGAATTTTCAATATTTATAACATTTTCGGACAATTATTTTCGAAATTACATATTTTTTTAATTTCGTGCAATGATTGTGGCAACTCTTTCAAAATTGTCTCATTCCACATCATCAAAATTTTCAATACTTTTTATGACAATCATATTTGTCGTAAAACTTGTTTCAAATTTTCCAATTTTTGTTACGTTTTATGGCAATCACTATCAAATTTTCATAGAATTTTCCAGTTTCATGTCTAGAATGTGTAATTTCATTAAGAATAGTCTCAAAATCATCTTCCAATTTCTGATATGTTTCTTGATAATCACATTTCTCGTAAAAATTTGAATAATTAATATTTCCTACATTTTTTATTTTGACATAGGTTGTTATATATCGTTGAAAAGAGGTAAAGAAAGTCTATTTAGCCGTATAAAAATCAAATATGGTGGCCATTTAAAATAAGAAAGTTGCTATTAAAATCGCGAAAACCGCTATCTTGACTTTTGTTTTGACTTGATTATCAAGTTTGTGCGATCGAACCAAGTATCTTTAATTTTAAACTTTTTTCCGTATCTTTAAAAATTATGAATATATAGGAGTTTTTAGAAAATCGCGATTTTTAGTTATTTTAGAATAACTTCTAAACAGCTCAGATTTTTGAAAAGTTTTCAACATAATCTGAACCAGAATATAAAACTGCACATTACTGTCTATTTTACCAGAGCTCTAGCTTTAAGAATAAGAAAGATACCCATGCAATCCTACTCTATTTAGGACACCGTGTATAGTCGGAACCAGATATACTGGGGTCAGCCCGGTTAGTTGTCAGCTCGATTTGACAAAAAAATTGTTTCATACCAAACTTTATTTAGTTCTGGCAATCTTATGTAGAATATCATACCAGAAGAAAAAATACCCTTTGATTAATTATGGCAAGGGCCATATTTTTTATGTAAACAAATAAGCAATTATATATTGCAGGTTCTCCATCGTAAACTTCACAAAAGTAGATAGTTTGTACACGGAAGGCATGCAACCTCTAATGTACTCAGAAAAGGATGCACAATTGCATTCAATTGGCTGGAGAAGATGTGGTTCTAATATATCCTACTTCTGCAATGATACCGGGTGAGTTACTCAAAATGTTGTTTTTTAGCAATGAAAAGTATATAGTGGAAATGCATCAATGACTTAGTAATTAGATTAAGTTATTAATTATGCTAGATTGTTAATAGCCAAGCATTTTTTGTTTTAATTTTAATTATGTTTTCTAAATAATCTTATTGTAAAACTCAATTTATGATTTCCATCCTCAAAACAGACCGAACGGTGATGGAGAGGTAACAGATAATCCCAACAAACCAACGTATGTCTTTACAATCCTGAATTATCTCCAAAACATTGTGTTTGGTGTTAATGATCTTGTGATCCCCTTCTAGTACAGAAGAAGATCCCGAGCAGATCCGGTACCATACCCTAACGTTCACGCTGGAATTCCCACATGACGACGACGTCGTGTACCTGGCCCACAGCTACCCATACACCTACTCCGATCTGCAGGATTACCTCCTGGACATCGCCGCGCATCCTGTGAAATCCACCTACACAACGCTAAGACTTCTCTGCAAGACTCTGGCGGGGAACAACGTCTACTACGTGACGGTAACGTCGCCTCCTAGTTCAGAGACCAACTCCAACAAGGTGGGTGTACTGGTGTTGGTAGTGCATCTCGTAAGACAACTTTAACACTTGCAGAAGAAGAAGGCCATCGTGGTCACGGCTAGGGTGCACCCTGGGGAGACACCCTCATCGTGGATGATGCACGGATTCCTTGATTTCCTTACTAGCGACACAGGCCCTGCCAAAGAACTACGTGATAACTTCATCTTCAAGCTGGTGCCAATGCTGAATCCTGATGGTGTTATTGTCGGGAACAACCGATGCTCCCTGACTGGCAAAGATTTGAACAGGCAATACCGTACTGTGATAAGAGAGACCTATCCCTCAATTTGGTACACCAAATTAATGATTAGAAGGTACCAACCCAATCACTTAATTTACAAGATTAACATAGCTACGGAAGTTAGAAGCAATTGGGTACAAGTAGTATAATATGACAAGTCAAACAATTAAAGTATAAAACTAAATGTTTCAAAATTCATAAAATTTCATAGATAAATAAAAGACTTAGTTGTTCTTCGGAAATTTTAATAGATTTCTCTTTCTAGAAGACTTATTTTCAGAAATGATTCCTTATCACTTGTGCATAAGTACGGACATCCTTGTAATAAGCAGTGTTCTAATGCTCTTCAACGTAATTGTAGTTGTCAGTATAAATATGTACTTCAGTTTCGTCAGTGATCAGTGGCTTCCAAGCTGTCTCTAGACATCATAAATTACCACTGCCTATTGCAAGATATCCTTGGTTCTAAAGATATCACGAATCGTTAAAGGCCAGTAGCTCTTTAGCTTTAAAATTATCGTCAAGCACCATCAATTCCCAATGCACATCTTCATTGAATGCCTATTTGTTCAAAAAACGGTCTTCAGGCGTCCCAAATGACTAGTACCTTTTCCGCTCGGAATGATTTCAGGCATCGCCAGTAACTCTTCTGCACGGTAAGCCAGAACTAAAAATGTTAATGACAAGGTGCTATTTAGCTCTTCAGATATCTTCAGTTGTAAGTGTAACTTACTCATTCACGTCGACTTTGGTATCTTGAATTTATTATCATTCACTTTATCTTGTGCTTCTTCTTACTTCAGGCATACATTATTCATAATCCCCAAAAGCTTATTTTTGAGAGCTTGAGCTGCCTGTTCACATGTGCCTGAGCGTGTCTTACTTTTTACTACTTTTTTACAAGCTGTTTCGTCAACTTTTCACTAATGATCTTTTAATTTCTAACTTATTTTGCTATATCATTTAGCTATCGATATATTTTTTTCTACTTGATCTGACTCCTTCAATTTAGGATTGATTCATCTAGACCATTTTGCTCTTCAAATAATTGACAATTTTTTTCACTAAAAAAAATCGGCTCGTACTATATGGGTTCTCACTTCTTTAAATTATTTTAAATTAGGCTTGTTGAGGAGCTATCGATTCTGTTATATACCTGTTTACAAAATTTTGTATTTTTTCTTCTGATCTGACTCCTTCAATTTAGGATTGATTCATCTAGACCATTTTACTCTTGAAAGTATTGATTTTTTTTGTTTTCTTGTCTTTTCACTAAAAAAATCGACT
This sequence comes from Othius punctulatus, assembly GCA_951805005.1. Taxonomy (NCBI): domain Eukaryota; kingdom Metazoa; phylum Arthropoda; class Insecta; order Coleoptera; family Staphylinidae; genus Othius; species Othius punctulatus. The sequence goes on from OX638142.1 coordinate 54,565,125, forward strand.
CGTACTATATTGGTTCTCACTTCTTTAATTATTTTTAATTAGGCTTGTTGAGGAGTGTGGAGTGGCCATGTACTGCGACCTTCACGCCCACTCCAAGAAGCACAATATTTTTATCTTCGGCTGCGAGAACAAGCGCGCTGTCGACAAGAAGCTGTTCGAGCAGGTTTTCCCCCTGATGCTGCACAAAAATGCTTCTGAGAAGGTGAGAGATCGGTAGAGATGCGTGTTGCTTAGTGTTCTTGTATAGTTTTCCTTCGAGAATTGCAAGTTTCGCATACAGAAGTGCAAAGAGGGCACCGGAAGGGTCGTCATGTGGATGATGGGGATAGCAAACAGCTTCACGATGGAGGCCTCCTTCGGTGGCACAACCATGGGAAGTAGGAGGGAGACGCATTTTAACACGTTGGACTTCGAACAGATGGGGAAGACTTTCTGCCAAACATTGCTCGACTTTTATGATGAAGATCCTAGGAAGGTAAGCATGAATAACTCTTTGCATTTTACAGAAATAAATTGAGGAAAGTTCAACGTAAATGGTCTACTGATTTATCTATCAGACTAGTTTATGTTACACCCAAATTCTCCAACTTTAGCTCGAAGCTCTGAACCTACATAGTTACCTACAGACCAAATATTTACCTCCGAGTTAACATTAGAGGCGCTTTGAGAACCCAGGTGTTAATGCACTTTTAAATTATATCTTCCTGCCTAAAAAATATCGGGTAATTCAAGTTTTATTACCATGGGTATTTTAGGCATTTGGAGTTGCCCAAAAAATATGAAAATTTGGATTTATATAGGTCTGATACTAATCTACGGAAATGTAGTTACTTTACTTTTTCGATATAATTATATAGACAGTTATAAAATTAAAAAAACTCTTTTCGGGCAAAATTTTTTATCGTTATTTTTGCCCTAAACTGTTTTATTTAATTCATAGAACAGATTTATGAAATCAAAAATTAACGAAAATGATTAGATTTCAAATTAAAGCATTTTTTACATTACTGACCAACTTTCCTCGGTATGATTTATGATTGTGTAAGTCAAGAGCCCTACAAAGCATTGACCGCGCCGGTGCGGTTGGAACGTTTTATGACTTTATGATTCCGCCAGTCGCCCGTGGGTTGAACGGGCCTTGCAGGACGGATTGGGTACGGCCCTATCATAAAACCCATAAAATCCATTATAGGGACTATTACTGGTAGCATCCGTCATATTTTACTATTAATAAATCTTATAAATATATCTTATACTATAAATCTTACTGTTGCAATATCAAAATTATTCATTTAATTCAATAATTGGTAGGCAATTTTTTTGACTTGGATTACACTGGAATGTTTGGAATAGCATTAAAGTATGTTCTGACAAAAACTATATAAATAAAATTACGAATTCTTTGTGAAATAACGTATAAACTACCGGATGGTTAAAATTATTTTTTTATTGTCAGATTGGGCTTCATCAATATCTAAACATGTGTACTTATTTTGGATTTTTTATTTCAATTAGAAGTCGCCATTTTTGGCCTGGTAATAAAACTTGAATCACCCGGTATACACCGGATCAATACGTTCGCAGTTGTCTTCCAATTCCTAATCTCCGTGTATCCCATCTTCGCTATCTTCTGTGCCCTTTTGCCTCATTTCTTAGTATTGCTTCTCAATAACCTATTTTGAACTTGCCCCTCTTTTATCTTCCTTTTGGGTTCTGTTGGAATATATTTTTGGAGGTTTTCTTCTGACATTCTCTGCATATGCCAAATCAGCTATTACATAGAAACTTTTTTTCAGGAACGTTTAAGGATGAAGATTATTAACCGTCTGTTGAAGGAAGGTTCTAGTGCAGATGAGCCCGCCAACATCCGCCTGTCTGACTATTCGAGGTAGTTGTTTCATAACCTTAAAAATTCTTTATTCCTCATGATGGTATTGGAAAAATAATAAATAAGTTAAGGCTGATTCATAGATTTCTTACGCGACGCAAAGCTACGCTCTGACAATGCTATAGCTAGGGGCATTTTTAATAGCGTTCGATGAGCGATGAACCACAGCGTAGCGTTGCCTCGCATAAGAAATCTATGAATCAGCCTTAATTATTTCACGTATTTCGATGGTTTATGCCACCTAGTGCCGAATAATTGTGAATACGAGAACTAAGTGATACAATGTACTACAAGTACCTAGTGCAACTGATAATTCATTAATAAATGACAATAGCATTTATCTAGAGAATCATCTTGATGAAGTACTTTAATTGCAGAAAGTAATTCTAAGCAGTCATATTTTCAGTTGCCCAAGAAAATTTTAAGACTACTGGTATTTTCTGAATTTGTCATTTTTTTTGTCCTTTAGACTACGCGCTTCTATAGTTTCATGAAACAGTTTATGAGTAGCAGAATTCGTTTTTTTTTTCCAAATTTCAAAAATTCCTCCACGATGCTAAGTTCCACTTGCTCTGTATACCACTATTTTGAAATTATCAATATTCTTTATTTGCTAGATAACATTATTGCAGGAACTGTTACTACATCCTGGAATTGCCAACTGGTGATAGGAAAAATATTTTGTCTTCCAAATTAAACTGTCTATTTGTTGCAATTGAAACCACGCGTTTGTAAATAAATTTTACATCAGCTTTTCTGTAATTAGTGCTGTTATTGATGTTACAAAACTGCCATCAAAACAAATTTTATTGGAAGTAAATAATTCCAGCGATGGTGGTGATACAACAAGCAGTTCTGAAGACGAGGCGGACAGGCCTAGAATGGTGGCGATTCCAACCTCAGCCCCGCCACCAACGCCCACTAAAATCAAGAAGTGCTCAATACCGAAGATAAACGTTCCGAAATTTCACATGAAGAGTCCAACTAGGAGGCCACTGGATGTACGGTAATCGTGACCATCATTCCAAATTCATTCCATTGGATGATTTCAGGTGTGCAAGGCAAACTTGGTATTCTCGGGGTATAACCGCCAAAATTCGTCGGATGAAAGTTCCCTATCTGATTCTGAATTAGAAATGCGTAAAGAAAAGAAACCAACTAGACGAAAGAAGAAGAAAACGAAGAAGAAGAGCAACAAAAAAAGAGCTTCTATAAATTTTCTGGACTCTGGCATGCAATTAGGCAGGGATTATGCTGTAATCGATATTTTGCCTGATATGAAGTTTACCACCAAACTAAAAAAGGATGCACAGCACAAGTAAATTATGTCGTACATTCCCCATTTTTGCTAACTTATGTAAATCCACGTTGAATAAGAAAATGCGCGCATTTCAGCATTTTTGTTGGTTTTTCACAGAAGAAGTAATTCATCATTGTCAATCATTATCATCGTTTCTCATTAATTCAACATCTATGAGTTCATCAATTACACAAAATGTGTAACTTGTTACACCATGTTATAACTGTATGTTATAACTTAAAATTTATAATATTTTTTCGTAGATTCTTTATAGACCAGAAACGCCAAAACAACCACCAAAGACTGGTAGAGGTTCAAACTAAACTGTTGGCTTTGAAGAACAAGCTGTGGTTCGGAATTGGTGACGTCGATCCTCACAAGCCATTATCTTGGGGAAACAACTCAAGTGCCAAGTAAGTGGCATCAGAATTTAATTTACGCCTTTTTAGTAAAACCAATTCTAGACCTCAAAGCCGCGCACAGTCGAGGAACGAGAAAAGGCAATCTGCCAAGAAACCGCAGAAACCCAAAGAAGATATTAAGCAGCCAAAGAGACCCAAGGAAAGGTTAGAAAATTAAAAAAGTACTTTATCCCATCCACGATATCACATATGGTCACTTACTGTGACTATACGCAGGGTGCCATTTATTTTTCGAAAAGATCACGAAACACATCGATTTTTAGTTTAGGTAAATCAGTTTGTAATGTTTTCATCACACGAGGGATGTTTCAGCTTGAGGAGGCAGACTGCTGTGGAGTTCGCGCCTCTGGTGAAGGGCACTGCCAAGCTCCGAAAGACGAAGAGTCTGACGGACAGCACTAAGAAGGATACAAAATTGAACAGATCGAATACATATAAAATGATCAATCTGTCTCACTGCGAGAAGGAGGATGTTGACGTGGTGAGCACCAAAGCCAAGGCCAAGAAGAACAAGAAAGCTGCCAAAGTTGCCAACAAGTCTACGTAGAGTTCCAAAGACTGATCACTATTATTTAATTTACGTGTCCGCTTACGTTCTATAAGGCGGGTGCTTTGTAGTGAACCCACCGTATATCCGACATATTGTGACTGTTTATACATGTATTATAATTTTTTTTACAAATGAATAAAAAGCTTTTAGGTACATAATGGAAACTGGGGGTTTTTTGATACATGCATTATTTTTCTATGAGTCGCGTGTACTATCGAGGTAACGAACAATGGATTTTATCTTTATCTTTAAAAAAAAAAAAAAAAATTTTAATTTATATTTAATTATCTTTTATATTTATTTTATTTCGTCTTAGATATGAACCATTGAAAACCAGACTGGTGTAAATTCTTTTTTTTTAATTCTGATAAGTCCAGAAATTGATGCACGGATATCTCCTTTGTATATTTCTGGACTTTAAAAAAACGGACTTACTCGACTCTGGTTTTCAACGGCTCATATGCTTTACCTTATTCTAGAAAATTATCAACACCTTCACAGCGAGAAGTATGAATGGATATGCAAATACTACGATAAAACGGTTTTTTTTAATTGGGCAAATATAATAAGCTAATCAACAAAAGCTGTTTCATTCTCATAGGACTAGTCGGCTCATCTTTATCACGAGAATTCGAAGTGAACATCAAATCATCTACGGACAGTTCTTAGATTACCTCTACCAAAAGGAAATTTGTGCAAAATTATTAACATTAGTAGAGAGAAATTTATCTCCCTGTATAATTTTATATTCCCAGAAATGTTCCTCGCGAACTGAGGACAGTATACTGAATAATAAAATGAAATTTCGTCCCATAATTTTGCGTTTTCCTTGTAAGGCCTTTTTCTTTTCGAACTATTCGAACTATACTGTACATAGCGGTTGCAGTGGTCAACGTTGGCCTATAAATACATCCTGAGTGGTTCTAATGAGATCCAAATTTGGGAAGCTATAACTTCAGAATTTATCTTATAAATTGTAAAGATTGATTGTGTATTATTTTATACCAATGACAAACTTAATCTTTTTCACAAATTTCTATTTTCCCAAGAAATTTGAACGAATTTTCATTCTTATGAAAGCCTTCACCAGCGCCAGCTTTGGATGATCTGTTACCACACTTCAATACTCACGATGCAGAGGTGCAAGCTCTAGTTTTGCATAGGTGACGCTTTAGGCAACTTAAATAGCTCATTTCTGTATATTTAATGCCCACGTTTCTAATGATTTTTACGAATTATGTACATTTGGTTGCCTCATCTTAAGCGAATATTCAATTGTGTATAAATCAAAATCTGTACAATTTTATTAAATAAGACTGATACAAAAGGTAGTAACATATAACGGCTGTTAAGCCCAGATGATTGGTTTGTAAAATTTCCACACTTTAAATCATAGGTATAAAGTTCACTAGTTTCAGCGCTGCCATCGCCCTCCGCTCGAAGACACGAACTACCTAGTCAACTAAATATACACATATGAATGGTTTCGGTTGCCTGTTTTTAAAATATTATTATGGTTAAATTATAGTTATTTATTTAAATAAATGGACAATATAATATACTAATAAAATTATTATGGTTGTTTAGGATTCATGTTACAATAAAAGTTTTTATATGAACTTTACGTTTGAATATACACATATGAATGGTTTCGGTTGCCTGTTTTTAAAATATTATTATGGTTAAATTATAGTTATTTATTTAAATAAATGGATAATATAATATACTAATAAAATTATTATAAGTTGTTTAGGATTCATGTTACAATAAAAGTTTCTATATGAACTTTACGTTTGAATATACACATATGAATGGTTTCGGTTGCCTGTTTTTAAAATATTATTATGGTTAAATTATATTTATTTATTTAAATAAATGGATAACATAATATACTAATACAATTATTATGGTTGTTTAGGATTCATGTTACAATTAAAGTTTCTATATGAACTTTACGTTTCAATATTTCTGACCGAACGTAAAGTGCATAACCACAGCAGGTGGTCCAGAGGTAACTCAACAGCGTGATTACTCAGGGAGATAATAATTCTTCCAAATATTTGCAATAATTTATTTCTTGGAGAAATGTCGAGTCATAAGGACTATAAGGACAAAACAAATTTGCCGTTCCAGTTTCATGGAACCAATCCTTCCGAATTGAAAAAATATGGAAGGCATTCTTGAAGTTCTTCGATTTAAATCCAGGACCACATAAGGTCTAAGAGAGGTTTTCCCGCTGAAAATTTTCGATTTATTTACTAGGATTACAGGAGGTACAAGAGATGTTTTCCTACCGAAATTTTTGAATTTATTCACGTCTGTCCGCAGCATAACTGTCGTGGTGATTACGCAAAGTACAAAAACTCGACACACTTTACATTTTTATATGACCAGTCAAATTTTGGATAATCCTGTAGCAATACTAAATTGTCTAACAGGAAAACTATTTGAATATTCGTAATCAGCACACAAATATTGAGAAGTAGTGTGATTTTTATGCGATTCGGATAAAAATATCGATAATTTTCCAGGCAACTCTGCAATTTGCTCATATGTTCTACCTGAAGTCAAAAAACGTGTCATTTTTATAAACTGTTTCAAACTTTATATTTTGGATAACTCTATAGCAATACTGAATTTGTTTTACATAAAAACAATTTCGATATTCGTAATCAGCACACAAATATTGACAAGTGATGTGATTTTTATGCGATTCGGATAAAAATATCGAAAAATTTCCAAACAACTCTGCAGCCTTGCTCAAATGTTCTACCTGAAGTCAAAAAACGTATAATTTTTATAAACTGTTTCAAACTTTATATTTTAGATAGCGCTGTAGCAATAGTTAATTGTCTTACATAAAAACTATTTCGATATTCGTAATCAGCACACAAATATTGACAAGTGATGTGAGTTTTATGCAATTCGGATAAAAATATCGAAAAATTTCCAGAGAACTCTGCAGCCTTGCTCAAATGTTCTACCTGAAGTCAAAAAACGTATCATTTTTATAAACTGTTCCAAACTTTATATTTTGGATAGCGCTGTAGCAATACTGAATTGTTTTACATAAAAACTATATCGATATTCGTAATCAGCACACAAATATTGACAAGTGATGTGTGTTTTATGCAATTCGGATAAAAATATCGAAAATTTTCCTGACAACTCTGCAGCCTTGCTCAAATGTTCTACCTGAAGTCAAAAAAGTATCATTTTTATAATCTGTTTCAAACTTTATATTTTGGATAGCGCTATAGCAATACTGAATTGTTTTACAGAAAAAATATTTTGATATTCGTAATCATCACACAAATATTGACAAGTGATGTGAGTTTCATGCAATTCGGAATAAAATATCGACAACTCTGCAGTTTTACTCAAATGTTCTACCTCAAGTCAAAAAACGTATCAATTTTATAAACTGTTTCAAATTATATATAATTTATACTATTTATTTACTTTGTAGTGTTACCCGAGGTCCTGGTGGCTATTTGTAATCAGCATGCAAATATTGATAAAAGTGAAACTTTTCGCATAAACGTACGGGTACTCAAAAGTTCAAAGTTTCAAGTTCAAAACTATTATGGCAAAAAGGACCTTATGGTTTTGGGAATCTTTAGTTCTGGTCAAATTTGAACATATTTTACCCGTTTGTTAATATTCGCATGCTGATTGCGAATACCCACTTAAGCTTCAGGTAGATCACTTCAGAAATATTACAAACCTATATCAAGTTTGAAACATTTTATAAAAATTATAAATTTTTCGATATTTCTAACCAATTTGGACAAAAGTCACGTTAGTCAGCAATATTTACATGCTGCTTACGAATATCGGCATAGTTCTCCGATAAAACAATTCATTACCACTACAGGGCCGTCCAAAATTTGACTGGTGACACAAAAATGTAATATTTATCGATTTTTTTTGTTTTTGAGCTATCCATCGTCCCGAACTTATAGGCATCGGCAGTGATTATACGCCATATGTGTAGTTATAACTAATGCATATCCTTTGGTAGAAACTTTATGAACTTCTTATGTATTCCCCGATTCTTAGAGCGAGAGCTTGCAATTTAAAAGTGAGTGCGTGAACCCCAAAGATCCGTCGAAATGTACAGGTGCAGCACGAAAGCAGGTAGCACAATAATTGAGCCTTGTCCGCGAGGCACGAGATCTAATCGCCCTAATGAAATCTGCATTAGAAAGAAGATCGAAGGTAAAGACCTGATTCGACGCCTTCGCAGCAAAGCAATCTAGTTTTAAAACGTCCGGACGTAGGAGCAGTTCATTTGCAACACGGATTGCGTTAACCAGTTCCAGATAAATTACGACTGCAGGCCATACTCGCTCGTCTAAATGTTCAACGAGGAGTTGTCGCTGCAATCAGACCCACGAAGCTGGTTAAGTTAATTAGTTGAAACAATTAGTTGATGCCATTCAGAGTATATTTCAAATAAATAATTACATTAATACTCATCGTAATTAATGAGGAAATTTATACATCAATCGTTACTTTGTGGTAATCGAATATTGAATGATAAACAAATTTATACGAATTTTATTGAATTACATTATTGTTAACACACCTTTGGTAATGGTTCAAATTGTGTGGCATATTTTAATGCAATACAGAATGATTAGTTTAAATTTCTTCGATATCTGTATATAATTTCATCATTCATTCTGTATCTGTATTAATTTCTGATCCAGAAATTAAGAGAATGTGAAATAGTTGATGATTTTATTGATTAAAACTGGCAAATTATCATTTAGGAAAAGAAATTTCTTTCTTTTAATTTTGTGCCACCTTACTATCAAAACATCTAGATTTGACTCAAGTAACAAAGTTGTATGCGGACGGACTAGATACATTCAATGTTACTTAATTTTCTCAGTTTCTGCACTCATTTTGGGATGTGCATTATTTTTCCTCAAATTTCTTTTTAAAGTTGACCATATCAGCTCAATTGGATTGAAGATACAGTAATAAGGTGGAAGGCGCAACACTTGGTGACCGAATTCTTCTGCCATCTCATCAACCACATACGTTTTCTTGAAATTTTGTTTCTTTATAAGTTCTAATAATGTTTTTTTTTTGCACTTATGGGAATAACAATACCATCTTGAATGCAAAAATCCGCAATATCGCCTTTCTTGGAAGCGGCGGTTGGGATTTTATTAATTTGCATTGAGTGCTAAGTTGAATTATCCATTACGATTATTGAGTTATTGGGTATGTTGGGCAATATTTGATTGCGAAACCAATTTTCAAATAATTCGGCGTTCATATCCTGATGATAGTCTAACGAGCTTGATGCAATATTCTTGGCTGATAAGAGCAAACTATTTGACACAAAACCTGCGTCTCCTCCTGCATGAAGAATAACAATTCTTTTTCCTCTATTGCACGGTGCTCTAAGGTGATACTTATTTGTATTATCGACCCATCCCTTGGAAAAGACTCGGGAGTATCGAACTATGTTTCATCCAAATAAATTATCGATCTCCCTCCATTTCTATATTCGTATATTTTAGATAAATATTCTAATCGCTCTTTTTGCAATCTCGGCGATTCCATGATGTCAATTCGTTTGTCTAAAGTTTTATACTTAAAACCCTGACTAAGTAGCTATTTATACAAAGTAGTTTCCTTACATGGAAAATCTTTTCCAAGAGTTTCCAAAATAAATGGGACCGTGAGAACGTTACCTGATTTTTTAAGAATTGTAAATTATATTTTTGATCCTCTTGGCGATGGCATCGTCTATTTCGGTAAATTTGGAACTTATTCTTCTTTTCCTTTCTAGCAGTCCTTTCGTAATTATTCTCCAAACCGTTGAATATGATATTCCTATCAGAATGGAAATTCTTTGCAGTGGAGATGCATGATTCTCGCTTATAAGGGTGTTATAAATACTTACGGCTATCCTTTTAGTATCAGTTGAAAGAAAAGCATACTTTATTAATCCCTGATTTTCATTTTCGATAGTTGATGTGTCCATTTGATGATGGTTGTTTTGAAATTTATCAAAATCAATTTGAGAACAGCTTCCCTCTGTAGACTGTCGAAGGGATTCTTCAACAAAACTTTCGGAATGGTTTCTTTCCTTACATAATTGAAATAGATCGTCGAACTGAGTGTCATTATAAAATGATGAAATAATTGTTGCAGTTTCACTTAACGACGTTTCCATCCTAATAAACTCTACCTTTTCACAAGTTTATAAATGATAATATGCTCACGCATGTAAAATGAGTACTGTTGCAATGTGAAGGTTAACACCGACTGAAAGACAGATGTAGACTATTTGAGAAAAATACTATTTGAGGCAGCCTTAACTGATTGTCTACCTGGACTGCATATTCGCCCAGCAATTAAGGTATAATGAACCTTAATTGCATGGGCAAATGTATAATCCGTTTAAAACCGTTTCCTAGGTGAAGGCTCTTAATTCTCTTATAATTATATCGAATTGTAAAATTGTAAAATGTGGATGGTGTACAATATTTCTTCTTTCTTTAACTGCCTATGGTCCTTGGGATGTTAGCGATCTCATGTTAATTTCGTATGGATGCTGCGTGGAGTAGTTGTAGAAATATTCATAGTCCAGTCCAATTCCTGGTTGACAATGCATCTTACTGACATGTTTTTCAAGGAGTGCACCACAAAACATTACATTAGTACCATTCTAAGATTGTTTTCAAGTTACATGAAAATAAGTGTCCTATAGTTTATTTTCGTAATAAATCTAATATTACTTCTTGCTCTTGATATAGTGAGGATGAATTCGAACGCAAAACATCCAGACCAATTTATTTGGAATACGGTGCATTGGCCAATTTCCACTTCAGCGTTATTTTGTGTGCCAACTAATTGCGGATGAAGCCGAAAGTGCAGACTAGTTTGGAATGCAAGGAGTCATGAATTAGGCTAGGCTGTGTCTACGTGTGAGGTAAATGACGGCACACGTAAAAATCCCAAGTGGAATGACGAGCCCACAGTGCGCGACAAGCCGGATGCTGGGAAGAGTCAATGGTGTCAACAATAACAAAGTCCCGAAGCGGCCGAGTAAATTCCATTCCAGTTGTATCATTTTTAATTATTTCTATTTTTAGTGCGGACCATTTCTCGCCTATAAATACATACCGGCCGGCTATTTCTGTCCGCCTTAATCCCGAAGAATGGAGGATCCAAACACATACGCACATGCTCCACTGTCCACACTCTCTGTTTGTGTGCGTTACAGGACAACAAAACAACTCACGGATGCGCTACCTACTCAAGAATCCGTTTGGAAGTGCCATCTCTCTCCACCAGCTAGCCGAGGTCAATATTCAGGCGAGGACGAAACTAGGAGAAATGGTCCTTCACACCGGATGGACAGCAGTCTTCCACATCGGAATTGGATTGATTGATGCGCGCGGGCCGCGTTAATTAAACGATAAAGGAGAGACGAGCCGAAAAACGGCCCAGATGCGATGATTTCTTTGTAGCCCCAATAATTTCAGATTGTTATCGATGAGGCTGTGGTAATTGAATCGAACATCGGGCATGCATGTGTTGTATACGAGTGCGTGGGCGTCGAGGAAGTTGCTCCTCATATTCGTGATGTGCTCTTTGTGAGGTGGTGATTGCGTAACGCATTGTTTTGTGAAATTCGTCCGGGAAAGTCGGTTATTACTGTCGATCTGAAATACAAAAGGTTATGGCGTTCTGTAAGCGTGTGGGCGGCGCGGGTTAAAAATACGACTAAATTACCGAAAGTGTGGGTGTACAGAACCTAAATTCCCAGAACTCCGGAGGTGTCCGATTCATTCATTGGACGGTCGACAACACAGTAACTTCTCGCCGTTGAATTTTACGCGCACTTATGGTGAAGAGGCGTTCTAGACAATATGCTTCTTTCGCTAATCTCTTTGATGTTCAGGCGGTAAAATCGTACATGCCATTAAGAGAAATAATGTAAAGAAGAGGTGAATAACTTATTCATTATTACGAATTGGTGTCTTGAGACTGTAAAATATATTCTTTGTTTCCTCCACGGCCTTGCCGTCTTCCGCCAAAAATTTGTTAATTTATGTGGTACCTGATTTAAATAAAACAATTTTACTTTGTTACTTCCACTAACACATGTTCACAAGTTTCCACATGTTAGTGGAAGTAACAAAGTAAAATTGTTTTATTTAAATCATTTTCCATGTTCCACAAAGTAACGGCTACCAGTATACAGTAGTATGTGGTACACTTCAATCGGGTTTAATTTGCTCCTTTGTGATACTTTACGGGCAGATCATGTTTTCTCAAACATTTAGTCGCAAACCAGCCAATTAAAAAAAACAAGAAAATAAATTAATCGTTTCAATTTTTTCTAATCAATATTATTATGTAATATGCTTGCATATTGTTTGTTGTATTTGTTATTGTATTTGCATCGATTGATGTGATCATTGGCAATTTCTGAGAATATGCTATAGGACAGTCACGTTTAAAGAGAAACTGATGTTAGTAACAGATAAACTCTGGCGACGATCAAAATTAATGACACGAAGAGTTCTCCAATTCATTCATGGAAATACCGACTATCTATGTCTGTTTGATCATTGCGAGAATTGTACTTGTAGAGGTCTGCTTAATGCTGACCTAGGCGATCTTATGTTTCTTCGTATGTTACACTGAAAACCCGGAAAATGGTAAAAGTAATCTCATGATTATTATTAGTTATTTATAATAAACAGGCAAAACAGGGGGAGGCATAAAATCGCTTATGACTCCAAACAAACACCTGCGTAAACGTAAACTTAACTTGGCAATCGGAACATATAATGTCCGTTCAATGAATCACGACGACAAAATCCACGAGCTAGAAGAAGAGCTCACAAACATAAAGTGGGACATAATAGGGTTGGCAGAAACGAGACGGAAAGATGAACAACGAATGATACTAAAGTCAGGTAACACACTCTATTGGAAAGGTAACAAAAATGATACCAACGGTGGCGTCGGTTTCATTGCACAGTCATGCTCACATAAATCTAGTACAAACAATTTGACATTGCCATATAAAATTGCTATTGTAACCTAATTTCTTGTACTAGATTTATGTGAGCATAACTGTACATAAGAAACTGTCCAAAAACATACAGGCCTTTAAGGGATTATCAAACCGTGTGGCCTACTTCATGATCTGATCAAAAAGAGTAACACTAAAAATCATCCAGGTGTATGCCCCAACTAGTACATACGAAGACGAAGACGTGGATATGTACTATGAAGATATCACCAAAGCCATGGATCAACATAAGACTCGCCTGACTATCATCATGGGCGATTTCAATGCGAAACGAGGCAAAAAACTAGACAAAGGTGAGACCAAAATGGGAAACTTCGGCTACGGAAATCGAAATGAGCGAGGTGCTAGGTTAATAAACTTTATGGAAGAAAGAGAACTATATGCCATGAATTCGTGTTTCAATAAAAGGCCTCAAAGGAAATAGACCTGGATTAGTCCAAACTCGACAACAAAAAATGAAATCGATTTTATTCTCTCTACTAACAAATCCGCTGTTAAAGATGTAACAGTTCTTAACAGATTTAGCACCGGCAGCGACCAGTTAGATCAAAATTAAGCGTAGACATTAACCATGGCACGATACAAAATATAAAGGCCAGAAATGGAAAACTTGATATGAATAAACTGCAACAACACAAAAGTTTATATGTAGAAAAAATAAGAATTTGTCTAGCAGAAAAAATAAATCAGGAGGAGAAGGATATAAACCGAATAGAAAAAGAACATACAAAAACACGAGTTACCATAGCAAAGAAGTAGCAAAAACAGAGGATAAAAAAGATAATTACATTAACGAACCAACAAGAAAACTAATCAAACATAGAAGAATACTGAATGAACAGGGGATGAGACAATCAATAGAATACACAGAGCTGAATAGACCATTAAGAAGATAATAAAAGAAGAAATAATGCGAATACAAGAAGACAGAGTACAATCCATCATTGAAAATAACAAAAACATGAAATGTCTAAGACCCAGACTGGGCAAATCAGAAATAAATAAACTCAAAGATGAAAAAGGCAATGAAGCAAATACTAAAATAGAAATTATTAGAATAATTGAAAATTACTACTCGGACTTGTACCAATCCAAGACCCACAAGAAGACGTAAAAAATCGACTTACATCAAAGATAGTGAACATAAATTCGGAACTTCAACCCGAAATATAAAAATCAGAAATAAAAGCGTCAATGAAAAAATTAAAGAACAATAAGGCAGCGGGCAAGGACGGAGTAACAGCCGAAATGGTAAAAATTGGAGGAACATCTATTATTGATTGTCTGCACCTTCTCCTAAATCAGACTAAAACTAAAACAAAAATTATTAGAATAATTGCAAATTACTACTCGGACTTGTACCAATCAACGAAAGACCCACAAGAAGACGTAAAAAATCGACTTGCATCAAGGATAGTGAACATAAATTCGGAAGTTCAACCCGAAATATCTAAATCAGATATAAGAGCGTCACTGAAGCAATTAAAGAACAATAAGAAATGGCAAAAAATAGAGGAAAACCTGTTATTGATTACCTCCACCTTCTCCTAAATCAAATTTTAACAGAAAATAAAATTCCAGATAATTGGAACGATGCTATTACGTTACTTCTATTCAAAAAATGAGACAAGAGAGAATTACAAAACTATCGTCCCATAACCCTCCTAAGTATCATGTATAAGTTCCTAACCAACTTACCGACTTACCAGAAAATTCGATGATTACCAACCCAGAGAACAAGCGGGCTTCAGGAAGAGATTCAGCACACAAGACCAACTGCTGACAATGAAGATCTTAATAGAGAGAGTAAACGAATACAAAATACCATTATTTGTAGCATATGTAGCTTTCGAAAAAGCTTTACTAAATATACCTATTATTGCGGTGTTGATAATAATTTCAGTATGTGAAAAGCGGTTGGATGATAAAACTTTATGAACCTATGATTAATCCGTAATGTTAAACGATTTAGCACTCATTACATAATAATTGAAAAGCGGTTGGATGATAAAACTTTATGAATCTATGATTAATCCGTAATGTTAAACGATTTAGCACTTATTACATAATAATTGTGGTTGTCATTAATGACACCTTTTAAAATTCAATGTACACATCTGCGATTGTTCTGTCATGATAATAAATAACATCGCATTAAGCCTTATCTCTCTCACATTGTCTATAGCGAATCTATAATTCGCCAATTTGTATGCTGGCGCAAAAATATCCTGCTAACGTTCGCGCCTGCCTTCCGCTTCCCGTTTCCGGTTCTCAGCGACTCCTCCTGTGCATTTTATACCTTGTTTAATCGTCAACCTTCGACATGCCACAAATAGTATAAGAAATGACGATACGATTTTAGATGGTTGCGCTTCAATCCAATCCCAGATTTATATTAGTGACAGTTGAGAAATATTTTTCTGTTTTAGTACGCGTAATTATTAATTAGTGATCATAAATAGTATATTGTGATATACTTTCTCGCCGGGTTTTAAAGCACGACGCGAAGCGGAGTGCTATTAACGGCACAGTGCTTGAAAGGCCCTTATGCACGTGTATCACACACGATTGCATTTTTATTCGATTGCATCATAAGATAGTATTTTTCGGTATGAAAATCAGGACGAAAACGCCATCATTTTGCAAAGACCATGGTTGCTAGGTAACGGTCTTTTTCGTCCTAAGCCGAAAAATATTTTTCGGCAGCAAAAATAAAAGAGTCAATGGTTGATTAATTTATGGCATAACATGGCTCTTACCATAGAATTGTGAGACCATACAGTCGAAGATTTCAATTGTTAAAACAAATTTGAGAAATATGCCAGTAAAACATTCTCGGAGAGAGTTGGAATAGAAACTTTTGATTTTTGCGCAAGCAACTCTACCGAAACTTGATTTGTGGCGTCTCGATTCTCAGGAGGAGTACACATTAATTCATCTTCAGTCGACAATTATTTTAATATTTTCGTTGTTGCTCGAACGTCACACTAACAACGTAATAAAAATTTCATGGCAATTTGATTATTTTTTTTTAATTATTTTGTAGTTTGTAAAGTACTTGCAATCGAATAAAATATTATGTATGATATACGGACGACAAACATATTTCGGACTCATTGCTCTTGCTGGACTCTGCATTGCCTCGTCCAACAATTTCCAGCAAATCGTCCGAAATATTTCGTTTTTCGTCCATATAACATAAAATACTATTGTATTATAGGTGCATGTAGTTTATTATACTTACCACCGTAAATGAATTAATTTGACAAATTGAATTCGAAAGACATTTATAATATACGTAAGTGTATTTATACTGCTAAATGTTCAATCTTGCCTCCTCTGCCTAAAAATATTTCAGAGGTGCACACCTCTTTGTCTAATTTAAATATTATGACATAAAAAAATGAGCAGTTCTTATTGACCAACGACATGGCTATGAATATTATATTTTTTTACTTGCACAGAAAATTTAAAAAAAATGTGCAGTTGTGACAAAAAGACAGGAAGTATGCATTGATTAAAAATTCTTGTTTTTAGGTACTGTGGGTACTTCTTGATTTTTAGGATAAAATTCAGCTTTCCGAAAGCTACCCATGCAAGCCTAACTCTTCTTTTTATTTCGCTGGTTGATTATCTTTGTTGAGTTTTATTAGTTGTCCCAGGTATATATATTCGGTAACTTGTTCGATTGATTTGTTTCCTATTTGTACTGTAGCATCTTCCTATGTATTAGTTAGTATCTTTGTTTTCGAATAATTCATTTTAAGACGAATCTTTGAGGCTTGATGGTCTAGCTCTCTTAACATCTTCTGTAGCTCTGCTCTATTGTTTACAAATAATGCTATGTCGTCCGCGTACCTTAAGTGATTTAGTCGTTGTCCACATATTTTGATGCCACACTCATCCCATTCCTGATTTTTAAAAACATCCTCCAATGCTTGACTAAATAATTTTTGTGATATAGTGTCTCCTTGTCTTACGCCTCTTGCAATCGTTATTGGTTTAGTTCCTTCATATACTTGTACTGATGTTGTAGCATTTTGATAGATGTTCGACAGTAGGCTAGTGTATTTATAATCGATCCGGCTGTTTATTAGGGAGTTCTTTATTGCCCAATGTTCTACGCAATCGAACGCTTTTTCGAAATCTACATATGCTACGAATAATGGTATTTTGTAATCGTTCACTCTCTCTATTAAGATCTTCATTGTTAGCAGGTGGTCTTTCAGATGGATTCATTCAGAGAAACAGAATTGAAATATTATTCATATGCTTATTTCTCAATTTTATAGCATATTATTTATATTAGCTAGGAATATATTTTGTTGCACATTATTGTAATGAGAATTCAGTATTAATATTACTCCGTTACGTCTAGAGTGCTTGGTTATGACAAAATCATCAACAAAGCGAGCGTGCGGACGTGATATTTGGTAAACAAAGCTTGATTATTTCGAGGATTGCCCTATTTTTACGTGTACAGACGCATCTGGGGCAAGTGTGCTATTAATTCAGTCCAATTTATCTAAATCTTCAGTGCGTTGTGCTTGTGCCTTGTGTGTATTACGTGTTTAGAAGTTTTCTTGTATAAAATGCCGAAAGTAAAATCTTCCGTCGATGAATGGATACGAGAATATTCTGAATTATAATATGAGAACGGCAAATTAATTTGCAGGCCTTATATCAAACCGGTAAGTTTAATTTTGTGTTGCTATTGGCCTAGGTACAAGCATGCATTATGTTGTAGATTAACTGCAAGAAAAAACAGTTTAACATAACACAACATATCAAAAACAACAGTTCACCTGGAAAATTAAAAGAACACAAATCTGCAACCAGTACCCTGAGTACCCAGAAAACTAATTCCGAGTCTTTTGCGAGTTCTTCTACACAGAATGAAAAGGAATTTTACTTTGATTTATGCATTACGATGGTATCTTCTAACATTCCGTTAAAAAAAATAGATAATAGTATGTTTAAATCTTGTTTTACAAAAATCCACCGGTAGACATATTCCTGCCGAATCTACCATTCGCAAAAACTATGTCGAGCAAGTATATAAACACACTATTGAGGAAATAAAAAAGATAATTGGCAACAATTACATATGGTTCTGTGTAGATGAAACTACTGATTCATGTGGTCGGTACATCGCCCATTTAATGATTGGAATATTAAACGAAGACTCAACCAATGCATTTTTAATTAGTTCCGAGCAGTTAGAAAAAACAAATGGCAATACCGTTGCCAAATTCGTTCACGATGGATTAACACTTTTTTTTTGCCAAACCCCGTACCAAATGATAAATTATTATTGATGCATATATGTTGAAGGCATATTCTAATTTAAAAGTATTTTATGAGCAATTAATGTATTGCACCTGTTTGGCACATGGTTTTAATCGAGTTGCTGAAACGATTAGACTGCAATTTCCCCTGGTCAATGATTTGATAAAAACCGTAAAGAAAATTTTCCTAAAAGCTCCACTGAGGGTTGAAATGTTTAGGGAAAGAATGCCAAATATACCTCTTTGTTCGGCACCGGTTTTAACTAGATGGGGTACGTGGCTAGATGCTGCCTGTTAATATGCCGACCATTTCGATTCATTTAAGGAGCTTGTGTTAGAGTTTCCCGAAAATGTGTCATAGGCAACTAAAGAATGCCACAAGTTCTTAAAGAAATGAGGGTTGTACAAAATTTAGCATTACTAAAAACCAACTACAGTTTCGTAAGCAAAGCGATTGATAAACTCAAAGCAAAGGACACGACTTTGGTAGGTGCGGTTCAAATAGTTGAAGATTTTAGGAACGACGTCTCAAACGTACAGGGATCTATAGGAGAGATTATTAAAAAAAAATGTGATGCAGTTTTGTCAAAAAATTAAGGGTTTGGCGAGTTACAAAAAATATCAACAGTTTTAAAAGGAGATTTCGTGGAAGATTTGCTGATAAATATTATAATTACTAAATTTAAATATGCACCGATTACAAGTGTGGATGTGGAGAGAAGCTTTTCACACTTAATAAATGTACTCACTGATAGGACAGTCGGATTTTCCGTTGAATATTTAGAAAAACATAATTATTAGTTTATTTCAAAATGAGCAGTAATCATTATTTGTTATTAATTATTATTGTTATTATAATATTAATCACCAAAACCTATGTTATTAAAATATTACTTTTATCTACCTATAGTGCGTTCTTGTTGATAAAATTATATTTTGTTTTGTTTTTCTGCATTTTCATAAAAAATAAAATATGCCTTTTCATGCTTTTCCGGCGTTTTCGTGATGAGTCTAATCTTTATTCTATTTTATATGCTTATTTTCTAAGATTTTTATGCATTTTTAAGCGCTTATTTTGTAATTTGTTATGCTTATAAATCCGCGCTTTGCTTATAACCAAGTGGCGTACATATAGTTTGTACATTTTTTTTAATCTGAGCATACCCAGTTTTGCGCAAAGTTTACATAAAATTGTTATTTTCAAACCTTTGGTTGATTGGCTAATTTGCTCCTATTGAATGAGCTCCTATATTGAGCTCCTATAGAAATGGAAGACCACAGAGCTGACTACCAAATTATTCAAGTAAGGAAGTTTTGCTAAATGTACTCGGTGAAAGTTTTTCAGACAGCCTAGTCTTCGACTGTGTGAAATGGGTTACTCGATAGTGTAAACTGAAGTGTAACTGAATCGATCTTGAAACATTTTGCTAGACGTGTAACTTGGAGTTATTTAAGTTGCCTACTATATTGGGTCGTGGTGGAAATAATTCTCTCCTTGAAAATTACGAAGCTAATTGTTTTGGTAACGATCGGAGCTAAACGCCAATGATGGAGGTGATTAGAAATCTTGGATGTGTTGGGTGGGGGGAGATGAATGGAGGTGTAAACAGTATACACTACACTTGCAATGGCTTGATGGCTGCGATTCTAATAAATTTAAAAAATGAATAACTTGCATTTTGTCGCGGGACCAGTTCTGGGACGCATTAGCATCGCGCGTCATTAAAGCGTAATTATCGATATTCGAAATTGAAAAATGTAGTTTTAATTATACGTTATACGCGTCCACCGTTCCCACTCTTGAGAGGAGCGTACAACAGCGCGCTGCGCCGCTTTCAAGGTCGGCCAAGTTCTGTTTACGCTAGCACAATTATCAATGACTACTTGTATCCATTCTCAATCGGCCTTACTGTCCCCCCCGGACCCCTAGACCCCGCGACACCGATGGTCCCCTAGCCGTGCGCTCCGCGTCCTAGGCACTCACTCTCACGCACTTATTCACTGATGGACTGTCAACGTGCCAACAAAAATAAAGAGTAATGACCTATTATTGTTTCATGCCATCAGCCCGATTTACATTTCACACCATCTGTGAATCCGCACACGGTAGCCCATTCACCTGATGGATGGAGGTTGGAGGTCTGCTCTTTTTTTCTCTCCTCTCGTGCGCCTGTCCTCTCGTTAAATCGACACCTTGGGTTTGTTTTTAATTTGTAATCGAATCCGCGTCGCTCCCCGAGCGAGGTAATTAATTGCAAACATTACGCCGCACGAAAATAACTCCTACATTAAAATTCCGCACGTTTATGAATGGGAATTGTAATTGGTTCTCATTCTTGGTCCCTCATGTGACAAATTATTCACCGAGGTTGCGGGTCCAAATACCTACAATTTTTTGCAACACTTTTTCTAAAAGTCATTAAATATCAGCACACTGTATACCATACCCCCACATCATATTTTTTAAACCTGCACTATAGTGTTTTCACTTGAAATTGAAAATGTACCTGCAATGAGGGTTTATTACGGTTAAGGGTTCTCCATTGTATGCGTGCTGCGACGAGGCGGGCGTCCAGGAACGTATCCAAATAATTTACTTTCGACGAAGATGCTACTTAATTGTTTTCTCTTCGATATATACACAATTATATCACTGTGATCATAATATAAACATGATTTATTAATTAAATTGAATTCAGTAATCTTACAACTATCTACATCGTTTTTTATGAGTCGGCGGACGTAATTCTTTTTACAATTTTACAATTCGATATAATTACAAGACTACAGACGCCAGTAGATAGTTAAGAGCCGTCACCTAGGAAACGGTTTTAAAAGGATTATACATTCGCCCATGCAATTAAGGTTCATTATACCTTAATTGCTGGGCGAATATGCAGTCCAGGTAGACAATCAGTTAAGGCTGCCTCAAATAGTCTTTTTCTCAAATAGTCTACATCTGTCTTTCAGTCGGTGTTAACCTTTACATTGCAACAGTACTCATTTTACATACGTGTGCATATTATCATTTATAAACTTGTGAAAAGGTAGAGTTTATTAAGATGGAAACGTCGTTAAGTGAAACTGCAACAATTATTTCATCAATTTATAATGACACTCAGTTCGACGATCTATTTCAATTATGCGAGGAAAGAAGCCATTCCGAAAGTTTTGTTGAAGAAACCCTTCGACAGTCTACAGAGGGAAGCTGTTCTCAAATTGATTTTGATAAATTTCAAAACAAGCATCATCAAATGGACACATCAACTATCGAAAATGAAAATCCGGGATTAATAAAGCATGCTTTTCTTTCAACTGATACTAAAAGGATAGTCGTAAATATTTATAACACCCTTATAAGCATCTTCACTGCAAATAATTTCCATTCTGACAGGAATATCATATTCAAAGGTTTGGAGAATAATTACTATAGGACCGCTAGAAAGGAAAAGAAGAATAAGTTCCAAATTTACCGAAATAGACGATGCCATCGCCAAGAGGATCAAAAATATTATTTACAATTCTTATAAATCAGGTAACGTTCCCACGGTCCAATTTATTTTGGAGACTCTTGGAAATAATTTTCCATATAAGGATACTACTTTGTATAAATACCTACTTAGTCAGGGTTTTAAGTATAAAACTTTAGACAAACGAATTGACATCATGGAATCGCCGAGATTGCAAAAAGAGCGATTAGAATATTTCTCTAAAATAAACGAATATAGAAATGGAGGGAGATCGTTAATTTATTTGGATGAAACATGGTTCGATACTCACGACGTGATATCCAAGGGATGGGTCGATAATACAAATAAGTGTCACCTTAGAGCACCGTGCAATAGAGGAAAAAGAATTGTTATTCTTCATGCAGGAGGGCACGCAGGTTTTGTGTCAAATAGTTTGCTCTTATCAGCCAAGAATATTGCATCAAGCTCGTTAGACTGTCATCAGGATATGAACGCAGAATTATTTGAAAATTGGTTTCGCAATCAATTATTGCCCAACATACCCAATAACTCAATAATCGTAATGGATAATGCAACTTACCACTCAAAGCAAATTTATAAAATCCCAACCGCCGCTTCCAAGAAAGGCGATATTGCGGATTTTGGCATTTAAAATGGTATTGTTATTCCCCTAAGTGCAAAGAAAAAGACATTATTAGAACTTATAAGAAAATAAAACTTAAAAAAAAAACGTACGTGGTTGATAAGAAGGCAGAAGAATTTGGTCACCAAGTGTTGCGCCTTTCACCTTATTTACAGTATCTTCAATCCAACTGAGCTGATATGGTCAACTTTAAAAAGAAATTTGCGGAAAAATAAAGCACATCCCAAAATGAGTGAAGAAACAATTCAACTTGTGCAACAACATTTCAAGTACCATATGGAAAAACTGCATCGATCATGTGATTAAAATTGAAAACGATTATAGGACGCTTAGTGTACCAAATCTAATTATTAATGTTCAAAGTGAAAGTGATAGCGATGAATCTAGTTGTGCGGAATAATATTTGCTTGTTACATTACGATTCATGAAAAAATTAACTGATGTTAACGTCGTTATTTTTTTAACGCAATGAGCAAGTCAATAATGTTATGGGTAACTTGAGTTATTTGTTACGCGAATCATACTGTATATAAATTTTCGATGAAATTATAACTATATTTGTAAAACACAATTAATTATATGTACACTTGAAAATGCAATGAAAATTACAATTTAATGATAATGAATCACTACTTGCTAATTTTCTACGGGGCACTGAATCTATATTTTCTGATACCGGCTCTGGACTCTGTTCTCTTCCCATTACCCGTCATAAAATTCCGTTCGCATAATGGAGCGCAATAAACACCCTTCGTGGGTAGATTTTCAATTTCAAGTAAAAACACTATACTTATGCTTCCAAATTACGCCCTAATATATCTGATTAACTATCTATAAACCTGAATGAAAAACTGTTCTATTTGATAAACTAACGACATCGTAATTTTCAGCCACTACCAATTCTAGGGTGAAATTTTCGAAAGTAATTCTGCACAACCGCTTCTGAGATCTAATCTGCAGGATATCTTGAATTCATCTCGACACATTTTTCTCCAGCTTATAGACCGTTGCCATTCGAACTTCATAGACCATCAATTAAGCATTAGTTATAGAGTAATAAGCTACAATAATCTGAGATCGATCTATCAACCGTATCAGTATACAATGTATAAGAACAAAATTTAACATCTATGAAAATTGGGCACTAATGAAAGCGAAAGTAACTTAACATCAAGATGAAACGAACAGAAAAAAAACCGAAAAGTCAGTAAGATGAAACCAAAGCAGGAGATGTAGAATTGATTAGTAAAGAAAATTTCAGAATCAATCAAGAGTACTAAAACTCCTTAAAAGTTCAACTTTCAAGAAGCACTTTGACATTGTGTTACCTTAGAATATTTTACATTTCGGAAATTTTTTACTTCAAATTCTATGAACATTTTATCTAATATTTAGTCGTAAATATTACTTCGAAACTTAACTTTGTCAATTGAACATGTATTATCAAACTACAAGAAAGATTGCAATGTGTTTGGACGTTTTCGCTTTTTTTTAATTATAACTACTATTATAATGTAGTAAATAGTGTAGTCCTTAATAAACTAAACTTCTAGTTTGGTAAGTGTTGGCTTTCTGATTGCTGATAGGCCTATATCTAAATGAATAACTTTTTAACTTATAATATTCCGCGGGGTAGGGGGCAAGTTTCCGGCAGCCCCTAGGCGGCACAAGTATAAATCCGCCACTGCTATTACCTAACGCAACGTAATGTAAATTATCCTTATCTATAAATCGAAAATATTCAATTGAGAGTATATTCAGTATGTACAAAAAGCCACATCCGCACTTTTATTACTTTGCAATACACGAATTTGGAAAAACCATGTGATTATAACAAAGTGTATTATATCTCCAATTAATTTCATCTGGTTTCAAAAGGGTATGCCATGCAGCAAACGTATTGCATGTTTGAAGTTCATGTCCAAATCAAAGCCAGCAATTAAATCACCAGGTGATTTCCACACCGGATATCCTCACGACGAAAACAAACTGCAACACATAATCAATTCGAAAAATGGTTCTCAGAAGCCTCGTACAGAAACTTCGCCTGCACCTCCACCACCCGACATTTACATACAAATGTAAGCCATCGAGGCCGCAATCTGCGCTCGGCCCACAAAAAACACCCGAAAACATCCCACCTGTAGATAATGTCAGGTCTGCCCTCGCCCAGTCCATCCAACCCATCCCCGGCCCAGCCGGCTGCTCCCTGCACGTCCCCCGGTAATTTGGCCAATTTTCGGCCCCGATCTACCTGGAGGTAATGGCCAACGGCTACCGATATAAATATTTATTAATGGATGCGTAACAGAATGCCAGCGGACGGAATTATACGTCCTCTCTTACGTAAAACTCCCCGGCCCGACGTGTTCCTACGCAAGATCGGCCTCTCGAGGGGGGGACCTGCCGGGCCTCATTCATCAAACGGGTCTGGGCCGGAGACGGCGAGATCGACGCAGATTGCATAAAAACGTGTAGGCAATGATGAGAGGCCGGCCGGTGAAATGTCGAACAGGTGGGAAGTCGAGAGTCATCAATAGTTAAATATCGCAGCAAACCAGAATACTTTCGCGAAGCTTGGTTACCAGATTACAGATTGGACGAAGCCATTCTAAGAACGTATAGTGAAGATCAAGCCCATGTACCAGAAATCAAGTCTTAATCTTTAAATTGATCTTTAAATATTTCTACCTGGCATAAATAGTGTGCATAAATGGTGTAATGGCTCTAAAAGTGTTAATGAAGATTAGCACAACAACTTACTTCGCACATGAGAGAGAAGTCAAGCTTGTCAACTACACTTTTTCTTTTTAGTACGGGCTCTAGAAAGTATTATTGAAGACCTGAACAAAGCCGTACAATGTTTGTCGAATAATTCAGAAGTCATACTACGAACAAAAGTTGAAAGAATCAGTGCTCAAATGTCAGTTTTAAGAGGTTATAATGAAAAGAAGTAAAAGCGTCTGCAATTTGTTTCTACAATTAAAAGACCAAATGTATTACAGAAGTAAATAAGCAAAAAATAAAAAAAATATATATAACATTTTTACTTTAAAACAATAACTTTTTTGATAGAAGAGAACTGGAATTACCTAACGCGGTTACAATTTCTTTATTATTTAGTTCATTTAAATTCTCTTTCTCATAACTCATGAACATAAGAGCTTCAAGGCGAGTGTGAGATATCGTCGATCATAATCTATTTTTACATATTTTAGAGTTAAGATATATTTTTGCAGGAACCTTGAGATATCGGAAAAGTTCTAAATACGCTAGACTAAAGTCTAAGTATTGGGTATAAGGTGGAGTACACTTCTCGAAATAAATTGTATTTAAAAATAACATAGTTACAACTATCACAGTTTTGCAACTTCTACATGTTTCTTCATGTTTCTTCATTTCTTCATTTGTTTTGCCACATGCTCACACATGTTTGCTTAATTCTTCTATATGTTCTTCTATAAAGTCTATCTGCAGTTGAAGGTTTTGGTCTACTATTAACATATCACAAATATTTTGTTCCAATAAATGACAAATTTCAAATCAAAAGTTCCTCTATTAAATTTTCTAATGTTACATTACAATTTTTGTTTGTAATTTATTAGTTAAAGTCTTCAATATAGAAGACAAGTCGATCTTTTTTGGAATATTTGGTTTAATTTCACCCAAATTTTGTGGATCTAATACAGATATATCTTTACAAACATCAAAGGTATTTTGGAATCGTTTTATCATAGACTTGATTACGGTATCTATTATTACATTGAATGTTTCAAACATACATTTGTCATGTTCATCGTCTAATGTTTCATCCACATTTTTCTCCATTCTTTCGGCATACGAATTACTTTTTTCTTCGCAGTTCATTAAATATTCTCTCAAATGTAATTTCAGAATTATGTACTGTATGTTTCATTATGTACTAATTTTTCTTCCGCCCATACTGCGAATTAGTCTGAAACATATTTTACTGAGTCGCAATTCTTTGAAACTTCTGTACTTTTGTACTTTTGCATTTTGCGCCATCTGTGTAGATTTGTAGCAATGGTATTTGTAAATCAAGGGCTATGGGAAAAACGATCAGAGTCCAATTTAGTCGTTTTCCAGAAAACTAAATTGAAAGTTTCAAGTCTAATAAAGGACAGAAAGGATGAATGAAATAACTAACTGATTATAATTGATTTACTTTGACAAGATGTGAATTGGAATATTGAGCAAAAACATGAAATACACATAAGTAAAACTATTAAAACAATATATTATTATTAACAAGTGTTGGACTCTTGGATTTTTTATGTAGGGTACAGTACAGTATAGGTATGTACATACAAACAATATATTTTCAAATGAAATACAAATTTTTGATAAAATATTATTATGATTACCGATTATTGTCCATTAGGGGGGTCGTCTATAAATTATTCTTCTTCATATAGATCTCTGATCGTTTTATGTCGAATGCCGAATCTTTTGAAAAATATAGTTGCTGTTAAAATTACTTTATATTTTAAATATTGTCTGTGAAACTTTTTGCCATTGCCATCACATTACTGTTCGTATTTTTGGGTTTCTCTATTGTTTCTAACACCAATTTTACTTCTACATACAAAGGTTCAAACATTCCGTATTTGCCGAATATTTTTTAAAGTGCCATTCTTCAACCCACCAACTACATTCTCTCTTGTTTGTCAAATGGAGACTAACCTTTTCTTCGTTTGGTTTTGAAGAACATATTTTAAAATGAACGAGCGTTAGTCTATTGTACACATTTTGAGTGGTACTAGTCTGTCTACTGCTATTGAATAAATTTCAGCAGTATTTATTTTTTCTGCTACTATTTTGATTTTATTTTTATTTTTTTATTTAAATCTTATTATTAGATTTCGTAATAATTTAATTAACTGTAGTTTCTGACAGAAACGAAACAAATGCACCAGATCTAATTTAAATATTTAATGTAAGGCCCATTAAAATTTGCCCAAATGTATGTACACCCTGTATTAGATAGCATTTCCTATTACGAATTCAACTATTTATATCATAGTACATACTGTGATATAAATCGTTGAATTCGTAATAGGAAATGCTATATAATGCAGGGTGTACCTTATTTACGGGACATATAAATATAAAGTTGATAATGGTTCTTTGAAACGAAACGTTGTTCTGAAAATTTATAATCGCCGTCATGTAGAGCTAAAAAAGTGGCAATGAGAAAGTGCCTTTAGGTTTTATTTTATATCTTTCCAAATAACTTTCCTAGTCTGATTTTGTCGAATTTCTCAGAAAGTAAGCGGAAGTGTCTGGTTTTCTCAACAGAAGATTTTTGACCACTAAAGTACGCAACTTTTTTATAATTTAACCACCTTTGTAACTTTTATCGTTTCCGAGATTCCCATGCTGTAGGTCCTTATCTTGGACACCCTGTATAGGGAATAGGGAAGTCATATAAACATCTTATAATATTTAAATCGATGATGTCCAAGTTTGGAATTAATCGTAAGTACATATGTAAATGGAAACGATGATTTATATCTGATTATAATATATTAGTGGTTTTGGCCGTTCTAATGCAAGTTAACCTCAGATATGGTTCTGGATGTAGTACTTTTCCTGTTGATTCCAAACACAACAATTTTGTATTGTGTTTTGTATTGTAAACTTAAAATTGTTTAGGACTTCAATTTCAATTGAATGAAATGAATTTGTCTAATAGAAGTTGATTATTTTTGATGCCGTAAATTATTGAAGCTTAAGTATTTAAAATGTTACAACAGGAAAAATTGCATAATCGTAAAAAAGATGGCCAAATGTTTGAGCAACATGAAATTTATGAACATTATTTTTTTAATATCGCAGCTTAACCTTAGATGCATTAGGACTTAGGATAATTTGTTAATCAAGCCTTTTGGTAGAAGATAATAATTACACTGGTCAACAAAATGAAACTTTTTTGTGTAACAGGAGGTTTGATAAGAGATTGTAGTTATACTTTTCATGTAGAATCCAAATTTGTTTCAGTTTTGGCGTACCACCCAAGGTTTGTAAGTAATACAAAAGCTCAGTTTCAGGAAAAATCGTATATTTGACATTAAAATTACTATTAAAAAAATTCGAACACTTATTTTTTTTCCTTTTTCGGTGGATTTGACCTGGGTAACATCTATCCTCCGTGTTTAGTATGAATGGACCACTATATGACAACTCCTCTTGTCCTCGTAGCGTACATTCTCATTTTAGACATTTTCAGTCCCTGCTATACAAAATTTTAAAAGATGTCAAAAAAGGTTTGATATGCGACTGTAACCGTATTAGGCACGCAGAATTCAAAAATGTTATTCGTTTTGCGAAATCATGAGGAAGGAATCTTAAACAGATAAGGGGCTTTATTTTACCCTGATACTTACGCAATGACTATAAATTTTATAAATTTTGAATAGAAAAAAATAGTTCTAGAATAAAGTGTGGGTGAATGACAATTTCTGTTTGCAGATTTGAATTCAGCGTGATACAATATATCAAACTCACTATCAAAGATCCGTGTTACACAAATCGTGTTGACCAGTGTTATTAATCAACCACTTTAAATAGAAAATTATTAAACAATTATTTTAACTAGAAAATGAATAATCAATTCATTGTCGATCACTAATCGATACTTTTAATAGATTATTGTTAATCAAGATATACAGAACGTCTTTTATAGAACATTATTAATCAATACTCGAATTAGCACGTTAGTTCATCAATAAAAACTCTTGAAATTGAAGATTATCAATCAAGAATTCCAGCAGAAGGTTATTAATCAATACTTCCAGCAGAAGTTCGTCATAAAGAGTGAAGACTCTGGCAACGTTTCTACATATTTCATGCTGTTGTAGTTTGGATACTACAAAAACTTGATCGTTTGTTGCCAGTTATTGTGGAATCCGTTCACGACTTATCGATGAATTTTTGCAGAAGATTATTAACCAATACTTCCAGCAGAAATTATATTTTAATAGTAATTCTTCTTCTCTAAGTGCCTTGACCAATTCGATCATTGACAATGATGCTGGCTATTAAATTAACAATCTTCACCTTATGACATCATAATCATATATCATAATCACTTTATCAGCTGCTGCTCGAAACAGTTGGGACATGCCATACCATGTTATTAAGTTCTTTAACCATGAGGTTGTTGTTCTTCCTACACACCTCTTTCCCATTATCTTCCCTTGTATAATAAGATTAGCAGGCCATACTTTTCCGGATGCCGTATGATGTGTCCAAAATATTCTAATTTCCAGATTTTGGTGGTGTCTCCCAGTTCCTTATCTTTATTTAGTCTTTGTATGATCTCTATGCTACATTTCAGCTATGAATAGTACAGACAATAGCTTTTCTGAATATTAGATGGTACTGTAGTTTGGATACTACAAAAACTTGACCGTTGGTTATGAGTTATTGTGAGAACCGTTCACGAATTAGTCAAGAATTTTAGGAGAAGATTGTTAACCAATGCTTCCATCAGAAATGTTTCAGGAAGAGTGCTGATCTTAGCAACGCTTTTGCATATTTGATACTGCTGTAGTTTGATCACCACAAAAACTTGATCGTTTGTTGTAAGAGATTGTGGGATCCGTGGGATCCAGACCATAGCAACGTTTCTGCATATTTGATGCTGTTGTAGTTAGGATACTACAAAAACTTGATCGTTTTATGTAAGATATTGTGAGATCCTTTCACGAATTATTCAAGAATTTTAGCAGTAGATTATTAACCAAATGCTTCCACAAGAACTTCTTCATGAAGGGTGCAGACCATAGGAACTTTTCTGCATATTTGATGCTGTTGTAGTTTGATCACTACAAAAAATTGATCGTTTGTTGTAATATGGGATCCGTTCACGAATTAATCGAGAAATTTAGCAGAAGATTGTTAACCAATGCTTCTCGCAGAAATTATCCATGAAGAGTTCAGACCATAGCAACGTTTTTGCTTATTTGATGCTGTTGTAGCTAGGATACTACAAAAACTTGATCGTTTGTTGTGAGTAACATGATTTCACGAATTAATCAAAAATTTTAGCAGAAGATTATTAACTAAATGCTTCCATGAGAAATTCTTCATGAAGAGTGCAGACCATAGCAACGTTTCTGCATATTTGATGCTGTTGTAGTTTGATCACTACAAAAACTTGATCGTCTCTTGTTGAGTTATTGTGGGATCCGTTCACGTAGCTCGAATCGGCCAGGATGATTTGTGACGGGAATTTCCCATCGAGGCCGATCAGACTGGGCATCTAATCATTCCTCCGTGCCCAAAGAAGTAAACGCGTGCACTCATAAATAACTCCGGGATCTGCATCGTAGGAAGGCACGCCGGGGCGTAGTAAATGGACCCTGAACGTAAGACACAGTGCACATACATGTACACGCGGCCAAGCAGACACACACCGATGCTATTTTTTCCCTCTCCGCTCATCTCAGGCATCGAAAGATCAGAGATCAGCTAATACTTGGCAGCATTAATGATGTATAGCGGCCTAAGTGTTCCCACGGCCCAGCCCCCTCCACCGGAAGTGACGAGAGCCCCCCGCCACCCGGGGCTCAGCAACAACAGCACACATACACACACACACACTTGACACACACACGCGCACACGTACATATGCACGTGCACACACTCGTGGCACGCAGTGGTAGTGGTAGATCCACTCGGCGCACCCGACCACTCATTTTTACTGCGTGAAGATCTGTTTTTTGCATCGTTTCCGGTTCTTTTACCAATTAGTTTCTGTACCACTTGAACCGGCTGCTCGGCTGGTGCCCCACGTTGGTGCGAAGGAGAGGCTGGGACGGTGGTGCGCCCACGACAGAGAACCAAAGAGGATGGGATACATTCCGATGGTCGATAGACTCGCATAAACTGACACACTAATGGTAACAGTGTAATGTGATTTCCTTCCTTTTTACCACCCCGGTGCTCCTCATGCCTAATTATACCTAAAATCGATGGATTATTATTATTATTATTAAATAGCATGGTTAACTTTTTTACGGAGCTAAGGAGGAGCTGTGAATCCCCCTAAGACAATTTTCCGAAAAAATATTTTCATCGAGCAATTCCAATTATAGACCTTTTGCATAGACCAGTTCTCGACGTGCAGCCAACCTAAGTGTCCGCCGCATTACCATTATAAATGCCAGAAAAAAATAACATTTTGCCTTTAATACCGTTTGCAGGTGCATTTCATCGATGATAGCATATATCTTCGGAAAATTGTCGTATCAAAGTTTTGTATTCTGTAGTAGGTATGTACCGTAAAACGAGGTTACTTTGCTCCTGTGGGACATACATACATTGCTCCACTTTCAGACTTTACCATTTTTGCTATATTGTGGTAGTTGAACAGAATGAAAAGTGGCAAAGTCTGTTTTCCAGTAGAGGGCACTCCGATATGCATGTAAAATAACGCAGTTATACTTCTCCCCACTTCTTGACCCTCAAACATTTGCTTGTTTGAAACCACCCGTTTAGACAACAATTGTGGCCGGTAAACATCATTGTGTATAAGAAGTATTTTGATTCAATGTATTATCATGTTAGCCATAGAAAGTCGTGAGAGTTAAACAATTTTAAAACGTGTTTCGATTTTTTTCGTAATGTTTACCGTTTTGAGATTATATTGCGCTGAATATAACTTTGCCCCACTATTTTTTTGGAGCAAAGTTACCCCAAACGATACTTGTTTATTTCATTTAGTTATAAATTTGGTTGCAGATATGCCAAGAGTGTATAAAAGAAAACTAGGCTCTCGGGCTTATCAAAATTATACCCAAGAAACATTGCAACATTGTTTAGGAGCAGTTAGAAGTAGACGAATGACGCAGATAAAAGCCGCACAAGAGTTTAAAATTCCGCGGCGAACTATCATTAATAAACTTAAAGGCAATCTACTTGAAAAGCCTGGAAGACCCACGATATTTTCCGAGGAAGAAAAAACTGGATTTGTAAACTGTATATTAGCCTTCAGCACATTTGGTTTTCCACTAGACTCTTTTGAGTTGCGCATGATCGTGAAATCATTCTTGAGCAGAGTTGGTAGAATTGTGAGAACATTTCAAAACAATATACCTGGTCATGAGTGGGTCTTAAATTTTCTGAAACGCCATCCAGAGCTCACTGTACGATTTGCTAGTAATATAAAACGCAGTAGAGCATCTATAAATGCTGAAATATTAACAGATTACATCTCAAATTTGGGGGAAGTTGTGAAAGACATGCCATCAGAGAACATTTGGAACTGTGATGAGTCGAATCTGACAGATAACCCTGGCCAAAATAAGGTGATAACCAAACGTGGTTGTAAATATCCTGAAAAGATTATTAAAATCTGTAAAATAAATATTAAAACTAGCATTTCTATTATGTTTGCAAGTAGTGCTGCCATAGAACTCTTGCCTCTATATGTAGTTTACAAATCTTCTTACATATGGACAACCTGGACCGAGAATGGGCCCAAAGGCTGCCGTTATAGCAATAGTGCTAGTGGCTGGTTCGATGCCAATAGCTTTTCAGACTGGTTTGAAAGCCTAATGATACCAAAGTTAAAAAAACTTCAAAGCAAGAAAGTTTTAATTTGCGACAACTTATCCTCCCATATATCAGTACATGTTCTAAGTTATGCAGAGATAATGATATATCTTTTGTATGCTTGCCACCAAACAGCACTCATTTAACACAACCGCTGGATGTGGCTTTTTTTCGGCTAATGAAAATTGCTGGCGGAAAATATTAGCAAACTGGAAGGAAATTGCAGATGGTGCCAAAAACACTGTTATAATAAACTAGGTCGAAAATGTTTTGGCACAACATACAACTGCTATAACTTACTCCAGGGAATATCAATACCCATTTTTTTTTTCATGGGAAGTTGTCAATATAACGACACGTAAGATATATTTACTCGTTTTATAGCTGCTCATACATCAAATATGAAAATGGGGCAAACGAAGATATGCATGTAGCAACACTAAAGGTTTGTGTTGCTTTTTTTTAACACAACTGTACCTAAATTACTTCAACTTCTGCTATTCCAGACTCGTTCGCCTCGTCCGGAATCAGCAACGCTTTGTCCGAAAAAAGCTTCATTTTAGGTACTTGTAACAAACATAGCTGTTTTTTAAATATCAATTTCAATTAATAATTTTCATTTAAAGAGTTCTCGCCTACATTGAAGGGGCGAACAATGTTCGGATCGATTTATAAATATTCACAGCATAATTCGCGCGGCCGTCGTATCGAGAATTAGCAAGAGGCGCGACATTTGCGGAATTTGTAAAATTATAGCATGAATAAAACAAAATGTGTAATGTGCCCGTGTTTCAAATGAAATAGCGACAATCCCGAATTAGTATGTGCGCTGCGCGCTATTTTGTAAGAACGCATATGCGTCGCAGTCTGTTATTCGAGAAGACAGAAATCGAGGACAATAAACAATAATAATCAAACGTAACAATGAGATACTCGAGATTTCAATATGCCCAATAAATTCACACATTTAAACTCTTACATTAAGTTTGTGCATCGAGTTTCAAAACGAGACAAAACGCAGAATATACAGGGTGTTATAAAAAGAGTGTAAAATATTTAAGGGGGTAGTAGTATGAACCACAATAAAAAAAGTCTGGATATACATAGGTTCTCAAAGTAACGGTTTCAGAGATATGGAAGATTCTTGTTTGTGACTTTTATTTGCCTATTTGCAAATATTTATTACTTATTGATTATGTGCAAACAAACAAAGGGAGCTTCTAGCAAAAACAAAGAACAGAAGTTACAAAAGATGTTCGAAGTGCCCCTCGTCCATCTTCAAGCAGATACGACATCTTTGTCAGAAGGATATTCGAAGTCTTTCTAAAACACATTCATTGGCTCGGATTTGTTCGCATTTTTTATTAATTTTTTGATGCAGCTCCTCGCGGCTATTTACAGGAGTACGATAGACTAATCACACAATCTCAGAAAGAATCAGTGCTCAAATGTCAGTTTTAAGAGGTTATAATTTTAAGAAGTAAAAGCGTATGCAAATTTTTTCTACAATTAAAAAACCAAATGTATTACAGAAGTAAATAAGCAAAAAATAAAAAAAAAATAATATTTTTACTTTAAAACAATAACTATTTTGATAGAAGAGAACTGGAATTACCTAACGCGGTTACAATTTCTTCATTATTTAGTTCATTTATATTCTCTTTCTCATAACTCATGAACATAAGAGCTTCAAGGCGAGTGTGAGATATCGTCGATCATAATCTGTTTCTACATATTTTAGCGTTAAAAAATATCTTTTGCAGGAAACTTGAGAGATCGGAAGAGTTCTAAATACGCTAGACTAGAGTATAAGTATTGGGTATAAGGTGAAGGAGAACACTTCTAAAAAAAAATGTATTTAAAAATAACATAGTTACAACTAGCACAGTTTTGCAACTTCTACATGTTAGTATTTCTTCATTTGTTTGCCACATGCTCACACATGCTTGCTTGATTCTTCTATATGTTCTTCAATAAAGTCTATCTGCAGTTGAAGATTTTGGTCTACTATTAACATATCACAAATATTTTATTCCAATAAATCACAAATTTCAAATCAAAAGTTCTTCTATTAAATTTTCTAATGTTACATTACATTTTTTGTTTGTAATTTATTAGTTAAAGTCTACAATATAGAGAGAAGTCGATATTTTTTGTAATATTTGGTTTAATTTCATCCAAATTTTGTGGATCTAATACAGATTAGATCTTTACAAACATCAAAGGTATTTTGGAATCGTTTTATCATAAACTTGATTACGGTATCTGTTATTACATTGAATGTTTCAAACATACATTTGTCATGTTCATCATCTAATGTTTCATCTCCACATTTTTCTCCATTCTTTGGGCATACGAATCACTTTTTTCTTCGCAGTTCATTCAGTATTCTCTCAAATGTCATTTCAGAATTATGTACTGTATGTTTCATTATGTACTAATTTTTCTTCCGCCCGTACTGCGAATTAGTCAGAATGATATTTTACTGAGTCGCAATTCTTTGAAACTTCTGTACTTTTGTACTTTTGCACTTTGCGCCTTCTGTGTAGATTTGTAGCAATGCTATTTGTAAATCAAGGGCTACGGGAAAAACGATCAGAGTCCAATTTGGTCATTTTCCAGAAAGCTAAATTGAAAGTTTCAAGTCTAATAAAGGACAGAAATGATGAATGAAAAAACTAACTGATTATAATTGTTCTACTTTGACAAGATGTGAATTAGAATATTGAGCAAAAACATGAAATACACATAAGTAAAACTATTATAACAATATATTTTTATTAACAAGTCTTGAACTCTGATCGTTTTTAACCGTACAAACAATATATTTTCTAATGAAATACAAATATTTGATAAAATATTATTATGATTCCCGATTATTGTCCATTAGGGGGGCCGTCTATAAATTATTCTTCTTCATGTAGATCTCTGATCGTTTTAAGTCAACATCATATTCTATTTCTTCGTTTTTGAAGCGAACGGTGATCGTTTTTCACTGTTTTACTTCATGTGTCGAAACTACTTTTCCCATACTACAACATGGCACCATCAGCTCGATTTCAATAAAAATGGAATCAAAATGGAATCAAAATGAAGAAATAGAAATCATTCCTTCCCGTAGCCCTTCAAATATTTTGATCGTGGTCCAGTAATGCCGAATCTTTTGAAAAATATAGTTGCTGTTAAAATTACTTCGTATTTTAAATATTGTCTGTGAAACTTTTTGCCATTGCCCTCACATTACTGTTCGTCTGTTTAGGATTCTCTATTGTTTCTAACGCCAATTTTACTTCTACATACAAAGGTGACTCAACATTCCGTATTTGCCGAATATTTTTTAAAGTGCCATTCTTCAGACCACCAACTACATTCTCTCTTGTTTCTCAAATGGAGACTAACCTTTTCTTCGTTTGGTTTTGAAGAACATATTTATAAATGGACGAGCGTTGGTCCATTGTACACATTTTGAGTGGTACCAGTCTAGCCTACTGCTATTGAATAAATTTCAGCAGTATTTATTTTTTCTGCTACTATTTTTTTAATTTAAATCTTATTATTAGATTTCGTAATAATTTAATAGACTGTAGTATCTGACAGAAACGAAACAAATGCACCAGATCTAATTTAAATATTTGATGTAAGGCCCATTAAAATTTGCCCAAATTTGTGCTATGTAGATTTCTAGTAGCACGATTTAAACTCTTGGCCTGTATCACGTCTTCCAAGAAGTTTAATAATATTTATTGTTCTATCAATCATTTGTCTATTATATAACATTTTTCTCTTTGACTTTTAACTGTTCAGACCACTGTAATTTATCATTACGATTTGAACCATAAATTATTTTGAAACAAATATAATACATATTTGTTGTCGCGTTTGTGTAAATTCCGTATAGTGGTAGTAGTGACAAGATTCAACAGAAAAAAATGAGTTTGTTGCGACGGCGCCTTACAACTATTTGCGACCGGCGCACCGGGAAATTTCCCGGCTTCCCGCCAGCCCCATCCGCCTCTGACATAGAATGAGTAGGGAAGTATAATGTAGACTACTTTTGGCTAATGTTTGCTTGTGAGACTATCAATACAAACTTATGTATATAAACTTATGTAGACGCGATAAGCGAAAAACTAATTACTACAATTTTTAAATAAATATTATGAAAATTACTCGGATAACATAAGAGTCGTTAATTTGCACTTTACTGATAATAAAATCTTAATTAGTAGTTGTTATGTCATAATGTAGTTTCTGGAGGATTTGTTTGTAAATTATAATAGAGAATTTGTTTCAACAATATTCTACTGCAAGAAAGCTGCGAGGGAATTTGGTACTAAATCATAACAGAACTTTAATTTATTAACCGGCGCATTTGGTTTTTCATACGAAATTCCTCGCGTGATATTAATGGCCACCAGTGAATTATTTAAACAAATTTCCTCCTTAATTGGAGCACCAGTATTCCGGCGAATTCCAAATTGTTTTTCGATCGTCGCGGCACCGGATATTCGGTTGGGGCCGGGGTTCAAGCACCTATCACGATTAGGAAAACAGTCGGGCTGGACGCTCCGATATCCGACAAATTAGTGGTTTCAAATATGTATATACTATATATATTTCTTTTCCCACATATTTGACAGCTATAGCAATTTATTACTTTCCTATCTCGGCGAATCGATTAGCCGATTAACCAATTTATATGTTGATTAATTAATGACCGATAATTAGTCTGTGGATTTTCGTGCCGGTTAATTGCTCACTTATTTGAACTGCACTCGGATACGCAGACGAAGGTGGACGGAGAGCGGCGGCCGCGTCCAGAGCGCATTGCGCAAAGCGTTATAATTAATTCATAAATAAAAATATAATTATAACTTATTGGGTCATTTTTACCGCCGGCCCCGGTGAATGGGGGCCCGATTAATCATCCCGGATGACGTCCCTCGAAAACACGACGGGAACACCACCTAGACGACGCGAAAATCCACTAAATCACGGCCGTCAAAACACCGTTTCCAGGAAATCATCGCCATCGATGAATATTCATCGGTGGCATTAAAAAAGATCTGCGGTTTTGCGGTTAGGTGCGGTTTGTTATTGTTTCCATTACTACTACAACACACATTCGCAAACAAATTAAACATAGGCGTACAAATAGTAAACAGAGTAATGCAAGATTAGATGAGAAAGCAGTGGTACTAAAACTTTATTCGGACAGCACCAGTTAATGTCTATTCAGTAACGAATCCAGGAATCACTAGTCACATGAGTCATGCGGATGGCTTAATCATTATAAATGACATGAAATGATTGCACAAATTTATAACCTCACGTGTTTAATAAATAGTGTCCCTCCCTTGGGAACAGAGCCGGTACTTGAATCTACTTGAAAAGCCTGGAAGACCCACGATATTTTCCGAGGAAGAAGAAACTGGATTTGTAAACTGTATATTAGCCTTCAGCACATTTGGTTTCCCACTAGACTCTTTTGATTTGCACGTGATAGTGAAATCATTCTTGAGCCGAGTTGGTAGAATTGTGAGAACATTTCAAAACAATATACCTGGTCATGAGTGGGTTTTAAATTTTCTGAACCGCCATCCAGAGCTCATTGTACGATGTGCTAGTAATATAAAACGCAGTAGAGCATCTATAAATGCTGAAATATTAACGGATTACATCTCAAATTTGGGGGAAGTTTTGAAAGACGTGCCACCAGAGAACATTTGGAACTGTGATGAGTCGAATCTGACAGATAATCCTGGCCAAAAAAAGGTGATAACTAAACGTGGTTATAAATATCCTGAACAGATTCGTAATTCATCCAAAACTAGCATTTCTATCATGTTTGCTGGTAGTGCTGCCGGATAAATCTTGCCTCCATATGTAGTTTACAAATCTTCTTGAATGTGGAGAACCTGGACCGAGAATGGGCCCAAAGGCTGCCGTTATAGCAATAGTGCTAGTAGCTGGTTCGATGCCAATAGCTTTTCATACTGGTTTGAAAGCCTAATGTTACCAAAGTTAAAAAAACTTCGAGGCAAGAAAGTTTTAATTTGCGACAACTTATCCTCCCATATATCAGTACATGTTCTAAGTCTATGCAGAGATAATGATATATCTTTTGTATGCTTGCCACCAAACAGCACTCATTTAACACAACCGCTGGATGTGGCTTTTTTTCGGCCAATGAAAATTGCGTGGCGGAAAATATTAGCAAAATGGAAGGAGACTGCAGATGGTGCCAAAAACACAGTTCTACAAAAACAACATTTTCCATTTCTCCTAAAACAACTTATGGCTACCTTAGAACCCAATGCTGCTGCAAATTTAATTTCGAGTTTCAGAAAATGTGGCATTTATCCAGTTAATGTTCAAGAGCTTTTGGCAATGATTCCACGACCTCCAGGTGACAATAATGCTGTAGAACATTCATTTCTACAATCTTTAGAATCAAAAAGATTAGAATTAACCGAAACAAAAACCAGGAGGAGAAATAAAATTACTGTTGCTGCTGGTAAGAGTATGGGGCTGAAGTCTTTGATGATGATCAAGCTGGCGAAGAACCACATACATCAGTGAAGAAATGTCGCAAATCAATAAATGTGGATAGTGACTTGTCAAATGATGAAATATCTTTGCGGGATTTTTCTGAAGACGAGGATTTTGTGGGAAATATATTAGGAGAAAGCGCGGAGGATGATGTAACTGAAATGGTCGGTTCTGGACAAAAGAGCATTAAAGACTTTGTTGTGACTATCATTAAGTGGCGGCGAAGCGGCGGTATATTGGAGGGATTAAAATGTATTGTGCTTTCGGCGGTCTTTCCGGCGTAATCCGCACATTTGGCAAAACCCAAGAAATGCAGATGTTCCCTTCAATTAGCCACCGCGTCGTCGCCACCACCCCTGTCCGCCGCTCGTTCGAGACGACATTCATTCTTCAGAGTTTGCACAGAACACACCACCAATATTGCGTGTAGAAATTTGAACCATCAATAAATACAGTCCACTAATATCACTTCTCATTTCTGGTATCCACATAGTACCCTTAAATAACCACCATCATTGTTATCGGGTGTACGTGCTAAATACTCAACATTTGGTCCAAACGAACCGGATTTCTACACATTTTTTGGTAATTTCAAACCATACTATGCAAACTCTGTCGAATTGTGGCTGATAGTGCAGCGACGCGCAAGTGCCCCTATCATCACAACCCGACGCCTACGGCAGCAGTAGGAGCGACGCCTGTGACCAAGTTCCAGTCCACTACTACGCTACAAGCACCAGGTGAACCAGGGCCCCAGGTGATCCAGCAGCGACGAATCCTGCCCGGCTCACATCCCCAATCATCAGGAGGATCAACACACGACGGAAGTACCTCACCCACCAGGTTCCCAGGAGCGACGCCTGCGACCAAGTTCCGGTCCTCTACGAGGGTAACAAGTAAGTGAGCTTCCTGTCTATAATCCTAAACCTCCTGGTCTGAACAAACAATGGCTTCTGACTTGAAGTTATTAATCCGCAAACGCGGAGCCATAAAAACGCGAGTAACTTTATTCAGTAAATTCATTAACGATACTTTAACAAGGTACCAATGTACCAATCTGGTATTACTGCCAGATAAGGAAATCGATACTATAGAAGTCAAACACGGGCTTATAATTAACGTTTACAATGAATTTAAATTAATTTACAACGAAATTGAAAGCATTGTAGATGACGACGAGTTACCCACTCACATTGAGGAACTCGATAACTTTACAACCGTCTACGCAGACGCAATTGATTCTATAACGAGACAGCTGAAAGCCACTCGCACGCAGTCTAATGCCAATAATCAAAATAGTTCTACTACACCAAGTCTTATACCTGCAATAGTGTCGCAAAACAATGTCAAATTGCCAACAATCGAATTGCCTAAGTTCTACGGCACATATGACAAGTGGCTCGAGTTTCGCGATACCTTTGAGTCATTAATTAACAAAAACCCGTCAATAAACGATATTCAAAAGTTTCATTACTTGCGCGCTTCACTCCACGGAGAGGCCGCGGAAGTTATAAAATCATTAGAGTTCACGGCGTCCACATACGATACCGCGTGGAAAATTCTTTGTGAGAGGTACGACAATAAGCGTCTGCTGATCTATAATCACGTCAAGGCCTTATTTCGATTGGAGAACGTACACAGGGAAACTCCAGCCAAATTAAGAAAAATTGTAGACGACGTGTCAAAACACCTGCGCTCATTAGATGCATTAAACCAGCCCACAGATCATTGGGACACTCTTTTAATATTTACTATTTGCGAAAGGTTAGATCGTAGAACCGAGTACAACTGGGAGGAGCATTGTCGTAAGGGTTCTGAAACCCTCAAAGATTTACTACAGTTCTTGCGCGACAGAGCCAATACGCTAGAGCGCATGGAACACTCCAAAAATCAAATCAACACAAAAACTCTATCACATGTCGCATCAACGCGTCCTACAGTTAATTGCGTCAGATGTAGACAACGCCACTATCTAAATCAATGCCCAGATTTTATTAAACTCACGGCGAAGGATCGACAAGCATATGCAAAGACAAAATCACTCTGTATGAACTGTCTTGGCGCCGATCACAGTTCAACAAATTGTAAAGCGGGAAATTGTCGCAAATGCAATAGGCGGCACCACACTCTACTTCATTTTGAAGTAAATTCAAACAATGCATTAGAAACACGCGAACTCGAAAATTCACCGGTCGCAGGTACTTCAACATCTATGTCATTTCATGCCAAAACAAACTCTGTCATTCTAGGGACCGCCAAAGTAAAAATTATGGATTCGGCGAATCAAATTCACTATGCGCGAGCACTACTTGACTCTGGATCTCAATCAAGTTTCATTGTCGAATCGCTCCAAAATAAACTAAACCTTAAAAAATACCCTAGTCAGTGTAATGTTGCTGGAATTGGACAATCTAACATGCAAGTGCATAACACATGCCGTACTAATATGCAGAATCGAAATGGCAGTTACCAAGCGGATGTAACAATCATGATAATTCCGACCATAACTGGATTAGTGCCCCAAACTAGAATAAATGTTAGTCAATTAAATATACCCGAAAACTTGTCATTAGCTGACCCCGATTTCGATCAACCGCAAGCCATCGATCTACTAATCGGAGCGGATTATTTCTGGGACTTATTGACTAAGGGTCATATTAATTTAGGTAAAAACAACCCCATTATACAAAATACGCGGTTGGGCTGGGTTATTTCTGGAAAAATCCAACTTTCTGCTACTCACACTAACAGTTTTTTAACTACCAATCTTGACGTGCAGGATCAATTCGAAAAATTCTGGTCGGTTGAAACGTTAAATGTAGATGAAAGAATAATGTCCGATGAGGAAAAAGAGTGTGAGAACTTATTTATCAACACAACTAAACGCGCCACAGACGGTCGATTTATTACCCAAATACCTCTAAAACATGATGAGACAGTATTGGGTGATACAAAGTCAATTGCAAACCGCTTGTTCCTACAATTAGAGCGTAAATTGCAATTGAATCGCACCTTACGGGAACATTATATACAATTCATGCGCGAATATGAATCACTTGGGCACATGCGACTTATTGATGAACTAAATGACAACAAAGTGTCTTACTATTTGCCACATCATGCAGTGTTCAAAGAATCCAGTTCGACATCAAAACTGCGTGTAGTATTTAATGGTTCCGCGAAATCAACGTCTAATTACTCTCTTAATGACATACAGCACACGGGTCCTAGCATTCAACAAGACTTATTCACAATTCTGCTGCGTTTTCGTAAGCATACATATGTGCTGTCAGGCGATATAGAGAAAATGTATCGGCAAGTCCTTATTGCACCACAACAAACTCACCTTCAGCGTATACTATGGCGCGAGATGCCGGAACACGCGCTAAAAACGTATGAATTAACGACAGTTACGTACGGGACGGCATCTGCTGCATTTTTAGCCATCCGTGCATTGAAACAATTATCGTTAGAATGCGCCAAGAGTTTACCCGAAATATCAACAATTATAAATGACGATTTTTACGTGGACGATCTGCTCACCGGCGCAGAGTGTATCGAGTCACTAAAACTAAAAAAAACACAGTTAATCGAGGTTCTCAGCTCAGGTAAATTCACATTAAGAAAGTGGGCATCAAATCATCGCTCACTTCTGGATGATGCTGATGTGCCAAACGAAATCAAAATTCAGGGAGAAAACAAAACCCTAGGCATATATTGGCTACCTGCAGAGGACACCATCCGCTATTCAATCCCAGCGTACTCATGCTCTAATCAGATTACCAAACGGGAAATGCTATCGGAAATAGCGCGCATTTTCGACCCATTAGGGCTACTAGCGCCATCTATTATAATTGCCAAGATAATGCTTCAAAAATTGTGGCAACATAAATTAACTTGGGACCAACCATTACCTCAAGAATTGTCTACTAAATGGACTAATTTCAGACGGAATCTACCTGTTTTAAACTCACTTCGAATTAAACGACATGTGATGTGTAAGAACACATTGACGACTGAATTGCATGGCTTTTCAGATGCATCAAATGACGCTTATGGAGCGTCCATTTATTTAAAAACAAAGGACAAATTTGGCAAAGTCAACGTAAATTTGATTTGTGCCAAATCAAAGGTAGCACCATTAAAAACGCTAACGACTCCACGGCTCGAGCTATGCGGCGCGCTCACTCTTGCTAGGTTGATCAAAATTGTTATGAGATCGTTAAAAATATCTTTTGATAAATGCATTCTTTGGTGCGACTCAAC
Source organism: Othius punctulatus (assembly GCA_951805005.1). NCBI lineage: Eukaryota > Metazoa > Arthropoda > Insecta > Coleoptera > Staphylinidae > Othius > Othius punctulatus. The sequence continues at coordinate 54,609,161 of OX638142.1, forward strand.
AATTGTATTAGGGTGGATTAAAACAGCTCCTAATATGTTAAAACCCTTCATAAGCAACAGGATTGCCGAAATTCAATCAATTTGCGCAGCTTATGAATGGCGTCACGTTCCGACAATGGACAACCCAGCCGATTACCTCTCGCGGGGTGTAGAACCGACGATTTTATCAAGTTTAGAGCAATGGTGGCATGGTCCCCTGTGGCTTAAAGGCTGTTCCTCAAAGTGGCCGCCTATGCCAACGACTTCACCGCCATTACCCGAATTAAAATCATTAGCAGCTGTGCACCTCGCAAATAACAACAATAACATAATTCCATTCAACAATTTCTCAAAATTTGGACGACTCGAGCGGGTCATGGCATATGTTTTGCGATACATACACAATTCAAAGAAACCAGATCGTAAGAGTCATGGGTGCTTATCACGAGACGAATTATATGCCTCGCGTCAATCAGTTTTCAAATTGGTACAGTCTGAATGCTTTTCCGACGAAATTGGCGAATTGAGCCAAAACAATTGTGTCAGTGACAAAGGTAAAATCAAAAATCTGAATCCGTTTTTGGATGAGAAAGGGATCTTACGGGTTGGCGGAAGATTGAAAAATTCATCACTAAACTACAATCAAAAACATCCGATTATTATCCACAGTAATCATTACGTTACAAAATTATTATTTCAACATGAGCATTTGCGGTTATCTCACGCGAGCGCGCAATCTATATTAAACTCGATACGTCAGACAATTTGGCCAGTTTCGGGTCGAAACCTATCTAAGCAAATAGTACGAGAGTGCGTACGTTGCCATCGGTTCAACGCAAAGCCATTTAATCCCATCATGGGTGCCCTTCCGGCAGCACGCGTTAATCCGAGCCCTCCTTTTAATCACACCGGAGTAGACTATGCCGGCCCAGTTTATTTAAAGAATAAAAAGGGTCGCGGTGCAAAATTGATAAAGGGTTATATCGCACTGTTCATTTGTTTTGCAACCAAGGCTGTCCATTTGGAATTAGTAACAGAGCTGACAGCGGACGCTTTTGTCGCTACCTTTCGACGTTTTGCTGCGCGTCGCGGTAAGCCTTCGTATGTGCACTCGGACAATGGCACAAACTTCGTAGGCGCTAATGCAGACCTAAGATCATTTATCGCAGACAATCAACAGCATATTGTAGAAAATTTGGCATTGGACGGCGTCGAATGGCATTTTATACCTCCCCGCTCACCGCACTTTGGAGGTCTGTGGGAGGCCGGAGTAAAGTCAACTAAATCACACTTAAAACGAATAATTGGAAACGCTAACTTAACATTTGAAAATCTCTATACATTGCTTGTTCAGATTGAGGCAATCCTCAACTCAAGACCATTAACTGTATTATCCAATGACCCTGATTACCCTACACCGCTCACCCCTGCTCACTTTCTCATTGGGAGACCGCTGACATCACTACCGGATCCTGACTTATCTCACATCAAGGAAGCGCGGCTGTCAAACTTCCAGCGAATCCAGCACCTGAACCAGCACTTTTGGCAACGCTGGTCAAAGGAGTATTTGTCCGAATTGCAGCAGAGAGTACGGTGGAAACAACAACAATCCAACCTGAAGCTGGACACCATCGTGATTGTCAAGGAGGACAATCTTCCACCTTTGAAGTGGCTACTCGGGCGCGTTGTGGAAATCCACCACGGAGATGACGGAGTCGTAAGAGTCGCATCAATACGCACCCAACGTGGCGTAATTAAACGTGCAGTGCGTAAACTGTGCCCGCTATTCGCGGACAAGTGAAGTGACAGGTAGTGCGGCCCCTCTTAAGCAATTGTTTTCTCTTATTTTTTACGTTGTATTATAACTTGTGTATATATCTTATTTCAGATTTGTTTTTAGATTATAACATCTATCTCAACTTTGTAATATATGTGTTCCCTTTTATTCGTAAACGCCTTCATATTTACTTTAGCTTGCCTGTTTATTTTATTTGTATACATGTTTGTATGATTAGATTTAAGTCTTTGGTGATGTGCATTTATTTAGAAATTACTATTTCAAGGCGGGGGGCATGTTGTGACTATCATTAAGTGGCGGCGAAGCGGCGGTATATTGGAGGGATTAAAATGTATTGTGCTTTCGGCGGTCTTTCCGGCGTAATCCGCACATTTGGCAAAACCCAAGAAATGCAGATGTTCCCTTCAATTAGCCACCGCGTCGTCGCCACCACCCCTGTCCGCCGCTCGTTCGAGACGACATTCATTCTTCAGAGTTTGCACAGAACACACCACCAATATTGCGTGTAGAAATTTGAACCATCAATAAATACAGTCCACTAATATCACTTCTCATTTCTGGTATCCACATAGTACCCTTAAATAACCACCATCATTGTTATCGGGTGTACGTGCTAAATACTCAACAGACTTTATTTCATTGCCGGATGTTGTCAAAGAAATAGGGGAATATGTTCTCTTCCAATATGAAGGTGACATTTTTCCGGGTAAAATAATATCAGTAGTTAACAATGCTGAGTGCAATGGTGAAGTCCTTAAAAAACTGAAAATGGCCTGATAAGTCAGACACTCTTCACTATGATTGGAATGATATTATGGGCCGAATTCAAGAGCCAAAAAAGGTCTCGAATCGTGGATTATTTTCGGGATAAGATGTGCTTCAGATAAATGTTTCAAAGTTACGTTGAGTTATTTTAGTACCCATTCTAAAGGTTTTCATTAATAAGTTTGTACTAATAATATCACAATATATTTTTCCGACGCATATATTCCATACCTAGATAACCTACATACTATTTTGTGTGTGGTACATTTACATTCCATAATATAGTCTTACTATGCTCCAATACATGTTGTAAAGCTGAATAAGTTACAATGTCTCTGTTGGTGTAAAGTATCCTCCCCCTATGAGGGAACATTGCCCCAAACTAAATAATAATTAAAAAAATATTCCATTATTTTTTTTTTTGCAAAATGAATCTCTAATGTCCATTATCATACGTTGTTCTAGCAGTTTCTATATTATCAACATTTTATGGAAATGAAAAGGTAAGTTTTATAAGTACTATTTAAAATTTCAGTTAAAAATGGAGCAAAGTAACCTCGTTTTACGGTATTCTAAATATTATATTCTGACATTTGGTTTTTTAACTGTAAAACAAAAGAAATATAATATTTATGCGAAACACTGTAAAAGGTAGTAGAAAAAATCATATGTATTACTCGGGAGCAAAGTGCCATTTCCTCCCTTATATTTTGATCTATGGGAGGAAATATCCACGGGAGGAAATGATGCACTTTGCTCCCTTGTAATACAAATAGCTATATATAATTATTTCAATAATAAGCACGATACCAAATTATTGTGACAGTGACGATTTAATTGTGCATACAAGCTTTCGACGAATTACAAAAACACCATTATTTTCTGATTTGCATTTGCTAACCACATTATTGTGGTTGACCAAAATTTCCAGTCACATTACATTTCATAGTGCAACTAACGAATCTTGCGAAACATTGTAAATTTCTAAGAAATCCAATTTATATTTCCTGGATCGATAGGACAGTCCCTCACGTAAGCTGTGTGAGGAAGCTTTAGATTTCTAAGAAAACTCAATCGTTTACTTTTTGAGGCTACCACTGTATTGACTATGAATCAACCGTTTCAGCAGTTCCAGAGTTAGCATTATTTTTTAATGAACCATCATATACAGACTTAATTTCTCCCTGCGTGTGATTAGCTAACAAATCATTGTGTAGATTGCAGCGAGGTGACGCAACGAGACAATCCTTTGAGGACGGTCGTCCTTGGGTCGTTCCGAAAACGAAAAAATTGCGCACACACGTACCAGATATGGTAAAAAAACTTACGTGGCCGCATGAATGAAATCATAAACACATGTCAATTCAATGAATGTGCCATTTATGTGCACACACACCGATGTATAAATACATAAGCACGCACGTATACTTGTACAAAATATAAGAGTATTATATTATCAAAGATGCTTGGACTTCCGGCGAGGGTCCGATGTCTGGATTATTCACTTCCTGTCTATTCAGCGCGGACTCCCTCGCTTCTTGCACTTCCTCCCTTTTACACATGCACAGACACACTCTTGCAAACTATACACAACACATACATGTTTTAGATATTGATGCTGGCACGTTTGTGCACATCGGTGTGCTCTTATTTGGGTTAGATCACCTGCGACACGCTTTGGTGTTGATTATACACCACACGTCTTATAATTATTAATTGTGTTCGTCTAAAATTGCTGGTATCCGACCCAGAGGTTTTATCTCTTGAATGTTTTCAATCGCCAATTAAGGTGCTGCACGATCACCTACAAAGTTGCAGACCGGCAATTTCGTACAAGGATTATCGCCGGCTGTTCACACGACGCATGGCTTAATCGCACTCCTTCGGATTTAATATGTGGTATCAATTAAGAAATGTAATAGAACCGTCACATCTGTGTAAAAATATTGAAATGCCGAAATGACGAAATGACGAATTTACATTTCACTCAAACTTGGAAGAGCCATTTCTGCATGGAACAGCATTAAAGCAGTTTTAAGAATAATTTAAATGTTCTCCTGAAATAGTGTTCTGTAACAATTAAAGCATGTCATATTTTATTATTATTGGCAATTGCCTTGGAATGGTTACAGGTCTATTTTTGATAATTCAAAGTTTCTTTCAAACAAATTATCCTATAATTTGATTGTTAATTTATTTAAATAGCTTATATACTAGGTGAGTCACAAGGCAAATATTTTGTGAATAGGTAGTATGGGTCAAAATATTGAAAAAAAACATATGAACATAGGTATAATTCTCTAGGTGGAATGTTTTGGAATGGTTACAGTCCTCTCTTTGATAATTCAAAGTTTCTTTCAAACAATTTATACGATTATTTGATTGTTTTTTTTAAATTTAAATAGCTTATATACAGAGTGAGTCACAAGGTAAATATTTTGAGAATAGGTAGTATGGGTCAAAATATTGAAAAAAAACCATATGAATATGGGTATAATTCTCAATTGGATCGGAAATACAGCTGTTTGAACTTTGCACAGTTTTATTGCTTATTATTATTATTACTCAAATTCTCAAAAATAGAACCACGGAGTTGTAGTGTTTGGATCTCATGAATCTCGTGATCTTAAGTTGTTTCAGCTCATGAAAAAAAAATTATAATAATGAGAATTATATTTACCTATGTTTTTTTATGATCCATACTACCTCTCTTTAAAATATTTACGTTTCCTTACAGGGAATCACCCTGTAGAGCACAATATTAAAGATATCATTTTCCATAATTTAACGGAATTTTCATAGTTTATTTTTAAGTTCATCGATACGAATATTTTCATTACGATTCAAAATATAAATTCCCCTGTGATATGTTCTGATACTCCTTGAACAGTCACAGGTAAAAGAAATGGCTTGGTTTTTGCCCATTATACAGGGTGCCTCGCGCTAATGGACCATTAAAAGTTTATAGGGTTCCCGCTAACATATTATTTTTTTTAAATCAGCCAAACATGGCTGATTCCGTTCTGCTCAAGTGAAATTCTTTAAACCTTCTATCGCTTCCGGTTCTACCGGAAGTAGCCATCAACTTTTGTTTTTTAAATGAAACATCCTATATATTATTATATTTCTAGCTTCCCCGTTTAATTTGACATATCTTTTGTTGAGATATGTGTATACCTATCTTTTTTACTTTCTGAGATAAAAATTAAATTCCAAAATTTTGATCTCAAAAAGACGTTGAGAAAATTGGCTTCAATTTCTCTTAGAAATAAGTATCTTGAAATCTCGAATTGTATCTGAAAAGTACCTCTATGACTCATATATTTTGCAAAAAATGTTGATAATTAGATATACAAAAATGTCATCAGTTAAGGGCCCACTTAAATTAAGCGCATTTCAATTTTTGTAAATGGAATGGCATACTTTTTGTCTCATAGAACAATTGGCCTGATAATTTACTACAAAAAAGTATTTCACAACCATGTTCTTGAAATACGTAGTTTTTGAAATATTTCGAAAATTTGAATTTCTTCATTATGTAATTTCGCCTATGCTGTTTATATATGTATAATAGTTTACGAAATATGCTTATTTTTCGTAACTGTTATAACTAATGTTAATAAGAAAATTTCACTACTTAAAAGTTTAAATACTATTTAATTTTTTTTGCCAAAAAGTCTAATTGACTGGTGGTATCTTGGAGCTTGTGAAAGGTTCGTATTAATAAAGAAAAAACACCTTTTTCACAAAACACATTTATTTTATCTAAATGTACATTTCGATAAAATAAATGGGTTTTGTGAAAAAGGTGTTTTTTTCTATATTAATACTAATTGACTGGGTTTACTGGATATTTTTACTTCCGCCCTCTATAGCTTGCGAACTATAGTATTTGTGGAAAACCGTGTAATACATTTTTTTTTTCAAAATTTTGTATTTCCAATAACTTTACCCGCTATAAAAATGTTTAGGCGATGCACCGTTTAAGAGATAATCCCGAAAAACAATACAAGTTCGCCGTTTGGGGGATGGTTATCAATATTAACGAATGTACTCCACCGGGGAGGAGAACTTGACGATTATAGAGTACTTAAGAGTATGTATACCTAATTTCAAAACTATATAATTTATTTCCGCCAAAAAGGCTTTTTGGGGCTAATATGACTGAACTATCTGACTGAACTTTTTCAAAATTGAAATTGCTTTGTTAACATTGGTTATCACAGGGACGAAAAATTAGCATATTTCTCAAACTATGTTGCATGTGTAAATTGCATAGGCGAAATTTCATGAAGCAGAAATTCGAATTTTCAAAATATTTCAAAAACTACTTATTTTGGAAATATGGTTGTATAGTACTTTTATGAGATAAAAAAATATATCATTCCATTTAAAATACATGAAACACGCTTACTATAAGTGAGCACTTAACTAATAACATTTTTGAATGACTAATTGTCAAAATTTTCAGCTGCAACATATATTAGTTAAAGAGGTGCATTTAAGGTACAATTCTAGATACATTTTCCGATGTTATCTTATTTGTAAGATAAATTGAAGCCATTTTTCTTAACGTCTTTTTAAGGTCAAAATCTTGGAATTTTATTTTTATCTCAGACAGTAGAAAAGAAAGGTATATACAGGGTGAGTTTTTAAAGTGAGTTCAATTTCATGAGCTTTTTGTTTTTTGGAAAAATTGCATTGCTATTGCCGATTATTTTATTTAAGCTATAATTTTTGAGTTATGACACAAACTTGTGTTTTTTCTAATGGAAACCATAGTCGGCCATGACTTATAAAAAGGCCCTTTTTCATATTACATAGGTATTTTTATAAATAATTAAATTATGGGAATTTTTTCTTTTCAGTTTCGAACTGTTCGAAGTAGTACGCTATAGAAACAATTGAAATATATTTTTTCGAGATATCTAGTTAGCCATGCAATTTTTCCAAAAATCAAAAAGCTCATGAAATTTAACTCGTAAAACTGCAAGTCTTTCCCCATTTAATCGTTCCTCTATCTCCGCTAGTTTCCGAGATCCCCATACTAAACATACGAAAAAACTCACCCTGTATATATCTCTACAAAAGATGTTTCAAATTAAACGAGGAAGCCAGAAAGATAATAATATATAGGGTGTTCCATTGGTTGGCAAAACTTCCAAAATAATACATTCAGGTGAATGTGTGGACTTTTCTGATTCATCCTCAGACTATGTGCCTTCGCAAAATGAATCAGCTACTTCAGAATCTGAAGGTAAAGTATGATAAAACAACAAATCATAACATAACCTTTTCTAAATGCATTTCGATTGATTTGATGTTGTTTTCACTGTTGCTTATCCATAATTATCCTGAAATTTATTATGATGTATATCAGAAACTTATTGACAAAAATAGAGAGCATGCATACTTTTTGTATGCATTATACAAGATAAATCCGATTCAAGCCAGGTGGAACTAATCGCAGCTTCTTCTTCGTCACTTCCTGAGCCAAGAAGGCTATTCAAAAAGACGAGTTGGCAAATAAAGAAAGCGGTAGAAAAAAAAAGAACAATTAAAACACTTGAAAAAAAAGGAAAGAGCAGAATTTAAGAATCAGTGGACTCGTTCACAATTCAGTAAAAGGCAAGGAAATTTGAAAAAAAGTGCTTAACAAACAAACCATGTCACTGTAAAAAGAATAGTAACAAAAAATTCACAGATGACGAAAGAAAGAGCATATTCGAATCATTTTGGAAGTTAGGAGATTTTAGCAAAGAAAATGTGTATATTAGGAGTTCAGTTGTGAGTCACATAGTAAATGAATACAACATGGAAGTAGTAGTGAAAATAATGTTTCGTATTCGTACAATTTAATGGTGCCAATTCTCAAACGGTATGCAAAAAGTATTTTCTTCAAACTCATCCGCTTAGCCATGGTAAGGTTTATAGGTGCATATTAAAGTCTGAAGTTCATGCCATCATTGATTCGCGTGGTAAAAAAGTTCCAATAAATATACTGTATGATTCACATGTAGTAGCACATATCAAATCTTTACCAGCGTAGCAGAGCCTATAGTAGAAAAAAAAAATCAGGAAAGCAAGTATCTTCACCCTGATTAAATATTAGAAAAATATTTTATACTTAGACCTTGAGAAATGCCAAAGTGAAGGAAAGCAAGCTTTGAAACAAAAGTTTTACTATAATGTTTTCTCTACTTAGTTTAAATTGCATTTTAAAGTTCCTGCAATAGATACATGTAGTCGATATGACGAACTTCAATTGAAGATAGTAGCTGAAACAAATGACCCGGAACGGTGTGATAAATTTGAATTGGAAAATAAACTGCACTTGGGCAAAGCTCAGCAAGCTAGTCTCTTAAAAATGACAAAGCTGCTGCATCAAAAGCATGTTATGTTGCAACATATCCCATATCCAAAATTGACTACGTCTATAGCATATTATAAGCGAACTATATATGTGTACAATTTTGGAATCCATTCTTTTAACAATGATAATGGGTACATGCATGGGACGAGACAGAAGGGGTAGAGGGTTCCAAGAAGTTGCATCTGTGCTTGCTGAATATATTAGGCAAGAGGCTCAAAACCATACACATGTTAGTTTCTCTTCTCTGACTCACGCTCTAATCAAAATCGAAATATTAAAGCTGCCTCCACATTCATGAACTTGGTCTTAGATCCTCAGTTAAGCATTAAAACAATTGATCGTAAATTTTTGGTGTCACGCCATTCATTTTTGCCGAATGATCAAGATTTCGGAGTAATAGAATCAGCGTCACGAAAGTGTACTCAAATCTTTACTCCCGAGGACTCGAGTCATGTGGCCAAGACAGCCAAGACCAAGAAGCCTTTCGTGGTTGTCAAAGTAACAACACCTGAAATTTTATCCACCAAAAACTTGAAGACATGATAGTCCACAGGAAAAAAACTGATGAAATCCATCCCGTCAAGTGGTTAAAGAGGAGGTGGATGAGGTTTGAGGGAGAGCAACCTTGGACATTGCAGTTTGAAAATAGCTTAAATGCAGATTTTGACTTCTCAAAAGTAACCATGTCTACGAAAATTGCTAAATTTGTTGAGAAAGTAAATAAAAAGGATATGCTTTCACTTTTACCATTTCTTCCCCCAAACACCCACACCTATTTTAAAAGCTTACGGACAGCAATAGCCACTAGGTCACAAACATCCCTGATTGAGGAAATTGCAGAATCAGATAATGACGCACCATTCTTTGATAATACCATTTAAAGCTTAATTTAAAACTGTTTAGATTATTTTATGATACAGGTATAAAAAAGTAATACAATATTTTTATTTCACACTGTGTCTATTCATTTGATGGACCTAAAAACAATTTCAGGGCAAAAGTGGATCAAGTCCAGTAAATTCTAATTTAAAATTGAATTGCCACCGTAATTATTATTTTTGAAATTTCAAATTATAACCCATATTTAAGTTAGTCTTTGTACTACAACAATAATAAGAAAATTACCCTTTAAATCACGTTAAGATTCAACTAGTGTAAATAAACTTTTAATTTAAATCTCATGTATTTTTTTCGTTAATAAGTGGAATATTATAGCGAGGTTTTGAAATTGATTCCCATTTATGTATTACCTTCGAATTTTAGTGAATTTACTATAAATTTTGAAATTTGTGACATGACAACAAATCTAATACGTTTTTTAATAGATTTTTATTAACTTTTGATGTAGAATGCTATAAAATATTAATTTTCAGGATATAATATGTACACTTCTGTGCAATATAGTAAAAAATATTCATTGACGTGTGCTTAATTTTATTGCACAACAGTGTACCTACTTATTATGGGGTGATATTTTCAGGTTCTAGAATTTGATTTTAGTTTTATGAAGTTAATAGAATCTGAATAAAATCTGAAGAGAGTGGTGTGATATTTTCTAGAAGTATCCAGTACTTTTTATTTTTTGCAGTTTTTATTTTCCCTGTTGAATGGTTAGATTTGTTTGTTGTTGCAGAATTTGCATTTTCTAGCCAATTCAATATAATACATTCAGTAAAAGATATTTTTCCAAAAAAATAAGTCATACTTTGTATAAATTTATTTATGATTGCATCGACACCGCGTTGTATTTAATAGATTCTATTGTGTATGAGACATAATTGGTTGGAACTTGTGAAGTGTTTTGTGGAATTAAAACTGGGACTGCACGCATTGAACAAACCTCAAATATATGTTCCTATTCTTCGTGGTAATTTGCAATAATACAGAAAACCAAAACCCATTGTGTAGGTGTAGATGGTTTAGGGTTGGGTCGCCAGGTGTAACCGTTTTAGTGGATTATTGAAAGGAAGCGGGGACATTTGCGACAGGCGGATCCCCTTTGTCACCTTGTGTCGATGCCCTTCTTCCAGCAATTCATCAAATAAAGGATGCGTTTCCGGTGGAAGGATCTTTCCTGTTGGCTTCGCCGATTTATTACGTTAGCGTCGACAGCAACACGGTGTGCGGTTCGTTACCGTCTCGCTCGTCGATCTGCGAAACGGTGGGAAAAATAGCTCCGCTTGTTTATTTTCAGCAATCCATCTCGTAGCAACTCTGAGAGCGTTACAAGAGTATATTTGATTATTTGAAATTTTAAGATACACTCCCCTGAGGTGAATTACTCATTTTAGATCCCCTTTCAGCAGTTTTTCTATATTTAGTTAATATTATCAATCAGTATATTATTATGCACTGCAATATCGAAACGATTATAACACTTCAAAACTCGATGTTGATAGTGTATGGTGGCATTTAAGGTTATTGCAGCCACAATCTTTGATTAAACATTCCCACATCCAGGAAACATGAAAACATTCCACTCAGCGCGTTTTCGAAAAACCCATTCATTCCAGTCGAGATTTGAAAGGTATTAATGAAGGGAGATAATCACGCTATGTATTATTCATGCTGGAATTATGCATTCCCTCGTTCCGATGGTAGGATGCGAATGTGCAAATAAGGAAATGCAAGTCGATGATTCCGCCGGCAAAAAAAGAGCTCGCTTGTAAATATTTTCGTGACAAATGTAGCGCATATCCGGTCTCGTGTTACAGGCAGATGTAATAAATAATATTCAAGTTTCATAACAAGATGTACACACGCATTTCTTTCACTCAGCATATAGCTCATTTATTAGGCTTGAAATAGCCCCCCAACTGCAAAGGGGTTGGAATTGGTTTACTCATGCCCTCCCCCTCATCCTGACAGACTAGAATTTGGGAAAATTAATCGATATTGGTTTTTGTTTATTTGACGACGTATTTCTGAAGCTATGGCTAATTATCATCGCCAAAGGGCGATCTACCTCACTCGGAAATGTAGATCGCTTCATCCAACGGTCTACAAGATCGACTGTTCAATTCCCCTCCAAAGATGGTGTGAGCGGATTCTAATGGCTACAAAAAATTTCAGGCGCTCGGGGTTCGAACCTAAGACCTTTGCCGTGAGAGACGACTACCTCTACTAAAAAAAAAAAAATGTGGAATGGCATTTTCATATCCGCAGTGATGGCCTCACTGTAATTGTTCCGAAAAGCAGTAGAAAATGTCCAAATAGCAACGATGATTGCTAATATCCAGAATGGATAAAGCACACGTAGAAGAAAAAGACGACTTTTTCTATGTTCACATAAATAATATGATGAAATTAAATTTCAACGAAGTTTTGTTAATGATTTGTAGTTTAAAATTGTCTTATAACTTTTTTTAAATATTGTTTACAAACTGCAATATTTTCGAAAATATCGATAAAAACAAAATATGTTGAGAAACATGCACATCCGAATATCCATTTTTTCCAAAACGTTTTCAAATCTAAATTATCCAAAAAAATCTTAATTTCCCTGGCCAGGCAAAAATTAGAGTATATTTTTGTGTTATACCTACTTAGTTGATAATTTTATGTTTTCTTCATTTTGTAAGTAATTTTAATTTACTTAATTTATAAAAAAAGTGTGTACGCGTTAACATTAGCCAATACCCAATAACTGGTCATAAACATTGGCGGATTTAGGGAGGTGGGGGGTTATGAGGGTTATAGCCCAGGGCGGCAAAATCCAGAGGCAGCAAATTTTTGGAAAAATACCAAAGGCACAAATCACAATAAAAAATAAATATACAAATAAATAGTAAATGACGAACGAAAAAAAGCAAATACAAGAAGTGAAGCATCTAACTACCTCATTCAACTTCAAAGATTAGACACAACTTTTTGTCAATTTTATGCTTAAAGATGTTTTCTCGATTTAACGTATAAAGTAATAAGCTACAATAGTCCGAGATCGATGTATGAACCGCATAAGTACACAATGTATAAGAACAAAATTTAACATTTATGAAAATTGAGCACTAATGAAAGCGAAAGTAACTTAGTATGAAGGTGAAATGAACAGAAAAAAACCGAAAAATCCAGTCAGATGAAGCGAGAGCAGGAGATGTAGATCTAATTGATATCTAGCCTAAATATTTATATAAAGCCTTTAGTTAGCCAAGTAACACAGAGAAAGGAATGTGCTCTTGTAATTTCCAATAGTATGTACGTATAACCACATATATAACTACGTAGTATGTAACACACACCATAATTGAGGACATCAGAGTAAACCAACTAAGATGGTATAGACATGTACAAAGAATGACAGACGAAAGACTACCAAAACAAATATGGGAATGGACACCACAGGGAAGAAGGAGAAGAGGAAGACCCAGGAGGAGCTGGAGAGAGGACGTGGATAAAGAGCTGAGAGAGAGAGAAATAGAAGAGGACTTATGGATGGACAGAGACGGATGGAGACTGGAAATCGGAAGACGTCGGAAGACGTTGTAAACCGATATATATATATATATATATATATATATATATATATATATATATATATATATGTACGTATAACCACCTGGTAATTATTAGACCAGGCCCATAATTCGTCTGAGCATAATAACCTTTGCTCCTAACATTATTATAAGAGACCTTTCAAAATGAACCCACTGAATCCTCTTAGAACCACAGTTTCTACAAAGATCTGCAGGAGTCACTGTGTTTCTACACATGACTACAGTTTGTGCAGTGCAATGGGTTTAAATAAATTTGGTGCTAATCATAAGAATTTAAAAGGATGTTTGTATACATACATCTAAGTACTAATTGTTTGCTGGTTGTTTAGCAATTTAGTTTCAGTTGAAAGAATTCCAAGGCCTTGTCGTTTCCTTGTCCTTTCCATTTAGATATGTTGCTTACAAATGGCAAATTAATATTGAAGGCGTCATATTTTCTCGTAATAGCACTTCAGTACAAACCACGTACTCAGTGGCGGATTTTAGGGGGGTGGGGCTATGAGGGCTATAGCCCAGGGCGGCAGAAACCAGGGGCGGCAAATTTTTAGAAAAATACCAAGGCACAAGTCGCAATAAAAAATAAATGTACAAATAAATAAATAAATGACGAACAAAAAAGGTGAATAAAAAAGTGAAGCTTCTAGCTACCTCCTTCAACTTCAGAGATTAGAAACGACATTTTTGTCAATATTATGCTGAGATATGTTATTTCCATTTAACGTATAAAGTAATAAGCTACAATAGTCTGAGATCCATCTATCAACCATATCAATATACTACGTATAAGAACAAAATTTAACATTTTCAAAAATTGTGCACGAATGAAAGCGAAAGTAACTTAGTATAAAGATGAAATGAACAGAAAGAAAAAGAAGAAAAATCCAGTCCAGAGATGCAGAATTTATCCGTAGAGAAAATTGCAGAATCATTCAAGAGTACTAAAATTATTTAAAAGTTCAACGTCCAAGAAGCACTTTGACATCGTGTGCAAAGCTTCAGTAGGTACCCTTAGAATATTTTAGTTTTTCAGAAATTCACTTTAAATTCTATGAACATTTTATCTAGTATTTATTCGAGTAGGTACCCTTAGAATATTTTACTTTGTCGGAAAATTTCACTTTATATTCTATGAACATTTTATCTAGTAGTTAGTCGTAAATATTACTTCGAAAACTTTATCATCATACTACAAGAATGATTGTAATGTTTTTGGACGTTTTCGCTTTCTTGGCACTGTTTTACCTCTTTGATTTAACTGTAGTGCGAACTAAAATTAATTTCTGTGATATTTCTCATATTAAGGTTCATTAATTCACTAATTTAAGTAATAGTATTAAGGACGTACAATTATTACTTAAACTATAAAATTTATTTATTTTTATATAATTTATCAAAGTGTTGTTCATTTTCCCCCAGAGTTTCAAAGGTTACAATTAAAGTTTTAATACCAAGAGAAGCTTTAGATGAATCAAACTTTTCACTCTGAAGCAATTGATGAACTCCTGAAGCGACTTCAAGAATTTGTTCAAATATAAGAACAAACACAAAATGGAACATTTTTTAATGAGCAACGCATTAAAATATTCTATAATTGTCGGATATGTTAATTAAACTGCCTCAATGGCATAAATATGATTTACCATCATTCTTTGATGGTTTGATTTTTACCATCAATGTATCTTCTGTTCTACTATCATCGGACGTAACAGTAAAATAATATGCATGAATAGTTTATTTTACAAAGATATTCAATGAGGAATTAGGGGCATTGTCTACAATTCCGTTTAGATACACATCATCTAGACACAATTCTTGGGAGGATTATAACTTTGTAAAAATGATGATTTTTTTTTTCAAAACTTCAAAAACTTATTCGTAACAGATTCCACGATATTTGTACTTTCGGTCTTACATTATGGCCTCTAAACAAAACAAATTTGGTGTTTGTTTTGTAATAAATCGACTTCTACAGTGATCATATTTTAGAGAGCTATTAAAAAGAGAACATTTTTGCATAGCGACTCTATGATACTCAAAATCTCGATGCACTTGATATTTTCTCATGTTTTTTTTCCAATTTTTAAAGCCGAATGAGACAAAAACTGGTTCTCTACTTTTTTTTTTAAATAGCCTGTACGGGAAGCAGAATGCTGAAATTTACCGTACGCTGTATTCCAGCCAAAAACAGTCCCGAAACCATTTATGTACTTTGTAAGCTTCTTTTGTGTTATACATCGTGTTGAATACGGATAATAATAATAAATGTTTAAGTAAATTAACAATTTACCACCTCCTTGCTGGTTCAATTGTCAGTAGCAATAAGTGTTTGATGGCCAAGAAACCAAGAAAACGGAGGAGAAAAACACTTGTAAGGATGTAAGCTGACTCGACTCGATTGGGGAGGGACTCAAGCGCCCCCTTCAGAGGGGGCGCTCTGAAACAGTCTAGTTTCGCCCCTAGAGTGTATACATTTTTTTGATTTTTGAAATAAATGTAACAACACGTCCAAAAACAATAGGTACTAAAATATTTGCAAAGTGCTACATGATAACAAACTACCGTTATGTTGACATCGCATTGAGACTTTTTTTTAGTTTTCCGTGTTGTAAAAAATATAAAATTTTACAAGCTCTAGTCTACAATGACCGAAAAACGCCTGCAGGATGTGGCAATTCTAACCATCGAATCGGAGCTTGCCAAAAGATTAAACTTTGACGATATTATAGATTCATTTTCAATCTCTTGTTCATGAAGGAAGTTGTTTTAAACATTTCACATTAGTTTGTATTACTATCAGAACAATTAGATTTTATTTGAGAACTTCTTTTATTATAACTGCAATTATAATGTAGTCAATAATGTAGTCCTTAATATAGTAAAATTCTAGATTGGTAAGAGTTGTCTTGTTTGTTGCTGATAGGCCTATGTCTAAATGAATAACTTTTTAACTTTTGATAGGCCTTACGCGGTAGAAGTATAAATACGCCACTGATTTAGGGTGATAGGTCCCGTTCGAACTTATTTATCGCCTAAAAAGGCGTCAATTTTTTGTTTGCTCATAAAGCTTGGCGCTGCCCTGCTTCGGCGCATCCCAAATTTTAAGGAAACGTCAATACTATTAAGCAACTTATTATATTTTATATAAATAATTTATGACATGTTTTACATAAATTATGAACGTTTGCGCGACCGCTCTTGTGGGTCAGTCTGCCCCTGCTTACAAAGTATGGCAAATCATGTAATTCAACAGAATGAACATGTTTTTTTTCTTACAATTATGTAATTATTGTATAATAGTAGATGCAAAATATTTGAAACGTTATGTATATGCCAGCGAGTGTGTAATTTGTTGTGACATTGACATATTTATTAAATCCAAGTTATCAGTGTTTTTCATTCATAAATTAATTAGCTGTTTACAGGAACGGAATTAATTAGCGACTTCGGGAATGCTTGATAAACGGACTATTAGAGGTTTTCGGTTCTGCTGGGCCGAGATTCGAGAGGAAGTGTGAGACATGCATGACATTAACCTGAAAAAATATCGGTGTTATTGAAACCGAACCTCGTTGGATATATAGGGTGGCCGCAATTATATAATAAAACCATGGCTGGCCACCAGATACGCTCATATAATATTTCACTTGTTCCAGGCTCGATTTTTGTTTCGTTAAATAGGTTGTTTATATAACGCGCAGATAAGCACAGATAGCTGTGTTTATGAATGAATCAAATATAATCGATATGAATATAATAGAGTATTGTTGGACAGGAAGTGTGCGTATATATTTAGTAAACATCCGTCACCGAAAATAGACTGCACTCCAGAACTTAGACTACATAATTATTAGTATCATTAGTAAAATATTTATGTGGATGTGTTTTTTCGGAGTGCGCAAGCGGTGTATTTATGGGTTTCCTGTTGCGCCGTTCGCGGATTCGGGGGTCCCGAAAAAGGTGGAAGTTCCCCCTGTTTTTCTCAGCCCACGTACTTCCGGTCGACTTTCTCCATTAATAAACCGACACCTCTGCTATACCTCGACTGATATGTCGTATTGATTAATTCTGCACTTCAATGTAAACGCTGCGCCTTTCATTACATTGTATCGTCAGGAATCCCAAAATGTATGTACCAGACAACCACTGGTCTATAATCCTAATGTAATAATTTATGAATGATTATTTGTCCCAAAAATGTAATTAATTAAAAAGTTCAGAAAATGTCTAAAATGTCAACCCAAAATGTATATACCAGACGAACACTGGTCTAAAATCCTAATGTATTGATTTATGAATGATTATTCGTCCCAAAAACGCAAATAATTGAAAAGTTTCAAGCAAGAAACTAATTAATTAGTCATAACCAAATTTTCTAATTTCCAAAAAACATGTTTTTGCTTATTAATTAGTATCGGTTTTAGTTGTAGTTGTCTCGCAGCAGTTTAATTCGTCCCATGCAGGTAATGGAAGGATGGGGCCTAAACTGGACAGATTTATGCGTCGAACTTCCGAAAACCGTCGGAGCCAGGAGAACAACAGCTGCTCCATCGGTCTGTCTTCCTGTTTCTAGGAAAAAAGGCATTCAGGGTTTTGTTGTTTTGGGGCCCCCTTACGAGGGTATTCAACGTCCCTTCGGCTGGCCTGGGCGGACAGTCCGATTAAAGTTAATTGCCAGACTCTATCCGTCCCCGATAATCATTTTGGGAAACGATATTCTTGAATTCAGACAGATTGTTAGGTGAAGTAACCAGTTACATAATAGGTATAATATTTAAATTACCTACCTATCCGGCATATAGGATTTAAGGCCCCGACTATGTTTTGTCATAATCTAAGAAAAATACCATAATACATAATCACAGGACTATATACGACTATATATAGAGTGTTTAAAACAAAAAACAAGGCGGTTCGCAATTTACTACCTATAGATGGCAATTACTCCGGAAATTGTAAACGTAGCAACATAGCATGCGATGGCAATGTTATTTTAATGATATTAAAATATCTGTCAATGTCACATTCTTACTTATCTATTGGGTGGCCCACCTATCCTCGCTCGCACCATTGCTGCTAGACTAATAAAAATTGAGAACAAAATCTGATTGGAACTTATTGGACACTTGATGTGCTACTTTTTAAAATTACTCTCGACTGTACAGAGTGTACCATAAATCCGGGACACAAAATTTGGTCTCTTTTTTATAGGGATCACCCTGTATATTCCTTCAATTTTAGAATCTGCTTCATGAAGGGTTCACAAATCATCTTTATTTTCAGGGATCAGATGCAACGTTGCCAAGTTATTCACATTTTAATCAAATTTAACGAAAAATCATGGACGTGGAAAAATATTCAACAAAACCTTATTATAAGAGATTAATGAAAGAATCTGCGTATGCAAGTGCTCAAGCAATGTGCTAAAGCATACAAAATATTTTGAGTCACATAGAATACACAGGGTGTTCTGAAACAACGATACTTTTTTGCTATTTTCAAATGGCTAAAACTCATTTTTTTCGAATGGAACACCCAGTATATAACTATATATCGCCTTTCACGAAAAAAAAAATAGCTTAGGTATATTTAATCATTTCAGAGTACTCAAGTTTGACATTTTACTTGCAAAAATGTCAGTCAGTCAAAATACAATTTACATGTTACACCCTGAACTGAAAATGTTTTGCGCCCTTTAGGCCCAGTTTTACAATCGTGGATTATCTTTGTTCTCGGTAGAACACAGATAATCCACGATTGTAAAATTGGACCTTAGTGAGCGCAGTGGAAAAAGTGGGTAGCTTTCCTGACACACCCTGTGTATACAGATATATCCCTGGATATATTCCACTGTCTATTGTCTGATTCCATCAGTAGTAGTACAGTAAAATTGTATTTTTACCTCGTACAAATTCTAGAACCAGTTTTTTTTTTCCTCTTTTTACCCAAAAAACAAATTTGGTCTTAGAATTTTTCCGAGGTCACAGGGTTTTTCCGACAATCTTACTGTACTACAGCCTTTTGAGTCCGATTATGCATTAAATATTAAAATGCATGCAAATTATAAAATGCATGCCACAAATACGTGCCACTTTCGGGTGACACTTGAAATTTAATCGATGGTGAGTTCCCATATGATTGTATCTACAATGGTATCCAAGGAAACTAGGCACCATTAACCAAATTTATGGTATTCTGCATAATACACAATCTCTAAATTGATTTCCTACATAGTCACTGGAATGCCATGTGTATTTAGGCTTTTCTGAATTCGCTATATTCTTGACTAGCTTTTTATATGTTTGTCTTGTGAAAGGTGAACCACAAATATTGTCTTCTGTTTAAATTTTCTTCAAATTCCATAAATTTGCCTTCTTGGTGCTATTGGGAGTACACTTTTCATAGTTTTCGTGGCAACTTCGTCCAGTGAAGTGTATAATAAAATGAATGGGTGATTAACTCGGTCAGAACTGATTTAAAATTGGCACAAATCGCTTCCTTTTCACTTTCTGTTGTCATTTGTCTTCATCTTTCATGTTTGTATTTTAATAGCTTCTAGTTTCTCCATCTTATGTAGCTTTATCTTTTACTCGTGCATAATAAAATGAATGGGTGATTAACTCGGTACAGAACTGATTTAAAATTGGCACAAATCGCTTCGTTTTCCAACTGTACAATTTGCACGCCAAATTCGAACAGGTCTGTTATTTTTTAAGACTTTTTTCAATCTATGTTACTATCTATATGTTATATTATCCATAATTGGATGAATGCATAAAAAGAAGAAGTTATGTTTTCATACATCTCTTATTTCCATGATTGTGCCTGTTCCTTCTTCACATTTACTTGATAAATTTGTTTGCCCATTGCTGCAAGTGTTAATTCTTTCATCTCATTTTTCTATCTTTATAGCTTCTAGTTTCTCCATATTGTGTAGCTTTTATCTTTTACTCGTGCATAATAAAATAAAAGGGTGATTAACTCGGTACAGAACTATTTAAAATTGGCACAAATCGTTTACTTTGCTAATTGTACAATTTGCACGCCAAATTCGAACAGGTCTGTTCATTTTTCAGGCTTTTTCTATCTATATTTCTACTTAGATGTTATATTATCTAAAGGGTTTTCCAATAAGAGGTGTTATTTTGAATAGCCCGCTATTTCGGTAGATGTCACTTTTGAAGCTGTCATTTCTTGGCATTTGACAAGTAGAAACTACGCCATTAATAAAAATGGTACGATACACGCTTCAACAACGCATTGAAATTATTAAAATTCACTATAAAAATGGTGAAAATTTAGCAGAGACGGTTCGTAAAACTCGAACATTTTTGGGTCGTCGTGAAGCACCTTGTCGGACCGCAATACAGAAATTGGTGGAAAAATTCGAGCTGTTGGGACAAGTTAGTGATGAGAAGAATAAAACCCGTGCACGTCGCTCAAGAACAGCCGAGAATATTGCTGCTGTAGCCGAAAGTGTTGAAGAAAACCCAGGTTTGTCCATTCCTCGTCGTTCTTTGGAATTAGGTATTCCACAAACGTCATTACACCGTATTTTGCATAAAGATTTGGGTCGTAAGGCTTATAAAGTCCAGTTAACACAAGAACTCAAGCCGGCCGATCATCAACAACGTCGTGACTTTGCTGATTGGGTCGTTGAAATGCATGAAAATGATCCGGAATTCCATCGAAAAATCATCTTCAGTGATGAGGCCCATTTCCACCTCGGTGGCTTCGTCAACAAGCAAAATTGTCGCATCTGGGGCTCAGAAAACCCAAGAGTTATTGTTGAAAAGCCTCTCTATCCTCAACGTGTGACTGTTTGGTGCGGTTTATGGTCCGGCGGAGTCATTGGACCTTACTTTTTCGAAAATGAGGCTGGCGCAACAGTTACGGTGAATGGATTGCGCTATCAAGAGATGATTAACGATTTTTTATGGCCGGAATTGGATGGTATTGATCTGGACAACGTTCACTTTCAACAAGACGGCGCTACGTGCCACACAAGCAACGAAACCATTGATCTTTTAAGGGAAAAGTTTCCGGACCGTGTTATCTCTCGAAGAGGTGATCACAATTGGCCACCGAGATCTTGTGATTTAACACCTTGCGACTTCTTTCTTTGGGGCCACGTGAAGGAGAAGGTCTACGCCAACAGCCCAGTATCGATTCAAGACCTCAAAGATGGAATTCGTGAGGCTATCGAGGACATACAGCAGCCACTTTGCGATTTAGTTATGGAAAATTTCATGAAAAGGATTTTGTCCTGTAAGCGTGGCCGTGGTGGTCATTTGCTTGATGTTATTTTCCACTATTAACGGCATACCTTCCTCTTTGTAATGAAATAAACATCTGATGATTTATAATAAAAAATGGCATTTTTCTTTGAATATCAAAATAACACCTCTTATTGGAAAACCCTTTATTATTGGGGATGCATGCATAAAAATAAGAAGTTATGTTGTCACACATCTCTTATTTCTATGTATCTGCTTGTTCCTTCTTCACATTCTCTCGATCAATTTGTTTGCCCATTGCTGCAAGTGTCTTCATCTTTCATCTCATTTTTCTATCTTTATAGCTTCTAGTTTCTCCATCTTGTGTAGCTATTATCTTTTACTCGTGCATAATAAAATGAATGGATGATTAACTCGGCACAGAACTGATTTAAAATTGGCATAAATCGCTTCCTTAGCCAATTGTACAATTTGTACGCCAAATTCGAACAGGTCTGTTCTTATTATATTATCCATTATTGGATGAATGCAAAGAAAGAAGAAATTTTTATTTTCATACATCTTATATTTCTATGTATGTGCTTGTTCCTTCTTTACATTCACTTGATCAATTTGTATGCCCATTGATGCAAGTGTCGTTCATCTCATTTTTCTATCATTATAGTTTCTAGTTTCTCCATCTTGTGTAGCTTTTATCTTTAACTCATTCAACCTCTCTATTAGTCTTTTTGTCATTTCACATTTCTCTAAACTTTATGCTTCTTCAAGTTTGCATTTATAAGTCAGTCATTTTTCTTATTCGTGTTTTCATTTATAAAGTTGTATACTTTTTTGTCCACATATCTATGTGTCAGACTATTGCTACTATTCATTTACCTCAGTATATTAATGTTTATGCCGTCCGGATTTTTCGGGTTATCGTTTGACTATGTTTTGTCTGTTCGCTTTTCTGTCGATCTATTTGCCAACGTAAGTCTCTCAGTCTCCTAGACTTAGTGCCTATGAATTCATATGTCTAAAGATTTCTTATATTCGCTACATCTCCTCTTTATTGGGTGACGATCCGCCAGTCCATCTATCCTCGTCCTTTTTCACTTTCTGTTGTCATTTGTGTATGTGTCCGTGATTGGAATGTGTCTTCTTGTTTGTCTACAACGCGTAGCCCTGCCAATCTATTCAATTCACACATCAGGGTTTTCTCTTTTTTGTACCTTTATTTCTGTCTGTTTTCCCATTTATTCCTTCTTCTGAAAGTCTAAATATCTCGATATTTTTCAACATCTATCATCATAAAACTTAAAATAAGATAATGAAATGTGAGAGAAACCTATGAACATATAGTTACATATAATTAATATAATATTTGTTATACGGTGGTATAGCCGTTACAGAAATCTCCCAGGTTTTGAGAAGAATCTCCCTACATGGTTATACGGAAAATCATCAGGGACGACGATATCTCGAAAGTAATTGATTTCAATAAGCGTGGCGTTCATATGCTTCTGTCACACTTCATAATGCAAGTAGTTTGCAAATGATAGATGGATAGCTCATCAGGATTCGTTAATTTAGAATGAAAGTTACACGATTCCAGGAATAATTGCTTGGGGTGACCAATGATAATACATTTTTCTTTTCTTGAAGATGTAAACTTTGCGAAAGCTTTTGGAAATAAATAGTTGAAGTAGGAGTGTCGTGAATCAATTTCCGCACATTGTGATGAATATCTCGCCTTGTATGCTCACCTGGCGCTTACGCCGCGATGGCTCCAATTAATCCGTTAAGCGTAATTACATCTGAAGTTTTAATTGGATTAATGAATGCCGTCGGTGACGGTTTCATCGCCCCGTCCCGGCGGCGATGAAAAAAGCCGAAACGCCGCTCCTCAGGCCCGCAGACGGGAATGCAAATTTATATGGTACAATTTAATTAAATACATATTGCAAGTGTCTGTTTAGACGCGTAGGCCACATATCTCATTTACAACATGTCCAGATACTATCCAGGTATACACGTTACCGTAGGACGGTGTGAAGGAGTCACCGAAGGAGTTTGCCAGATGGTGGATGCAGCCATCTATATCAGGTAGACACTCACACAGCCATGGGGAGAGAGAAAGCCAAGGAATAATAATAAATTATCACTACGCATGGCCTTTGGGCCGCGGGCCATGTTCACGCCTAACACGAAATCATGTGAATCGTCCAGATTTTCACCGAACTGTTTCTAATCAAGAAAATTGCAAATTGGCATGTTCCAGATACTCCTACTTATGAAACATGGTCCAAAAATTAGCAATACCACTTTAAATTCTGATGCTTATGATGGCAATCCGACGATTTCTGAATAATGATGTATGTACAATCAGGAACTAATTCAATAGTTAGGAAGTCATATATATTTGATCAATGAATCGTTCAGATATGTTTAGATAAATGATTTATTTTGAATATTTTTAACTTCTGACGATAACTATATGTATGAGGTATCCAGAGGCGGATGGGGCCGGCGGGAAGCCGGGAAATTTTCCTATGCCTCATGCCTCCTAATATGTATAATATTTGTTTCAAAATAATTTATAGTTCAAATCGTATTGATAAATTATAGTGGTCTGAACAGTTAAAAGTCAAAGAGAAAAATGTTATATAATAGACAAATGATTGATAGAATAATAAATATTATTAAACTTCTTGGAAGACGTGATACAGGCGAAGAGTTTGAATCGTGCTACTAGAAATCTACATAGCAAAAATTTGGGCAAATTTTAATGGGCCTTACATCAAATATTTAAATTAGATCTGATGCATTTGTTTCGTTTCTGTCAGATACTACAGTTAATTAAATTATTACGAAATCTAACAATAATATTTAATTTTATAAAAAATTAAAAAAATATCAAAGTAGTAGCAGAAAAAATAAATACTGCTGAAATTTATTCAATAGCAGTAGACTAGACGAGTACCACTCAAAATGTGTACAATAGACCTACGCTCGTTCATTTTTAAATATGTTCTTCAAAGCCAAACGAAGAAAAGGTTAATCTCCATTTGAGAAACAAGAGAGAATGTAGTTGGTGGGCTGAACAATGGCACTTTAAAAAATATTCGGCAAATACGGAATGTTGAAGAAGATAGAAAAGAAGATAGAAAAACCCAAAAAGACGAACAGTAATGTGAGGGCAATGGCAAAAAGTTTCACAGACAATATTTAAAATACAAAGTAATTTTAACAGCAACTATATTTTCCAAAAGATTCGGCATTACAGGACCACGATCAAAATATTTGAAGGGCTACGGGGAGGAATGATTTCTAGTTCTTTATTTTGATTCCATTTTGATTCCATTTTAATTGAAATCGAGCTGATGGTGCCATGTTGTAGTATGGGAAAAGTAGTTTCGACACGTGAAGTAAAACAGTGAAGAACGATCACCGTTCGCTTAAAAAACGAAGAAATAGAATATGATGTTGACTTAAAACGATCAGAGATCTAGATGAAGAAGAATAATTTATAGACGACCCCCCTAATGAACAATAATCGGTAATCATAATAATATTTTATCAAAAATTTGTATTTCATTTGAAAATATATTGTTTGTATGTACATACCTATACCGTACTGTACCCTACATAAAAAAAGACTTGTTAATAAAAATATATTGTTTTAATAATTTTACTTATGTGTATTTCATGTTTTTGCTCAATATTCTAATTCACATCTTATCAAAGTAAATCAATTGTAATCAGTTAGTTATTTCGTTCATCCTTTCTGTCCTTTATTAGGTTTGAAACTTTCAATTTAGTTTTCGGGAAAACGACCAAATCGGACTCTGATCGTTTTTCCCGTAGCCCTTGATTTACAAATTCCATTGCTACAAATCTACACAGATGGCGCAAAGTGCAAAAGTACAAAAGTACAGCAGTTTCAAAGAATTGCGACTCAGTAAAATATCTTGTAGACTAATTCGCAGTATGGGCGGAAGAAAAATTAGTACATGATAAAACATACAGTACATAATTCTGAAATGACATTTGAGAGAATATTGAATGAACTGCGAAGAAGAAAGCAATTCGTATGCCGAAAGAATGGACAAAAATAGAAAACAAAACAAGAAGGATAACAAGACGCACATGTCCATCTCCATTTCAGTGGAGATGAAACATTAGACGATGAATATGACAAATGTATGTTTGAAACATTCAATGTAATAATAGATACCGTAATCAAGTCTAAGATAAAACGATTCCAAAATACCTTTCATGTTTGTAAAGATCTATCTGTATTAGATCCACAAAATTTGGATGAAATTAAACCAAATATTCCAAAAAAGATCGACTTCTCTCTAAATTGAAGACTTTAACTAATAAATTACAAACAAAAATTGTAATGTACCATTAGAAATTTTAATAGAAGAACTTATGATTTGAAATTTGTGATTTATTGGAACAAAATATTTGTGATATGTTAATACTAGACCAAAATCTTCAACTGCAGATAGACTTTATAGAAGAATCAAGCAAGCATGTGTGAGCATGTGGCAAAACAAATGAAGAAATACTAACATGTAGAAGTTCCAAAACTGTGCTACTAGTTGTACCTGCGTTATTTTTAAATACAATTTATTTCGAGAAGTGTACTCCACCTTATACCCAATACTTATACTCTAGACTAGCGTATTTAGAACTCTTCCGATATCTCAAGTATCCTGCAAAAGATATTTCTTAACGCTAAAATATGTAGAAATAGATTATGATCGACGATATCTCACACTCGCCTTGAAGCTCTTATGTTCATGAGTTATGAGAAAGATAATTTTAATGAACTAAATAATAAAGAAATTGTAACCGTGTTAGGTAATTCCAGTTCTCTTCTATCAAAAAAGTTATTGTTTTAAAGTAAAAATATTATATATTTTTTTATGTTTTGCTTATTTACTTCTGTAATACATTTGGTTTTTTAATTGTACAAAAAAATTACTTCTTTTCATTATAACATCTTAAAACTGACATTTGAGCACTGATTCTTTCTGATTCTTTCAACTTTTGTCCACATTTTATGTATTGCGCCTGTGACTGTATTTCCTGCGCCGGTTTTGCTAGTCCCATCCGTCTCTGGAGGTATCAGGTAGTTTCGTGAAAATTTTATAATTCCAATATCAATCTCGCCCAAACCAATACATAAATTGTTGAATTTTGAATTCAATTCAATTTCTCTTCCATTTTCTTTCCTGTAGATTCTTATAACACACTGCAAAAAATTGTAAGGAAGGCCCTAATTAAGGCAGCCCTAAATCAAAAGTAAAAAAGGTTACGCTTGAATTATGCAGTGAAATTATGAACAGCGTGCAATTCATGGATTCATCTTAAAATTGATATCCTGTAACTATTTTACATAAACCCTGAGAACTATTCTGCTTAAACTATACAATATGTAATACCTTAGTTTATTTATTTATTTTATTTATTTATTCCTTTGCCTGTTTACCTTTCGGTGTAAGGCATACATTATTAATTTTTATAATATTCTCTCCACTTCCTCTTATCATTTGTTAATTCCTGTATTTCTTCTCATGTGTTCCCTTATCTTGATGCCTCTTCTTTTATTGCACCGTTCCACTCTTTTCTTCGTCTTCCTCTTTGTGGTTTTCCTGTTGCTCTTGTCTCGTATATTTTCTTAGTGTTTTTTTTTCTCTCATTCGTCTCATGTATCCATACCACCTCATGTTATCTTTTCCTGTATTGGTTTTATTTTTAAGTTTTTTCTGTGCGTCTCGTTAGTTATCCTGTTTCTTCTTGTTTTGTTTTCTATTTTTCTTAGGAATCTAATTTCCATGGCATTTATTCTTTTTATTTGTTTCCCTGTCAGCGTCCATGTTTCGCTGCTGAAAGTTGCTGCTGCTGCTGTTTTTATGTCTCTTCATATCTCCTTCTTGCTAAAAAAGGTGTTTTTTAACATATAGTTTTGCTGTTTTTTCCTATTTTATCTTTTATTTCATTATCTAATTTACCATTGCTCTGTATGATTGTTCCTAAATATCTGTATTGTTCTACTTTTTTTCCTTGTATTTTTATTGTGTTTCTTTTTTTCTTTGGCAATTATCATGGTTTTTGTCTTTTCGTAGTATATTTTCATATTTATTTTCTTAATCTCTATCTCAATTATCTCCATGTTGTATTCCTGTTCTTCCTCTGTTTCTGCAAATAATGTCATGTCATCCGCAAATAGTAGTTCTGCTATTTTTGTTATCTCCATTTTCCAGTATCCAATTTTTAGCATTTTCATTTTTTGCTTTCCTTTCTTCATCGCTTTATCCAATACAATTGTGAAAAGCAAAGCGTTTAGCACGCATCCTTGTTTTACTCCTTTCTTCGTTTCGAAATCTTTTGATTCCTCATTGTTTGTTCTCACAATATTTCTGTTTTCTCTGCACATGTATTTTATTACATTTATTATTTCCTCCTATATTCCTCTTTCTGCTAGTTCGTTCAATATATCCTCTCTCCTTATTCTGTCGAATGCCTTTTCGAGATCTACGAAGCATATGTGCATTTCTCTGTTCTTCTTAATTAGTTTCTCGCTTAGTTGTCTGAGTATGAAGATTTGGTTTTGAGTACTTCTCCCTCTTCTGAATCCTCACTCTCTGTCCTCTATTGTTGTTTCTAGTTTGTCTCGCATTCTCTTTTCTAGTACCCTGGACAATATCTTACTTGGTATACTGGTTAGTATGATTCTTCTGAAATTTTCGCATATTCTTTTATCCCCTTTCTTATGTATTGGTAGAATTATTCCTTTATTCCATTCTCTTGGTGTTTCCCAGCTTCTTATTATGTCATTTATTAGTTTCGTTATTTGTGCTATTCTCCCTTCTCCCATGTGTTTCATCATCTCCGGGGTTATATCGTCTGTTCCTGGTGCTTTCCCGTTTTTTAGTTTTTTTATTGCTACTTGAACTTCTTCTTTGTTAGTTTGTTCAATTTTTTTCTCTTGCCTTTCTTGCGACTTTTCCCCCATTCTTGTGTTACTTTATCTTCTTCACCCTGTTCGGTCAATTCTTTGAAACATTGTCTCCATCTTTCCATTATCTTGTCTTCATTCGTGATAATTGTTCCATTTTTATCTTTTATGTTCATCATGTTACCTTAGTTACCACAAATCTTTGTAACCTCTTTGTCAGTGCTGTAACAGATAGATATTTTTTTACCTAGATACAGGTACAGATACTTCAGAAAAAAATGTATCTAGATACATATCTAGATACAAATTTGAAAATGTATTTAGCTACAGATACAGATATATTTAAAAAGTATCTAGATACTTCTAGATACATTTCAGATACATGGAAAACCAAAGCAAAAATTGTTTTCTTTGTGAAACTGGACTGAAATAAATTTAATCATAGACAAAATATCTTGTTCAAACTATTTATTATTCTTAAATAATGCGAGAAACTAACGTTAAACTTAATTTAAGGTTGTTATATTTAGTACTTACTGGTAAGCAATATTTATTTTTATTTTATTTTATGATTTATTTCTTTAGCCTGACTAGTTTCAGTTATGAAAAACCATCTTTAAAGGCATATGTATTTAATGTTTATATATCTTGAATTTATTTAAGATGTAATTTTAAATTTGATAGATGTCTAATTTAACCTAAGGATTCGTTAGATTAGATTTGAAGTTACTTTATTCTTGGAATAACTGTTTGGGTAAATGATAATACTATTTTTTTCTTAAAGTGGTAAATTTTGCGACAGCGTTCTGAGATAAATACATGAAGTATGAATTCACTAATACGTATTTCCACGTATCAGGCTTATTTGCATCATTATCAATTGATGGAATATTAGCATACATTGATCTGCTTATTTTTACAAGCTTAATATGAAACTTCGCAATTCGCAATGTTTTGTGTCTGTGCTGGCCACTTGTTGCTCAGTGGATTGAATTAAGTGAATGAACTGGTTGAAAACC
Organism: Othius punctulatus; assembly: GCA_951805005.1. Taxonomy (NCBI): domain Eukaryota; kingdom Metazoa; phylum Arthropoda; class Insecta; order Coleoptera; family Staphylinidae; genus Othius; species Othius punctulatus. The sequence continues at coordinate 54,638,774 of OX638142.1, forward strand.
ATGTTATCGATTGTATTATTTTTAAAGGGGGAACTTTCAGGGCCGGCAATTCCATCTTGTCATCATGTGCCACTATACCTCTTAGAGCAATTTCATTACAGATAAGATGGTTTTAATCTTCGATTCATTGGATATTGGGTGAGATGCCAGCTAAACTTAGACATCTTCTCTGTCAGCAGCAAAGCGAAATTTTGTTCTTATACTTGCCGATTCTAAAAACAACACTAATTTCTCGGCAATTTCACTGTAATGGCTAGGTGCCACCGCGGTTGACTGAATAATTACTCGTAACGATCATAGGCACACCGCATCGCTCGTGCAGTTGCATTAACAAAATGGGAATCCGGAGAGGTGAAGACGCAACGTAATCTAGGTATGGCGTGCTTATGCAGTCACATGAAACATATGAGCCGTTGAAAACCAGAGTGGTGTAAGTCATTTTTTTTATTCAGCTTAAATTCAGATATATACAAGTAACAGCATCTCTTGTATATTTCTGGACTTTGAATCTGAATTTACAAAAATAACAAATGAACACCACTCTGGTTATCAATGGCTCATATAGTTCACATAGTTACAAAGCTTAGGAATGAATTATTTATTGATTTGCCAGCTACAATTCGTCCAGTTTAATTTTGGTAAATCTTCTTTCTCTCTTCCTTTCTTTAGTAAATCCTGCTTTTGATCGCCGTAAGATAATGGTAGTTTACCAAAACAAATTATTCCAATATGTCAATAAACATATCTGTTTTAGGTCAACTCGAGAGTCCAACTTTTGTAAATATTTGTGGGAGTATACGTAACTATGATAAAGTAAAAAGCTTAAATAACCCGATAAATATATACAGGGTGTCTCAAAATTGACGCCCGTTCTCTTGGGATTTGATCCAGGGGGCTTAGAGAAATTGAAACTTAAGAGTGGAAAATTTTCCGTTTGCCATTTGTTACAGAGTTATTGATAAAAAACAAAAAATAAACTCTTCAACTTTAAACTTTATTAAATGCTAATAATATTAAAAAACAAGATATTGTCCACATATTTTTTTCACAAAATGTGTTCAAATAGGCCACCTCCTACTTCAAGGCAAACATTCTCGCGATTTATCATGGAAGCACGAACTGACTGTAGCATATTTTCATCTATTAACGCCATAGAAGCGTCAAACCGAGCTACCACATCTTCAGGATTCAGAACAGCTCCGCGGTAAATTTGTTCTTTCAAATAGCCCCAGAAAAAGTAATCCAGCGGATTCAGATCCGGCGATCTAGGAGGCCATGGTATGGGCCCACCTCTTCCAATCCACCTCCCAGGGAATTTTATATTCAGATTATTTCTCACTTCTATTCCATAATGTGCCGGTGCACCATCATGTTGGAACCAATAATTTAATCTATCTGCTAATGGAACTTCATCAAGCAATGGATGTGGTAAATTTTCATTTAAATATTGTAGATACAATGATGAATTAAGTAGGTTAGGAAGAATGCATGGACCTATTACATTATTATTTAATAAGCCAGCCCAAATGTTAATTGACCATCGTCTTTGAGAAGATCTTTGGGGTATTAAGTAGGGGTTTTCATCCCTCCATTCATGCAGGCAATGCGTATTTATGATACCTGTCGCGGTAAATGTGGATTCATAACTCCACAGAATCTTTTCAATGAAATATGGATTATTGTTTAAGCTATGAAGCAACCATCTACAAAAATTGATTCGAAGCTCCCTTCTCCGTCATTCAAAACTAGAACTTTTTGGGGCCTAAATAGATTCAAACCTATTCTCCTTAACAATCTGTGAATTGTATCTTTTTGGGCTTGAGTTTGGAACGATATAATTCGAAGGGTTGTACCTGGTTCCGCCTCAATAAATTCAAGAATTTGCTGTTCTTGATCGATGCTTAGCTTAGATCGACGTCCCAGGGGCGGGTAGGACTAGCATAACCAGCGCAGGAAATATAGTCACCGGCGCAATACATAAAATGTGGACAAAAGTTGAAAGAATCAGAAATAATCAGTGCTCAAATGTCAGTGTTAAGAGGTTATAATTTAAAAAAGTAAAAGCGTCTGCAAATTTTTTCTACAATTAAAAAACCAAATGTATTACAGAAGTAAATAAGCAAAAAATAAAAAAATTATATAATATTTTTACTTTGAAACAATAACTTTTTTGATAGAAGAGAACTGGAATTACCTAACGCGGTTACAATTTCTTTATTATTTAGTTCATTAAAATTCTCTTTCTCATAACTCATGAACATAAGAGCTTCAATGCGAGTGTGAGATATCGTCGATCATAATCTATATCTACATATTTTAGCGTTAAGAAATATCTTTTGCAGGAAACTTGAGATATCGGAAGAGTTCTAAATACGCTAGACTAGAGTATAAGTATTGGGTATAAGGTGGAGTACACTTCTCGAAATAAATTGTATTTAAAAATAACGTAGGTACAACTAGTAGCACAGTTTTGGAACTTCTACATGTTAATATTTCTTCATTTGTTTTGCCTCATGCTCACACATGCTTGCTTGATTCTTCTATATGTTCTTCTATAAAGTCTATCTGCAGTTGAAGATTTTGGTCTAGTATTAACATATCACAAATATTTTGTTCCAATAAATCACAAATTACAAATCAAAAGTTCTTCTATTAAAATTTCTAATGTTACATTACAATTTTTGTTTGTAATTTATTAGTTAAAGTCTTCAATATAGAGAGAAGTAAATCTTTTTTGGAATATTTGGTTTAATTTCATCAAAATTTTGTGGATCTAATACATAGATCTTTACAAACATTAAAGGTATTTTTCAATCGTTTTATCGTGACTTGATTACGGTACCTATTATTACATTGAATGTTTCAAACATACGTTTGTCGTTTTCATCGTCTAATGTTTCATCTCCACATTTTTCTCCATTCTTTCGGCATACGAATTACTTACTTTTACTTACTTACTTTTTTCTTCGCAGTTCATTCAATATTTTCTCAAATGTCATTTCAGAATTATGTACTGTATGTTTAATTATGTACTAATTTTTCTTCCGACCATACTGCGAATTAGTCTGAAAGATATTTTACTGAGTCGCAATTCTTTGAAACTTCTGGACTTTTGTACTTTTGTACTTTACGCCATCTGTGTAGATTTGTAGCAATGGTATTTGTAAATCAAGGGCTACGGGGAAAACGATCAGAGTCCAATTCGGTCGTTTTCCAGAAAACTAAATTGAAAGTTTCAAGTCTAATAAAGGAAAGAAAGGAGGAATAAAAAAACCAACTGATTATAATTGATCTACTCTGACAAGACATGAATTAGAATATTGAGCAAAAACATGAAATACACATAAGCAAAACTATTAAAACAATATATTTTTATTAACAAGTCTTGGACTCTTGGTCTTCGTGCAGTACAGTATAGGTATGTACATACAAACAATATATTTTCAAACGAAATACAAATTTTTGATAAAATATTATTATGATTACCGATTATTGTCCATCACGGGGGTCGTCTATAAATTATTCTTCTTCATCTAGATCTCTGATCGTTTTAAGTCAACATCATATTCTATTTCTTCGTTTTTGAAGCGAACGATGATCGTTTTTCACTGTTTTACTTCACGTGTCGAAACTGCTTTTCCCATACTACAACATGGCACCATCAGCTCGATTTCAATAAAAATGGAATAAAAATGGAATCAAAATGAAGAAATAGAAATCATTCCTCGCCGTAGTCCTTCAAATATTTTGATCGAGGTCCAGTAATGCCGAATCTTTTGAAAAATATAGTTCCTTTAAAATTACTTCGTAATTTAAATATTGTCTGTGAAACTTTTTGCCATTGCCCTCACATTACTATTCGTCTCTTTGGGTTTCTCTATTGTTTTTAATACTAATTTTACTTCTACATAAAAATGTGACTCAACATTCCGTATTTGCCGAATATTTTTTAAAGTGCCATTCTTCAGCCCACCAACTACATTCTCTTTTGTTTCTCAAATGGAGATTAACCTTATCATCGTTTGGTTTTGAAGAACATATTTAAAAATGAACGAGCGTTGGTCTATTGTACACATTTTGAGTGGTACTAGTCTAGTCTACTGCTATTGAATAAATGTCAGCAGTATTTCTTTTTTCTGCTACTATTTTGATATTTTATTTTTATTTTTTATTTAAATCTTATTATTAGATTTCGTAATACTTTAATTAACTGTAGTATCTGACAGAAACGAAACAAATGCACCAGATCTAATTTAAATATTTGATGTAAGGCCCATTAAAATTTGCCCAAATTTTTGATATGTAGGTTTCTAGTAGCACGATTCAAACTCTTGGCCTGTATCACGTCTTCCAAGAAGTTTAATAATATTTATTATTCTATCAATCATTTGTCTATTATATAACATTTTTCTCTTTAACTTTTAACTGTTACTATAATTTATCAATACGATTTGAACTATAAACTATTTTGAAACAAATATAATGCATATTTGTTGTCGCGTTGGTGTAAATTGCGTATAGTGGTAGTAGTGACAATATTCAAGAGAAAAAAATGAGTTTGTTGCGCCGACGCCTTACAACTATTTGCGACCGGCACACCGGGAAATTTCCCGGCTTCCCGCCGCACAGTGTGGTATTTTAACATTCTAGGAGGATTTAATTAAAAAAAATATATATTCTAAATTTTGTTATGTGGTTGTTAATGGAGAAAGGAATATCCCTTTATAAAGATGCTTGGTAATATATTAGTTAGAATTGCTCAGTTCGATAGATCTGAGCAATATTCTGCTGCTGTCCGGCCATGTAGGGCATGAAATCGACTCGTTACGCTCTCATGTTTTAGTTCGTTTGACGTGTTTATTGTGCATATTTGATTAGCGAATTTTATATTTTTCGACGTGTATCTTCAATTGTTTAAGGTAAGCTCTCAGATTTTTATTTTATAGAAAAGAATAGTATAAAGCTATATTATATTTTTTATATAATACATTAAAACTGCTGAATTTTTTTCAAAACATTCGCAAATAGTAACGTTTTACTTATAGTATACTGCATTATACAGAGCTGCCATTAGTTTAGCATTAAACATTCACTCATTGATGAATCGTTTTAGAAAAAAAAACATGCGCACACTTGCGCAACTTATATATTATTGCTATTCTAGAATGAATGCTTGCATTTCCCGGAGGGCTGTTTTCGACATAATTGATGCCATATATGCATATGTTTTGCATCAGTTTGGAGAAGTATCGTTTCCAGATGAAGTCTGGATGAAGTGCTCAAGTATATAAAAATGACATTACGGTGTGCTTGCCAAAAAATTGAAGAAAAATATTCGAAAGGTGCAAGATACAGAGATCGATTTTTTACTGCAAATCTAAAGTGGCTCGAAAGTTATGTAACGTTTCGGGATGTAGTACTTAAAGCTCTTCTAGAAAATTCACAAGCTGGATCTAAAAATCTGGCAGGAAAGCCAAACAAACCGTTTCAAGACGGTTTGTGCGATGCCCGTAAGTGTACATAAAGTGCTCTATCATGGCAGGGACATAATAGCTTCCTACATTCTTCCGATAGGTCAGCTTTCGGAAGAAGCGCAAGAAGCGAGAAATAAAGACAATAGACAATATCGTGAGTTGTTCACTAGAAAAACGTCCAGAATTCATACAAATACAGATCTGCTGCATAGACTTCTAATAACATCAGATCCGCTCATATCAAGTACGCGAGCAACTCTAAAAACAAAACATTGAAAAATCAAACCCGAAGTTTTAAACTTACTTGAAGGACCAGCCATTAGTGAGCAACAAGAAGATTAAATGAGAGTAGAGCCTCTTTTCCGCAGCTGTTTTAACTGTTTTAAACCGTTTATCTGGCATCTTCTACTACATAACTGAATTTCAATTTGTTTTGTATTTTACTAGTAACTTTATTTATTAATAAAATATTTTATTTTCGTGAAAAATGTATAAAAATATATGTGGTCAAATATATGGGACATGGGATCGATAGCGAAATATGTATAAAATTGTAATTTTAATTCTTGACGTCAGTATTTAAAATGAAAAATTATTATAAAACTGAAAAAAAATGTTTTAATTTTGTGTACATTCCTGGTTTTGCGCCTATTTATTCCATAATTTTCTATAAATTAAGAATAAAACAAATATTTTCTTGGTAGGAATATAATCCCGCTAGAACGTACAAATACCACACTGTGCGCCGGTCCCATCCGCCTCTGTATATATATGGTCAATGGCTTAGTAAATTCCATTTACTGAATTTCACGTTACGAAGAGAAGAGGAAGATCTCGATGCAGCTTATGTTTAGCAGAAGCTACTGCAGCAGCGCTCGTTTGAGCGCTTGAGAAACGTTGGTACACTGATTCGGCTAAGGCTGCAGGCGTTCGGGAGAGATGGTAAGATGGAGAGGACTACTGAATCTAGCTAGGCTTCAGGTTTGTAGGACAGCACAAAGAGATCAAGATACCTAAAAGAAGATTAGAGACACATTTAGAAGATGGATTCCAATCTCTTTCTTGGTATACTTATTTGTTAGATATCATATCAAGTACTGATTGTTTTATCGATCGTATTTCTGGCTTCTAAACCGTATTCGTTGGTGCCACGCTAACGTCCCTTCACTGCTGTTGCTATATTTCTTGTGAATCCTGAAAATACGAGAACTTTCAATGCGTAATTATTGATAAATTGTGTATAATTAGGTTAGCGTGAGTATTTTGATGACATTCAGTGCACTGCTGACGTTTCTTAAATTGTTGTAGAGAAATGTGTAGATCATTTTTTTGAATTTCCCTGTTCTATATTCTCTACTTATTTTTTAATAAGATCTGCCGGTATGTGGGGCAAAAAAGTTTGAAAGTCAAAAATTGGTTGGTGATTGTTATTAGTGATAAAAGTCGAAAGTGTTGATTAATATTTCCCCTGCCTTGTTGGTGCCAGAGGCCCATTTAGCATGTGGAGTCTTAAAAATAACGTGATTGCATTTAATACGTAGGAGAGTTTAGAGTCCAGGTTTGTTGATCTTGGTGTGGTGAGGTGAGAGGAAATGAGTGGACGTGCACGTACTTTCGTCCGAAAACATTGGCAGTTACTTGTGTATGCGGTGTCTCTATTTTGAATGGAATAGTTCGGCATGAATGTGCTCATAACTCGATACACGCATATATTTATACGTCCAATATAGATCCTGTATGTAGTAGGAAGCAATTTCTAGACGCAGTGTGGTCGCGACTGTCCTGAAATAACTCTTTGACTGCGTTGAGGAGCGAAGAAGCGCGCGGGTGGAAGGGCCGGTGCTCAATGCGGGGGCGGGGGGAGCCGGTGGGAGCGAGAGAGCGCGCCTAGAGGACGATTCTTGGAATAAACAGCCATCACCACCCACCTATGTTCCGTTCGACCTTTCATTCAAAACGAACACAATCAATGAGTCTCTAGGTAGCCCACTATACTGTCCCTCTCTGCCGGACCGCTCGAAAACGTCCAGTGTTTTATAAGCTCCAGGCTGGACATATGGCCATCTCCCCACGCTAAATTTAAACACTCACTCCACTATTCGGGATTTATAAATAACAATATCGACTATAATTACCGGTTTGTGCGAATATCTCGTGCGGAATTTTCGGCCAGGTCTCTCTCCGACGCCCACGCACCTCCCGTTTGTTTACGTGCCTCTTCTATTTTTCTTCGTCCTCCTCCTGCTCGTCCTCCGCTTCCTCGCCTCCATTTGGGACCGTTTCGGGTAATCGATTCGGTGCGAACGCGATTCACGTACATATATGCATGCACGTCTCCCCATGTGTGCGTTAGTTTCTCAATCGTTTCACAACCGTCGCCATTTCGGTATGTTAATGGCCAGACCCGATCCACATCCTCCGTGGGCTTGATTGAATTTCAGCTGCGCGTCACTTCGCGTACGAGGTGTGCCCAAAATGTTTTGCCGTCGGAAAAACTGCCAAAGCAGCCAGTAGGTGGTTGCAAAAATAAAATAAACACTATGCAAAACAACCAAACCTCTATCCAGTGGTGGATTTATTCTTATAAAGCCTAGGGGCTACCGGCAACTTGCCCCTCTGAAAACAGACCCCACTGTCACAGAAAATTTTTGGAACGCCGCTACATCCTGGAAATTTACATCTTCCTCTTTTTTCCTGAAACATCGGCAAATGTCCTGTACCATCCCTTCTTGTGTCTAAAGGAGGCATTTCTGAAGGTTTGCCTCTCTTATGTTTTTCTTCAATTTCTCGTTGGACACATGACGAACTGGGTCGACCTCTTTTTTTCATTTTGCTGATCACCCATGGCGCATAGGGTGCTAGCAAGATCAGCCTTGAATTGAAGAAAGCTTAACTGTTCCTTTTTTGATGTGCCACAGAAATTACAATCTCTTCTGTATAAAAGCCAGCTGTTCACTACACACAAATCCATGAGGTGAAAATATAGTTAGTGATACCATTTTTTACTCCGAATGGTAGTTCGATATAGTGCTACAAGAGAGACAACCAAATCTACCCCTCCCATAAACTGATTGTAGATAGTTACAGCATTAGGGCAGTCTACATCAATTCTGCTCTTGGTCTTAGAATCCCAGCGTCTGACTTGTCTTGCAGGATACGCCCCAACGAAGGAACTTAGCAAATGCACTGGTTTATTCACTTTATTGCTACTAGTTCCACACCTTTCATAACTGCCCTCTTCTCTTCCACAGATCCTCGGCCCTTTTTTTCATGTCTTTATCCCTTGAAAATTCGCATCCTTCTAAACGATTGGGACGTACTGTGCCCAAACTATGAATATCACATTTATGAATTTCAATTTGTAACTGCAAACTGTTGAACCAATTATCAAAGTATATCTTGTGATACTTATTTCTTGGAATTATTTTGCCTAACCGCAAGACAACATTTCCACTGACACTAACATCTGGCAGGTCAGGATCGTGATCTAGAGCACCACAATAGACCCACATAACACGCAGGCTTTGTATCCCCATTTTTTAGGTTTTGCTTTTGTATACTGTTTGATGGAATGATGACCCTTGTATGGTATCATTTGCTCATCCACACACATTTTCTCCCCCATTGGGATTTTGTTGACGTTTTTGATCACTTTGTCAATAAATGGGCGGATTTTGTATAATTTGCCATTGCTTTTAGCAAGAGCAGTGTTATTATTAAAATGTAATTTCGCTTTTATCTGCTCCCAGCGGTTTCTTGGCATAGTCTGTGCCAAGAACCACTTTGCACCTGTGTAGCTCGGTGCCAAAACATTCTTGTACGAGGTAAGCCATAAATGGACATCAGGAATGTAATTCCTATAAATGGTTCCAATTCGTCTACTGACAATGAAAGAGGCCTATTCAAATCAAACTGGAGCGCATATAGGTTACTCTGTTTCACCATATGTTCCTATATGTCTTGATCAATTAACTTTCGAAAATAATATAAAGGGAGGCCAACTTCTTCAAGTCAATCCGGTAACTATCATTTCCACGGTAATACAGGTCGAATTTGACGTGCCAGATATCCATGTGACTACCCTCTTTTTCTTCTTGTTTTTTTGTATATTTCTCTGTGCAGAAATATTTGCCAGTGGTAAATCATCTTCAGCTTCCCATTCCATAGGATCTTCTTCACCAAAGTTATTATTGTTGGATGGATCGTTCACAAGTAAAATGACATCCTCTTCATCACTATCGCTCAAAAGGGGATCATCAGAGTCTTCAGGATGCTCTATGACTTTAGTGTATGTTATGTAAGACACCCAAATCATCAAATGGTATGTCACTCATTGTGGCTTCCTATAACTTTGAAGTACACACCTATTTTTGGTTGCCAATATGTAAATAATAATGATTATTACCTTTCAAATGCACACACACACAACTAACTCTACACCAAATCACTAATATTTTTTGTTAACAAATATAATAATTGTTTTGCGCTTAATTACGACTGATATTTTGCTCAACATCAGTTGGTGCCCATTACTCGTGAATCACATGAAATATAATTTTAAAGTCTTCAAAGATATCCTCTAGATGGCACAATGTGTATGACACTATAAAGCCATGATGTTACTTGAAAGTCACGGCCGGCCACAAAGGATTTATAACTCGTTTTTAAATTATAATAAGGAAAAATGTAGTATGTGACTTTAAAGTCACATACTACACTGAGTACAACTCACATACTACAACTTACGCTTAAGAGGGTTAATCTTTAGGCAAGCTCCGATTCGATGGTCAGAATTGCCACATCCTTCAGGCGTTCTTCGGTCATTATAGACTAGAGCTTGTATATTTTTTTATTCTTTACAACACGGAAAACGACCTTTCTGCAGTTGGACGCAGGCATCGTCAAAAAAAAATCTCAACGCGATGTCAACAACGGAAGTTTGTTGTCATGTAGCACTTCGCAAATATTTAAGTACCTGTTGTTTTTGGACAGGTTTTGTACTATTCCTTTCAAAAATCCAAAAAAAGTATAGACTCCATGGGCGTATATACTTCAAAGAAAATACATTAAATACTTATGTACTTTAAAAACACAATTTGTGCAAATACAGTTTCAATGTGTCCAAATTTTCTATTAAATTCTATTTAGTGCGGGCGAAAAGATAAAATAATGGCCAAAACAGGCATAATAGGCATCTGGTACAAAAATTAGGCAAAATAGGCATATATAGGCATATACAGGGTGGCCCACCTATCCTAGCTCGGGCCATTGCTGCTAGACTAATGAAAATTGAGGAAAACGTCTAATTGGAAGTTATTGGACACTTGATTTGCTACTTTTTTAAATTATTTTCGAGTATACAGAGTATACCATATATCTGGGACACAAAACGTGGTCTCTTTTTTAAATATATTATCCTGTATATTCTTTCATTTTTAGAATCTGCTTTATGTGGGCATAACCAATCATTTTCTTTTTTGAGATCAGGTGCAACTTTGCCAAGTTATTCACATTTTAATCATATTTAACGAAAAAACATGGACGTGCAAAAAAATTCAACAAAACCTTATTATAAGAGATCAATGAAAGAATCTGAGTGTGCAAGTACCCAAGCAATGTGCCAAGACATCACAATATTTTGAGTTACGTAAAATACACAGGGTGTTTTGAAACAACGATCGAATCTTGTTCTGCATTAGTTTAATCTCAAGAATTTTTAGATTTTCTTGTTTTTGTGTAAGTACGAATCCCTACATGGAAATTGCGCTATTCTATTTCTATATATTGTCACAATTTTGTTTCCAAAATGGGCCAAGTCCAAGTTTTTAAAATTGCCAATTTCTCATAATAAGCATAATAAGCTTTCTCATAATTTTGGAGGCACTTCTATAAAACTTTCTCCAGATATCTTGGCATGTTGAGATAGAAAGTATGTTTAGTTACACCAAAGATGAGCTTAAAAGCTATAATATATTCAGGTTTTGTTAAAGCATGATGATCCATCTGAGATACAAAAAATGACTGTTACTTCATAGAACTCAAAATTTCAGAAAAATTTGCAAAATCTTGATCGCGAATCGTGTATATCTATAGTGGCAAATGTTATACACTGAAATTATGACATTAACTTGAAGTTACAAACGGATTTACTAATGTGCAAACAGACTCTGTCATACTTCTCTAGATTTTTGGAAAACCCCACAATAACGCCAATTATGCCAAAATGACAAACAATTTATCAGGAAAAACTGTACAAGTTAAGCGAACTTCGTTTTTCGACCCACACAAAAATACACCGTAGGATGATTGTTTTTCCTGTTCTGAGCAGTTATCATTGTACATGATATTGCATATTGAATTTTTGATGTTAGTTCTTGTCTTAATTGTATTTTTATTTTTACATATAGTAATATACTTATTATACCTGAATTTTGTGGAAAATGTAAAATTTTGTATAAACTTTTGGTGTATTGTATTAGCACGAATAAATTATTATTATTATTATTATTATTATTATTGAATCCAGTCGCAGAAAATGAGCAAATTCTGTTGGGTCCTTCGGCAGCAATTCCCCTTGATGTAGAAAATTGAGTTTTCAGTGTTGCAGTTGTGACTGCCAAGTTTGTTAACTGTCAATTGTTTTGAAAAGATTAAATATATAAGAAATCTTGTCTGTTATCTCTAGCAGATCTGCATGAAATCGAAACGATTATCAGCAAATGATTGGGAAAATTATGATGACTTGTTTAGTCTCTTCTTCTTCCTTCTTCTAGATAGGCGAGTCGCCTGTTCTTGATCAGTTTTGCCTGATTTTCTGTTGTTTTATAAAACGGGGAGGTTGTCGCTCCACCGTTTTCGAGGTCTTTCAGTGCTCCGTTTTCCTGATGGTGTTTGTCTCTTGAGATGTTGACGGTTCAGCTATCTGGCATTCTTATAATGTGCTCGTTCCACTCTGATTTCCTTTGTAACACCCAATCGTTGACATTGTTAATATTGCATATCCGCCTAATGTTGTGGATTCGTTATCTGTCTCTAAATGTTTTCCCGACTATCCTGCGCATAACTTTCATCTCCGTTTAGTCTCAATATTCATAAATCAAGAAATCGAGACAAATCTAGTTATTCTCAACAAAAATTGAAATACCTCATCCATAAATGTACATGGACACTCATGCTCACATAAATCTAGTACAAAAAAATTGACATTGCTATATAAAATTGCTATTGTAACCTAATTTCTTGTACTAGATTTATGTGAGCATGCCTGTACCTACATTATTTGTACTTGCACATCTCAACTATTAAGCAGCTATCTTCAGTAAGAGTTCAATCTACTCTGATATCATCCATGTCATATTTGTTTGATGAGAAGTTGTTTCAATTACTGTTAAGTTTGACATTGTGTAACACTGTTAACCATGTGGAAACTTGTTGAACTTTATAATTCCACAAGTTTCCAAATGTATCATTGGTAATTCTCAATTCAGGAAGTCGGACAGTGATTTTGCTGCTGAAGTCTGACATTGAGGGAACGCAGCTTCTGCGGAGCCGCGGACGGGACTGTCTAAAATGTACCAATTTAAAAGTAATTAAATCCCAGATACAGAATCCATTGATGTCTCGGACGGGAGAGGAACACATAAAATGTTAATTACTTCCTCGTGAACCGTACAAATTGGCTGTTACGCGTCCGCCTCGGCTTAGATAAAATACACGAATACGGCTAAAATAAACCTAACGTCAACGGCGAGATGTAAATTACGTAATAACGATAAACCCAACCCAGCGGTGTGGTTATGTAGACGCACTGTGATGAGAATGTAGGGAGGAACTTCTTGATTGAGATTAGTGCGTTAACATGTGGTGGTGTGTAAAACTAAATTGTGATTTTTTTTTTGTTCTACATTCGGATTTTGGGAAGGGCCAAGCGGACGCCCGTAGAAACGCGATTATAGTGGTCTCGCACTACCTAACTACATCCAGAGATTCAGTCTTAGAGCAGACCATGTTGTAAAACATTTTTAGTGCAATGTTTTGGATGAATGAAGTCCAGCCACTTAGAGATGGCAATATAAAGAGTAATCATGTTTACGAGGGCTGTTTGACGGAAGAGTGACTTTTTAATGAAAACGTTATTTTTCTGTTCAAAATATATTTTATTTGTCAACATAACACCCTTTCAAGTGTACACACTTAGCCCGGCGAGTTTACAATTTTTTTAAACCTTCCAAAAAGTAATCTTTCGGAAAGTCTTCAAAATATGCATTTGTGTCGGTTATCTCCTCTTCATTTGCCTGAAATCTTTTTCCACACAGCCATTTTTTTAAATTTGGAAATAAGAAGAAATCACTGGGAGCCAGATCTGGCGAATATGGCGGATAAAGCAGTAATTCGTAATGCAATTCAGTCAATTTAGTTGTAGCAATTGCAGACGAATGAGAGGGCGCATTATCGTGATGGAACAATACTTTTTTTCTTCATCAAATGCGGTCGTTGTTTTTCAAGTTCGGCATCAATACATGTCTGCATAATCAGCATAATACTGGCCAGTTATGGTTTTTCCTTTTTGTAAACAATTAATAAAGATTACACCTTTAGAATCCCAAAAAACTGTGGCCATGACCTTATTGGTCGAAAAAAGTGTGTTTGCCTTTTTGGGAGCATATTCGCATGGAGAAATCCAGTATTTAGACTGTATTCTTGTTTCTGGAGTATAATGATGTATCCAAGTTTCATCTACTGCGACATATCGACGAAAAAAATCCTTTGAGTTACGTTGAAAACGGCCAAACATTCTTCTGAATTCTTAATGCGAGCGCGCATTTGATCACCATTAAGCAAACGCGGCAACCATCTCGCGGATAGCTTTTTCTTATTGAAATGTTCATGCAAAATATTGTATACCCGTTCGGTTGAGATGTTTACTTCATTAGCTATCTCACAAACTTTTATTCGACGATTGCCAATTACAAGGCCATAGAGTTTATTAACCATTTCTGGAGTAGTCACAGTAAATGATGGTTTCGGACGATCTGCATCAACCGTGCTCATATGGCCACTTTTAAAAGCAGAAACCACTTACAAATCATTCCATGGGACGGAGCAGATTCTGGATAATATTTACGTAACTTTTCCTCGGTTTCTTTAATTGTTTTTTCACGTAGAAAATAATGTTTAATCAACACTCGATTTTTTTTTTTTAACATATTTACAAAACAACGAAAACAGTTTCCTTCAAATAAGTATAAAACATAATCTATCTGTCAGATTGGTGCCAAATTTTGACAGTAGACCTCCGAAAGACCTCAGGAGCTAGCAACATAATCATTATAACGAAAGTGTTACCAACCTTTGAAAAGTCACTCTTCCGTCAAACAGCCCTCGTATAGAGCTTTGATGACACTATTTTTTGCTATGGCATTGCTTTTACTTCGCATTTTTAATGTTCATCGAATTTTGATGCTATTAAATTATTTTTGAAGGTTTCGGTATTATTGAAATCTTTAACTTGGATGATTAAACAAGGAAAGAGAAATTTCAAGAACAAAAACATATTTTAAATTCATAACGTTTGTTTTTGATTTCGCGAATTTTCTTTTGCAAATGTCATGATAGCCCTTGTTCAATCTTTGGCACATACACATCTCCAAATTACTAACATTTTTATGACATAATTGACATAAAAGGATTGAGTGGTTTGATACAGGATACTGAAGTGCGGAAAGGTGTCTACGGGGGCCATCGTGATTATTGCAAATGATAATTCAGAACAATAAAAAAGTAGATAATTCGCAGCACTATTTTTTACTTTCGTGACTTCTAAACTTCGAAACTATACTTAAATCCCGATAATAGAATATTTTTATGATATTTTGACTCCAAATTCTCGTAAAAAAATGATTGTCAAAAGACTAATCAACATGCAAAATAATTGTATGGCGTGTTGCGAAGAGGCGTGCGTCCAGGAACGTAACCAACTAATTTACTTTCGACGAAGATGTAACTTAATTGTTTTCTCTTAGATATATACACAATTATATCACTCTGATCATAATATCAAAATGATTTATTAATTAAATTGAATTCAATAATCTTACAACTATCTACATCGTTTTTTTATTAATCGGCGGACGTAATTCTTTTTAAAATTTTACAATTCGATATAATTACAAGACTACAGACGCCATTAGATAATTAAGAGCCGTCACCTAGGAAATGGTTTTAAAATGTTTATACATTCGCCCATGCAATTAAGGTTCATTGTACCTTAATTGCTGGGCGAATATGCATCAGTTAAAGTTGCCTCAAATAGTCTTTTTCTCAAATAGTCTACATCTGTCTTTCAGTCGGTGTTAACCTTTACATTGCAACAGTACTCATTTTACATACGTGTGCATATTATCATTTATAAACTTGTGAAAAGGTAGAGTTTATTAAGCTGGAAACGTCGTTAAGTGAAACTGCAACAATTATTTCATCAATATAATTACATTCAGTTCGACGATCTATTTCATTTATGTGAGGAAAGAATCCATTCCGAAAGTATTGTTGAAGAATCCCCTCGACAGTCTACAGAGGGAAGCTGTTCTCAAATTGATTTTGATAAATTTCAAAACAACCATCATCAAATGGACACATCAACTATCGAAAATGAAAATCAGGGATTAATAAAGCATGCTTTTCTTTCAACTGATACTAAAAGGATAGTCGTAAATATTTATAACACCCTTATATGCGAGAATCATGCATCTCCACTCCACAAAATTTCCATTCTGACAGGAATATCATATTCAACGGTTTGGAGAATAATTACGAAAGGACCGCTAGAAAGGAAAAGAAGAATAAGTTCCAAATTTACCGAAATAGACGATGCCATCGCCAAAAAAATATAATGTACAATTCTTATAAATCAGGTAACGTTCCCACGGTCCAATTTATTTTGGAAACTCTTGTAAATGATATTCCATATAAGGAAACTACTTTGTATAAATACCAACTTAGTCAGGGTTTTAAGTGTAAAACTTTAGACAAACGAATTGACATCATGGAATCGCCGAGATTGCAAAAAGAGCGATTAGAATATTTATCTATAATAAACGAATGTAGAAATGGAGGGAGATCGATAATTTATTTGGATGAAACATGGTTCGATACTCACGACGACTTTTCCAAGGGATGGGTCGATAATACAAATAAGTGTCACCTTAGAGCACCGTGCAATAGAGGAAAAATAATTGTTTTTCTTCATGCAGGAGGAGACGCAGGTTTTGTGTCAAATAGTTTGCTCTTATCAGCCAAGAATAATACATCAAGCTCGTTAGACTATCATCAGGATATGAACGCCGAATTATTTGAAAATTGGTTTTGCAATCAATTATTGCCCAACATACCCAATAACTCGATAATCGTAATGGATAATGCACCTTACCACTCCAAGCAAATTAATAAAATCCCAACCGCCGCTTCCAAGAAAGGCGATTTTGCGGATTTTGCATTCAAAATGGTATTTTTATTCCCCTAAGTGCAAAGAAAAAAACATTATTAGAACTTATAAAAAAACAAAATTTCAAAAACACGTATGTGGTTGATAAGAAGGCAGAAGAATTTGGTCACCAAGTGTTGCACCTTCCACCTTATTACTGTACATTCAATCCAATTGAACTGATGGTCAACTTTAAAAAGAAATTTGCGGAAAAATAACGTACATCCCAAAATGAGTGAAGAAACAATTCAACTTGTTCAGCGAGAATGCAACAACATTTCAAGTACCATTTGGAAAAACTGCATCGATCATGTGATTAAAATTGAAAACGATTATAGGATGCTTAGTGTACCAAAACTAATTATTAATGTTCAAAGTGAAAGTGATAGCGATGAATCTAGTTGTGCGGAATAATAGTTGCTTGTTACATTACGATTCATGAAAAAATTAACTGATGTTAACGTCGTTAATTTTTTAACGCAATGAGCGAGTCAATAATGTTATAGGTAACTTAATTATTTGTTTCGCGAATCATACTGTATATAAATTTTCTATGAAATTATAACTACATTTGAAAAACACAATTAATTATATGTACACTTAAAAATACAATGAAAAGTACACTTTAATGATAATGAATCACTAATGTTAATTTTCTACTGGGCACTGAATCTGTATTTTCTGACACCGGCTCTGGACTCTGTTCTCTTCCCATTACCCGTCATAAAATTTCGTTCGCACAATGGACCGCAATAAACACCCTTCGTAGGTAGATTTTCAATTTCTTTGCTTTTTTTGACATTTTGCTCAATTTTCATTAGTGTAGCAACAATGGTCCGAGCGAGGATAGGTGGGCCACCCTGTATATCGGGCAAGTATTGTTTTGAAGATTTTTTTCGAAATTTCAAGCGTAATATTCGTGTTGATGTACCACGAGTACAGTTTTGAAAAATCAAAAACCGGAAGGTGATGCTTCTCTAATTAAAATGTTTTTTCTATATGATTATTATAAAGAGGACAGCCCCAGGTTATATCATAATAAAAAACGTAACCTAGTAGGAAATACAAAAATGGCTATGCCTTCAATTTTTGCGATTTCAATATTAGTTTTGAACTATTAATTCATAGTTATGATATTCATAGTATTCATATATTTTTCATCCAAATAAATATATGGAGAAAATAACCTTCTAACGTCACATTTTTGCATTTTATTAGCGTCGTCCACAATCGAGGCAGTTTATATTAATAAGTGAAAGTTAACTATGTAGCAGGTTTCGAACCTGGCACGTTTGTATTAGTAAATAAAGTACTTGAGGTCATATATTTATAAAAATTTATAACATTATTAATATTTTTACGACACCATTACTTGATATAAGATCCCAGTTGAAAAATTAATCCCACTTTGTTATCAATTTTCTGGCTGTTAACGGTGCAGTGATTTATAACCACCGGCGAACACGTGGCTCCACATTTCTCTAGGATGGTTCTCGATTGAAGAACAAAGTTCCGAAAGGCACACACCCACACACGTATACAAATGTTGTATACATATACACACACATACTCTCGCAGCGATAGGGGTGCGTGAGACGGTGAAGGATGAAGGAGGAAGTGCCGTGGCCGTTGGAAATTTGTCGAAAAACGGCGAGGGTCTTTTTCGGGTTGGTACGTGTTGTCGACCTATAGCGTTTTTTGTCGGTTAAAAATTCCTTTGGAGTCTTGATGAGGATGTAACCAGATGGAAATCATCCTGCCTGTATATAAGTAGCGTTTCCGGTCATATGACTAGGCGGCCCTCGTTCATAACGCAGTCTACACAAGAGACGGCTCAACAAATTCTAAATTACAAGCCGTACTCGCGATCTAATTACTTTCACATTCTAATTTCGAAACGGTGAGAAAGATTATTAATATCGAGCCGTGCCTGCATCATCGCTCACTCATCGAACGATTTACACTTGTATATTAATAGCCGGCCGATTGCCCAACGAATACTAACTTGCACTTCATTCCGGCGATCCTGAAGAAGTCTCGAAAAGTCTTTAAAACATTTGCTTCTCATATGTAATCATGCATTAAAATTTAGAAAATATTAATTTGCCATTTTCTCCTCATAGTATGCGAAAATAATATACAGTTTCTCATCTCTCCTGAATATGATAACATGATTCACAACACAATTTCTACCAAAAATAATTTCTGCAGAAGTTTTTTGAAAGTTTCTCATTTTCCAGAAAATAATTTAAAATTCCTAGGTTATCATTATTTCAATAATTGATCAAAAATTAAAATATTGTATTTCTCGAAAACTCGTTTAAGGCCAGTGATTCCCAAACATGGGTAAGCTAAGCATACCTATTTGGGTCCGTCAGCGGACTTGTGAACCAGGAGGATACAAATAATGTCTTAATTTTTGCGTTCACTTTGTTCGAGTTTATTAACGTTCAGGTTTAATTAACAAGCTCGTTAATTAATGCTTCCATGGAAGGAACAACTTTCAAAATAATCGTTTTCGCAATTCGTTATTCTAGGGGGTTTTTGAAAATTAAAATTTTAAAGTTATCCCATCATAAGATGAATTAATTTTTTTATATTAAATAATCGCGAAAATTAAAACGAACCACTGGTTGAGAAGCTCTGTTTTAAGAAAATTTCGAGAACGTGTGTCTATTAACGTACAAACTTAATGTGAAATGAGATGTAGATCATAATTATTTAAAATTCTATCAATTATTGGTATCGTTAATTACAGCGCAATTATGTGTCAAGCTCTGCCAGGGATATTCCTGAAAACATCTTGACACACTAATCAATTTGAAGAAGTTTGCTTTGCTTTATATTATTGATTTATAATAGGTGATATGTACTAAGAACTAATTATTGATAGTTATTAAAAACTATCAATTTAACGCCTCTAACTATATAGCGAGAAGAAAATTTATTTAAAAAAACATTTAGACAGTATCATTCACGTTCGTGTATTAAACTCGCACACTACTGTAGTGGGAATAATTCACCCTAGGGTATGTCGTGAATTAAGGTTCGGACTAAATAATAGACGTGGGTTCGAATATCGCCCAAGGCAATATATAAAATCGTTCAATTTTCACTGAATACCTGCATGACTGTTATGTAGCATATTCTTGAAATTCTCCATAATGAGGCCATAATACTAATAGCGAAAAACATTAAGGACCTAGAAGCAAACATTAAGATATGGAGCGAAGAACTTGCAAAAGCGGGACTGAAAATCAGCACAGAAAAAAACAAAATAATGAAAATAGGGGGAGGAAAAGAAACAGAAGAAATAACAATAAGCGACACCAAAATAGAACAGACCTAACAAATTAAATACCTAGGGCAAATAATAGACAGCACAGGGGATCTCGAAGTGGAAATAAACAATAGACTGCAAGCAGCAACAAGAACTTTCCAGACGATCAAAAAGA
The DNA here is from genome assembly GCA_951805005.1 of Othius punctulatus. Classification (NCBI taxonomy): domain Eukaryota; kingdom Metazoa; phylum Arthropoda; class Insecta; order Coleoptera; family Staphylinidae; genus Othius; species Othius punctulatus. Next base: position 54,659,185 of record OX638142.1, read on the forward strand.
TAATAGTAACCAATAAGAAGGTATCGAGAAAAACAAAACTAACAATAGACAAACTAATACTAATACCAACACTAATATATGGATGCGAAACGTGGACGCTAAACAGAAGACAAAAAAGTAAGATACAGACACTAGAAATTGTGAGAATGTGAGGTATTTTATTCGAGCACATACAAGGTGACTTAGTTTTTATAACCATGCCAGGTTTCGTCGATTGAATGGGAATAAAGCAGTCTGAGTTGGAACTCTGAACGAGATAGTTTTATATATTGTACCTGTCCATAAATAAGTATTTAGTAGTTTGTACAAGTTACAACAGAAATGAAGAATCTTAGGAAAGTATACGGACTAACCAGAAAAGACAGAATCAGAAACGTAGATATAATAAGAGAACTATAAATAACAGAACTTAACAAAATAATAGAAGGCAGACAGCTGCAATGGTTGGGAAACCTACACAGAAGAAAAGACACCAATCAAACAAAAATCATACGGCAAACAAATATATCCGGAAAAATAAAAGTGGGAAGACCGAACAAGAAGTGAGACAAATATGTCGAAAATGTTATGGAAAGAAGAGGAATATCTAACGCCCAAATGAAGAAAAGCACAGGAAACCAGAAGATCTGGAACGTACTAGTAAGAGAAAATACAAGAAATTGAAAAACTATAATATTCTACACCCGAAAGGGTAGAAGAATTATAACTATAATAATAATAATAATAAGGCCATTGCAATCGACACTTTAAATCAAACAAAAACATTGATTGTGACCACTACATGGCATACTACTAATTAAAACATACTGAATTGAATTAAAATTAAATTAAATTAAAACATTGAATTATTCTGCAATCCAAGAGCCCAATGATTTTGTTTTCTATAAAAAGTATGCAGTATTCATACCTACATATTCAACTCTTATTAAAAAAGTAATTTTCTTTAACGACTTTAGCACTCGTTAAGTATGAATACAAAATCATTAATCCGCCACAAAAATTTGCGATAACTTACATTGGAATGCCGATAATAACTAATTCTTTCAGAATTATGAAATATACAGGCTGTCCAATATTAGGATCAACAGCATGGGGATCTCGGATATTACAAAAGCGGTTAAATTAAAAAAAGTTGCGCATTTTAGTGATCAGTAATATTCTGTTGAGAAAACTAGATAATTCCTCTTACTTGCGGAGATATTCTACAAAATAAAAAACACTTATCCTTATCCTTTATCCTTATCTTAGACACCCTGTAAGTATCTATATTTTTTTATGGCACCTCAACTTTTTTTAGGCTTTTGCACAACTTATAAAACAGACTTATAAAACTTGAGACTTGCAATTTAATTTATAATATTGTCATCAATCTAATAAATAAACAGTTTCCATTGGCGACTTAATTTTTAAGATTAGAACTCAATAGGATAACAAAGAAATAAGAATAAAATTTGCTATAAATATTGATTTTTGAGATAAAGGAATTGAAATTGTAATTAAAAATTGTCCTACAATTATAACTACTCTTAATTAATTCATAACTTGCGGTGAAATACTTTATATTTGTCAAAAGACTCATCAGTCACATGTAGCACACTTTAAATGTTACAACTTGCAACATCGATAATTAATCGATTGTTAATTACAAGTAGTTTTTGCCAATTAATCTTATACGGTGGAAAATTTGTTTTAGTGGAACTTAAAAAAAATGTTGCTATTTTTTTTAAATGAGAAATAATTCGTTACACCTGCGAAGTTTGACTGGGTAGGTTATAGTCACCCGACGAGAGCTGACAATGACTAATGATATTTCGAACAAAGAATCGCGTTTTCTATGCTCGCTCGCATGTTTAAAGTAAATGTAATAGAGTAAAATGAAATATGATAAGTATGTCGAATTCGGGCAATATAAAGCCTGAGTCATTTCCAGCTCTCAACGGGACTACTACTACTACTACTTTTCAAGTGTTCTGTTCTGTAGACATTTACCGGGGTGTACTAAAAGTTATCGCATATTTTTGCTGGTAAATACGATGTATCTTTTTATCAAGAAAGTTACAGAATGAAATTTTTGAAAATTTTCAAATACTAACGTTTGTTATAAAATTCAACACCCTGTTTCTGAAATAAAGCATTCTACCACCTATGTTTGTAGAATTGTTTATTCTTCAAACTAACTTAAACATTAGACAGCCTCTACTTGTAGTTTGTATACAGTAAATAATTCTATGTTGACACTTCATTGCCACAATAATGGAATGTTATAATAAATTTCCAAAAGTTATTTCATTAGAAATATAAATTAACTTAATTACTTGATTGAAAAATATTACTTGTAAAATAGTTGCAGCTTTATAGTCACACAAATTAAAGGTTCTTGAAACATGCTCCATGTATCTTAATTGATTTGGTTGTTCACGAAATTCAGGTGCTCTTGTGGGTACTACAAACAAAGCACCATCACCAAACCTTGATTGAATTCCTCGTTATTGGCGGAAGTGCTAATTGCGACAGTTTCGTGCTAAGCGCTCTATTAATCACACCAGGTGATTCATATTTTGAAATTATGGTGCTGTGTTTTTTTCAATGTGGTCGTGGTTGACCGGAATCATCAATTTCCAGCAACTTTCATTTTCCGCTGTTCTTTGCATTAAAGTCATGCAAGATTAATTCCTACACAGCACACAGCAATGACTAAATAATAACATCTATACGAATTAAAGGTGTTAATTTTTCAAGTGAATGGTTACATTAACAATAGTGTATAATTTATAGTATATTACTACCAATACTTTATAGTGGGAGTTGGTATTATGTAGTGTGTGTACTGTTTGTGATTGTAACTAAAACTCATGTATATTTTGTAATATGTTAAATGTAGGTAATTTTGTAGCTGTATCTGCTAGATACGAAATAAAACGATTAAATAATTATTGTTCAAAGTGAATTTTTAAGATAACATATAGTCTGGAATGAATGAATTCTAGAAGTATGTCTAAATTTTTGTAATATTGGTTTGTATCAAGGTCTTGTCATGTATTATTACGTCACTGATGTAGAAACAAAACGATTATTATGAGTGGGCGTATTTCTCACATTAACGATTTTTAAAGTTTAGTTATTTTGTGTCACGTTAATTATTTTATGATTTATGTTCTTATAATATATATTTCTTGAGCACGTGAAGGAAATAGTTTATGAAAAATAATCGTCGTACCTTTTCTTCACTATAGTTATTTGTGACTAAATGTACATTTCGGTCACAACGTGACCATAATCATTAGTATACTCTATACAAAGAAGTATACTAATGATTATGGTCACGTTGTGACCAAAATGTACATTTAGTCACAAATATAGTGAAGAAAAGGTACCACGATTATTTTTCATTTATGTTCTTCCTTAATCATCAATAGTAAAGTAAGTTAGGTTTAACCGAATACAAACAATGTTTAGATTGTATGAATTAACATTAACACAGAGACGGTCTTTCCATTCTCCACGCAGGCAATAAGGGACGAAGAATGGACCTCCTGGAAATTCTAGACATTAAAAAAGCAACGGGGTATATTGTGAATGACCAGATCTGTTTTGAAAATAATCCGGTGTTCAATAGAATAATTGAAAGCACCTCATTTCGCAGATCGATCAAACCTTAACGGGATAATAATGTTACCCTAGTATTTAGATTATATATAGCGTCTTTAATAAATTTTTAATCGGTTTTATTTGTCTCTTGATACTGGTCGTGAGACCGAAACAATTGTAGAGTTTTTCTATTACAAAATCGTGAAACTTAATCAAGTGCTTTATTTATACTGAAACAAACAATGTGTTGAAAGATGCTTTCCCAAAAACCTTGGAAAACTTAAGTAAAACAGTTGAGTTTGGCAGAATTCGTTTTTTTAAGCGAAAGGCCGAAACCTTTTTTCATTTCCGTTGCGTCAAGACATTTTCTAGTTTCGAGTTTTCAAGATTCCCCCGTGTCTACAAGTAACAAAAACGTTGTGCCCCCATGCCTACAAGTAACAAAAACGTTATGCCCCCATGCCTACAAGTAACAAAAACGTTGTGCCCCATGCCTACAAGTAACAAAAACGTTGGGCCCCCATGCCTACAAGTAAAAAAACGTTGTAAATTATTATAGAAATTGAATACAAGAGTTAAGTATAGATTAGAATATTTGTGTTGGACATTGAATAGTGAAAGCCAATGCCAATGATTCTTTCACAGTTGGGTTATTAACCTATTATACAACAAGTAGAGGACCATTTCAATCGCTTTAATTAAAAGAAAATAGCGTTTACGACAAGGTTGTTATCCGAAGAAAAGATCGACTGTTATTTGTCAAAGCCCAATGGTACGCCATTTGTCAAATATGTCGCATGTCATATGTCAAAGATGTCACGTCTTGTTGTGCCTTCCTTAAGCTGCTCTTTATACGCAATCAGCAGTAACTTACCACAGATGTAGGATTTCTTTTTTGAAACGTGTTTGTTTTCAGAGTTCAAATACATCTGCTGTTATTTGGTTGTCCATTACTGCCATTTGTCAGTTACTAAGTTCCATTTGTTAGTGAGTAATGACTATTCAACTCATTGACTTATAATTCGTCAGTTATTAGTTCTTAGGATGTCTATTATATGTAGAAGATATTGATTTTTATATATCACCTAATTTAGCTGCATTTCATTAATAATCGGCTGTAACTTATCAAAGAGGTTAGATAAAATTTGTGAATATATCCTCTTTCACCGTTCAAATTGTGTCTCTTATCAGTCATTAACTAAAATTTGTTATCTATCTTTATTAGAAGACGTCAGTTTTCTTTAATATTGATTATAACTTTATCATTTGCCTGTCATTCATTACACTGTACTTTAAAAATGTTGTTTATAAATTATACCAATACTATAAGTTTGTATATCAATCATTTCAGCAGTGGGTTGAAATTTGTCAAAATATCTGGTTTCTATCTGATATATGTATTAACAAGCTTAAATACGACAACGGTTATTTCTTAGTCATTTCTGGCTATTTGTGAGTTATGAAGTAACTAGTCATTAATTGACTGTCATTTGTTAGTAATATACTGGAACTTCTCAAATATGTCATTTGTCAGTTATACACTGGCATTTCTCAAATATGTCATTTGTCGCAGACGTTAAGTTTTATTTGTAGCATAACTCTCAGCTGTTTTACTACTTACTGTGTCATTGACAATCATCTGTCAATAATTATTATTTGCCTGTTAGCGAGTGCCAAATCAATTATCAGCCAGCCGTAGTAATTTGTCGGTTATCGACTGCCATTTCTCAGATATATACCTATAATTTATAACACAACGTAGTAAATTGAAATATAAATCACTTCAGGCTGTATAATTCGCAATAATGAAAATAACATGTTAATCGAGAAAAACAGTACGTATTATGCATAAGAAGTTAATATTGCAAATTATATTAAAATATATAATCCGTGTGTATCATTGGGGGCAATTTTATAATTAAAACGAAATGCAGTTAACAGGGGGACAGTGCATCATCAAGCTGCTTTGTGGTTAATCAGAGCATAAACTTTTACTCATCGATGATTCCAGTGTTATGTAAAAAATATGTGACTGATTTTATCATTGAATGCTGCACGCAATTCAATCGGATGTTGCTGCATAATTTAGGAACAAGGCAAACAACCAACCACGTTTCAAATATACATTTAGTAGAGATTTAAGATACATTTTATAAGTTAACCAAATTAAATAAATATACACTTTTAAAGCAATAAGTAGTAGAACACAATTACGAGCAAAACTTAGTGAGACTCTTGAATGTTGTAACTCTTTTTGATATACTTTTTTATAGTTTTGAGCGTTGCAGATAGTTCTTTTTTTTTTAGTAGTTACTTGTCATTTTAAACGGTTTCGCAAAATTTGAAATCTGTGCTGCTGTCTAATGTCAGAAACATAATTTAATACAATACAAAAAAAACTTACATGTGTCAATGTATAACAAAATACCAGACTACAGATTGGTTGGAATTGTTGAATGGTTGGACATAATAGGAATCTATTAAGTTACCATTTATTAGGGCCAGTTTTCCATCCATTTGCAAAATTTCGGAGTTATTTAATATTTAAGACAACCACAGTGAAATTTAATCACGATGGGCAAGTAATTTCTAAACTGTTTTTTTGATATTTTTTTATCCAGCAGATAACTTGATCTTACCTTTTGAAAGACATTAGCAGTTTAACACAAACTGCAGGCCATTTACTTCGCATACGATTGCACTTTAGAACTTATGCGACATCGCATACCGTAATAAACTGTACTGAATTTGTAATGCGAGACGTGCTATATTGCGAGTTAGAATCTGACCAATACACAATTTTTATGTGTTCATTATACAGCGTTTTTTTTAAAGAATCGCATCTAGTTACATATGAAATTTGCTTACATGGAATTTTTTATGAACCACTTTACTGCTATTGGTGCTGCATTATCAAGAACTGTAAAATTACAACAAGGTTCTGTTTTCTTCCGCACACTAGCATACTTTTCTTTTACACATTTTTTCTAAAGTCAATAATAACAGGGCCATAGGCACCGAACAAAATAACAAAACATATTTTTTCGAGATCCAAAAACCAAAGAGCTCATGAAATTGAGCTCGTAAACTGCAATTCTTTCCCCATTTAATCGTCCCTCTATCTCCGCTAGTTTCCGAGATCCCATACTAAACATCGAAAAAAACGCACCCTGTATATATAGTCTTTTCTGTGTTGTCTGTTTTTAATTTTTGTATGAATAGCTAATTACTATCACCATCTAGTTGGTTGGTGTATACAAATTTATTAGCAAAAATCAATACCAATAGAGGTTAATAAAAGAAACAAAATAAATACATACATTGATTCCCAGATTTATCTGCTAACTTGTGGTAAATAAAGAAAATAATGCAAAAAACTAAACAGTGTACTTTATTTTGATGTCCAGATAACTAAATTAAATTAAATATATCAACATATTGCCAATAGTTTTAAAGCCACAACAAATTAATTACTATTATCGCGTTATTATCTTATCGGCACAAATTTGCATGCTTGACATTATTATTTAACAGTCCGTGACTGGTAAATTATTTCTGAAGAAACGTTTTAATGGCCATTAAAATTTTACAAAACAAGTTACTAATGAAATAATCTTACGCAGCTTTCTTCATCATACCCATATACCTTTCACGACCTATTCTCGCCAATGTGGGTCCTGATATTTTTATGTCAAGATGCATATATAAATTTTAACAGATTTCAGCCTATTACTTGAAAAAATGCGAAAATGGGCTGCATTTGCTACGATTTACAATTTTATTCTTCACTTTACTAAAATTGAATGATAACTCCTAGGATACGAGATATGTAAACATGTCCATAACAACCGGGGCGTAATAAGAGGGCGTAATGAATTCATTACGACCTGGGGTGTATTTTCATGTACACAAATCCATAACAACCGGGGCGAAATAAGAGGGCCTATTGAATTCATTATGCCCAGGTTTATATTTTCATGTAAACAGGTCCATAACAACCGGCGTAATGAATTAATTACGGCCTGGACACGCAAATTCTGTTTATTTATTTTTTAAGTAAAAAATTAAATCTTGTTTGAACCACGGCGTCACCAAATGATTACGCCCATCGAACGATATCCATCTCTCGAGCGAAAGCCCTCGCGCTGGATTTCATCTCTCTACGGGCGTAATCATCCTAGTAACACCCTTGTTGCATAAATAGCTAATACATAGCTACATTATAGTCTGATATACTTCGAAAATCATAACCACAAATTGAAACCAACATGACCTTTCGCACCTAATTATTCTCAAGCATACCAACAAAAAGTTACCCTAACATCGCCTATTCTGGTGATATTATGAACGTGCAACTATCCATGGGAAAAGGCACCTTAACACACATGCGAAAAATTTTCAGGAAAGCAATTTGTAGAGAGATAGGTAACATGGATTCTGATGTAATAACTCATATACTCATATACACAATATATACAAGATATGTAAACATGTCCATAACATCCGGGGCGTAATAAGAGGGCATATTGAATTTATTTAGCCCTGAATTATATTTTCATGAAAACAACCAGCGCAATGAATTCATTACGCCCTGGAGGTGCAAATTCTGTTTTTCTCTTAAAGAAAAAATGAAATATAAAATCTTTTTGAACCACTGCGTCACCGAATGATTACGCCCATCGAACAATATCCATCTCTCGGGCTGGCCTCGAGCTGGATTTCATCTTTCTACGGGCGTAATGATCCTAGTAACGCCCTTGGTGCATAAATAGCTAATACATAGCTATATTACACTAATATGTTTCACCTAGTGGTAAGCACTCACACATCCAATTTAAGCTATATTACAGTCTGATATACTTCGAAAATCATAACTACAAATTGAAAACAACATGACCATTCGCACCTAATTATTCTCAAGCATACCAACAAAAAGTCACCCAACATCCACTATTCTGTCTGAAATCATGAACATGAACGGCGTTCATTGAACGCGAATCGTCCATGGAAAAAGGTATCTTAACTTACATGGACAACATTTTCAGGACAGCAATTTATAGAGAAAACGGCAAAATTTATACTTATGAAGTAACTATCCCTCTATACACTACAATAATCAGTTTCTCCTGTTAGTAGCGAAATAGAAATCTTAGTTGAAAATAATTCAGAATTCACATTTACACAATTGTCAAACTTAAAACGCGCTTTTCTCAAAACATGTTCTTTGTTAAACTAAAGCTTTGAAAATTCATATCTTTGCAACGAAAAAAGATAGAATATTTCTGAAAAACGGCGTTTTCGGCAGGATTCAGAAAACATCAAAATCTCGGTTTTGACCTCATGAAAGTTAAAATCGCTTTTCTCATTGGCGGTCACTATTATGTCCGTGGAATAATAATAATTTAATTATTAAATTTAAAATATATAATATTTAATTTCCAATCTGCATTTTCAGTCAACCTAGTACAAGAAAGCAAAAACATTAGATATCGAAATATAGTAAATAATAGTTTATTCAGAAAAGCTCATAAAATAGTAACGTAAATATCAATATCGATTGGCTGCAACAAAAATTCAGACAATTCAATATGTCGGCAAATTAACTTCAAATCTGCAATATAGTTCAATATAACTAAATTTCAGTACCATGAAACTCAACAGAACTTCTTACCTATTAAATCCTATACATTTAAAGTATAACTGAAATAAGGTTTGGCTGGAACAAAAATTCACACAAATTCATATATTGGCAAATTAACTTCAAATATGCAATTTAATTCGATATAAAGATACAGGGTGTCTCCTAAAAAACGACGCTGGCTATAACTTTATTTATTGGCAGATTTCAAAAAAACAAAAACAAGATTAAATGTCTCCACGTGTTCTATAAAGGGCCCCTAATTTTGTTTTTTTGGCAAAATGAACTTTCATTACAGCGAAATGAAAAAAAATGTGGCGTGAAAAACAAAGCAAATACAACGTAGAAAACACGAGAAATACCTCCTAATTGTATATTAAATGCAACTTGTGCAATAAAGAGAAGATATTGAATACATACATTGAATGTATGTATTCAATGTATTCAACAAAGTGGACGTCAGTTTGAGCAACTTTTGTAGATACGTTTGTATTTTCTGATGCATATTTTGAATTATTCTAATAATACATATTGTTTTCCATGTTGTGTTCGCTTTGTTTTTCACGCCACACTTGAAAAACTATTTAAACATTTTATTTTTTTTCTGTAACGATTTTCCATCAAATCCAATCTTGTTATACATCTTTGTATTCAGAAAAATAATCACAACCAGAAAAAAAAAATAAGAAAATATATGTAACAATTTGAAAAAAAAAAGTTGACTATCGCTGAAATAAAAGTTGATATTGCAAAAAAAAACAAAATTAGGGTCCTTTTGTAAAACATGTGAAGCCGTTTAATCTTGTTTTTGCATGCCTTTTTTAGGAGACACCCTGTATAAAAATAAATTTTTAGGATGGATTCGAACTTTACTACGTGGTAGTCCATATTAAAAAACAGAATCGAATTTCTAACCTATTTAATTCTCTACATTTAAATGTATCACTAAAATAGGTACTTATAACTTAGCCTAATCCAATCTAACCCCACATTGAATAATTGGAAAATGATCTAGCCGCGTAATTTTGCTAAAATAAGTATAGCTTACAAGATTCAAGCTTACTAGTCAAAATAGCAAATTAATAAATTGTAGAGTAATTATTACACGATTCTTGAATGGTTTCTCCTAAACAATAAATATAATTATTATGTATTATGGGTTGTTCAATTCAGATCAAAATTGTTCAAAATAATTGAACACTGCTAAACTTTCTCCAGTTCGCAAATTTAAAGGAATTAGATTCATTTGAGTATCCTGAAAGTGGAGTACCACATTTACCATGTCTTCCTCTTCTGCAAGTGCCTATCCGTTCCGGATGTTGGCTATCATATTGGCTATCTTTACTTTGTTCACAGCCCATGTACTTACATGGACCACAAAACCCATAAAACCCATAAATGGACCACAAAAAAAGTGAACTACCACCGAGAGGTCGGCTTAGTGCTACAAGGTTGCATTTAACAGTTTTTCAATTTTTGGATCTGTAGTATTTCAGGGCTCTATGTTTTCAAAGCGGGACCTTAGAACTAGTTGGAAGGTTAAAATAGGAATATTAAGGACCTGTGGTAAAAACAATCTAATTACACTGCACAAATACATTATCTTCTATAATAGCAAACTCCTTATTCCCAAATTTACAAATTTGCACATACAACCTTGTAGCATTAAGCCGACGAAGTCCCAACAAATTTAACGTATTTCTAAAATTTCACCATATTTCAGTGTGTTTTATCAATAATTTCTAAGTTATGATAGGTCATTGAAAAGTCAATGATAATAATTGACTTATTATACTATATAAAGTATAATTTTTGTAGCAAAATAATGTTACCAACAAAATCATATAGCAATCAATTTAATGTTGTGTATGGTACTGTATAGTACCACACACCAGTACACATAGTCCTGGTACTGTGATCAATGTTCAAAATATTAAATTCAACACACAAAAATTATTCCTAATTACGAGGGTAATTCAAATATAAACGGTAATTTTTTAATATAAATTTATTGATTGATAATATGCATAAGATAATCGTTCAGTTTTTTTTCTACATACGCTCCTTTATACTCAACACAATTTTGCCAGCGATTTGGAAGCTTAAACATTCCTTGTTTTAGAAAGTTTGTGGGCGCGTCATCAACCAAGAGCGCACGTACTCATCGACTTCTAAATCGCTTTGGAATCGTTTCCCTCCAAGTGATTCTTTCAGAGGAGCAAACAAAAAATAGTCAGGGAGACAAATCTGGACTGTAAGGAGGGTGTTCCATGGTTTCTAAATGCATTCCCTCCAATTTTTCCCTTGTCAAAATCGCCGTGTGAGGCCTAGCGTTGTCATGAAGAAGAATGACACTTCTGATGGCCGAACCTCGTCTTTTGTTTCGGTAGGCGGCTTTTACCGACTCTAACAACTGGCAATAGTAGGCTGCATTTATTGTACGTCGATCATGAAGAAAATCAAAGAGTAAAACTCCCCTATAGTCAAAGAAAACCGTCGCAAGAACTTTACCGGCAGACAGGCGGGTCTTGGTCGATTATGACTTTGGTTTTCAATACGTACGCGACCACCTATAAATTCTCAGGCCCATGTAAACACTCGGTTCTGAGTTCTGAGACAGTGTTTCTTCCCTTGGTTTCCTCTTCAAAACACACCAAACTTCAAACTCTTACTCTACTATCCTGCCCGAAAGAACTTACGGAGTACACCAACAAAATTACCGTTTATATTTGAATCACCCTCGTATATAAATCGGTTCTAAACCGTCTGTCGTTGTCCGACACCCAATTTCCACTTTCCTCTGTTGACCCATTGTCCTTCTCGAAGGTCCCTACCTAGCGCTCATCGCCTTTGCTATTCCTTCCATCAACAAAATTACTGTTTATATTTGAATCACCCTCGTATATTAGAAAATTTAATTAATCATAAAATCTATTTTACAATAATTATACATCAATAGTCTCTTAGTTTTTCGTTATGGGCAATAATAAAATTGTATTCTCTTCCAATATGACTGTTGATGAAAAATTAAAAGTTTACAAACCTGATCAGCCAAGGTTCGTATGACTACTCCAAATGAAGTCATTAGATGTAGTCGACCGATATGGGTTACTGAGTCATTTTAGGAGTAGACTTTGTTACGTGAAAGGTTACAGAGTCCGGTGGGTGCGTGCCCAAAATGATGACCTACCTTTCGAGTTGCGACCGCTTCAGAGACCTAATAGGTGAAGGTTGTGCGGGGTTTTTGGTGGAAATAACAACAAAAATAAAAGTAATTGTTGACGTTGGTCTGTTGTGTTATTTAACATTAGATAGTAATATTACAGGTTTATATTTACAAGTCATATATAGCTACATGCGCCATTTGGCACTCGAGAGTACATTTCCTCCTTTCAGAATCGAGCGGCGCCCGGCCGGAAGCGGCGCGCGGGCCGGATGCAGACCGCGCCCGCCCCCGCGCACCGCCGCCGCCCGTCACCGCACCGCGCTTACAAACAGGCCGCAGGAGCGTCCGGGCGCTGCCGTCGCATTTCATGCCCATCCCACGGAAACAAATCAAAACAAAAAAATAATAAAAAAGAAACAATAAGGAGTAAGGAGTTGAATCCGCCCGCGACGCTGCGCGGCCTGCTTTGCAAAGTTACTGCGCAACTTGCCGACGGGGTTCGAACCCGCGACCCGTCAGGAGAGAATATTCGTGAAGTCCACCGCGCTTTGTGTGGGGCCCAAGTGCGGCGCCGAGTGTTGTATTTTTTACAATAAAAAAATCTGTCTCGGTATAAAAATATACTATGCTTCTCATTAAACCTATCGTGGCGTCGATGCCGTGCTTGGGCCCGATCTTGAGGTGTTGCTGCTTGGTTCCGCGGCAAGTTGCGCTCTGTTATAAATTAAATAATAATAATTATTATTATGCTTTATGTCTTTGCAAATGAATTGTTTTTTTTTTGTAAGTTGCAAAATACGTAGTACAGCCTACATTTATATTTCTTTGTTACATTGATATTACACATGGAACATTCATACTCATACATACAATTTGATTCATTCGGCTCAGCGATAAGTCTAGAGTTCTTTTTTGGGTTTCCTGTTTTGATTGGTTTCCAGTTGTTGTTACGATAGAGTACGGAGTATTGTGTTTGTTTTCTGTAGACTTTTCGCTGTCAGAATGTGCATTATGTCTCATCACGCAGGACTAGATAATACTGGAGAGCCATCCCCTGGCGCCCCCCGATTTCCTCTCTCCCTCCGGTCCAGCCGAGAGATACATCGGACCACGAAGGAAGTCACCAAGCACTAACTAAAATGATTATGGTCAGTTCACTTTTGTTTAGGGACACAGGGTGCTGGCGAACCCACAAAGCACTTTGTTTTAAATAATTAACAGTCGTTTTTTTTAAAAAAAGAAATCTTTATACAGTTATACATCCCCATATTTACAAAAAGAAAAATAAATTAATATAAAGTATATTTTGAAAGTTGGGTAGGAGCGTGCGCACTAGGTCCCCACGAGGGGGTTGACGCGTTCGTCGTCGTCGACTTCAGAAGTCCGGGCTGGCGTCGAGCAAGCGTTTTTCGGGGGTGTTGAGGTGCGCGGTGGTGTTCTTGGGTCGACACCTGCAGCCCTGCCTAGAGTGCCTGGCGTAGCACGTCTCCACTGCCTTTTTGCCGCACTGTAGTGGCCAGTAGAACCACAGGCAGGGCAGCACACACGAGAGGGCGGCGAGGCAGCTCCAGCGAGCCGTCCTCCTGTCTGGACCGCAGGCACACGGATTGTCCGCACAAGAAGCGCCACCGTCCGACTCGGAGCAATGGTAGAACAACCCCTTGACACAGCAAAGACACGAGGCGTAGTCGATGATGGTGTCTGCCGAGCACAGGTACTCATTGTTGCAAAGCCAGCACTCGGGCAGCGGCCTAGGCTGCTGGCACTTGAGGCACCGGCAGTTGCCGCACTCCGAGCAGATGATCGACTGTCTGGAGGCGCACTCGGCGGGGTTGGCGGCCGGCTCCTTGCTGAAGGAGGCGGCCACCGCCGCCGCCGCGACGGACACGGCGCCCGGCTGCTTGGTGACCGGCGGCAGCGGCGGCGGAGGTATGGCCAGGCGGGCGGGCCTCTGCACCCTCGGGGGCGGCGGAGGGCTCGCCGGTGGCAGCGCGGCCACCTGGTGCAACCTGAACGGCGTCTCCACATACTCATTAGTAGTCCTCTCGGAGTCTGGTCTCGGCGCGGCCAGCGATACCGGGGGGACCGGCGTCGACGGTTGTTGCTGCTGCTGCTGCTGTTGCTGCTGCGGCGGCTGCTGCTGTTGCGGCGGCTGCTGCGGTGCTGTCCTTAATGGTGCCAATGGGGCTGTCACTGGGGCCGGGACGCTCATGATGGGCGCCCGCGGTCGGTGCGCTCGCGGCAAGGATGTTGGGCCTCCATGGTGAGCCATGTGGCCTGGTGATCTAGCGCCCTAACCAGGCTCCACCTTGATCCGTCATCGTCGCCAGCTGCAAAAAATAAAAACAACATCAGCAAACTGCCACTAAAACATCAAACACCAACATCTCCAAGATCACTTCCGGGCAAAACAACCATCCAGAAATTCCCAACTAGAAGTTATCACAATACTATCTCTGAATCCACGTCCAACATGCAACGATTCTTTGATTTATATCTATACCACCAACTTCCTCAAAAACCGATCAATTGCCTCACCTAGTACATATTCCGTCAATAATCTACTCAATACAATATAATCTTGACTAAGACATCAAACACCAACATCACGAAGATCACTTCCGGGCAAAACCATCCAGAAATTTTCAACTAGCAGTTATCACAATACTAACTCTGAATTCACCGCCCAACATGCAACAATCCTTTGGTTTATATCTATACCACCAACTTCCTCAAAAACCGATCAATTGCCTCACCTAATACATATTCCTTCAATAATCTACTCAATACAGTATTAAATTAAATAAATTCTGACAATATAACCTTTCCATCGCTCTTCTTGGAATTCGGATTTCGCTCATCCTGGAATGGATCCCAGCGCAGAGGTAGACCGAGAAGGCAGTGGAGGGAAAGAATAGCAAAGGCGATGCGCGCTAGAGACCTTCGAGAAGGACAATGGATAAACCGAGGAGAGTGGAAACTGGGTGTTGGACAACGACAGACGTTTTAGAACCGATTTATATACGAGGCATGTTTTTTAAGTAAGTACCGTTTTGATATTCCGCCGATTCAGTGCTGCGGTGGGTATTCCGCGCATGCACGCTGTGTACCTGCATCTATTGGCAAGTCTGAGACGCCATTACAGCAACAATCGTCCGTGATGACGTGTGTTAGCAAGCATTTAAAATGGCAACGCCGATTGAGAGTCCCGCCGACTGTGAAGTTCGGTCTGTTATTCGTTTTCTGAGTGCAAAAGGCTCAAAAGCGATCGATATTCATCGTGATATCTGTGCAGTTTACGGAGAAAACATTATGAGCGATGGAATGGTTAGAAAGTGGGTTCGAGCATTTAAAGATGGCCGCACAAATGTGCATGATGACGAACGGAGTGGGCGACCTTCAGTCATTACAGACGATTTGGTGCAGAAAGTGAGAGAAAACAGACGCTTTACGATTAAGTCGTAATCTGATGACTTTCCCCCAGTTTGTCGAAGTGTTCTTTATGCAATAGTGTTTGAACGATTAAAGTACCGAAAGCTGTGCTCACGCTGGGTACCGAAAATGTTGACGGAGGTGCATAAAACCAAACGTATGGGTAGTGCTTTAACTTTCCTTCAGCGTTACCATGACGAAGGTGATGATTTTTTCAGCCACATTGTAACGGGCGATGAAACATGGATAGCCTAACACACACCTGAATCAAAACAGCAATCTATGGAATGGCGGCATTCAACTTCACCCAAGAAAGTGAAATTCAAACAAACAATTTCAGCCCGGAAAATCATGTGTACCGTGTTTTGGGACAGACCGGGGGTGTTGATAGTGGACTTTTTGCCCCGTGGTGACACAATCAATTCGATAACCTATTGTGAGACTTGCAATGACGACGACGATGATGTCAAAATGGCTGTGTTGCAGTGGTTGACAAATCAGGCGGCGGACTTCTACGACGAAGTTATGCAAAAGCTCGTTGTACGATACAATAAGTGCTTCAAAATTGGTGGAAATTATGTAGAAAAGTAGATTAAAGTACAGGCTTTCATATAAAAATAAAAATGTTAAACAATCTCTGTTTGTTTTTTATTTATTTCAAAACGGTACTTACTTAAAAAAACATGCCTCGTATATACAATAAAACCAACGCTCTTTCAACATGCACCTTTTCTTTAGTCCTAGTAGTTTCGTTCTTTAGTCTCTAGTCTAGTAGTCTCTACTACTAGAGTACGAGGTAGTATCAGAAAGAAATTGGATTGTTTCAGCCCAGCAGAGTTCACTGCATTAGACCTTTGTGCATCAGTGAACGGTATGTCGCATACCACGTGTAACTCTGAGTTGACGAACATCGTGCTAGTGTCGTGCTGTGATTAGAAAATGGAGCAAATGTTAAATTTTGCATTAAACTAGAGAAATCTGGTACAGACCCTTGTAATGCTACAAAAGGCATATGGCGACGAAGCAATATGCCAAAGTTTTGACTACCTATCGCGCAAAGTCCCAGTGCAACTTACTAAATTGTTGATAAAACACGACAAGTTGTTCATGCTGATCGCCGGAGATTCGAGACTACTATACCTCATGTAGGTAAGCTGTTAAAAGACACGTGGCAGTACTGCCGCCATTTTTAGAAGAACTTAGTCCTACGAGGTAGATTCCTTTCCATGCAGAAAATAATCAACCCAATCCATACCAACAACTCAATATTTAACAACAGATCAACAACACACGAAGTAGAGCAGCAATTATTCAATTGAAGATTCTATCATATGGAATCAAATCAATGGAAAACGAGGTGCGGGAAGACGTAGAACATTATGGCTAAAGAACCTCCGACAGTAGTTCGGACTAACAACAGATATACTGTTCAGATCTAAACTAGAGAAATCTGGTACAGACCCTTGTAATGCTACAAAAGGCATATGGCGACGAAGCAATGTGCCAAAGTTTTGACTAGCTTTCGCGTAAAGTGCCAGTGCAACTTACGAAATTGTTGGTAAAACACGACAAGGTGTTCATGCTGATCGTCGGAGATTTGACACTACTATACCCCATGTAGGTTAGCTGTTAAAAGACACGTGGCATTACTGCCATTTTCAGAAGTACATAGTCTATTGAGGTAAATTCCTTTCCATGCAGAAAATAATCAACCCAATTCATACAAACTACTCAATCTTTAACAACAGATCAACAAAACTCTCACATACGAATTACGAGTAATTATTCAATTAAAGATTCTATCATATGGAATCACATTAATGAAAAACGAGGTGCGGGAAGACGTACAACATCCTGGCTAAAGAACCTCCGACAGTAGTTCGGACTAACAACAGATCAACTGTACAGATCAGTGGTCAATAGAGTGATAATTGCCAACATGATAGGCAACGTTCGCTAATCGGATAGTTCAGTCTACGAAGAAGATCATATTGCAATAATTGCCCCTTCAATAAATCCTGCCAACGTCTTTCAATGCACGTAGTGGACAACCCAAGCTGGCAAACCCATACCACCAACTCCATCTTCTAACAACCCATCAACCGAATCCTGCAAGTTCAGACATCCTCACCAACATCTACAAAACTCGTCCAATGTTCACCTCAGATAACAATCATTATTTCTGAATGTACCTCAATGCAACAATCACGTCTAAAACTGTTTTTTTTTAAACAATATTTCATGGGTCTCCAACGAGCGAGAATATTTAGGTGCAGTATTTCCCTGCTGAGGTTTTACACACTAGCTGAGAAATGTGCTAACATACCTCAAGTTGACTTTGGCGTGTTCAAAAGATGAATGTGCTCCATCGAAATTTACAATGAAAGTTCCAGTAGTAATATAATATTATTAGTAATATATCTGTACTTAATGTTAATAGTCCAGTCATTTCAGCATCTTATCCAAAAATCAAAAACTATTGGTAACGTGTAAATTTTGTTTAGAACCTTTTTGAACAGATTTGATAACACCTGTTACATGCGTTTTGGGAATTTATTTGAATGCTTTACGTGACATAGTAAAACTATTACATCTGATCAACTAGGAAGAACATGTTGCTAGGGATCTTGTCAATTTGTTTGACCAAAAACTATTCGCCCTGCGTAAATTTTGTTTGGAACCTTTTTGAACAGATTTTGATAACACCTGTTACATAAGTTTTGGGATTTTTTTTAATGCTTTACGTGACATAGTAAAACTATTACATCCGGTCAACTATGAAAAAAAATGTTGCTAGGGTCTTGTCAATTTGTTTGACATTTCACATTTTCGTCTGACCTTTGCAAAATGGGGTTTTCAGTAGATATTCGAAAGTCCATCTACAACTTAGTTGGACAGCTGCCGAAACGACATACAGTAAACATTTTTTGTGGGCAAAATATTTAAAAAAAGTCTGTATATCGGGCAATTCTGGAATGCGACGACGGAATTCCATGTGTTCATGAGATATTTGAAAAAACCCGATTTTCGCGATGTTTGACCTTGAAACGTCGTTACCTTCATTATTTCAATATTTTTCTATAACATTGAGGCACATGGCTTATTGGTATAAAAGGAGGTGGCGCTACAATTGGTGACATTTATCATCATGCAGAGATTAAACATAAAGTTGAAAACTCATGCCGTAACTCAACAGCTGGCATATACAGGGTTATTTATAATAGGTGTATAAAACTTTGCCATCTTGTTCGGGAAGTAATTTTAAAATAAAAATGCCATATGGACATAGGTCATATTCCCATTAGTTACAGAACAAGAACAACGTAATAAAAGTAAAACAAAAATCAGTGATGCCTTGTAATTGCCGAAACAAACTTTTTTTTAATAATCAGTACTCATCAAATTTAAATCTGTTGTAGTTCTGTAACTAATAGAAATATGACCTATGTCCATATGACATTGTTATCTTAAAATTACTTCCGGAACAAGATGGCAAAGTTTTTTTACAACTATTATAAATCACCCTGTATATGACAACCCGATCTGAGGAGTAATGAGTCGAGTACCGTATACTATGACCAAATGCGATAATCACTTCTGAAACCATCAATAGTTCCATATGTGCTTCAACACTATAGAGTGCTTTCAAGAAAAACTCTCTTGAAGCACAGAATAGTCAAAGCAAGCAAAACTTACGTTTTTCAAGAACATCGTAGCCTATTTACCAGTGATATCACACACGTGGTCCCTGTAGCGTGTTCTTGTTTTTATATGGAGTAAATGAGGATATCAAACGAAAATTAAACGAAATTAATTATAGATTAAATTTAGAGATTAAATAGAGATTTTAATTTTCTCGTCAGTAAAGTTCAACATTGGTATACTATTTTTTTAAATTTATTTATAATGAGATCTTTATTCTACCCGTAGGGTATTAAGCTTACATTGTTATACTAGTTATGCCATAAATGTAGTAGGTGTAGCACTTTTCTAAATTTCGTTCTTCATGGTGTTATGTATTTTGTTTGTCTTCCATCGTCCAGTGTAGATTTGGTTGCCTAACTAGAAGACCTCAATCATTTCCAATATCATTATTCAATGGCAAGAAGAAGGCCAGTATATAAATAATGTATTGCTCTTATTCGCATTTATCTTATTCTATTATCTGAAGAATCGGGGGATAATGCAGCCGACTATCATATAAACTTAACCCATGGAGGTTTCATATTTTTTAAAGGTTGAAAAATTAAACAAACTTTCTAGTTTCATACTTATATTTAAACAGCTGTCGAGTTAAAATGCGAAACTAAAACCTTTCCGTTTAATTTTTCATTCTAAAAAGTTATTCAAAATGTTTCGTCTAGTGCCAGTCGAACCATCGGTGAATTTTATCACCAAGGTTATTATATTGACACATATTTACGTCAAGGTCAAGTTGTTAGACGGCATGATGCCTACAATGCCAACAAGAATTCCAAATTAGACACCTAAATATAATAGAAATTAATAGGGAGGATTGTCACCTGTAACATTTTTAACAATCGATGATAGATTTGTCTCACCATAAAGGGATTTCTGCTGCAGATGTGAGAATTATGATGGGAGGATGAGTAAAATAGTAGTAGTAATAATATTGTTACACAAGTAGTATTAGAACGAAAGTTTCTGTAGTTGTGTAATATTAATAGTAATATATCTGTACTTAATGTTAATAGTCCGGTAATTTTAGCATCCAATCCGAAAATCCAAAACTATTGGTCCCGCGTAAATTTAGTTTAGAACCATTTTGTGCAGATTTTGATAATAAACAAATTTTCTAATACTGTAAAACCAATACTTCATGAGATACTTGCAAAAACCCGATTTTCGCGACTTTTGACCTTCAATATTTTTTTTGCGAACACGATTTGACATGGATCCCCACTTGGATTTTTTCATAAGATTGGCATTTTTGTGTAAATTTACTGGACTAAAACTTAATGAGGACGAACAGAATTAAATGAAGAACATTTAGATTTCTTGCAATGAAATTTGACGCTTACGAATTTTATCTCTATAGATATCGCTTTATCTACATCGGGCACATTTTAACAGTACACGGGATCGCCAATTTCAGTTCCCTTCTGAAGCAACAACGCTTTTATGTCATATTATTTTAACCTGTCAAGTATTTGCGGGCCCATGGGGTTCGAACCTGCTACACTTGTCGTGATAGTCGTGTCTAGTATTTCATTAATACTGAAGTCATAATGGATGTGTTTATGGCAGTATTAATTTATTGTAATAGTTTTATGTTTGTTATTATTATTATCCATGAAGGCGTATACACGAGGATGATGCTTGGAATATGTTTTGGTTTGAAGCAGGACGTATAACGTCGTGCACGAAGAGTTCAAATTTATAGTTACAGTAAAAATAGAAAGATTGCAGCGCACACATCCACACGAGACATATGTATCACTAAATTAAGGTTACGATTTCCTGCTACGTGTCCTCAAAAAATTAACAGACGGAATATTACTCCGAGTAGGAAACACACCACGTTTCTCTTTTAAAACCATCAACCACATAAATACCGTCATAAAACGGCAGGGAATGCCATATTACACAGTTTTATAAACCAAATATTATTTGAAATTGAAATTATGATGGTACGCAAGCTTGGTAGGCGCGCAGTATGATTATTATTATAAAATGAATAGGTAGTAAAAGGAAATTGTATTGTTTATTCTGTACCAAAGTAGTATTTTATGCATATCCATAATTAATTTTAAAAAGCATTAAACATATACGTATAGGTATCTGCAATACTTGTTTTCCTAATATTACAAAAGATCTGTTAAAACATATATTTTGGGTATTTATAAAATTACTAAATAATTAATTAAAAATTAAAAAAATATAATTATATTTTATATTATAGATAAAGGAATTCAACCAATTTACGTTTCGCCTATTTAGTAAAAACATGTCTTTTTGATTATAATATAAAGACGCTAACGTTATGATTATCGCTGAAAAAACTTTTGCAACCTCTTAAACCACGCAAATTAATTCTAGAGATAATTGAAATTGAATTCTAGAGAAGCGATACAATTCGTTAATATCCATGAAAATGTGAATGAGATTATCTCAATTAGATCAAATGTACTTTTAGATACCGAATACTTTAAGAAATGAGACTGGGATACTAGACTAAACTTCACATTTTATATATCACCTTCTAAATTTCAGTAAATAAACTATTACAAATACAAAACCATAGAATTCCTCAATTAGATTCACATTCAGGCATGATTACAAATTCTAGCGCAAGTTTTCGCGTAATATTTAGAAGAAAACATATATTAAATTTCAATTTAAAAGTTGAGGATAAGTTATCTGCCAGATAGGCCTGTACTTGAATATTCGGAGTACTATTTTCTACTGTCCTTTGGGGAATCTTAAACTAATGATTCTAAAACATTGATAATTTGGTAATAAATATATTCGCGTACTCCCAAACCACGTGGAAGCTAAATAACCTTCAGATAACTATTTTCAAGTTTATCATCATTGATTGCAAAGACCTTGGGTAGAAGGTTTGGAATCTGATAATAGATACTGGTAAATATCGTAAATATATAAATATTGTACTTTCTACGACATTTCTAGTCAATCCTGATGAAAAAGGTATAGGTGTGATTTAACTGAATATTTATTTGATTTCTTTAATATTTATGATTTCAAATATTAATTTCAAATAATATTCATGGAAGTTTTCTTTTTCGAATAATTATTTATTTCGTTTCTTTCAATATCTACACATTTCATATGAAGGCAAAAATAAATGAAAAATTTCTTTAACCTTTTATTGAAAATATTTTAGAATTATATGTTATGCTCAATTGATAAATATGACTAATATTTATGTTGTCGCATATGACTATGCGAATATGGCCGTTATATCCCAACTTGAGAATAAGTTACCTAGAGAACATACACACATACACTTGAACAGAAAGTTTCTTCTATCTTTTGAATAGGTTTTACTATAATTTTTGCAATGATAATTTCGAGTACTTCCATCACGTAGAAATCGTTTGCAATTTGTTAGATCAGTGTTTTTCAATACTAAAATATTTATAATTTTGTGTCGAGATTAAGCATTATTAACACTTAAATGATATTAATTAAGAGAATAACTTAAATCTCCTCATATCGCATGTAATCTTTGTGTTTTATTAATAAATTAAGGGTCCTCAGCTTTACAAAGTTTGAGATACATTGCAAATCGCAGGCAACAAACACAGCAGACATTTTTCAATAATGCACACGGATATTTTCGTTGAAACCTTTAATTCTTAAAAACAAAATATCCCCCATATATTGTATAGGTAGAAATAGGTAGGGGATTAAAGGATTATACGCTAATATGTTTTGAAAAGCCGATGCGTTTTTGGTAGAGTTTCGTTGAGATCTTCAAGGCCACAAGGTGAATAAGGCCATACTTTTCATTATGCAGGCATTGTTTAGAGTATTTTAGTTGAAAGTTGGAAGGGAAAATCGACAAAGCTTCGAACGACAAGAAAAACAAAAGAAAAGTTTTTGGTTGCACTTTTTGGGGGGAAAACTGTTTACACCCCTTTCATAAATACCAATAAAATTATCGATGCGAAGGACGTTTTTAAAACTAAGGACACGAAGTTTTAAAGTATGTAGTACCAAGTAGTATACATATTTTGCACCCATCGCCTTTTGATTTTATTTCTTCGTTATTTAAATAATGAATTTGATTCAAGCATATTTTTATTGGTTGCTTACTGTTTATTATTATACGCTTTATAAATATTTAAAAAAATGCAAAAAAATGCTAATTGTAGCAAAAAAAATATATATTTCAAAGTAAACAGGTGACAATTTGATCCCAATGTTGCCCTGGAGCCCTGAGTTTTCAATTTTAAAAAGACGTAAAAATTAGGAATGTCTTTCTATTTACTGTCTTTCTGTTTCTTGAATGAAAACTGTGTGCACCCCTTTCATAAATACCAATAAAATTAACGATGTGAAGGACGTTTGCAAAGCTAAGGACACCAAGTTTCAAAGTATGTAGAACCAAGTAGTATACATATTTTGCACATATCGCCTTTTGAATTTCTTCGTTATTTAAATAATGAATTTGATTCAAGCATCTTTTTATTGGTTGCTTACTGTTTATTATTATACGCTTTATAAATATTTTTAAAAATATGTTTGCAAAACAAAATTGCTAATTGTAGCAAAAACAAATATATTTCAAAGTAAACAGGTGACAATTTGATCCTAATGTTGCCCTGGAGCCCTGAGTTTTCAATTTTAAAAAGACGTAAAAATTACGAATATCTTTCGAGTAACAAAATAAAAATCAAAGAATACAATTTTACCCTATTAATAAAATTTGATTTTGATCAATATAAATAATTTTAATTCTTTGAGCATGATTTAGAGCTCGTCCAGTTAAAGACAGGGTGAGTTTTCAAGGACACATCCTGTTTCTTGAGGCGCCCTCCTGAGCCGTCACAGATTTCTAAAATTTGTCCCAGATTGTCCTACTTTTGTACGAAATAAAATAAGCGAACCGCATATGCGCTGGCAATTTTATGAATGAGAAACGGAATTTTAACGAACTTACAAATCGACCAGTTTATCTTTTGTACATTTGCTAATTGCCGTCCATTCAATACGTAAAAGTAAACAGGCGATAACATATTATAATGTCGCCTTGGAACGATTGTACCATGAGTTTTCAATTTTAGCAAGTTTTACACTGGGAATGACACGTAAAAAATTCATCATTTAGTTAAACTTAAACAGCCAAATGCATAGTGAAGCGTCTAAACCTAAATACTAGTAGTTACTAAAAACGGTTAGAAAGTACATTCTGATTAGAATTAGTAGCTACTAACCTTTAGTGGCAGGCTATTAGGGTCGACTATGTAAATATTACTATTATTAAGTTTTTTTTACCAGTTATTTATTTAAAGTATTATTAATAGGTACTGACTGGTAGATTCCAAACCTTTTACCAGTAAGTACCTATTAGTAATACCTTAAATTAATATTATTATTACGTAAATATTTGTACATAATAAAAAAAAAAGATTTTAAAAAGTGGTGGCGTTCATATGCTTCTCTCATACTTAATCTATTTAAAGATACTAAATCTTTATAGTAGTCAATGGTATATAGTGTAGAACAGTATACTATAGTACTTTAGATAGGATGACTAGACATTCGTATTTCTGAGGACATATCCTATTTATTTGGCATACTCAAGTGCCACGAATTTTTAAAATATGTCTCAGATTGTCCTACCTTTGCACAAAGTGAAATAAGCGTATGTGCAGTGCCGATTTTATTGTTGTGAAATGGAATTAACTTCCACATTAAATACAATCATGTGCAGTGTATATTTGGGCACAATGCCAATCTAGACTGTGTATTTTTCATTAATAAATAGTCAATGGACAAACTAATTAAGCAATTAAAGGGGCATTGTTGAAGTAAATAAATAGTCGACGGACAACAAAATTAAGCAATTAAAGAGGCATTGTTGAAGTTAAGACGTAAAGATATTATCATAAGCAGCGTTTATTTAATGGACCAAGATTTTTTGATAAAATTGGTTCGCCAAACAAATATTATTAGAATGAGTTTCGGCGTATTTTGCATAGAGATTTACGTTTTCGCCCATACAAGATGAGGTTCAGGTAAGCAGGATACTGTGTAACAAGGTACTGTGCAGTAAAATCAATAAAAATAACGATAGAACTTAACGTCGATAAAAATAGACTACATTTGTAACAGGACGTTTCCCCAAATGATATTATGAAATTCTACGTCTTCACGAATGCATTTCTGCCAAAAATGTTTATCAAGCAAATAATAACGATTTTGTGATTATTTCAAATATGTACATCCGGTTCCTAAGAACCATCCTGTATTACACTCTATTTTTATGTATGTTTTTTTTATTATTTGGTTACGTATTTGGTAACTATTACTTATTGGGCGCTAGGCAGTTGGGCAAATTCTACATCTTGACGAATGTTTTTTCGTCCAAAAATTTTTAGCAAGAAAAAAGTAACGATTTTGTGATTATTTCAAATATGTACATCCGGTTCCTACGAACCATCCTGTTTTACAATCTATTTTTATGTATGTTTTTTTATTATTTGGTTACTTATTTGGTAACTATTACTTATTGGGCGCTAGGCAGTTGGGCCAGAATACTCGAATGACCTGTTAACTCCACATGGGACATATTTAATCCCAGGTTGCAGTTAGAGCAAGGACTGGTCGCTTTACACAGCGTGTAGCACCCTTCCTTCATAACCTAACCTAACCCTTCCTTATATAGCTAGGCAACAAGATGCCATTAAAGCTTACGCAAATTACGGTAAAAAGCATTTGAGATAAAGTTAAACACAACTGATACATCGTCGGCTTTATGTTACAAGGTTGTATGTGCAAATTTGTAAATTTGGGAATAAGGATTTTAAATACGTTTGCTATATCAAAAAAGGATTAATTTTGCACTGTCAATAGATATGTTTTTATCACAGGTTCCTAATGATCCAATTTTAATCTTCCAACAAGTTGAAAAGTCATGCTCTGAAAACTTATAGCCCTGCAAAGCTATAGAACTAAAAATTTAAAAAATGTTACATGCAAGCCGACGACATGGTGAAAAGCAATAGGAAAACTGTGTAACGGCGGTTCTTTCCGCTGCTATGGCGAATTATTGTCACGAAGGAACTATCCACCACTGGTAATTTTTGCCTTCATGGATTTTGCTTCGTGCATATTGGGCTCTTTAATGTTCAAGAATAATTTAAGAGTACACGGGATCACCAGTTTCAGTTTCTCTTCAAAGGTACCGCCTTTGATGTTGATTTTAATCGCTCAAAAATTCTCGGATCCACAGGTTAAATTTGTATAAGTGACTTTGAATTAATATTAATGGGTGTAAATAACCTCTTGTCGTATTTAACGAAGAGACAATGTCTTACTTTTTTCTACTTTTGTCTCGGTTGATCAGAAATGAATATGGCACCATTTTACCGCCCAACTTGTTACAATGGTAAATGGCAATTATAGCTTCTATGATTATTATTGCGCTCACAATTTCCGAGTCTTAGTCTAAAGCTATTAGTCTAGCTATTTCTAAATTTCTAAATAGCTTAGTTACAAAACCAACAGTTTTTGATCGACTGCCTGGATTAAGACAATTTAGAGTGGGCGACGCGAGACCACACCTGTAGCAAAAAATATTGGGGGCGAGTTACGAGAGGCCGTTTTGTTTTTTTAATGAAAACTATCAGAATAGTAATTAATTCTGTAACAAGGTTAGAATGAAAATTAGATACGAGTGGAGGATTCAGTACGCGAGCGTGAGGAACCACGAGTCGATCGAATTTTCATTCTAACCCAGTAACAGACTGTATTTTCTCCACGAGGAGAAATTATTAGCATAATTTGTAATTTCAGGTGGAGTAATATCAAATCCCATATCTGATTTACTCGATTTACCACTCACATTTTTATTTAATTTTAATTGTTTTATTTAATCAATTGCCATTTTACCTTGCGGTGTTGGCGGTATGTGTACAGTGTTATTTTATTTACATCACATTTGTTCTATTCTACTTTTTACTATCTCTTTTTACTTTATATTTACAATTTTTTTCCATTTGTCTCTATCTCTTGCTAGTTTCCTTGCTTCTCCTTCTGACATTCCTTTCTTTTCTAGTATTTTTATAACATTTAGTAACAACAAGTACTATCAAATTCCATATCTGATTTACACGACTTACCACTTTTTTAAATTTACTTTTTATTTTATCAAGTGCCATTTTACCTTGCGGTGTTGGCGTTTTGTGTACAGTGGTATTTTATTTACATCACATTTGTTCTATTCTACTTTTTACTTTATATTTACAATTTTTTTCCACTTGTCTTTATCTCTTGCTAGTTACCTGCTTCTCCTTCTGGCATTCCTTTCTTTTCTAGTATCTTTTCTCATTTACATTTGACAGTTATGAAATTCATCGCAATGTATGTATTTCGTTGAGCATGATTATGGAATATTCGATCTGTCACTTGTAATAGAATGAAAATACATGCAAAACACATAAGAAGCAAGTGTTTCAGAATAAATATTCTATTTCAAGAGTGAGAATTTTTACTTTCTATTATTAAAAATGATTTCAGAATTATTACATTCACCAATGGTCGTGGAGAAATGAATATACCATATTATCGAGCAACTAGATACGATTAGCTTCTATGATTGACAATGCGCTCACACTGTCTGGATCTAAAGTAGCTGTTTCTAAATAGCTTAGCTGCACAACCAACTATGTTTTAAAAGCTGTCTAGATTAAGGCATATTTGGGGGATGATGTGGAACGACACCTGTAGCAAGAAAGATTGGGGTGAGTTACGATAGTTAGCTTCTATGATTGCCATTGCCCGCACACTGTCTGGATCTAAAGTAGCTTTTTAAACGTCACTTTACGAAAAAGTGTCTTTTATCATATGGAACAGAAGCAGACGTTAATGTCGACTTTTGTATTAACGGCCGGTTCCATAATGGTACTAAAAAATCCTTTAAAACGAAAAAGCGCCTTTAAGTTCTGTAACGTGTTCCATAATTGATTTTTAAACGTCATTTTACGAAAAAGTGTCTTTTATCATATGTTTCTATATGTTTCTAAATAGCTTAGCTGCACCTCCCAACTATGTTTTAAAGGCAGCCTAGATTAAGGCATATTTGGGGGATGAGGTGAAACACCTGTAGCAAGAAAAATTGGGGGTGAGTTACAAAAGGGAGTTTTTTGTAATGAAAACTATTAGAAATGAATATAATATTACCGACCAATTAGATACGATGGTTGGCTTCTATGATTGCCAATGCGCTCACACTGTCTAGATCTAAGTAGCTGTTTCTAAATAGCTCTACTGCAGAAGCAAGTATTTTTGATTGACTGCCTAAATTGAGGCATATTTGGGGGATGAGGTGAAATGACACCTGTAGCAAGAAATATTGGAGGTGAGTTACGAAAGACCGTTTTGCTTTGATGAAAACATCAGAAATGAATAGGAATACCATATTACCAACCAACTTGATATACTTCGCGCAACGATAGTTTGTTTTTATGACATTGACTTGTAATAAAAATTATAAGGGTGGGATTGAACCACTTCAAGTTAGGTATCATAAAACTATAAAAACAAACTATCGTTGCGCGAAGTATACAATGGTTAGCTTGTATGATTACCATTGCGTTCACACTGTCGGGATCTTAAATTTGCCTTTTCTAAATAGCTTAGGTGCAAACCAGCACTCTTTGATTGACTGTCCATAGATTAATGCATTTGTTTTGGGGGATGAGGCGAGACCACACTTGTAGCAAGAAATAGTGAGCAACGAGCGTGCAGTTCTATCAAGGCCTTGGAGAAAAATACGGGGAGTATCACGTGAGACGACCGCGACCGCGGACCGGAAGTGGCCGCTGATGGCTTTATAATACGCGTCCGTTTTTTCCTCCTGATCGGGTATTCGCGGCACGCAGGTGCGAACGCGCGAGTTATCGGAACCGGCGGTATCTCAACCGGAAGTGATTTTCGCCGGCGATTAAGGTTACGGCTTCCTGTCAGCGGCGCCCTCGAATCGGGCCCGGAAAAAACCGCAAAGATAATCGCCGCTTACGGTGGGAATCCGTGGGTTCGGGTACGTACGCCCGTACGTGACCGGGTCCACCGCGAGGCACACCGGACCCGGGGTAATGGTGTTTTAAGTGGCCGTAAAAAGAGTAGACTAGAGATTAAAAAATAATTTAATGAATCGGGTAGGAGGAGTGAATGGTGATACGGTTTACTTATTTCTTATTCTCGGGCCGGATTTTCAAACGCACACCACACACGCACACACACATGCATAGGAGCTGGAGAGCAAGTGGGCGCTGGGTGTGTGTGTATGTGTGTATACCTACTAAATCTACAACCCCGCACTTTTTACAAACACTCATAAATATGCAATGATACGAGTTGGTCTTTTGAGTTTGGGCAGCGTGTGGTGGGCAGCTTTGAAAGGCTGCCCACGCCAGGAAACCGGGATGGTGGGCGCGGCGATACACCTGGTGGTACACCGGGTACCGTCAGCACACCATACAGCCATACACGCGCGCGCCAGGCACCGAAACAAGCCGTCGTATGGGGTGCCTGGGCACCAGAAGGCGGCCGGTCAGGTGGAGGTTCAGGTCGCCGTTGGTGCGGCTCCCAAGGAGGCTCCCAAGCACCCTGGTACCGAGCAGTCAAAACACCGTGGCGGTGTACGGTGCGTGTGCAATGGGAACGGACGGAGGAGCGTGTTTTAATATGGGAGCGAGACGGGCGCATATACACCAACACACGGCCATACAAACACATACACACCAACGCACACAGGCGCACACGTATAGGAGCGGGTATAGCGGTAGCGCCTACGTATATGTATTTAAATAAGAAAGTTGCTATGCTCGGCGATCGCGCGCGCGTTTCCGACTCAAAATAAGTAGATACACTCGCTGCGTTCAAACACTAGAAAAAAAAAATTGGTGCTCAGGCAAACTCACATTTTATTATGGCCGTTCGATTGGTTCGCAGGCAAAGTCCTGTGCGGCACTGTTTTCGAACTGCACGTAACCATGTTTAGGGCGTTTAACTATTTTTATTCCCCGTTTCCCGGGTTCGCGGCGTGAGTTTTCGCGCGTCACTCTGTATACCACTTCCGGTGAAGTGCGGCACGTTGCCGCGCGTCCGCCCCGTCGTCGTAGCAGCGAGTCGCCGCGGTGGTGCGTGCGAGCTGCGTGCGTCCGCACTTTTTCAGTTTTGGAACTGCTGGAAGTCCGGACCGGCCGTCTGCACGTAACCGCTCGGCATGTCGTGTGGTACTGAAGCGGATGGTTGTAAGAAGCGGCGCGAGCGGAGCGGTGAACGGACGGCGTGCGGTAGCACCACCGCGCGGCCGCCCGGCGAACTACTCGACTACGGTTTTTATGAATGAACCGGCAGCCATTATGAATGAATACGTAGTACATTCAAGAACTAGCCCTCTCGCTCGCACGCTCGCCGCGCGTCCGCTCTACACACTTGCACACACACACTCACACGCGGCCACGCACACATGCACACGCACGAGGGGCTCGGCTCTCTGTGAACATGTGTACGTGTGTTGGGTGTGTGTGTGCGGCCAACTAACAATTCGCGAACGATTTTCATTGATATTTGCACGGTGAAAGTGCGCCTCGTAACGCTCAATTTTTTACGCAAGCACCGCTCCACCTCCCGACCGCCGCCACCGCCGCACCGTTTCCCCAATTTCTCCACACACTTCAGAACTCGACAACTGCAAGTTGCCCCAAAAATATCTCACACCATTTGGTTTGCTAAAATTTTGTTCTTTTCCAGTTTTCCTTAAAACAATTGAAGAACAGGTCAAACAGATATGTACAAGGTAGTATAAGAGAGAAACGGCATCCCACCCAACAGTGGGCTCTGCTCGGCGAGGGCAAGTTGCATCCTAACGGAGTGCAGAGTTCACCGCAATAGACCTTTGTGCATCAGTTTGCCCATTGGCGTTGAGTTGCGAATACTAGAACTCTTGCTGCACCTTATTTACTTGTTAAACTTGTTAAACTTAAGAAACCGGGTACAAAGACCCTTGCAATGCTACGAGAGACCTATGGAGACGAAGCCATTAGCCGAACTAGATGGAATATTTTATAGAAAGACTGAAAAACAAGCCTTCTGGACCAGACCAGATATATGGAGAAACTCTCAAACGAATGCAGTCAGAACCAGGTACAGATACCCTTGCAATGCTACGAGAGGCCTATGGAGACGAAGCCATTGGCCGAATCAGATGGAATATTTTATAGAACGACTGAAAACAAGCCTTCTGGACCAGACCAGATATACGGAGAAACTTTCAAACTAATGCAATCAGCACCAGGTACAGATACCCTTGCAATGCTACGAGAGGCCTATGGAGACGAAGCCATTAGCCGAACTAGATGGAATATTTTATAGAAAGACTGAAAAAAAAGCCTTCTGGACCAGACCAGATATATCGTCGGCTTGGTGTTACAAGGTTGCATGTAACAATTTTTAAATTTTCAGTTCTATAGCTTTGCAGGGCTATATGTTTTCAAAGCGGGACCTTTCAACTTGTTGGAAGATTAAAATTGGATCATAAGGAACCTGTGATAAAAACATATCTATTGACGGTGCAAAATTTATCATTTTTTGATATATCAAACATATTTCAAATCCTTACTCCCAAATTTACAAATTTGCACATACAACATTGTAACAATAAGCCGACGATATGGAGAAACTCTCAAACTAATGCAATCAGAACCAGGTACAGATACCCTTGCAATGCTACGAGCTGCCTATGGAGACGAAGCCATTGGCCGAACCAGATGAAATCTTTTACAGTCCTTAGACTCCAAGTACCCACAATTGTGCGGTCCGTATTCAAAGTCACTTTAAAGGTCATAATGGATATGGGAACACCTGACTCCTGATTCATAGGTTTGTGCGATGCGTATAATACGTCAAATTCATGAGCCTGCATTGTTTTTTCGCCGAGAACACGTTGAACACACACGTGCTAAGTGCTAGTTAATTCAGAGCCATGGCGACAAAAAGTAAGTATTTTTATTTTCAATTATTGGATTAGCTTATTTACTCCAGACCAGACCAGCTATATGGAGAAACTCTCAAACTAATGCAGTCAGAACCAGGTACAGATACCCTTGTAATGCTACGAGAGGCCTATGGAGACGAAGCCATTATCCGAACCAGATGAAATCTTTTATAGCCCTTAGACTCCAAGTACCCACAATTGTGCGGTCCGTATTCAAAGTCACTTTAAATGTCAGAATGGATATGGGAACGCCTGACTCCTGATTCATATGTTTATAAGCCTGCATTGTTTTTTCGTCGAGAACACATTGAACACACACGTGCTAAGTGCTAGTTAATTCAGTGCCATGGCGACAAAAAGTAAGTATATTTATTTTCAATTATTGGTTTAGCTTATTTACTCCAGATTGTAGATTACGTTGGTTGATTACTTTTACTTTCATTGTAAACTTTAAAACATGTAGATTGAGGTTACGTTACCATGTAATTAAGTACACAACTTGATTTTTCCAATTGTGAGCACCAGGAGCCTACTTGTTTCGTTTTTCCGACATAGTCAGCAAAAAAGATTTTTAATTCTGCAGAAACCAGTGGTAAGATTGATTTGGAGCATCTCGCAAACAACCCCGAAGAGCTCTACATGTTGATGGACGAGATTGGATCAGATTTTGATGTCGATGAGGAACAAGACGACTACCTTTGGGAAGCAGATGGCCAAGAAAATTACGTAGGCGAAAGTGATACTGCAATAATTGATGACGAAAATGGAGAATTGCCAGAAAATGAAGACGAAAGTGAAGAAGAAACTTAGAGTGGCGATGATGAAATACCTCTGTCAATAATGTTTCGTTGGGTAAGAGGTTCCTTCCAGATTCTGACCATCGGATGCCGATTCTGTTCAAGGCGAAGTACTCACTCCATGGAAATATTTTTCTAAATATTTGAATGATGCCTTTTTTGAACTTTGTGCTCAATGCACAGCCCAGTACTATCTACAGCAAAATGGAAAGTCGATTGTTGTAACTGCCCAAGAGAAAAAACGTTTTTTGGTTTACACGCTCTCATGGGCCGCTCAAAATTACCGAAAATTCATATGTACTGGGATTCAAATATCGATGTCCGATGGTTGCAAATATTATGCCTCGCGACAGATTTTATTCGTTAAGGGTCAATTTTCACGTGGTTGACAATCTTAGCTTTTCTGAAGAAGAGCAAAAAA
The DNA here is from genome assembly GCA_951805005.1 of Othius punctulatus. Lineage (NCBI taxonomy): Eukaryota > Metazoa > Arthropoda > Insecta > Coleoptera > Staphylinidae > Othius > Othius punctulatus. The sequence continues at coordinate 54,692,941 of OX638142.1, forward strand.
ATAACAGATTGTGGAAGGTTCAGCCTATGATAGATGTAGTGAGAAATCGATGTCGTGCTATTGTCAGAAAGCAGAATTCAGCATTTTCTGTTGATGAGCAAATGATACCATTCTTGGGTAGATGCGCAGTGCGTCAATATGTAAAAAATAAACCAGGGCCGGTAGGACCTTGTCGTAACTACATTTGATGGCACAGTTTTGGATTTTGAAATATATCAAGGTCTAACCACCCCACTAATAAAAAGAGAGTTAGAATTAGGACCATCGGTGATCATTAGACTCTCACAGACTGAGCCTGAAAATAGTTTTTTTTTATTTTTTGACCGATATTTCTCAACTTTAGGTCTAATGAATGAATTGAGCAATTTAAAAATTTATTGAACTGGCACTATTATGGGCAACATAATAAAAGGATTAAATTTCAAGAAAGATACGGAAATGAAAAGAGGGGAGTCTGAAGAAATTATGAGCAGTGATAAAAAAAATTGCCTAACAAAATTCAAAGACAACAAAACTGTGCTGATAATTTCAACAGCTTTTGGTAAAGAGCCTGTCTTGTAAACAGATGGGATAAGACACAAAAACAGCGGGTAGAAGTATCTTGCCCTAGAGTAGTGAACATGTACAATCGATGGATGGGTGGAGTGGACATCTGCGATCAGATGATAGAATATTATCGAACATTCTTTAGAACGAGAAAATGGACATTCAAAGTAATATTGCATCTATTTGGTCTATCCATTGTAAACAGTTGGATGGAATGCAAGCGGATTGTAAAAATACTAAAACCAAACCTATGAAACTTCTCGATTTCCGACTTAAGCTTGCGGAAAACTTGACTGCTGGGTCCAAGAAAAGATTAACTGTAGGCGAGGCAGATACCGGAGATGAAGAAGAACGGATTGCAGCGGAAAAAAAAAGAAAAAAAAAAAGAAAAACGCCTGCAACTTTGCCATGCAAAGATAAGCGTTACGATGGGTTTGAGCATTGGCCTATTGCCGATGACCTCAAAAATCCTGTTAGCTGCTGAATGGAAAATTGTACAAGTCGATCATGAGTTCGCTGTAAGAAGTGTAATGTATACTTATGTCTTGGAAAGCATCAGAATTGTTTTCTGAACTTCCATTATAATAAATAATTTAATCTCACATTTGTTACTATGACTATTTGACTCCCAAGACACACAGTTGTGACCATCCTTAAAAATCCAGTAAAAATCCTTAAAAAATGAATCCAAAAATTCAGTGACGTTTTCAAACCATTTGATCGCGAAAAAGTTGACCAGTAACTTTTAGTTCAACCTTTTAAAATTCGGGAGGCTAAGGGTTACAACTATTGAAATACAAGCCCTCAGGGCCAGACTAGATATATAGAGAAACCCTCAAACTATTGGAATCTTACTTGAGTTACTATGTTTTTTTAAATTACAAACACAAAATGAAATAAAGAATTCAAAATTGTAAATTTAAGGGTGCATATAGCGTATTTTTTTGGGATATGGTGCCAAGTTGTAAAATGGTAAAACCCCCTAGGACGTAGGAGGACGCCTTAAAAAAGAGAACATGTCCTCGGCAACTAGGACATCTGGTCACCCCACAAACTCGATCCTGAATGCAATCCTACGGTAATAGAAAATCCACGATTGAGACACACAACTCCATCAAATTATTACTTATTATTATCTCTGGATTATATCTCCAACAAAAGGACATGATTCGAGTCGAAGACCGGATCAAACAGGATTAAAGGGATGGGTGGAGTACGCCAGGGTTGTACATCAGTGTTTCTTAAGCTATTTTACCCGTGGCCCACTTTGAAATATTACTTACGACTGTATTTATATCCAGTTCCATAAAAACCAAACCTAACCTAATCTAACCTAACCTATTTTACCCGTGGCCCACTTCGAAATATTACTTACGACTGTATTTATATCCAGTTCCATAAATTCATGAAAATACGTGAAGGTAATTACTATATTCAGTAATTCACTGTCCAAATAAATGTTTCTCAATATTTTTTTTACCCCGTGAACCACTTCAATACATGTCTTACCCCTCCCCCCATGTTATTACGCTACATTTCTAAAGTCAAAATCAATGTTACCGCGTATAAATAAAAAAAAACAAATTTCTAAGCCCGGCGTCTCCACCATCAGAAAATACTCGGAAAATAATCAAAATTAAGTAATAATAATTTCAAATTTTAGTTTAAAAACACTTCAAAACATTACTTACCCCTCCCCCAATCTATTACGCTACGTTTCTAAGGTCAAAATTAACTTTACCGCGTACGAATTACACACCAAATTTCTGGCCCCGGCGCCTCCACCATCGGAAAATTATTAAAATTAATTAAATACATAATTTTAAATTTTAGTAAAAAAATAACTCAATATTTTAAGCAAATTTATTGGGACAAAAAGTGGGCGTCTTTTCATCATTTTTCCGCGAATTATTTTTATTTTTTCAAAATTACGTAGACATAATTCTACATAATTAAACAACTACACTACTCAAAAGAATTATCGCATATTCCAAAAAACACCATTATAATGTTTTTGAAATGGTCGACGTAATTCGTCTGTGTAGGTAGAAACAAAAAAAATCAAAATATGCGATAATTCTTTTGAGTAGTGTAGTTATAAAATAATAACACTACTTTGTTGTAAATAATCACAACAAACATGGACTCTTTCTATTTCATCATATTTTATTTGCCTAGGGACCCTCTAGGCACTGTCCAAATTGCGGCGATATTGGTGGAGGCATTCTCGATCTAGAAATTTATCGAAATGACAAAAAACACGAAAACACGCAAATTTTAAATATATGCACGTGCATCAACCTTGATCTCTTTTAACCAGTAAGAGCAGAATGAGACTAACAGCAAGCAGATTATACTGACGGTTTTACGTTTATTTAATTTTTTTTAATTTCAAACAAGAAAAAAATTTAAAAAAAAAAAAAAAAGTTGCATATAGCGTATATCTTTGGGATACGGTGCCCAGTTGTAAAATGTGAGTTTTGCGTTCAAAGCCTTCACAGTCTACCCTCTGTCTATCTTGCTTAGTTAAACGTGCTGAAGTGAAACGAACAGACTTTACAACTTAGCACCGTATTAAAAAAAAGCACTATATCCTGGGAACCGCGAAAACAGGGGGGTCGATTTTTTTAACTCGGGACCAATGGATTCAGGACCAAATAAACTGTGGTTCAATATGTCGGGTAACGTGTCTTAAAAGTCCCTAGCAGGTCCCTAGCTACATTTCTAGAAAGTAGTTTTCCAAAAAAAAATATAATTTAACTGTAATATTTACTTAAAATGCACTTAAAAGTTTATGAGCAGTACTCACGTATAAACACTCTATTAAGCATTAACTACACAAACAAGGTAATTAACTCTGTACTGATATAAAACTTATAAATGAAATCCCGACAGGATGTTAATGTAGATTCTCTCACTGATAAGAAAGCGATATACTGTAACGGTGATTAGAGAAATGTATTCAGTGATACTAAAATGAGGTGGTGAATCGTAATTTTATTTGTACTGATAGTATTTGGCATACTTGTAAAAAGAGCGCGTCATTTATCAAGAGTCAACAATTTCCTGTTACACAACAGAATCGAAAGTAGACCGCGGTGTAAACCGCACCAGAAAACATTCATCACCAACCATAAAAACAATAATTTAAACGACTACAGGAGTCATGTTCCAATCTTTAAAACGGAACCTGGTGTTGCTACCACATGGCTTTATCAAATGTACTTTCTATGTAACTATAATCGCAATAATTTATTTAAATTAAATAAACAAATGAACGAATAAAAATATATATAAAGTAAACCAATTTAAAAGTTACTATTAAAAATTAAAATGAAAAATTAAACGAATTAAAATAAATATCAAATAGAAAATAAATGCAGTGTGTAATTTAATACACTTTAAATAGTAAGACCTCGGTAACTTTTTTATTTTTTGGTGGATTTAAAAAAACTTTTTCATATGTGAAGCTTGTGAAGCTTTGTTGAATGAGTACTGTATACTATCAAAAATCAAGGCAAAACTTGAAAAAATATATTAGGGATTTTGTTTTCGAAAAATTAAGAAAAGTATCATCGGAATGACCTCAAACCCCCCAATCCCAAATATGTTATTTCAATTTTTTGCAAAACTGTTTGATCACAGTAGGCTATTTATTTACTAAAGCTAAAATGTACTTTACTAATTTAACAAAACTTTACAAGCTTCACACAAGGAAACATTTTTTTTAATCCACCTAAAAGTAAAAAAAGGTACTGAGGTGTTACCATTTCAAGTGAAACACACTGTATATAAAGAATGATGGACAAGATACATTCAATGCAGAAAGAGAATAACTGAATAAAAGAAGATGAGCTCGATTACAAAAGAGCAAATAAAATAGAAGAAGACGCTATTCGAGAAAATCCGAAATTTTGTGATATCATTTTTATGTTTTTCTAAAGTTATTTGAACAGGTATAAAAAAACAAAAGGCACTTTCTCATTGCCACCCTTTTAGCTCTACTCTTGTAGACAATTTATAAATGCTGTCTTAGCATTTATAAATTTTCAGTACAATGTTTCGTTTCGAAGAAACCATCATCCACTTTATATTTTTGTATGGCCGGTAAATAAAGTACACCCTGTATTAAATATGTAACTTTTCCAATTACGAATACAACGATTTATATCACAGTATGGTTTCTCATGTTTTTATTCAGAAAACAGTTTGTTAATACATTTCGAACATTTTGGTGTAGTAGGCGTTGAAATGAGCGACGAAGACAAAATTTATGACCTAACTTGAAGATTTCAAGATAATTAAATTAACACAACAGTTCTCATAATACCACAGTAAAAACATAAAAAAGTGTGGTTCTAAATAACTATAATGTTTCAATGTTTAACAACTATTCTTGCTAAATTGTTTTTAGTTACTATATTGGTACCTATTCTGGGCTAAAATTGCGTAATAATTGTTGTCTTCTTCGTCATTAAATGTACAAAATAATTCGCGTGCCACAGTTAAAAAATAATAAGTGTGGTTCTAAGTAACTATTATGTTTCGATGTTTAACAACTATTCTTGCTAAATTATTTTTGTTACTGTTTTGGTACATATTCTGGGTTCAAATTAGATAATATTTTGTTTCTTCATCGTCTTCATTTCAATGACTACTACAAGAAAATGTTCGACATGTGTTAACAAGCCTTTTTTTGAATAAAAACATGAGAAACCATAAGGTAATATAAATAGTTGAATTCGTAAATAATTGTTGTCTTTGTCGCCATTAAATAAACAGAACAATCATATTACAGCAAAAAAATATATAAGTGTGGTTCTAAGTAACTATTATGTTTCAATGTTTAACAACTATTCTTGCTAAATTATTTTTAGTTACTATTTTGGTATCTATTCTGGGTTAAAATTAGATAATATTTTGTTTCTTCATCGTCATCATTTCAATGACCACTACAAGAAAATGTTCGACATGTGTTAACAAGCCTTTTTCTGAATAAAAACATGAGAAACCAAATTGTGATATAAATAGTTGAATTCGTAATAGGAAATGCTATCTAATACAGGGTGTACATTTACACAGGGTGTACGGGCCATATAAAAAAATAAAGTTGATGATGGTTTCTTCGAAACGAAACGGTGTACTCAAAATTTATAAATGCTGTCTTTTAGAGCTAAAGATATGGCAATAAGAAAGTGTCTTTGGTTTTCTTATATCTTTCCAAATAACTTAAGAAAAAAATAAAAACGAAATCGCAAGATTTCTGATTTTGTCGAATATCTCCGGAAGTAAGCGGATTTTTGTTGTTTTCTAACAGAATATTACTGACCACTAAATTGCGCAACTTGTTTGTAATTTAACTGCCTTTGTAACTTTTACGGTTTCCGAGATCCCCATGCTATTGATCCTTATCTTGGACACCCTGTATAAAGAATGAAGGACAAGATACATTCAATGCAGATAGAGAATAACCGAATAAAATAAGCCGAAACTTAATTACAAATAAGGAAACAAAATAGAAAAAGACGGCGAAAATTTGCAATAAGGAAAGGAGGAGTTCAACGAGAAATAAAATCAATGAAGAAAGAAAGTACTCGAAAAAAAGAAAAGACGAAATATTCGAAGAAAACATAAATAGGTGGAGAGGGGGCGAAAACAAGGAAGAAAGAGAGATCAGAATTCGAAGTGAGGAAAAAGTGAAGAACAAAATATGTTGACGTCAAACACGGGGAGAATAATACAATATAAGACAAATCAAACGCAATGGAAGAAAAAACTAAATAGAAGTAGGCATAGCGCTTAAATGACGACCAGAAAGCAAATCGGAGAAGAAAGTGAAGAAGGATCACCTCATCAAATGAAGAGGTATGTCGAGAACGAAAATGATAAAGAAGAGAAGAAGAGGCAACAAAAAGATATATCCAGAAAATAACATCCATGAAGAGAGTAAATGCCAAATACAAGGAGAAGTCTTCGAAAACAACTGAAAGTCTTACGAATAAGAAAACAATGAGAGAAAACTAAATGTAAGCAGAATACGTAGAAGTACAAAGTTAGCAAGAATGTGAAGCGGCGGAGAAAGTGAGAAAGGAAACTGCTAAGGTAACGTTACGAGAAGGAGAAGGTAAATCGGAGAAGAAAGAGATGAAGGATCACCTCATCAAATGAAGAAGTAATGACGAGAACGAAAATGATAAAGAAGAGAAGAAGAGGCCACAAAATGATATATCTAGGAAATAACATCTATGAAGAGAGTAAATATCAAATAAAGGAGAAGTCTTCGAAAACAACTTAGAGTCTTTCGGATAAGAAAACAATGAGAGAAAACTAAATGTAAGCAGAATACGTAGAAGTACAAACTTAGCAAGATTATGAAGCGGCGGAAAAAGTGAGAAAGGAAAATGCCAAGGTAAAGTTGGAGAAGGAGAAGGAGAAGGCAAATCGGAGAAGAAAGAGATGAAGGATCACCTCATCAAATGAAGAGGTAATGACGAGAACGAAAATGATAAAGAAGAGAAGAAGAGGCAACAAAAATATATATCCAGAAAATAACATCCATGAAGAGAGTAAATGCCATATACAAGGAGAACTCTTCGAAAACAAACAACTGAAAGTCTTTCGAATGAGAAAACAATGAGAGAAAACTAAATGTAAGCAGAATACGTAGAAGTACAAAGTTAGCAAGAAGGTGAAGCGGCAGAGGAAATGAGAAAGGAAAATGCCAAGGTTACGTTAGGAGAAAGAGAAGGCTATGCGATTAAAAAACAAATGACAAACGAAGAAGAATAATACTATGTAGAACAATAAAGACGAAAAATTAAAAACAACCGTTGAAAGAGTACATTATTCTCAGAGCTTTGTGAAAAAGTATTTTTATAATATCACTGTATAACAAAATGAAACTTTTTTGTGTAACAGGAGGTTTGATAGGAGATTGTGTTTATACTTTTCATGTAGAATCCAAAAATGTTTTCAGTTTTGGCGTACCACCCAAGGCTTGTAAGTAATACACACGCAAAGTTTCAGAAAAAAATCGTATATTTGACATTACTATAAAAAAAATTCGAACACATTTTTTTATAACTTTTTGGTTGGATTTGATCTGAGTAACATCTATCGTCCGTATTTAGTATGAATGGACTACCATATGCCAACTCCTCTTGTCCAAGTAGCGAACATCCCCATTTTAGAAAATTTCAGTCACTGCTGTACAAAATTTAAAAAAATGTCAAAAAAGGTTTAATATGCTACTCTAACCGTATTAGGCATGCATAATTCAAATATGTTATGAAACATGGGGAAAGGCGAAGAAGGAAATAAAATAGGAGGATAAAACTGTGGAGAGGTGCAGTATATGGTAAAGAAAAAGAAGGAGAATTCTATGAAGAGGGCATTTATAGCATTCATGTTTCGTCTTCTTCGTCTTCGCCCTCTTCTTCTTCTTCTTCTTCTTCTTCTTCTTCTTCTTCCACTGGCTCTACAACCATGTGTGGGTCTTGGCCTGCTCTTCCACGCGCTTCCACTCTTCTCTATCCTCCAAAAGTCTTCTCCACTCTGTCGAATTCATGGTCCTTAAGTCGTCTATCACTTCGTCTTTCCATCTCTTTCTTGGTCTTCCTTTCAGTCTTGTGTTTGTGACTTACTATGTCATTTTTTAAACCGTATCTATAGTAGAAATTGAAATTTTATTTCAAATTGGGTTTATTGCAGTTATGGGTTGTAAATTGTGAATTAAGCTCCGAAGAAACCGGAAGAGCGTGGTTGTCCAGGACCGTCATCAAATCATTTTGTATTTAAGAAAAGATGTTTACTTATATGATTTCAATTACAAGTAAAGATAAAAACCAAATAGATGAATAGTTGATAAAAACAGTGAAAATAGAGGTAGTGGAATCTGTACTTGCTTCCTATTTTAATGTGGATGAATGTTTGGGACCAGATTTTCCATTTCTTTGTGGTTTCTTGAAGTGTGTTTTATGGCTTCTGTCGTACGTATTCCGGTTCGTTGAATAATGCTGCTTAACCACAACATCTTTTTCCTGCCTCATTCCAAGGAGTAGATGAAGAAGACACAACAAACAACAATGAAAGAGAAGGTGAATAAAATCCAATTAACAAAGGAAGACAAGAAGTTTTAATTATAAGCAGATGCATATGAAACGGCTGTCGCAGAGGGGGTGAGAATACTGGGAGGAAGTGGAAATCAAAGAGATGCGATTAGCAAATAATTTTGGGACGCGTTAGAGGATCGATAGGAACAAATGGGTGGATATTTATTTTTTACCTTCAGCGGAACTGGGCGTTCATCCAGTGCCATAAATAACCAGAAAAAAGCGTTTCATCATCGCACGTCCTGACATAATACTAATAATCCCAAATCCTCTAAACTTTTACAGTTACGTAAATTACTGGCGAGGCACAAGGCCGACAGTGCCTCGCATGGGCGAGAAGGAGACGGAACGGAGCTCGTTGCTAAACAGCCGCTCCCATCGACGATTCCCGCCCGTCCACAGCGCGTTTTGGAAAGCCAAAAGGCACTGCCGGCTCCTTTCGCAACAGCACAGCTCAGACAGGAAGTGCGAAATTGCGAAACGGCCGTCAATGGGAGAGGATCGTAAACGTGTGCACACATAATTGTGAACTAGCTCAAATTCCGGTCGTGCATTAAAATATGAAGGTCGGGCGCGGCGAAGGTTACATCAAAAAAGTGAATGAATTTTTTTGTGGAAGGGAAAAACAATGACTCCGGTGTTTACGTCAGTCATTAAGAAAATAGAGCCGTCGTGCATTCTAAATATGCAGATGAATGAAACATTCCGCATACGATAACATAGTCCACGTGTGGGCATGTTACGTGCTGTATTTTTCCATTATTGCGTTGTTACATTTTCATTGAAACGGCAAGGAAAATGCTACGTGCTGGGAAATGAATTCACAAGTTCCGTTGCTGGTTTGCGTGTCTGCATGCCAGAATTCGATTCTTATCCAAAATCATTTACATAGAAATACGTGCTTTGTTTTATGACGAAATTTTACTTCACATTTACATTTCGTACCCCATTTCATATATTGAACAAAATAAGGATGCGAGTTTACGACTGTAAGTATATCTACTTTCCTTTGCCTGATCGATGATCCTGTAGTATCTGAACTCAGCAAAACAAAAGCAAAACAAAATTTGCTAAGGAACACAAAGGTACATTGTACAACCACATATAAAACTTTTTTTCAATGCAATTGTGAATATCCACAAAAATTACAAATGTGCATTTATTTTCAGTTTCATAATTCAATCTCATTGCATAAATAAATCTCTATATTCAAAATTTTGAAAGGAAAGAGGATCTGGAGAATCTGGAAACTCTGGAAAATGAAAAAAAAATCGAGTACCCCACAAAGTATTATAAAAGGTAACTGACTAGTTGAACGACGATATATCTCGAAGCAGAACAAAAAAACAAAAACAAAAAAAAAGCAAGTGAAAAATGAAAAATACGTTTATTGTATTCACACCCACAATAAAATACGTTACAAGCATTTAACACTGAAAATGCAATATATTTATGTATTCGTATAACACGAGAGAAACCAAGGTCAGAGATAAATAATATTTATTCAGAATAGCTTTTCAGATAACCATCAATTGAATAATAAGATCTATTCAGTAGTAGAGCTTTGATTTATTTTAGAAAAGCAATCACAAAAATCAAGAATTTGCAACTGAGTGTAAACAGTGCCGGATAAAAGAGTTTGTCATTAATTTTTATAGGTTGAAAATCAATATCCACCGTTAGCTCACTTTTCGATCGCTAAAACTGCTAGTAAATTCAGCCCGTCTTCTCCCATAGAGGATCGTAGATATGATTTTATACGTTTTAACACTGAAAACGAACGTTCAGCCGAAAAACACTAGCTACCATAGAAACAAATATACGAAGTGCGATGTCAACGTTCGAAAATAGAGTTTGTAAATTTATTGTTCGCATTGATGATAATAAGTCTATCACTGAAAAATTTTCATGTAAGTAATATCATTTTAGTAGCTCAGAAAAATGTATACATTCTGTTGTAAAAGTTATATCTAAATCGTTTTTATAATCATTAAGAAGGTTGAGACCTTTACTTTGTGGTAATCCATATTAAATTTAGAATAAAATTATTCTAATTTATATTCTATTCTATTCTATTTCTATTCTGTTCTAATTATTCTCGTGTTTATAATATTCTTGTAAATAATTAGCCTTTTGGATTAATGTTTCTTGTGAACAATTTTTCATTGAAAAAAAAGACACTACAAGACCAACAGAGCGGGGAAGGACAAAATAAAACAACACACCTACACCATTGTGGTAGAAGAATATATAACTTGAAAAGTACCAATGTGAATGATATTGACAACCTAACTTTTTTTATACTTTTACTATTATTTTGATAATAGAAAAACAAGTTTCAGTTGAAAATGACCATTCACGAATAATATACAAAGAAAAAAAAACAATTAATGATGAGTAGGGCATCCAAATTGGACATTCTGTATTTTTGAACTACATATTTTTAAAACATATTTTGATTTTTTTATTAAAGATCTATAAAACTATTTTTGTTGTCATGCGACTGATGGTCTGAATGGGCTTAAAAATTTTGGAAGCTGTTAATTTTGAGCCTTATTTTTTAGGGTATATTTTTGCATATTTTAGCATATCTTTCAGAAAAAAAATACTATTCTGGTGCAAAGTTCGCTGTATTATTATATTGTTTGTTCCATAATAGATAATACACTCAGATGCAAAAAACGGGTCATTGGGTAATAACCCAAAAGAAACAAAGGTTTGGTTTGCAAAAGAACCATTTATTTTAAATTTTGATGTTAGTATAGTCCTTAGAATTAAATTTTTAGTGTTTTACAATCAAAGAGACCGTCAGGATGTAGAAAGAAGCAACATATGGTACTTATTATTTATTTGATGAACATTAATAAGCCAAAACGATAATGTACGTATACACGAAAGAAAATGCATTTCTGCAAAATAAACTTAACATAGATTAATAATGAAACTGACAGTTAATCGAAAACAAACAAGTCAAAACCCAGTAGCCACCTTGATCCTCTGTGCATAATGCCGAATGAGCAATAGGTAGTGAAGAACGTATAGCTTTAAATGTTATTTTCGTTTATTAAATAAACTGATAAGTATCATATGTTTTTTTTTTCTTCATCCTGATGGTCTCTTTGATTGTAAAACAATAAAACTTTCATTCTAAGGACAATACCAACATGAACTATTAAAAAATGGGTTTTGTCCAAACAGCGCCCAATGACCCGTTTTTTTGCATCTGAGTGTATATTTAAATAATAGTTTCAATATTTTTAGCAATTTTTCTAGAAATAAATATATAATCTAGGAAATTTTCGGCATTATTTAAATCTATAATGCAATTTTAATTATAACTTAATTCTAAAATAAATGGTTTATTAATATTACCAAATGCAAAACTTTTTGAAGTTTGGAGTTTTCTGAAAATTTAAGCACAATTTTGAAACTTTCGTACTTTTATAATAGAGTTTTTAAAAACATGTAAACAATTAAATATTCGCAAAGTGTTACATTGCATTGGTACATTGATATTGTGTTTCTGAACCTTCTAATACTCGTACTTTTGATATTTTGATTACACATCCAGAACTTTTGAACTACTTTCACTGCATATTTTGCAAATTTTCATTAAATATCCATAAAACTCTTTGGGAATTTCTGATTCTATATTTATGTTTATATTTTGATATTGCGATTAATTTTAAGTAAATATTCAGATCTATTTTTAAATATTTCAAACCTTGGTGCAAATTGCTCTTTTTCTATTACTAAAATATTTTGAAGTACATATTAAATATTAAGTAAAATTACAAAAAAAAAAAATCATTAAAATTGTTGATTTCTTTATTAATAATATCATAAATAATTGAACATTTTTAATTTCAACAAAAACTTTAGGCATTGCAGGAGTTTTTGAAAATTAACGACAGAATAAACATAATAATTATTATTAAATAATAATATTTTTTAATAACAATAAAAATTGTTGAAAAGTTTTGTTCATCAAATTTATATACAGGGTCCGTCATTTCACCTCCCGTCTTCTATAGCTCAGTTACTAATTGAGTTAGGATTTTGATATTTTGCAAACTTTACTTGCATTTTGGGTCGTATTTCAGGAAAATATTTTTGATTATATTTGTCCCAAAAAAGTCTGACGTCATGATGATGTATATTTTTAAATTGCATGGTATATTTTTTGTTGCTTATTTGGGTGCCCTTTATGGATGCCTACATACCCATAAATTTTTATTAAAATTGGTTCAGTGATGTTAGCACAAAAAAATAAAAACTGATAAAAATCAGTTTTGCACCATTGGTTAAGAAAATTAATACGAGATAATAATATGCCTTCCTAATAAAACTATACAAGGTACTCATTAAAAAAGGTCTGACAGTTGCGTTAACCAAGTTTTATTGATATGCATTATACAGAGTGTCCAAAATTTAGTGTCAAACTTTTCAAACTTTAAAGCACTTTATTTTTCTCATTTTAAATTGGAACCTCTGTATATTTTTATGTCATTCCATGTGGAATTAAGGGGCAAACATTTTTCCTAATTACAACTCTATCGCAATTCCTAATAGTTTAAAAGTTATGCGCAGGAGAGTCGATTTATCAACTATTCCAATAGCCATTTTAATGAATAAAACTCGAAGATGACTTTGAAAAACAATTTATTGACATAACATGTTTTGTAGTTACAATTAATATCTCGAAACTGAGCCAAATTTGTTGAGGATAATTAAAATTTGGTATTTTAGTGTGCTTTGTGTATGCCTCTACGTCTAAAACAAAAGATGCAAGTGCCCGTGTGATTGCCGCGCGCCTAGTTTTTCTGTGGTTGCCTTTCTTTGATACAATCTGAGACAATTCGAGACCACTTGTCGCCTTGTGTTTGATGTGATAGGAATATTAATGTTTGTATTGATTTAATGGTCATACTTTTTTTGAGCTCGGAAATAATAACGAAGAACAAATTTCCTGGGGCCATCCTATTGGCCGGAAAAGGCGACTATTTTCATTTTATTAAATTAATGTCTCCGATAACCGGAAAAATAAAATTGGGAAGACCGAAAAAGAAGCGGGACATATATGTCGAAAATATTATGGAAAGACGAGGAATATCTAACGGCCAAATGAAGAAAAGCACAGGAAACAAGAAGATCTGGAACGTACTAGTACAAGAAATTGAAAAACTACAATATTCTACACCCGAAAGGGTAGAAGAATTATGACTATAATAAAAATATATCATAAAAAATACATACAAAAATACAAAATTTTGATTTTCGTGTTCATGGATTGTTTGTCAGGTAAGCAAAAACGTAATATGCAACAAAGTATAGCAGAATTTGAGGGGCATTCTATACACATCATCAAATTTAACTACCAAACTTCGAGAAAGCACACCCGGCCCTGCCCTGCCCTGCTGGAGGATCGTGCATTCCTATAATTTATGGCCGAAAATTAAATTCGCTCCATTCGTTTTATCGAGACTGACAAGCACATAAAATGCGGCTTGATAAATTGATATCGTTAATACTCGTTTCAGCGCTTTTTTTGCACACTGCAACACTGTTGCGGATTTACTCGGCGAATCGTATTAATACCTACTTAACGTTTTACCATGCTACACGTCATTTAATTGAGGCAACTAAATTTATTATTTTAAGCCATCACAAAACATCTAACGCTTTTAAAATGCAATACTCAATACAATACAATAAATACAATACGAATTAAAATCTTTGGTTATTGGCGGTTATAAATTAGCCATAGCAGTAGAAGGTCGTCGATAAATTGACAAAAAAAAAATCGAATATACCTTCATTGATAATACTACGATTTTACTTACTACGATTACTCGTATTTTAATATATTGTAACATAAAAACATTAAATTATTTCGTATGTCTTACTAATTTTAATCAAATTATGTTTAAACATTTGTATATTATTATTGCACAGAGTACCTACAGGATAATTGTAAGCAATTAAATATTTTCTGTATTGTAGTTGCTCATAATAAATAATAGTGCATCACGAACATTTCAAATAATTTTTATAAAAATAAAAAATAATAGCTCATCAACATAATTATTTTTATTCATGTAGGTACATCGAATACCACAATTGATTTCATTAGCATTAATTATCAGTGTGTAATGAGTGGTTACATGCACGTACACAATCAACAATTAAATAAAGTAATAACGCAATGTCCGCTTTACGTAAACTCGACAACTTAATCGCAGTGCATTATCGGATCACCATAACGTACTCTGTATACTGTTGGCTCAGTGATTACTGGGAAGCCGTTATCACTTTACAACTCCCATCAATGGAGAAGACGCGTTATCTGCCGTTAATTGGACGCTTATCTCCAGTAATTATCGCGATGCGCCATCGAGTCATTGTTTCACTTATCACGGTTTGTGTAATCAACGGATACAGCGAAGTTTTAATCCGGCACATCTGCGGTTGATAAAAGCCAGGAGAAAGGTTTACGATCCTCTACTCAGAACTCCAGATTTTAGTACAAATGTTAAATGGCACGGAATATTGATAACAGTATGGAAACGATACGTGTAACAATGTGTTATACAGTATGTAAATCAGCGTCTGACGGATGCAAAAGGTATAAGAACGAGTGAGATGACAAAAGTCCTTGAATCAGTTCTGCGAATCAGGGTGGCAACGCAATTATTGATTTTGTCTTTTTTCCTCGCCTACAAGTCGCCAAGTATACTTATATAATCTAATGCAAATGATTTTTTTTTATTATAGGTACACTGCTTTTTATTCTTCTTTTCTGGTGTTAGTAATGTTTGACTAAATAATTAAAAACTAATTAAGCAAGCAACTAATTGCGACTAGCAATCTAATTGTTTAAATATTGCTCATTTGCTTTGTAATTAATTATATTGAAATACAATTCCAATAAGCCCCTGGTACCAAGAAGCCGCTGGAAAAGCGATGTAGAAAAGGATCTGGAAGAGATGAAAATCACGGATTGAAAGACGAACGCGAAAGATAGGAAGCTATGGAAAGACATAGACAACTAAGCCATATTCCAATTTGGCTCGTAGTGCTACTAATAATAATAATAAAATTCCATAATATAACAAAGGAAGAAGTGAACAATATTGATAACATTTTATCTCATTTTAGTACGAAAAGAAATACAACAAGAAGGGGTAGAAGACAGATAGGATACAAGAAATGACAGAAAGAAAGCAGATTAAAACATAGAGAATAGAAGACTATAGAAACTAAAACTGATAAAATGACAAAAAGACTAAAGATAGGAAAATAGGACATAGTGTAGTGAAAGAAACATTTACAAATAGTTTTTATTTACAAAAATATATTTAAACTAAAAAAACAACAGAAATTGGAAAGTTTTTGACCCAGCAGTCAAGTTAGTGGAAAGTTGGTAGCATTGCCGATTAAATTTTATAGCCAGGCATAAATGCAGTTTACTGTTGTTACTACGAACACTAGAGGACTAATTTCATATTTTTTGTTAATTTCACGCCTAGCAAATGTTTATTATCGTTTGTATTTTTTCTTTATGTGTGATATGTGATCATCTTTTATCGCGGTTTCCAATATCTTATACAATTTTCTGATTTGTCAATATTTATTTGTACTCACAATTAATATTTTTTATATAGATTTTATGTAACTTATGTGTACCAGTATTTATTGTTGAATCTATCTATACACATACGAGGGTTGTCTGAAAAGTTTCCGACCTCAACCAGAAGATGGCAGCCCTTATTTACATAAGTTGGGGTATATGTTTACGCATGCCTCAGTAGGTCCCACACAAAATTTCAGCCATTTTGGATGCGCAGTTGTTATGTAACAGTCGTTTGAGGGTGTTGATGTGAGTGTTTTTATGAAAATGGACAAAATCGAGTATCGAGTCATCAAATATTTGTTTTTGAAAGGCAATACGCCTACGCAAATCATAGTTGAGATGGATTCTGTATATGGGAACTCTGCACCATCATTTACCACGGTGAAATTTTGGGCAGCTGAATTTAAACATGGCCGTAAGAGCTTGGGAGACGATGAACGTTCGGGACGTCCAAAAAGTGTAACTACCGACGAAAACACCGCCAAAGTTCACCAAATAGTGCTAGACGACCGCCGAATTAAAATGAGAGAGATAGCAGAGGTTATGAACATGTCAAAAGAACGTGTTTGTAACATATTACATCAAAATTTAGACATGAGAAAGCTATCCGCGCGTTGGGTGCCGCGTTTGCTCACGTTAGACCAAAAACGTGTTCGAATGAACATTTCCAACGATCTGTTGGCACAGTTTAGGCGCAATAAATCCGAGTTTTGGCGACGATTAGTTACTGTAGATGAAACTTGGATACACCATTATACGCCCGAATCAAAAATACAGTCCAAACAGTGGACTGCAAAGGGGGAATCGGCTCCAAAAAAAGCAAAAACTGTTTTTTCGGCTGGGAAAGTGATTGCGTCTGTTTTTTGGGATAGTCATGGATTTCTTTTAATTGGAGACTTTTAATAAGGAGACTATGTAGAAAAATAAAAAAAAAACTGAAAAAATGTCTTGTATCTTTGTTAGGTCGGAAACTTTTCAGACCACCCTCGTATGTTACGATAGTCAATTATTTATACGTTACACTGTATACCTCTTCATGACTTGTGTAAACCTATTGGTAGCATTAATAAAGATTATTATTACATACAAAAATTGTTAGTGAATTGCTTGAAAAATAAAAAAGTTACTGCGTTTTTAACTTATCACCAGATAGATTTTTTTCCTGATATTTAGAATATTGTAAAAAATGCATATGTGTGTAACAAGTCACAAAGTTAAAAATATAAAAGTTACAACGTTTTTAAATTTTTCACGCCAGTGGAAATTTCCTTGTCTTTAGAGTTTTGTCAAATTTGCATATATGTTTAGCAAATTGTTAATGTCGTTTACTGCTTTAATTTTTTCTGCTTATTCATGCCGAGTGGAATATAGTTTTTGTTGAATATAGTGAATGAAAAGAGTTGTCTTTAAAAATATGTTTTTTTTTAAATTTATGAATATACTGATTTTTCTGAAGGCATGTGTAATCGGCACTAATGATTTGCTATACCTAGGCAAAAACATTTTCTTTTTCCTAGTCGATTGCTTGACATCAAGTATAGTGAGTCATGAGCTACGAATTATTCTTCATTGCCTTTCCTTCGAAAAAAAGTTTCTTGTAGGTTTTTAATAGTGCTGCTAGTAATGTTATATGTGTATCTGATAGTTCTCAAAACTCTAAACACAAGAAAAAATCTGTTGGATGTAAAGTTTAGTCAAGAAATTTTGAAAGCGGAACTTTATATTTTTGTAGATAATAATTACAATATAATTTTGTGCTAAGAAATTTCGATGGGAATCAAGATGGCCCAAGATGTGGAAAACCAATGCAAATACTGGCGAAAATATCAAGAAAGTAGAGAAATTGGCTCTACCAGATCGACAATTAACAGCCATTTGCATAGTGAACTGGGTCTAAACCTTAGTAGGTACTAAAAACGGTTAGAAAGTACATCACTGAATGCCATTTCTGCAAGATAAATAACATTCTGATTAGCATTAGTAGCTACTAAGCTTTAGTAGATACTAAAATTTCTATAGATAGAAACATTAAGGAAGTACACATTTTTAATTACAAACCATAGATAAACCTTAATATGAGATACCTAAGAGAAATAGGGTCAACTATGCATAGGGACGTAATCTAATGACTGCCACTGTAGTAGTGATGAAACTAGTTTTTAAAATGTTGCATGAAGATTTACGAATTAATTAGGTTTCAGTAGGTTGGATTCCAAATTTGCTTACGCCTTACGGTCCACTTCATTTTAGGAAAATTATGTAAATGCCACGAATGCTTGAATTATAACAATAACAAATATTATTCAAATTACTGAAAATTGGGGAAAAAATATGCAAACTGCGGAAAATTTATTGAAAATAATTTGAAAACCTACGACAGATCAACCGGAAGTCTTTTAAATTGTCAATAATTAATGTTCTAATATATTTAAAACACGTAACAAAAGTGTAATTTAAAAACCGCAGAAAATGAATGCAAATTGCAGAAAAATCAAGTTGCAAATTAATTCCTTATAAACAAAAAATGCAAGAAGTCCCAGAAAAGTTTCTAAATTTTTTGAAACACGCCTATAAATCATTAAAAAATTAACAAACGTGCAGTGAAACTAAAGAAATCTCAAATTGAGAAAATTTTAATTCTAATTTCAAATTATTTCACTTTGGTATCTCATATTAAGGTTTATCTATGGTTTGTAATTAAAAATGTGTACCTCTTTAATGTTTCTTAATCTTTATTTTTTATCGAATTTCGCAACCGGTTTCGATTCCTTATGAAGCCATCTTCAGAGTGTTTTGCGAATTTATATACAAATAAAGATTAAAGAGTAGGTACACCTTTTAATTACAAAATCTCAAATTGTATAAATTCCACAAATTTTATAAAAAAATCAGGAATTGCTGGAAAGTAACCTTTTAATTACAAAATTTAAAATTGTATAGACTCTACAAATTTCATTAAAAAAATCAGGAATTGCTGGAAAGTTTTATGGAAATTTCTAGAATGTGCACTCAAAATATCAATATATCATCCAGCATCCGCTGGATGTGAAGAAATTTCGAACGCTGAACTTGTATATCTATATATTCTGATTTTTCTGAACTGGCGTGCACGTCATCAAAATAATAATCATAATAATGATGGCACAATTTTACAAGGTTGCCAGTTGTCCTGGGTATTTAAAAATGGCTGCAATCAGCTGTTCCGCCCGTGCAATCTTGTGCGACAGTGCGCGGTTCGTATCAAATTCATCGACTTCTCTGCCGTTTATCGTACAGACATCAATCTTGTGGTTATGGTTTACCATCTACAATGGCAAAATATGCATTGTAATAATCAATCAAATGTAACAAGTTAGACGTCAAAGAAGTTTGAAGCATTAGTGAAAAAGATGTGGCATCGTCGCCGAAAAAATATCGCGGATGCCAACATAACATGATTTATTACATGATTGGCAGGCGAAAATTGTGTCCGCTGTTAATACACCGATTACCTATTTATAACCACCGGTGATCAGTCTTATGTAACAAATGATCCTCAGATTAATTTCGATTCTTAAACTATTGTTATGCATATTCTCGAAAACAATCACGTCGGTACGAAAAAACCTCATCGCACAGCTGTTTGATGACGTGCACGCCAGTTTAGAAAAATCAGAGTATAGAAATGACAATTGTATATCCACGTAATGACAATTTTATACTTTTATTCAATTCTGACATTTTAAACTGGCGTGATATACCTCTTAGACATCATAAGCAGTCGTTTATCTTCAAGTGAAATAAAATGTTCTTGATTCTACCAGTGAATTTAAAAATTCATAATTAATGAAGTTTAATTCATTCAAAATAAAAATCATAACATCGATTTGATAGAATACTTGTAACTTCGTGAACACCATCTTTCCCACTGGTTCCGAGGCTTTATTTGGAACCTCTTCTGGTACAAAAACACTGCAATCGGCATTTTAAAATTTTGATTTGACAATAAATATCAGTTTGACTGTTCGCCGACTTGATACTATAAAAATGCAATGTGTAACTTCTAAACGTTTTTCGACAAAATTGAATAAAGTATTGTATAAAACTCGTGAGTGAGATGTTTTTCACTTGAATAAATTACGACCACGAGCCCGTTAGGGCGACAATTTTATTCTCGTGAAACACATCCACTTAACTCACTTGTTATATAAATAACTATTATCATTGCATTGTGGCTTAAATGAATAAAGTATCTATCTATCTATCTATCTATCTGTCTGTCTAAATATAAAAATATATTATAGAAAACTCTAAAGATGAGAAAAATTTCAACTTGAAGTTAAGTGGAAAACGTTGTAACTTTGATAAGATAGGATTTTAAGATACCATAGTTATACTTAAATATATGAATTGCATAATTAACTACATGTTTATTTTGTTGTACGTATTACAGATATTACGTAAAATTATCTTAATTTGCGGAAATATATTTGTCAGCTTTTGGAAGAATTACATTTTTATTTATTTATTTATTAAATGTATACATACATATTATTTACATAAACAATCAACAACCAAAACCATGGGACCCACTAATAAGTTCCTGTGACTACGTCCAAAAGAGCACTTGCTTGGGGATTTCTTATCACAAAATGACTGTTTATCATAAATGCCTCTTTGTAAGTGCATGTATGACCATATTTTCTGTAGATTTCAAAAGCGGGACGAAATTTTGGATTCAAACTTGACATTTGAGACTTTATCAATCTAGCTTAGTGACGATTAGTTTTTGAGAGGAAATGACCACACGGAAGTGGGCATTTCCCAATGTACTTTGCACGAAAAAAAAAACACGAAACTTTGGTTTTACAGAGAAATATAGTTATAAATATATTATTTTGTGTCATTCAAAAACTAATCAGCGTATTGAAAATAACATTTATATAACGTATACATAATATTTCTAAAATAAATGATAGAGAATGGAAACTTTGTAGCAATGAGCATATTTTCTGTATATGACCAGATTTTTCCATATCTTGAAAATTGAAAATTTTACAGTAAGGCAGAAGTAACAGACTTTTTTTATAAAAATGTAATCTTTGACATTTCAATAGAATTAAATTATTGGCAGTTTACCATTGTAATTTTGATAGTAATAATTGTAATTTTTACAGCAATAATTGCAAATTAGACAATAAAAATTGCTATTTTCACGGTAACAATTGCTATTTTCACAGGAATATGTGCAGCTTTAATGATATAATTTAAATTTTGTTATAATGAGAGAACAGCAACAGTAACAGTAACAGACATTTTATTAAAAATGTAAACTTGACATTTTAATAGAATTAAAGTATTGGCAGTTTGTCATTGTAATATTGATAGTAATAATTGTAATTTTGACGCAATAATTGTTAATTTTTCAGTAACAATTGCTATTTTGACAGTAATACGTACAGCTTTGAGGTTATAATGGACATTATGTCGTATTGAAAATAGTCGAAAATTTAAGAAAAAGTAATAACTGAAACTTTGCCAAAAATTAAAATTTGCCAGTAATCTTTAAATTTGCAATGAATAGTTTGACGAGTAATCAATGCAATTTTGAAATAAATAATTTAATTGTTTACAGTAATTCTTCAATAGGAATTAGGACAATAATTGCTATTTTGACAGTTATAAGTCAATATTTGATGGTCATAATTGAAATTTTATCATTAAACATAGAACATTGGTTTTGAATTCAAGAAAAAATAACTCAAATTTTTACTCATGAAGGAAAATTACGAAAACCTCAGAGTACTTTTAGAGAAACTAAACTACTCCGCTCATGGATGGATGATATGTGGTGACTTGAAAATAACATGCAAGCTTCTTCGCCAGCAAAGTGGTTTTACTAAATTCCCTTGTTTCCTATGTGAATGGGATAGTAGGGCACGAGATCAGCATTGGTCTAGAAAGTATTGGCCTGTAAGAAAATCATTAAAACCAGGATAAAAAAATGCTTAAAAAAACTGGGATGTTTAATGAGCCTCAAAGTTCACTTTTTAAACAGTGATTTACAATTGTTTCCAGACAATTTAGGTGATGTAAGTGAAGAACAAAGTGAGCGTTTTCATCAAGATTTAAAAGTGATGGAAAAACGTTATCAGGGATGCTGGAACACCAACAGGATGAGAGATGGGGTGACTGTTGGTCACTTCACCGAGAGAGTCAGCAATCAGCGCATTGAAGAAAAAGCTATATCAGGAGCTTTAAAGAAAAGAGACAACGAAATAATACATCAATGGACATGTAAAACCTTTGAAGAATGTAATGTCAAGAATATAAAGTCATATTAATATAAAGTTCTGTTGGTATTTTAAAAGTCGTTCACTTTTAATATTTCTAGCATATTTAACATATTTTCCCATATCTTACTAGATCAAATTGTGTCTAAACTATGGGTGATGGAAACGAACAGAGTTCAGATACGGATTTAGCACCCAAAAAACTATAAAAATCAGTTACCAAGATTTAAAAAGTTTTTTGAAACCTTTTTTTTTGTTGGCCTGTGTTATTGATTAAAAAACATTTATTCCAACCCTGCTTTCAATGCTTTAATTCTATCGAAATGTTGACGATAATTTCTTTTATTATATATTAAGAGGAATACCTGGTATGATACAAAATATGATCATTATAATTTTAACAGTAATCATGGCAATATTGGCAGTAATCACTGCAATTTTGGCAGTAATATTTACAAATTTGACAGTAATAAGTGCAGCGTTAAATTCATTTGTAAATGTGTTACTAATCTAAATTTTATATTAATTGCGAGGGTTCCTTTAGAAATACCACAAGTCAGAACGGTTCCGAAGGCATTGAAAGGTTGAAGAACCCTGATCTGAAGATTTCTCGAACACATCCTGCAGTAAAGATTTAGGGATGAAGCAATTGTTACTGCAACGTATTGACTTACTCATTGACTTAATTCATGTATCAAGGACATGTAATTTGGCTGTTTATTATGATGCTCGTTTGGTTATTTTTGGGTGGGGTTAATGGAGAGGAAAAGGGAAAGTCCTGGAGGAAATTGGCAGCTATGTCAGGAGGTTGTTGTAACATGGGGACCATCCGGCGGATGAAATTGGCGTTTTAGGATGGAGGAAATTGTCGCGTGTAAAATTTATCGCAGCCAAGCAAAAATGTAACGAGCGGAGGAGAGAACGGACTGGCCGCCGCTGGACGTAGAGAGAGACGATGAAGAGGAGAGCGAGAGCTGGTCCGGAGATGGATGCTGCGGGGGGTCCGGCGCAGGGGGAGGCACAAAAGTCGAAGAAGTGGAGTGTAAGAAGGCGAGTGGACAAACCTATTTCCGCTGACCGCTACTGTACACACACACACATATACACACATACAAACAGGCGCATACATGCAAACGTCCAGAGACAGAGACACATACACATATACATACAGTCGCGCGCACAGCACACAGCAGCTGAGTAAAGTTGGTTTACAATTGAGTGTCCCCCTCAAGCCCCCTGGACCCTCGGCCCGCCCGCGACCCGATGCACTGCTAAACAACAGGCATGCTGTGTCCGACCTTCCAGAGGCCGTGGTACACTCGGGGCCATAATCCGAGCGGTCGACCTGCGTCTCTGACACTGACTGTACGAAATACACCATGGAAAACCAAGAATTGTGTGTCCTCACAATGCCAGCCATCGCGTCCGGTCGCACGTTCATCCCACCACGGTGCAACAACCAACAAACACCAAATTTTTGTACCCTAGGTACCTAGGTACCCTAGATAGCATTTGCACCATAAAGCATGCAGCGAGTTTACCAATTAACAGTATCAAGATCATTTTTATCTTCAAAAATCATCTGATCAATTTTTGGATTTGATGTAAAATACTATAAGGCAAAACCCACAAAATATTGCAAAAATTTGCAGGTCGTTGGAATAATCCAAGACTATTTTAGAAGAAAATAAAAAACTGTCCCATACACGACGGGATATTTTTATATTATCTACCTCGCCATGAAGGAAACAAGTTTGGTTTAGATTAAAAGACTTTTATTGCTTCTAAGAGGCCCTACCTAACAAACAAATTAATATGAACTGGAGCATAGAAGCGTGATCAGTTCTTGACAAAGGAAGGAAATGGACCCAATGATATCATCAAAGGATGATTCAGGTGTATGAAGAAGATATGCAGTTATGTTTTAGAATAAATTTTGATCTAAGCAATTTCAATGGATATCAAAATAACCCCAAATGTGGAACGCCGATTGAAGCAAGGACCGGCAAAAAAATAAAACAAGTTGAGGAATAACAGATCGAAGAAAGCGGGTTTTAATGATTGCCACTGAAGTGGGGATTCAGAAGCTTGTTTTAAAAATATTGCATGAAGATTTAGGAATGAATAAGGTGACGTTGGATTCCAAGACTGCTTATTCCTTATTGCTTACTAAATTGGGAAAACGTGCATATACCTAGAATCGCAGAAATATAATAAATATGTTTCAAATTTCTGAAAATTGGAGAAAAATTATGTAAACTGCGGAAAATTTATTGAAAATATTGCATTTTGATAGTAGAAAGTCTACAAGTACACCAGTAGTTTCTGAATTTGTCATTAATATATTTTTTAATATACTTACCTAAAACTATCAACGACAATGTAGCTTAATTAAAAAAATTGAAAAACGCAGAAAATTAATGAAACGTGCCTGAAAAAAACACACATGTGCAGTTTAAAGAAATAAAAACTCTAGAAGTGACTATTTATTTTGAAGTTTACTACAATGTTTGCAATTTCTGGGCAGTCAGTTACTTTTGATACCTTGATTAAAATTATCGACTTTTAAAACTCTATTTTGATTGAACTTTCTAGAAATTTCCATAAAACTTTATAGCAATTCAAGAAATATTTTAAAAATTTGTTGTTACATGTATATTTTCAAAATATAATGATTTTTTCTGCAATTTTCTCGTGTTTTGATTTCTTTAAACAGCACGTTTGTGTTTTTTTCAGGCATGTTTCAGAAAATTTAGAAACTTTTCTGAAACCTCTTGAATTTTGTGCAATTTGCATTCATTTTCTACATTTTTTATAACTTTTAATTAAATAGTCGTTGATAGTATTAGATAAGTATATTAAAAAATTAATAAGTGACATTTGATAATGTGATAATAACAATGTTAAAAGTTGTTTATATACATTTTATAATGTGGTATTAACAGAGTTAAAAGTTGTTAATATTACCTTTGATAATGTGATATTAAGCAAGTTAAACCATATTAACAACTTTTAACTTTGTTAATATCACTTTATCAAATGTATATAAACAAGTTTTAACATTGTTATTATCACATTATCAAATGTGATATCAAAGTTAAAAGTGTTCTTTCTTTTAAATATTAAGTATGTATCACCATTGCCATCACGAAGTGAAATCTTCTAACATTAACCAATGAATCAGATTTGTTGTAAGTTACGTGCAATTAGAGGAATATTCTGAAGCTATTTTTAGAGAGATTTTATATATTTTTTCGTAATTTGCAACATTGGTTGTATAATGTTCGCTATTTCTGAATTTGTGCTTTAGTTGTTTTAGTTGTATCGTATTTTATTAAGTTAACCAGAGTTTTAAATAAAGAACACTTTTAACTTTGATATCACATTTGATAATGTGATAATAACAATGTTAAAACTTGTTTATATACATTTGATAAAGTGATATTAACAAAGTTAAAAGTTGTTAATATTACATTTGATAATGTGATATTAACAAAGTTGTTTTTTTTTCTTTTTTAAATATTAACTATGTATCACGAAGTGAAAGCCTGTAACATTAACCGATTAATCAGATTTGTGAACGTTTCGTGCAATTAGAGGAATATTCTGAAGCTATGTCTAGAGATGTTTTGTATACTTTTTCACAATTTGCAACATTGGTATTAAAATGTTCGCTATTTCTGAACATTCTGATAGTTTTATCATCAATGATAATATGCTGGATATAGTTTGCAAACTTTCAATCAATTTTCAATTAAACATTTTGACGATTTCTACAACCTTTACTAAATGTAGAGTCATTTGAATCACTTCACTACATCACTTGATTGAATTCATCACATTTTATTAAGAATGCTGTAAGTTTGGTACATTATTTGTGATATTTTTATTGAGTTTTCTGCAATTTTCAAGTGTTTTCGATTTTACTTCTAACAACCTTTAACATTGTTATTATCATATTATCAAATGTGATATTAACTAAGTTTAAAGTGTTCTTTATTTAAAAATCTGGTTAACTTAAAAAAAAATACAATCAAACTAAAGAAACTAAAACACTAATTCAGAAATAGCGAACATTATACAACCAATGTTGCAAATTACGAATAAGTATACAAAATCTCGATAAAAATAGCTTCAGAATATTCCTCTAACTTCACGAAACGTACACAAATCCGATAAATTGATTAATGATAGAGGCTTTGACTTCGTGATACATAGTTAATATTTAAAAATAGAAAATCACATTATCAAATGTTATATTAAAAACTTTTACCTTTGTTAATATCACATTATCAAATTTATATAAACAACTTTTAAAAGTTTTCTTTATTTAAAAATCTGGTTAAAAACTTTAAAAAATACAATCAAACTAAAAAAAACTAAAGATCTAAACAACTCTAGATTTACAAATATTAAGTCAAACATTATTTTTATTAAAATGTACTTATTATTTATCACATGGTAAATAAATAATCCCGAAAATTTGGATCGTATAAAATTTTAAATTAAAGGTGCTAAAAATTTTGGAACAAATATAGAAACTAATTTTATTTTGTTAGCGAAAAATTGAAGACCAAAGAACTAAATCCAGATGTAATATTTTGAAAATGTAAATTACAAAATATTCTAAATGGAAAATTCAAGTTATGTAAGCATTTGTAATAAGTGGTGAATTTTCAAATTTTGACAAATCGTCTGCTACGTTTGATTAATTAAAAAAAAAATTAGTAATTTCAATGTATTTTCAAAATTTTGCAAAATAATCACCATCTATTTGAAATTTTGAAAAAATAAGTTACAAAATAATTATATGGATCCTAATCTGAGTCAATTTGAATTGATGTAAAACGGTATATGCAACTATCACAGGTAAACAATTTAGATTCACTAATGTGAAATCATAAACTGCAAATTTATTACATCAAGTTACAAAATGTTCCAGAGAGATGATTGATTTGTGTAATTTGCAAATTGATCTAAAGAGTCTCTAAAGATCTAAATTTTGATCTAATATTTTGAAAATGTAAATTACAAAACATTCTTCTTTGGCAAATGCAAGTTATCAAACATTCCAAATAAGTGGCTAACACTCAAACCTTGACAAACTGTGAGTAGCTACGTTTGGAAAATTACAAGAATTAAAATAGTAATTTCAATGTGTTTTCAATGCTGAAATTTTGCAAAATAATCGCCAGTTATTTGAAATTTTGAAAATATAAGTTCCAAATGTTCTAGATTGATGACGGATTTGTGAAATTTGCAAAATAATCGATACGTCTACAAATTTCTGGAAAATACAGGACATTAAACATTCCAAATAGCTGATTAAAACTCAAATTTTGAAAAATGATAGAAAAAATAAAAGTACTAGGACTTTGCACATGAGTTATGAATATTGAAATTTTGCCAAATCATCGCTACATCTATAAAATTTCTGATACAAAAGTCACATAGCGTTCTAGAATAATGAACCTTGTTATGCCTACAGTTTTCTAAATGCAAGTCGTGAACCAACTAAACAAATGATAAATACCCCAAATTCGAAAACATTATCGACATATTTACAAAAAAATTAAACAGTGGATACCAGATCATCAACAAATCCTCTAATTGCGCAAGTAGATCGTCAGATATACAAAATCTTGAAATTACAATCATCGTACATTTGTATTAAGTGACAAACGTTCCAATTGTGCAAAATTACTAGTAAGAATTTTTCAAAACCATCGAGACTCATCCAAGAAAAGTTAAGAGTAGGTAAACAAATTTTGAAAAATTATAAAAAATAAAAGTACTACAACATAGCACATGAGTTATGAATATTGAAATTTTGCTAACTCATCGCTAGATCTATAAAATTTCGAGAATATAAGTCACAAAGCAATTAGAATTATAAAACTTGTTTAGTCTACAGTTGTTTAAATGCAAGACAACCACCTACCAAATAAGTGATAAATGCCCCAAAATCTTATTGTCGAAAAAAATATCGATATATATATATATATATATATATATATATATATATATATATATACAAAATGTTAAAACAGTGGATACCCGATGATCGACGAATCTTCTAATTCTGCAAGTAGTTCTTCAGATTTTACACAATCTTTAAATTAGAAGTCGTCGAACATTTATTGTGAGCGACCAACGTTCGAATTATGCAAACTCATCGCCACGAGTATAAAATCGTAAACAACAAATTACTTAGTTAAGTTATTATTAAGAATTTTTCAAAAATATCGAGACTCGTGTTATCCCAGATAAGTTAAGAGCACTTAAAATTTGAAAATTTTGTCATAAGTTATGAAATAATCATGGAAGCAGATAAAACTATTAAAATTAATAATATTTCTAATATTTATCGTGATCGTGTTGTATGCAAAATCTAATCTGATTAATATTTAGCGCCGTTGATAATTATTATAGATTGCTGGATTAGTACTAAAACAAAATATTTAATAATTAAGGTCGAAAATTTAAGAATATTGTTTAAATTTTTGTAAGAAATATTTGTAAAAAATCAAAATTTAACGGGGTTCCGAATTGAGACAGTAGGAAATCAAATAATTAATAATAATCGATTCTCACCTAGAGCAGTACAACATTTATTAAAATTCTCTTCATTTCTATGGCATAATTTAAGAATTTGGCCAAGATAAGGCCAACAGAGACAGCAATCCATGCCTTAAATAAAACAAAACAAAAATTAATAACATATACTCGTATATTAGCTTTAAAATTATGTTTTTATATAGTTTTTTGCTATTTTGCAAATTTTCTATTTTATATAGTTTTTTACGTTTTACTTTAATAGGATTTCTCTGTTATTTTGGTTTAGGGATTTCTCGATTTATAGTACTAATAGTAATAATAATATTGTATTTACTTATGCCACTAGTACTAACTATTTATATTAATGTCACTACATTGTTATATCACTAAGTGTGATATAACAATCTAACAATGTAAAAATATTTGAATTATTCTATGGCATTATATCTCCTGGCATTTGTAAAAAAATCAAACAATTAGTAAACTAGCTGTGTACTCAGCACACTTCACATTTGCACGTGTAATATTTTACACGTGCAAATGTGAAGTGTGCTGAGTACACAGCTAGTTTACAAATTATTTGATTTTTTTACAAATTTGTAGCTTAAACTATAAATAACATATTATCATATAAGATATGTAGATATGATAGTCAGTTGATGAATATAAAAAAATAACGTCTTAAAGTCATTAAAATGCCTTCTATTTGAAAGTTACTTTTATAGATACGCTGTAACGTACAAAAAGTTTGAAGCTTGGTGGGAACTGCAGTTATGTAATGTCGTTACATAACTACATTACATAACTGTGTGCGTGACAGTTTAGAAAAATTTAACGTTTCATAATGACAGAAATTGATGGAAAATTTGAACACTTTTCAAAACGGATTTAAATAAAGTAACGTACAGTCATGCTCACATGACATGGATGATATCAGAGTAGATTGAACTCTTACTGAAGATAGCTGCTTAATAGTTAAGATGTGCAAGTACAAATAATGTAGGTACAGTCATGCTCACATAAATCTAGTACAAGAAATTAGGTTACAATTGCAATTTTATATGGCAATATCAATATGTTTGTACTAGATTTATGTGAGCATGGCTGTACATGTTACTGCTAACGTGTTTTGGTACGCAATACTCCTGATTGTGTATACAAGTTTTTGCTACATTTTGTACTACAAATAGAAAGTTTTAAGGAATTTAAAGATTCAAGTTTCTAAACAGGTCGATTGGCATTTAGCTCTTAGACAAACTAAATTTGCTCCACAACCCCTAAATCTCAGAATTTTCTGTCGTTGCACCCCCTAACATTTCGACCGTTCCTCAAAAATATCATATTACTGTAAATAAAAATCGACACTATCAAAATATCTCGCCCAGCTCCCTCGCTACATTTTAAACCTGACACACCTCCTGGCGCATCCTCTTCCTCCCCTATTCCAACCAAATACAATTCCATACATATTTCCAACAGCACCCCATACTAATCGTCGTATATCATGTCGTTGCTTGCAAATATTTTTACTTGTGGTCAAGATCAACGAAAAAGTATTAAAATATTCGCAGTGGTGATCAAGTTTAACTATTGCCTTTATTACAGTTCAACAGCACGAATTATAGAGCGGTAATTGGAAGCAGCAAGCTGTAGTTAGATAAATAAATAAATATAAAAAAAAAAAAAAACTAGAATAAATGTGTGAAAAAATGGAAATCTAATAATAATAAATTAAATAATCTATTTGCTTATTCATTCCAAGTAGTAAAATCAGAATTTACAGATTTACATTTTTTTTTTAATTGTGTAGCTGCTACACTGTAGCATATTCTCCATTCACGATGTTATTGCGTCTGGGAGTCTATAAATATCTAGTAAGTATGTTGGTAGTGTTTCGGAAATAACTGTATTCCCCAATGGAACTTTGAAGAACTTTTTTAGGTTAAGTTGTTTTTAATTTGAGGTTATATATTTTAAATAACATTGTTGCCAGATGTAAAGTTTAAATTATTAGAGTGAAAATGGAAGGGCAAAAAATTATAAATCTGATAATGTGGTAGGAAACAAATGTCTAATAGACATCGACACAAAAAAATAATTAACTTCCGTTGCATCGCTGAATCAGTTTGTCCAACATGACAAAAAGAAAACCCAGCCTCGGTTGCAAAAAAGTCGTGAATGTATAATATAATACACATGATTAATGTTTTATTAATAGCTCTCGTCGGAATTAGAAGGCAACGATCTTTGTAATTTCATCATCACCATTAGAATTACCAGAATTTTTACTATATAGCAGAAATGCATATCAACAAAAAAAAAAAAAAATAAGATGTACCATGTGGTAAGTTTTTGCAAAAAAAGCAAATTCTCACCTTTCAATTTCAAACATTTATAGGTGTTATCATACACATGATTAATGTTCTATTAATAGCTCTCGTCGGAATTAGAAGGCAACGATCTTCGTAATTTCATCATCACCATTATAATTACCAGAATATTTACTATATAGCAGAAAGGCATATAAAAAAAATTAAGATGTACCATGTGGTAAGTTTTTGCAAAAAAAATGCAAATTCTCACCTTTCAATTTCAAAAATTTATAGGTGTTATCATACACATGATTAATGTTCTATTAATAGCCCTCGTCGGAATTAGAAGGCAATGATCTTCGTAATCTTCATCATGACCATTAGACTTACAAAAATATCTAGCAACAGGCAGAAATGGGTAGTAACAAAAAAAAAAAAAGATATTCCATGTGGTAAGTAAAAGTTCTTATTGCTAAAAAAAAGCAATTTATAACCTTGCAGTTTAAAAAATGTATAGGTTTTATCGAAACGGAAATAATTACGAACTTTTGTATTGGGTTTGTATTGTGCATGGGACCAGCATCTTCTGGCCATTCTCAAGGAACACCTTTGTGTTATATCGTCGATATATGAATTGACGATTTAATTACATAATGCAAAGGTGTCCCACGAGGTATCAAAACCGTCGTTCTCAACTTATACGTAGATGGAGCCTTTGTTGAAGAACTCTAATGGTATTAATAAAGAAAAAAGCACCTTTTTCACAAAACACATTTATTTTATCTAAATGTACATTTCGATCGCTAGGCGATCATCTTCAGTAGACCTATTACTGTAATATTTCTACTGAAGATGGTCGCCTAGCGATCGAAATGTACATTTAGATAAAATAAATGTGTTTTTTTAAAAAGGTGTTTTTTTCTATATTAATACCAACCTTTCATAAGCTCCAAGATACCACTTAACTCTAATAGTGTTGACACACATACAAATATTGATTATTTCGTAATCAATAGAACTTATACGGAATGGCCAATTGAAGTTCTTATCAGGAAGATCAAAAATAGCACTTCGTTTCTGATGCCAAATACAGACTAGTAAAATACATTGCATTACTTAAACTCCGATCGATTTTTAAAGGTATGAGGCGAATATTTTACATTACCATTACCATTACACACGAGTCAATGGGTGGAAGTCGTCGCGTTGCGTGTTCCTTATTTTTCGCAGAATCGATCATGCGATATCAAAAGCGATGACGTTTCCAGATAATGAGGCACGGAGCTCCAAACATGGGTGAATTATAGGGCGAGGTGTCACGCATCGGATATGGCTTCTTGGCGCGTGTGTGCGGTTTTCTAATTGCACCATTGATGAGTGACTACGCAGATAGTCATTCATTGAATCACGTGTCGATCAATGACAGTCCAATTCTCCTTGACCAATGACACCTACAACAATTTGAAACGCGATTTTGAACTTCAAATTTTTCATGTGATCAATGGCATCTACAAATTTAAACAAGATTTTGATCGTATTTAGGCTTCAGCAAAATCAGGCAATTAGAAAATAGTTTAGAAAATATCAACAAAATTTATTCAATTATCGCAGATAATCATAGTGATGTAATACTGATCATAGATAATGACACCTATAACTGAATAGCTGAGTGGAAGAAGGCTAAAATTCCATATGCTTAAGTTTCAAAACTGTTTACTGGCTAAATTATAAGTTGTATTAAAAAATCCAGTATTAAGTAATTACAGTGTAATGGTGGAGGGGATTAGACTATCCCAATGTTACATTCAAAAGATAAGTTATACAAAACAATAGAAAATGCCAACTCCTTTTTATTTTGGAATTCAATCCATTTTAGTTAGCTCTTCAATTTTTCAACAGATTTTGATGACTTCCACTGCCAATCTTTGATGGCCCAATTATGAGTAAGCTATGACATCTATAATGTTGTTTAGCAAATGCAAGTTATCAAACAGTCGCAAATAAGTGGCGAACACTCAAACCATGACAAATCGTGAATGAAACCTTGTTATGCCTACAGTTTTTTAAATTGTAAATATCTTAATTTCGTAAACATCGTTACAGACAAAAAGTTAAATTAATTTTAATTTTACAAAATTTAGTTTAATACAATACAATACAGTTTTTTAAAGGCAAGTCATCAACCTACCACATAAGTGATGAATACCCCAACATAGAAAATATTACCGATTTATTTACAAAATCTTGACTTTTGAGTTTTGACTTATCAAATTGTGTTTAAAGTTTAAACCTTAGATAGATTCATAGATACGGGGCAGGCCAATTTTTAAGTGTGTGCAGATATGGTATCGGCTGCCCCTCATGACCATCATCATCATCATCATCATCACCTTTAGCAATATAAATCAAAGGCGGCTTTCGGCCGCCCCTATGAAGTACCGCCTTGTGCAATAGCTCCGTGGGCACCTATATTAGACCGGGCCCTTATAGATATTCCATATTTATGTTTTCCATTAGGTTCGAACTATAAACTGTTTCTACTGCAGGTATGCAATAATTATTATGAAAGATTTTGTGTGTGAGTTGTGAGGATGAACACGTAAGCAAAATCG
This sequence comes from Othius punctulatus, assembly GCA_951805005.1. NCBI lineage: Eukaryota > Metazoa > Arthropoda > Insecta > Coleoptera > Staphylinidae > Othius > Othius punctulatus. The sequence goes on from OX638142.1 coordinate 54,726,985, forward strand.
TTTGTATCATCTGCAGATATTAATTTCAGCAGATTCCAGGTTCATCCAATCGTTCCATCTTTAAAGACGTTGCTTGCCTTGATAAATTAGTTCACCCATCTTAAGAATCTAAAAATTGCATTCCTTCTGGTCTCACTCGGTCACGCGAACCCACGCCTCGTCCAATTTAGCGTGCATTGCTGGAATTAAAAATTTCCTTATTACAACATTTTTGCTGGCGAGGAGTGCACACAAGTTAAAAAAAAAAACATAAACGCAAACGAAATCCCGAGGTCAACGACCCGCCTAAGGTGTATCATTCGCGATAGACGTTTTCGAGCATTCTTTGAAGTCGTTCCACAGTGTCCGCTATAAAAAACGATTTTATATACCTCATTTCCTGTTTTAGTGGAATTTAAAAGGACGTGCTGCTCTTTTTTCAACGCGTCCGCGCCACTTAAATCCCGGCCAACTGATCTCGATAAAACGCAAGAACGAGAGAAGGCTGGATTTTAGGAGACATTTGGAGGATCTTTATACAGCCCCCCGAAAGTACTGGAAACTATTTGAAATGCTCGATAAAAAAAAAGCGCGATTTCTAGTGAAATAACGCCAGGAATTGGAGCAGTGAGCTCGAAAAGAAATACCAAAATTAAATAATGTAGTCATAAAACCAGTTCTGATTATGTAAAAAAATATTTTTGTTATCGACTTAAGGCTGTGATCTCAAAATAAAATATTATTCAAATAAAGTACCACAACTCAGCAAATCATGATTATTGCGTGAAAATTTATATGTATTCTTAAAGATCTGAAGCATTGATTGTTGAGCGCTGGACATCAAAGTAAAATAATATTCTAGGAATACTCGCTAATTAGCAAATTGTAATTATTTTCTGCAAATCTGTATTAACAATGCAATGTGCAATAAATGTGATGACTGAACTTACCGCTCTGAATTAGTGTATAAACTATCAAAAGGTAAAGTAAAAGGCTGCAGTAGTATGGCACGGCAATTAAGTAGTAAGGTTACAGTAGTAAGTAATAGCCCGAAAACATGATTTGCTGATATATTGAGGGCCCTTTTAGTTATACTATGTGAAATTAATTACCATCGCCAAGGAGCCAATTACCACCCATAGGAATCTGCCAAATTTCTATGGTTTAGACTTTGAAACCAACCGCACCAAAAATGGAGCTACAGTTTCTAAAAAAATTGTCAAGTTTCAAATTTTGAAAGATGATATTTCGAGAACTGTTGAAGCTACGCTGCTGGGAGGGTGACTTTGCCTACACGTGTAATTTAACAGTACACGGGATCACCAGCTTCAGTTCTTCTTAGGGTATAGCACTTTGATCTTAGAAGACTATTACCGCTTAAACACTCCAGCCTATTGATTTGAACATGTGACCTTTGGTATGAGAAGCAAGTAACTGTCTTAAACAAAAGTTTAAAACTAAATTTTTATGACAGCACAATTTTTTTGAAGTTCAAACATTGGAACCAAATATTTTTTTTATGGCACCGAATATTACAAATGTGCGGCAACTTCCACATTTCTTTGGTTTAGACTTTGAAACCAACCGCACCAAAACTGTAGCATCAGTTTATAAAAAAAGATTTTTCAAGTTTCAAATTTTGAAGGCTGATATTCCGTGAACTGCTGAAGCTAAGAGGCTGGGAAGGTGACTTTTGCCATGAAGAGGGCCTAATTAGTTAAAACATGTGGGACACAATGAAAATCATGAAAATGAATAATTGATTAAAGTAAATTTTAGTAAATAGCGGCCGTTCGACCATCGATGTTCTTTATTATTATTATATATTATTAGTTAATCTCCTAATAATCCTAATAATCCTCTGATAATAGCAGAGGCTATTAACCTCTGCCATGAAACGTCAAATGTCGAAAAACTGCCAAGAACCAAATTTTACATGTCACACATAAATTACCAATTAACGTGGCTTAATCATAAATCTGCTTTACATCCACAAATCGCAACTAGGTCTACTAAAGGACAAAGAACGAGCCTTGTTTCTAGATGGAATGAAAAGGATCAAGTTTTTATATGAAAAAAAAATCAATTAAATATAATATGCCAACTTATGGTCATCATTTTATAGATATTATCGCTGATAATTTTCATCCAAAAACGTAATATTTTTATTTCATTTTGTTGTTATTGGGTTCGAGTTTTGTACCGAGATGGGGAGTTCCTATATGTTTTAATATACTTATACAATGTTGTGGTAGTTATTTTATGGAAAAAAAAATAAACACACTTCATTCAAAAGAATAGTATCATCTGGATTCGAACCGATGGCATTTGGTATGAGACGTAAATGGACTCACGGAAAAATAAGCCCGTATTGAGTTAACGCCACCACGAATTAATAGTTACACGGTAAGCTAATAGCTATGTTTGAAATAAAAAGAGAAATCCTAAATTTCAATTTTGCATAGAAGATTTATACAAGATTGTATAGAAGATTATATTAGAAATGCTTTATTTATGAGATTGCTGCAAACGCCCATTTTTTATTTAAAGAACATCATTTTGCCAAAGCAGGTACAGTCATGCTCACATAAATCTAGTACAAACAAATTGACATTGCTATATAAAATTGCTATTGTAACCTAATTTCTTGTACTAGATTTATGTGAGCATGACTGTACATTGAAATAATGCTAGAAAATCTAACAGAAAAATGCTCATAAGTTAATTAATAGGGGTAGTAAAAGATAAGCACTTATAAATCAGTTAAGGCTACGATGAATCAATTCGTTTCGCGCCATGAATGTAGTACTACTAATGGTTACAGCAACCGTCGCCATAAATCTAATTTCTTTTCAACGTTACAAACTTTTCTCGAAGTCAAGACCTTTACAAAATTCCATAGTTTTCTAAAAATTCTTCATAAAACATCAGAAATGTAGGACAATTATAAAATTTTGCAAATTTCAAAGCTGCAGACCTTTCTCGACTTTTTATTTCATTTTGTGGTTATTGGGTTCAAGTTTTGTACCGAGATGGGTGTTTCCTATATGTTTTAATATACTTATACAATGTTGTAGTAGTTATTTTATAGAAAAAAAAACACTTCATCCAAAAGAATAATTTCATCTGGATTCGAACCGATGGCTTTTGGTATGAGACGTAAATGGACTCACGGAAAAATAAGCCCGTATTGAGTTAACGCCACCACGAATTAATAGTTACACGGTAAACTAATAGGTATGTTTGAAATAAAAAGAGAAGTCCTAAATTTCAATTTTGTATAGAAGATTTATACAAGATTGTATAGAAGATTATATTAGAAATGCTTTATTTATGAGATTGCTGCAAACGCCCATTTTTCATTTAAAGAACATCATTTTGCCAAATTAAGTACAGTCATGCTCACATAAATCTAGTACAAACAAATTGACATTGCTATATAAAATTGCTATTGTAACCTAATTTCTTGTACTAGATTTATGTGAGCATGACTGTGCATTGAAAGAATGCTAGAGAAGCTAAAAGAAAAATGCTGAGAAGTTAATTAATATGGGTAGTAAAAGATAAGTACTTATAAATCAGTTAAGGCTACGATGAATCAATTTTATTCGCGCCCAGAATGTAGTACTACTAATAGTTACAGCAATCGTCGCTTTAAATCTAATTTCTTTTCAACGTTACAAACTTTTCTCCAAGTCAAGAACTTTACAAAATTCCATAGTTTTCTACAAATTCTTAATAAACCATCAGAAATCTAGGACAATTGTAAAATTTTGCAAATTTCAAAGTTGCAGACTTTTCTCGAAGTCAAGTACTTTCCAAAATTCCATGGATTTCTAAAATTATTCACAAAACTTCAGAAATCCAGGGAAATTATAATATTTCCAAAAATGTTAAAACAATCTCCTAAATGGACGCAATATCGAAACTTTTCTCGAAGTCAAGAAATTTACAAATTTATATATTTTTCTAAAAATTCTTCATAAAACTTCATATATCTAGGAAAATTATCAAATTATCCAAATATGTTAAAATGGACGAAATATACCTTTTTTTGGAATCATATTTCAATTTATAACGTATATTTCATTACGTTATACACGGTGGTCACTTTTACGACACCCACCATGAGGATCTATTAAACGAAGATATATACAGAGTTGGTCAAATGAGATGAAAGTTTCGCATTTTTGTGCCTTTCAATATACTGAAACAAAATGCGGGAAATGTAAACCTTTTAACACATTATATACAATTAGATATTTTTAGAACTGTGAAGTATTAGTCGGTTATTTTGACTTGTTTCGGAAAGTTGTCATTATTTCGACTCAAATTCAATTCAACACAAAAATCTATGTAGAGGTGAGTAGGTTTTCACTTCTTCATAGACTCCTTTTAGAAGCCCAAAATTAAAACCCATACTAGAGTCTTTACTTTGTTCCTCGTCAATATGAGCGCTGAATGTTTATCTGTCTATTTGGTTGGCCAAGAGCGCGTTTATTCGCTTCACTGCGGAGCAAAGTCAGCGCAGGAACAGTAAACGTAATTACACCGTCCACAAAAAGTGTCACACAAGAAACACTCTAATGCCTGAAAATGGTGCCCGTAATTTTCCGTGCTGGTCGCTTTTTTCGGGGCATCATCATTTAATGTGATTCGAGCCATATACGTACAAAGAGACAAACGCACAGAAACAGAAACGCTCGGCCGAATCTCGGACTGGAACTTTCACATTTTATTTCGCCCAATTACGTCGACTCCCATTGACAGGCCAGATTTTTGGACGCTGTTTACTCAAAACGATTGCGTTTCACGTCCAGTTCCGTTGCGTTAGGTAAGCGAATCACGATCTTGCCCAATGGCTGGTCACGAAGTTCGCAACGAGGGACAACTATGAGCACAGAGCTTACAATCACTTGCAGAAATAAACAAGTTCTAATTTCAGCCGAAAGTTTGGTTCACCTCAATACTGCTTGAAGTGTTGCAAAATGTGTACAAGATGGGCAATCGATTGCATCCGATTTTCCCAAAAAAAAAAGGATTCGTAAAAAAGGCCAGAATTTTGAATGGTGTTTACTCAAAACGATTGCATTTCACGTTCAGTTCTTTTGTGTTAGGTAAGCGAATCAAGATCTTGCCTAATAGCTGGTCATAAACAGCCCAGGATTTATTCTATGAGGCTATAGCCCAGGGCGGCAAATTTTTGGAAAAATACCAAAGGCACATGTCACAATAAAAAATAAATATACAAATAAATAAATAAATGACGAACAAAAAAAGGCAAATAGAAGAAGTGAAGCATCTAGCTACCTCCTTCAACTTCAAAGATTAGAAACGACTTTTATGTCAATTTTATGCTGAAATACGTTATGTCGATTTAACGTATAAAGTAATAAGCTGCAATAGTCTGAGATCGATCTATCAACCTTATCAGTATACAATGTATAAAAACAAAATTTAATATTTATGAAAATTGAGCACCAATGAAAGCTTACTGAAGTAACTTAGTATGAAGATGAAACGAACAGAAAAATAACGAAAAATCCAGTCAGATGAAACCAGAGCAGGAGAAGTAGAATTGATTGGTAGAGAAAATTTCAGAATCAATCAAGCGTACTAAAATTCTTTAAAAGTTCAAGGTCCAAGAAGCACTTTGATATTATGTGCAAAGCTTCAGTAGGTACACACAGAATATTTTACTTTTGCGGAAAATTTCACTTCAAATTCTATGAACATTTTATCTAATATTTAGTCGTAAATATTACTTCGAAAATTAACTTCGTCAAGTCAACAAGTATATCATATTACAAGAATGATTGTAATTATATGTAGTAGGGTTTTGGAGTACTTACTGGCATTTGTATAAAATATCAATTATGTCTTTGTTTTTGTCCTTCATTCATTAAAATGAGTGGTTCTACCTAACTAGTTTCGGCTTTGTTTAAAATTTTAAGCCATCTTCAGAGGTTTTCATTTATTTATGTTTGTTATGTTGTATGTTGTTGTTAGCGTTTGTCCCGTATATTAAGGGAATCAGATGTATTAATGAAAATAACGCTTTGTGTTGTGTGGTGAGGATTTTTACGTATGATTGATTTTTATGTTATGTATGTATGTAGCCGAAACTAGTTAGGTAGAACAACTTATTTTAATGATTACAGGACAAAAACAGAGACATCATTGATATTTTATACAAATGCCAGTAAGTCCTCCAAAACCCTACTACATATAATTTATATAACTGGTAATTATGGATATAACTCTTACGAAATGATTGTAATGTTTTTGGACGTTTTCGCTTTCTTGATGCTGTTTTATCTCTTTCATTTAACTGCAGTTCGACCTAAAATTTATTTCTATGATATTTCTCATATTAAGGTTCATTAATTCTATAGTTTATGTAATAAAATTAAGGACGTACAATTATTACTTAAACTACAAAATCTTCTCTTAAACACAAGTATAAATCCGCCACTGGTCATAAAGTTCACAGCGAGGGACAACTATGTGCCCAGAGCTTACAATTATTTTCAGAAATAAAAAAAAAACTTAATTCACCCGAATATTTGTCTCACCTTAACTGATTGAAGTGTGCCAAAATGTGTACAAGATGGTCAATCGATTGCATCCAATTTTCCAAAACATATGCGTATCGTGGAAATATTCATAAAAATGTTTATTTTATCTTTATTTTGTTTTTTTTCTTTTCCTGAATCATTGCATGATTTACGTTATAGAAATGCGCATATTTTGCCCCAGTGATCAATACAATTTGAAATCACGAATAGTTAAAGGCGCGTATGTCATCTTTTTTGGTGCACTTCCTAATGGTAACCACTAAATTCTAGTGGTCCTTCGGTATCAAATGCGCTGAGAGAAATCGCACTCCCAGGGAAGTTGAACCATTTTAATTTGCGTTGTGAATGTAACCCATACTTATTGATTAGTCGAAACCTTGACTTACTATGCCACACGAGTTCTATTGTTAATGGTAATGTAGATATTGTTTAAGTTTGCTCATTGAGTAAATGGGTATTCTACAGAATTTCAGTGTGAATCACAATGTACAAAATAGCCGTGCAATTTACGATATCAATGATGAAATTGTTAGTGGTTATAAACTATAGTTCATATGCACGTTTGGGAAGTACAAACATTGGGTACACAAATAAGTACATGCTCATTCTTATAAACGACTTCTTGAGAAATTAGAATCACAACCGACGTTAAAATGTACTTATTGAATAACCTTAACTTATTTTCCGAAGAATCATTAAAGACATAATTATTATGTGGCTGTATTGTAAACGATAGCCCATCACACACTTCGGGGAAGTCCAAACATTAGGTTTAAGTGCATACTCATTCTTGAGATTGTCCGTAACGATTTGTTGGGAAATAAGAGTCTCGACCGTCGCAATTTTTGATGGACTTATATTTTCCCGATGCTTTTAAGATATCACAATTATTGCGTGGAAGTCTCTGGTCTTCGGTCTTTTCTGGGCTTCTTCTTTGGCGACCACGGCGTGGTGGTGCTCGATGGACCAATTCAGGAATCACGGACTGTGAGCATTGTTTTGAACAAAACCGTTCCGCATTCTGGGTCCACACTATTTTCGGACCATCACTCTCTGTGAAACCGCATGGACCCACGGCTCCCCGAGCCCCTCCCTAACCGATGGCATCTACACGGAGCACGGATCGATCCGTATGCGGGTCAAGTTCCCCGAATTCATCTCCTCCAATTGTGCGAGCGTCCGCGACGATTGCGTAACGCAGAGATCAGGATGTGTCTCAATTCTGGACCCCAATTAATTTTGCGATCGCGGACCCTATGCAGATTACAGCATGGTCGTTATACCTCTGCTAATCCTAGAAACCGTTGAGGGGTAATAACAGTTGGGCAATGCTAATTCCAGAAAACGTTGACGCATATTAAAGTTCTATTGACTGCAACAAATGCAGATATAAATTTGATTTTTAATGATTTTCATTCAACATATAATGACCGGTCGTACCGAGTCTCCACGAATTTTTGAGAAATGAAAATGATTCCAAATAATCTTTGAAATTTCCTAGCATTCACTCAAAGACTTTTGAAAAATAATGATTTTCTTAAAAAAAAATTACAGCTTTTGCAGCAATCTCATAATTTAAAAAGTGTCCATCAATAAAGTTCACACATTTTCCAGACAAAAGCTACGATTCTCCGCATATTTTTGAAATATTAAAATGATTCCGTGCAATTTTTGAAATTTCCTAGCATTCTCTCAAAGACTTTTGAAAAATTAAATGTGTCCTTCAATGGAGTGCGTACATTTTCAGAAAACCAAAACTACAATACCCCGCCATATTTTGAGATATTAACAATTTTTGAAATTTCCCAGCATTCTCTGAAAGACTTTCAGAAAAGTTTCGTAAAATTTCCTTAAAAAATGGTGCCTTCTCCCTTGTCACTTTCTCACAATTTCTGCAATACTTATTTACCATAATGAGCATTGAGCAGGTAGTTTATAACCTCCTTTTGCAAATGTCTAATTAACAGATAACTTAGCAGGATTTCAGTTTTTGGTTGCTTTTTCAACGAATAATAATAATAATAATTTCTACTGCTCCCCTCTACTTATGACGCAATTGGTTACTATGCTTATTTGAAAGATACATTTGACCGAATTGCATTATTTTTACTATAACCCCATGAACTATTTCTAGTTATGTTATTTTTTACAAAGCCTTTTAATTTTAGGTTCAATATTTTTAAATTTAATTTGAAATGCGGACGATTTTATTATCATAATGAACCGTGCGTTTCCGTTTAGTTAGTAATCTTCAATTGTAGAGTAATAACGAACTGATAATAACACAAATAGCAGAGAAGCCAGGCGGTTCGTTTTCCAATAAATGAGCTGCCTTGGAACGCAATCAGTTTTAAGTACCGCACGTACACCGCGTTGAAAATTTCCGTCCATTCAAACAATTCCGAAGTTCGCCTCAATTAACGCAATTAACGAATCCAAGGTGAACGGTGCGCCGAGTCTTAATTAACGGATCCGACCTTTCGTCGGCGACAGATGCGCTTCTGGGGCCTCCTCAATGGGAAGCCGCCCGTTTAGGGGCTTCCTCGGCTCCCCCTCGCTAAAAATCCCATTCATAAAAGTTTCTAATTGATCCTAGGCAACATGTTCCGCTGTAATTCCAATTTCCTGGAAGCCGCCGCTGGAAAGCCGGAAGTCGGATATTATATAGGAGGGCCGGGCGTCTTCGCCTCCTGCTCCTCCGAGTTTTATGAATGAGCGCTAAAAAGGAAACGGAAATAGGGGGGATTTGTACACACACACGCATTTCGAAAAGTCACGGCTAATCCGGAAACCACCTTCCCTCCCACCCACTCGCGCTCCTTCTCTCTCGATCCGGCCAAGACGCGCACCGAGAGGAAAATAATAAAGCGCGTCGGATTTTTTCCAGTCTAGACGGTTGTAAAAATAAATCCTTAAGTGCACCGTCGTAAAAATTTATGTCAATCCACCTTCCAAGAAAATTATTCGCAGCGGAGGTGCGCTGTATGAAGATGAGAATCTCGCTTTTAGCGGCCAGAAACAAGCGGCGGCTAATTTTAGCCGCCCGCCGCTATTCCTGGCCACAATTGCATTTGAATTGTAATGTCAGGAATTTCGGGAGCACAAAAGACGCGACCTTTAATATAATTAACCGGCCCGAGATCGTCCTCTTTTCCTTAATTAGCTTCAAAACATCGCCAGCGCGTTATGAAATGACCATTAATTATCAACCAACGAAGAGAATTAGCTAATAATTAGGCCACCTATCCGGATTTTAATCATTTTTAGAGCCAGTTGGCAAACCATTCGGATATCCGGATGGAAAACAAATCGGATTGGGAACTATTTGGATGTCCGGATCGAAAACTATGAAATCGGATCACTGTACCGTAAATTATTCGGATAACCGAATCATAAACTATGTATTATGATAGAGGATTAGAATCACACAGAAATATTATTATGTGAATATATACAGAGTGTTTCTAAATTGGACGAAAAACTTCACGTGGCGATGTTGGTCAAAAAATGTAATGTGAAAATGTTGCAAAATGAATACATTTTTCTTCAACTTCTGATGATTCTTCGACGTAAAGTCACCAGGACGCTGGCAGAAACGCCCAATATAATCAAATTTTACCTTCGCCTAAGCGGTCGAACTCATCTTTAGACCGGTGTGGCAGAGCTGCGCTCGGAAATTTATTTTACCTGAAAGTATGGGCATAGGTGCGCTTCAAACCCAGCCATAGTCCCAAATGGGTGGGTATAACTGCGCTTCTACGCTAATCCGTCAACTCCACGGGGGATCTGCAAAACTAATCAGATTGAAATATCAGCAAAACGCAGATATTTTAATTCTGTTTTTCTGAATGAATCGACATACTTAATATTTAATCTTTAATTTAGTTTTTATATATGAAAAATGCCCATTTTGCCACTCTTCGGAAACAAACGAAAAGTCAGTTTAATAATAGTAAACATTTATTTATATCACAAATGTTATAATATAGTATACATACATAACACAAAAAAATTAAAAATAATAGCAGATATTAGTCATAACTAGGTACAATAATATATGCATAAAAATAAAATACAAATTAACATCACATGAAAAATTAAATTCGTGAAAAGTGATAGGAAGCAGTTCGTACAAATTGAAACCTTTCGATACCTCCAACTTTATACTGGTCGACCAGTAAATTTAATATAGAAAGTATTGTTGTGTATTTTTTTAAAAATAGTTTTCGTCAAACATACGCTGTTAATTTTTATACATGTTTCAGTTTGAAATTCTTTTAGAACCTCAACAAATCTGAAAATATTCTGAATTCTGAATTCGGGCAAGTGATAAGATTAAAAAAACATGAAGTATTACAACTCATTGAGAGTTAAGTTAACGTAATGATCCTCTTCGTGAGGGGTGCCAAAAGGTCACTTTCATTTTGGAGCGCAGCAATGCCCCGACAATTTTAATCCCTTTTTGCGTAAGGGATTATCTTAGGTACAGGAGCGCAGCTCTGCCCTGCCCCTTTAGACTTTCGATTCTTTCGACTTCTTAAGAATTTTGTGACCAAGATCACCAGGTTTAGTTTTTTGTTTAATATATGAAACACCCTGTATAAACGATCTTTATTAGATATATAATTTTGTTTTTCATAAGTTGAGGATATTGTCAACGATCTTTATTACTCGTAGATACCTACTGTTTTTCATATATTATTCAGTATATTACTAAAAAACGGTTCATTCTTGATATTGTCAACAACCTGCTACCTATTTCGAAAAAATACCAAAATCCCTTACTTATTATACACTTTATTATTAGATCATTGGGTTATATTATTAGATATATATTTATAATCTCTATTAGATATATCTCTATTAGAGAGAGGCCAATCTTTATTAGACCATCGGCCGTAACCCTGTTCGTCTTATCTCCATTATTATTTTAGGAATGGTACTTATTATTACTTTAATAATAAGTAGCTGCTCGTCTGACTGGTAGCGCACGTATTAGCAATGCCAATTACATATTAGTAATTCCTGGCCCAGTTGCTCTTCGCCTTTACGGATTGAATACAGAAGTATGTAAGGAAAGTCCACATTCCGTTAATTGTTAACAAGACTATTAGCAAGTAGTGGCATGTTTCAAGAATGATTCCAGCGGATTTCCAAACGGATATTTCTGTTGAAACTTTACGGTCATTTCGAGTAGTCTTCCTTCCACTAGCTCACACAACGATTCAAACTGCGATACTTTGTCGATCAAAAAATTTGTCGAAGCGGCAAAAAAAATGGGCAAATTTAAAATCATCGTAAATGACGCAAGCTTGGACCAGCGTTATGTAGTTTAGGGAATTCCTCCTAACCTAGAGATTTTTAGAGGTTAACAAGGGAATGGGGCTTTTCCAGTTTTTTTTCCAAAATTTAGAATTTAGATATTCTAAATCATATTTATTATATCCGTAATGTTTCTCATAATAACAATATTATGTCAAAGTATGAGTTATACCCGTATAAAGTGTCATACCAAACAACATCCAAATCAATGTAAACGTTCTCTTGTTATAAGCGTTTTTTTTTTACTTTGAAGCTGAATACTGGCTAAACCAAACGCATTTGTATATAGATAAGTTTTGTTAAATCGACTTTTTTTATCCCAGTAATATGTAGTTAAGCCATGTCCACGTAATTTAGAGACAGCCTGTATTTATTATGTTATTGTCATTCCATATTGAAACTGTTCCAGGCCGTTTCCTCAAGTCCGATAATTTAGACAAAATGCCATTGGAGAATGATGAATTCAAAAATCCTCACAACCTTATGCAAATAGAAAATATTTAGGTGCTAAAATTTCTGCCGATGTAACAGGCAAAAGTCCATGGATTAACTGATGTAGAACTATTATACTTTCGTAACCATTACTTGGAATTTCTCATACGTCTAGAAAGTTTTCATCAAAATCTACATAAAGCGCTAATGCCCATAGACGGCAATGCGCTAACCATAACGAAAACAAAAATGTTTTGATCTCAGAAATAAATCAACACAAAATTTAACAAAATGAAAAATAATTTCATCTCCAGAAGACTTTGGCAACTGAATTCCCAAATTGAGTCTCACCTGATGATTTGAATGGTTTTGATTTTAGTGGTGACTTTAAAGAAATATCGATTTGTCTTATTTCGCAAGTTTAAAAATGAACAGTGTTATTCATAAAAAATTAAACCGTGGTTTAGCGGTGTTTTACAAAGTGTTACCATGGTTACAAAGACTAAACCACCGTTCAACCGCGGCTTAAATTTTTATGAATAACACTGTAAGACTGATTGGCATAAAATATCCAAGAGAAAATCAGGTGATGATTATGTAATGTTACCAACACTGTGTAATTTCGTTTTTAATTTGTTTTTCTTTGTTTGCACACCAAACAATTCTGAATATCATTTAGGTTTCTCATATTAAAGATTTTCTTTCTTGTTTGCGGTAGAAACAATGTACTTCCTTAATTCTCTTTAGAATTAAGATAACGAGAATTCCCACATTATCAGCCAAGGAAGAGGAAAAAAGGAATCTTTTGGAGCGTTAAGAATAACGCCTTGGACATTTTTGACTTATTTACCCCCCAGTCGAAAGAGGTCAACCGCAATAATGTTTATCACAATAGTATTTTTATTCGATTATTGCTATTGTTTAAAATTTCAAATCTGAGATTATTCCTACATTGTAAGATTTTATATTTTGTGGGCAAAATCGTTAGAACATCGGATTTAAGAGCGGACCTTTTGGAACCAAACAAGTCAAGTTAGCCAGAACATGTCTCCTAGGTCCCTAGAAGCAGCTTAAAATTTTGGGAAAATCGCGTAATAACACAATGGTACACTACTCTGTGTAACTAACGGCCCATGTAAGATGGTCCTTTCGAGTGGTCTTGGACACAACCATTCACACACACAACTCACACAACTCTTGTTGTTCGACTTATTGAAGACCCCCAAGTTAAAAGAGATTGGAACGACGGTTCTCAAAATGTATTTTTATTCGATTATTACAATTTTTTTAATTTCAATCTGTAATTATACCTGCTTTGTAAGATTTTATATTGTGTAAGCTACATTTTTGGAACTGCATGGGCAACGCATTTAAGAGCGGACGTTTTGGAACCAAATGGGTACAATTGGTCATAACATGTGCCATGTTGCAGGCTACATTTTTGGATCCGCCGCGGTTAAGTTGATTTTTATTTTTTATTTCAAATATAAAAATTGCTATAACGAATATTCAAAAACATATACCTATAGTACCAGAAATACAAACTAATACGACTTTCCAACGCATAAATTAACACTGTTCGAAAAATCGCCCAAGTATAGTGCCATTAAAATGTTGTAATAAATTGCCAACAAACATAAGAAATATTACTAACATAAGACAATTTAAAAGTAAACTAATCGCATATCTCTTAGCAAGAGAGATCTACAAATTAGCAAAATTCTTAATTTTCATAAGAATGTCTTTGATCTTTATGGACTCTCTTGTCACATTATACATTGTACCTGGAACTTCATCAAAATGGCAAAAAACTCAAAAAACTTGAAAATTACGCAAATGTAAAATCATCTTAAACTTATCAACCTTGGATTCGATTGACTCCTTGGAACCGCCAGAGTTACGGACTTAATGGTGGCCTTTTTAGAAGCAAGAGGGTGCAATTAGTCATAATATGTGCCTCTAAGGCCCTTAGAAAAAACTTGAAACTTTGCAAAAATCGCGATTTAAGTTTTAGAAGTTTTGATAGAAAAATCATAATTTTTTCACTTTCCTGGCCACTTAACCATATAGCACAATAGTACACTACTCTGTGGAACCAAAGCTCTATGTAAGGAGGTCATTCTGAGTGGTCTTTTACATATTCACACAACTTTTCTAGGTACGATTCTATAGCAAAAATGGCAATTTTTATAAGAATGTCTTTGATCTTTATGGACTCTTTACTTGTCACATTATACCTTGTACCTGGAAATTCATCAAAATGGTAAAAAACTCAAAAAAATTAAAAATCGCGCAAATGCAAAATCATCTTAAACTCATTAACCTTGGATTCGATTGACTAATTGAAACCCACTGTTTTTGGAATAGAATTTTTATTGGGCCTTTATTGCTTTGTTAAGTGACTTTTAGAATCCTGGTTTCCATGTTATCTATGAAACTTACTGAACAATTGATGTGTTAAACTCTTTTGAAAGAAGAGGTCTCTACGGCTTTGAGAGCATTTGGTAGTGGAGCGCGTGAGTGCAATAATTCACAGTATTAATTATTACACATGTGTCAATTATGAATAAGGTCGTTCGCGTATTCGCCATCCTTCGTACGCCCATTAAGTAATCGAGGCAATTAAAATCGCAGCACGATCGATCCGAAAAATGAGCGCGGGGAAAACGCTCCAAGACCAGTTTTTCCATCCAGCTCGGGCCTCTCCTTATACAACACGCGATTATTTATAATCGAGGCGGACAAAACTCGACCGGAAGTCATCGGAAGGCGGTTATTTCTAGAATCGACGACATTTTTTTCCCCGTCCGATGGGCCGCGGGAACCGATAAAATATGCAAATCGTGCACGGATTCCGATCCGGATCGCCGTGCAGCAGTCCGTCTGTCCGCATTTTTATGCCGCCTCAGGAAGGTATTGGGTTGCACGCTTCCGGTGTGTGCGTAAGCAAGTTTATCGCAGGATTCCCTTACAAGTGCATATGTCCGCTCATTGGCGAGATAACGAAGAAAGCATTTCTACTTACTTAATTAAACGCCGGGCGATGTTCAATAAGCTTTATGTAACCGCTTATCACCACTTATCGGGTGTCAATTCGTCGGCGCGATTAGGCGCTTCCTCGCCGGCGGAATTCGTCTCATGAATGATCGTCTTGTCGGGTGGTGAGAGGTTGAAGTCTCTCGGGAAAGGCGATAGTCTACTGTGTTGTTTCAAAAAGTTAATACTCCAGATGGTGGAAGGGCTTTGATAAGCGTGTACTTCAACAGGTTTCTCAAACACATCTACAAAGCAATAAGAACAAAAGACCAATAATTGGATGCAAATAGTTCCGTTCAAGTTAAACTAATTGACGGCAGAAAGTAGGCAAGAAAAAAAATACAACTTCCATCTTTGCAGAAGTGTGCCAAAAGGCCATCCCAATTGCTTCAAGAAAATATGCTTCAGTAGGCTTTTAATCAAATTGGTTGAATCGTAATCCAGGATCCTGTCTGGAGGTGTTAAAAGTTATGAATTCTCTATAATTGATATTATATTATATGTCTATAAATGACACTTGATGCCTTTCAAAAGAAAAGGCAATGCCAATTGCTTAAAAAAATATGCTACAGGACACTTTCAATCAAATTATAGAAGTGCACAGATCGTGTTAGGAGATGTTACAAATTATTCATTCTTATAATTCAAAATGGCACTTGGTGTATTTCAAACTGTTTGTACCTTCAGTACACACAATCAGCTCAACATGTTTCAAGCGACCATATACATGGTGTCTCCTAAAAAACGCCGCTAGCCATAACTCCTTTATTTATTGGTCAAATTCAATAAAACAAAAACAAAATTAAATGGCTCCACATGTTTTTCATGTCCACAACTTTTTTTTAATGGATACATATATTTCCTTATTTTTTTCTGATAGAGATTACTTTTCTAAATCCAAAGATGTATAATAAGTTGGCTGGCTTTGATGTAATATTCGTTACAGAAAAAAAAAGTTTAAATAGTTGTTCAAGTGTAGCGTGAAAAACATAGCGAACACAATGTGAAAAACAATATGTAATATTTTTGATGCAAAATATGCATCAGAAAATCCAAACGTATCTACAAAAGTTGCTCAAACTTACGGCCACATTGTTGAATACACAACTGACATGTCGTTATTGCATAAGTTGCATTTAATATACAATTAGGAGGATTTCTCGATAACAGTTTATAATTCTCTACCTTAGAAATTCTTCACTAGCTGCATGTGTTAGATAAACATAATCTTGTACATAGCCTCAAAGCCCTAAGTCTAGTGTCTAGTCAATTGGACCATACGTTCCAAGCCACTTTTTACCAAATTTTTCGGTAAATCAGTTAATATTTATTCTGGTATTATGTGGTGTTGCCCTATCTTGTTAAAAATAAAGTCAATTGAGCTCTGCAAGAGGCAAATCGTCCAAAACTTGTTCAACATCTTCAGTCAACAGTTGATAGTATTTATCTTGATTTAAGTTCCAGTCTATGAAAAATGGCCCAATCAATCGATCATCCAAATTACCGCACCACACATTCACACGAAATCTTCGTTGAAAATGATTTTCTACGAAAACATTTGGTTTTCCTGTGCCCAATATCGATGGATGCTTCTATTATAAATGCCATTATGGGTAAAAGTCCATCCATCTGTCCAAATGATTTTTCTATCAAAAATCTGATCTATTTGCATCATATTTAAATAAAAATCACAAAATTGCTGCCTTGGACCCGGATCATTTTCCTCCAATGCATGTACTTTTTGAGGTATGTATGGTTTGTATTTGTGTTTCTTAAGAATTGCATTTACAGTTCGTTTTGATGTTCCAATGTTATTTGCAATTTCCCGAATAGATTTTCTTGGATTTTCTTGCACACTAAGGCCCA
Source organism: Othius punctulatus (assembly GCA_951805005.1). NCBI lineage: Eukaryota > Metazoa > Arthropoda > Insecta > Coleoptera > Staphylinidae > Othius > Othius punctulatus. The sequence goes on from OX638142.1 coordinate 54,744,198, forward strand.
GTTGTACGATCGTGGATCAAAATTGACCATGATTCAGTTATCTACGATACAATTGTTAATACAATGGTATCCTTAGGCCCAGTTGTATAAACGTAGATCAGTTTGACTATGGTTCAGTTACCTAGGATACCATTATTGACACAATTGTATCCTAGGTGACTGAACCACGATCAAGCTAATCTCCGTTCATACAACTGGGCCTTAGAAACTGAACCACGATTAAGGATGATCCACGATCATACAACTGGGCCTAAGAATTACATCTAATTCCACATTTCCGCGAAATATTCATTCCTCTCTCTTCGGTTTCCTAAAAGTACCATACTTTCTTTCTTTTTCAAGTCTTTCTAGGCTCCGGGACTTCTCTGTTCGGAAAACAGTCCATGTACAGGAGCACTGCTTGATGGCGATTTTTATTGCATGCGAAATACACTTGTAACATGTCAGTCAATCGATTGTTAATATTGTTAGCCATCACAAAAATTTCACAAATTTATTTATTTCACAAAAATTGGACCGACAAAAAAGAGAATTCGACACACTATCACTTAGATGACTTTTACTGTTTTTTGTGTTCACTTTGTTTACCATGGCACACTTGATAAATGTGTGATAGTTGATAGTTTACAAACAAAACAGTTTATGTTAACAAACATTATTTTTCTGTAACGAATATTCCATCAACGCCAACACCGCAAGGTAAAATGGGAATTGATTAAATAAAAATAAATATTCCATCAAAGCCAACTTGTTATACATCTTTGGATTCAGAAACATTATCTTTACCAGAAAAAAAAAAGAAAATATATGTAACCATTTGAAAAAGTTGATTTTGCAAAAAAAGAAAATTAGGGCTCCTTTGTAGAACATGTGGAGCCATTTAATTTTGTTTTTGTTTTGTTGAAATCGGCCAATAAATAAAGCCGTTATGGCCAGCGCCGTTTTTTAGGAGAGACTCTGTATATGTACAATGTATTCACGGAATGAGTTCACACTGGAGGTATAGACAGGGTGTATTACATTTTAGCACGCACATGAGATAGAACCAGCGGTTTCAAACATTTATTATTTATGGGAAGACAAATTTGTAAATCAACTACACCCAAGCTATAGTTGCTGGAATACAGGATGAGTCAGGAGGAACGGACCAAACTCCAGGAGGGTATTGTACACGTAAAAATGATTAAAAAAAAACTGAAATGTTGTTATCCGATTTTCATTTGTTTTCAACTGATAGTTTCGAACAGTTTTTTGAAAAGTCGGAAAAATACATTTTTATCCAGAGTTTTCTGATATGGAAACCGTTGACGATATCTTTCAACAGTAGCTGTAGACTCCCATTACAAAAACCGTAAACAAACACCACATTTGCATATTCAAGATTTGAAACTATAGCTTGAAAACAAATGAAGATCGGATAACAACATATGATTTTTTTAAAATTATTTTCACGTGAACAATACACTCCTGGAGTTTGGTCCGTTCCTCTCGACTCACCCTGTATAACTATTTGCGATAATTATACTTTTACCATTATCATAGCAGTTTTTATCATCAGGATGGTTTCGACCTTAACTACGTGATAGTCCATATTAAAAAACTATATTTTTACCACAAAATGTGGTAAATTTTGTGGTAAAAACATAGAAAGTTATTTCTCGGTTTTTTAATATTGGTTTTTGTTATCTTACTTTTGGGCATTACAACAACAACATTTATCGTAACTTTGGCAAACTTTCAAACAGTAACATGAAACATATTCAACTTACAGTAATCAATTTTGCATTTAATTGCGCAGAATATAAGTACATAGTAAATTATTTTATCTACTACTAATTTATAATGTAAGTATTATACTTGAGGTTTTTGCAGTATAATGCTATATAATGCCCTTAGCACTCCCTTTTGCAATCCAATTACAACATTTCTCAAACTAAATAATACCATGGAAACAAAATAAACAAACTCAAAAGTGTCACTGTCAAACGCGTAGTGTTTGTATATTTGTAATGAGATGGATGAAAATGAAAAGTCTTTTACTTGTACACCTCCAGAAATTGTACAACTAGCTACAGAAACAACATCTACCTTGATACCGCAAACATCGAAATCCATTTACAAGAAAACGTACGCAACCTTCAACGAATGGCGTCTTCGAAAGAACGCAAACTCATTTTCCGAAAATGTAACTAGCCGATTTAGTCGTAGATAAAGTAGAGTATACTCCTCGCAATAATGGCTATTATTACTTCGGAATGTTATTCCCTCGCCGCTTACGCGGCTCAGTTAGTAAATATTCCTCGGGAATAATAGCTATCATTATTGACTCGTGGTATAATCTACTATTATTTTAGGGCATCATAACATCAACATGTTTGAAGCACTTATCGTATCTCAGGCAAACTTTCAAACAGCAACATTTTTAATTGCGCAGACTATAAGTTCTAAATTATCTTATTTTTGGTTATCATAACATTAACATGTTTGAAGCAATTATCGTAACTTGGAGAAACTTTCAAACAGAAACATGAAACATGTTCAACTTTCAGGAACCAATTTTATATTTAATCGCGCAGAATATAAGTACCTGAAAGCCATATGGTGGCTGCATTACGCATTTTAAATGAAGATGTGCTGCTGATTGATTATTTCTTTCAAAATAAAACTACGAAGCGAACCTTGAGATGCCAATTAAACCAATTTAATAACTTAATACCGCGTGAAACCGAGTATCCTCGGGCACGCTGAATTCCCGTGACCATTAACCGATTATTACAGTAAATATTGTAATTGCACCAGTGTGTCGTTGTCACTTTTAATCGCACCTTAATTACGTGCGCAATAATCGCGGCAATAAATTTTACAGCCTCCTCGCACCGATACAATAATAATCTCGCTGAGGCCGCCGTTTGCGTACAACTTTCATGTGGAAGTTAGTTGTAATTGCTGAAAATATTTACGCTATTCGCGTTAATGGGCGCGCAAGTGGGCCTTGCGTGGGCAGCGGCGTGAAATTATTTATAGAGAAATGCACACAATTCTTCAGCACGCCGGTTCATAGAAGCACTTGCGACAGCCGTACATGTGCGAGTAGTTGTTACATTTTTATTACTGTGTCTGTGTGTGTGTCTACTTATTGTGGAAATACGTTGGTTTTCGTGGGCGTTAAGAGTTCTGACTCCATTTAAATAACAACGATTATTTGTGTATTGCCACAATTAGTATTGTACTGAGAAATCACGGAGGCCTAAAGCGGTTGCACTTTTGTTTGTTATGTTTGAAGATTTGAGTATTTTCATGAACATATTATTTTTGTGCAATGTGGAATCAAGGGATCAAAGTTTAGTACAGTCCGGCCGGCGTAAGTTGGCGAAGACCGGCGCAACCCGAACGTTTACTTCGTGCCCGCTCGTTCGCATTACAAGTATCCATTGGCGTAGACTCATAATTAACGTGACGTCACAGATGGTCACATCTCTGTAGGACTATTGCGTCGGCCGGATTGTACCCCTAATAACCGGAGATGGGTACAAGTGTATTTTTCTGAAATGAAATCATCAGTAAGGTAAGAGAAATCGGCACTAAAGTGAACCGATGGCTGCATTAAAGGAGCCCCATTACAGCATGGACCCTATTACATCGCTTTAGCATGGGACACTTTAAGTATGGAGCTGGCTGGTTCTCTAAAGGACTTTATCTTTAAAGCACGGGGACGCTTTTAATCATGGGGATGTTTTAAAGCACGGGGACGCTTTAAAGCACAGGGACGCTTTAAAGCAGAGATACGTTTTTAATCATGTGTGGGTGTTTTAGGGCACGAAGACGTTTTAAAGCACGGGAACGCTTTAAACCATGGATACGCTATAAAGCACGGAGGCGCTTTAACACACGGGGGAGCTTTCAAGCTCAATGGACTTAAATGTATAGCCCCGGACTCTAAAAATGACGGTCCGTCCGAGCAGTCTGCCATCCTTGTCTGGTCCCACATAGGGGCACGGTTGACAACGATAGAAGACTGCTCGGAAGGACGTGTTCTTAGACTTGGAGTCCATGGCTGAATATGTAGCTAGTGTGTTCTCCAAAGCATCGGTAATTTTAAAGCACAGGGTTCTACTGGACACAAGTTTCCCTACAAAGGACAAGATAGTATGGGGTTCTCTAGTACCGGCGTTTGACTAAAGCACGGTCTCAATAAAGCAACGATATCTTAAAGAAAAAGAGCTACCCGATCCTATAGAGCGGGAGTCATTTTAAAGCACGAGGTTTTATAATTCGCAGCATCGTTTGCAAAGCACGCAATTCTTTAGTACACAGGATTCCCTAAAGCACGAGTCGCTTTAAAGTACGGCAGACTAGAGGGTCCACTAAATTTTGGGTAGTTTTAAAGCATGGGATTATCTATTACACTAATTCCTCGGCAAGGTACAGGTTATTTTAAAATAAGGGTGCTCTAAACCACAATCTTCAGCAAACTAAAGCAAAGGCTTTCTACATACAACTCAATAAGTTGCAATTCACGGGCGCAATTAAAGCACTGGTCCTTTCGAGTAACGCAGCATTTAAAAGTATGAGTTGCTAGAGAGTTCTCTAAAGGCTAAGGCATGGAGTTTTCCATAACAGGCCGCTTTGAAGAAAGGGATGCTTTAAACTACCATTCCAAAGCATGGGTCAATTTAAAGCACAGGGTTATCTGTTACAATCGTCAACATTCTAAGTGCAACGCGGTTTTTTTACAACCGCCCTATAGACAATTGAGGCCGGAGCTGTTTTGCATCTGAATTTGTACTTGAACGTATGAATTACAATTTACGAATTTGTACCCCGATTACCAATAAGGTAATCGGGGTAACCGATTACCAATAAGGTAACCGATTACCTTATTGGTAATCGTGGTAATAAGGTAATAAAAATAAGGGAAATTTGCTCTGGTTTATGGCTTTTCGTTGCACTTTGAATGTTGGCGATTGTACATGGAGTGCGCTGAAAGCATCGATTATTTTAAAGCTACTCAAAACAGAGTTCCTCAAAGCACGGCTTATTTTAAAGCAAAAAAGCTTTAAAGGGTTCTGATCGCCAAAGGTGGCAGCTTGCACCCCTTAAACCTTGTATGGCGCACTATACATCAAGGTTACGTTAACATAACCTAAAAGTTGATTAACAAACATCCTTGTCTTGAGACAGATTTATTAATGGACATGAAAAGTTTAGCAAATTTGAGTTATGATGGTTTAGTATTTTAATTCAAAATAATGGTATTTGCAGGAGGAGGTTATTTATAGCATGGGAATTATTAAAAGTATGGGGAACTTTAAAAGTACGGGAATCTTTAAAAGTATGGGAATCTTTATAAGTATGGGGATCTTTAAAAGTATGGAGTTTTGTACCGCTTGGGGCGGTTTAAAGTATGAAGTTTTGTACAGCTTGGGGCGATGCAACGGTTTGGGACGACATGTACGAAGCTCTTTGAAACAAGGAGTCCTTTACAAACTCGGACTCTGATAATATGGAACTGTTATTGAGGTAAATAAGGATAGCATGGGCATCTTTAAAAGTGTGAGGATCTTTAAAAGTACAGGCATCTTTAAAAGTATAAGAATATTTAAAAGTATGGGAAATCTTTGAAAGTATGGGGAATCTTTGAAAGTATGGAGTTTTGTATTGCTTGGGGCGGTTTAAAGTATGGGGTTTTGTACCGCTTGGGGCGATTTAAAGTATGGGACGATTTAAAGCACGAAGCTCTTTGAAACAAGGAGTCCTTTACAAACTTGGACTTTGATAGTATGGAGCTGTTTTTGAGGTAATTAAGGATTGTATAGAAACTAGTATGTTATACGAATATTTTCAAGGAGTAATAATGGAAAACATCAGTGACTTCCAAAGTCACTCGTTAACTCCAAGGTCCAGTATAAAGTAAATACGAGTATCATAAAACTTACGAGTGGTATTTTCAGAACTTGCGATATCCAAAAATGCTGACCCATTCGTAATAGATTCCTGCAAAAGAATAAAAAAGTCCAAATTAATATACTTACAAATACTAAAAAATCTATACACATATTTGAAACATAAAACAACAGTAAATTCTAAGAATGAAATTATCTCATTACATACAAGTTCTTAATTTTAAAGATAGTACTGCAATTTCATGCATTCGACAATATTGAATGACCAATTCTCATGACCATAGACCGACCAAAACCGATATTAAATGACCAAGTTATCTTTGCTTTAAATGAAACCAAAAATGAGGTACAAATAAAAAGGTCAATAGTTATTAATAATAACCTATAATACCTAATAATAATAACCTAAATGACTATCAATAATAATAAGATTGCTATATAAACAGTGTGTCTAGTGAAGTTGGCTAAATATACAGGGTGTCTCTAAATGATGTGGATATGGCTTAGCCACAGATTACTGGGATCAAAAAAAGACGAATAAGACAACTTAAAAAGTAGAACTTAACTAGAAAAATTGAAATTTTAGTGTAAGAGACCTAAAATACGCTCCCAGAAATGGTTTTCCTGTTGCAAAACGAAAAATCCCCGTATTCAATACACGGTTTTTGAAGTTTTGCCACGGTAGGTTGACATATATGAAGACCTACAATTTGTAAAAAAAAATTGAGCGTTTAAAGACGATTTTCCCATTTGATTAACATATTTTTTTATTTCAAAATAGTTATTTACCATTAATGGAAGACACTTATCTAGTCCTTTAAAAAAAAATCGTTATTTGAAAAATAACGGACACCCTAATGTATATAGAAAACTTTTTTATTATTAGTTTTAAGAAAAAAAAAGTTATTTATGATACAAGTTCGTAAAGTCGTGCTTTTTTGTACGAGCTTAAATTTTGTTGAACGAGGCACAGACGAGTCCAACAAAACATGCGAGTGAAAAAATGCTGTTTATGAAAGTGTCATATAAAGTTGTTTCTGCGACAGCTATTATGAAAATATGGAATCTCTCACATTGTACCATTGTACCATGTATTTGTATCATTAACTTAAAAGTTCTTAATTTTAAAGATAGAACTGCAATTTCATGCATTCGACAATATTAAATGAATAATTCTCAAAGTAATCTTTGCTTTAAATCAAACAAAAAATGAGGTAAAAATAAAAAGGTCAATAGTCCTAATAATAATAACCTTAATGACTATCAATAATAATAAGATTACTATACAAAGTATATAAGTTGGCTATATGAATATAGAAAACTTCTTTATTATTAGTTTTAAGAAAAAAATAGTTATTTATAATACAAGTTCGTAAAGTCTTGCTTTTTTGTACGAGGGTAAATTTGGTTGGACGAGGCACAGCAGAGTTCAACAAACAATGCGAGTGAAAAAATGCTCTTTACGAAAGTGTCATATAAAGTTGTTTCTGCGACAGCTATTATGAAAAGATCGAATCTCTCACATTGTAGCAATTGTATCATTAACATAAAAGTTTTGAACTTCTTTCGTATTATTGAATGTTGACTTCTTAGTAAAATTTGATCCAAAATGCTATCTGTTTTTTAACTGGTGACTGAATTAATTGTGTGTAAAAATTATTTTTCGCATAGTTGATGTTTTTAAGCACAGGTTATTTTTTTACGGACTGCTAAAAAGTATCACTTTACGCAGTATAAACAGTGCACAAAAACTTAGTTTACGCAGTGTCGTAGAAAAAAGAAATTTTTATTATAAAAAGTTCTGCTTTCTAAAATAATATGAGTATTATTTAACTAATGATACAGGATAATACAGTTATCTTAATTTTATATACAGGGTGAGTTTTTTTTTTCATTTTAAGGATTGGTATCTCGGAAATCATAAAAACGAGGAAAAAAATGTCATTTTAAGAGCTTATGCAAGATATGCTTTTATTTTTGAAAAAAATAACATAGTTTTTGAGTTATAATATAAACTTCATTTTTTGAATTGCAGTCATAGTTGGCTTTGACATTTTTAAAAAGGACATTTGTTTCTCTTTATAACGATATAAGACTTGCTACACTTGCTTTCATAAATAAATGAGATGCAGGAATTTTCGTTGTATAATTTGAATAGAATTTAGTATAATTAGAATATAAAAATTAATAGAATTCTTGTAGTAAGAGGGACAAAAATCCATGGCAAACTCTGTATTTGCTACTCTCAATAATACAAATAGTTCTGTATCGTGTTTATTTGTCAAAGTAAGTAATAATTTTCACAAAGTTAATTTTCGAAGATTTATCAAAATAAGTATACAAAACCTTGTATCGCTATAAAAAAATGTCCTATTTAAAAATGCAAAAGACAACTATGACTGCCATTTAAAAAAAAAAAGTTTGTATTATAACTGAAAAACTGTGGTGTTTTTTTCAAAAAAACAAAAGCATATCTTGAATAAGCTCTTAGAACGACAACTCTTTCCTAATTTAACCGAATCTCTATCTTATAGTTCCGAGATCCCAATGCTTAAAATGGAAAAGAACACACCCTATATAAAACGATTTTTATTTAACTATCGATCCCATATGGGGTCTCTCAATTTTAATTTCACAGAAAAACATAATAAAAAAATGTTATTTAGAATAAAATATAATTTTTGTGCAACAGGGCACGAAGTGTCCATTTCGCATATGCACACAGTCCGCGAAATCCAATTTCATGGCCGTTAAAGTAATACTGAGTTCCAGACGAAAAAAATTACATAAAGCGAACTTTCACTGTCACATAATTGTATTTACTTCATTTCCATAGTGAGCCACATTCATTTTGTGCCCAAATTAAACCCATCAAAACTATTTAAAGTATGAGGTATTGTACCGCTTGGGGCGATTTAAAGTATGGGACGACATCCTCGAAGCTCTTTGAAACAAGGAGTCCTTTACAAACTCGGACTCTGATAATATGGAGCTATTATTGAGGTATATAAGGATAGCATGGGAATCTTTAAAAGTATGGGGATCTTTAATGCACTAAGATTTTTATAATTAAGTTTTTTCAGAATAGATGGATGTGGCCGCATATTTGAATGCAGTTTTTGATTCTTTTCTTAACAATTTTCGATATTGTCAAAAAATATACTATATTACATAATGAGAGTTATAAGAAGCATGTTATGCACGTAGAGAAAGTTTACGCAACGAGTCGCAAATCGGCGATTTCTCGAGTGTGTAATTGAGTTACAACTCTTGTTTGCAACTAAATTTGCAACTAATTTTGTTCGTTAATTTTATTCAAAATTTAGTGTAGTAAATCTTGGCTGCGACTCTCGCCTGTAGTGGCTCATACTAATGTTTAAAACTGTATTGTTCAGCATTCTAGGATTAAATGAGTAGTATGGCTTCATGGTGCCACATGGTGAAATGTCGTCAATGCAAAGTCACATAAATTTAAAAAAAAAGTCATTTGAGGGTCCTTTGGAGAAAAATACGAAGTATATGCCCACTGTCAGACATAGATTTTCATACCGCAACATGAAGTTGAAGTTAAATGGGTAAACTAAATGTAAGGTAAGGCAGTCAAAGGCGAATTAAATAGCAATATATTTAGGGAACAATTTTCATCTTTCAAATGTTCATGTACAAGGATTATCAGTCATAGGGACGACGATATGTATTTAGTGGGATTGGGAAATTCGAGTTACTGATTCCTCATTACTTAAATTTGGTATCGTTATGTTTTCTGTGGAAAAACTATACTTTACATCAATGCCATTAACTGCAATTTCCCAATTGTTCCGTTTTCTGTAGAAAAACTATTCTTAACATCAATGACATTAACTGCATTTTCCCAGTTTCTCTTGCTACTCCGTAGGAACCACTGGTTAAGTACATATATATTACACTACTTCACTGTAAATATTTAAAGAAATCGTGATCAAGATCTTGCATTGCGAAATGCCACTGAGGTCCAGAAAACTCTACTGAAATCAACTGGTGGCATGTCAAGGATAAGTGATAATTAATTAAGCAGTAATTAGGATGACTGAATTTCCAGAGAAGTGGCTCAACAGTGGTGCACAGGTCACGATGTGTCACTGAATAAATTCATCGCGGCCGTCACGAAAACCGTCCAAAAAAAAAAAAAAACGAGCCGACTAATGTTCCAGCAACACCACGAAAACGCGTGCGAGCGAATCGACAATAAAATGAAAAAATGAAGGACGAACCAAGCAGCAACATTCAAAAGGCGATAATTTCAGGATGTGTGCGTCCACGCACCGGTAAAAGCAGGATGCGATTGTTTACGGCTCCTCGAATTCGAATCTGATGGCAAGTAAATTGTTTACGCGACAGTGGAAAGAAACGCATCACGTGGTCGCAATTAGTTTCTTTTGTAATTGATATAATGGCCCATTAAGCTATATTTATGTGTCTACTTCCTTGATCGCATTTAGATATTTGTATGTTGCGCTGGTGTTATGACTACATTTGGAGTTATTGTGTAGTATGGCGTTAGTGAGTTATGCATGCTTATATTTTTATACGTATAGAATTTCTGGTGTGCAAACTTGTGCAGCCTTGCAATTCAGACAACCGTGATATTCAAGGTCACCAGACATTTGTGTTACAGCTTGATGCTGAATTAGCATTTAGGCATTATTTTCGCATTTTGTGCGCGTGATGACGATTTCATCGCTCACGTGGCGTTAACATCGTTTAATCACAATTATGGAAATCATCAACTGGAAACTTCATAACTTAATAACAACATGTAAATCCAGTATAGATGAATTCAAATTACCAAAGTTCGTTGAATTACGTAACGCCGAATAACCTAAAAAAATATGAGGACTTGCATTTCCTGGATTTAGTGCGACGCGACGCATTGAATTCATGTGTACTACACAATTATCACCAGTCTGGATACTTCAACCCTAGCAAGTTCAATATTTTATGCCTGTATAGATATTTCATCACACGTTCAATTTTGTTGAATTGCAATCCGCATCTGGGTCGAAATTAATTGTTAGGGTATGGAATTACGAACTCAGATTCTTCAGGTATTTTGCCGAAAAAAATAAGATCTAAATGTGGAAATGTAAATTCTGATAAATGTATGTATTATTGCTATCAATTATAATATCTAGATAATAATACTCATTTTATTATAACATTCAATTATAATTTTGATATAATAATATTTCAATTCATCAAATGTAATTTTACTATAATATGAACTACAAACTTGGATAATTAAATCTCTATGAACACAAAACTACTCCACGTTAATATAAGATTTTATTTTTATACCAAAAATAATCTGGTAAAAGTAAAAATCTGGTAAAATATAATAGTTGGTCGATATCTTATAATTGGTCATATTTGGAGTAAATGTATCATACATATTGCTATAATTAGGCATACTGTTTAGATCAATACAATATCAGATTAACGCCCAGTTTTAATATCGTGGATTATCTTTGTTCGTGGAATATTTGCCTAGGATACCATTTTTGACATAATGGTATACAAGGTAAATGTACCACGAACAAAGATAATCTACGATTGTAAAACTGAGCCTAAATATTGGAAATATTAAAAATGCCAGGCTTTCATCGAAAATGGAATATTTGATCGAATTTTGAACGATTTTTGAAATAGATATTTTTGGAAAAAATTTGGGTGATTTTTGTATCTGTGCAAAACAACAAACATGGCATTCTGCACGACTCCTTTGGTGCTTTGGTGCAGAGGAACGCTGCCTGGGTGCTCACACCTCGATGTAATAAACGAACACCTGTATTGGTTCGTGGATTGGCTTTTGTGTCCACACAAACATACGCGCGTGGGAGAAGAGCAGGAAGACGACAAGAGGGAGAGAGGAGGAGGAACGGTCTGAATGTACCGGAAATCGTATGTTTTTTTTCAGACCATTTCGAATGAAGAACAGGCTACTAAATACATCACGACGACGGAATGGCAATAATTACGCACTACAATATGGAACGGTAAAAAAGGAGAGGACAATGGGAAAATTGACGTTGAGCTGTGGGGTGTGATAAATTTATGGGCGAAATTGTGATAATAGGTAGATGAGAAGCAGTTTGCTGGTGTTGTTGGTTTGCTTGTTTGTTTGTTTGTTTGTTTATCTAAGTATACCCCACGTCTACTGTTGTGACTAATTACTTTCGTAGGAAATAAATCGGATTCGGGTGGCTATTATGGTGTAAACCTGGACAATAAGCTTTCTGCTGAAACAAAGAGTTTAACTTTTACTGCTTATGTTAAGGCTATCAAAAAGTTCCTGGATACACATGCCTTTGACTCTTTGAACGATTTGCTCAACTGCGGAACTATCTTTTATGACTTTATATTGTACAGCCGTGGGAATATTTTTTACGAATTATTGTACGTTTCTACGTTGTATGTTCTTTAAAGGATGTGCGGTTTTTTTAAATTCTATATGTGGCTTTTATTGTTGCATATTATTGCATGCGATAAGATAATGGTTTTTATATATTTTTTTAATATATTTTGTGCGACATTGTTGATGTATCTGAAGGTGATTTTATTTTTGCATGATGTTTCATAATTTTGTACTTTTGACTTCTATTTATTATGACTGCTCTGTTGCAACCTGGACCTATTGGTTCGTCTTTTGACAGTTTTCAGGTTTTTGTATTTTTGCGTGTCTGCACTGTCATGTACCTGTTTCTATTTTAGAATGTTTTGACCTATGTAAATATTTTTTTTTTTATGTATAATTTGAATTATAAATGATCAGGTTCTGTTGCAAGGATTACTGCATTAATTCAGCATTCAATAACAGAAAATATCCACATTTAACAAAGATATCAGATCTTGATATGAGATCGCATTGAGCAAAATTTTAAATAAGATTAGAGGAATTATTAGGAATTTCCATTATTGATTTTATGACACTGTCCGAAAACAACAAATTGCTTCTAAACAAAATATCCAAAATATCCAAAAATATACATTATAGGATTGAGGCGTTTATTTTAAAAAGAGCACACGTCCAAAAATCAGTTTTGTGGGAAATTTAAAAAAGCTACAGTGGAAGTTATACTCGAAGTACTGGGAAAATAAATTAGGCTATTCTGTTGAATTTATTTCAACTTATTTAAAAATTTAAAAAATGATTTTAAATAAGAACTGTGAAACAAGAGAAAAACGGGGGAAAAGTTGGAATGTAACACGCGTGAAAAGGGGTTTGTTAGTGCATATACATTGGTCTTGAGGGCCGTTTACTGTTAATAACTCGAGTAGTTAGACTATGGGGATTCTGGACCAACCTCTCGCAAAAACATTGCGAAAAATTGGCGATTTTAATTCGCGGATTAATCAATTACTGCGGGCAGTGTGTAGTCTGATCTTCGATAGGGGCGGAAGTCATTACTCAAATTTTCAGACATGATAACAATGGAATAATTGCAGGTGCATTACTGCAATTACAGGTACTTTAATTACAGGCTACTTGGCGATCAGGGAATTTAATTTTTATCATGTCTGGGAATTTGAGTAATTACTTCCGCCCCTAATGAAGATCAGATTACACACTGCCCGCGGTAATTGATTAATCAATTATAAAGTAATTGTTTTTGCGAGAGGTTGGTCCAGAATCCCCATAGTCTAACTACTAACTTGATTTGTGCATATTAAAACTTGTGTTGTTTTTTTAAATTAACGCCTCAATTAGTTTACGATTCCGCAGTTTTGTTTTTTTTTTCAAATAACTTTTAATAATTAATAGCATTATTCATAAAAAATAAACCGTAGTTTAGCGGTGTTTTACACTGGGTTACCAAAGTTTCTAAGATGAAACCACCGTTAAACTGCGGCTTAAATTTTTAATAAATAACAATGTAAGTCATAAGTTGCGCTTTTCTTCCAAATTAATAAATATGTCAAATTTAATACCAAAAAGCCCAAATTAACAAAGAACATGTCTGTCTCATTTTTTTGTTGGGAAAGTCAATGACAATATTAATACTGCCGTGAACAGTAATTAATCCACTGACATAATAATAACATGGCCTTGGCTATCACTTGCAGGCAGGAGCAATTGTTATGACTTTCAATAACTCCAGTGAATAATATTAATTTTTGTTATGGTTTCATCCATTTTGGATACCAGTTATTATAATATATTTTATTGTTTTCTTCTTAATTGGATTACTTACTAGTAGTTATATATAAAGATATTTTCTTGTTTTTGTTAATAACTCGATTTGTGCATTTTTGAATTTGTGATGTTTTTTAAATAAACGCCTCAATTAGTTTACGATTACTAATCCGCAGTTTTTTTTTCAAATATCTATTAATAATTAATAGCATTATTCATAAAAAAATAACCCGTAGTTTAGCGGTGTTTTACACCGCCAATATTACTGTATTGTGCCTTCTTGACCTTACTAGCTAGTTTCGGATATATTTTTTAGCCATCTCAGAGGTTAATTTTTTTGAGTTAATATATTCTATATTAGATTAGATTTTTATATAAATGTTTTGACTTTTCAGTAATTTCTTTATTTTAAAATAATCTAATCTACTATCGAATATATTAACTCAAAAAACTTAACTTCTGAAGATGGCTAAAAAATATAGCCGAAACTACCTAGTAAGGGCAAGAAGACACAGTAAAGTAATAAAAACAGTACTCCAATTAAGAAGAAAACAATAAAATAATATTAATATTACAGTGAGCGACAATTAAGCAGAACAATAATAATCAGGTCTATTGCGTATAAAAAAAAAAACGTTTACAGTAACGTGTACAGACACGAACTCTGGGAATGTCGCAGTCCCTAAGACCGAGTAGTCCGCTACCCTTGTCTCTACCGTACAGGACCAGACATCCAGACAAGGATAGCGAATCATTCCCAGAGTCTGTGGCTGTATGTTATTTGACAGCATCGCATTCGAATGTCAGATGCATATAGTCAGTTTACTTGACATCTTCACTGTCAGTGTCATATCTTGTGAAATCACAGTCAAAATATCACTAAAATAAGGTATTGATTTAAACTGTACAACCATTTAGTTACTAAAATGTCAACAACAAAAAGTTGAGTTATGGTATGCGCATGACATGGATATTGTTTGAAAAATGATCAAGGCAAATCTTCGGCTTGGTGTTATAAGGTTGCATGTAACATTTTTTCAATTTTTAGGTGTACAACTTTACAGGACCATATGTTTTCAAAGCACGCCCTTTGAGCTTGTAAGAAGGTTAAAAGCGGAATATTAAGAACCTGTGACATAAAAAAAAATCAAATTACAGTGCACAATACATCATTTTCTGTAATAACAAATATATGTAGAGTTCTTATTCCCAAATTTGCAAATTTTCACATACAACCTTGTAACATTAAGCCGACGATATGTCTTTTAAATCTTTTCAAGAGGTAACTACTGATTCTACTATACTACTCTCTACTCTCTACTATACTATTCTCTCTACCATTTAAGAGGATTCTAGAACGTTTTCTTGTAAATATCCATGTTTTCTATTAAAATATTGGACTAATTCGAAATGTTTGACACTGTCTGTCAGTGGATGATTTGCATGAGATACCAACAGGAAAAACTTAGAACCACTTACTAATAAATAACAGTAGTGAAAACACACTGTCAGTTTTACAGTGCAGATGTCAAGTAAACTGAGTATATATGACAAGAATGTATCTGACATCTTTAACATGTTCCTACCATTTAAACGGATTCTAGTTCGTTTTTCTTGCAAATATCCACGTTTTCTATTAAAATATTTGACAAATTCGAAATGTTTGACATTGTCTGTCAGTGGATGATTTGCACGACATACCAACAGGAAAAACTTACAACCACTTAGTGATAAATAACAGTAGTGCCAACACACTGTCAGTTTGACAGTGCAGATGTCAAGTAAACTGAGTATATATGAGTCGTATAGAATCAAAACTGACAATATCCAAGTACCGAAATTTTGAGACATAACCAAAAATCGCTCAACTCGACAATCTATTTCCCCGAATTTTGCAAATGAATTTTTTACATCCTGTAGCTCTACAAAATGAATTGTAAAATTAAAAATGCTTTTTTATATAGCATTTTAATAATAAAAGCAGTTAAAAATTGGATAGAGTTAGTTTTGAAACCAATATGTAGATAATGTTTCTTATCTGATTTTGATAATTAGTTCTGATTCCATAATAGTTATTAAATTAATAAAATATCCAATTATATAGGCAATAAAATTTTATTAGAGCAAAACAGACAAAACCATAAAAACTAGACATAAAAAAATAGGTTATAAACAGTAACCTTCGGGTGAGTTGACAGCCATAAGATAGCTTGTGTTTGGTTGAACATCAGTTGGTGTCACAAGTAACAATATCCTATGGATAATGTTAGTTTTGACTACAAACCTCCTACTCTACTCTCCTTCTGATAGCATTTTAGCCGGGATATAGTGAATTTGGACTTGAAGCGACCCC
The DNA here is from genome assembly GCA_951805005.1 of Othius punctulatus. NCBI lineage: Eukaryota > Metazoa > Arthropoda > Insecta > Coleoptera > Staphylinidae > Othius > Othius punctulatus. The sequence continues at coordinate 54,760,624 of OX638142.1, forward strand.
ATATTAGATTTCAGAGCAACATTTCAAATAAAAAACCGCTACTAACTCGATTTCGATGATTTTGGATATTGTGAGGATATTGATTCTATACGACTCATATGACAAAAATGCATCTGACATCTTTAACATGTGTCAATGTGTAACGTTTTTTTAGCAATATACGCAATCCACTTGAATATTCATTGCATTAATATTAGCGCAAATGTCAATATTTCAACTAAGAAATATTAATATAGTTGTGAGTACCACTCCAGTAATACAGCATTAATATTGACGTGAACGACAATTACTGCGCGAAACAATACATACTCTTTTTTCATATAATATTTTATTACTTTTTCATTAAGCAAGTATTTGTCGACTTGAAGAGTCTCTTGAAAACTGTTTGAAGAATTCGAGGACACTGAAGATAAGATTAGAATCAAGGTTTGGTTTACACATGGTCTCAGACAGACAGCAGGGTGACGAGAATATTATCCACAATTTTTATAGTGGAACGCAGTGATATTATTATTACAGCTATACAATTACGAGTATAATCAGAATAGGTATTTTACCTGTCTGTGTTATTTTGAGCGCATCGATAGGTTAGGTTAGGTTATGATAAGGGATTTTATTATTACAGCTATACAATTACGAGTATAATCAGAATAGGTATTTTACCTGTCTGTGTTATTTTCAGCGCATGGAATACTCAATAGGTTATGTTAGGTTATGATAGAGGATTTTATTATTACAGCTATACAATTACGAGTATAAACAGAATAGGTACTTTACCTGTCTGTGTTATTTATTGTCCAGTTTATGAACAATATATCTGTATTTATCCCAATAACACTTTTTAAACAATACACCGTACGATGAAGGGAATGCCAATACATTTTCAAAGGTTTGAAAACCATAACCAATTTTCAAATTTTCAAGAACGCAGTCTGAAGAACATAGGAAAAGACAAAGAACAATATTTTATTCTTTTCAGTAAAAATCACGTAATTGACAGTGGAATTCACAATAAAATTGATTGTTCCATAATGACAGCTTGAAGAGTATTGGAACTGACTGAACTACTATTTATCCAAATATTTGACCTGAAATAGAAAATATCGTTGCTGATTTTTTATACGCTATCTAATGATGATCTATGTTTGCTACATTCGCTAATTACCGTCACAAAAAGTAAACAAAACAACCCCTTATTATTATAATTACAATGGAGATATTTTCTTAAGAACTTATAATTGAAAAATTAGCTGATTCTAAAAAAAAATGACGTAAAAATTTAGGACAATTTTATCAAACTTTTAGAGCCATAAGGGACAGTGAACCCCAGAGGCTCACAAATTGCTTGGCAATTACAATTTTGAAGCTTCTGAAGATAAAAGCCTAACATGGATTAACAAAAACGAAATGTAGAAGCAAATTTCCATGTGTATGTTGCAATTTAAGGAAGATCTACAGAAAAGAAAATAGGAAAGTGAACCAGTCTATAAACAATAAATATTACTTTTGTCAAAATATCATCCGGAGTATTCTTCTTGGCCAACGTCGTTTACACACATTGACACATTAACACAAATTAAATTATAAAAAACGTCCTTAGGAACGTCAAAGTCATGATATTTGTACGCATTACGTCTCGCACATTGCTAAATTAGGCATGTACAATAAAAAAATCCTCAGCTATGTATTCACGTCTAATTTAACAATACTCGAGACCTGCAGATAACTCCCCTATTTCCGCTGCAAGGGCTAATTATACAACACATTCGAGAACTACATCTGAATAGTTCTATATCCTTATTGAGTTCTAGAAGAAATATTACTGAAATAGTTGAATCGCTTCCTGCTGACGATAATTGATCCCGCCAGATAAAATAGGGTGTTGTTAAATAACCCAATAAATAGCGACAATAATAACCACTTATATCCTACGTATTCACAACATTAATACTGATATTAATAATAAACCTACTTCGCCTCTGCTCTTTCTCGTTGAAAAGTGTGTGGTAGTTACAGCAATTATTGTAAGTGTTATTTTATTGATGTTTTATTCACCATTTCGAAATAAGTAATAATAAATTTAATAAAATAGTTGCTAATTTTACAAAAAAGCGATAATAAAAATTTAGTAATTAGGTAATTATACATATTTACATGCATAAGCAATTAATTATTATACTAAAAATAATAAAATAATTTCTCTTGAAACAATAATTGCACAATAATTGCAAATGCGTGGTAGTATCATATCATGTTAATTATCATCAATCAAACAATTTACAAGCACTTCAATTACCAGTGTCTGGTTTTAAATAAAACAAAGTATTTCTGTATGGAAAGGAATAATTATAATATTATTCCTTAAATAATAAATAATAATTTATAAGGAATTCTCATGATTTATGTTTGTTCAATTTAAGGCACTGATAGCTGTAATCACTGGTATTATCATGAGATCATGTTATAAATAAATCAATAAATAATAATTCAGTTTGGCATAAAAACCTAATAAAGTAAAAAAGTAATAATAGCCAATATATAATTATTATTGTATTACTCTTTAGAGACCACTATCTTTAATTTATTAATTTGGAACTTCAGTATTTCCTTTAAATGACAAAATTCATTAATAACAGTAAAGCTCCTCGTAAAAAAATAATAAAGGAATGCAGTAAAAAGGAAATAATAGGTACTACAAAATTAAGCAAAACCTATCTATGTGTGGCTCATGGTATGGTTAAGCATTAAATCGTACTCTTGATTGCAAGATTACAAAATTATAGCTGCAAGTTCCTCGTAGTAAGATTGTGCATTTACGTTTTATATCACTGGAGTCTGCGTGAAAACGTTCACGTATCTCCGTAGGAAATGAGATAAATTAAGTGAGTAACCAAGGCTGTATGTAACCCGGAAACGACGATAAGATTACTTGTGCTATAATTTTAGTTTGTTCTGGACTGCTTACGCACTGCAGCAACAAAAATAGAGCACACATTTAAAAATAATACCTTCAAGATTATTAAATAATTTAACTTGTGAATAGATTAATATATTTATCGATTAGAAATCATTTGATCGCTTTTAATGCAAAAAAGTTATAAAATATTATTGGGTATAATAATAATTGAAATAATCATCATTATCTTCCTCCATTAATACCGTAATTGGTTACTCTGTCACATTTATTAAATTCAATGGAAATATTTTAGTATTTTAATAATGTAAGCAGATCATAAATTGGGAACAAATATTTTGGAATTTAGTTAAATAAATTTTAATTTTCTAAGCAACAAAAATAAAGCAATCGAAAAAACATAAATACAGGCGTCATTATTATTATTATGCATAGTTGACCCTAGTAGCCCCTAAAGCTTAGTAGCTACAAATGCTAATCAACATGTGATTTATCTTGCAGAAATGACATTCAGTGATGTACTTTCTAACCGTTTTTAGTATCTACTAAGGTTTAGATGCTCCAAATTAACTAGGCATATGGCTGCAATTATCTTACCGAAAACGCTCCGAAAAACTCATAGCTCAAGTCATAACTCGCAACTTTATGGATGCATTTTAACAACCAAAAAGGCAAATGAAATATGACAAAATACTATAAAATGAATCCAGTTGCATTGTTTTTTTAAGACATTCAAGGTCGCATTTTATCAACCAAAAAGGCAAATGAAATAAGAAAATACTATAAAATGAATCCAGTTGCATTGTTTTTTTTTTAAGACATTCAAGGTCAAACGGCAGTCGACCATTATTTTTAAAATGGTACAGTATATTTTTTATTATTGTATGTGAGATATATTTTTTTCTAAATCCAAAGATGTGCAACAATTTGATGATGCTTTTTCAAGCTTTATTTTTTTTAATGAATATTTTCGCATTGTAGTTATTTTCATAGAATACTTAGATACAATTTTACGTCAACGACACTCTCTTATTCTTAGTTTTAAGTACAATGCCATCTTAAAATAAAGATGCCATATTAAATTTAATTTGTTATTTTTGACGATAAAATGTTGTTCGTGACATAATTATCTCTTGAAAACAAATATATTTTTCTTCAATATTGACACAGATACTAATAATTATACAGTAAAAATTGTCAATTTTGGATTAAATTAATTTTGTATAAATCTGCCAATTTTATCACATATAATAAAAATTTTTTCTTCAAATAATTTTTTTATTTACAGCTCATTTTTATCGTAAATAATATTCGTTTTGTTAAATAGCGATATTTTTAAATGACGCCAGAAATTATAAGGCAACATCAAAACTTCTGAATTGATTTGATCGAAAACCCTCAATTTAGTCATATGACATTTTTTCTTCAACTGCCAATTTTATTTAAATATTTTATTTTAGTAGTAAACTGATAACTTTCTGTTCAAAAATCGTTTTCAAAGATGATAATTTTTTCTCATTATGTTATTATTCTTTATCATTGTCTTGTCTTTTTTATTTGTCATTATTTGTGTACAACTTTTGTCTTAAAATGACAATTTTGGAGTAAAGTAATTTTGTTTCTAGATGATAATCCTGCCATTCAATGTCATCTTTACTTCAAACACAAATTTTAATTTTCTTACAAAATGGAGATTTTAAATAAAACAAATCATCAAAATTTTATTTAAAAACTAATTGTTTTTATTCGTTTTGATTTTAAATCACGATTTTCGATCAAAATAGTTTTTATTCATACTGGCAATTTTGATAAATAACTACGTTTTTTTTAAAGCGCCAATTTCGTCTGTCATTTTAATTTTAAAATTATGAATTTTGATTAAAAAAAGTAGCTATTTTTGTTACAAGTACCTAAAATGAAGTTGTTTCGAAAAACTTAATTTAGTTACGTGACAAACAACAGTTTTTGGTACAAGGTCTCTACAATGTTTACAGAATAACCTTAACTATTTGAGGACCAGTGGTCATGTTAGGATACCACCAATATAATAGTCAATTCTTTACGGCCCAGTGGCTATCATGCGCGACTACCATTATGAAATTTTTGGAATAAAAATAATTCTGGCCTGAAAGGGTTAATAACGAAATTTCTATAGCCATCGGAGTAAAATTTGTAAAACACAACTAGACTAGAATTCTGTACCACAACAAGTTTGTTGTATTGACTTCTGAAGTCTGCACTAGGTCTACAGTAGTCATTCAAAAATGTTGTCGTAAATTTTCAAGTTTAATTTTCTGCAACAGAAACGTAATTTCCCCCAACAGAAACAAACATCCACTTGGTTTATTATGTCATTTCGCATTAGAGTAATGGTTCATTTCTCTGTTTCACTTTTAAAAGCGTTTTTAAGGTTTTAAGTATATAGTTCTGTAGTTATCTATTTAACCAATCTAAAATAGTCCACACATGGATGCTATGACAACTTTTACGGATAAGGCGGAAAATAGGGCATTTTGCGGCTTCAACTGAATACGTAAAATGGTAAATATGCAGAGCGTGTACCAAAAATACGTTTTTTGAATGTCAATTTTGCTTTATATTCCAATTTTAAACAACAGTTTAGCCCCGAAATTATGATTTGTATTAAAATAATAATAAAAATCGATTTTGCAACTTACGCATGTTTAGACTCAATATTAATTATATAATTAATATTTTCTAAGCAATATTTGCTGGTCAAAACTCAATATTTAATTAATATGTTCTGCAATATTTGCTGGCAAAAACTTGCAGTATTACCACAAAAATTTAAGCCGCGGTTTAATGGTGGTTTAATCTCGGTAACCTGGCAACCCTTGGTAAAACACCGCTAAACCATTGCTAAACCGCGGTTTAAATTTTTATTAATAACACTGTTAGTGTTGAACATTCCTTAATTTAAGGAGATTAAAAAAAAACGCTTGTGTGTAAGTTTCACAATTTTTTTTAATAGCGATAACTCTACAATTGTTTCTGTAGTTAAACCATTTTCAAGAGCAATATATATATATATATATATATATATATATATATATATTATCAAATTCCCTTTTACCATTTTAATGGTGTAGGGTGTATAATTTACAAATCAATTTTCGTTTACATTTTGCTTGAACTATTTCATTTTTATTGTATACAAATTTTGCCCATTATTTTTTGTTTCGTGCAATTCTTTTGGCTTCTTTCGACGTGTTCCTCTTGCTTTCAGTATTTTTCCTATCTCACTATCCCATGTTGCCTTCGGTCTTCCCCTTTTCTTTTTTACTTTGTGTCTTTGCCTCCCATATTTGTTTTACCGTCCTTTTGATTTCCTTCCGTTGCAGATGGCCCCACCAGCTAAGTTGTCTTCTTTCGATACATTCTAGTATTGGTCTAGTTCCTAGTTATTTTCTGATTTGCGAACTTCTTATCTTGTGTTTGATTGTCACTCCTTTAACTCTCCTAAGGAATCTCATTTCCGCTGCTTGGATCTTACGTTTTTGCCTTTGGTTCAACACCCATGTTTCGCAACCAAAGGTCAATAATTAGTCTCTATATGGTTTTGTATACGTTATTTTTTTGTTTTCTTTGATGTTTCCTTCTTTTTTATGAATGATCCCATTGCGTAATATGTTTTCCTTGCTTTTTATATTCTATTATTTATTTCCAATTCTTGATTAACATTAATATGTATATCCACTCTAAGGTATTTGTAGTTTTTTACTTGTTCAATCTCTTCTCTCCAATGTTATGTCGATCTTGTGTTGTTCATCTCCAATTACCATTACTTTTGTTTTGCTTTTATTTATTGTCATTCCATATTCTTTTAGTGCTTCATTCCAAGTTTTGAGATTTGTGCTCAGTTCTTCTTCCTTTCCTGCAATCAGTATTAGGTCATTCGCGAAAGCTCCTTCAGAGATTGATATTCCTTGAAGTTAATTCGTACATGCAGCTGTTTAGTTTTTTGTGTGCACTTTCTGATGACTTCATCAATGTATACTATAAATAGTAGGGGGCTTGGCTTAGTCCACCTCCATGTATTAATCCTTCGTTTGTTTGGAATGGTTCTGATATTGCGCCCTGGCTTATGACACGGTTGTTATTTCCCTCATAAATGTTTTTAATTATTCTTATTATTTTTTGGTTGATGCCTTTCTCTTCTATTACCTTCAATAGTTTTCTTCTGGGAATTTTGTCAAAAGCTTTTTCTATATCCTACAAATCCTACAAATATTGTTTTCCCTTCTTGTTGGTATTTCTTTTCTATTAATTGTTTTATTGTAAATATGTGGTCTTGAATGCTTCTGCCTTTTCTAATTAAGCTTTGCGGTTCTGCCAATGTATTTTATATTTTTGCTCTGATCCTTTTGTCTATTATTTGTTCGTATACTGTCATAACCACACTGGTCAGTGATATTCCTCGATAGCTATTGAATTCATGTTTGTCTCTTTTTTATGTATTGGTACTATGAGTGTGGTTCTCCAGTCTTTAGGGATTTGTTCCTCTTCCCATGCTTTGCTTATTATCTGGTGTAATTTCTCCGTAGCTTTTTGTCCCATGTATTTTAGCATTTCCGTCGTGACTCTGTCGTATTCTGGACTTTTCCCATTTTTCAGGTCTCTTATATGTAGCTTCTTTTATCTCTGTTATGGTAATTGCCGGTTCTTTGTCCTCTGTTTCCCGCGAATTTTCACTTCTATCTGTTTGTTCTTTTTGTTCCGCTCATAGAAGTTCTTGAAAGTGCTGCTTCCATCAGTCCATCACTTCTTTCTATTGTGTTAGCAGTTCCCCGTCTTTATTTTTGATTCCTATTGTGTTGGGTTCTTCCCCTTCTGAGTGTCTTTAGTGCCCTATAAAATAGTTTTTGGCTTTCTTTGAATATTACATTACAACACTGTATTAATCATACATAATAGAACATTTGAATGTGTTTTTGGGAGCATATACAAATAATGATGTTTGTAACACGTACCTCAATTAAGTTTCATCGGAGTCATCTGCTATTTTGGACTCGGCTACGCCTCGGAAACAGCAATGATTCGTCCAAAAAAACTTCATTTTAAGTACTTGTAACAAAAATTACTATTTGAGTTTTGAATTTTGACTTGTCGGCTTTTGCTTTAGGATCACGAAAATCAAAATTCCTTTTTTTTGCAGAAACAAAAAAATTGCCGTGGCGGAATTAATTATAATATTCATAAATGTGGTGTTTATATTGCTATACTAATTTTACAGGAGGCAATTATTAAAATTACTTAGAGCACTATTTTGGTGTTAGAATGGTGTTTTGACAACCGCTTGAAAAACAGTTTTCCGAACAGTGGGGTCTGTTTCATGGACGATGTGGGTTCCAGGTGGACGGTGGACGTGAGCAGGAACGGATTTTTTTCTGTGTGCTGCAGAGTTGATTGTAACCGCAGCCGTGACGTATTGAATTATGAGTTGGTCAGCGATATATCTCAATATTTCTGTGGTCGGACCTCGGCGAAATAATTTATGGCCCCTCGACTTTTTGCCTTACGCATTAAAACGTGAATTATCGCCGACGGAGCATTTCTCCTCCTTGGCGACGTGCATCTCCAGGTTTTAAGTGACTGTACAGCTTTGGGCCTCATGACCACGCGCTAGGACCACTAGGATGCCTTTTCATCCCGAGATAGAGAGGAAAAAAAACGACACGCCACCTACGACGGAATGAGAGTCCAAGCCCATTATGTAGAGAAATGTGCTATTCAGTATATTCACCTCATATCCTTGGTTAAGCACCTACATTCAACACCAAAATACGGAGAGCTGCGGATGAGATGAGGTGGGCGGGAGGGGAGCCGGCTCAGGTATGCGATGAAGCGTGCACCTCGAACTGAACGGACAAGGATGGAGTCATTTACAGGTATCCGTGATAAAGACAAATCACGAGAGAAGGAAAGGATGCGAGGAAACAAATGAAACGCTGCGATCCTCTGGGGCAGGTAACCAAGAGAGACGAAGAGAAGGCCAGCTTCGAAGAATGGTAACGTGGTGTCTGCGCCCAAGACGCGGCTGCGGACCGTCGACGCGAAGAGAGACGGAGAGGCGAGATCATAAGGGCGAATTACCGGATTACCTCTAGGGGGATGAAACTGGAGGAATGCGGGTTAACTCCAATTTTCGCGTGCCTCGTGCTTTCGGGTGGAGGCCGCGGCGTGGTTCACGTGTCATTGATGGGAACAGGGATAAAAAGGACGAGTCCCCTGTGCCGCATAGAGACGGTCTCTTGCGTGGGAGAGAGACGGTCACAGTTGACCTGCTGCCTACTGGACGGCTACCGAGCTACGCACTCGCGGCGGCGGCGGGGCCGAGGGGGGGCTCGAAAACAGCTCTTATTCAGGACCGGATTTCGTAAGCACGTGCTAGCGCTGGACGCCGGTCAGAGACGTATCCAGGGGGACCAGGGGGCGTTCGGAAATTCCACCTGGGCTCCGATGCAAATGAGAATCCAATTGCCACGACCAACCAAATGAAGATAATGAAAAAAAATATTCAACGAACTAAAATTAATTGCTTGCCATGTGATGTGAGCAATATTTAGTTAATCATCGGACACATAATTATGTAAGTTACATAATACTGCCATAATAGCGATATTTGCAGACCTCTTGCTGCAAATCACAAAGCTTTAAAAATAAAGTAAAATGAATACATAAGTATATGTATGTTACATTATAACATAACCATATCAATTTTATTGCCTATACATATTTGCTAGTACAAAATATGTTTACTATTTTAATGCTTTGTGACCAATCTAGATGTAGCTATAATAAAATATACTACTCGTATATAAAACAATAGTTACAAATTACATTTTTCAGATGTTATAGTCTGTACCAAGGTAACTTGGGTGCTTAGGTGTGAGCAATCATCATACCTGTGTTACCAGAAAATAATTAAATGTGAATAGCGACATCTTATCTGCCATGGACCATAGCCTGTTGGCCATGTCTGCTTTCTATCCCCCACACATTTCCCCTTCCAGCGCAGTATCTCTTTCTACATTTTTGTCTTCTCAAAAATGCAATGCCTGAAGTTTTGCTGGACCAAACATCAGAAAACTTATGAAGAATTAAAATTCCGGAACAAAAATGAAAAATGAAAAGGTGTGGGTGTGGAAAGTATTTAAACTAGTAACCAGTTTTTTTGGAAATCAAAAAGAATAATACTACAAGTATATTGTTAAAGACTACAAGAATATTGTTGAAGACTACAAATATATTGTTGAAGACTACAAGTATATTGTCGAAGACTACAAGTATATTCTTATTATAGAAGGTATATAATATGTATGAAGGTATTACATTCAAGATCGTGTGCAAGATTTTAAAAGTAGATTTGCCCCATTCACATATGGACTACTTTCTTGAAAAATTGGGCGCAGAAATGATATAAAGATAATGGAAATCCGGGAAGATTAAATATGGACTTATGAAGAATTAAAATATCGAAACAAAAATGAAAACAAGTGAGAAAGAGGCCTGGAAACCATTTAAACTAGTAACCAGCTTTTTTAGAAATAAAAAAGAATTAAACTACAAGTATATCGTTGAAGACTACAAGTGTATTGTTGAAGACTACAAATATATTGCCGAAGACTACAAGTATATGTATTGTTGAAGACTACAAGCATATTGTAATTATAGAAGATATATGATATGTATGAAGGTATTAACTTCAAGATCGTGGGTATGATTTTAAAAGTAGATTTGCTCTGTTCACATTTGGACTACTTTCTTGAAAAATTGGGCGCAGAAATGATATAAAGATAATGGAAATGCGGAAAGATTAAATATGGACTTATGAAGAATTGAAATATCAAAACAAAAATGAAAAAAAGTGAGGAAGAGGCGTGGAAACCATTTAAACTAGTAACCAGCTTTTTTAGAAATAAAAAAGAATTAAACTACCAGTATATAGTTGAAGACTACAAGTGTATTGTTGAAGATTACAAGTATATTGTTATTATAGAAGATATATGATATGTATGAAGGTATTAACTTCAAGATCGTGGGCATGATTTTAAAAGTAGATTTGTTCTATTCCCATTTGGACTACTTTCCTGAAAAATTGGGCGCAGAAATGATATAAACATAATGGAAATGCGATACCAACGAAGATTAAATGTGGAGTAGTCAATACCAGGGTAACTTGGGTGCTTGGGTGTGAGGCATCATCATACCAGTGTTACAAAAAATAATTGTATGTGAATAGCGACATCTTATATGAAGAATTAAAATTTCGTAACAAAAATGAAAAAAAAAGTGAGAAAGAGGCGTGGAAACCTCTTCAACTAGTAACCAGCTTTTTTGGAAATAAAAAAGAATGAAACTACAAGTATATTGTTGAAGAGTACAAGTGTATTGTTGAATACTGCAAGTAGTGTTGAAGACTACAAATATATTGCTGAAGACTACAACTATATTGTGTTGAAGACTACAAGTATATTGTTATTATAGAAGATATATGATATGTATGAAGGTCTTAAACTCAAGATCGTTGGCATGATTTTAAAAGTAGATTTGCTTTATTCACATTTGGACTACTTTCCTGAAAAATTGGGTGCAGAAAGTATATAAATATAATGGAAATGCGATGCCAAGATGCGAAGATTAAATATGGACATGAGGACTATCTCTGGATGTTGAAAATGGATGATCCTCAACACGTTTACATAAAGAAAACGGAAAAATAAGTATTGAGGGAACGAGAATATGCGAAGAAATCATTTTTTTTGTACCTATTGGAAACTTTCTTAATGATTTTAGTTTTTTTATTTGTATATTTCTGGTATATCAGTAATTTTATGGCAAAACATGTTATCTGCCATTTTTGTTATTTTACAGGAAAAGCAATAACAGTTTTGCATTTATAATTGTGAATGAAATTTAGCATATCATTGCCATAGTTATTTATAATACCAAGGTACAATAAAGATACTTCATTCATTCATACTGTATATAAAAGTATACTGTATTTTTGGCCATTTAATGCCAAAAAGTGCATTTTGAAAAAAATGCAGAAATCATGTTTTGCCGTAACATTACTGATATATTAAGTGTCACCATTAAAACACAAATATCTTAAAATTGCATTGCGTGTCATTTCCTCCTCATTTATTTTTGCTAGAAAAAATTGGATGTCTTTTTAAAATTCATCTTATATCAATTAAAATCAATTTAATTATCAAAACTAGTACAAATTTTCAATAATATGATATTAAATTTTATTGATATATTAAATATTAACACAGACATTTGAATGAAGAAGTTTTAAATATTCGAATTTTTTAAGTAATATTTCACTGGAAACATAAAAAAAAAGGTGAAGCCAGTGAACAAGGGGCAAACGAAAAGAGAAATAAAATATAAGCTATATATTAGTAGTTAATAAACCGTTATTAGAATGAAACTTAAAACAAATATTTTCAGGGTTCAGTATCTGAAAATAATTTTCAAAAATTATTTATCATATAATTATCATTTTGTACAAATAATACTTTTGCATGTAGAATGATATCGCAAGTATCAACATCAAATCTAACAGTTGAAGTGGAAAAATATTATTAGTGCTGCTGAAGTAGAATCAGGCAGACACAATAATCATTTTGCCAATTTTGTAAGATTTAGAAACATGTATTATGTCATCACCGAAGAAATATTTTTTCTTGTACCTATGGGAAAATTTCTTAATGATTTTAGTTAATTTGTGTATCTCTGGTATAACAGTAGTGTGATGGCAAAACGTGTTATCTGCCATTTTTGTTATTTTACAGGAAAAGCAAAAACAGTTTTGCATTTATAATTGCGAATGAAGGTTGGCATGTTATAATTGCCATAACTATTTATAATACAAAGGTACAATAAAGATACTTCTTTCTAGCATACTTCAAGTATACTTTATTTGTGGACATTTACTGCCAAAAAGTGCATTTTGAAAAAAAAAAGACAGAAATCATGTTTTGCCATAACACAACTGAAGCAGACACAACACTAAAACAAATTTTCAAAAAGTACTTTTTGCAGGCAAAAGTTGTTTAAATTTCAAATTAATTTCTTTCGTAAACGAAAAGTGCTCTAAAATTTACTTATCTACAAAAAATATAAGTTTTAGATTACGTTAAGTCGAACAATATGATTTAACTGTCAAAGAAAACATTAACAGAGGAATTAAAAATGAAGAAGTTTGAAATATTCCCAATTTTTAAGTAATATTTCACTGGAAACATAAAAAAAAAAGGTGTAGCCAGTGAACAAGGGGCAAACGAGAAGACAAATAAATGATAAGTCACATTGGTAGTTGAAAAATCGTTAATAGAATGCAACTTAAGAAACCTATTTTCAGGGTTCAGTATCTGAAAATAATTTTCAAAAATTATAGATCATATATTTATCAATTTGAAAAATAATAGTTTTGCACGTAGAATGGTATAGCAAGTATCAACTTCTAATCTAAGAGTTAAACTGGGAAAATACTATTTATGCTGCTGAAGTAGACTCAGGCAGACACAATAATCATTTTGTCAAGTTTTGGGAAACATGTATTCATTGAGTTCATTTTGCAATTACAACATTGAACCAGAATCTCTTTATGTATTATCTAAATTTTCTACAGTTTCTTATACATCAGCAGTTAATCGACATTTGTTGTTTAATTTTGCAAAATCACTTATAACTTGAGGAAAATTATGTAGAGCAGAAATATTGCAAAGGTCTTAGAACAACTGCATCTTTTGGCATTATAAGTTGTAAAGTCAAAGATGATAAAATTACAGATACAGAGCACCCAAGAAAGTGGTGTCAACTTTTACGCTGGATACTAATAGATGACACTGTCCACGATGCAAATCAATATGTTTTGCTACGTTGCTGAAATGCTTCTTAGAATACAAGCAAATAATTTAACTAGATTTTTTCAACTGTCATCATTTGTCATTTGTCATAGTAGGAACTAGTTGGAAAACACAACTTTCTTGGGTGCTCTGTAATATTGTGCCTATGTTATTAATTTCAATTATCAATGGGTCAACTGTCATCATTTGTCATTTGTCATAGTAGGAACTAGTTGGGAAACACAACTTTCTTGGGTGCTCTGTAATATTGTGCCGTTGTTATTAATTTCAATTATCAATTGGTTTCAGTTACAAATTTATATTTTTGTTACCAATTGGTCACCACTTATGCAAGCAGTAGGTTTATTTGGTTTTATTTGTTTATTTAACAAATACCGATTTCTGCTACTAGCTTATTACCATACCAACTACCACATGATCAATAATAATGAGTATTGTTATTATAGTTGATTCATTTAACGGCGGCCTATTTTTGCCGCTGTTACTAATTACCATCGCAACAGAGCAATTTACACTTTTGTTAATTATGACTGTATGAATTTCGCTTAATATTAGGATACTTGTTAATACTGCCTCTATTATAAAAAAAAAAAAACAATCTTGTTATCCTGAAACATAATAAAATACGAATTAAACATAATTCAAGAGCTAAATTGCAATTTCAACGCCTAGAAGTGCAATCAACGGTTTTATGGAAGTAATTAGCCACCTTGAGTACGCACAGAAACTAATTAAAAAGAAAACTTCTGGCTGTTGTAAATTCTCAGCACGGCAACCAAGTTATCCACGTTATCTAGAAAATTGACGTGAACTATGGTCATTGCCCATCCTCGCCTCGCACATTTGCATTTCAAATGAGCGAATACCAATAAAGAGATAACGATATTGCATGGAAACCCGTACTTTATGAGGGAAACGTGTGTCGCGAGAATACGGTGGAATTGAAAATACTAAATTTTGTAGCAAAAAGGTGTAATAAAAATAGCAATAATAATTATTGTTGTAATTTTAGCTGTCGTCTTCCATACTATGTAATGATGAAGTTTCCAAGTTAATTTTCTCAAAGGCCAAGTAATTGTCTTCGATTTAAGGTAGGGCACAAGGATGAGCCGTAGAATTTTATAAGAAATTTTCCAATAAGGCCATTGGTCTCATTAGAATATTGTGCCAAGGGCCTTATTGGGGCCTAAATTGAATAAATGGCAACTGTCCCAGAATGGTTTAGAATGGATGCTTGCATCTGTAAACCTGTGCAAGTCATAAATATGCTTGAATCTCACAAAGGTTCAAGAAACTGCAAGTTGTGAATTAATGCCTTACGTGGAACTTGAGGTCGATGTTGTTAAAATTTCAAAGTGAGAACCACTATCGACTTTCGGACAAAAAAATCATGAGTTATCAGGTTTGGTTTGTTTTGCTCACGTGCACTATGGCCGATTCTGAAAACCATAAACCTTGCCGTGGAATACGTCACGTGCCACTCGTCTCGTTGCACAACAATCCTTCGTCTCTGGGTAATAAAAGGAACCAATTCCAGAATGCATAAAGGATGAACGATTGCACCGCGAGAAAATAAACGTAAATCCAGTTTGACGTTAACGGCCGAAATAATGGTTCTTAGTAAAATGCAAAACACACGCAGAGGAAGTGTGAAATTGATGTAATTTTGTAACGAAGCGAGGGAGGATCCGAGGAATGAATCCGAATTCCTTGTGCGTGGAGGAATGGCCGGATGTCACCGGTCGATATGCGTAATTGGCTGCAATCGATGCGTGGATTTCGGTCTGTGCCAGGATGAGGCGTTGGGTTGCACCCAATTTTGGTAAAACGTGTAGGCGCAGGAAGCTTCAAGGATGAGCGATCCCTCATTGATGTGAACATGTGGGCCCGAAGACAAGGCTTCTTCAGTTTCACATACAAAAAAAAGGCGCTAATTTGCGCATTAGTTCTAAGCCATTTAGAAGCTGCAGAACATAAGATATTATTAATGATCACAATTTGGTGTTCAGTAAGAAAAGTCAATACTCCACATTTCATTTTCCATTTTTGATACACATGTTTTGTGAATTTGGGATCCTATATGAAATTATACTATATTATCAAAAATCATATATATTACACCACAATAACGTTATTACCTTATTCCAAGCATCCAATGGTCTTGACAATTTAGTTGCTATGTAAAGAATGTAGAATTCTAGTACAATCACTTTTTTTCTATTTGCAGGTAGCTTAATATTCTAGAATAGAAATAGCTTAGACCTAGTTAAAGCTAAAATATAGCTTAATATTATTCATTTTCAAGATTTGCATGGCAATCAATTTAGTAGTAGTGCATTTTAAATAAAATGGCATATCAAGTTTCAAGAATTTATCACACTAAATAATACAAAATTATGCTTTTTTTAATTTGGGAGATTCTATTATGATTGTTTTTAAATGCTTTTTATAATTATAAATGTTTAATTTCATATAATACAATAATGATAATATAATATTTTTTCTAGAATGATTTATATTCTGACATAAAAATTATGAACAATGTATCAAAAATCAAAAAATATATACAAGGTATCCTAAATAGGGTAGGATTGCATGGGTATCTTTCTTATTCGTAAAGCTAGAGATCTGGTTAAATGGGCAATATTGTGCAGTGTTATATGCTGATTCAGATTATGTTGAAAAAATTTCAAAAGTCCGAGCAATGGAAGTCCTCCCATTTAACCAGATCTCTAGCTTTCAAAATAAGAAAGACACCCATGCAATCTTAACAATTATACATTGAATATTAATTAAATTTAAGATATAATATACCAGTATACCACCAAATATCAGCAGCAAATTTGATAAACATTAATGCGCTAGTTTTAGAGATATAGCTAAAATAGTAGTACCACAAATTTGCTATTAGCACCTAAAAACACGTGCTTACATTGAACTTTATATCTCTAGAATTATGTATTGGATATTAATGCAATTCAAGATGTTATATACTAATGTATCACTAAATATCAACAACAAATTTTATCAAAACTCATGCGCTAGTTTTGGAGATATGCCTAAAACAGTAGAGGTAAAAATTGAGAAAATCTAAATATATAAATAATTTGCTACGCTAAACTGCAATTATCTCTAGAATCATGTGTTTTATATTAATCCAATTCAAGATATGATATACCAATATATATCTAAATATCAACAAAAAACTTAGTCAAAATTGATGCGTTAGTTTTGGAGATATTCCCAAGACAGTAGAGGCTAAATTTGAGACAATCTCCTAAAGATGCATGGTCATGCTAAACTGCAATTATCTTAAGACTCGTGCATTGGATATTAATTAAAAGAAAGACATAATATACCAGTATATCAGTAAATATCACCAATAAATTTAATTGAAATTGATGGGCTAGTTTTGCAATAACGTTTAGTTTCTCCTAGAAATTTTGTTTTACGAAATGTTTTAGTATTTAATAATAATAATAATAATAATAATAATAATAATAATAATAATCCCTACTACTCAGTTTTAGTATTTAGTAATAATAATAATAATAACAAGAATAATAATCCTTACTAATAAAATTCCTGAGGAATTATCTGAGACTTTAATAATTATTGTTGAATTTTCGCAAGGTTTCCATGTTTTCAGCAATTATCGTTGCTTTTCAGCAATTCGTATAAAATTCTAATGAAATATTTTGGAAGGAAAGTTATGATTTTATTTAGTAGTCTCGCAGAATTACACATATTTCAGTAGTCTTATAGTTTAGAGAAGTTTTATCGGAGAGTTTTGGTAACTTCAAGAAATGTTTACAAGAATTATTTTCTAAAAGCATGAAGCTTCTTGTAAGCATTCCTTGAAGTTACCAAAACTCGCCAATAAAACGTCTCGAAACTATAAGACTTGAAATATGTAGTTCTTCCAGACAATTCTACGAGACTACTAAATAAATTCATAACTTTTATTTCATAACGCATAACTTTCATAACATGAAAGCTATTAGAAAATTCGAGTGAAGTCAACGAAAATGCTACAAAAACTTTAAAGATTCTTGTAAGTTGTTCCTCTAGTTTTTGTAGCATTTTTGTTCAGATGACTCGAATTTTCTAAAAGCTTTTATGTTATGAAAGTTATGAGTTATGAAATGAAAGTTAAGAAATGAAAGTTAAAGTTATGAATTTATGTAGTAGTCTCGTAGAATTTTATGGAAGAACCACATATTTCAATAGTCTTATAGTTTATAGACGTTTTGTTGGAGAGTTTTCGTAACTTCAAGAAATGTTTACAAGAAGGATTTCTAAAAGCTTGAAGCTTCTTACAAAGATTCCTTGAAGTTACCAAAACTCTCCGATAAAACGTCTCTAAACTATAAGACTATTGAAATATGTGGTTCTTCCAGAAAATTCTACGAGACAACTAAATAAATTCATAACTTTAAATTTAATTTCATAACTTTTATAACATAAATAGTATTCGAAAATTAGAGTGAACTCAACGAAAATGGTACAAAAACTTTAAAGATTCTTGTAAGTTGTTCGTCTAGTTTTTGTAGCATTTTTGTTCAGTTGACTCGAATTTTCTAAAAGCTTTTATGTTATGAAAGTTAAAGTTATGAATTTATTTAGTAGTCTCGTAGAATTTTCTGGAAGAACCACATATTTCAATAGTCTTATAGTTTATTTATAGTTTTCAGCAATTATCGTTGCTTTTCAGCAATTCTTATAAAATTCTAATAAAATATTTTGGAAAGAAAGTTATGATTTTATTTAGTAGTCTCGCAGAATGTTCTGGAAGAACCATATATTTCAGTAGTCTTATAATTTAGAGAATTTTATCGGAGAGTTTTAGTAACTTTAATGAATATTTACAAGAAGCTTCATGCTTTTAGAAAATACTTCTTGTAAACATTTCTTGAAGTTACCAACACTCTCCAATAAAATGTCTCTAAACTATAAGACTATTGAAATATGTGGTTCTTCCAGACAATTCTACGAGACCACTAAATAAATTCATAACTTGAACTATAATTTCATAAGTCATAACTTTCAGAACATAAAAGCTATTAGAAAATTCGAGTGAAGTCAACGAAAATGCTACAAAAACTTTACAGATTCTTGTAAGTTGTTCGTCTAGTTTTTGTAGCATTTTTTTCAGTTGACTCGAATTTTCTAAAAGCTCTTATGTTATGAAAGTTATGAGTTAAGAAATGAAAGTTAAAGTTATGAATTTATAATACGAAATAATACGAACAACTTACAAGAATCTTTAAAGTTTTTGTAGCATTTTCTAATAGCTTTTATGATGTAAAAGTTATGACTTGTGAAATTAAAGTTAAAGTTATGAAATTATTTAGTAGTCTCGTAGAATTTTCTGGAAGAACCACACATTTGAATAGTCTTGTAGTTTAGAGACGTTTTATTGCAGTGTTTTCGCAACTTCAAGAAATGTTTACGACAACCATTTCAAAAAGCTTGAAGCTTCTTGCAAACATTCCTTGAACTTACCAAAACTCCGATAAAACATCTCTAAACTATAAGTCTATTAAAATATGTGGTTCTTCCAGAAAATTCTACGAGACTACTAAATTAATTCATAGAAATTCTAGAAATTTCATTTTACGGAAAGTTTTAGTATACAGTCTGTTTGATTTATTGTGACACAGCAAATATTTCTGTTATTAGTACAGATAGAAAAAATAGTTGAAGAAAAAAGTTTTAGTGCTTTTTGTCGTCTATTTAATCCTAATTTCGGAAGAACAATGGAAAATCAAATAAACACCTGAAAGGGTGTTCTCTGAGTGTCTCTGTACTCTTGAGAATGGCCGTGAGGCCGAAACAATTGTAGAGGTTTATTCAATTAATACAGTGAAACTTTAACCAAGTGTTTGATTTAACCTAATCATAATGTTTCACCAAGTAGTATCCACACATAGTTTCAATTTTAACACCTGAAAGCTATAAGCTTCATTTTCTTTAATGGAACACCCAGTTATGAATTTATATAGTAGTCTCGCAGAATTTTCAGGAATAACCACACATTTTAATGGTCTTGTATAGTTTAGAGGCGTTTTATTGAAGAGTTTTGGTAACTTGAAGAAATATTTACAAGAAGCGTTTTCTAAAAGCTTAAAGCTTCTTGTAAACATTCATTGAAGTTACCAAAACACTCCTATAAAACGTCTCTAAACTATAACAGTGTTATTCATAAAAATTTAAACCTCGATTTAACTATGGTTCAGCGGTGTTTTACAAAGTGTTACCAAGGTTACTAAGATTAAACGACCGTTAAACGTCGGCTTAAATTTGTATGCATAACATTGTAAGGCTATTGAAATATGTGATTCTTCCAGAAAATTATTTATATGCTTCTAGTCAACATGGTAAACTAGTCAAAGATTATTTTTAAATGGAATCCAGTTGCTATATAGAATCTTGATCCATAAATAGCAGGTTAAATATTTTTTTATTTTTTATTTTAGTTAATTAATTTCAGTTTGAAGTTCCTACTCCTACTCTATTTAGGACACTCTATATAATCATACAGGGTGGTTACTTGTACGACGCCCACCATTAGGATCTATTAAACGGAAATATATCCAGAGTTGTCAAATGGGATAATAGTTTCTCATTTTTGTGCCTTTTAATATACTGAAACGAAATCCGGGATATCTTGCACAGTTCCTGAAATATCGCTGAAAAACTGAAAAAGTGCACTTTCCTTTTCCTTTTATAACTTTTTACTTTTGAAGGAAATTTTACGAAACTTGGCACTCTTACATTTTTCGACGTATGCTTTCCGATGACAGTGCCAAATATTTTCTGCGCCAACTATGCCCAAATTTTTATAGTCACCTTTTGATTTTCTTATGGCCGCAATATTGGATTTTAATAGCATTCAAAAGAGCGAAAAATTCCGATTTCATTCATGTATAATCATGTATGTCATCAGAAAGCTCATGTCGAAGAATGTAAGAGTGCCAAGTTTCGTAAAATTTCCTCCAAAAGTAAAAAAGTTATAGAAGGAAAAGGAAAATGGCAAAATATTAAAAGGCATGAAAATAAGAAACTTTTCTCCCACTTGACCAACTCTGTATATATTTCCATTTAATAGATCCTAATGGTGGGCGACGTAAAAGTGACCACCCTGTATACAATTTTCTATACAGACTACAATAAATCATTCCTGTTTGCACAGTTTACGTCTAGTCTGTTTTCAAGAATATGCGATACTGTATTTTTCCAACTGAATTTGTTTACTACAGGAATAATAATAAGAAAATCATAGAAGAGCTCGAGTAATTATGAAAACGCAAATTACCATTTTTCGTTAAGAATGTATAATTTGTACGTACAAATGGTCAATTCACAAGTTATAATTAACAGTGGCTTCCAGTTGCTTTGATTCTAGACCACATCCCTTCATTAATGGCTGTGTAAAAGCACCTCATTGTGAACCGGTGTATTTTTTAAGTACTCGGGTGCATTAAACACTGATATGTATCATAGAAGCCATTCAAGATGTAAATAATAAATTTTAAAAATCTCGCCGTATCTTTAGCCGTACCCACATTTATAACCCGCGGCGAGCGCAAGCACAGGGACGGACTCGACCGCAAGCCCAACAACGTGCATGGAAGAAGTAGCGATTCACTCATTTGAATTGGAGTAGCAGAACGATAAATACTCAAGATTAGGTTAGGTCAGGTTAAGTTAGGTTGGTTTATACGCATAAATCTTAATTATATAACATAAACATGGTGTTTTTTTCATTGCCAAGCTTATATCTGCTGAAATGTGAAAGGTACATTTAATTAGAAACTTTTTCACCTTTTTTTACCATAACCTTGCTATTTTCCGGAAAAATAACTAACTCTGCTATTATATCGAATACCCTGTATATTTACACAATCAGATTATAAATAAAAATTTCTTTATAACGATGTATCATAAGTAGGGTACCATTTTGTCAGTTTAAGATGCAATCATTGATTTTATCGAAAATATAAAGAATACCTGCATTATTCTATCTTTTGAAAAACCGACCAGTTATTGAAGCTGTAGAATGTCTGCATCTTCTACGGTATTTGTCTTTGCATCTGGTTTTGCTTCTATATCTATAGAATCTGTATCTGTAGCTGTACAAGAAAGCTATATCTAAAGCTGTAGCTGTAGAATATGCATATAACAAGGAAATTTTACAATTTTATTGAGGTATTAATTTGTATATTTAATTTTTTTAATTTGTTGATGAACAAAAGCACTGTAATTGTAGACAAAGCTGGTTTTATTCCTCGATTTATGATTGTGTCCACTGTGTGGAGGTGCGTCGGGCAGACTACTTAAAACCGATAGCTTATCGGTGATCAATAGATCCACGGACGGAAATTCCTGAAAGCATTTGCATACTAAGACGTCCATTATTATAAATCGCCTTTTATCGTCGAGGCATTATGGCCGGTGTCGCGTGGAGGACGTTACGAAACCTCTAGAAGTGTCGCCACGTAACGGCTCCTTAAAACACTTCGGAGAACAGCTCTTACAAAAAGGCGGAACACGGCACCATGATGGTAGGTTAATCCCTCAAGAATTGAACAGACAACTATAAACAATTGTACCATTTGCACCCAAGTATTATACAAATTCTCATAATTTGTAATATGTATTTGGCTCGTGATTTAGTGATAGTACTTTACGTTATGTTTGATTTTTTAAATCATTATCGTGACAACTTAATTGGGTTCGTTCAATGGGTAAAGTGTCTGTTAGTAATTTTTGTTAGTAAGTAAAACACAGATATATGAATTCAATGAGATTTATTCATTTTGAAAGATTATGCAAGAGACAGGTAAATAAAATTAAGTTTTATCATTCAAATTGGACGTTATTTATTTAATTATCTTTTATGCAATCAACAGGTAAATAAAATTCAGTTTCATCATTCAAATTGGACGTTATTTATTTAATTTACTTTATTCAATTTTTGCAAATATTTTATTTAATAATTATTGAATATTCATTTATATGTTCTGACCTTAACTGTTTGACTTTATTTTGTAAACTTTGCTATCGTTAATAATTAATACAATTACAATGTGAAATTAGCGACTTCATGTACCAAATTATCTTCAAATTTTTCCGAGAAGTTCCTGCAATACTGCATAGAAATTCGTTAGCATTTGTATCTACCAATGAATTTCAACGCCACCTTGTGGATAGGAACAAATCACATAAATGAATTCATGCAATAACCCATCTTCAAATTGTGCAGAAGTTATCGCATGTTACCATCGCATGATATTAATAGTATTTGTGTCTACCATTAATCTTAGCCACATGATCCGTCAGCACTTTATGAAGTAATATTATGAGTGTAATATTATTTAAATAAAACGGATTACGGTTTAGTTTGATCAGGTTCAATTCTACTTTTACACACAACTATACATAAGTACATTCATATGATTGATTCGGTTTGGAATGCTGATATTGCTTGAATATCGGAGCGCTAAACAATTTTATTTGCGAAATTACGTTGACCCAGAATATCATTGAATTGTTTATATTGAGCGATTTATATAGGGTGATCTCTATTATGTGCATTGGTAGCTAGTTTGATTTTAGCAAATAAACTTGCTGGTGTGAACCCATCAAGGTAACATGGCATTTTATAATGTTTCTAATCATTATGCCACATGAGCGATGAAATCATCCACACGCGCTTAATAATCGGTGCAAATCAAATCCACTATTGACCAAAAGTCGGCGCCATAAGTCTTCGTACCATTGCCTTGCTGTATTTTATTGATTGGAGGTACTGCAGGCTTGCATTGTCGAAGTAATAAGAAATCGCTCTCACATTTGTGGTGACCAATTAAGTATTCACGCATAACAGAGGAGAAATTCGGTGCACCGGTGATATATTCGCGGCCGTGTTAAAGGAGAAAAGCCACACGATTGCCTGGCGCCGTATTAACCTTATTTCGTACGGCATTGAGCCGTCATTGGGTGCAAGCATCCAACTTGAATCGCTAGACGTCTCGTGTTACGTAAGATTAAAATTTATTGAGGAATGTACATATTTTTTCGCTGTATTTTATGCAAATTCGTTTTTTTTCAGTACTCATTAATTTTACACTTTACTATGAATTACCATTAATTAATAATTATTTAGGTACCTGGAATTATCTTAAGACAAATTCACGTATGTTTCAGAAATAAATGTACTTATTGCGATGATTGCTTAATGACGAATTCCTGGGATATCACATCATCACGAGTTCATTTCCTCTTTCTGAGAATAATAGGTACTCATAGTTGGCGGAAAAACCCTGTGAGGGGTCGATAGCCGAATAAAGATTATTTCTCATACTCTCTACAAATAGTAATCTTACCCAAATTACATTTTTCCTAAATTTCTGTTAAAAATTCAATGATAACTGTCATTCTCAATAAATTTTTACTAAAATTTCATTAAAGGTTGGTTATCTACAATTTAATTATTCCGTTTCAATTTTAATAATTACTAAAAATTCCAATATTTCTATCTACATTTCAATTATTCTATCAAAATTTCAAATATTCTTTTAAAAATTCAATGATTATTCTGAAATATTCCAATATTCCTGTCATAACAGAATATTTATTCCTATCAAAATTTAAATTTTCTGATAACATTTCGAATATGTTAAAACATTAAGCAGTTACTCTACTGAATTTTCGATAATACCCGTAAAATTTCATTTTTTTGTAGTAAGTATAATTACACTTCCATTAGTCAAAATTTCATGACTTCTTATAATTAAAAAATATGCACCTATATCATGAGCCTTTTATCATTTACCAGAATAGATGATAATTGAAGTATTCTAAGATGAATGTTTAGTACTTGTGATAACTTTAGTGGTTTCTTGCCAGAAATCAGTAGTAACTTTAGTTACATAAAGTAATATTAACAGCGATAATGTCTAATTGTCATTAATGAATTGATAGTAATTAAAAAAAATATGTAACTTTATACAATAATTTTTATTTTTCTGTTGAAAATTCATTGATAAGTCAGATTTTCAATTGGTTTTATCAAAATTTAATTCATAATTACCAAAATTATAATTTTTCTGTTGAAAATTAATTGATAACAGTCAGATTTTCAATTAGTTTTACCAAAATTTTATTCATAATTACCAACATTTTTATTAGTTTGTTAAACTACAGTAATTACTCCGATTTTTGTTTTTAAATTTACCTAAAACTAAATATTTCTATATATAAATTTCATTTATTGTGTCAAAAAGTTAACAATTCGGTTAAAATTTCAATGATTATTCTAAAATATTCTATTATTCCCGTTAAAATGTAACTATTTCGACCAGTTTTTGGATTATGTTGTCAAATTTACAGATATTCTGTTAGAATGTCAATTATAACTTGAAAATTTTTTTCTTTCAAAATTGCTATAAGTAATTAAAACATATGATGACCTTTTATCGTTTCCTCCAATGGGTGACAATTGAAATGTTCTTTGTTGAATGTTTAGTTTTTGTGGACAAGATTACTGGCTTGTTACTATAGTTACAGTAAATAATATATAATATCACAATTAAAAAAACTTTTAAAATCAAACAAATCGCTATTCATTACATTTTTTTAAAAACTTTTTACTATAATTTTAATTGCTCTGTTCAAAATTCAACGATAACTGTGAAATAAATAGTTAGAATAATAATAGTTAAAAATAATAGTTTTGTAGTCTATTGTACTAGCAACGATTTGAAACAAATGTCTAAGAAAATCTGATCGAAATGTTTGCGTATGGCATGCTAAAAACTGCACTTGATAATTTTTCGCAAAGGTCCACCAGTTTTGGGCAAACACGGGAAGAATGACTTACAAATGTAGCTAAAAAAATATTGATGGCGTTCGTGATCTTATTTCCCTTCTAGAATTCTAAGAGGGCGACCATAAAACGCCAGCAATCGCAGCAATTGATGCCTTAAGTCAAGCAATAAAAAATACGTACTCATTACCATTTAAATATCTTAGCCATTTCCACACCTACAATTGCCGCATTGGGCTGATTGTATTATTTAATGACGATGAAGAAATTTCAATTCCATCCGCATGTGAAGCATTAAGTTAAATTATTTAACGGCCCGACTATTACAAGTTCTTGTGGATATAAAAATGGCATTTAAGCTTGGAATTTACATAGAAATGGCGCCATTACATCTACAATCATTAAACCCGACAATGCTCGGACGTCAGCTTCGCCAGGCATAAAGTTCGGAAAGAAATTAATTATGGATTCGAGTGACAGAGCGATGCCGAGTACGCTAATACGAGATAATGAAGTCCAGCGAATGCAATCTTAAACGCTAGAACTTTGCTTTACTACGGCTTTCTCAATCTGAAGTATTAGAACTTCCAGAGATACGTGATCTTATTCCATGATATCCATCAAAAGTGTGCAATATTTCATTCTGATTTCAAGAATATATTGATGAAGCTGCAAATGGTTCTGATATTTTTATAATACCCTCAAGAAAATTTGATATTTGATGAACCTTTGAAATTTGAGGTTCTTACGGGTATCCGGCAGATAAC
Source organism: Othius punctulatus (assembly GCA_951805005.1). NCBI lineage: Eukaryota > Metazoa > Arthropoda > Insecta > Coleoptera > Staphylinidae > Othius > Othius punctulatus. The sequence goes on from OX638142.1 coordinate 54,787,039, forward strand.
TTATCCCAAAATTTGGAAGGATCGGACCTAATAAAGTCTTATTGGAAATGCAACGTATTCTTTTATACCCGTTGTTACGGTCTCCGATTAACTTTAATCGGCTGTTAAGTTTCCTGGTTTTGCTGTAACTAATTCTGGCTCCTACTTTCACGTTTTTACATAACTATGCCTAAATAGCAAGATTGTGTAAAAATTCAACCATCATTCACACAAATATAATAGAGACACAAGTAAACTAATCAATCCGCCTATTTTGTAAGGACGGATGTAAATAATATCAGATTATCTCGAGCCGGCTCTGATATTAAACCGCGTTACGTTTTATTTGGTTTGTAATTAAAGTACAGGAAATCGTAGATTTGTCATATCCTTTTAATATCGAGTGGTTAATGAGTCCGGGCGTGTTTATTCCATACTACCGAGTGTTATTACACTCCACTTGCTCCATTGATAAAGTGCGCTTCGATCGTGCATTGTGCGTCACCGAAAAATGCGCAAGCTTTGATAGCCATGCGCATGCAACACGTCCCAAACCTGTACGATAATTTAAATAAGCGACATTTATCAACGGCTGTCTTTCACGAGATAAACGATAATTTATAAGCGTTAGGAAATGAGGAACTCTTGTAGGTAAGGACTTAACTCGCTCATGAAAAGATGCGAGCTGGGAGATAAAAAGTAGGAGGTTTCGTGAAAGTGCACGTCAGCTCGAGCAACCAAATTAATCAAAATAAGATTAAAACGAATTATAAGAATTAATCGTAGTTCAGTATTTATAATTGTGGACAATTTCTTAGAATTAGCTATAGAGAAGTCCTATTCGAAGAAATTTTACCCGAATGAAAATCAATTATGTACTATAAAAGTACTATTACTACTATTAAAAGTAAAAGTATATAAAAGAATATTAATAATATTTTCATATTCTATTATGCACAAATACATCGGATTAAAATTTGGGTAGACTACAATTGAAATGGTCATCAAACAAAAATAAAAACTATTTGTAAATATTGATTCGAAAATTTATACAAACATTTTTAAAACTCTTTTACACAAAAATGCAAACTTTGGGCGGAAAGACCGTTTAGGTCAATAGCCAAATAGAGATTGTACTACTACTACAACTGCAAATTTTGAGAAATATAAAACATTTGTAACATTTTCTGGATCTAAGCTTAGATACATACGAGTATGTGGCTAAAAATATTGATACCCTTCGTGATCATATTTCTCTAGAATTTCTTCCGGATCTAGGCTTAGATACATATGGGCTTAGATACATATTGGTTATGCCGAACCAATAAAATAACAGCGTTTGAGACCATACTCCATAGTGAAAAGATAGATATTGCTTGTGTCAGTGAACATTGGCTAAATAACTCAAACTACACTACATACAATATAAAAGATTTTACAAATATTAGCACTTTAAATAGAACCCAATACATTCACGGTGGAGTATCCATCTTTGCACACGAAAGTATAAGCTGTAGTAAAATTACTATCATAAACGAGATGTCTGTGGAAAAAATCTGCGAATTAGCTGCAATTCATATACAGCCACTTAACTTGATTATAATCTCGTCATACAGATCGCCAGGTGCAAACTTAGAAGCATATCTAATAATACTTAGTGAAGCCCTGGATTAGAATCTCACGAATTTTGATTTAGAAATAAATATTGTGGTTGCTGGAGATTTCAATGTAGACCTTAGCGAGGATACTAAACAGTCAGCAGGCCTATTAAATACTTTAAAATCATATTCCTTGGATAGAAAAATATTCGAAGCCACTAAAATAAATAAAACTGAAAACACATGCATAGATCATATCTTTACGAATATCATATGTTCGGAAGGACGTACAATTAACACTGCGATATCTGACCACATTGCTCAAATATTACATATTTACAACACAGGTGCAAACCAAAAAACAACCAGAAATAGAACACAAAAATATACAACGCAAAATAAGAAAAAAAATGTCCTCTCACTGAAACAAGAGGAGTGGAAATCAGTATACCAGTTCAGTATCAGTTTCTCAAAACATTTTGCCTATATTTTGAAGAGGCCTTTCCTCTAGAGTATACTAGAAATGAATCAAGAATATGGGCAAACATATCTAATGAAACAAGGCATATGAAAGAAACATTAGAACTTATCTTCGATGCATATAAAAACACGGAAGATGAAGAATATCTATCTAATATATACGGAATCATACTTAAACCATGTTAAAATAGAGAAACAAAACAACATAATTCATAAAATTAATGAATCATCAAACAAATCAAAGGAAGTATGGACCACTATTAACCGTGAAACTGGCAGAGGCACGAAAAGATGTACCATCGATGGATCTCTAAATTGCAGGGACTTCAACGATTTCTTCTGTAGTATTGGCAATAATCTGGTGCAAACAATACAAAACAACCTAACGGAACAGACAGTGCTAAAGGTAAAAACAAAAGGCATCACCATGTTTTTCAACCCAACCACACCTGCTGAGATTGAAAGTGCTATTGGTAGCATCAAAAGTAAAACATCGAAGGACATCTACTCAATTGATTCTAAATTAATGAAGTATGTCGCACATGCAATATCAGAACCTCTAGCAGATATTACGAACTCATCCATGAGTACTGGAATCTTCCCCCAAAGACTAAAAATAGCGAGAGTAGTACCAATATTAAAACAAGACGGTCGATCCGAAAGAAGCAACTACAGACCCATATCAATACTACCAGCATTCCCAACAATTCTCGAATTGATAATTCTCAAACAAATAACAAGGTTTTTCGGAGAAAACAAATACATAACAGAAAGTCAATTCGGATTTCAGAGAAACTTAAATACAGCGGATGCAATAATGAATCTTCTAGACAACATCTACCAGGCAATGGAAGACCATAAGTTATGTTTTGCTCAATTTTGTGACTTGAGCAAAGCATTTGACTGCATGTCACATAAAATCTTTCTAGAAAAACTAGACCTCTATAGATTCAAAGGTATTTCGTTGCGGCTTATGATGTCTTACCAAGAAGATAGAGCACAAATTGTTGATTTTAATGGAGAAAAGAGCCATCCAAAATACATACGGCGAGGAGTCCCATAAGGATCTATACTGGGGCCGATACTATTTATCATATACATAAACGACCTGCCGACCAATCTTAAATGCCATACTTTCATGTTCGCAGACGACACAACTTTACTGGTATCAGACAAAAATACTGAAGTAGCACAACAAAAGCTAAGTACACCCAGTGGCAATGCATCTGAATGGTTCGATGCGAATGAGCTTTGCCTTAATACAGCCAAAACAAATGTACTCATTTTTATCTCCAGTAGGCTGCATCAAGTATCCAAGGATTCACCAAAATTCCTTTTAATACATTTAGACAGGTTATTGACATGGAAAGCACACGTAGAAAATTTGTGTATGAAATTGGCATCAAGTATCTACGCAATCAGAAGAATGATGGACATCGTAAACATCCAGGCAGCTGTAACCACCTACTATGCTATCTTCTACAGTCGGATGTCTTATGGATTTGAAGCTTGGGGGCTTTCAGCTCATGCATCCCAAGTATTTATTTTGCAAAAGCTATACGTGCGATAATGGGAGTACCACAGATGGCGTCTTGTCGACAGCTATTTAAGCAAGAAGGTATACTGACGATGGCATCAGTCTATATCCTACAACATGCCGTACGAACGTGGAAAACTAGGCAGAATCTTCCATCTAGGAGTACTGTGCATGATATGGGACGAGGTCGCAGCATCATCTAGTCGACCCATCAAATAGACTTCACCTTACAGATCCAAGATCGGTGGGGATAAAAATTCTGAATCATCTTCCAGTACAATGGCAGCACCAGAAAATGCACAGTTTCAAAAAGCAACTTAGCGAACACTTAAAAGAGCATGCTTTCTATTCAGTACAGGATTTTTTTTTACATAAAATGTAGTGTTTCCTAATTTATATTGTCTTGACCTCACATGTAATTCATGTCCAATAAAATAAACTTGAAGTTGGAAGTTTGAAGTGTATGTGGCTACAAAATATTGATCACCTTCGTAACCATATTTCTCTAGAATTTCTTCTTATTTAAAAAGAAGAACAACTAAACAGAATATTATTTGGTCAAAAATATTCTTCAAAATTAGTAATAGCAGACGCATTTGATACGAATATTATCTCTAGCAGAATATTATCGATTTCCTCATGTTCATTATTATTATTTGTATACTTCTTATTATTATTTTCTAGTTCAAGTTTGTATACTGTGAGAATGAGTTCTCTATTGGGCGTGACGCACCAGTCTTCCAGTAAAGATGTGGCGGTCATTTCCCTGGCATTTTCCTCCAATACGACCAATACTGAGAAATGCATAAATTGCGATAGCATCAATAAACGTATCCGTTTCCGGTTGAAATTCCCTGCCCGGCGGACAACCGGTCGATCGACAGTCGATAATCACAGACAAGTGGCTGCAACTTGCAAGAGTTTCTCAGAGACCTAATAATTCACACCTAATGCGTGATCTATGCGACCTGTCGCCGTTAATTTGTAGAACAAGGCCAATGTAATGTACTGGCGTGTAATGCAACCAATGCAGATACGTATGAAGGAGTGTGTAATGTAGATAATATGCTTGTTAATCACGAAAGTTATGTACTTAATCATATTATAAACGTTAATGTATAAATAATCAGAGTTTAATGCCAACAGCTTCGTACATGTATAAGCAAATTGTGACCCGAAAAGATGAAATTCTGGTGAGACCTTAAAAAAAAAAATGCCTTATCTACTTTAGATCAATTAGGATTAATAGTAAGAATTAATATTAATATAATCAATAGCTAAATTTGATGTAAACCGATTTATGCATATATCTCAGGTAAACAATTTACATTCAGTAATGTATGATTTCACATGCAAAGTTGCAAACTGCAAAGTTATTTGAAATGTACATCTGGGAATTATTTCCTCCGCCAATAAATTTCCATGTTTATAGAGGAAATTAAAGCCCATATCTATAGTCCGTACTTGAGCTTGAGTTCGACTTGAGTCGTTAATTTGGTTGCGTATTTTCTATAGACGTTTATGCACCAAACGCAACCAAATATACGACTTGAGTTATACTGAAGTTCAAGTACAGACTATAGATATGGGCCTTAATACTTTGCAGTTTATGACTTCACATTAGTGAATATAAAATATACATTGTTTACCTGAGATAGACATAAATCGTTTTACATCAAATAAACTTAACTCAGGCTAGGATCCACACAATTATTACAATTATTGAATAGCTAAATATTAACTTTTTCATAAGGCTTAAAAACTCAAAAAATATACAATTCAAATAGACAAATTCCAAAAATTTTCAGTTTCCGGTTCAATTGCCGTTCGAAGCCCTGATATTTATACATGGTTGTAAAGAGAAAAAATACTACTATCCTGTATTATTACCGAAAATATGGGCTGCCATTTAATGTTTTATTTTGATCGTCATTGCTTAAGGGTGTGACATCAGAATACACCATTAAATTGTGGCAAAATAAAATGTCATTTGACTTTTTCTTCTTCTAATAATAAACGCTTAATGTAGCTTACTTTTTATTCGCCCTGTATATTCATTTTTCTTTCGGTGACGTCAATGTAATAGTATTAAATATTTTATGGAACTCATCACTCATGGATCGGGACCATGAGTGATGAGTGGAAAAATATTTCCAGAATTTTTTTTCTCGAAAATAAAATAAAAATTACCTTTTTTATGTGATGATTGTTATTATATCCAATGATATCCGGCATGGAGGAGAACTCTGAAATGCAGAAGAAGTATTATGTTAGTTTTTATTTTAGAAATGTTTAAAACTTAGTGTTTGACAAAAAATTATGTTCAAATTTAAACCAAAATTAAACCAAAAGCAAGTTAATATTGCGTTATTATTGATTTCTGGTTTTTTAGGCTAAGCATCGTCATCATGGGCATTAGCGCGATTTTATATTTAGAATTGAGTTCTTCGTTTGCTTGCACCAAAAAGCAACTCGATATTAAGCAGGGCACCTTGTACGAGTGGTTTGTACTTTATCTTTTAAGATTTAAACCACCCATGAGCAAACATTTCGATCAGTTTTTCTTAGACACTTGTTCAATTCGTTGCTAGTACAATAGACTAAAAAAAAGTATTTTTTTTTGCTTAACTGTTTAAATATGAGATATAAATGCACGGTAAACATCAACAGGAAGTGGTATGCAAAGTTTACCTACACTTAAATTCTCAGAAGAAATAACAATCAGTTAAACTGTAAGTAAACGAGCCAGTACATCATGTGGCGGATTGGATAGCCAAATCAATTGTAGTAAACAATTTCGAACGGCTACAGTTTCGACACCAGTTTGTTTTTAATCACCCATGCATGTGTCTGTACGTCTGTATCGCTGTTTATCAATGGCAAAAATAGTTTTTCGATACACAAGCGCGCGCGTTCATTCAACACACTCCCCTCTCCCTCGAAAGTGTTATCACTCGGCGCTTATTACGGGTCAGCTCACGTAATCCAGCCAATATTGAAAAATCAACGAGGATCCCAATCAGGAAATTCACATATGTATTATATAAGAAGTTTTTAGAATTCAATTAGAAGTAAATGAAGCAGCTGTGTGCGTACAGAGTTGTATAGGTATAGTCGGGATCAGATTAACTAGGGTAGGAGTTAGATGTCAGGATTGAAGTGATACATTATTTTGATTCACTCCGCGATGTTTAAGCATGACGAATAAATTGCAATGCGAAGTGATACACATTATTTGATCATGTCTATACCAACAAAGCAACATCTGTTGTATTTTACAGCTTTCCCCTCAGTTCTCCCCTCTAAGCCAATGAATTCCAGAGGTTTGTGTGCTGCACATTAAACATCAGGTGCCCATGCATAAGTGTTCATACAACAACATATAAAATTCATTTTTGGAAGCTGTCAACGCTGTAACATGGATACACTCCAGGACGAAGACACTAACAGGTAACTAAGAGGAGTCACAACCAACTTAGTTTACTTACAAGTATAATCTTCGGTATGGGTTCGATTATCGACCAGTATAATATTTAAATTCCGATCATTAATCAAAATTTCAACACGAATGTTATTTGTTTGGTCTAAAAAAATACCGTTAAAAAATAGATTTTGGACAGATTTCAATTATTAAGAATTTTCATTATGTTATTGCGTTGGGAAAATCCCACAATTTGAAACCTAACCGTAGTTCTATGAAAAATCTTTTTTTTTTAATTCTCACCAGCAAATACCGTGCGAGCAAAAATTTATATCATCAACGTTTAATCATCAGATGAATAATACATGACAGCTCTACTTTGTGATACATTGTGAAATAGGTAAATCACACAGAGGTTACTTTGTTAGTATCACTTAGGTTTATTTAGTAGTGACTATAGTTTCGACACCTTAACCCGTTAAGGTGTCGAAAATAAACCTAAGTGATACTAACAAAGTAACCTGCGTATGTTTTTTACCTACCATTTTTTTACCATTCATCAGTTTGGCATGTTATGTATTTGGCACAATTTAAACCTAGATTTGGTTATATATTTCGTCCCCTTGAAAATGTGATCTAAACCAAGCATACAGATTTTCAGCCCAAACACTTTTGGATGAAAATAATTATTGCTCGCACGGTACAAATGTTGTACATAGATAGATAGATAGACAGAATTTATTTCTAAAAAGTTTGAACATACAAATTTGTTACAAATTGGGTCCGAACGAGAAAGAAACACGTCACAAAACAAATGTACAAGTACATACAAATTGCACTACACTAAATATTCACTAATGCTATATAGTTCCTTGGTACATAAGATTTTCCAACAAATGGTGGCACTGACCTTCCTTCCCACCATCACCGAGGAGATATTGTTTTCTTGAATATTTGGTGTTACATAATATATTCGCACCATTTCATATAAATATCAAAGACGAAAGTCGATAGCCCATTCCATATATCATATATCTTATCATATATCAATGTACGTTATGTGTATTGTATGCATTATGTACATTATGTATATGGAATAAATGATCATACTACTATATCTTATAAATTAGTGGCGAGATATGTTCCAGTGGTCTACTTTCAACTTGGTTATAACATAATCATTTTTATCTCTGAAGAATAAGATAATGTTATCACTTATATGATGAATTTTCTAATCATAATCTCTATTTGCTTCAAATTTTGCTATTACTGTGGAGTTTTCACATAATCGGTGAAAGTTTTGTGCACAAATATTTTACAGTTGATGAGTTACAAGTTGGCCATAGATGACACCTATAAATAAATAACTTGATCATTTATTTTCTGATGAAAAGATCATTTTATCACTGTATGAAGACATTTTCTAATTATTATCTCTGTTTTCTTCAAGTTTAACTGTGCAGTTTTCCATAATCTGGAGTTTTGTGGCATAAATTTTAGAGTTGGTTATTTACAAGTTGGACATAAATGACATTAATTTTTGCATTCCTTCTGCTGATCAGCGTCGCTTACATATTAATTGTATTCTACTATAGTCTATCATGTTGCTGTTATTTATACTTTTGGGTAGAAATTTAAAAAAAATTGTAATTGCCTTAGCTAAATCCGAAGTACTTTAAATAACTGAATGAATCTTTGTAGTTACTTGTAATAGCAGCTAATGAAGTTGTCGCAAAAATATACACTCAGATGCAAAAAAAACCGCGTCATTGGGTCGTTGTTTGCAAAAAAATGAGCAATAGCTAGTGAAGAACGCATACCTTTAAATGTTATTTTCGCTTATTAAATAAATTGATAAGTATGATATGTTGTTTTTTTCTACATCCTGATGGTCTCTTTGATTGTAAAACACTAAAACTTTCATTCTATGGATTATACCAACAACAAAATTTAAAAAAAAATGTTCTTTTGCAAACAATGACCCAATGACCCGGTTTTTTGCATCCGAGTGTTTCAATATTTTCAAAATGATTAAATTTCTCATTTTGCAAATTTTGCAAAACAGCATTTGTACCTCTTTATAGTTTTGCCACAATACATTTTTTTTAAATTTTGTGTGCAGCTACTCTAGTACTTCTGTAATTCAATTATTCAATAGTTTAAACGATCTTTTTAGTAATATTGTGCAGTTTTACTAATTTAAATGGATCTGCAATTTCTGGGTATGAATTGTTTATAGCTATGCTATGGAATTATTGCAATATTTCAAATGAATCTTTTTAAAATAACAAGTTTTGGACAGATATATATTTGTGTTATTTTTGAGTATTTTATTTAATTATTGCAATATTTCAAATGAAACTTTCAAAAACTGGATAGATGATATATTGTTGGGTTATATTAAACCTGCGCATTCAATATGTAAATAATTTTCAAATTTCTCAATTTATAAATTCTTTCAAATTATTTCAATTTATCTCAAAATTAAGATTTGTTTGATGTTTTTGTACAATTTTCTGAAAAGTTTATGTACATCATTATATTTTATAGTTCTTAATTTACTAATAGAAAATATCGTCAATCAATTCCTTCAATATAATCTCAATTTATCTTGCTTAGAGCAGGGTGGAGCAATTTTCTCAAAATTACAAATGAAAGTTTTCTTTTTGCTGTTCAAATATTTCATACTCTTTTCCATATGACTTAGCTATAATTTTATTAATATTTTTAAAATAATATCGATTCTTTTTTAGTTTAACATATTTTGGCATTTTGATAGAGCACTTGCACACGATTTAAGCAGATTTCTTTTTTGAACTTTCGAATTTTTGAAATACAATTTCGAAATAAATGTTCCTGCAATTTTTGTGTACAGATACATTGCAATTGCTTACTTTTATTTTTGTTAAAGTTTCATCCTTACTTAAATGATCCTGCAATTTTTGAGTACAAAACTACTTACTTTTTTTGTAATAGTTTCATCCTTACTTAGCTTACTATTATGTACTATGGTAATATCCAAATTTAACAATTATACAATAAATGATAATTCGCCAACGCACATTGGTGTAAGGCAACAGAAGAAAGAAGAGAAATATCCAAAATCATTTTTTGCATCTTGATCTCAATTTTTCTGCATATTAAAAGTGAGGGGATGAGTGAATATTTGTTTCTTGTAACATTAATATCTTTAATATTATATAATTTTTTTTTAGTTTAACATGTTTTGACATTCGAATATTTGCACACGGCAGAATTTTTTGTTGGAATTTTGGAATTTTTGAATAGGCCTAGAACAATTTCAAAATAAATGTTGTTGCAATTTTTGGATACAGACATGTACAATTGCTTACTTTTATCTTAGTAATATTAAAAATTATTTTCCACGACATAATCGCAATTTTTGTGAATATTAAGAATAAGGGGATGAGTGAATATTGGTATTGTATAATATTAATATTTTTAAACTTATAACAATTCTTTTGAGTTTAACATGCCTTGACATTTTATTACAGCATTTGCACATGACTTAACAAGTTTTTTTTTTGGAATTTTTGTGGAGACAGACAATTTCAATATACTCGTTCTTACATTTTTTTGTGTGCAGATGTTTTGCAGTTGTGTACTTTGAAATACCTTAAATTATTTCCTGCACTTTGATCTTCATTTTTCTTGAGTGAATGTTGGTATTTTTTTAAATTTTAATATCTTTAAACTTACAACACTCCTTTTGAGTTCAACATATGTTGACATTTTATTAAACCATTTGTACTCGGCTTAAACAGTTATTCTTTTAATAAACATATAGTGTGCAGTTTGGTCGCTACCTCCATGGACTGGAGACTGGTTTCGACCTAGTGGTTCTCATCAGTCCAGTCCGTCCGAATATAGCTACCAAAATCCACATAACTCAGGGCTCATTAACCAGTCTTGGAGTACTAATGAATAAGAGAAGTATGTAAATGCCATCTCGTGGTTCTGATTTTCTTATTAATTTTTGAATTTTGAGGAGACATCACACATTTTCAAAAGAATTTTTTTTGAAATAATTTTTTATGTACAGGTGTTGTTAGTTGTTTACTTTTAAACTGGTAATAACTTAAATTATTTCCTGCAATATGATCTTAATTTTTCTGATTTTTTATTTTAACATTCAATTTTAACATTCAATTTTCATGGAAACCTATTATGGTGCCATTTATCAAAAATGGGCTGCATTAAAAATAGCAGTTTTATGTACTGATGTTTTCAATTGTTTACTTTTATATTGGTAATAACTTAAATTATTTCCTGCAATATGATCTTAAGTTTTCTGATTTTTAATTTTAACATTGTTTTGCTAACATTCAATTTTCATGGAAACCTATTACGGTGCCATTTATCAAAAATCGGCTGCATTACAAATAACCATTATTGGAAAATTCATAATTAATTCTGACTCATTGAATCTTAGTCAAATGTACAAATGCGAATAATCATGCAATGGTAATAACGGCAAATGCAGCGTTTTAAATCCCATAAAGAGCCCGGAGATAATAAGCGTTATTAATAAAATAACTCTCCTGTGTACTACCAACAATTAAGATAAGCACCTTGGAAAAAGTGCAGCCGGGAAATTCATTCTTAAGTGTGTGTACACAGCTGTGAAGACCTTCGGCTCATATTTTCATTACAGCACATGAGACTTGCTTGTTTATTATTATAGGTAAAACGTTGGTAAATTACCATTATTGTATTACTACTGTAGGTAAAGGAATGTTAAGGTTAATTATTGTCACAGTATATGTTGTTTTAGTTAACTGCGACCTATTCCAGCTGATATTCAATGTAAACGTAAGTTTCATATTGGGCTTCAACATTTGTGACGTCGGGTGATTAATTAAACGGAAAATTGGTTTCTTTGGTTGATTTTGTGCAAAAATGAACTTATACCCTAATAGTCAAAACCTGGTAAACTTTGGGGTGATATTTCGTAGTTATCTGTTGGTATAGATGTTATCCAACACTTCATTGGCTGGTCGTTGAAGAAACAAATAGTGATTATTTTTTTCCCGTGCACACACAACGCAAAGTAAAACAAAATGTTCTATAACATCGATTCTAACAGTCCCTAGTTTATCTGGACTGACTATAACTTTCTTTTCTTGTGGGTAGGTTCTCTATGGCCATCAGCACTCTGGCCTCTATAGTCCTTTATAGTCATATAGAACACATAACTTTCTCCACATAACTTTTTATAGTTAGTTTTCGAGAGATTTTCGAATTCAACGACAATGTTTGAGGTCGCACGAGTAAATTGAGAACATTTAAAAAAATGTGTTGCAACCCATTTTTTGTAAACACTGTGTTAAAAAACAAGCCAAAAACTGCCCAAGATGATTAAATAAAAAAAAAATTGGCATTCATATTTTTTAAACAAAATTTAGATTTGAAAATATTGAGCTAAATCGGCAATCCCAAAACAATGTTCACTCAAACTTGTATATGGGGTGCTCAGAGGAGAAATGGACCAAGTTCATAAAATTCTTTGTTAAGTCATTAAGCCTTAAAGAGGTTTTTATTTTATTAATTTGCAACAAAATGTAGACAAAAATTACAAACAAATTCGATAATTATAAACATGATACTTTATTATCGTATAGCAAAAAGTTAACAATTCAAAAGAAAAATAATTTTTATTCACAAATAAAGTAAAGAAAGTGGACTTAACCATTGCTACTCTGAAGGAAGTTAATTTCCTCTATTCATAGAAAGGCTCATCATCTTCATCATTGTTATCTTCTGTATTGTCAATGCGATTTTGTCTTGTTTTGGAAGCGATAGGTAGGTTTTTGACATATGTATGGTATATTGGCGGTATATAGGGCAGTAAATCCATCATGTGCTGTTTTTTTTTCAGTCTGTCATAATTCGTCTTGTTGGATACAATTGCTCTTGTTCTATATTAAGTGAAGTTCTTGGTCGACCACACACAGTTTTACTAAGATTTACTTCATCAAAATCAACAGCTTCATTCATAGTCTGTTTAAATTTGAAGTCGGCGATGTCTTCTAAAATCTTAACCAACGTATATTCAGCCAACTGAATGCGTATCCATCAACAGTTTTTTTTTCGATTCTGTATTGCTGATTCCTAGTTTTTTTGTAGAAAAAAAATCTTCTCTTTTCATTCCTAAAACTATAAATTTTGGATCCTGCTTTTTAGCTGTCCGTGCAATATCCATCCAGTGTTGAGGGGAGTAAATATGTGTATTCTTGCGACTTGCCTTTTCAATAACGCCAAAATCTGCGTCATTTGGCAAATACGAGTGTCCTGACACCAGGAATTTGTGATCTATAGTTTTCACAGCCATTCGAGGATATTCCACTAATTTTAGTAAAGACAGTGATTATTTAATGTTCCTGTCTGACCGGTGCAAGAATTAGAGTACAAAACAATAATATGTTTATGACTTGGAGCATTTTCTTGTAAATGCATTACAAGACATGATCTACATCTTGAGATATACGCCCACCTTCGGTTTCCTCGTAGATATACATGAATCCAGTTTGTTCATTAGAAGAATGGATTCCTAGATTATAAACATATAGATTTTTTTTATAGTATGCTTCTGATGTAGATAGCTTGGGAAACGGAAGCGCTTTTTGAAGATCGAATGTTGCCACGTACTTTTCATCGCAAGCACTCATTTGATCCTCATGAAGACATGTTCGTGCTTGTTCGGCTTTAGCAAGGTGTTTTGGTGCAGTTGGTCACATATTCGGCATGTATCTTTTGCTGGAGGTTTAAAACTTAAATTGAATTTTGTATTAAACACATGGTAATAGAAATGTTTCTTCAATGCATCAATTCCCTCGGCGACACATTGTTCGGTGTACAATTCGTACATTTTACTTATAGTTAAATTTTTATTCAAATATTTATTCTTGGGATTATCTTTACGGGAATAATGACTTTGGTACGCGGGAAATGAATAGACATGCTTCACAATTTTTAAATCGTCTAGCTTTTTTCTAGGATTCATGCCACGTTGATCAGTCACCGCAATCATTTCGTCTTTAGAGATACACCTATACAGTCTACCGGTACTAATTTGCAACGTTTCTGCAAAATATTTCTTGCACACACGGTGTGTGGTGTTATCTACTCTAAAAGCATATTCAAAGTACGCAGGCTTTTCCGGATGTGAGCCATCTCTAACACGTTTTCTTTTGACTGTATTGACCTTTACTAGTCCGCTGATAAAGACATTTTGCCGGGAATAGTCAGCCAGATTCCAAAAAGATTCAAAAATGGCTCTTCGTTCATGCTCTCCAATTTTTTGGACGCAGCCCTGTCTGCAATTACAGGGGTTATTGGAAAAAGGCTTTAGAAGGAACATTTTTCCAGATTTTGTAATATAGTCTGGTCAAGTATTTCGGCGATGCTTTCGTATATATACTTTCCAAGTAGACTTCTTAACTAACCGTTTTTTTCCTTTTTTAGACTCTATAGGCTCTGTCGCAGTTTGTGCAGTTGGCTCATATAAAGTGTTGCTTCCTATCACATTTATAGGAAGTTGATCTGTAACAGCATACATTTTTCGTTCTATTGCAGGATAACATATAAATTTAGTAACCGACACATGAACATAAAAATTACAATTATATTACTTCTTACCGGAAGTATCGGAAGTACTATCAGTACTATTTTTATAATCCGATCCACTTGATTAATAAGGTTCTTGAGATAACAGAAATTTGTGAACAATCATGGATATGAATAGTCATATCAGATTTTTATAATTAATGGTTAAATTGTGTCATCAAGACAATAATCGGTGTGTGCGAATATAATAAATTAGAAAAATAACTGTTTCGATTCTTGACTGCTACAAATGATAAATACTTGGATGGTATGTGGTGTAGCATAAGATATTTATATCCACTTAGGGAGATGTGGACGTATCTGTGGGAACGTATTCATTATCACAGAATCCGCCAGCCAGGCATGCCCCAGTTTCCGAAGTCGATAATGCCAAAAACGCTTATGCTCCAGTTAGGGGGAGCGGGGGCATAGCAAACATGCCCAGAATTGCATAACTCCACGCACACAGGCACTTGCACACACGCAGACGGTCTCATAAAAAAAAGATGTGTGATGGAGAAAAAAATGGTATCACAATTTTATAATAAACGTGTTTATCGTATAAACGGCATTATCTAAGAGGTTATCTGTTTCGAAATATATCCGGGCCTGGCAAACAATCCATCCACTATGCTATTTCCATTTTTTCTCTCCTCGTCGCACTGGCGGCCTCCTGTGAACCCGCCGATTCCCGGCGCCTCTGGCTTCATCCAGGACGAGCCTTGCGCAACCCACCACGTGGAAATTCGGGAACTGGAGGCAATTACCACGGGAAACACAATCCCGAGTCGCGGCGGCCGCTATTAAATAAATGATCCGTGTTTTTGTGCGTTTCTAATTTATCTAATCTAACGCTGCCATAATTATTATTAGTTATGTTCCCCGTATCAGCTCTTTAATGCTGCAGCGCCAGCCCAAATTGTTTTATTTGCTCGGCGCGCTCACACACAAAAAAACGCGGGAACATTAATTATTTTAACATACGGCGAACGTAATTATCGTAATGCCGACCAAGAGCGTTCGCTTTTTTTTCCTCTTCAGTTCGGGAGCTCGATTGCGCAGCGCACAGAGGCAGCGGCAATCAGGAGTGAAATGGAATTTGACGCATTTCTGTGTAAATTAATATCGCGCTGTAATTTGCTCTCCGACGTATTATTTTCTTTGGCAAGATTCAACTAGTAGGTACCCAGAAGAAATAATTAGATTCTGAACAAAGTGGACATAAACTTCGGGCAAGGTCATTTCAAGAGGTATGCGTCTCTTTAAAAATATATCGGATTTTGTCTTATAATGGGAAAAAAATATTAATTCGGCCAGCTAATCAGTCAATGTCTATACGGAAGACGATAGTGTGCATAGGTATGGCCCTATGGGCATGTAGTTATAAATATTGAATCAGTTCCTAAGATAA
This sequence comes from Othius punctulatus, assembly GCA_951805005.1. Taxonomy (NCBI): domain Eukaryota; kingdom Metazoa; phylum Arthropoda; class Insecta; order Coleoptera; family Staphylinidae; genus Othius; species Othius punctulatus. The sequence goes on from OX638142.1 coordinate 54,803,091, forward strand.
TTTTATGTTCCTTTGACCTGAACTAATATAAAAGGGAGAACTTTTTGTTTCCTTCATTTATTTCATCTAATAACTTTCTAAAATAAATTGTTATAAAAATGGAACCATTAATTTCAATTCAAGATCATGAGTACATATGCTATAGACAAGTAGTAAAAAGCACTTATGTTGACAAATCACATCAAAACTGAAGTATACACCACATTTATAAAACAATAGACGAGCTGCACAATTTGTCAGACAAAAGCTTCAAGCGTTAAAGCACGGAAATAGGCAGAAGGCTTGAAACAACAGATAAAGATAACGTTGCTAGGAATCAAACCAATCAATCAAATTACTGCCAATCTACAACTACTACTAATATCAGCTAGCAGTACTACTGGAAATTCATATCATTTAAAGTATTTATTTATATTTAATAACAAAGTGTGTATTCAACGAACTTTGGTACCTTTCAAAATGTTGATGTTATTGCGCACGTATACAAAAGTCCTTTATCATGCAGGAAAAATGAATAAATAACATAGCGTAAACTGTAAATTGAACACCTGATAAAAGAGTTAATAAATTATTTAATTGGAGGGTAGAAATAATGTGTTAAAATACAAATTACCTGAGGTGCTTATTCCTACCCTCCAATCAATCAACTCAGGATGGTTCCAAACACCTTTCGAAATTATTAAATTATTGCGATTATGTTTTCTTAAATCACAATATGCTTGGGATATAACCGAACAAGTACGATTAAGAATAAAATCAAATATCCATTAGTACCGCAACAAAAATTTACAAATCCATCTGCAGGCCCATGATTGACTACGACCAGATCATAACTGAACGGAATACATTAAGACTGCTCACCAAACTAAGACACAAGGACAATCATCTTTATAACAAATCAAACATAAATTTATACAAGATCACCAAAATCATACCCATCCAACAAAGACTGGAGAAACTACGAAATAAATTTCAACAAAAACAGGACAATAGGACAATCCTCGACGAATTATGTACTAAAAGACAAGACAAACGAACGAAAAATTTACAAATCTATCTGCAGGCCCATGATTGACTACGGCCAGATCATACTGAAAAATGTAAGAAACACCTGCAAATGAATTAAGGACGTAACTGAACGGAATACATTAAGACTGCTCACCAAACTAAGACACAAGGACAATCATCTTCATAACATTTCAAACATAAATTTATACAAGATCACCAAAATCATACCCATCCAACAAAGACTGGAGAAACTACGAAATAAATTTCAACAAAAACAGGACAATAGGACAATATTCGACGAATTATGTACTAAAAGACATGACAAACGAATGAAAAATTTACAAATCCATCTGCATGGCCATGATTGACTACGGCCAGATCATACCGAAAAATGTAAGAAACACCTGCAAATGAATTACGGACGTAACTGAACGGAATACATTAAGACTGCTCCCCAAACTAAGACACAAGGACAATCGTCTTTATAACAAATTAAACATAAATTTATACAAGATCACCAAAATCATACCCATCCAACGAAGATTGGAGAAACTACGAAATACATTTCAACAAAAAACAGGACAATAGGACAATACTCGACGAATTATGTACTAAAAGACAAGACAAACGCACTAAAAATTTACAAATCCATCTGCAGGCCCATGATTGACTACGGGCAGGTCATACCGAAAAATGTAAGAAACACCTGCAAATGAATTACGGACGTAACTGAACGAAATACATTAAGACTGCTCACCAAACTAAGACACAAGGACAATCATCTTCATAACATATCAAACATAAATTTATACAAGATCACCAAAATCATACCCATCCATCAAAGACTGGAGAAACTACGAAATAAATTTCAACAAAAACATGACAATAGGACAATACTTGCCGAATTATGTATTAAAAGACAACACAAACAAACTACAAAACTACATGCGACAAAAACGTTTCATGAATCATAATACACTTCATAACACTCTGTTATCAAAACAATCATAGAATTACTCATTGTATGTAATCTCGAGAATTCCTCATTGCATGAAATCTCCAAACAAATACCTCAAAAATTGCTCATTGGATATAAAGTCAATCGCAAACACATATAATGTAATGAAATTTAATGTAATATGTAATAGAAATGTAATGAGAAAACGCAGAGCATACTTTTATACACACATAATCCGAATGGGTAACGACAGGCTCCTCAAAAGAATCATAATGGCCCAGAAAATGCTAAAAGACCAAGGGAAATGGATCACAGAAGTAGAAAAAGATCTGGCATTGATAGGGATACAAGAGAAGGACGAGAGAAACGCGATAAGGGAGAAAATAAAAACCTACAGTGACTTCCTGGCAAGAGAGGTAAGGACGAGCAGCATGAAATGGGACCCAGAAAGAAAGAAAAGACAAAGCGAAAAAATGAAAAAGTACTGGGAGAAAGGAAAGAAAGAAACTACAAAGAAGAAATAATATATTAATAAACATTATAAATACACTGTTGTTGTTGTTAAACGTGGTCCAAAGTGGCCGTTTAATGTTTAATGTAATGTTAGACAAGGCGGAAAGACCCCAAGGGGTCGATAGCCCAAAAAAGATTGTTTATATATATATAATAAAATCAAAATGTTTTCTCAGATATCCGGATCCAACAGGATTCCTATACCCAAATATCCGACACTTCTGATCCGGATCTGGATACACTATCCGATATCTCGGATTTGGGTCAAAAACATGTCTTTTTGAGCTTCAACATGAGATTTTAGTAATCATAAATGAACAAAATTATCCGACACCCAAGGACCCGGATATCCGGATAGTTTGGGATCCGAATCCGAGTTGCAGACCTAATATATACATAGCATTGTGAGATGCACAGTAATTTGGACAAAATTTGGTTTGCTGGTTGAAGATTTTATTGCGAACTGAGGAGTTCTTCTTAATTTGAATCCTTGAATGATTCAACAATATGGCAATTAGGTACAATGATCCATTTTTTTATAGCGGCGTCAAGTGTTTAAAAAATATTTACAAGTGTGGGGTTCATTGAATCACAAAATGATGACTCCATTAGAATCGCGATGTGTGTACTAAAATAAGTCGCCCTCGGATTTGTGACATTTTTTCTCAGATAGGGAAATTTATATTTTTACATTTTAGTTGCAACTGATTTCAGTTTGAAAACAGTTTTCTCAATAATTAGCAATGTTCCATTTTAGTACCATTTGTACCCAATATATGTGACCATGTCTACAAAAAGTAATCTAACGTGCGAAACAAGTTTTCGAGGAAACAGCTGATAAAGAAAACATTTTGATATTATTAGTAGTCGTTGTTGTTGGGTTATACAGGGTGTCCCAAAAATAGTGGACAAGCTCAACAGCGCGCCACTCGGGAAGGACTCTGTGTCCTTAAAAAATACTATAAACATTTGTCGGGCTATACTTTTCGAAATATTACTAGTCAAATGTGTCACGTTACAGCAATTACAGTAAGTTTAGAAGGGCAGCTAGAAAGAAATAACTGCCAATCATGTGTTAAGTTGTTTAGTTATAATTTATTTAAATAATCTAATTGGATATTTCCATTTCTAATAGCGTATTTAAATATTTGAAAAAGAAAATTGTTGAAAAATTAACATCACAACAATGTGTTGTACAATTGAAATACTGATAAAAAGTTATCCTTGGTATATTTTGCAAGAAAATATATGTAAAAAGTAAAATACAAAGTAAGAAATCTAGATAATGCCATGTTTGACAAAATATGGCATTAAAAGGGCAATAAAAAGGGATAACAATAATTCGACATACTAAAATATGGAGATGAGGCCACCGTACTGTAATTTTTGACAAAAACATAACCACATTTTACCAATCATGAAGACACGTGAAAGACACAGAAAAACAGACAGAAGACAGACCGACACAACTTTGAAAACCATTTTTTTCTAAATATGAATACACTAAAACAGATTATTGTGCAAAAATATCGACTTCGAAAATATGCATGATTTGTCAATACGTCAATGAAACTAAAACTGTTAAAAAACAAATCAACGTATTCGAGTGTTCGCTGAAACACTATGTTGAAATATACTGGAAATGACTGATATTTTTTTTATATTGTCCTCCAAATGACAAAATTTCGGAGATATAATCATTTCGACGAGAATTTACAATGACTGGTGCAATTCCTTAACTTCTTTTGCTTAAGGTAAATGTAATGGAGTGAATAAATTCATAGAGATGCTGCATTTATTCAACTATCTCAGGTGGATAGAAAACTTGGTCGTTAGGTTAGGTTAGGTAAGGTTATTACCATATGGGGAAGTCCGGAGCAACTCGGGAAGCCTCCAAATGTACAATATTCAAGTTATGGATTTGAAACCAGGTTATTGCCATGTGATGAATATATGACTATGGAAGGGGCCTTCAGCAATGGATATATCCAGAAGTGGATAAATCAAGGCTAAGAAAAATGGAAGATGAAGAAGATGAATACATGAAAATATAAACTGCATTGTACAGGGTGTAACTGAATTGCTTGGGCAAACTTCACGAACACGACGTACGGAACAAAACTGTACAAAAGTTCCCATCTATGTCCAGAAATTCTTACTACCTACTTAAAAAGTTACACGCGAATTTTAAAATTATCAAATGTGCTGAACTCGAATTAGATATTATTTTTTTATTCCTTACACAGACCATCATCAACAAAATTTTAAGTTTTAAAAAACAAATCATGTCCGACACATACGTCTATAGGAACTTTTTTCACCGTTTTGTTCCATACGTCACGTTTGATCAACCTAATGAGTTGATTAGGTTGAACTTGATGAAACAACTTGATGAGACAAATAAATGACTTACGAGGATTTTGAAGTAATGAGAAAAATATTTGTTAGTTAATTTCAAATTTGCATCTCTTGCTGGTTACTGTAGAGATGCTTAAAATATATTGCAATTTTCAAAAATAATGACGTTTTATTATCTCGCTTTACATATTTCATTCCTTGATATCCGAGAGTAATCTGAACCATATTATACACTATTATATTATTATTTGTCTAATTAAAAATGCATAAAAATCTCTAGCTCTGTGTGGATGTGAATCTTCATCGTTTCCTACAGTTGCGTGTAATGGTCAATAAAAAGCATATTATCTTAACCAGTTGATATCTAGTTCTATCCAAGATACTGGTTATGGGCCTAGTTTCATTAATCGATGTCAAACTGTTATGTAATGATGCCAACAGTAGATTCCAGGATTAGATGACATAAATAAACTATTTACGCAGCAATTGCACCTTATTATCCAAAATTTTCGATAAACCAATGAATGATCCATCAATATTGACTTCTAAGAGTTGGCTAAAATATTATAAAAAAAGTAAACCCAGCCACAACCACTACTAACGTGTTTGCTTTAGAGTTTAGTCCCTGAAAGTGGCATTCCTCAATAGCATGATAGACCCAATCAGGTTGATCTTAGACGTGCAGATAAAGAGTTTAAACTTATTTCCACTAGGAACACCTGACATAATTTGTTTTCTTGAATCCACAGGCAAAATAGTGGAAGAGTTCACGTTTATATTAGAGTACAAAACATACACTATAAATAACATTACAAAAGTAGGTAATATATTATGTGTAATTTTAAATCACCTATTACTTAAGACCAAATTCATGATTATAAGTAAGAACAACCCACAACACCACCAACAGCAACTGGAGCTGGAGCAGGGGAACATCGAAAGAGTTAAAAAAATATGTATATCTATGTATATCTATTAATGAGCAATGGGACCAGACACAGGAAATAAAAAGCGGGATTGAAAACAGCAGACATATATTAATTAAAATGACCCACAAAAGTCGCGATTTAACTATAGACACTAAAATGAGACTCTTACGCTGCTACGTATTCTCTGTGTTATTTTATGGAATGGAAGCTTGGACGCTGACGGTTGCTAACACAAAAAAACTAGAAGTATATGAAATGTGGCTCTACAAAAGGATATCAAGGACATCATGGAAAGACCGTATTACCAATGCCGAAATACTAAGAAGAATGGACAAAACGACAGAAATCCTGACCACGATTAAAACCAGGAAACTACAATACCTGGGGGACACATCATACGCAACACTAGTAGATACGGACTCCTTCAGTGCATATTACAAGGCAAAGTTGAAGGAAAAAGAAACATTGGGAGAAGACAAATCTCGTGGCTTAAAAACTGGAGGAGTGGGTTCTCCACGACAACCACAGGCCTCTTCCGGGCAGCTGTGAACAAAGTAAAGATAGCCAATATGCTAGCCAACATCCAGAACGGATAGGCACTTGCAGAAGAAGAAGATTACTTAAGGCCTCAAAGGAAATGGACCTGGATTAGTCCAAACTCGACAACAAAAAATGAAATCGATTTTATTCTCTCTACCAACAAATCCGCTGTTAAAGATGTAACAGTTCTTAACAGATTTAGCACCGGCAGCGACCATAGGCTGGTTAGATCAAAATTAAGCGTAGACATTAACCATGGCACGATACGAAATATAAAGCCTGAAATGGAAAACTTGATATGAATAAACTGCAACAACACAAAAGTTTATATATATATAGAAAAAATAAGAGCTTGTCTACAGCAAAAATAAATCAGGAGGAGAAGGATATATACCGAATAGAAAAAGAACTCACAAAAACACTATTTACCATAGCAAAAGAAGTAGCAAAAACAGAGGGCAAAAAAGATAATTACATTAACGAACCAACAAGAAAACTAATCAAACATAGAAGAATACTGAATGAACAGGGGATGAGACAATCAATAGAATACACAGAGCTGAATAGAACCATTAAGAAAATGATAAAAGAAGAAAGAATGCGAATACAAGAAGACAGAGTACAATCCACCATCGAAAATAACAAAAACATGAAATGTCTAAGACCCAGACTGGGCACATCAGAAATAAATAAACTCAAAGATGAAAAAGGACAATGAAGCAAATACTAAAACAGAAATTATTAGAATAATTGAAAATTACTACTCGGACTTCTACCAATCAAAGAAAGACCCACAAGAAGACGTAAAAAATCGACTTACATCAAAGATAGTGAACATAAATTCGGAACTGCAACCCGAAATATCCAAATCAGAAATAAGAGCGTCACTGAAACAATTAAAGAACAATAAGGCAGCAAGCAAGGACGGAGTAACTGCCGAAATGGTAAAAATTGGAGGAAAACCATTGATTGTCTGCACCTTCTCCTAAATCAAATTTTAACAGAAAAGAAAATTCCAGATAAATGGAACGAAGCTATTACATTACTTCTATTCAAAAAATGAGACAAGAGAGAATTACAAAACTATCGTCCCATAACCCTCCTAAGTATCATGTATAAGCTCCTAACCAAAATACCAACAAATAGACTTACCAGAAAATTCGATGATTACCAACTCAGAAAACAAGCAGGCTTCAGGAAGAGATTCAGCACACAAGACCATCTGCTGTCAATGAAGATCTTAATAGAGAGAGTAAACGAATACAAAATACCATTATTCGTAGCATATGTAGATTTCGAAAAAGCTTTCGATTGCGTAGAACATTGGGCAATAAAGAACTCCCTAATAAACAGCCGGATCGATTATAGATACACTAGCCTACTGTCAAACATCTATCAAAATGCTACAACATCAGTACAAATATATGAAGGAACTAAACCAATAACGATTGCAAGAGGCGTAAGACAAGGAGCCACTATATCACCAAAATGATTTAGTCAAGCACTGGAGGATGTTTTAAAAAATCTGGAATGGGATGAATGTGGCATCAAAATATGTGAACAACGACTAAATCACTTAAGGTACGCGGACGACATAGCATTATTTGCAAACAATAAAGCAGAGCTACAGAAGATGTTAAGAGAGCTAGACCATCAAGCCTTAAAGATGAATTATTCGAAAACAAAGATACTAACTAATACAGAGGAAGATGCTACAGTACAAATAGGAAACAAACCAATCGAACACGTTACCGAATATATATATATATATATATATATATATATATATATATATATATATATATATATATATATATATATTGAGTTTTATATATATATATATATATATATATATATATATATATTGAGTTTTATATATATATATATATATAAAACTCAACAAAGATAATCAAACCAGCGAAATAAAAAGAAGAGTTAGGCTTGCATGGGTAGCTTTCGGAAAGCTGAGTTTTATCCTAAAAAACAAGAAGTACCCACAGTACCTAAAAACAAGAATTTTTAATTAGTGCATACTTCCCGTTTTTACATACGGGGCACAAGTATGGACATTCACAAAGGCCAATATGGAGAAAACTGCTGCAGCTCAGAGAGCTGCGGAAAGACAGATGCTCCCCATACGACTATCAGATAGGAAAAGAAACCTATGGATCCGAGGAAAAACTAAAGTTAAAGATGTAAGAGAGGAAGCTGCAAAGCTAAATTGGAAATTTGCTGGTCACAACATCAGACAATTCGATGAAAGATGGAACAAATTTATTGTACACTGGAGACCTTGGGAAAATACGAGAGGACAAGATTTGTCTTTTTGCGTTTATAATACTTAACTATATCATGCACGGTAAAGTAAAAAAGCCGTTTGACTTTTACACCTTTCTGCTCATTACCAAATCAAACACCTCCTGGTTGCATATAAAACCGATAACCATCGCGGCGGTGACGAAATTTCGTGGACGCACATCCGTTTTTATTGGATCTAATTAAACGTCGAACTGGACCTCGTGAGATAACGAGGCTGCCAGCGAGGAGCGCGCGCGCCGGACGACGCTCTCGGCAGGAGACACCGGAAGTGACGTCAGCGCGCTCGAATAATCCGGGGCACGTTTCGTCCCGTATCTCCTCCGTGCCCGGATGACTGGTGATTATGCACACGAACGTGTACACTGTACACCGACCGCACGTCTGGGAGTGTAATTATTTATCTAAAGCGTGTCCAACGCAATAAATCGCAACGGGCGAGTCATCGAAGGTGTGTGCGTGTGCGGATCCGCACATGTGTGCGAGAGGAACCTCGAGAAAAGTGCGCTCCAACGTCCACATTGGCAAGGCGGTGAACAAACAAAGAGGTGCACAGATAAAGGGACTTAATAGAGAGTGGTATTGTTGAGCAACAGCTATGTCTGAGTAGTGCTTGTTGTATGCAAGAGAAAAAAAGAACTGGCTAATGCTGGTTAGTGCATCTTGAGATCGTTTCCAAGTAAATCTTCCGTCTTCGGCCTCTGCCGAGTGCCTCGACCTTGCGCAAAATATGAACCAATTGCTGGCAAAACTGGAAAGTAATAAGTCTTGGGCTAAGCACAATAGGACTGCAAAAGCCCAAGTGCTGAGGGCCATAATATGGACCTACCCAGAAAAAAAGGCTGCGAGAATTCTTAGAACATCACAATTTTTCCTACCTATTAAGCCTTAGTACCAATTAAATAAATTATATATTTATCCTAAACAATAGAATCCACAAAGACATTACCATTGTTTCTTTAACAAAATAGTATTAATTTGGAGATTCTAATTTCTCGAGAAAAACAGAGAAATTTGCTAACATATCGTGAGAAATTATGGTAATAATACTACAGCGCTAAGAGAGAAAAATACATAAAATACATTTAAATAAGTTTCATTCGGCCGAAAGACGAAAGTCGATAGCTCATTACATATATCATGTATCACATCTTATATCACATAAGTCTATCTATCATCAATATTTTATTATTATATGTATTATGTATGCTGTAGGTGTGTACCTGTATATGGAATAAATGTCTAAGTTTCATTGTATTGTGTTACCCACTAAAAACATCCCAGTTAGTTTCGACAGCCACCCTTTGTCTTTTTTTCTACGTAATATCTACTCATCTGAACGACCTAGACCACCCCATAGTTACGCCACTGGTTTCACTAATGTATTTAATCACTATCATTAACTGATCATTATCAACACTAGTATTTATCGATAATTTAAGGAGTATCCCTACGCTTTGTCTCTAGTAAGTTAATTATCTCGGGATTGATGATACACCTAAAGCAAGATCTAACCAATTATAACAGGTATAAAAGCATAATATACATATTTTGTCTGTTTTAAGGCTTCGACTGGAATCGTAGACCTGCTCGTGGTAAATTTCATAGACTTTATCATAGTAAATTAAACTAAAAATAAAAAGAAACCTACTTTTAAATAACAACATCTAAATAAGAGGAATGAAGAAGACCGACAACATCCTTCAATACCATTAACCCAGGAGGGGAGAGAAATCCCACAACTCCCGAGGTGAAGACAGAAGGAAGAAAACATGCAATATTTTAAACCGTATTATGAATGATATTATATAGAATGTTATTTATATGAGCTATTTATTGTACTGGTATAAATTAAAAAAAAACTATTAAACATATTACATAGGCATAGCATTGCTTAATCATGGTAAATTGCATAAACTTTATAAGAGTAAATATCTCTCTTTCCTTCCTTTCAAATAATGTTTTAGTTCTGACTTAAAATATATCCATTTGTTAAATATTTCTGCTTAGAAGTACATCATATTTGGACTACCATTTTTAATGGTTATATTTTATAGTAAATAAAAAATACATCTTGCAGTCTCTACGAAAATTTTATTTAATAAACAGAAAACACGATATTTTCCCCCTATGATCTAATACAAGTAATTTTAATACAAGTACAATTGATCGAGATCGAGAGTTTTCATATATTTTTTTATTTAATCAATTGCCATTTTACCTTGCAGTGTTGGCGTTTTGTGTACAGGGTGGTCTAATTTGGATGTTTCCATAGGGGATCTTGGTAACTATAAGAGATAGAGAAAATCGGATCCCCGATCTCTTTTTGAAAGACCAACTCAAGGGTGAAAACGAAAATTGGCTATCGTCTTTCGTTTTGAAGTTATGGCCAAAAACTCATTATTCTCCATTTTCGATTTTTATCAATATTTCATCTATTTCTCATTTTATTAAAATAAGAGTTACACTTTCTTGAGGCACATTTTTACGGTGAATAGAATAAGTTTTATAGAATTTTAATATATTCGTTAATAAACAAGATAAAATACAAAGTTGTGTTTTTTTTAAATACAAGTTGTAGTTAGCTTTGGCCTTAATAAATAGGTTATTTTTTTTCTCTTTTCAATGATATATCACATGCGAATATTATAATTGCATTTTTGTTGAAATCTATTAAAATTGTGTCAACACGTCATATGTTCTCTTATTGGGCGTAGTAGAGTAGGCTTGTATTGTTTAGAGTAAAATTATTTATTTAAAATGCACACATTTGCCAACTATAAATTACAAAGTACTTTGTGAATACAATATTATATATGTTAGAAAGGTTTATTAAATAAATAACAATTATCTTATTGCCTTGGAAACATTACAGGCTCTATCATCTAAGGTTCAGTTGTACAATCTCGGGTTATCTTTGATCGTGGATCAGTTACCTGGGTTACAATTGTTGATACAATGGTATCCATAGAAACTGACCTAGGATCAATGATTATCCAAGATTGTACAACTGGGCAGACAACCCAATAAATTGATTTTTCGAAGAAAGAAAGAAAAACTCTTCAATGAAGCATTAAAAAGCCTAGACACAATATTTAAATTACAATAAATGTTCCAATTGATGTCCGTTATTCAAAATTCATATGTTGCATGTTTTAATAACACTTCTGTAAGCATTATGAATGTGATCATTTGAAATTGAATTTATACAATCAATAAAATGTTGTCGTAAAATATTACGACATATTAATATTATCATTTCTTATTTTATATAATTTGACGTTCTATATCGTTCAAATGGTGTCTTGTTCGAGTAATGTATGGTCTGAATTTATGTTTCTTCAAAATTCTAAGTGCTCGATTCTTCGAAAGTCCGGATTAATCCTCAATATACCGGCTGGAAATTGCTGCATTCACTATTACAGCTGAAATTACATTAGTAGCAGTTTCTTAGGCGTCTACAATATTGTAAGACCTTGATCTTGGCTACTTGAAAGATCCGTGGTTGATAAGCTTTTCTTTTAGTCTTTGAAATATTGACTTATCCGGTTGTTTTCTTTCCGGATAGTGATTAAAATATGTTTCTAAGTCAATTAGTGATTTGTTATTGCTTTGAATGAAGCATCTAACATATCAAATCTTTCATATTCGTACGGCATTGTTAAACATTTCGAAATATAAAGATCACGTCAAGGATTTAAAAAATCGGAATTTTTCGCTTTTTTAATACTATTAAAATCCAATATGGCGGTCATAAGAAAATCAAATGTTGTCTATGAAAATTTGGGCTCCTAACTGGCGCAGAAAATGTTTCGTACTGTCATCAGAAAGCTCACGTCGAAAAATGTAAGAGTGCAAAGTTTCGTAATATTTCCTTAAAAAGTAAAAAAGTTATAAAAGGAAAAGGAAAGTGCACTTTTTCGGTTTTTCAGCGATATTTCAGGAACTATGCAAGATATCCCGGATTTGTTTTCAGAATATTGAAAGGTATAAAAACAAGAAACTTTTCTCCCATTTGACCAACTCTGTATATATTTCCGTTTAATAGATCCTAATGGTGTGCGTCGTAAAAGTGACCACCCTGTATAATATAAATAAAGTCCTCCACCTTGCCTCAAACCATTATTTGTTTTGAAGTATTCCTATTTGTAATTGTTATGTATGACTACATTCTTATTTTAAATGTAAATTTGCCTGGATTAAAAATTAAAAAAATATAATATTGATGGTTTTTTGGTCTATTTCCCTTTCAAGTAATATATTCCACACTTTTTTGCGTGGTGCTGTATTAAATGCTTTTTCCAAGTCAATAAATTCTAAATATACATTTTGTTTTGTTTGAACTTCTGCTATTTGTTTTATTGTAAAATTTTTGTTTTGGTTTGCACTTACTGCTCTGAAACCGCTTTGCGCTTCGTCTATTGTGCTATCCATTTTTCCTCTTATTCTTTTATTTATATATGTTTCTAGTAGAGTCCCTATCTTGTGTCCTTAGCATCTCTGTCTCAACTTTGTCAATTCCTGGTGCCTTTCCCATTTTTAGTTCCTGGATCGCTTCTGTTAGTTCTTCTATATTTATGTTTTCTATCATATCCATAGTTATTTGATTTCGATACTCTTCGTCCTCCTCCCGTTCTACGTTGAGCAGTTCTTCGAAGTAATTTCTCCATCTTTCCATTATTTCCTCTCATTCTTTTGCCTTCTCTATCTAATATGTAGTTCGTATCGTATTTTGGTTCTCGTCTTCTGTTTTTTAGTGTTTTATAAAAAAAAGTTTTTCTCCATCTTCTCCCCAAATTGTTCCCATTCTTTCCTCTTCGCTTACGTTACTATATCCAGCTTTTCAATATTCTTGGTATTCTTCGTTATTGTTGTTGCTGGTGTACATTTGTCATGCTTTTTTCTCTTCTCTTATATGGCTCTTCTTACCTCTTCTGTCCACCAGCTGGTTTGCTTATTCCTCCTTGTTTGATAGACTCTATATGTTTCCTTTGTTGTCATTAGCATTCCTTCCTTAAGTTGTTCCCACTTTCCTTCTACTGTCTCTGGTTCATATATGAAGAGATACTGCTTCAAACAAGCACTATATATTTCTTTCTGGTGTAGGATGTTTCGTCGAGTAAATAAATTGGCTGAAGCGTCAATGCTGGTGAAATGTGGCCAAGTTGGGCCCAAACCATGGTGATAGGTCGCCCATCAGGGACAATATCGAAGAGGAGAAAAAGGCACGCACACACCCAAGGATCCACACATATGCACACTCATCGGTACGGACGGCTGAAATAATGCCATAATTTAAAATTCAAATTACCCATTAATGACCTTCAAAACGATGCCACCGTAATTTAAAAATGCAAAGATATGTTAATGCACGATTGGAGGCAATAAAAATACCTCACCTTTTTTTCCCGACAATAAATACGCTTTTATCATCGGAGCGCCGGGGCCGTCGGAATTTCGATGGCTCTCTTCTGGGATTTTAGAAAGTATGAATTATGCGAGCGCCGGATTTTCAATTGCCAGGACGCTTTCAATTATCGCATCGGTTCGTGCCAGTTTTAATCGGCCCTCGTCACCGAAGATACGCGTGCATTTTTTTCCGGCCTTGCCTTGGCTTCCTAGCTGCGGAAAACGTTAATTTCTTCTGCAGGATGGAGCGAGCGATTAGAGTGACAGCATTCCGATGCGGATGATGATTTGCATCCACTAAGTCCGCGTGGAAGACATAAAAACGACAAGTGGATGTTGCTGCAGCTTCCTCTAATTATTGGCAATGAAATAATCACGTTTCAATAGTTAACTTTCATGTAATCATAAATAAGAAAAATACGATGGAATGAGATATTGTATTCTATATGAAAATTGTCGTTGAAGCCAAGAGTCGCAGGTTCGAACATATAATTAAAAATTAGTAATTTGTGAAACAAAGCACCAAAGTTTAACCTTTATTATGAGTATGGAAATTATTTTATGAATCGGTGCAACTGATTATAGGCACTAATAAGTCTTAAAATGGGTAGGTAACTGGGCAGCAAAGAAGGCGTAAATATGAAATAATTTATAACACTTCTGAAATAGACAAAAGAGGTCAAAGGGAAAATTCCGAAATATAGTTCTGTACAACTCGTTTGTTGATGCCTATAAAACTGACTGATAGGCATTTAGCTTACAAACCGCTCTTTAGTAATTAGACATAACTGTAGATGTAGCAAGTAATATGTATATTAAATACGCTTAAATATATTATAAGATGTAAATGATATTCAGAGGAATGTCATTCTTTTTTTTGTTGAGTCTTCCAGTAATTTTTCATGTAGATTTTGTCATGGAAAGACTTTCAGAATTTCACATGAAATTTTCATGGGAATTCCTTAAGATTTTTTATATAATTTGTAGCTTGATATTTGATGATACTTTATATGAAATTGTGTTGGAATTTATTTTAAATGCCTCTGTTTTATTTTATGGAGTCTTCCAGTAATTTTGCATATAGAAGTTTTCATGGAAATATTTATAGAATTCCACTTAAAAATTTCATGGAAATTCCATCAAATTGTCATATAATCTGTAACTTCATGTTTGATGATACTTTTTATGGAATTATGTTGGAATTTATTTTAAATAATTTAATTTATCGTAACGTAACCTTAATATATACGAAGAAGAACCGAAAAAGATAAATATGGAAATAAACTCAGCAAAAATAAAATAATGGTAATAGCGTCAAAAGGAAACACAAAATAGAGCTAGAAGGGAAACAACTAGAACAGGTGAATCAATGCAACTACCTAGGAACAATAATAGAAGAAAAGGGAAAGATTGGGCAAGAAGTAGAAGCAAGAATAGGAAAAGCAGCATCTACAACACAATAAAAAACACGTTTCTAGAGAAAAAAATAAATTACTAAAGAAATAAAACTGAGGTATACAAAAAAATAGTAAGGCCCTCTCTAATATATGGAAGTGAATCGTGGACAATTACGGAAAGAAACAAAAGCAAGATCAACGCAATGGAAATGAGATTCCTAAGGAAGATAGAGGGAATTACAAAAAAAAAAAAAATAGAGTGAGGAACACAGAAGTAAGGAAACGGCTCAACATAAAGCCAATGACAACAATAATAGAGGAAAGACAGCTAGGTTGGCTAGGACATATAGACAGGCTAGAAGAGAATAGAATAACAAAAAGAATACAAAATGAACAAACGCACCAAGCAACGGAAAAAGAGGAATAGAATGGAATGAAATAAGAAAATTGGCACAAGGCAGGGACCACTGGAAAAGAAGAGTGAAGGAATTAATTAGCGAAGACATGTGATTGTAAAATGTATTATCAATGTAATTGAGCAGTCCAACACCCGAAAGGGTAAAAGGACGAAGGATAAATAAAATGTTTTATTTTATTTTAAATTTCTCTGTTTTCTTGTGGAGTCTTCCAGTAATTTTGCATATAGAATTGTTTCGTGAAAGGACTTGTAGAATTATAAATCAAGTTTTCATGAAAATTCGTTCAGATTTTCATATAATTTGTAACGAAATTGTTCTGCAATGTTTAACATTATATTTATGGTTATTGTTAGAAAATTTATAATCTAGGTATGGAGTTCGTTAGAAATTCTTATGGACGTCGTCGAATGATATATTTAAATGAATTTTATTTTTAATTCTTCTGGATTTTTTTCTGGAATCCATCAGTAATTTTGCATACAGAAGTTCTCACGGAAATACTTATAGAATTTCGATGCCACTTTCGTAGAAATCCCTTCAGATTTTCATAAAATCGTTACAAATTAGGTACATGTAAATCTTGCAATTTTTAACAACCAATTTACGGATATTTTTACAAATTGATGGTCCACCACAATAACTATACAATTCAAAATTTATTGCGTTTGAGTTTTATAACGGATTATGTAGCTAATAATACGTACTTTTATGTGTATCAACGACAATTTATAATTTTCATTTACATGAAACTGCATTTTCAATATCTGCGCCTTTTATATTTATGCAGCGTTCTTCGTAAAGCGTAACTTATTTTCACCTTCTGGTGAGAATCCAAATCGAAGCCGTTTTCTAATTCGATCGGCTCGCCGCCTGTAATTACGGCTCCTCGGTGCGGATGCAGGATGCAGGAAGTGGCTAATGACCGTCGTAAATCTTGTTACTGTTAGGATTAAGAGTCCCTAGGAGTGCTCGGTTTCGCGTGACCCGGTTCGCCGTCGATCGGAGCCTTTTCGGAGGAATCCTCTTGGTCCCTAGCAGATGTCGGGATCGTCGGGCGCGCACAATGTATGCTAATTTAACGCGTTTTTAAGGGGCACGAGCGAGCAAATTGTTCCATAAATAAGCTAATTCGAGTGACGATAGCGGCCGCTTGTTCTAATGGCAGAACGCCATTCGTCCTGGTGATTAATAGACAATTGCCGAGCCGGGATCCCTTAAGACATCCTCAATTATTCCGCGTTTCGACGTAGAATTGAATAGAGTTTAACGTAGGGGACCTCTGTTCGCCAATAAGATACTGGAGGTATCTTGATGTATGTCGATATATTGGTAGCTAGCTAAATCAGAGAAAAGCTATTTACACATTCTTCTGGCATTTTTTGAGAAGAATGGAATGGTTTTGACAGATGTTAAATATCTGTAATAGTTTTCTGATTACACCGTAAAGTTATGTTTTTTAAACGTAAATCATAGTTGGCTCTGACCTAAAGTTTTTTTTCTGTCTTCAACAATGTGCATAAAAATTGCAAAAACTAAATTGTTTTGAAATATTGAGTAAAAATTTGAGCAAATAGGAGGAATATTAATCCTTCACGGTCTTCGTAGCTTGTAGGCATGTCTGGTCGACTGATGAGTTTGAATGATGTGAGAGATGCGTAAGACCAGCTCATGTGTTTTAATAAGATGAAATAACCGTCCTGGGTTTCAGTATAACTCGTGCCTCTCAGCAGATCTCTTTAATAGTGCCCAGGCCTATAAAATTTGTACTGCATTTATACGCTATCGTCATCATTTCTTGATTATGATACCTGAATTATCTATCGGGTTTGTCCCAGTTTTGATCCGATCGTAATCCTGATTGCTGGCAACAATATTGGTCTTGGAGCGGAGCGCTTGCTCGTCGCCAATCTAATCACCGGCAGATAAGCTTTTATTATGTGGTGAACCGCGTCTAATTCGCCCAATTAATTAAGGCCGCTTACATAATAATTACGGCCATCAGAGCTAATCGCTCCAAGACTGAGCGTAGTTAAAATTATGCAGAACTAATTCGAGCCACGCGTTTATTGCGAATGCTTTACATAACCCATGATTAAATCCAACACGTTGGTTACGAACAATGAGCGATTAACAGGCGATGCGATCGTGGGATCCTTAAATAAACAATACATTCGGAGTGGTAATGATAGGCGAAGGATGTGCCGAATGGTAGCACAAGAAATGGAGCAAAGGTGCCAGGTTTGGCATGTGGATCAAGATCTGGTGAACAACAAAGAGTCGTAGATTTAATTTTGAAATGGCTTACAGCAATTGATATTCATCACAAGTTCATAATTTTTAAAAACCTAAAGCATTCACAAGTTAATCAATTTACAACGTAACCAAATAAGGCATAGGTGCAAGATCAGTACAAATTATAATATGTACAGTCATGCTCACATAAATCTAGTACAAACATATTGACATTGCCATATAAAATTGCTATTGTAACATAATTTCTTGTACTAGATGTATGTCAGCATGACTGTACCTACTAATAGGTTTCGGTTTAAAATAAATGAATATTTAAAATGAAAAAAAAAATGCGAACATGATGAAGGATGAATCTTTCTTGCCAAAATTTTGCGTTAGCATTTTACTTTTCAATTATTCAACAATATATCGATGCTTATCAAACATATAAAGTTGCTAACTTTTGGTTTATGAAGCTTGAATGTTACTTAGAAACTTTTTTTTAAAGAATTTTACATTTTCAATAATTCAACAAAATAGCAATGCTTATCAAAGATACAAAGTTGTTAACTCTTGGTTTATGAAGGATGAGTCTCTCTTTAGAGGTATTTTACATTTTCAATAAATCAACAAAATATCAATGCTTATCAAAAATATAAACTTGTAATTCTGTAATATTTCTCATATTAAGGTCAATTATTTCAATCATTTATGTAAAAAAATGTACGTCCTTAATTTTTGACAATGCACATGTTATATAAAAATAAAGAAATTTATCAAAAATTAAGGACGTATTTTTTTACATAAATGATTGAGATAAACTTGTAACTTTTGGTTAATAAAGGATGAATCATTCTTACCAAAATTTTCTGGTAGCATTGCTCTTTTTCAATAATTCAACAAATTTCTTAAATTTTCATTGCGAACAATATTTAAATATTTATATTAATTTATGTCATATTTTTGAAAATTAGAGATATCTGTTGGTCATTTTGTGGGTTATAAATGCGGGATGGTTGGTTTATGAAGGATGAATCATTCTTACCAAAATTTTCTGGAAGCATTGCAAATTTTCAATAATTCAACAAATTTCTTAAATTTTTATTGCGAACAATATTTAAATTTATATTAATTTATGCCATATTTTTGAAAATTAGGGATATCTGTTGCTCATTTTGTGGGATCACAAAAATCGTCAAGGATGGTTGGTTTATGAAGGATGAATCATTCTTACCGAAATTTTCTGGAAGCATTGCTCTTTTTCAATAATTCAACTAATTTCTTAAAATGAAGGATAGTTGGTTTATGAAAGATAAATCATTCTCACCAAAATTTTCTGGAAACATGTCTCTTTTTGAATAATTCCAGAAAATTTCTTAAATTTTTATTGCGAACAATATTTAAATATTTATATTAATTTATGCCATGTTTATGAAAATTTGGGATATCTGTTGTTCATTTTGTGGGACACCATGTCACAAGGATCATGAAGGATGGTTGGTTTATGAAGGATGCATTATTCTTACAAAAATTTTCTGGAAGCATTGCTCTTTTTCAATAATTCAACAAATGTCTTAAATTTTTGTTGCGAACAATATATAAATATTTATATTAATTTAAGCCAATTTTTGCAATTTAGAGATATCTGTTGCTTATTTTGTGTTTAACACTTTTTTTAACAGTTTGTGACTTGGAGATAAACTTTTTAAGCCTGCGTGGGGCAGATGCAAATTCTAGAAAAGGGCGATAAACTGTAATTTGCTTTTCAGTAGACGTCAGCAGGATCCACTGATTCAATGGGTTATATTAGGCCATTTATATCAATGCTGAATCGAAGTAGTCTAAACGCACGACCGACCCACACGAACGCCCATGCATAACGAAAAAATCGTTCAATCCTGCGCAACGTGTCACCAGAGCAAAAAATAAACCCAATTTTCCGCTTCTAAAATATAACTTCAATTGAATAATATTGATTAAATATTACAGCCATGTGCATAGTCGACCTTAGTAGATACTAAAAAGCTAGAAAGTACATCACTGTATGTTATGTTTGCAAGATAAATCACATTCTGATTAGCGCTAGTAGCTACTAAGCTTTGGTAGCTACTTGGGTCGACTATACATACATATGGCTCTTAATAATTACAACATTGATAGCAAATCCTCTTAATTTCAGATATTGCTACAATACAGTAAATGACATGTATTATTATTACCATCAAAGATGAACAGGGTATCCATGGGTACCAGACCCTTGTGTGAAACTTTTTGTTTATTATTTTTCAGTATGATTTTTATATTATTCCAAGAAATGTTTCATGTTCCAAAAAAATAAGAACAAAACTGCAGAAATAACAATTAAGGCCTAGTTGTACGATCGAGAATCGTCATTGACCATGGTTCAGTTACCTAGGATACTATTGTTTATACTATAAACAATTGGATTGCATATATTAATAGTACTAATAAGAACATTCTTCAACAACAGCTTCAGGATGGTCATGAATTTGTAAAATTTTCTTCGTATTTCTAGTCATTATTACTATTAAAACAATAAAATGGCAGCTTTAATATAGAACTATTTTTCAAGACGAACTCAAAATTATTATTAACTTCACGTTTCTAGTTTTTTTTTTGGAAAATAATAAATAAACAGCTTTTAACGCAGGACAATTTTCCAGGATGTTTCTCTATATATGATATTCTTCACGTATTTAGTAGTTTGTTTAAATAAAATGAAAATGCTGCCTCAAATATAGCACTATTTATCAGAATGATTCCAAATTAATCTGATTTCATATCTTAAATTAAAAAAAGAAACATTAGAAAATCTGGTAGATGAACCTAAAGCTTACGATGGTTTTCTACATATTTATATGAATTCTTTATTGTATAAAATAGAAATACTGGCTGCAGTAGAAAACGATTTTCTTTCAGAAAAATCAGACATTCTTACAGAAAAGAAAATTTGTATATGATGGAGATAGATGCGGAAAGATAATACACTTGGTATAAGTTTCACGTTTTTTTTATATATAGACACTCACAATTGTTTCGGTTGTTACACCTTTCTCAAGAACAATTAATACTATAATTATCCCGACGAGAACTGACAATGACATATCAATTTCGAATAAAGAATCACATTTTCTATGCTCGTTCGCATGCTCAAGGTCAATGTAATAGAGTGAAATGAAATATAAAACGTACGTCGAGCGATAAGTCATTGTCAGCTCTCAACAGCCTACTGTGGTACTCATTTGCTTATACCAAGTGTTTTATTTTTCTCTATTGTCTTATAATTAATTGATTATATGCCACAATTTGACGGATACAATTTTTTTACGTGACACGTGACTTTTTGAAAATGACGCCATCGATACTTTTTTAAATGGTAACCTAATTTTTTCTATTAACAAATTGGATAGCATTTGTTTCACTCCTCACGAATATCTAAAAATACTATGAGGTTGCCTAACAAACATTTCTAAGAAATTCGAGTTTAATGCCGGATGACAGAAATGCGAAAAATTAAAGACGCTTTAGAGAACAAATGATACAAGTTAAAAATATATGATTTACTAATGGCAGTTTCTGTTTAATAAGCTTGTAAATCAAACTGTATTAATAAGTGTGTCTCAATAATTATGGAATGTTTAATAAAAACGAAACGCATATTGTTGCCCATAGTTAATGGACAACAATGTGAGCATCTTTTGTGTAGAACTAGTATCTAAAATTAAATTTGTTTTTTTTTTAATTATTATTATAATCAGATCCTGATTCTACCCGTAAGGTGTTTAATTTGGTTTATAATGGTTTTAATAAAGAAGTTAGTTTGTTTTGTGTTAAAAATACGACCTTTTTTCTTATACATTTTGTTCCAATTTCGATCAATCTTTGTTCATCTCAAAATTTCGATGGGTTTTGTTTCTGTAAAACGTACCATAATTATTGAGAAACACTTTCTAATACAGTTTAATTTACTACCTTACTTTGGAAACAGAAACTGACATTAGTAAATCGTATTTGTTTAACTGGTTTCATTTGTTTTCCAAGGCAGTCTGGAATTTTTCAATTTTGTCTTCAGGCATTAAACTCGATATTCTTAGAAATTTTTGTTATGAAACCTGATGGTATTTTTAGATATTCGTAAAGAGAAAAACAAATATTATCAGATTTGTAAATTGAAAAAAATAGGTTACCATTTAAAAAAAAAGTATCGAGGTCATTTTCAAAAAGTAACGCGTCACACAAAAAAAAATAATTCCGTAAACAGGAGGCCAATCAAGCCATCAAACTTTTGCTAAACACTTTTTTTTTTCTAAAAATAATAATGGCTCCTGAGAGGTGGTTCTTTACTTATTACTCACCCTGAATACATATCTTCATCTATATATCTAAAATAAAAATTGTACTTTTCCTCGAAGAAAAATAGTTTTCTTATCACCACGAAACGCCCTGTGTGTTAAAAATAATAAAGTATGCTTAAAATTAGTTTCGAATAAAGCGGTGCTGGACTGCCAAATATGATTTCTCAGTACGAAAATGTTTGGTCCATTATTTAGTCTCTCTTAAAGTTCCATCTTCTATCAGAGGTTGGATATCCTTAATCAAGACAATCTTTTCTTTATTGACAGCTGATGTAAATAGTTCATTGGATGTTAAGCCGAATCATGCCCTTAAATTTCTAAGCCAGAAAATCCTTCTTCTTCCTATACCTCTCTTTCCTCTCATTTTTCCTTCCATTGGTCCATTATACCTATCGTTAACTCGATCCTGGGACAAGCTGTATGTTGGTCATACCATAGGATATTTATATTTGTCAAATACACGTAACCATAAGGTTTGTAACTACCAATGGATTTCTAATCTTCTTGACCCTTAATCCGTCAGATAATTATTTATTTCTATTTTATTGTCATAACGACCGAATTAACGTGCAAAAAACAGTGTTTTAAGGCCCAGGTTTACAATCGTGGATTATCTTTGTTCGTGGTACATTTGCCGAGGTTACCATTGATGGCACAATCCTAGGCAAATGTATTATTGGCACAATGATATCCTAGGCAAATATACCACGAACAAAGATAATCCACAATTGTAAAACTCTGCCTAAGTGAGTTGTTTGGAGCACTGTTGGACAATTGTGATAAAATCTTGCCTTACTAGTTTAAAAATATACTATTATCAATAGTTAAGTCTTATAATTTTGTAAGTTTTATTGTCTTATTGAAACGCATAAATATCTATGTAAACTTCGACACTGCATGGTTTGATTAGTCCTTGGAGATGTGAGTTTTGTGATAATAAAACAAATTGTGCTTGAATTTAAAGCTTATGGTGTACATTTTTGTAAATTTTGTGGTGGTTTCCAAAGTTTGGGAAACTCTGTTGCATAGCGTTCGTTTGATTTTGGCTCTGCCGAAATATTTGGCAAGTAGGAGGAAGGATGTATACAGCGATCGTCCGCCCGGATATTTTTAGACAATTTTGAGCGTGGTTTACGCCGAAAAGGTCGTACGTCGAATTTCCCAACGTCGACGTATTAATAGCAGCGCAAAATTCGGCGAGCGTCACCGCAACACCCGAAGACATTCGACGTAATCCAAACAAACTGTTAACCGTTTTTATATATCCGGTCTGTGGGCCGCTATTTATAAAACAACGAATTTAGAACACTTTGCCTTGCATTTGAAATATACTTACAATTTCAATATATTCCTCCGCGACGCGCAGATATTCCTCGCGATTGATGGATGCAGGAATCTTGGGCCCGTCTCGCTCTAAGTTCGCCCCGTCTTCATCGCGCTGCAGCCGGAATCAATCAATATTAGCATTGTGTGGCAATTAAGTAATTCGTGTGGTTTTTTTGCGCTGCACACATAAAATGTAAATCAGCCACAATCTGTTATTTATTTTTTTGGGTTTGCACCGGCGACCGGTAGGTGTAATAGAACGTAACCTTCAAGTGACGCATTCATTCATTATTAAGTATCCATTCATTTATTCCGCACAAATGAATGAAGTGCAGGTCATCAATAATAGCACACTAACACACGCTCGCATATACACTCGGCAAGCACGGACGAGAGATGCAAAATACGTTTCAGGCGTGCGCTCGCGATTGTTTGTCTCAATTGTTTCGCGTTTCAGATGTCTCCATCTTTTTACGTCCGCCGTTGCCAAGTGTAATTGGATTACCGCTGGTAATTGTTGATTAACTGTATTTTATGGACCTTTTTTATGGTTATTGTCTGTCGGGACGCAGCCTTGGACCGTGTCAACCGAGACGAGTACTTTACGACCGCGTGCGTGCGTCAGGTTGGCGATGGCACAAGTCATCCTAACACGTGGTCTTTATTGGCTTAGATTATGACGTTACTTAATTCGGACTGAATTTCAGGAATTACCAATTTTTTTTAATATAATCCGACATAATTGAAACCGCACCCAAAGAGTTTTTTTACGAAATACTATAATTGAATACGTAATGCATAGGTTCCATTTTTTAACAGTTCAAGAAGATTTGTTTATGTTTCAAGAATTTAATAGGAGGACTCCTAGAACTTGGAACTAACTGAAACAAGATTGCAGATAACACATGTGAGAAACAATTGGCATCGACCTTTGCTTCATTCCAAGTCAAATACGAGGTTTTGGAAACGTTGGTACATTTGAAACGTTGTTTCCTCAATATTATATTTTGGGATACAGACATACAGATGGTTTGAAATACTTGATAGAACCTATTTTTGGTAAGCTATACTTAACAAAAATGGATTTCACCAACTAATTATGATCAGGAGGTTTATACAATGTAAATACTAAGCAACTTAGTGGTTAGTGGATGAATATTTCAGTATATTTTTCTGTGCACAATTCTAATAATCATATGCAAAATAAACTCATACAACACGAAAATTAACTAATAATTCATATTTGGCACAACACTATAATATTACTGGTACCGCAATGACAGTCTTCATATTGATATCCTTCGATGTTTGCAATGAAATATCTGCACAAATATTGGGTTTGGGAAGCTCAACATTACAGTGCCTATTGTACTTCTCCTTGATGAGCATACTACACAACTTTTTCATTCATGCAACCATTCCAGATGATTGCTAAATGCAAGAATTGTACTTTGAGGTGAAGTACCTAATGACCACACCCAGTTGGGAATGCATGGATCAAATCGAAATTGTAATCCAAGATTCCCCGTTCATAATATATAGGTTAGAAACCGTGACCTTAACCCATAAACTGCAAATAAACTAAGAACAAACCGAAGGGCAAAGGGTGTTGGCCTCCGAAATTGGAACCGAAATTAGGAGAGAAGACGAAGAACAAAAATGACAGACGTAATAGCACGGGCAGCAAAACTAAAATGGAGAGGGGCAGACCACATAGAAGATAGGATTCCAGTAGATGGACTACCAAAATTATGCAGACATCCATTCAAGAACATCCAAAAGAAATATCGGTAGACCACAGAAAAGGTGGCTCGACCACGTGAAGGAGATGGCCAGAAAACGACGACTGAGAAGCTTGGTGAAGAATGTATCAGGTCTATATCCTGCAATGGATAAATCAAAGCTAATAGAGAGAAATATACCAGATTTGCACTTAGATACTACGTTAAGCATAAGATAGATAGCTTCGGACCAGTAAATAGTTCTGTTCGATCCACTTTCTGTTATTGGCTCTAAAATATACAGGGTGATTTCTTTTTCATTTTAAGCATTGTGATCTCTGAAACCGTAAGGCATAAAGATTGGATTAAATGAGGAAAGAGTTGTCGTTTTAAGAGCTTACGCAAGATATGCCTTTGTTTTTTGAAAACAAAAACATGGTCATAGTCATAAAACAGCCATAGTTGACTTTGACATTTTTAAAAAAGACAATTTTTTCTCTTAATAACGATATAAGGTTTGCTATACTTACTTTTATAAGTATATTTCCGTTGTATAATTTGAATAGAATTTAGTATAATTAGAATAGAAATATTAACAGAATACTCTTAGTATGAGGAAACAAAAGTTTTCCATGGCAAACTCTGTATCGTGTTTATTTGTCAACGTAAGTAATAATTTTCATAAAGTTAATTTTCGAAGATGGCCTTTATTTATCAGAGCCTTAGTTGACTTTGACATTTTTTAAAAAGACAATTTTTTCTCTTTATAAAGATATAAGGTTTGCCATACTTACTTTTATAAATAAATGAGATGCAGGAATTTTCGTTGTATAATTTGAATAGAATTTAGTGTAATAAGAATAGAAATATTAACAGAATACTCGTAGTAAGAGGAAAAAAAAAGCTTTCCATGGCAAACTCTGTATCGTGTTGATTTGTCAAAGTAATAATTTTCACAAAGTAAATTTTCGAAGATGGCATGTATTTATCAAAGTAGGTATAGCAAACCTTGTATCGTTACAAAGAGAAAAATGTATCCCTTTTAAAAATGTCTAAGCCAACTATGACTGCCATTTAAAAAAAAAAAGTTTGTATTATAACTGAAAAACTGTGGTCCTCTTTTCAAAAAACTAAAGCATATCTTGCATAAGCTCTTAAAACGACAACTCTTTCCTCATTTAACCGAATCTCTATGTCTTATGGTTTCCGAGATCCCTATGCTTAAAATGAAAAAAAAACTCCCTGTATCCACCCTGTATATATTAAAAACAAATTTCGACACAGGACACTTCATCTACTTATCCAATCGCATTTTCCCCCCACAATAATAGCTTCATATCAAAGATTAACGAAATACCATAATTTGAGGAAATCTGTGAAGCAACCTGAAAAGTTCCAATGTTTGTGTAATCAAAGTTCTAATGTGTTAAAATTTTGGTTTTTTAAAATAATTTAATTTTCTACAATGTTCTATGAAACTTTCTATAGTAGCACATAAAGGGTTACCCAAAGAAAGTGAAAATTACAAATTGCTTCAAGTATCCAATTATTCAATAAATATTCAATTATAGAAATTTGAATTATAAATGGTTTCCCAATAGGAACGATACGTTTATAAAATTAAATAAAATACAAAATATTTGAGATAAAAGCAAAACTTTTTCTTTATTTTCTAGTACAACTTATGAGAATTATGTTTTGAATTACATATTATTCAAATGTTCACCTCGGCTTCGTTTGCAGGATCGAATCTGATGAACCCAATTTTCGGCAACTTTGTGCAATAAATCAGGTGTATTTTCATTAATGCAGCGTTCGATGTTAAATTTCAAAGCATCTCTAGTTCCAAGGGTTAGTGGCATAAACCAACGACTTTAACTAACCCCTCAAGAACTTCTTTGGACTTCAAAGGTGTTAAATCACAACTTCTTGCAGGCCAATTAACAGTTCCATTTCTGGAGATTACAGCCTCAACCAAACTTTTATCTCAGTAACTCTATAGTGGAATTGCCAGTATGTGGTGTTGCACCATCTTGTTTAAAAATATGTCTTGCAAATTAATTTCATCCAACTTTGGCCACAAAAAATCCGTTAACATTGGTCCATAACGCTCATCAGTCACTGTTATTGCATCTCCATTTGCATCTTCAAAAAAATATGGTCCGATGATGCCACCATGCCATAAACCACACCAAAAAGTAACTTTTGCTGGATTCAAAGACTTCTCATGAATCTGTTGTCGAATATTTCCACACCAAAAACGACAATTGTGTTTGTTAAAGAAGCTGTTTAAATAAAAATGGGTTTCATCTGAAAAGATGTTTTTTTTTTAAATCATGGTCAATTTCAAGTTGCTCTAGAGCCCAATCAGCAAACATACGACGCTTACGGTGGTCAAGTGGTTTCAGTTCTTGTCAACACAATCTTATACGGATGTAAACCCAAATCTTTTCTCAAAATACGCCAAGTTGTCATTCTTGAGAGGCCAAATTCTTGAAAACGTCGATTAATCGACTGATTTGCATTTGCTGTAACACTGGCAGTGTCAATATTCTCTTGGTTTCTTGCGTTTCGTGTTGTCTTATTGGTGATCTGGTATCGTGTAAAGTGAAATTTGATTCGAATTTTCCAACGATTCGACGAATAGCAAGCACAGAAGGGCCATTATGTGGACCAAAATCTTCACGAAGATCACGTTGAGTTTGAATAAAAGAACGATTATTTTTAATAAACTCTTTGGATAATAACCAAACATTGTTGAAGCGGTATTTTACCATGATGAATTGTTAAACTATACTAAAAACAAATGACACCTAGTGAGATTTCTCCAATTTTAGATACGGTTGCTATGATGTTTTAAAAACATTTCGTTCCTATTGGGAGATCCTTTTAAATGATAAAAGATTTTATATATTAAAGGGTATAATAGGATTAATTGTTTTAGTAATTTTTGGCGGTAGAATATTAATATGGTTAATTTTTCCTACTCCTTATTTTATTTGTCTTCCACTATCACTATAAGGATAAAATGTTCAAAACAAACGGATAGAATTCACCACAAAAAAACTCTAATACAATTTTTGCTTACAAAATTCCAAAACACCTCGCTATTATTATTATTATTATATTAAAATTAAAAAAAAAAATATTATAACAGTATATTCTTTATATGTAATCATATAATTTTATTAAATTAAGCGTATCATTTTGATATTATCTACAACCATTTTGTCATATCCGTGTAACTATTTATTAATAATTATAGGCAAAAAATGATAACTAAATATTTTCAACTCAATTTTCTTCGTAAACATAATGCGAGGTCTTGATTTACAATTTACTTGATACAAACATATTATTTTAATATCGATTATAATTTTGAACATATTGATGAAAAACAAAAATTTGACAACAGTCACACATGTCTGGTTTTCGATTTTTCCATACCCAAATTCCATACCCAATTTGGAATATCTTCTAGAAACCTTAATTTAAAAAATATTATTTTAAAATCTTTACGAAAACAGATTTTTTTAACTGGTCTTAATAGTAGAAAATGAGCAGGAAAGGAATATTTGAACTACTTTAGGCCCAGTTTTACAATCGTGGATTACACTGGTAGAAATTTGTTTGACTAATGTGTTGTCCCTTCAAAATAAATCTGAAAGTATTTACTATGCAGTTGTACAAAATGCAAAAAAAAATATGTGTTAGTCATTTTTTTTTTAGATGTTTTAGATAGTTTTTTTATTATTTACTTACAAAAACACGTTCTCAGTTAAAGAGAAGTTAGAAAGGTGATACCCGTAACTGTCAAACTGAATTTCGAATCCAGTATTGCCGTAAAAAATCATCGGAATCGGTCTTGCATCCCGAAAAAAAATAAGACACACATTTTGCGAAAATTGAAATATCACATAAACCTCACGTGCTAGAAACATTTTTTTGACGTTTCTGAAATCAGCGCAAAATTTTCTATCGCAATCGGCTATTTACGTATAAAGGACAAAACCAGTGTCATCTTTGTTAGTAGTACATTTGCCTAGGATACCAATGTGGCACAATGGGTAAATGGGACACAGGCAAATAGGATAGAGAAAATGGAGCAAAACGCAAAAAAAATATTTGAAATAAAAACACTGCCTTAGTGTAAACAGTGCTATACTAAGGCTGAAACTGAAATTCGAATCCAGTATTGCCATAAAAAATCATCGGAATCGGGCTTGCATCAAGAAAAAAATAAGTTACACATATTGCAAAAATATAAATATCACATAAACCTGACGTGCTAGAAACATTTTTTTGACGTTACTGAAATCAGCACAAAATTTTCTATCGGAATCGGCTATTTACGTCTAGGGGACAAAAATTGTGTTGACCAGTGTTATCTTTGTTTGTGGTACATTGCCTAGGATACCATTGTGGCACAATGGGCAAATGGGACACAGGCAAATGGGATAGAGAAAATGGAGCCAAATGCAAAAATCATATTTGAAATAGAAAGACTGTCTCAGTGTAAACAGTGCTATACTAGGGCCCGGTCTTCCATCCTCGGTTAAGTCCAAGGCTAGTTATCAGAAGGTTAAACATATTTATAAGATTTTTGGAAGCAATGCGTTTATTTTGGGTTTTTTGAACTAATTAAAATTAACATGCAACTTTATCAGTTGAAATATCTGCCATTTCTGCCTACTGAATTTCCGATGTGATCAAAAGTGAAGAGTAAAAATGTTGATTAATCGTAAATGGCAAGCAATGAATGGAGTTACAAGTTCTCATTCCATGGGGATGATAACCTTCCACATTCCGCGCCAACTAAAGAAACTACTTGACAATATTGATACAACAGCGAATAAATACGCGAAGAAAGTAACGATTGACGATAAGGTTCACTAAGCTTTGCCAGTTGCTTTAAGATATCCGGTGTTGATTGACGTCGGATTGACTGGAATGTAATCTGGATTTATTGCCACAGGAGAAAAAATGTATTGAACAAGGCTATAGTATTAACACCGTGATGATTGTACAGCTAATATGTATCTTATGCAACATGTCACAATAATCGTGAACAGTACGTGAGGCAATATGAGTTTGAAGTATTAGTAGCGGGCGAATTAAGGCTTTGACTAATCAATAGTCGTGTGCTCGATTCTCTTTAGAGCGCAATTTAAAAATTGTCCATTTCATGTTAGATCGTTCTCGCATATTGCAAGAAACTAATAATGAACACAGCGGTCAAGACCTTAATAAAAATTCAAATAGTTTTCCAGTTTGTAATTATTTGGATATTTGATCAATTATGGCCAATTTCTTGACATTTCTTGAGGAAAATATGTACTCATCGATCACACGACAATTGCTAATCGGCGCCTTAAATCCACAAGTGCTTATTATTATTAAATTTGAATCAAGGCTGATTTGCACTATTGATTGGTTCGTGGGATGTTGATGATTACTTAAATATATATTCGTGATATTTGAAGGGATTAGTCGATTAACATGCAAAGAATGAATGCTAAACCACCTTTACGTAATATTATTTATGAGTATTATACGTGCATTTTGCTTTACGTAATATTTTTTGTGAGACGTACATGTTGGTAACAAATTGATCATTCAGCGGATTAAGTGCTCAAGATTTTTTTTTATTTGGAGGGATGAATTGATAGAGTTGCAATTCTGAACACATTACTTTTACCCGCCGCTATTTATGACTATTGCCTTAGAATGTACTTTAAAATAGTCATATTCGCCGAAAAAAACAACAACAATAATAATAATTAATAATTAATAAATAGGACAAATGTACTTCTTTAATCTTGTTTAAAGTCAAAGAAGTACATTCGTCTTATTTATTACATATAAAAACTTTAACATGAGGAACCCACGAAGTAATAATAATAATAATGCTCGGAGCAATCAGACTCATGCTTATGAGTTAGCTGCAGCCTTAATGACTATTATTCAGTCCAAGCCTTAACTTATTGCGACACGCAGGCTTCTTATTTTTATTATTATTACTGTTTATAATCGCCTTCTGCAGTCTGCACGTTACATGTATATCCCAGTGCCATATTTGCTCTTAATAGAGTCGAATTTGCCTGTGAAAACGCTCTGATCGCATTAACGAGTCCGGCTACGTCTCGAGAGCTTCCTGTCATTGAGATTAAGTCGGTAGGGCATGTTCCTTCCGGTGTGGCCTCCACTTCCGGCCGCACAACATCCTCGAACACGATATCCGGTCCCCCTCTCCTTGAAGATACGCCGAAGCCACTTCCCATGGCTAAAACGCTCATTACCTCTGGGTGTGAGTGTCATAGTGATTAGATGCAAACAAACGCAAGGCGTAACAAATTAATAATAATAGCAGTAATAACAACATTTGGGCCTCGGACTATTAACTGTGTAATTGCAACTTCGGTTTTAGCTATAACAATAGTAGATGATAATATTAAATTATCAGTCAAATAAACCAAAAAATAATAATGAATCTAAATACGTGTCACACAATTCTCGTCCAATTAAAATAGTTCAATTCTCCTGCGATGATGATTGTTCCATAGCATGTTTTAGAAAAATAACTATTATAAGGTAGCAAAAATTGGCACACAAAATATAATAAGCAATACAAGCGAGTAGTGCATAATCAGCTAAGACTCCGATTAATTAATAATTGTGAGTTCCATTTTCTCCCAGTGCAAAATTGTTTTGTTTTCAGTTTCCCTCCAAATATGACTGTTGTATAACATATTTTAAGATATTAAAAATGATAAGGTAAATGATTAAATCATACAACATATGCAATAATTAAACAAAGCCTGTTAACCAGGCCAAAGCACCGACTAATCACGAGGTTAATTATCAGCCAGATAAATATTACAATCGTACAATTTCCCTTAGAACAGTGACGATTTATAGCAGAAGTGCTCAAGCTTTTTGCAACATCCTTGCTTTGTACAGAGAGTAGAGCATCGTTTCTCAAAGTATTGTACATGTACCACTAATAGTACATATATGTATTACGATAGTTTTGGTGGTAGGTACATACAATTTTTACACAAAATATTTGAAAAAACTGTATTCCTCTGAAGCTTTATGCAACATCCTCGCTTTGTACAAAGACTAGAGCATCGTTTCTCAAAGTATGGTACATGTACCACTAATAGCACATATATGTATTACGTTATTTTTGTGTACATACAATTTGTACACAAAATATTTGAAATGACTGTATTCCTCTTTGATTGGATTGATCCTTATTCTTTGATTATAAACACTCCATTTGGGATTTATTGATTTTTGATCGATTTTATTAGCCTTGATTATGTGATATAAAATTTAAAAAGGTTTGAGAACCCCTTTACAACAGATATCACGATCTACTCAGATGCTGGAGAAAATATGCAATGTTTCAGGGGTTCAAACCAATCGCAATACATTGATGGCAACTAACGAGGGTTAGTTGCCCCAGAAAAACTATCCCAAAACAGAGGTTCGCAGCGTTCGTTAAACTAAAGGTGTCTTACATCAGTAGAACACTGGGAAACCCACAGAACACCAGTGCATGTTCGGAAGTCAATAATATCTCGTACAGATAAGGCACTCGAAGAAGTAGATCTATACCCTTTCAAGTTCAAATTGAGACCAATCAAGTTCAAATTGAGACCAATCAATTTCAAATTGAGGCCAATCAAGTTCAATTTTTGAAATTGATTGGTATCAATTTGAACTTGACTGGCCTTAATTTGAAATTGATTGGTCTCAATTTGAACTTCATTGGTCTCAATTTGAACTTGAAAAGGTATAGAGCAGTGGTTCTTAAAAGCCCACTCTGTGAACTTGGAAAAATCTAATGACAAAAAAAGGTGAGCTTTTCATTTTGCACAGAAAATGGCATTCATAATTTTGTCTAATGAAAATGAGGCCGCGGTTGAAAAACTTTTAGAACCTCTGATCTCTTCCTCCTCGATCCTTCACCCTTGGTGAGGGTTTGGTGACGTCATCGATGTGCTGATCTTATTTCTGCCGCCCATGTGTCCCTATATTGAGCAGCCCGGGCAGCCTTATGCAGACTATGGCTAGTGACTTGTCGCATCTGGTCTACCCATCGTGTCGGTGATCTTCTCCGTGGTCTAGATCTAGAGAACAGTTAATGAGGTCTCAATGCCAAATGGTACTAGTTTCTCACTTGAACTACACATACTGGGACTAGAACTGAAGTTATCATGCACGAAGGCAAGAATTCTAACCTGCCACCCAAATATGCATATTTTTTACACACATTAAGGAATTTAAAGTATTTGAAGCAATCCCGAGAGGTTGAAAAATCCATATTTATACCCGAAGGATAGCGCGGCTGTAAAGTGGCTGTTGGTGTATGCGTGTGTGTATGTATACGATTAAATGTTTGTTTAACATGTTTAACATATATTGAATTAGATAACGATGAGTATTGATAAGGAGTGTTTTTTACAGTTGGCGATAAGAAGCGACAGTTTAAAAATATTTTATAATGTGTGATGTTATAAATGCGTGACGCAATAAGATGCCGTGCTTTTTGTCAGTTGACTCAGAGCGCTGCTCTTCTGTCTTGAAATTCAGACGAGGTGAGTTCTGAGAAGAATCTGAGGCGATTTAAGATTCCGGATGCGCTTTTTCGGCGTTCGTCCGAATTGTGATATGATCCGTGCGAGGCGATTAATGGGTTTTCCGGATAATAAACCGAGTTTCAACATTCTTGGCATATCTTAAGCATTACTGTTGCGACTTTACTTATAAGTTATCAATATTATTACATAATGACATGAAAAATAAGTTCGATTGCAAATTAGTATTATTTATTAGTGATAAATAAGTGCAAAAGACCGCAGTTATATAAAAACTTTGAGATTTATGCATTTTCCTCCATTTTCCTCCACATGTTTCATAGGTGAAGGAGTAGTAGGGATTATTAGTACTATTATTATTGTTATTTTAACTAGAAGCACCCATTTTGAAGGACTGTAAAGAACTTGGGTGTAACACCACTCCGATAAGAAATTTGGTACACGAAATAAAGTTTAATGTTGAAGGGGCACACATGGACCACATGCAACAGATCAGAATTCTGGGGATTGCCTGGGATGAAACTCCAACTGAACTCTGAAGAATATTCAGATATTCCATCCATTGGTGTTATCCGGACTCCAGAATGAATTATCGCGTGGGGTGCGAAAATACATCTTTTACAAGGGGCGTAGCTACCGCTGTATCAGCTGTATCAATGATACAGCCCCCCCCCCCCCCCCAGCTATAGGGGCAGTGGCAAAACTACAATGAGGCAAATGAGGCTTCAGCTCGAGGATACAATATTTATTCTATTCTTTGAGTTTAGTTTTCAATATGGTTTTGTTGGTTATCCTTTTAGTGGTTTTTTTAATTTTCCAAAACGGCTCCCTCAGAAAGTTAGATACAGGGCCCCTACAGGCCTAGCTACGCCACTGTCTTTTAAATCCCTGCCAAGATGATAATTATATGCGAATTTGGTAGTAATTTAGAGCTACCATGGCAAAATTTGGTCAACGTAAAAAATAAAATTATAGTTTTAGGAAGACCTTATGCCAGGGTTGGAAGCTCGTAGCCAAGCTCAATGGCTTGGAGGCGTGACTCCAAGACCCCACAAAAAAAAGTTTTAGGAACGATCTTTTAAACTACTGAATAACTTGTAACTGGTTTTCTGATAGAATAATATACTCACAAATTTATTCGAAACGGACTGGGCAGGTTGTTTCTAACCACTTTGTTGGTATGTAACTTTATCTGGCAGATAAAATATCCTCAAAATTTGGGAAAAAAATACTTATAAGTTTAAAATACAACCGAAATATGCCAAAACATCATCATAATCATCAGTACGTAGTATATACTCCTAACCGTAGGCCTCTTCAATCCGTGTGGGACCCTATATTTTCTAGAGCAGTTTTGAGAACTCATAGATTCCAACGATGTTCGGTTAAATGCACAAAACAAACGATCAAATATATTCTGGAGTGTATATTCGTAAAAATTATTAAGTTTTTCTCGAGAACATATTCCAAATCTGTACCCTCGAGCATATATTCCCAACAACATATTCCATAGATTTATTCTCGAGTACATCTTCAAAACTGCATTCTCGAGAATATATTCCAACAGTTTATTTTTGAGAATACAAAATGTCATGATGTTATTCATGATGTCATGTTCTGTAGAAAGAATTAAATGGCATTCTCAAAACTCTGCAGCCAAGTTAATTATCGAGAACTAATTGCAAATATTTATTCCATACATTTATTCTCGAGAACATCTCAAAAACTGCATTCTCGAGAATATATTCCAAAAGTGTATTCTCGACAACATATTCAATAGATGTATTCTCGAGTACATTTTCAAAACTGCATTCTCGAGAGTATATTCCAAAAGTTTATTTTTGATAATATGTCATGTCCTGTAGAAATAATTAAATGGCATTCTCAAAACTCTGCAGCCAAGTTTATTATCGAGAAGATATTGCAAATATTTATTCCATACGTTTATTCTCGAGAACATCTCAAAAACTGCATTCTCGAGAATATATTCCAAAGTGTATTCTCAACAACATATTCCATAGATTTATTCTCTAGTACATCTTCATAACTGCATTCTCGAGAGTATATTCCAAAATTTTATTTATGAGAATATGTCATGTTCTGTAGAAATAATTAAATGGCATTCTCAACTCTGCAGTCAAGTTTATTATCGAGAATATATTTAGTTTATATTTTTATAAGAGGTATATTTAAAGGTAATATTTTTTAGTTCATTTAACAACATATTCCATAGGTTTACTCTCGAGAATAACTTCAACTCTGCAGCCTTATTAACATAACATTAACATATTTCAAAGCGTTATTCTCAACAACATATTCGTTAGATTTATTCTCGAGAACATCTCCAAAACTGCATTGCAGAGAATATATTAAAATATATATAATCGAGAATTTGTCATGTACCTACTACAGAAAGAATTAAAAGGCATTCTCAAAACTCTGCTGCAGCGATTTAAATCATGCAAACACAAATTATTTACAAAATTTTACCTTTAGAAGATCGGCGGTTCGATTTAACTCTAGGGTTGATAACTCACCTGAAACAACGTTTACATTAGAAATTAATCAAATTAAGAGTAATGTCAACATTAGTAAAAGTGGGTGGATGGGATTAATCAAAGGATATACACTGATTTTCAAGTTAAGGATATTGACAGAAAATGCATCAGCTTAGATTTTGCCAACAAAAAAATTAACATCATCAGCAATCTATTTCGAAAAAAATACCAATATACCTATTTTGATCTGTATTTTTAGGAATAGTATTTTTTCAATAGATTGCTTACGATGTTTATTTTTGTTGACAAAATCAACACTGATGCATTTCTTGACAATATCCTTAACTTATGAAAGCCAGTATTGGAATTAGAATCAGGATTGGTTTTTGAATAATTCAAATTTCATTGTGTGGTCGACAATGTCACATGATTACCTAAATATGATGTATGGTGATGTATACAATGTGTTTGGATTGAAATCCCGACAATCGAAATCCAAACAATCATAATCATAACTGTGGGGATAGTCAAAATCTCGACAGCCAAAATCCCGATAGTCGAAATCCCGACAAATCGAAATCCCGATAAACTAAAATCCGGACAAACTAAAATCCCGACAAACTTAAAATCGTGGCAAAAGTAACTCTCAATTTAAAAACAATATTCTTACATAATTCGTACCAGATTCTATAATTATATTAACATATGTGCAAGTTGCTAACCTAAGCCCTCATTTCAATTGGATTTCAATTGGTCATGATTTTGTTTGTCGGGATTGTGATATGTCGGATTTTGATTTATCGGGATTATGATTGACGGGATTTTAAATGTCGGGATATTGATCGTAACCCGTATACAATATGATGATATGTATGATGATGTTTACAATACGATGATATGTATGATGTTTACAATATGATATGTATGATGATGTATACAATATGATGATATGTATGATGATGTATACAATATGATATATATGATGATGTATACAATATGATGATATGTCTGATGACGTAGACAATACGATGATATGTATGATGTTTACAATATGATATGTATGATGATGTATACAATATGATGATATGTATGATGATGTATACAATATGATATGTATGATGATGTATACAATATGATGATATGTCTGATGACGTATACAATATGATGATATGTATGATGATGTATACAATATGATGATATGTATGAAGATGTATTCACTATGATGATATGTATGATGATGTATGCAAAAAGGCGACTTTGGGAGTAGCATGTGGAGCTTGTTAGTCTTATACCCAGTCTTACAGTATCCCATAATGTTTAATAGATGGATAGTTTCCATGGTCACAATTGTATCCACAATGGCAAGAAAATGAATCAACTATTAGAGTTAATCAGAAATTATAAGACCAGGCCTAAGCCTTAAAGTATCATCTAAAAGTGGGTTTTCTCTATAACCTGGTTTGAATGTTTTTACTGTCATCAGTACAGGAACGAAATTATGACATTTGATAATTATTATTTGCATTCAAAGTGCTTCTTGAGACTAACTGTGGCTCACTGCCCTGCTTCATGCAGGTTACAAATCAAACCCAGCAAGTAAATAAAAATTACTTGGTTAGGTTTTCAGGCTGGCAAATTAACCTATCATTCTTTGTTTGAATCTCAAGCAAGATATGCTATTGTGTTTTGGGACTTCGGGACAATTTATTCGATATTCTTACTAGAGGTTCTTTCTTCAATACACAAAAATCGGTCAAAAAATACCATAGCGTCGGCTATTCATTATCACAAAACCCGTTCACACGAGAATATTTATTTGCCAAGACCAAGCATTTTCCTCGAAACATGTTTCTTAATGAAATGGTACTATTCTATTGAAGAGTTTTTTTTTCAGATCGTCTTATTTAATATAATAAACTATTATTCTTTTACATACCAACATAATTTTTTAACTTAAAAAAACTAATAAATTTAATTGAAAATGATAATAAACTTTTTTAGATCTTTTGACCCTTCATGTATTTTTTTCCTTCTTTATACTGGCTTTTTACTGATTTTTTTAAACTAATTTGTGTAATTGTAATTAATTCTGTAAAATGCATACGAAACTGTAACTGTATTTTACACAGCTATTGCACAACACTGTGTTTTTTCAATAAATGTTATTATTATTATTATTATTATCATTATCAGATAACATTATTTATGAATTCGTGACTATAGTTTCGTTTCTACTACTTAAATAATCATTTTTAAACAAAGTCTCCAAATGGCTTAGATTTCAATTTGTAAGGCAACCATTTTGAGAACCTATGGAGGCAAACAGATTGCTTATTTGTCTTAGTGTCTTCATTATAAGGCAACTGAAAAAATCGAGCAAATTCAGATTTTAATTCTCGGTAATTTGGCCTGAAAATCCTCTGGCATCTTAGCTAAGGGTAGTAGATGTAAATCGGCCTCTGTAAATGCATCTAAATGTTAGATGACGCGCACATTATATCAAACTTCGTAATTCAGAGCCCGTTAAGTATTTCAAAAGAATTCAGGATCCGGATATCAGAAGATATTATGATCCGGATATCAGAAGATTTCCGAATCCGGATATCAAAATATTTCAGGATCCGGATATCAGTAGATGTTATATGATCCGGATATCAAAAGATTTCAGGATTCGGGTGTCAGAAGATTTCAAAGAAATAAATTATCCGACACTCGTGTATACTGATATCCAAATAGTTTAGGATCCGACTCTATGTTTCATTGGGATTAAAAGTGACTTCTTTTGAATAGCAATTTTGCAACCATTTTTTTCCAAATTTTACATGCAAAATTTGCTCGTCAAACAAGTAGAAGGTACTTTAAATAGGTAATTCAAATAAAACAATCTACTATTTTGTTCCTTAGTGACAGTTACCAACAAAGTTTTCTGTTCACAATTTCTGAACTCATATCTATAGGAACTTTTACACAGTTGTTTCATACGTCACGCTAGTGAAGTATGCCCAAACATTTCATTGGTTGCAAAATAAATATTATATACAAATTAAGGCGGTACATATTTTGATTTTCAATTCAGACGGTGCCCAAAATTGCTTAGATTTCTATTTGTAAGGCAAATATTTTGAGAACCTATGGGCGCAGGAGGCTAACAGAGTACTCATTTGTCGCATTGTCTTCATTAACAAGGCAACTTAAAAAATCGAGCCTATTCAGATTTTAATTTTGGGTAATTTTATTTGAAAATCCGCTGGCATCTTAGTTAAGGGGAGTGATGTAAATCGGCCTGTGTAAATGCATCTAAATATTAGATGACGCGCACATTCTATAAAACTTCGTGATTCAGAGGCCGTCAAGTATTTCGAAAGGTTTCAGGATCCGGATATTAGAAGATTTTATAATCCAGATATCAGAAGATTTCATGATCTGGATATCAGAAGGTTTTATATGATCCGTATATCAAAGGATTCCAGGATCCGGATGTCAGAAGCTTTCAGGATCCGAAAACCAAAATACCGATATCCGAAAACAAAAATACCGATATGCGAAGAAATTAATTATCCGACACTCGAGTATACTGATATCCGAATGGTATATGATCCGATTCCAAAATTAGGACTTTCAGGTATGACACAAATGTTTAGTTTGAAGCGATTTAAGTTGCTATGCCAAGCGAATGTCTTTAAATGTCATTGTGCTTACACCCGTTTAAATATCATTGTGCATAAAACCCCAAGAAACCAAAAACTAGTTTCAAGAAGTTGGAAATCTCTATAAATATCATTGTGCTTAAACAAGAAGGAACCAAAAACTAGTTTCAAGAAGTTGGAAATGTCTATAAATATCACTGTGATTAAACCCCTGGAAACCAAAAACTAGTTTAAAGAAGTTGCAAATGTCTTTAAATATCATTGTGATGAAACCTCAAGAAAACAAAAACTACTTTCAAGAAGTTTCAAGTACTTGAAAAATAAATATTCGTTTTTTCGTAATTCTTTTTTAAAATTTTAAATCTGCTTCTTAAAAGGTTCATAGCACCGTGGTAGACGCAAGTGTGCTCGCTCTTCATTTTCTCTTATTCCTCGTCTCGATTCGCTCCTCGAGACTCCTTACAACCGCAATATAAAGAGATAAAGGAGAGGAGCGCTCCACGTGACATCTGCGCCTGCCGGTATCAAAAGGGCCCTCCTGAAAGGGCGCCCACGTGGACGAATCAATCCCATTATGCCGACCATATCTGTGTACGCTGTGCGCCAGTGTGCGAGATCCAACGTAGACGACCCCTCGCCTTTCTTCTCCTTCCTCTGTCGCTCTTCCTTTTTTCATGTGTAAATTCGCCTCACATGTGTATTTGTATTTGCGTTGGGCCGACCATGTGCTCCCCGGCTCCGTTTCGTATCTCCTTAAAAATAAATTACTCTCAATACTTTTTTGATATGATAATTTCGTGTTTGCTCTTTTCCCCCTCGCCTCCGCGAGCCCAGTCATTGTGCCGATGGAATGCCACCCGTCCTCCTTATCAGATGCCAGGAGCTCGCAGTTGGGCTTTCAGGAACGGAATCCGATCGAGGGGCGGCGAGGGGGCGAGGAAGTGAATCGGTGTACACAACACAACTGGAGATCTGCATGTGCGCGATAGAATGGGTGGATTTACACAGCTTAGTCTCATTAAAAGTGTATTGTAGTGCGGCTTGTAGTGGGATTCGTTGAAATCAACACAAGGAGCGTTAAACCTTCATTTTATCGTATGACATGCATACCTACGAGGAGTTGAGTTATGATGATCATTTCAAAAATATATATCCTTTCCAGGCTATGGTACGAATTAACTTTGATATCTTAGCATATTCATAGGTCATGGTTCACAACTAGCACCTCATGTAATTGATACTCTTGAATATCTCAAAGGCAGAATTGTAAAAATAGCAACAAATAGAAAACTACAACGTCGTAGTCCAAAGGGAAGATAAGAATGTAGAAAAGAACAGAATGTAATCTGGTTAACGTGCGTACGAATTAGCAAGAAGAAAAATATCTCGGGCCAAATCTAGAAACTACCTAGAATCTACAACACGAACAATCACACAACAAAACACTAAAAAATTGAAATATTAATTATCTCTGTATTATTCATAACACAGAAAATAATGATTAGAAACACCCACTTCTTTCCGGCTCACCATCTTCAGTAAAAACAAATCAGCTCTAAGTTATGGTGCAACACAATTTTTTGCCACTACCATAAAACGTGAATTTAAGTCAAAATCTCTAGGACACGATTACTAAAATAATGACCTATAATCATATCACTTTGAAGGTAAATTACACGGAGGCCTAAAAAAAAGATCGAAAATCCTACCAACTGAGCGTAGTTGGCCCTAGGCCCTAAGCAACTGCTTATTTTGCTTATGAAAATCATATTTCAAACACCAATCACCAGTCACAGAAGCAAACACCAGTCTGCAAAATTTAGTTAAAAATTCGAACGTACAGTCGCTATTACATGTAAGATTTGGCATGGTATGGAAATTTTGGACGACATTTGTAGAGTTTTCCAAGTGATTCTTAAAATTTAACAACTCAAATGTCAACTTGATTTGAATTTGCCAAATTTGTTCTGCAATTTTTTCGAAAACACTCAAATTCCTTGTTAATGGTATTAAACATATTTCCAATTTTAACGAAATACGAGTTATCAACTGTAATTTTCAAATTTTAACAATTTATGATAAATATCATTAATAGCTATTTGCGCAATAAGTTAGGAAAGGTAATTTTTTTTTCCGTACTAAGCATGGGATTTTTGATCGAGGCAGTAGCCGAGATTATAAACTCCTATGATTTCCTACGTGTTGCACACATGATTTATTCTACTAGAGTTTGGAAAATAAATTATATTTGGATAATTTTAATATTTTTAAATTATTTCTATATTAAATAGCGGAGTCAAGATTGTTCTGCTTTCGTTACTATGGAGAAACAATTTTATTTGCAAAAACGTTGAGGCGTTTAAGTTGTTCGTTCGAGTAAATTTATGGAAATTTGATTAAAATGTC
The DNA here is from genome assembly GCA_951805005.1 of Othius punctulatus. Lineage (NCBI taxonomy): Eukaryota > Metazoa > Arthropoda > Insecta > Coleoptera > Staphylinidae > Othius > Othius punctulatus. The sequence continues at coordinate 54,845,750 of OX638142.1, forward strand.
CGATACAGGTGAATCGTCTGATATTGAAAAATCGGCTGCATTAGCTGTAGAGTGTCTATTACCAGTAAAATCAAAGGAAAATTCTTATCGATAACTTGATAATTGGTGTAAAGAAAAACGAGTGAAAAGAGATCAGTGAGGAAGTGTTGCTAGCATATTTTCAGCAAACATTCAAAGCCTATAAGAGTTCTACATTGTGAAGCTTTCACTCGATGCTGAGGACAACATTATCCGTGAAGAAAAATATTGAAATGAAGAAGTTTGTAAGTTTAATAGCTTTTATTAAACGATAGTCAGTTCAAAGAAATTATTCAAAGAAATCCAGTGTTGAAATATTATTTTCGCACATGTTAAGAAATATTCCACTTTTCCTAACTCAAATTAGTATTCAAATGATAAAGTTTTCCAAACTCTGGTAGAAAAAATGTATTGCAACACAAAAACTAAAATTAGGTAAACTAAAATTTTATGAAAACTTGTCAGATTCCAAGACAGTTCATAGATTTGAACTGTAGTGAAAATTCCTTTTACATTTTTGACAGCAATTCCTTAATTTTATTAAATGCGAGAAATTTTGTTGGCATGTGGTACATTTCATCTGTTATTTTAATAGAAACTCTTAAATTCCATTGTCGTCAAGCGTTTGTCACAGTCTAGTGATAACAATGATAATTAGGTCAACTGAAATTTTATGAGAACTTGTCAGATTCCAAGACATTTTATAGATTTGATTTGTAATGAAAATGTCTCTTAAATTTTTGACTGCTATTCGTAAATTTTAATAAATGCACCAAATTTTGTTGGCAGGTTGTAAATATCATCTGTTATTTTAATAGAAACTCTTAAATTCCATTGTCGTCAAGCGTTTGTCACAGTCTAATGATAATAATGATAATTAGGTCAACTAAAATTTGAAAACTTGTCAGATTCCAAGACAAGTTATAGACCTGTACAGGTCTATTTGACCTGTAATTTGAAAATTTGTTTTAAATTTTTGACTGCTATTCCTAACAATTAATAAATGCGTTAAATTGTTATGGGAGATGGCAAATTTCATCTGTAATTTTAACAGAAACTCTCAAATTCCATTGTCGTTTGTCACAGTCCAATGATAACAATGATAATTATAAAATTTATTCTGAATTATAAAATTCTGGCTGCAGTTATCAAATTTCATCCTAAATGTTAACATAACTCGTTAGAATGCAAAGGTTTTTTTTAATGGTTTCCCCTGAAATTCGCAAATTTAAGAAACAAATTTTGAACTCTTAAACTTAAATCAATTCTAAGCGCAGGTATCACATTTCATCTAAAATTGCAACAGAACTAGCGAAAGGAAATTTTTTAAAAGATAATTTTTATTTATATTTTGCAGACTGGCGCAAACTTTAATTGGCATCTGAAATTTTAACTGACACTCCCAAATTCCATTATTCTTTGTCATAGTCCAATGGTAGCAATGATAATAGTAAAATTTAATCTGAATTATTAAATTCTGACTGCATCATTTTATTCTAAATATTAACAGAACTTTTTAAATTCCAAAGGAAATTTGATGATTTTACTTAAAATTTACAAAATTGGGCACAAAGTATGAAAATAAATTTTCAAATTTTAACAATAGATGGAAAATGTTATTAAAATTCAAAATAAATCATTAAAATATTAAATTATATCATTAAAATTAAAATGTATTGCAACAAAAAAACTAAAATTAGGTCGAAAGTTAACCGAAATTTTATGAAAACTTATCAGATTCCAAGACAATTTATAGATTTAAACTGTAATTAGAAAATTTCTCTTAAATTTTTGACTTCTATTCCTAAATTTTAATAAAAGTGTTAAATTTTTATGGCAAATGGCAAATTCCATCTATAATTTTAACAGAGACAAAAATTCTGACTGCAGTTATCTAATTTGATCCTACATATTAACATAGCTCGTTAGAATACAAAGGATTTTTTTTTCGCGAAATTCGCGCTTTTAAAGAAACAAATGTTAAATTTTGAAAACTCTCAAACTTGAATCAATTCTAAGCGAAGATATCACATTTCATCTAAACTTGCAACAGAACTAGCGAAAGGTAAAGATTTTTTAAAGATAATTTTCAATTAATATTTTGCTGACTAGTGCAACATTTAATTGACATCTGTAATTTTACCAGAAACTCTTAAATTCCATTATTCTTTGTCACAGTCCAATAGTAACAATGATAATAGGAAAATTTAATCTGAATTATTTAATTCTGATTGCAGATATTATTTGAATCTACATGTTTACAGAACTCTTCAGAATGCAATACATACATGGCATACGTGTTAAATTTTCAATTATTTTAAGCAGGGCCGGATTCAGGTACAGACTGCGTACATTTTTTTGAGAATCTTATAATTTGGGAATAATAAAGTGTAATCATAGCCCATTTTGGTTCCATTTCGATTTTCTTGTATTGCCTTTTGTTGTATGTACTTGGAAGAAATGTTAAAGGAAGAAGAGAAGATAAAGATGCTGTGTTAAGTATCTCGGATGGGGGTAAGGAGAAATGGAATATATTCAAGGATGAAGAAGTTTAGGTAATAATCAACAAAAACTCGTGGGACATGGTAGGAGTTTTCCAAGTAAAAATGGTTCAAAGACGCCTAGGTAAGGACAGTTTAAAAAAAATGATGAAATGCCTACATCCTGCAGAGGGCAGTAAATGGGTGCAGAAAGACCTTGGAAGTAATGCAGGTATTAAATTTTATGGAACGAAATGAGAAATCGAATTTTTGGGAAATACCTTCTCAACCATGAAATATAACTAAATTATTTAATCAATTTCTATATGAAACCAAACCACTTTCCGTTGTAAGTATTCGGCGAACTTCTCAAATACAGATTTTGTTACAAACAGCTTGTTTTTATTTCTTTATTCTTAACTTACATAAAACACCTCACAAGATTTGAAATTTACGAAAGATCCAATGAAAAATAACATTTAGTAGAATTCTTTAGTCAATTTCTGCATCAAACTAGGAAACCACTTTCTGTTGTAAGTTTTCGGCGAACTTCACAAATACAGATTTTATTACAAACAGCTTGATTTTTATTTTTTTACTTCTTAACTTACATAAAATACCTCATAAGATATGAAATTTACGAAAGATCCAATGAAAAATAACATTTAGTAGAATTCTTTAGTCAACTTCTATATCAAACTAGAACACCACTTTCCGTTGTTCCACAAATCCAGATTGTGTTACAAACAACTTGATTTTTATTCATTATATCAAGTGTGCTGAACAGAAAACATTCCATAGGTTCGCTTCATGTTGTTAGGGCATGCAAATAAAAAAAGGCTTGTGATTGCAAAAAGTTTGCAATAAGGGTAATTTTTAACTAGAGTCATCTTAAAAGTATTGTCCCTAGACCCTTATGTGAAATTTGTCCCTGTATATACAGGGTGTAACTCACTGGTCAAACTTCACGAACGTGACGTATAGAACAAAACTGTGATAAAGATGTGTCCAGAAATGTTTCCTAACAAGTAACAAGCGAATTTGAAAATTATCAAGTGTGCTGAACTTGAATTAGATATAGCTTTTTCGACAAATGTCTTGAAAGTCATTCTATTACCACAAACTGTCATTGAAGTTTACGTTTTTTCCCATTAACAAAATAGTTCCTAGAATTAAAAGCACGTTTAATCCTAAGAATTTTTTACTTTTAATGTGTTTGGTTAAGTTTGTTTTCTGAATAACAAATATTTAAGAAAACACAACACATATTCAAATAAATTACGAATTAAATAACACAAAAATTGTAATAATAAATTAATTTCTAATTGTAACTTAAACATGCAGTTTGAGGAGTCTTGAAAATGGAATAAAATTACACAGTCAACCATCCCCACCTTTTTAGAATTATTAAGATCACTTTGAGCATCTACAATTACAATTTTAATTGATTCTTGAATACTCAATTCTTTTCAAGGCCTTATTATGTCAATTCAAACATTTCCGATGGGAATTTGCCTTCAAATTACTGTAAATATACTCTGATTCTCAAACTGACAAGTAAACGCAGTTTGAGAGAATACATAAAACTGGAAACAAAAGTCAATAAAGTCGTTTTTAGTAGTGTTCTCTAGTTCCTTCCATCTTTATTTTATTATTTTGAATCCGTTTCTTTCGGTTGTAGAACAAATACTATGTTTCATTGGGACTTCCTTTGAATAGCAATTTTGCAACCATTTTTTCCCCAAATTTTACATAAAAAATTTGCTAGTCAAAAAAGTGGTATGTACTTTTAATAGGTAATTGTAATAAAACATCCCACTATTTTGTTCCTTAGTGATAGTTATCTACAAAGTTTTACTGATTTCTGTTTTGTATTTTGTTTCTAATTGTTTCTACAATTTCTGAACACATATCTATACGAACTTTTTACACAGTTGTTTCATACGTCACGCCCGTGAAGTTTGCCCAAACATTTCAGTTACACCCTGTATATCATTGTCGTTGCCTAACCATGTATAATACCGAGTGATCATTTAAATTTCAGCTCTAGTTACCCAAGGAAATGTTCGCAGCCAATAAGAAAGGCAAGATTGGTGATTTCACCTTTCTTATTGGTAAGGTTTGGTAAGCTAATTGGTAAGTTTACTGGTCAGCTCTTACTAGACCTGAAATTTAAATGACCACTCGGTATTTAGATGGCGTTTCAGTAATAACGAATTCAATTATGATTCAGATATCTAGTTTTAGGGTGTCATTTATGGCCACTGTATGTTATCTGCAATAGAATAAGTTAATTTTCCATCTTCTAATCAACTATTTAAATAATAAAGCAGTTCTTCGGATAAAAATGTAGTTAACCTAGTGGGTTCTGTTTGCCAAATGTGACAGTAAGAGTGACAGTTCTAGATTCATATACATAACTATAAAAGGCGGTATAAATGAATTGGAGTCATTACGTAATGACCAGGATTTATGTAAACCTTTTAGAAATCACTTGTGTTTTGGCAACCTCGGCGGAATCTTGAGCAAATTAAAGTCTGTTACACGCTCAATTGAATAAGTTGCTTCATTACGAATTTATTAAACCCCTCTGTGCGTAGCTAAAAATATGGCTGTTAATTTGCCTTATAACTTATGTTAATATATTGTTATTAATTTCAGGTTTCATGTGGCCGTTCAAGGTCACGCTGAAGTGCTGATGAACCGCCTGAAAATAATCTCCTGAGCGCCGGGAGAAAAAAACAAACGCGAATTTCCGTTTTCGCGACTATTTTTAACGCACATTTACCATTATTTCAGCCATACCTACGTGTAGCCGTAGTCAAAATCAACTCGTTGCTATTATTCCCGGGAAACGGACCATTACTAGTAAGTAGGATGTCCGTCAGCCTCAGCACTACAGTCGACGCGAATATCGCCCGATATTAAAAGGATGTGAGACCACGGCGCGAGGTTACCGGCACCGTCGTCGTTGCGTGCTCCTTTCCACGAAACAAAAACGAACGCCACCGGTTTTTGTGCCGGTTTCGCACAACCGAAGGAATACCGGGCGATAATTAATAACCCGTGCTAGATTATGAGTACTTGGAAATTAACACATGCGCCGCAACAGAAGCAACAAGTAGGTAAAAGTAAAATAAAATAAATTGCATGCAATTTAATTGTCAGTGCAGCACACTCATTTAATGCTTATTTAAACGCAACTATCATGAGTTTTTGTAAATATTGTATACAGCAATCTTCATACTTCATCAACATATATTTGTTACCAGTCTCATACTCTCCGATATAAATTAATATATAGTTAGTTTCCTTGGTTACGATTAAGCAAAAAACTATTGACCAATACAAATCTGAGCATGACTTGGCCTGTGTCACGCGAAACGATACATAGTAGTCATGGAAACTAACCATCGATTAAAGTCAATTTGAGTATAGGCCTAAGAAGTAGGGACAATGAGATACAAAAGTTTTTGGGCATGAGAGTAAGGAAGCAGGCAAATTTTGGGTACCTCCAAGTAAGACCATAAATATGAGATTATCGTGCCCATAAAATTGGTTCCTGGATACAGTTAATAATTAAAATTTGATAATGTCGAAAGATCACGTGATTGGTTCCTGGATACATTTAATAATTAAAATTTCACAATTCGAAACGTCAAGTGGAATTAAGTGAAAAGTATCAAATGTGACAATTACCAAAATATCTATTTTTATGTAGGAATGTAGCATAACTCAATTTGCCAGCTGTTGATACATAAATGATAGCTGAGAATCCTTCATCAGCGCGCCAAAGTTGATGACCATTCGCTGCTTTTATGTTAGAACAACTTTCAAAACATTTTTTAATGCACTATTCGGTGTTTGAAGGTCGTACATTTTATTATATTTTTTGAATCATGAGAAGGCCCTATTACTTCTTAAATGAGCTATGTACCATCCAGTTTTATTTAGTTGCAGAAGTAATGCAATTAATCCAATCTTCAGGTGTTCCAAAGTACGTGTTCTCTGTAAGCGTTTGAAAGCTTCTGTCTTCAATTAGGTAATCGTGCAAAAAATATGTTGTCCTGTAGTATATCCATAGGGAAGTACATTCGTCCAAGCAAAGGCTAAATAACGAAGAGTTATAGCAAAACTCAATTTTCCAACTGTTAATGCATTGATGATAGCTGAGAATCTTTCATCAGCGCCTCAAATTGGATGACCATTCCCTGTTTCGATGTTGAATAATTACAACTTTCAAAACATTTTTTAAGGCACTAGTCGGTGTTTGAAGCTCGTACTTTTCATTATATTTTTTTGAATCATAAGAAAGCCCAATTATTTCTCAAATGAGCTAAGTACCATCCAGTTTCATTTAGTTGCAGAATATTAATCCAATTTTGAGGTGTTCTAAAGTATGTGTTCTTGGTAAGCATTTGAAAGCTTCTTCCTTCAATTATGTAGTATTCATGCCAAAAATATCTTGTCCTGTGGTATATCCATAAGGAAGTATATTCGCCCAAGCAAAGGCTAAGCAACGAAGAGTTTAATCCAAAAAATCCAAATTAAAGTTTGTTTTTAATGGGCGTGTGTGGTTTTGCCTAGATGCTCGTCATTAAGGAAAGGTACATTTTTAGATTTGAATTGAATCTATTGAAATATTGTGTTTGTCACATTTATTTGGTTTGTAGATTATGGACTCTATGTGGACTATGTGGTTATAGTATGTTAGGCAGGCAACGTAAATTACACGAAATCGTATAATAATGGATGTATTGGTGTCGATGTTGGCTTCATAGGCAACGTAAATTATATTAAATCGTATAATAACACTGACAAATTTTGACGAATGCGTTGTCCCTTCAAATTAAATGCATTTTTCGGAAAGAACTATGCATATGTATGAAATGCAAAAAAAATATTGCTGGAGGATATTTTTTTTAATATTTTTTGATATATAGTTTTTCCATTATTTACTTATAAAAACAAGTTCTCAGTGAAAATTAGGTTAGAAAAGTGATAGCGGTAACTGTCAAACTGAAATTTGAATCCTGTATTGCCATAAAAAAATCATCGGAATCGATCTTGCATCCCGAAAAAATTAAGTTATACATATTGCAAAAATTGGAAACAAAAACCTGATGTCCAAGAAAATTTTTGTTGACATTTCTAAAATCAGCAAAAAAAATCTATCGGAGTTTACTGCTAAGGGACAAACATTGTGTTGACCAGTGTAATAGATGCATTGTTCACTTTACTGCCCATTTCTGTTACTTTAGTGACGAATTCAATTTATTACTTTTCGTTACGAACCTATCGTAGCATCGGTTTAGGAACTAGAAGATGAATTCAATGTTGCTATTAACATAAGAATGTAATTTTTGTCATTATTTCATCCATTTTACCAGATATTTTTGATTATTGTTTGTAATTTGTTATTTTACGTACTTTCTGGTATCTTCTGGTATGCATTTATTTATTTTTCCCTACTTGTTTCGACTTAACATTCAGCCATCATCAGGGGTTTTTGTAAATTAATTTATATTTTTGAAAAATGTATTAAAAAGTCAAATGTCTCTAAATTATGTGGACATGGCTTAACCAAGATTACTGGGATCAAAAGAAGACGATTTAACAAAACTTATATATACACATGCATTTGGTTTTGCCAGTATTCAGCTTCAAAGTTAATAAAAAAAAACAAATTTGCTTATAAAAAGAGAACGTTTACATTGATTTGCATGTTGTTTGGCATGACACTTTATACGGGTATAACTCAAATTTTGACATAATATTGTTATTATCAGGTTGTGTATAAAACTAGTAAGGCCCAACTTTAATACATTCATATTTTTTTAATAATCGGACGCAGGCATTAATTATTAAGTTTTTTTTGTATCTTTGTAGTTTTTGATATCTGTTACAGTTTCGACACAAAAAAATAAAATATGAGTATTTATTCAAAAATATAATTTAATTTACAAACACCCCTGGTGATGGCTGAATGTTAAGCCGAAATTAGAAGGGAAACATAAATAAATAAATACTAGAAGATAACAGAAAGAACGTAAAATAACAAATAACAATTAGAATGTAACTTGTTGTGTTTCAAGGTTGAAATTCAATTCGAATGAATTGCAACAATGTATTAGAAAGTTAAATAACTTAATGTGCAACTACGTTAGTTTGGGTTAAGTTAGGTTAGGACGTATCTAATCTAACCTAGCCGTACCTAACAAAGTGAGCACTAATTATCAGAGCAAAGTATCTCTCTGTATAACACCTAGGTTTCTTCATGGAATATGAATTCAGAGCGACAATGCGGAGGACTATAAATTGAGCCCAAACTGGTAGGGCAAAATAAATAAATACTAGAAAATACCAGAAAGTACATAAGATAGCAAATAACAAATAATAATGAGAATGTAACCTGTTGTTTTTTTTAAGGTTGTTGAGTTTTGCTCTATTCGAATGAATTGCAACAATGTGTTAGAAAGTAAAACAACTTAATGTGCAACTATGTTAGGTTGGACTAAGTTAGGTTAGGACGTACCTAATCTAACCTAGCCGTACCTAACAAAGTGAGCAATAATCATCTGAGTAAACTATCTCTCTGCATAACTTCTAGGTTTCCTCATGGAATAGGAATTCAGAGCGACAATGCGGAGGACTATAAATGGTCGTATAGCGTATGCAAAATTGGTCCTCATTTGCATATTAATAATGCGATTGTGTTATATTTGCGCGCGCAGTCGAGTCGAAAGTGGGCCAAACGCGGCGACAAAATTTTCGCTTCGATTTTTCAATGTTCCCACTGTTTACTGTGCAGTGGGTCAAGGAAGAATCGGTATTTATAAAAAAAAAGTGGTATATAGTTTATTGAATCACTTGCCAATAATACCACCTACTAATCGCCGCTATTATAACGCGCTCCTATTTTTATACCCAGCGGTGACATTGATAGCAGGAGACGCATTGGACGTGGGCCATTGGTTGGGGCCATCTGTGCTTTCATTTATGCCAAAAGAAAGAAGAGCAAAACTATTTATAACAAATTAATTGATAAGAAACTTCAAATTTTCTACAACTATTTGATTACGATTGCCAATTTCTAGATTGGAATAGATAGGGAATCAATCCATGACATATTTTGTAGATTTCAGAATCGTTCTAAAAACTTCATCTTCCGTCCATTAGTCCTCCATTTGTATTGTGAAATGTTGATATGTTGTTGATATATTAATATGTTGTTCTCAAATGTTGATATGTTGTTGTGTAATGTTTACATCAATAAAAAAATAATAGTAGTCGTTGATATGATACTAAAGGGTGTTTCCCCTCTCTACGGGGAAAAAACTCTACGGGAGTTTCTAAATTGGACAACAAAAAAACTAGTGGCTATGTTGGTCACGAAATACTGAGTCGAAAAAAATCATATCAAAATGTAGCAAATGAAAACAAAATTGAATGAAAACAAATAAAAATTTAAACTAAAAAAAACGAAACAAAAACAAAAAACGTAAATGACTCATTTGCAAGTTATGGAATGAAGATCTCGTGTATGCCCAGGAAGCATGGTATAGTGTTTTTACTTGAAATTAAAAATCTACCTACGAAGGGTGTTTATTGCGCTCCATTGTGCGAACGGAATTTTATGACGGGTAATGGGAAGAGAACAGAGTCCAGAGCCGGCATCAGAAAATACAGATTCAATGCCCCGTGGAAAATTAACATTAGTGATTCATTATCATTAAATTGTACTTTTAATTGAATTTTTAAGTGTACATATAATTAATTGTGTTTTACAAATGTAGTTATGATTTCATAGAAAATTTATATACAGTATGATTCGCGAAACAAATAACTTAAGTTACCCATAACATTATTGACTTGCTCATTGCGTTGAAAATTTAACGACGATAACATCAGTTATTTTTTTCATGAATCGTAATGTAACAAGCAAATATTATTCCGCACTCGCTATCACTTTCACTTTGAACATTAATAATTAGATTTGGTACACTAAGCATTCTATAATCGTTTTCAATTTTAATAACATGATCGATGCAGTTTTTCCAAATTGTACTTGAAATATTGTTGCATTCTCGCTGAACAAGTTGAATTGTTTCTTCACTCATTTTGGGATGTGCATTATTTTTCCGCAAATTTCTTTTTAAAGTTGACCATATCAGCTCAACTGGATTGAAGATACAGTAATAAGGTGGAAGGCGCAACACTTGGTGACCAAATTCGTCTGCCATCTTATCAACCACATACGTTTTTTTGAAATTTTGTTTTTTTATTAGTTCTAATGATGTTTTTCTCTTTGCACTTAGGGGAATAACAATACCATTTTGAATGCAAAAATCCGCAATATCGCCTTTCTTGGAAGCGGCGGTTGGGATTTTATTAATTTGCTTTGAGTGGTAAGTTGGATTATCCATTACGATTATTGAGTTATAGGGTATGTTGGGCAATAATTGATTGCGAAACCAATTTTCAAATAATTCGGCGTTAATATCCTGATGATAGTCTAATGAGCTTGATGCAATATTCTTGGCTGATAAGAGCAAACTATTTGACACAAAACCTGCGTCTCCTCCTGCATGAAGAATAACAATTCTTTTTCCTCTATTGCACGGTGCTCTAAGGTGACACTTATTTGAATTATCGACCCATCCCTTGGAAACGACGTCGTGAGTATCGAACCATGATTCATCCAAATAAATTATCGTTCTTCCTCCATTTCTATATTCGTTTATTTTAGATAAATATTCTAATCGCTCTTTTTGCAATCTCGGCGATTCCATGATGTCAATTCGTTTGTCTAAAGTTTTATACTTAAAACCCTGACTAAGTAGGTATTTATACAAAGGAGTTTCCTTATAAGGAAAATCATTTTCAAGAGTTTCCAAAATAAATAGGACCGTGGGAACGTCACCTGATTGTGTGTGTGAAGCTGGCGTCGCACTTCGCGGAAACTCAAGATCTATTAAGAGTTCTCGCTTCCTTTTGAAGAGTTCTAGAGTTCCTTATAGTTTAAATTAAGAGTTCCGGCCGTTTAGGCCGGAAAATTTAATTTTAAAAAAGTGAGACGCTAACTTCACGCAGCGTCTCACTTTCAAAGAAACGAGTTCTTAGACACATATCTTATAGGATTTTGCAATAGCAAGAGTTCTATAACAGTTTTGTAAAGAGTTCTGCAATAGAAATTCAAAACAAAGCAAGTTTAATAACAAATGTGATGACGCGCCATAGTAAGAGGACTGGGAATAAGGAGTTCTGGCGAACCTAAATGAGTTTTCTTATAGTATTTAACGTAAACAATTATAGTCTGAAGAGTTCCGGGTGGTGGCATTACCGTGGAATGTTTAAATAAATAAATTCAGTCGAAAAACAATTTTGCAAGATGGAAAGGTATGAGACGCTGTCTGATAACGAGGAGTTCTGGCTAACTTAAATGCGTTTTCTTGTAGTATTTAACGTAAACAATTCTAATCCTAAGAGTTCCGGGCGGTGACATTACTGTGGAATGTTTAAATTAATAAATTCCGTCGAAAAACAATTTTGCATGATGGAAACGTATGAGACGTTGTCTGATAACGAGGAGTTCTGACAAACCTATTTGCGTTTTCTTTAGTATTTAACATAAACAATTATAATCCGAAGAGTTCCGGGCGGTGACATTACCGTGGAATGTTTAAATAAATAAATTCCGTAGAAATACTATTTTGCAAGATGGAAACGTATGAGACGCTGTCTGATAACGAGGAGTTCTGGCTAACTTAAATGCGTTTTCTTGTAGTATTTAACATAAACAATTCTAATCCTAAGAGTTCCGGGCGGTGACATTACTGTGGAATGTTTAAATAAATAAATTCCGTCGAAAAACAATTTTGCATGATGGAAACGTATGAGACGTTGTCTGATAACGAGGAGTTCTGACAAACCTATTTGCGTTTTCTTGTAGTATTTAACATAAACAATTATAATCCGAAGAGTTCCGGGCGGTGACATTACCGTGGAATGTTTAAATAAATAAATTCCGTAGAAAAACTATTTTGCAAGATGGAAACCTATGAGACGCTGTCTGATAACGAGGAGTTCTGACAAATCTATTTGCGTTTTCTTGTAGTATCTAACATAAACAATAATAATCCGAAGAGTTCCGGGCGGTGACATTACCGTGGAATTTTTAAATAAATTAATACTGCTGAAAAACAATTTGGCAAGATGGAAAGGTGTGAGACGCTGTCTGATCACGAGGAGTTTTGACAAACCTATTTGCGTTTTCTTGTAGTATTTAACATAAACAATTCTAATCCGAAGAGTTCCGGGCGGTGACATTACTGTGGAATGTTTAAATTAATAAATTCCGTAGAAAAACAATTTTGCAAGATGGAAACGTATGAGACGCTGTCTGATAACGAGGAGTTCTGACAAACCTATTTGCGTTTTCTTGTAGTATTTAACATAAACAATGATACTCCGAAGAGTTCCGGGCGGTGACATTACCGTGGAATTTTTAAATAAATAAATACTGCTGAAAAACAATTTATCAAGATGGAAAGGTGTGAGACGCTGTCTGATAACGAGGTGTTCTGACAAACCTATTTGCGTTTTCTTGTAGTATTTAACATAAACAATGCTAATCCTAAGAGTTCCGGGCGGTGACATTGCCGTCTCATACGTTTCCCTCTTGAAAAATTGTTTTTCGACGGAATTTATTTATTTAAACATTCCACAGTAATGTCACCGCCCGGAACTCTTCGGATTAGAATTGTTTATGTTAAATACTACAAGAAAACGCATATAGGTTTGTCAGAACTCCTCGTTATCAGACAGCGTCTCATACGTTTCCATCTTGCAAAATTGTTTTTCTACGGAATTTATTTATTTAAACATTCCACAGTAATGTCACCGCCCGGAACTCTTCGGATTAGAATTGTTTATGTTAAATACTACAAGAAAACGCATATAGGTTTGTCAGAACTCCTCGTTATCAGACAGCGTCTCATACGTTTCCATCTTGCAAAATTGTTTTTCTACGGAATTTATTTATTTAAACATTCCACGGTAATGTCACCGCCCGGAACTCTTCGGATTACAATTGTTTATGTTAAATACTACAAGAAAACGCAAATAGGTTTGTCAGAACTTCTCGTTATCAGACAGCGTCTCACACCTTTCCATCTTGCCAAATTGTTTTTCAGCAGTATTTATTTATTTAAAAATTCCACGGTAATGTCACCGCCCGGAACTCTTCGGATAATAATTGTTTATGATAAATACTACAAGAAAACGCTTTTAGGTTTGTCAGAACTAATCGTTATCAGTCAGCGTCTCATACGTTTGCATCATGCAAAATTGTTTCTCGACGGAATTTATTTATTTAAACATTCCACAGTAACGTCAACGCCCGGAACTCTTCGGATTATAATTGTTTATGTTAAATACTACAAGAAAACGCATTTAGGTTTGTCAGAACTCCTCGTTATCAGACAGCGTCTCATACGTTTCTATCTTGCAAAATTGTTTTTCTACATTTACTTTATTTATTTAAACATTCCACGGTAATGTCACCCCCCCGGAACTCTTCGGATTATAATTGTTTATGTTAAATACTACAAGAAAACGCAAATCGGTTTGTCAGAACTCCTCGTTATCAGACAGCGTCTCACACCTTTCCATCTTGCCAAATTGTTTTTCAGCAGTATTTTTTTATTTAAATATTCCACGGTAATGTCACCGCCCGGAACTCTTCGGATTATCATTGTTTATGTTAGATACTACAAGAAAACGCAAATAGGTTTGTCAGAACTCCTCGTAATCAGACAGCGTCTCATACGTTTCCATCTTGCAAAATTGTTTTTCGACGGAATTTATTTATTTAAACATTCCACGGTAATGTCACCGCCCGGAACTCTTCGGATAATAATTGTTTATGTTAAATACTACAAGAAAACGCTTTTAGGTTTGTCAGAACTCCTCGTTATCAGACAGCGTCTCATATGTTTCCATCATGCAAAATTGTTTTTGACGGAATTTATTTATTTAAACATTCCACAGTAATGTCACCGCCCGGAACTCTTCGGATTATAATTCTTTATGTTAAATACTACAAGAAAACGCAATTAGGTTTGTCAGAACTTCTCGTTATCAGACAGCGTCTCATACCTTTCCATCTTGCAAAATTGTCTTTCGACGGAATTTATTTATTTAAACATTCCACGGTAATGTTACCGCCCGGAACTCTTCAGATTATAATTGTTTATGTTAAATAGTACAAGAAAACGCATTTAAGTTTGCCAGAACTCCACGTTATCACACAGCGTCTCATACCTTTCCATCTTGCAAAATTGTTTTTCGACTGAATTTATTTATTTAAACATTCCACGGTAATGCCACCACCCGGAACTCTTCAGACTATAATTGTTTACGTTAAATACTATAAGAAAACTCATTTAGGTTCGCCAGAACTCCTTATTCCCAGTCCTCTTACTATGGCGCGTCATCACATTTGTTATTAAACTTGCTTTGTTTTGAATTTCTATTGCAGAACTCTTTACAAAACTGTTATAGAACTCTTCCTATTGCAAAATCCTATAAGATATGTGTCTAAGAACTCGTTTCTTTGAAAGTGAGACGCTGCGTGAAGTTGGCGTCTCACTTTTTTAAAATTAAATTTTCCGGCCTAAACGGCCGGAACTCTTAATTTAAACTATAAGGAACTCTAGAACTCTTCAAAAGGAAGCGAGAACTCTTAATAGATCTTGAGTTTCCGCGAAGTGCGACGCCAGCTTCACACACACCACCTGATTTATAAGAATTGTAAATTATATCTTTGATTCTCTTGGCGATGGCATCGTCTATTTCGGTAAATTTGAAACTTATTCTTCTTTTCATTTCTAGCGGTCCTTTCGTAATTATTCTCCAAACCGTTGAATATGATATTCCTGTCAGAATGGAAATTATTTGCAGTGGAGATGCTTGATTCTCGCTTATAAGGGTGTTATAAATATTTACGACTATCCTTTTAGTATCTGTCGAAAGAAAACCATGCTTTATTAATCCCTGATTTTCATTTTCGATGTTCGATGTTTCGAGTTGATGTGTCCATTTAATGATGGTTGTTTTGAAATTTATCAAAATCAATTTGAGAACAGATTCCCTTTGTAGACTGTCGAAGGGATTCTTCAACAAAACTTTCGGAATGGCCTCTTTCCTCACATAATTGAAATAGATCGTCGAACTGAGTGTCTTTATAAATTGATGAAGTAATTATTGCAGTTTCACTTAACATTTCCATCTTAATAAACTCTACCTTTTCAAAAGTTTATAAATGATAATATGCGTACGTATGTAATATGAGTACTGTTGCAATGTAAAGGTTAACACCGACTGAAAGACAGATGTAGACTATCTGAGAAAAAGACTATTTGAGGCAGCCTTAACTGATTGTTTACCTGGACTGCATATTCGCCCAGCAATTAATGTACAATGAACCTTAATTGCATGGGCGAATGTATAATCCTTTTAAAACCGTTTCCTAGGTGACGGATCTTAATTATCTACTGGCGTCTGTAGTCTTGTAATTATATCGAATTGTAAGATTGTAAAAAGAATTACGCCGACTCATAAAAGACGATGTAGATGGTTGTAAGATTTTTGAATTAAATTTAATTAATAAATCATTTTTATATTATGATCATAGTGATATAATTGTGTATATATCGAAGAGAAAACAATTAAGTAGCATCTTCGTCGAAAGTAAATTATTTGGTTACGTTCCTGGACGCCCGCCTTTTCGCAGCACGCCATACAATGGAGAACCCTTGACCGTAATAAACCCTCATTGCAGGTACATTTTCAATTTCAAGTGAAAACACTATACAATAATTTGATATTCAAATTTTCGACTTTCGAGAATTTTATGACCAATATCGCCACAAGTAGTTTTTTTGTCCAATGTGGCAGGAATCATTAAAAATGATTGAGACATGACAGACTAATTCAAATTTAAATGAAAATAAATGAGAATTTTATTTTGACTTCACTGGTCAACACATTTTCTGTCCCTTTGACATAAATAGCAGATTCCGATAGAAAATTTTGTAAATGTTTTTGTGATATTTCAATTTTTGCAAAATTTTTTCGTTAAGCAAGTTCGATTCCGATGATTTTTATAAGGTAACACTGGATTAAAAACACCGATGATTAGCAAAACACTGATTTCCGGCCAGCTTGCAAAATTTAAATTTCAAGATTTTGTGCGCGTATTTGATCAGTTTTGAAAACATTTGTGACACCAGCTCATGAATTTGTGCAAGTGAATTTATGATTATTGGAGTAACTCTTGTGGAGTCGTGTCCAGTTCTGGTGTTTCAAGTTTCTGTAGCAAATTGTATGTAAAGCAATCTGCTGGGCAGCCCGGTGTAGCCAATTAATAAACGATACACAATTAACAATGAATAAATTACTCTTGAGAGGAAATGGCTTGAGTTGCTGAAGGAGTGGGGCTCTTCTAAGGAAGCCGCGGCACATAAACCAGCCGTTTATTGTTTTAATTACGGTTCCGAGTAATTAATAGAGCCATGATTTTGGCGATGCTCTCCTTGCGTCAGCACCGAGCTGGCTCGGACGTAAAACTTCTGGAAGTCGCCCGAGGGCACGATATTTTATGACGGGGTACCCTCCATTCTCGGACATTAAAGGTTCCGCTATTATCATTATATATCGGCCATACTCATTCAATATTTTTTCATTGACACTTTATTATATACACGGTTCATTCACCCTGAGAATGTGTGTGTATAATGTAGATTGCCTATGGCTAGGAGTATTAAATATACAGCTTCCGTTCAGCAAGGGGACTTTTTCAAACATGTTTTCGGTTATATTTAGAAATATTCACACACACGTACGCTTCGCGCGCACTCACACACAGCTCGAACTGAATTTACCACGGATGTAGCTGTTTATTACCAAGAACTAATATTTCCTTTATTTATTTTTTATAATGGACGCAATAATGGCGTCCGATCCTCTACCAGCCGGTCTACGGACGGTAATGGATTTAATTTAGTTCGTTAATGGCGGCCGCCTTTAATTGGTAACGATTTCAGCTTATTAATTACTCGTTGCACCGGCTCGAGTGTACGTGTGTATGTTATCGATGTAATGCGCGGTGTAGGTGTGATATTTTATGGGGCATGGTGCTATATTAGGTGTCATCAAGGCTGAATACCTGCATACGAGTCTGCCTTCCTAAAACGCGCAACGGAAACGGCCGTTTAGCCCACGACATACCTTAAGTTATTTGTCAAACACGTGGAGTAACTTTTAACGAGATCGAAATTGACGTCGCCAGAGACTGCGAAATCAACGGCGCAGTTGATGTTCTGCTGAAACGTCCTTTTCGCCTGCATTGTTTACTTGCCGTATTTTTTGGGCACAGTTGATGAGTTGTGTGGGACAACGGCACTGGAAAGTGAGTCAAGGCTCCCACAGACCATTAAAAACATTTTCACAACCAAAAACATATCACCTGATTCTACAATAGAGATACAAGCATTTTTAGAAATTTCATGAAAGTACAACCAATGTATCACGAAAAACGAGATAAAGGCAGACTTTGAAATCTGCATAGTAAGTGGTATTTCAATAACTTCAAACTGACGAAATCAATTTTGATCCCAATCCCTTACTACAAATGGTTTTATAAAACATATAGGTGGTTACATAAGAATTTTTTTTTGAAAAAAAATGAGATATAATTATGTTTTAATTCCTCAAAATAGGGGGATCCCCAAACTTTTTGGAAGAAAGGCCACATAGGAATTTTGCAAATTTTGGCGGACCTGATCTGTTTAATTGTGTCCATACATGATATTAATACATCTACACCTATCCTAGAACTGTAATGAAAATGTAAAACGAAATCAATTTTGATCCCAATACCTTACAATCCCCAATAGTTCAGGGGCCTATGGTAAAATAAAATGTAATTGGGTCATAATTCTCTGTCAAATTATGACAGTAACCAATTACGCCATAGGTGGAGGAGTAGTAGGGATTATTATTATTACTACTACAAAAGGTGGTATAAAACATAGAATATAATAAACATACACATAAGAAGGTATAAACATAAGAAAATGTACGTAAATTGGACAAATTGGACATTTATAGAAAACCTCAAATTCTGAAAAGTAGACTAATTGTCTGAAACTTTTAATAATTTTTATAATGCATCTAACGCACGCAATAAAGAGAAATAAAAAAACTCAAAAATATCATTCAAATTGCGGTAAATTTATATTAGACGTGGCGGATTGACAATATCATATTTTGGAATCATTTTTAATTGTCTAAATATTAGGTTCATTAATTTTCCAATACATCGAAAACACTTAATAAAGGTGTAATAAAAACCAAGACATCTCAGAAATTAGTCAAGTTACTCAATAAAAACAAAACCAAAATGCAGAAAATGAATATAAATTGTAGAAAATGTATAAAAATGTAGTACGTAGAGGCTGAAAGGCTGCGGCTGATGGCCATTTGAAGCATTGCAGCAAGACCTTCATTTACAATTTAATAATGTACATACAACAAATATGTAAATGTTTCAATAAATTATATCTTATATATGTAGTACGTAGAAAATTATTGAAAATAAACCTGAAAATATCAAAAACATGTTGAAAACCTATGCTAATTGAGAAGGAAAATTGAATTACTTACATTGCGGATTGTAAATATCAAAATTGGAAGGAAAATTTTATGTTCGAAAAATGTTATTAGTTAATTTACTTAATGTCAAATGGCAGAAAATTTATTGAAACTAAGCTGAAAATATCAAAAAATCTCAGAAAATCTATGTAATTTGCGGAAAATGTAACAAAAAGTCATAAACCTTCTAACCTTCTACACCTACACCTAGAACACCTTCTACACCTAGAAGAAACACCTTACAAAGAAAAATACAAGAAGTTTCTGAAAATTTGCCCACTAATATGAAAGATTATTAAATAATCTTCTAATACATTCTAAAGCACTTAATAAAGAGAAATTTAAAAAAAATCTCAAAAATATCATTCAAATTACAGTAAATTTATATTATACATTGCAGTTGAAAATATCATATTTTGGAAGAAAAATTGTCAAAAAATTAGGTTTATTAATTTTCTAATACATCGAAAACACTTAATAAAAGTGTAATCAAAACCAAGACATCTCAGAAATTAAGTTACTTAATAAAAAACAAAAATGCAGAAAATGTATATAACTGGTTGAAATAAATGAACATGTAGTACGTCAAAAATTTATTGAAAATAAAGGTGAAAATTAAAAAAAATATGCTGAAAACAATGCTAATTGAGAAAGAAAATTTAATTACTTACATTGCGGATTGTAAATATCATAATTGGAAGGAGAATTTCTTATGTTCTAAAAATGTTATTAGTTAATTTACTTAATGTCAAATAATGGCAGAAAATTTATTGAAAATAAGCAGAAAATACAAAAAAATCGCAGAAAATCTACGCAATTTGCGAAATATGTAACAAAAACTCATAAAGAAATATACAAGAAGTTTCTAAAAATTTGCCCACTAATCTGAAAGACTTATTAAATAATTTTCTAATACATCTCAAACACTTCGAAAAAAAAAATGGAAGAAAATTTATTGAAAATATTAAATTTTGCAAGTAAAATTGTCTGAAAACTAGATTCATTAATTGTCTAAAACTAAAACACTTAATAAAAGTGTAAGTGAAACCAAAACATATCAGTAATATATCGAAAAAAAAAACACAGATAACATAAATAAATTTAAAATAAGCGGAAAATATCACAAAATCGCAGAAAATCTGTGCAAATTGCGGAAAATGTATTAAAATTGAGGACCTTATAAAGGATAATTGCACAAATTTCTGAAAATATGAAAACTAATCTGAAAATTTGATTGACTAATTTTCTGGTACATCTGAAACACTTAATAAAAGGACAAACAAATAAAAAATGGTAGGAAATTTATTGAAAATTGAAATAATCAAATTTTGAATAGAATTAATTATCTGAAAATTGGAAGCATTAATTTTGCAAAACACCTAAAACACGTCATAAAAGTGTCATAGAAACCACAATATGTCAGAAATATATTGAAAATATCGCAGAAAACAATAACAAAAATCGCAGAAAAAAACATTACAAGTTGCACTAAACACCCAAAAATTGAAAAGTTTCAGATATCAGAGGGAATATTGGGGCTGCTTCTGCTGATATAATACATAGTTTTGAGAAGAATGGTGGACACAACTCAATATCGTAAAATGTGAATATGCCCTTTGCCCTTTGACACTAAACAATATCGAGTTTAGAGTTAAAAAAATATTATGACAACTTGATATTGTTTAGTGTCAACTTGATTTTGTTTGGTCCCAATTTGAAATTGATTGGTATCAATTTGAACTTGATTGGCCTCAATTTGAAATTGATTGGTCTCAAATTGAAGTTGATTGATCTCAATTTGAACTTGAAAAGGTATAGACTTATTAGAGCACGTACTCAAAAAGTTGGAATTTGTAGGTACAAAAAGTACCTGGAATTCTAGGTAAAAAGGTACAATTTATAAATTTATGGTAATAATAATAATTAATAATTTGTCTACATAGACGAAATTGGTTGTCATAGTGAAGTACATTCGTGGACACAGTTCATGTACGAATATAAAAACTGCACCACTCTGGGTCTTCCCGGTGCATCTCAACTTCCTGATTGGTATCATTAGCACGAACACCGGACATTCCCCTCATTGACTTGTGGGTAGCAATCCGTGCACTTATCAATAATTGTTCTGCAATTTAACATGCCCAAGGCATTACTAGTTTTGCTGGAGAATCACAAATTTAATTTCCTCTCACTAACTGCATCAAATGATGGGTAATGAAAGACGGTTGGGAATGCGACTCGTAAGCAAACAGTGTTTACAGTAATGGCCAAAAAAACACCTCCGCAGTCCACCACTGATTATAACCGGGAATAATGCCTCAGCTCTCGGCACGTGCATGAGATTAATCGAATGTGCTATTAATCTGAAATGGCCCTGGAAGACTTTGTGGATAGATCAGAGGCTTTGTAAAAACAGGAGGCTTATTGCACTTCTTGCGATGGACATTTCAATTACTTAATAACTTAATTTAATATATTATGAAGTTATTGAACAAATATGGCTTCAAAGAAAGGTATTTTACGACAGCATTAGCCGTACAGCATCGTTCTTGTGCTTACAAATGCGTAAGAACTTGATAACTTCTCATATCTTACATGGGAATGAAAAAGGTTGATGTCATGAATTATACGAAGATTGAATGTGTAGTGCTGCCATTTCATTACACTATGGGATCAAATGTTGTAATATAACGGACGGTAAAAGAAAACAAGACCATTAAAGGAATGAATGGAGGTAATAATTGAGCAAATAAGATAACAACTCTTCCCGACCACTTTCAATAGATCCAACCCAATTTTCAGTTGTCGAACAATATTGATAGCAATTTCCATGGGATGTTTCAACGAAAAGAAGTTGCAGAGACATATTTTTAATTCTCGTCTGCGATGAATGAAGAAATATGGTTTCTGTCAAAAATGAGAAATATGTGTATGATCGTAAACGAAAGTTGGATTTTAATCAGTTTTGTGGGACTACTTTACAGAATTAGGTACGCACTTGATAAACAATTTGCATCCATTTTTACGCTCATAATCTACCATTAGCTCATTGAAAACGAAACTGACACTACAAAAACTAACATTTTACAGCAGAGCATTTTTTAGTTTTGGTAATTTAATTTTGTCCGAAAAAGATTACCATAAATATAAGACTGTTTATAGCAATTTTATTGCTATATTGCTTTATTGCTTTTTACGCTCATAGTCTACCATCGTTAAAAACGAAAATAGCACTGTACAAAAACTAACTGTTTACAGTAGAGCATTTTTTAATTTTGGTGATTTTATTTTGTCCTAATAAGATTACCATAAATATATGACTGCTTATAGCAATTTTATTGCTATAGTGTGTGCCAGATAAGATGTTACTATTCACATAAAATCTAAATCCCCCTATTAGTGGAATTGGATCAATGATAATACATTAACCATATATTAATTTCTTTGATCCCTTAGAAATGAAGTGCTTTCGAATAAGCAACCCTTTTACTCACGGACTTTAAGCTCACTATCGTATCTCGATAAACTAAGATGCTCCAAAATATGCTTTTGCATTTCTGTTCACCAATTCTACAGGTCGGAAGGACTTCAGTTTTATGTGAATAGTGGCATGTTATCTGGCACGAACTATATCAATGATATTTTTTTATTGTTTTAATTTATCTATTAATAATAAGGTTAGGAACAAACTTATATAAAAAAAAACTATGTTTTAACAATATTTTTTGTATGGTGTCGCTTTTGTTTTCAACATGCGAATTGTTAAGGTGTGTTCTGGTTATTTAAAAGAGAATTTAAGGCGTATAAAAATGTGTTCAATGTGTTAAAAATGGCAGTGGCTTAAAGCACATCTGCACACTCTGCGTTACTTGTAATTCGAGAAGGAAGCCATAGCAAGGAGGGCGCATCAGGTGGCAATGCAAAATAAAATAATTGTTGACCAAGCCATGGCCTCGGGAGGCCGAGGTTGTGAATTATAGTGTATTGTGTATTGCGTAATTTATAGCAGAATTCCAATACATTTTTTGAAAAGATGATCAACAGGAAATGGGCATGGCGAAGCCCTAAAGGAAAGATGAAAAATCAAATTGACTACATCCTTACTAAGGAACAGCTTTTATGGAATATGTAGATTCTAAAATATTAAATCCATTGAAGGCTGGAGGCGACCATCGACTATTAAGAGCAAAAGAACAAATTTACCAAAAACTTGAAAGAGCCATGAAAATAAAGATAAGCAAGTTGCATCAGAAGATGAGCTATTCTTGTTTTGTTCGGCAATATCTTTGACTTTAGATTTTAACTGGCAATGTCCTGCAACATTTGATCAACTTTTTTTTGTTGTTACATTTGTTTGCCTTAATTAGAAATTACAGAAAATTACGGAAAAGTAGTAAGGAAGAGCATTTATGGAATATGTAGATTCTAAAATTTTAAATCCATTGAAGGCTGGAGGCGACCATCGACCATTAAGAGCAAAAGTACAAATGAACCAAAAACTTGAAAGAGCCATGAAAATAAAGATAAGCAAGTTGCATCAGAAGATGAGCTATTCTTGTTTTGTTCGGCAATATCTTTGACTTTATATTTTAACTAGTAATGTCCTGCAACATTTGATCAACTTTTTTTTTGTTGTAACATTTGTTTGGCGCAATTAAATATATATATATATATATATATATATATATATATATATATATATATATTTTATGTTCACCGATATCTTTGACTTTAGATTTTAACTAGCAATATCATGCAACATGTTATCAACATTTTGTTATTGTTTTTTAGTGTTGTAACAGATACATTATTTTGGTATCTAGATACAGATACAGATGCTTTAGAAAAAATGATTTAGATACATATCTAGATACAAATTTGAAAATGTATCTAGCTACAGATACAGATACATTTAGATTAGATACTTCTAGATACATTTCAAATACATGGAAAACCAAACCAAAAATTGTTTTCTTTTTACATACGCATTTTACATGCAAAATGTTCATAAATATTTAATAAAATGTGCAAAACTGAATTTATTTTTTATCGTCTGCTTATAGTTATTGGTATACTCGTCTCGTCCTGACAATGACCCTTCGATCTATATTGAATAAATTAGACATACGTTTCTAATTTCATTTCATTCTATTATATTTAGCTTGAGCACACGAACCAGCATTAAAAACGCGATTGTTTATTCGAAAAAGCTTGCGTCATTGTCAGCTTTCGACGGGCTACTATACTTAATAGATACGAAAATAATACACATTGAAATAGCAAATTACTAACTCAAACTTAAATTAAATACGAGAAAATTAATCGAAGCCCCAAGGTAAAAATTAAACAAACAAAAAATAATAATGCTCTCAATAATGAATCAATAGCTAATTGTATGTAATTAAAGTGAAATGCAGTGTTGTAACAGATACATTTTTTTTTGTATCTAGATACAATACAGATACCTACTTACAATACAGAAAAAATGTATCTAGATACAACTTTAGGTACTCAAGCAAGAATGTATCTAGATAGATGTATTCGTGTCGATAATAAACGTAAAATGCAGTGTTGTAACAGATACATTTTTTGTGTCTAGATACAATACAGATACCTACTTACAATATAGAAAAAAATATATCTAGATACTTGAAATGTATCTAGATACATGTATTCGAGTCGATAATAAACGTCATTGCCAGCTTTCGACGGCCTACTATACGTAATAGATACGAGAATAATACACAATGAAATAGCAAATTACTGACTGACACTTGAAATTAAATACAAGAAAATTAATCGAAGCCCCAAGGTAAAAATTAAACAAACAAAAATGATAATGCTCTCAATAATGAATCAACAGCTAATTGTATGTAATTAACGTGAAATGCAGTGTTGTAACAGGTACATTTTTTTGTATCTAGAAATAGTACAGATACCTACTTACAGTACAGAAAAAATGTACTAGATACAAGTTTAGGTACTCAAGCAAGAATACGTTAACTTACGTGTTAACCGTTGTCTCTGACATTTGATTTTAACTAGCTACGTTCTGCAACATTTGATCAACATTTTGTGTTTGTTGCTACGTTTGTTTGACGTAATTAAAAAATATCAATCAGCGTAAAACTGCAGAAACACATTTTAAGTTCTCGTAGCTATACAACGATGAACCAACATTTTAATAACTTATTTTTTGAAATTTCGTGTTCTGAGAAATCTTTGCAATTGAAGATCGTTTGACCCTCAAGGTATCCAGAGAGGGGAAAATGTGACACTTGCTTCCCTAGGATCGAGTAAAACATTCCACAAATTAAATTCGTAGGAGTTAATGCCATATGTAACCTTATTAATGGAAAGGAGAAGAGGCTTCAAGAACACAGATAACATACAGTATAATAGAACACACAAAATAATTAGACAAAAGATAAGAGAAGCGAAAGAAGAGGAAATGAAACAGAAGTGTGCAAAGATAGAAGCGCTGCAGATCAAACATGATATTTTTAACGTACATAGAAAGGTGAAGGAAGTTACTAGAACATACAAAAGAAAAGAAGTGAGCAAACTCGTTGACAACGATGGCAACATACTAATAGACAAAAACGCAATAAATAACACGTGGAAGACATATATCGAACAACTATTCCAAGACGAAAGACCAGAAATTCATCATATACAGCCAGAAACAGGCCCAAGCATTCTGAAAGACGAAGTACGAATTGCCATAAAACAAGTTAAAGACGGTAAAAGTCTAGGACCAGACGGATTCCACGCTGAATTTCTGAAACTACTAGACGACAAAGGAATTAAATGGCTAACCGATATAGTTAATAATATCTACAACACAGGTGTAATACCACAACAGTGGTTGGAATCAGAATTCGTAACACTTCCAAATAAGGCATCGGCAAAAAGATGCGATGAATATAGAACAATAAGCCTAACGAGCCACATATTGAAAGTGTTTCTAAAAGTTATACATAAAAAAATATACAATAAAGTGGAAGGACAACTGGGACCCACACAATTTGGATTTAGAGATGCAGTCGAGACAAGGGAAGCTCTCTTTAGTGTGCAAGTATTAGTACAGAGATGCAGAGACATGAATTGTGATGAATACGCGTATTTCGTTGATTACAAAAAAGCCTTTGATAGAGTCCAATACCAAAAACTGATACAAATTCTGGAAAACACAGGAATAGACGACAAAGACCTCAGAGTAATTACAAACCTATACTGGAATCAAACGGTAAGCGTAAGAATCGGAGACGATAGCACGGAAAGAATAAAAATTCTACGCGGTGTGAGGCAGGGATGTGTACTGTCTCCTCTGCTATTTAACATCTATTCTGAAGTCATATTTCGGAAAGCCCTAGTAAATACACAAGAAGGAATTTCTTTAAACGGGAAACGTATAAACAACATCAGATACGCAGATGATACAATGATCATGGCCGATAACATAGAAGACTTACAACTAATAATGAATAGCTTAATAAACACTATTCATAGATATGGACTAGATATTAACATTGACAAGACCAAATTCATGATCATAAGTAAGAACAACCCACAACACCACTAACAGCAACTGGAGCTGGAGCAGGGGAACATCGAAAGAGTTCAAAAATATGTATATCTAGGCACCGTTATTAATTAGCAATGGGACCAGACACAGGAAATAAAAAACAGGATTGAAAACAGCAGAAATATATTTATTAAAATGGCCACAGCCTTTAAAAGTCGTGATCTGACTATAGACACCAAAATGAGACTCTTACGCTGCTACGTATTCTCTGTGTTATTTTATGGAATGGAAGCTTGGACGCTGACGGTTGGTAACACAAAAAAACTAGAAGCATATGAAATGTGGTTCTACAGAAGGGTATTAAGGACATCATGGAAAGACCGTATTACCAATGCCGAAATACTAAGAAGAATCGACAAAACGACAGAAATCCTGACCACGATTAAAACCAGGAAACTACAATACCTGGGACATATCATGCGCAACTCTAGTAGATACGTACTCTTTCAGTGCATACTACAAGGCAAAGTTGAAGGAAAAAGAAACATTGGGAGAAGACAAATCTCGTGACTTAAAAACTTGACGAGTTGGTTCTCCACGACAACCACAGGCCTCTTCCGGGCAGCTGTGAACAAAAGAAAGATAGCTAATATGATAGCTAACATCCGGAACGGATAGGCACTTGCAGAAGAAGAGAAGTAATCTTATACTCTCAACTCTCGACTTAAGATTTGTAAAATGAAAAATAATAGAGAATAAAATTGAATTAAAAAAAAATCTGAGGAGCGGACTTTGCTTTACTATCCAGTTTAACTCATTTATACACATTTCAATTAACTAGCCACCAAGTTTGGATCCATTTTGAGTAGTTCCCATTGAAAACTTCGAGGTCCGGAGAATCTTAGAGGATGTGTAGTAATTAACGTTCCGAATTACATTCACAATAATTAGTTTTAAAAGAATCGAGGATTATAGTGCATTGGTTGGCGTAATTGCCGCGTGAGGATCGAAAAAATACGTGTTTGAACGGTAACATCGAAGACCGGAGACTCCGGGGCAAGGTCAACTCTTCGATTTCCGCGACGGGCGCTAATTCATTAGTTTCTCACAGTTTTTAATATCCGGTTCGATCCCCGCTCCAGATCACGCCCCGCGATGCCCGCCGAAATCCATTCCAGAGGTGATTTATTACTGGAGTTAAATGCTACGCTGCTGGTTTTTTTTGCCGGATCGAACCGTCATTGGAATCCTGATTGGAATATATGAGAGCGATTCACAGTGGAATCATTGCCCATCTTTTTTAATCCGGGCGATTTCCTAAATGCTCAACGAGATTTCGTAAACCAGCTGTGTTATAATCAAATACACGTTTGTGAGTTTATCAAAACCATATAAAAATGTCCAAACATTCTAAAATGGACAAATGTCCAAAATTATATAAATTAATGTCCTTTCAGAAAGTGTTATCTATGGATAGGCACAGCAACAAGGAAGTTACAAACTCTGCAAAATTTGGTTCTAATCTCCTTGTCGGTATCTTGTACCATAAGATAACTATTTACAACTTTATCAGTGAATGGGAAGACCGAGCCTTATGGACTGAACTGATTTGATTCCAAAGGGAAAATATTGTGGCGTACAGTATATAAATGTAGAATGGAAGCCGGTGCAATTAAAAATCTCCAAGTGAAGCTGGTGTCGTGTAACCAATTACCGAGTTCGCGAAGACATTCATCGAGGACGCCGGCGAATACTGGCGCATATCAAAAGAGACACCGTGTGCCGTTAATATTAATGGCCGCCTCAAAACGCGAGATAAAATTATTTGCTTATGATAATCACTGGAATTCCTCACAATCGGGCGATCTTAAATTACAACGGCTACCGCGGCGGAATTAAAGATGTAGATAATTATTACACACTTCGGAACACGGTGGCATTAATTAAATTCCCTCGGCTAAATCATGGTCGCCGAAGAGGCGGCCCGGAGAAAAATAAATAAATAAACGCATTTCCCACAGGCTTTATGGATCCTCGCGAGCGTTCGCCGTCCACGCGTCCAATTGGGCTGGCAATTATTGGACGCTTCCTGCGCAGAATGTGGCGACAACAAAGCGGACTTTGTGAGAAAAAATATCCATGAACGGAAGCACTGTAGTCGTTATTCATAAGAAAATATGAGTTTCTGCATTTAAATTATTGTGTTCGCTTTGGGCATCAAGATAAGAATAAGGAGCTGGAAATTCACTGTGACTAATATTATACGAGAATTATGTGCAATTAGTACGTTATATGCAATTCACTTGTTTCACATAAAAGAACAATATTTTTGTGTTATAAATTACAATTTATTGTATTAAAATAATTATTGATTTTATCAATCCAAGATTCATAAGGATATTAACTGTTCATAGATTAACAGAAGTTCTGTCCCAAATCAGTTCTGTTGTTTTGACAAAATGCGCATAAACCATTTAAACTGTATTATTGTAAAAATTTACAAATGTACAATGTATTGTAATAAAAAGTCAACATATATTATGTTACAACATATAAAAAAAATTAAACATCTATATTACAACATTTACCGAATATTGCTAATGTTCAAGAAAGATTAGATTACAAAAAGATTACAAGACATATTATACAGTGCGATCAACAAGTATTTAGATAAAGGGCAGCTATGATTGTGTCTGTATTATGGAACCTGTAAAAAAAAATAAAGAAGGACTTAGTATGCATCCATACAAAATACAGGCCTATCATGAATTGCTGCCACCTTCAAGATACAAAATTTTCATCTTGTACCCTAGCAAACATACTTCCAACATCTTAAGGGCTTCTTTAATCTAAATAGTGGTTGATCGCATGGTATATTGAAGCTTTTGAGATGTGGGTATTCCGTAGAATGCTTAAAATATCCTGGACTCGACATCTGCAACGAAAAAGTTGGACCTCTTTGACTACAGTAAAAAAAATATAACCAGCGTACTTAGGACACATTATGCGAACTAAAATATACAACATCTTACATCTGACAAACGAAGCAAAAATAGAAGACGCAGAGGAGTAGGTAGAAGAATTATGTCATGGCTTGTTAACATGAGAGCCTGGACTGGTATGAATGTCCAGAAACTAAAATCAGCACAGTACAGAGAACCTTTTGATATTTGAGATTTATTGTTGATCACAAGGTATATTGAAGCTTTTGAGATGTAGCTATTCATAGAATGCTCAAAATATCCTGGACTCAACATCTGCAACGAACGAATTCTAAGCACCATGCATAAAAAATCATGAACTATTTGACTTCAGTAAATAAAAGTAAAACCAGCGTACTTAGGACACATTATGCGAAATGAAAAATACAACATCTTACATCTGAAAAATGAAGCAAAAATAGAAGGACGAAGAGGAGTCAGCAGAAGAATTATGTCATGGCTTGATAACATCAGAGCCTAGACTGGTATGAATGTCTAGAAACTAAAATCAGCACAGTACAGAGAACCTTTTGATAACGTGGAAGTATCCAATAATGGAGTGCACGAAGGTATCTATAGTCCGTAATTGAGCATGACTTCGACTCAAGTCGTATATTTGGTTGCGATGTGCATCCGGAGACGAGAAAATATGAAAATTAAATAATGATAAATACATGTAAAATTGGCCCTAGCCATTACAGTGACAACAGAAACTTGCAATTTTACTCTCAGTTTTGAAGTTTCATTAATCAATGCGTGTTAAAAATGCCATATCATTACACAATTACCGATACAAAATTTTGTTAATGATTAAGGTATTATCAAACAAATTTTCGCAAAGAAAAGGTGTTAATGAAAACATAGTTTTGTAAAGATTTGATTATAATATTTAGTATTTCCCAAATGCAACTCGACAAGTTATACATTAAAATAAATAGAAAATTAGGCTCGTTCCAAATATGCAATAGCCTACTATAACTTGTATTTAAGTTCAGAAAGTTTGTGTAGATGTCTCAATAATCTGTTTTTATAACATAATTGAACTTTACTCAAAAAGGTACCTTAATACTGACAAAATATCATTTCAGTGTCAATTCAATTAAAGCAGCTAGAGCGTAAAATCTAAAATGCAGTGTTTTGATTTTTCTGGAGTGGCAGCAAAAGCATTAATTTTTGACAACGTTTGTTTTCGCTGCTTGGC
This sequence comes from Othius punctulatus, assembly GCA_951805005.1. NCBI lineage: Eukaryota > Metazoa > Arthropoda > Insecta > Coleoptera > Staphylinidae > Othius > Othius punctulatus. The sequence goes on from OX638142.1 coordinate 54,876,674, forward strand.
CGAGAAGCCAAGGGTTGAAAGAATTGGTTTGCAGACCTTTAATATGCAGTGGTTTGATATTTCGGGAGTAGCAGCCAAAGCTTTAATTTTATTGAACTTTTGTTTTCGCTGGTTGGCCAAGAGGCCAACGGTTGAAAGAATTGGTTTTCAGACCCTGTTATACCAAAATTTAAAATACAATTTTGATTTTTCTGGAGTGGCAGCGTAAGCATTATGTTTTTTTAACTTTTGTTTTCGTTGCTTGGCAAATAGGCCAAGGGTTGACAGAATTGGTTTGCAGACCTGCACAAAGAATTTTGCATTCTTTGGTGCTGTCACAAACTGAAGGGATCCGACTATTATGCATTTTTTGGTCTGTCACGAATTGAAGGGATCTGACGATTGCGATGAGGTCAAATAATGATGTTGAGGTTCCCATTGATACGATCATACATAATAATAATAATAATAATATATTACATGTGGACATGCATGAAAAGCATGTCGGCTAATTCAATGTTAAGAGTAAACATGCAGCGAAATTCGTGAAATTGTGCACTAACCACTGAATATCAACTATAAACTGTATGTTTCAGTTTTATAACTTTCAATTGTTTTTTGAGCGAAATTTTTCTTATGTGAGGTACACAATAGTATATTTCATTAGTTGTCTGGAAATAAGGATTTTTCCGTGCGCGCGTGACAAATTCTCGGGAAGTCATGCAAGCACGCAAAAATACATTTCTGGACGTGTAATGAACAACACTTTTTATTATACTTATATGAAAACAACGCAAAAAGGGATAAGAAGTAAATTCAAAACATTTTATTTTCAGTAATAATATAACAAGAGAGTGAGAATAAATTGAAAATAATTTGACAGATTGTCGAAAACTTGTTGCCAGGCAATAGTCACGAGAGCCCGAAGGGCTCGAGTGACTATTGCCAAATGGCAACAAGTTTGAGACATAATCTGTCAAATTATTTTCTAATTTATCGAACTCTCGAGTTATATTTGATTAGATTATTTTTTGACGTTTTTTGCTTTCTAGTATTTCTTTATCAATTTCAGTATGCGAAACGCAGCTAAAGCGACTTTTATTCATTTTGTATGACACTTTAATATGATTGATAAATTAATAATTTGACAAATATTTTGATTGACAAGAGTGAACCTAGCTACCGAGATTATTCCCACTATAATAATCTCTAGAGAATATTCCCAGTATAATAATGACGGGATTGGTCCAGAAGTATCAATATGACAAAAATCGAAATATATCATTGGTTTTGAGAAACGTCAAAAAATAATCAAAGTAATAATGATACATCGTAATAGTACCAAACATGATTAACATTTCCATAGCAACGATTTATTATTGGCATTGTTATATTTTCTGTCAGTTTATTTAGCGCACGAAAGAAAATCCGGGATCGGGAAAAGTTTTCTAGGCGCTGTTGTGCAAATACCTTTTTACGTCATTGCAAAAACTGGTGAAAACAAGGTGTTTTCAGATAAGTATAATAAAAGATATATACAGTTATATCCAGAAAAATAGATTCTATCAAATTAAATTATAAAATGTCATGGCTGCCATTAAAAAAAAAAGGTCGATGGCGCATAACTCAAAAAGAAACCATGACAAAAGTTTTTGGTTGATAGCAAAATGTGTTTTGTTTGCGAAAACTAAAATCGACGTGTTCAGGATTTTTCTAAAATATTTTAAATTTCCGAAATAATGAATGTAATCCAGACTCCACACTTTTTTCACACCGCTTGTGGCGCAACGATTTTATCGATTTTAACAAACCCTCAACAATGGAATCTTTAATTGGAAATTTAATCTCCCTGATACTAACAAAATCCTTAGTATTCGTACTCTATTATTACGTTCTGTGTTCACAGTAATTTATACTTTTCATATGAGTAACACTTTGTCAGTAACATGATTAGTTTCTTTGTGATGTCTCAAGTGGGCCTTCAGGGCTTTTTAAGAGCAATTTTCAACAAGCATAGATTAAGTTACAAAATTAGTGACAAAACCCAGTGAACTCTATACTACATAACTAAAAAGGTCTCTCAATGTAAATCGCCGAGGCAAAAATAAAACCTAAGCAACTTGCTGAACAGTAGTATTTCTATTTATCTCTGTCACACGTAAATTATGGGCAAATAATGCAGTACAAATGAAATTTTATAATTTATACTTAATTAACAGTAATTTTCATATTTATTACTTCTGATATCGTCGAATATACTTGTATGATCAATTTACAATTGTTGCAAGCAAAACAAGTTAAGTAATTATTATACCGGGTGTTAAAATGATTTGGTATTCAGAGTAAAACCGCATTTGTGGTTTTTCCTGCTTTCCTGATTATTTTAGAGAAAAAGTATAAGGGTAAATGAATGTCCAGAAATAAGAAAATCTAATAAATTACATTTATTTAATTCCGTTATGAAAACACAAACCTTACATCAATTTCTGACGTTATCAAAAGTCAAATTTGTCATAACTGTCACGCACGAGTTATGTGATGTAGTTATGTAAAGAGATTATATAACTGCAGTTCCCACCAAGCTTCAAACTTTTTGTAGGCTGCAGCGTATCTATTTCTGGATTTTTCGGGTAGTAAACTAACCATGGCAATATTAGCAGAGTCTTCAACATCTGAAGTTAGTTCTGAATCGCTATTAGAGGACATTTTTTAGAATTATTATTAAATTTGTGAATTATTTTAGTTTCCTGACAAATTGGTTCATGTTAGTGCAATCATGTTTCCGTAGAAACAATAGGTATAAGGTGATCAAGGTATAAGGTGATCAAGAATTCCAAATTGACATCCGTTTGGTCGTTAAGTAGGAGCCCGCTTAATTTCCTTTTGTTGATTTCCAGTCTCCCCAGGTGATTTAGTTTCTGCCTTTTTCCTCTTGATGGAGTTATTTCATCAAGAATTCCAAATACTCCATCGAGAAGAAATAGGAAGAAAACTAAATCACCTGGAGAGCCTGGAAATCAACAAAAGGAAATTAAGCGGCCTCCTACTTCACGAACGACCAAACGGATGTCAAATATTCACCGCTCCTCAACATTTTTAAACTTGTCAATAGTCACGACCACCCCATAAATACAATATTTAAGCGCTATGTACATACTTAGTTTAAGGTATCATTTCTTCGCCTGAAGAAACCACAGTCTGTGTGGCGAAACAGTTGTTGCGAACAATAAAAACGGTTTGAAAATTAAAAACTGTAACTTTATTTCATATATTTCTACTTCTTCTTCTTCCTTCGTCTAGATAGGCGAGTCGTCTGTTTAGATTTTCTGTTGTTTTATAAAACGGGGAGGCTGTCGCTCCATCGCTTTCGAGGTCGTTCGGTGCTCATTTTTCCTGATGGTGATTCGTCTCTAGAGATTTTGACGATTCGGCCATCTGACATTCTGCTAATGTGTTTGCTCCACTCTGTTTTCCTCTCGAACAGAGAGGAATCTGTCTCTGTCTCTTAATGTTTTTCCGACTATTCTGTGCATAATCTTCATTTTCGTTGTTTCTAAGGTCTGCTTAGTTTTAGATGTTATTGGGCTTGTTTCTGCTGTGAATGTTAGAATAGGTCTGATTGCTGCCTTATAAATGCGGACTTTGGTCTCTGTTTGCAGGTGTTTGTGTCTTAATAATGGGTCGTTGAGTTTTTGAGCAACTTTTGTACAATATCATATTTTTGGCACGTGCCAAGTTTTCCCAGTACAGATTAATTACGGGTTTGTTTGCAATTATGCATCACTCACAGTGTTGATTACCGAATTGTGTTTTAATTACTTTGTGCAACGGCGCGCGTAATCACCTGAGCCACGCGCCGCGACGCCGTCCCCACCCCCGACGCTCCCTCCTCCACAATGGCTCAACCACCTGGACGTCTCCTTCGTAGAATATTCCACGAGGAGTGCAAACACGCAAAACGCGTCCCCACAAAAAAGCGCGACACCAAACAAAAACAAGGAGCGGCTCCTCGGCTATTTTCGAACTTGGACACCGCGCTCACGCACACATCCATGCAGACGTTCACCAACACCAGCGCATCGGATGCATATAAATACGCGGAGGAGAGGCATACACACATGGAGGAGCACAGATGCGCGGACTTGTATATAAAACTGTAAACATGACGGTCGTCGGAGCACGTGGTGGTACCCCTGGCCAAGACGGGGGCGATAAATCTGCGGACTCTCTATTGCCAAACTCCATTCAAACTTTTCATTCAGTTTTAACTGATCGCCGGCCCCAAATAGATCCGTTCGTTCACCTCGGCCCGCACGTCTTCCAATCGACACCCAATAAAAGAATCGCTCAAATAAACACATGTAATGGTCTCGCGAACTCATTCCGATTTTCTGCACTCGCAGCTCTAGTCTTCATTATATCATAACAATTTCATCTAAACATAAGTATTTCAGACATGGCATCAGGTCTTCCATAAAAATTGGACTTAAATGCAAAAGCCCATGTTATAACTGCTACAACGTTAAGAACTACTAGTAGTAACTAGTAGAAATTTTCCGTAGGCAACCCATTATGCAATATTACGACCGCCGTGAAGTTGCAGCGCGGTATCCAAAAACTAATCCCTTAGGTTGGGTTAGGTTAGGTAATTCCCGAAAACGGCAATGCCAGAGATGAGAAGGCGTGGCTTCGTTCATATCAGAAAATTCAATTTTTTCAGGAGACACAAAATACTGAATTTCTGTTGAACCATTTGACTTATTTGAGCAGGCTGTTTTTCTAAAATTACCAATATGAAAACCAAATATCAGCATTTGAGGTGCTCAGAAGAGTAGTGGATCAAGTCCATTTTTTTCTAAATTTCTTCGATAACACACTCACAGTACACATTAGTACGTTCTACGTTCAGTAGAGAAATGATTCAAGTCACAAATTTATTTCGTATTCTGTTTATCGAGTCGCCCTCCTTGTGCACTGACAAAAAGCTTATGTCGTTCAGTGTAGCAATGGTTTATGTCTAAAGTGTAATAGTGGATTTATGTCCAGTATGTCCTAACCTATAAAATATGTTCAACAATGGATTCGTCAACATCATCTCAATAACCTTATCAATCAAGTGGATCGGAATATAAAAATTGTATTGATAGTACTTCCGATACTTCCGGTGGTAAGTAATATAATTGTAATTTTTATGTTCATGTGTCGGTTACTAAATTTTTATGTGTTATCCTACAATAGAACGAAAATTTTATGTTGTTACAGATGATGATCAAGTTCCGATAAATGAGATAAGAAGCAACACTTTATATGAGCCAACTGCACAAACTGCGACAGAGCCTATAGTCTAACTGGACAAGACTATATTACAAAATCTGCAAAAAAAAATCCTTCTAAAGCCTTTTCCAATAACCCCTGTAAATGCAGACAGGGCTGCGTCCAAAAAATTGCAGAGCATCAACGAAGAGCCATTTTTGAAACTTTTTGGAAACTGGCTGACTATTCCCGGCAAAATGTGTTTATCAGAGGACTAGTAAAAGTCAACACAGTCAAAAGAAAACTTGTTAGAAATGGCTCACATCCGGAAAAGCATGCGTACTTTGAATATGCTTTTAGAGTAGATAACACCACACACCGTGTGTGCAAGAAATATTTTGCAGAAACGTTGCAAATTAGTACCGGTAGACTGTATAGGTGTATCTCTAAAGACGAAATTATTGCGGTGACTGATCAACGTGGCATGAATCCGAGAAAAAAGCTAGACGATTTAAAAATTGTGAAGCATATCAATTCATTTCCCACGTACCAAAGTCATTATTCCCGAAAAGATAATCCCAAGAAAACATATTTGAATGATAATTTAACCATAAGTAAAATGTACGAATTGTACACCGAACAATGTGTCGCCGAGGGAATTGATGTATTGAAGAAAAAATTCTATTACCATGTATTTAATACAAAATTCAATTTAAGTTTTAAACCTCCAGCAAAAGATACATGCCGAATATGTGACCAACTGCAGATGAAAATAGCTGCAGAGCAGGATGAAACCAAGAAGAAGGCTCTAGTAACAGAAAAAAATATTACACCTTGCTAAAGCCGAACAAGCACGACATGTTTTCATGAGGACTTCTAAAATGACTGCTTACGATGGAAAGTACGTGGCAACATTCGATCTTCAAAAAGCGCTTCCCAAACTATCTACATCAGTAGCATACTATAAAAAAAATCTATATGTTTATAATCTAGGAATTCATTCTTCTAATGAACAAACGGGATTCATGTATATGTACGACGAAACCGAAGGTGGGCGTGGATCTCAAGATGTAGCATCATGTCTTGTAAAGCATTTACAAGAAAACGCTCCAAGTCATAAACATATTGTTTTGTACTCTGATTCTTACACCGGTCAGAACAGGCACAATAAATTATCACTGTCTTTACTAAAATGAGTGCAAGATCCTCGAATGGCTGCCGAAACTATAGATCACAAATTCCTGGGGTCAGGACACTCGTATTTGCCAAATGACGCAGATTTTGGCGTTATTGAAAAGGCAAGTCGCAAGAATGCACATATTTACTCCCCTCAACATTGGATGGATATTGCATGGACTGTAAAAAGAAGGATCCAAAATTTATAGTTTTTGAAATGAAAAGAGAAGATTTTTTTTCTACAAAAAACTTGGAATCAGCAATACAGAATCGAAAAAAAAACTGTTGATGAATACGCATTCAGTTGGCTAAATATACGTTGGTTAAGATTTGAGAAGACATCGCCGACTTCATTCGAATTTAAACAGCCTTTGAATGAAGTTGTTGATTTTGATGAAATAAATCTTGGTAAAACTGTGTGTGGTCGACTAAGAACTTCACTTAATATAGAAGCAATTGTATCCAACAAGGCGAATTGTGACAGACTGAAAAAAACAGCACATGATGGATTTACTGCCAATATACCGCCAATATACTGCCAATATATCGCCAATGTACCATACATTTTTCAAAAACCTACCTATCGCATCCAAAACAAGACAAAATCGCATTGACAATACAGAAGATAACAATGATGAAGATTCTGAGCCTTTCTATGAATAGAGGAAATTAACTTCCTTCAGATTAGCAATGGTTTAAGACCACATTCTTTACTTTATTTGTAATAAAAATTATTTTTCTTTTGAAAGTTAACTTTTTGCTATACGATAATAAAGTATCATGTTTATAATTAGCGAATTTGTTTGTAATTTTTGTCATTTTGTTGCAAATTAATAAAGTAAAAACCTCTTTAAGGCTTGATGACTTAACAAAGAATTTTATGGACTTGGTCCATTTCTCCTCTGAGCACCCAATTTGTCGTTTGGCAGTTTTTTTTTTCCAACATTTCTCTTTCACCAATACAAAAACGAAATATGAGCGTTCCTTGCTCATAAAATATCGGTATACATATGTACATGATAAAAGAGCGAAAAAGTCCAATTAAAGTCCTCCCCGAGGTGAGCCTTTTCCGAAATATGCAATTGAATTTAAAATTTACTAAACTCCTACTAACTATATTACAGGCATTAACTAATTAAAACACCTGATAATTTTTCCACATCAGTTTATCGTTCATGTTATTCATAAATTTGTTTATTTTTATGCTGCTCTATTGAAAGCAATCTGTTTCTCAATACTAATTAAAACATAAATACACTAATTGTATGTGCTGGCCTTCCTTTAATCTGAAGGTTTATCACTTCCATTAATCACTCTAATCACAAAAGACGCTGTCATGTGTGCGTTTGGTAGACAAAAAACATTCCACTTTTAAATTGTGACTAAGCTGTTAAAACATTAGAGTTAATGTTAGGTAAACTGCAGCTTGTTTGCAAACTTTTGGTGATGAAGGTAAAGTGTGTTTATTGGTAATGAATATGGATCAATCATGACCGTGGATTTGTTTTCAAGCATCGTTGGTACCGTGCAAGTTCCCAAAGTACCGTGAATTTCAAAATAATTGAATCAGGATTCCATGCCATACTTATGCATTCGCATCTTCTGCGATTCTAATTTAAGCCGATTTATTGAATGTGGAACCTTAAAAAGTGAATGAGTTGTTGATTTCACAACAGTGATTATTCCAAGGTTGTCTAAAAATATATCTTGTTAGAATAATTATTCGAAATCGTGAATATATCAATATTTATGTTGCAATTATGGGATTCCTTCGACAATTTTAAGCCACTCAAATGTAAAATCCACAACATCCATGCTATTGTACTGTATTTTAAATAGTAAATTATCGAACATCATTGCTTGGTTTTCTTGAAAACTATTTGTTTTATCGTCGGTTTAGAGGTAAAATTCTTTAAGTAACATTTTAGGCGAAGTGAATTAAATATGTTCACATGTTTTAATTTTTTCCCTTTTTATAATAAACTTACAAGTACAGGTAAGTAAAAATTATACTTTTAATGTTCATGTAGAAAGAACTACTAGAGTGTTTTACACCAAGTCATTAATAATATATCTTACATATCTTAGAAATATAAAAATGTTACTCAATGAGTTTTACCTTTAAACCGACGTTATATAATATTAATACAAACGAAATTTATGAAGTAAACGATGCATTAGACAACGTGGTAAATATCGTAAAAATGAAGCACTAACTCAATTGGTTAATGCTGTTGGATGTAAAGTTGCTTATCCAATACTAAACTATGTACTACCAAGACACATGTGTTTCTTCCAGTAGTACAAACTTCGGTTAATTTTAATCGATGATTATAATATATAATGATGATGATAATTACTTTGGACACGATTATTGACAAAATACATAGTATCATGAGAACTAACCACCGGTTCAAGATAATCGGATATTGCAATATTGAAAGAAAAATCGAAGCATTTGTGGTTTTGATACTTTTCCGAAAGCAGAATAAATTATAACCGCACACGATTATTGACAAAATACATAGTATGCATGAGAAGAAACCACTGGTTAAAGATAATCTTAGATTGCAAAATTTAAAGATAAATCCAAGCATTTATAGTTTTAATAATAATAATAATAATAATTTATTCCCAAAAAACAGCATAACGGTGTGTCAAAACAAAAGTATAATTAAGTATTTCATATATAAAATTTTAGTTGGTGTGTGTGCTTTTGAAATTTACTTTTCTGAAAGCAGAATCCAATAACAATCCATATAACCGCACATGAGAAGACAACCAACCATTAGTACCATTAGAATCAACGACCATTTTAAGCTGTTGACGTTGAAAAATGTAGACGAATCTGGAGATGTATTGACAGCTACCATACCGTAGCTTAATACTTAAGTATCAAACGTATCATTTTCCTAGAGCCAATATTTCCACCCCCTGAGAAAGTTTTGGATAGTTATCTACCGCTTACGATAGCGGCAATGGCGTCGTCATCCGCATCAGGCCGTGGAATTCTTTTATTCTCTCAATTCATATTACCAGATGCATGGCCAAGCCAAACATAATAATCAGAGGCTATTTGGTTAGGCAAGCCAGTCCAGAAAATGGTTGAAAATGGCCTGAAAAATTGTGCTGGCCCGAAAAATGTGATATTTCATTAAAAAGCAGCTGAAAACGTTGTGAAGATCATTGTGCTGGCCAGAAAAAAAAAGATATTTCAAGAAAAAGCAGCTGAAAACGTAGTGAAGATTTTGACGACTTTCAAATGGTAGCTGCCACAAGGAGAGTAGAAACGTATTGGGCAGAGACAGTTTATAATCAGTTCTAGATATATCTATCTGCCAGATAACTTAATCTTGCAGTCTGAAAAGAAATTTGTACGATGGCCAGTTTTCATTACTTCGCGTATAATCGAACGAAATGAACCGCAAATTAAAGTTGATCCGAGACTATCAGATCTCCACTAATTTTCCAGTTTGAAAATATCGTTAGTAATCTATTGTCATATTAAAGTGTTTTAACAGATTTCAAATCATCCAGAATTCGAAATAATTGTGGAGCGTCCTGGCAAAACCACACATATCCACTAAAAAAACTTGTGTTTTTTGCTTTAACTCTTCGTAGCTTAGCCGTTGCTTCGAAGATATCCTATGGATATACTACAGGACAAGATATTTTTTGAACAAATCTGCTATCAGATTCTGATTTAATCCAGGAAATCCTACCAGAAACAACCATTAATTCATTATGAACATATTATGGTGCTCTTTCATGGACGCTCCCCAATTATGACGTCTCAGGGTTCGAACCCAAAATCTACTACCGCTTTGAGGATTCGAAATACATACGAATCTTGCGCTGGATTCGTAGTTAATATATTGTAGCGAAATTAAACGAACTTAACAAATAACTTATATCCTCTCCATCCACTAATAAAGTGTCGGATAGTAATCTGGCGCCTTAAAATTTCAGACCTATAGTCTAAGGTTTTTCCAGGGCTAATTCCAGACCAAAGATTTCTAACTTAGTTTTGAGTGTATCAGTCCGCCAGGTACCATCCACGCATAAAAGATTCGAATAGTTAACTGGTGGTTGAAGGAAATAATAAACGTTTGGGGTAAGAGGTTAGTAACCTCGTTTATGGTATACTTCGACCATAAATATTATGGTCTTGTGATGGAGTCGTAGTTAATATGTTGTAGCGAAATTTAACGAACTTAACAAATTATTCATCGTCTCTCCATCCACTAATAAAGTTTCCGATAGTAATCTGGCGCCTTAAAATGTCAGACCTTTAGTCTGAGACTTTCCCAGGGCTAATTCCCTGGTATTATCCCCTGGCATAAAAGTTCGCATAAAAGTTTCGAATAGTTAACTGGCGGTTGAAGGAAATCAGAGACGCTTGGGCAGGTGGTTTCTAACCTGGTTTTGGGTATACTTTCCACAATTTTGATAGATTTACGATCCCGTTTCTAATAGTTAAGTGGCAGGTGAAAAAAATTCGCTGGGGTATGTGTTTTTCCTCAATTTTTATAGATATACGATCCTGTTTCTAATAGTTAAGGGACAGCTGAAGGAAATTAGTTGGGGCATGTGTTTTGTAACCTCGTTTTGGGTATACCTCGACCATAGATGGTCGAGGGATGGTTTTTAAGGTATTCATTGGTGTTTAACTTTTCTCAATATTTATAAATTTACTATCCTGTTTCGAATAGTTAACTGGCACTTGAAGAAAATTTAAAAAAACGCTTGGGGAAGGTGGTATGTAACCTGGTGGGTTTTAGTATTCCTTAACCGTAGATATTTGGGTTTTGAGATGGCTTTTAAGACATTGATTGGCGTTTAACATTCCTTAATTTTCATAAATTACAATCCTTGCTGAATAGTGCAGTGGTGCAATCGTCTGTCACAAAAGCTCCGCATTATAATATTTTATACTAAGATATGTCCTCTTATAAAAAAATATACGTTATTTTTGACCAGGAACCATCATAAAACCATCATAAAACGTGCCCCACTATTTTTTTCGATTTATTGTTCGATTTATTGATCTATTGATTTATTGTGGGTCACAATAAAACAATAACATGAAGAACATTCAACCCTCGGGTGACATGAAAGTTTGCTTACCAAAATTAGGCAAACACTTTTCCATTTTTTAGATGTCTTCGGCAAATATGTAGGATATTAATTAAAAAAAAGGGGTAGGAAATAGGAAAATGGAAAATCATGAATAAGAAACAAGGAAATGTTAAGAAATGGTGTTAGGGACTCTCTGAGCTTCCCTCTTTTCTTCCATTCGTCGTATTTTGGTTCGTCCTCGAACAAATTCAACCAAAAAACTCCTTTCTCATAACGTTATTTGTTTTATTGACATTAACAAAAACCTTCATACTCCTTGCAGAGCTTCCTAAATAATAGACAAATCTCCTTTCGTGTGGAATCACGAAATCATTCAAAACCACACAGGACCACTAAAAAAAGCTTGTGCTTCTTGACTTGAACTCATTGTAGCTTAGCCATTGCATGGACAATTGTACTTTCACATGGATATACAGGACAAGATATTTTTGGCGCAAATCTGATATCAAATTGGAATTTACCTCAAGGAAATCCTACAAGAAACAACCATTAACACATTAGGAACATATTATGGACACGAGGTCTTTTGCACGGACGCCCCTTTAAATAGGGTAAAATTGTATCCCTGGTATGGATAATTAATGTGGAGATGTTTAAGTGGGTTTCCTGACTTGTGCAACAAATTGGGAAATGCTGATAAATGGATGAGAATGCATATAGGACATGCTGGTGCGCATAGTTATTTTCAAGGTCCATTGGAAGGTGTGTAAGTGGTTTTTAAATAGTCAAGGAAATCGGGAAATGTTAGTTGTATGTGGAAACGTTGAGGCATGGCTGAAAAATTTGTTCCCGAGTTTGAAAAATTACATCGAACATCTTTGAAAGGTGCGTAAGAGAAGACAAAATTGGAATTGGTATTTCTGGGTTTAATGAGAAAATACGGAGATGTTGCTTTTGGGTATGGATACTTGTTTTTGAGCAACGGTGGAAGAGGTGTTCATTGGTTTTACAGTCCTACAACGTTTAAATATTGTCATAACAATGACAATATGTCTATGAACAATTGTGCTTATTACTGTAATAACACAAAATCAAATATTAATCCCAGTATTTCGGCAAAACGTTCGTCTTTGACTTCCAAACAGACAACGTATTTTATATCAATCTTTCAGAGAGTATTATTGGTAACAGATATTGCTAATTTGGTGTATTATTCCAGTTCTTTTGTGATTAACAAATTTAAATTGTAATTTGTTATTATTTAACTTTTTAAATATAATAATGTCACTATTGTTGACACATAGAGACATGATTCCCTCATCAAATGAGTCGTTGATTTTGAAAATGGGGTAAGTCCTTTTTTTAAAATTTAGATAAGTCCAGAAATACGCAAGGAATGTCGTCCCTTGTATATTTCTGGACTTTTCTCAATTTAAAAAAAAGGACTTACCCCACTTTAAAAATTAACGCCTCAAATATAATACAATTTATAGATTCGAGGTTTCACCAGCCGCCTCTTGTGCAAGTTATTTAACATCAAGCCGTGGTGTAAAGTAAACCATGTATACAGTCCGTTTTTTATACATTATTGTCATCTATTTCAGTGGTCAAATGCATGATCTAAAAGCAGCTGACGGGCCGGATAATTTTTTCGTAAAGTCGTAAAAATAATAATAATAATCATTGTTTCTAGAAGTTTGTAATGTTTGAAAACTTTAATTGTGTTTGCCTCGAAAATGATTTAATACAAAATTTATTTCTACATAGTTCAATTATGCGATTCAACTTGAAAAAATGGTTTAGTTAGTCCATCTAATGGGTATTTAGAAGAGCTCCTGATAAAGTTCGAGTGATGGTGATGGGTTTTAACCTGCGATACAACTGAAGAAGTGAAGAAGAAATGCGACTAAATGTTGATTTTGTTAACATTGATTACTAGGATTACTCTTTTACTGGGATTTTGTTATCAATTTATTTAAATAATTCAGTATTATTCGACAAAATGTTCATTTCTTTATCGACTGATTTATGATTAATAATGGTAACGTCAGAAGTACCGAGTGATCATTTAAATTCCAGCTCTAGTTATCCATGGACATTTTCTCAGGTAATATACTCTAATTTTTCTAAACTGGCGTTCACGTCATCAAAGATCTATGTAATGAGGTTTTTTCGTACCAACGTGATTGTTTTCGAGAATATGCATAGCAATAGTTTAAGAATCGAAATTAATCTGAGGATCATTTGTTGCACAACACTGATCACCGGTGGTTATAAATAGGTAATCGGTGTATTAACCGCGGACACAATTTTCGCCTGCCAATCATGTAATAAATCATGTTATGTTGGCGGCCGTGATATTTTTTCGGTGACGATGCCAAATCTTTTTCACTAACACATGCTCATATATGTGTGTATAACAAAACTTCTTAGACGTTTAACTTGCTACATTTGATCGATTATTACAATGTATATTTTGCCATTGTAGATGTTAAACTATATCCACAAGATTCATATCTGTACGATAAACGGCAGAGAAGTCGACGAATTTGATACGAACCGCGCACTGTCGCACAAGATTGCACGGGCGCAACAGCTGATTGCAGCCATTTTTAAATACCCAGGACAGCTGGCAACCTTGTAAAATTGTGTCATCATTATTATTATTAATATTTTGATGACGTGAACGCCAGTTTAGAAAAATTAGAGTATAAGAATGGAGATATTGGTGATCTCACCTTTCTTAATGGCTGCCAATTCACATGGATAACTAGAGCTGAAATTTAAAGGATCACTCGATATAAACTATCATAGTGAAGTTATACAGTGATCCATATACACTGCGCGACAAAAGTCTGGGTTCACTAACAATTTTTCCGATTTTTCGTCCTATTTTTTTTTTTTTCAAATAAACCAAAATGTTAATGTTTGTTTATCAAAAAACAAGTTTAATGACGTAGTCGCCAAATGCATAGCCGTACAATTTTTAATATAGTGCATGTTTTCCTTCTAACGTGCCTTATTCAGATTTTTGAGATTTGGTTAACAATTAAGTTGGTGTTGTCATGGATTTGTTTATCATGCTTCAAATGTTGCTGGCGAGTGTCAGTGTGTGCTGAAATTTAGTTTTGTGATCAAAATGCCGATATCTCCAGTAAGATGTGCACGGATAATTGCCCACATTGAAGAAGGACATAGCCAGAGAGAAGCAGGCCGTAGGTATGGAGTTTCTCAAAACGGGGTCCGAAGGATTTGGCAGAGGTATGAGGAAGATGGTCTACTAACAGCCAGAGCACGGTCAGGAAGACCAAGAAAAACTAATGCTCAAGATGACCGATTTATGTTGTTACAATCTTTGAGAAATCGCACTGAAACTGCAACAATTAGAGCTAATGAGCTTGCTGCAGTCAGAAATGTTCAAATATCGGCACGTACAGTTCAGAGACGACTTCGAGAAAATAATCTAAAGTCTTATCGGGCTGCCACTGGTCCAAAACTTATGGTTCGTCACAAACAAAACCGACTGAATTTTGCTAGAACTTATCAGAACTGGGGGGCTGCCGAGTGGCGACATGTCTTATGGACTGATGAATCCCGTTTTACGTTGGATGCTCCAGACGGTCGTACACGGGTATGGAGGAGACCAGGAGAACGATACGCAGCATGTACCATGGCTCCTAGATCCAATTTTTTCGGAGGCTCTGTAATGGTATGGGGAGGGATTTCTGTCGAGGCTCGTACAGAACTCCATATTTGTGATAGAGCAGCCCTTAACGCAGATAGGTACATTAGGGATATTGTAGAGGAACATGTTGTACCATACAGTCACTTTATTGGAGAAAACTTTCAATTAATGCAGGATAATGCTCGCCCACATGTGGCGAACATTACCCTCCAATATTTTAACGAAGTCGGAATTAGGTGTTTGGATTGGCCTGCTTGTTCACCAGATCTGAACCCTATTGAGCACGTGTGGGACCAACTGGGAAGAGCCATTCGAGCTCGCCCTGATCGCCCTCGGACCTTAAGAGACCTTGCAGCATGTTTGGTTGAAGAGTGGGACAGACTGCCGCAAGAAAACATTGCAACGTTGATTAACAGCATGTCTAGACGTCTGGACTGTGTTATTAGGGCTCGTGGTGGAAACACCAGATATTGAAAGTTTCGTTCGTACCCATAGTTCGTGTTTTTCACTTTTTTTTATAAACACTATATTTCTTTAGTATCCTAAAATGTAAGTAAATAAAGATTAATTATTAATTTATCACCAAAGGTGGTTTTTCATTTTTGTTTTTTGATAAACAAACATTAACATTTTGGTTTATTTGAAAAAAAAAAAAAATAGGACCAAAAATCGGAAAAATTGTTAGTGAACCCAGACTTTTGTCGCGGAGTGTATATATATATATATATATGTCTCTAAAACTATAAGGACCGTATTTAGAACAAATACCTAATTGAAATGTTTCACGGGCCGTACTAAATCACTTCGGGGGCCAGCAGTATGATACCACTGAACATGGATATACTACAGGACAAGATATTTTTGGCGCAAATCTGATATCAAATTGGAATTTACCTCATAGAAATCCTACAAGAAACAACCATTAACACATTAGGAACATGGCAATGGTAATGGTAACGTCAGAAGTACCGAGTGATCATTTAAATTTCAGTACTAGTTATCCATCCATGGACATTTTCTCAGGTAATAAGAATGGAGAAATTGGTGATCTCACCTTTCTTATTGGCTGCCAATTTACATGGATAACTAGAGCTGAAATTTAAATGATCACTCTGTATAAACTATCACAGTGAAATCATACAGTGATCCATATGTCTATGTCTCTAAGGACCGTATTTACAACAAATACCGAATTGAAATATTTCACGGACCGTGCAAAATCACTTCGGGGGCCGCCAGTATGATACCACTGAACTATTTGATCGTTTTTGTAAGGGTCGCAGGTTCGAACCTCGTGTGCCCGAAAACTTTTGAGCGATTAAAATTCTCGTGCCGTTCTTTTGAATGGTACTAAAGCAGTCGATCCCGTGTACAGTTAAGTTGTGCGTGCACCTTGAAGAACCCGATGAACTTCTTGGCGACGGTATTTAGCCATTGCAGCAGAAATAGGCCGTCGTTAAATAAAACAAATAAATAATTTAAAAAATGATCTTTTTGTTTCTCATGTACAAGAAATGGTTTATAAAAAAAAATCAAAATGTAGGAAAACTATAATTTAAAAAAAAAACTTATAAGTACACGCTAATTATACTTTTTTATATACAAATTTGAAAGTCTTCTTGAAACTCTTTGAAGGATACCGATATTTTAACTAATTATGGCAGTATTTTCCTATTATACGAAGGACCATTGTGGCATTGGGCAAAAATAATGTGCATACATAGGAGGAAATAACGTTGAGGTGTAGGTGTAAAAAGAAAAAAAACACTTGTGAGATACATATTAGTTTTTGGGATTGTACAGTTACTTTGGAGAAGTGGTTTTTATTGGAGCAAGAAATACGGGAATTATTATAACCAGAGAGGAAATTCGGTTAGTTTTTGGGATTGTACAGTTACTTTGGAGATGTGGTTTTCATTGGGGCAAGAAATACGGGAATTATTATAACCAGAGAAAGGAAATTCGGTAACATTAAGGCATGAATGGGATGTTGGTGCTTGGGTTTCGATGGTTATTTTGAAGACATTTGCTAGGTGTGTAAGTAAATTTCGCTGGGGTAAGGAAATTATGAGGTATTAAGGCAATTGGGTCTGAATGACCGCAGTAATCCAGAACTGTATAAAATACTAGATGGAAGTGTATGGAGGAGGTGTAGGTTGAAAAGCGGGTAAGGAAATATGGAATTCTTGAGTAATGTAATTTTCTCTTGGGATATTTGGAAGGTGTGTAAATTAGTTTCACACTGGGGGGTCAGGTCAGGGAAATTGGGATATTTTAAGACTTAATAATAATAATCCCTACTACTCCTCCACCTATGGCGTAATTGGTTACTGTCATATTTGACAAAGAATTCTGACCGAATTACATTTTTATTTTACCATAAAATTGGGTATGGGGTGGCGGTTGAAGTCTAGGTCAGAAAATATGGAAATGTAAGTTCTTGTGTTAGGAATTTTGGGATATTTGGAAGGCGTGTATATTAGTTTCACACTGGAGGCGGGGAAATTAGGATATTTTAAGACTTGGGTAAGGGGTAGGGGTTGAAGTCTAGGTGAGAAAATATGGAAATGTAAGTTCTTGTGTTAGGGATTTTGGGATATTTGGAAGGCGTGTAAATTAGTTTCACACTACGGGGTCAGGGAAATTGGGATATTTTAAGACTTGGGTAAGGGGTCTTGAAGTCTAGGTGAGAAAATATGGAAATGTAAGTTCTTGTGTTAGGTAGTAGCTCTGGAGGTGCTTGGAAGGTGTGTAAGTGGATTGGATTTAAACTCCATTAACATATTCTAATGTGCTTAGGCTTAGAAATCCAACCACATACTTCCCTAAGATCTCCAAAATTTCAACGAAACCCAAAAACTTACTGGTCCATATTTCCTCGTCCATACTTCAACGCCAATTTCGTTATGAGGAATCATAAGATCTCAATATCGTTGCCCGATGAAGTAGAGGGGTAGGTTCTTGGGATTGGAGGTTATTTTGGTTATTTCGGAGGTTTTTGGAAGGCGAGTGGGCGTATTTCATTTAGGTAACGAAATTGGTAGGTGCTAACCATTTGGTGAGGAAATTGGTAAGGAAGTTGTAGGTTTTTGGGTTAGGCAGTTATTTTGGAGGTTTTTGGAAGGTGAGTGGGTGTATTTCATTGGGGTAAGGAAATTGGTAGATGTTAAACATTTGGTGAGGAAATTGGTAAGGAAGTTGTAGGTTTTTGGGTTAGGCAGTTATTTTGGAGGTCTGTGGTAGGTGTGTGAGTGGTTTTCACGTGGGTACAGAGACGTGGAGCATTTGGGTCTCGTGTTTGCTGGTCGTTTGAAGATTTTGGGCTTGGCCCAAGGGTGTGTCCGACGGTGTTTGTGTGAATCGTTTAAACGGTAATTTCGGTATCGGCCGATGTCGTTATCGGGCAAACTACTTTTACGCAAAATGTGTAAATATTATGGGACATAATAGTAAATAAGCTGCTCGTCTGAAAGTTATCAGCAGAATTTGTTGATATTAAAGTGGCCGGTATCTCCGAAACCAGCGGTCGAGATAGATCGGGCCACGAGCGAAAAAAGAGGAACGTTATGAGGTCAGAGCGTGCTGGTCTCGGTCGTTTGACATTCGCTGGGGAGCGCGTTGGTGATGATGATGGTCCGGGCACTCGTCCACCCGGTTTTCTTCGGAGGAGAGCGTTTCCGCAGTGTAAACAAACGCCCGGAGTGATTGAGGTTGTGTTATGCAATGCGGTCCAGCGGAGCGGTCGGGCGGGGGCGGGAGGAGAGAAGGACTGGAAAGAAGAAGAAAACAGCGATGATCGTGGGTTACAGAGACTCACCTTCGGTTTGCAGCTCGCAATTGTGCTGGTGGCGGGAAAATACCATGCACTATGTAAATAAACTGGGCAGCATGACTTTGAGGTTGAGGAGACGTAACCAAAACAAACGCACGGGGGGCGGCCGCGGAGGCGCGATCACTGTTATTTATAATATCTGGATTTCGGTGGAGAAGAGAAACAGCGTGTGTCGGCGTGAGCAGCTTGCAGCAGCCGAGGAGGCGAAGAAAGCCTGTTGCTGTTATAGCACTCTCGTGCACTCTCGTATCAATGGTTGCGGCTCTACAGAATACACCTATATCCCGTGCCCATGACAATAATAACATTCGTATGTTTCTGCGCGTCGTCCCCCCGTCACTGCCGGCGACGGATCACTAGTTTCACTGCACAGATCACTGCCCGAGCACATTTATCTCAATCACAATCACCACAAACGGAACGTACGGCAGATGTTTTGTGATGGCCAACGACCAGAGCTATCTGTTAGCCGTTCGGCTAGTGTGTGTGTGTGTGTGTGCGTGTTCTGTGTCGGGCGCTGCGCATGCGCCAAACCTCGCCTTGCAGCTTCCGTCGTGCCCTCTACCTCTCGGGCACCGCGTCAATATGTTCATTCATGTCTCCGCATCAACCTTTATACATATACGGACATTAGAAAACATGAATGGGACTTCAACGCCCGCCGACCTAGGCAAACGGAAGTGGGACGCCCGGCCGCGACCCCCGCGACCGGAAGTGCCCGCGAGGCACACCGGAACCACCCGCCGCCACACGCGGGTCCCCCCCATTAGATCGCCGCCCCGCGTTACATAACACTCACACAAACACACAGACAGACACCAACTTGAATCTCATTCAAATATCCACACACACAGATGCAGCCACACACAATCGCAATCACAAGGAGACACTCACTATTATTTCTAAGCAGCGTCCGCGCGCCGATGAATGGGCGCGAGCTGCGAGCGCGAAGCAGAAAAAAAAATTGCAAATCATCTCGGAATGTGCTCCTAATTATGTCACTGGCGAGCGCAAAAAGTGCACGCAATTATCCTCCATCGCGCGCGAATTGAGGACCGCTTCAAGGGCGTTCACTAAAAAACAACTGTAAAATACATTTCAGAGATGTAAACATTACGTAACGCGCGCGCTGAAAAATTTACATTCAAGCGCGTTCATCGCGTTCATCGGGACGCCTCGAACAATCCGCCGCTCTTTTTTTGCCTGAATGGGGATTTCTCGCCCATTAATGCGCGGTTATTCCTGAGAAACAATTGACGGACTGCGGCGGTGCGGCGCTGCATCAATGACCCCGGCGGTGCCGCTAACAGTACAACTGCGATTCTTCGTTAATAGGCCAGAAACGCCGGTGTATCTGTTATTGTTCCAAAAGTTGCAGCGGCCAGCGTGGGGCGGCCGGACGGAAATAACCTTGCAACCTGAACAAACACAGTTTTCATTGCCAAATCCAACAATCCGCCGTAATTACCACTGTATGAACCCATTGTTTTCTATTATATGACTTGTTTACTAGGCTAGTTACTTGATTTCCGGGTGAAGGTCGCTAATAGGGATGGCAAAAATATAAATATATCGATATATTTATCATATAGTGGTTCAGTACTATAAGTATAAACCTCAAAATTATAAAATTATGAATGCCGAAAGTGGATAACTGAGTCGATTATAGATTAAGTGTGACCAGACGTCCCGATTATGTGCTCATCAGAAATAGATATAAAAATGCCGTAAAAGCAGTGAGAACTTACACGGGAGCTGACATCCACTCAGATCACAATCCTGTAATAGCGAAGGTACAAGTTAAACTAAAGAAGATCATGAAGAAACATAACAACAACATAGATATTCAACTCCTTGTTGTGATACAATGATACAAAGATACGCGAACTCGACCAGATTAAACAAAAAGTGACAACAGCAATGAAATAAAATGAACTACACCAAGGTGTCGACATAAGATGGAATCGAGTCCAAACAGCGCTGACAGCAGTTGTTAAACAATTTTTGGCTGTTATTTTTATATTTCAAACTTTGAAGGCAGATATCTCGGCAACCGCTGGAGCTATAATCCTGGAAGTGGGCTTATCGGAACCAGGAGGGTCTAATTAGTCATGGAAATGTCCCAAAGGTTCCTAGCAGCTACTACAAATAGTGATTTTTTTCATTAGTCGATTTTATCGGAATATCATTATTTTTATATTTCAAACTTTGAAGGCAAATCTCTCGGCAACCGCTGGAGCTATAATCCTGGAAATGGGCTTATCGGAATCAGGAGGGTCTAATTAGTCAAAATCATGCCCCAAAGGCCCATAGCAGCAACTAATTAAAGTGTTTTTTTTTCGTTTGTCGATTTGATCAGAAAATTATTATTATTTTTATATTTCAAAATTTGATGACGGATATCTCGGCAACCGCTGGAGCTAGAAGCCCGGAAGTGGGCTTATCGGAACCAGGAGGGTCTAATTAGTCAAGAAAATGTCCCATAAGCTACTAGCAGCTAATAAAAATAGTGATTTTTTTCTTTAGTCGATTTCATCGGAAAATCATTAATATTTTTATATCTCAAACTTTAAAGGAAGATATCTCAGCAAAAGCTAGAGCTGTAATCCTGGAATTAGATTTATCGGAATCAGGAGTGACTAATTAGTTAAGACAATGCCCCAATAGCTCCTAGCAGTAACTTAAAGTAGCGATTCTTTTCGTTAGTCGATTTGATCGAAAAATCATTATTATTTTTATATTTCAAACTTTGAAGGCGGATGTCGACAACCGCTGGAGCTATAATTCTGGAATTGGGTTCATCGGAATCAGGGGGGTCTAATTAGTCAGGCACATGCTCCAAACGCCCATAGCAACAGCTAATGAAAGTGTTTTTTTGTTGTTGTCGATTTGATCAGAAAATTTTGATTATTTTTATATTTCAAAATTTGAAGGCTGATATCTCGGCAATCGCTGGAGCTATAATCTTGGAAGTAGACTTATCGGAACCAGAAGGGTTTAATTAGTCACGAAGATGTCCCTAAAGCTCTTAGCAGCTACTAAAAATACCGATTTTTTTTCATTAGTCGATTTCATCGGAAAATCATTAATATTTTTATATTTCAAACTTTAAAGGAATATATCTCGGCAAAGGCTAGAGACATAATCCTGGAAGTGGGCTTATCGAAACCAGGAGGGTCTAATTAGTCAAGACAATGCCCCAATAGCTCCTAGCAGCTACTAAAAATAGTGATTTTTTTTCATTAGTCGATTTCATCGGAATATCATTATTATTTTTATATTTCAAAATTTGAAGGCAGATATCTTGGCAACCGCTGGAGGTAGAAGCCTGGAAGTGGGCTTATCGGAACCAGGAGGGTCTAATTAGTCATGAACATGGCCCAAAAGCCCATAGCAGCAACTAATAAAAGTGTTTTTTTTCGGTTGTCGATTTGATCAGAAAATCATTATTATTTTTATATTACAAAATTTGAAGGCGGATATCTCGGTAACCGCTGGAGCTATAATCCTGGCATTAGGTTAATCGGAATCAGGAGGTCTAATTAGTCAGGAAAATGTCCCAAAAGCTCCTTGCAACTACTAAAAATAGTGATTTTTTTCATTAGTCGATTTCATCATTAATATTTTTATATTTCAAACTTTAAAGGAATATATCTCAGCAAAGGCTAGAGCTATAATCCTGGAAGTGGGCCTATCGAAACCAGGGGGGTCTAATTAGTCAAGACAATGCCCCAAGGGCTCCTAGCAGTAACTAAACGTAGCGATTCTTTTCGTTATTCGATTTGTTGGAAAAATCATTATTATTTTTATATTTCAAACTTTGAAGGCGAATATCTCGGCAACCGCTGGAGCTATATTTCTGGAAGTGGGCTTATCGGAATCAGGAGGGTCTAATTAGTCATGAACATGGCCCTAAAGCCAGTAGCAGCAACTAATAAAAGTGTTTTTTTTTCGTTTGTCGATTTGATCAGAAAATTATTATTATTTTTATATTTAAATATTTGAAGGCGGATATCTCGACAACCGCTAGAGCTATAATCCTGTAAGTAGGCTTATGGGAACAAGGAGGGTCTAATTAGTCAAGAAAATGTCCCAAAAGCTCCTTGCAGCTCCTAAAAATAGTTATTATTTTCGTTAGTCGGTTTTATCGGAAAATAATTAAATATTTTTATTTCAAACTTTAAAGCAAGATATCTCAGCAAAGGCTAGAGCCGTAATCCTGGAATTAGACTTGTTGGAATCAGGAGTGTCTAATTAGTTAAATCAATGTCCCAATAGCTCCTACCAGTAACTAAAAATAGCGATTCTTTTCGTTAGTCGATTTGATCGAAAAATTATTATAATTTTTATATTTCAAACTTTGAAGACGGATATCTCGGCAACCGCTGGAGCTATAATCCTGGAAGTGGGCTTATTAGAATCAGGGGGGTCTAGTTAGTTATAATAAATAATATATGTATTTTTTTCGGTTGTCGATTTGATCAGAAAATATTATTATTTTTATATTTCAAAATTTGAAGGCGGATATCTCGGTAACCGCTGGAGCTTTAATCCTGGAAGTAGGCTTATCGGAACCAGGAGGGTCTAATTAGTTAAGACAATGCCCAAATAGCTCCTAGCAGTAACTAAAAATAGCGATTCTTTCCGTTAGTCGATTTGATCGAAAAATAATAATTATTTTTATATTTTAAACTTTGAAGGCGGATATCCCGGCAACCGCTGGAGCTATAATTTTGGAAGTGGGCTTATCGGAACCAGGAGAGTATTATTAGTCACGAAAATGTCCCAAAAGCTTCTAGCAGCTACTAAAAATAGTGATTTTTTTCATTCGTCGATTTCATCGAAAAATCATTAATATTTTTATATTTCAAACTTTAAAGGAAGATATTTCAGCAAAGGCTAGAGCTGTAATCCTGGAATTAGATTTATCGGAATCAGGAGTGTCTAATTAGTTAAGACAATGCCCCAATAGCTCCTAGCAATAACTAAAAATAGCGATTTTTTTCGTTAGTCGATTTCATCGAAAAATCTTAAGTTTTATTTTTCCCACTCAGGGTTCTCAAAATGGAAATTTTATTGAATTGGTACTATTTTATGTTAATGAAAATTGAATAATGAAAGAATATGATGAATGACAAGAAAAAACTTTGAACTATGTAATGGCTAATACTAATAATATTTGATTGAATGGGCAGTTTTGCTGTTGCTAGGTATGGTAATTTTGAAAAACATAAAACTGCATTTATCTTATATCTCGAATATTTCGCTAATCATGAAAGTTATAATTTATTTGCTTTCATTTACGTAGTTCGAAAATATCCAGCTTTCAGTCTTCTAATTCGGAAAAGAAAAGTGATTCTTGAAGTTTGAACAGTTTTTATCGCATACCTAAAGAAGATGTTTTAGATAACATTCACACAAATGCATCCATGCATGCATACAAACAAGTATACACACCTACATGCACTTACAGGGCTTATAACTTTTTAACTAAGACGAATCAGACATATGTTTATATAACTTTTTTTTTTCAGAATTACATCACCTTTCACATGTCAAAGTTTGTGACCGACCTCATAGACGATTCCTACAGAATTTCGTTTTCTTTCTAAAATCGTCCCCTGAAAATGTTCACGAAAATAGCACGAGCTCTCCCAAAACATAAAAGATAAAAGTACAAATGTTACATGTTACAATGTTACAACAATGCTTTACTCCAGCAGTAAAAATTCGTGAAATTACACATCGGCCTGGATGCGGACGATAAAACGCACATCCGATACCCCCATTGAATTGTGCCGATATGAGGCGGATGTCGCGTCCCGGAAGCGGCACTGAAATAATAACGTATCGCTGGCGGAATTATCATGCCGCGTATTTGGATGAATAGCGAGGCGCTTCCTGTTTCTCTTCACAGTTGAAATTGACAGTGTACGTTCGGCGAGGATTCGCAGAAACCGGCGGCTCTCATTAAATGTGTATTAATGTGTATTAATTAGGGCCGATCATTTAGCGCTTGCCCAGCCACATAGTACGCTTCCTGCAATTAGCGATGATAATTTATGCGGTATGTTGATATGAGCCCGCGTGACGAACGGTGGTATTCCTCCTATTTCTGATCTGAAATCGTGCCTCAGCTTCTTATCAATAAGCAGGCACAATATATAAATTGTTCAGATATTCTAATTTTCTTGACCTGGAATCATGGTTCAGATTCTTATTGGATGTCGACAATATTTAAATTGAGACATTCTAATTTATATTTGAGCCGTTGAAAATCAGAGTGCTGTAAGTCATTTTTTTTCGTAAATTCTAATTAGTCCAGAAATATACAAATGATGTTGTCTGTTGTATATTTCAGGATTTATCTCAAGTGTTTTTCTTTGTATATTTGGTTTCAAATGGCACATTTTCAATAGCGTATCTTAAGTAAGTGACAAATTTCGGCGAGCATTGATTAATTTTAAAATTGTCAGAAGTTTGTGAACAACACAAACCTACCCACACATCATACATTAGGTTTGCTAAATAGATATTAATTTCATAAGTTTTTATTTATCGTCGTTCTGAATATGTTTTTACCTGTATAGCTTCTCTCGCACTTTTCTCTATCGATACCCTAATCGCCCCACAGTCCACATCTGCCTCTGACTCACTATGACCAGTACACTCAGGAGGTACTAAAAGTTACTTGTTCACTGATATTGTTTTTTTTTCGGCAGGAGAAAGGGATCAAACTCTACCATGTTGAGGTACAAAACTTCAGTGCTAAAGACATTCCATTCATCGTTCAGCGCGAACGACTGAAAGGTGTATAAACGTGGAGGAGCAGTAGGATTATTTTTATATTGGCGACGTTGAGTCCTGAGAAGTATGTTGGCATAGGAGCACGGACGGTTTCCATATTAGAAAATTATTGTAATAAAACCCACACGGTGCGATTAAACGAACGACTACTATAACTCACTGAATTTTATTCAAATAATGTGTTTCATTGTTGCGTATCCAATCCATTTTTATGCCTAGATAAATGCCAAGTGAACCCGCACTGATGTCATTTCATGCATCCTAAGTAGACACACACGCACATTGTTCTCGTTATTTATTTAGTTATTATAACTTTTACTCACATTACTGGACATTTCTACATATTATATTCCGTGTATTGGGCGTACAATAATTCTAGGAGGCCTAAATGGCTTTCCATTTTACGCAACTATTTATTATTTAGAGCCAGACAAAATTCAGACGAAAGCCAGACGAAATAGTTTCGCAAATTACGAATATAATTAATCAAATTAGACATTTCATAGACACAGACACAGGTACAGGCATAGACCTAGATATATAGGGTGTCCCACACTAATGGGCCATTAAAGGTTTAAGGTGTTCCCGATGAAATAAAAATATTAAAAAAATCATCTAAACATTTAATTTCATTCTTCAGATATCTGGTGAAATACTTACAAAATACTATCACTTCCGGTTCTACCGGAAGTAGCCATCAACTTTTGTTTTTCAACGCTCACTTGGCACATGGCACTCCGAGAAGAATATAATTATATGTTTATATTATTAGAAAAATAACTCTAAGAATACAAAAAAACTGAGAAAACATACAGAAATCATCTACATAGAAGCATGCCTAAGAAGAAATTAGCTAGAAATACAGAGAGAAATAAGAAGAATAGCTAAGGAAGATTAAGAAAAAGGAAATCGAACAATTACCCTATTAGTAAGGAAAAAAAGCGTAAGTCATAAATGGACAAATCTGGAAATGGGATGAAGAACAGGAAGATTAAGAGAATGGAATTCAGACGAAAGTGCAAAAACCTACAACAAAAAACATGGAAAGACACAATGAGAAAAGAAATGGAAATAAAAAGGGTTACATGGAGTGAAATGAAATAGCTGGCACAGGCGAGGACAAAATGGAAGGAAAAATACAAATACAGAGAGAATTAGCAGGAGCCATAATACGTAGTATGTAAATTTACAAAAATGTAAATAAGTCGAACACTTCGAAAAAGTCGAAAACGTGGTTTTGTGTAAATTATGTAGGGCTCTTCATGAAAAACTTCGTGATATTACTTGGAAATCTATACGATTTTGTGTAGAAAATTTGCATTTTTCATGAAAATTTATTGCGTTTGAATGGAAAGAGTTGCAAGTTTGCATGAAAAACTGTGAGATATACATGGAAATCAATTAATTTTTCTTCGAAAAACTTTATGATGTGGGATTGTTTGGGACATATTTATGCTTTTACATGAAAAACTAAGAAATTTGAAAATAAAAAGTTGCAATCTGCAAGGAAAATTTTGAGTTTTGCATATTAAATTATACAATTTTACATGGAAAACGTGATTTTGTGTAGAAAATTGTGAGATTTTGAGAAAACTAAGATATTTTAAAATAAAAAGTTGCAATCTAAAAGGAAAATTTAGAGAATTTACATATAAAACTATACAATTCCACATCGAAAACGTGATTTTGTGTAGAAAATTGTGAGATTTTTCGAGATATAAGGCAAGGAATTTACAATTTTGCATCCAAAAATGTTTAGAACTTTCATGAAAACTTATATGATTTGTAAGAAAATCATTGCAATTTTGCAGGGAACATATTAACAATTGCATGTAAATTTGTACGACTTTACTTCGAGAACTCTGCAATTTTGTGTAGACAATTTGGGGATTTTTCATGAAAAATGATTGCGTTTGCATGAGAAGAGTTGCAATATTGCATGAAAAACTTTGAGATCTACATAGAAATCAATTCATTTTTCTTCGAAAAACTTTATAATTCATTTTGGCTTTTTCATAAAAAAATACATTTGCAAAAATAATTGTAATCTGAAACGAAAATTTTGAGATTTTACATATAAAACTATACAATTTCACATGTAAAACGCAATTTTGTGTAGAAAATTGTGAGATATTTCGCGATGTAGGGCAAGGAATTTACAATTTTTCATCCAAAACTTATTTTTTTTTAAATAATCTATGCAGTCTTTGTTGAAAAGATCTAGTTTTACATAGAAAATGTTTAGCTTTTTCATAAAAACATATAGGATTTGTAAGAAAGAAATTGCAATTTTACATGAAATATATCAACTATTAGCATGTAAATTTGTACGACTTTACTTGGAGAACTCTGCAATTTTCTGAAGAAAATTTGGGGCATTTTCATGAAAAATGATTGCGTTTGCATGGGAAGAGTTGCAATTTTGCATGAAAAACTTTCAGATTTACATGGAAATCAATTCATTATTCTTCGAAATACTTTATAATTTTATTAAGAACATAGTTAGGCTTTTTCATGAAAAACTAAGATATTTGAAAATAAAAAGTTGCAATTTGCAAGGAAAATTTTGAGCTATTCCATATAAAACTATAAAATTTCAGATGGAAAACGTGATTTAGTGTAGAAAATTGTAAGTTATTTCGCGATAGACCAAGAAATTATAATTTTGCTTAGAACACCTTAAAATTTTATATGCAATCTATGCAATTCTTTTTGAAAAACTCGGGTTTTATGTAGAAAAAAATATATTTTTGATTAAACCTTATGAGATATGTAAGAAAAACATTGGAATTTCGCATGGAAAATATTAACTATTTTCATGTAAATTTGAACAACTTTACTTAGACTTTGGATTTTGTGTAGAAAATTTGGGGATTTTTCATGAAAAATGATTGCGTTTGCATGGGTAGAATTGCAATTATGCATGAAAAATTTTTAGATTTACATGGAAACAAATTAATTTTACTTTGAAAAATTGTATAATTGTGTTAACATATTTAGCCTTTTTCATGAAAACCTAAAAGATTTAATGTAAAACGTTACAATTTGTAGGGAAAACTTTGAGATTTAGATGGAAACATATTAATTTTACTTCGAAAAACTTTATAATTGTGTTAACATATTTAGCCTTTTTCATGAAAACCTAAAAGACTTAATGTAAAACATTACAATTTTTAGGAAAACTTTAAGATTTACATGGAAATCAATTATTTTTTTTATTAAGAACACATTTAGGCTTTTCCATGAAAAACTAGGACTAATTTGAATATAAAAAGTTGCAATCTGTACGGAAAATTTTGGGCTTTTACATATAAAACTATACAATTTCACATGAAAAACGTGATTTCGTGTAGAAAACTCTTAGACATTTCGCGATAGGGCAAGAAATTACAATTTTGCATTGAAAACTTAATTTTAAACTAAAATTTTATGTGTAATCTATGCAATTCTTTTTGAAAAACTGTAGTTCTATGTAGAAAATGTTTAATGGCAGCTTAGGGGATTTGTAAGAAAAACATTCCAATTTCGCATGGAAAATAGTAACAATTTGCATGTAAATTTGTACTACTTTACTTGGAAAACTTTGCGAATTTGTGTAGAAAATTTGGGATTTTTTTATGAAATTCATTTTTGATTTTTTCATGGGTTTACACACACAGAGTTGTTGAGATGAGAAAACTTTGTGATTTACATGGAAATCAATTAAATGTCTCCTTCTTTACTATTAACACATTCAATCTGCAGTAATTTTAAAATTTGTGTACATATTTTAGAACGTAAGTAATAAAATCCTAACATTGAGACATTGAGACATTGTGGAATTAGAATTTTATATTCTCGTTGAATTTTATTATTTTTTCTTGATTAACAAAAAAAATATTAGTGAATTTGAATGAATATAATTTTGGCCATTTTTTCATGGAAGTTTAGAATTTCCTTTTTTTATTCTCTTCATTTTTTTTGTTATTCCTACATTAGTGAAAAATGTATTGTGAGTTTGAATGGAATTTTTACGATCTTATGCAATTTTCGTACTTAATTTTCATTTCGTACTTAATTTTTAACCATTTCACCAATATATTCAACTATGTTATCGTGTTTACTCATTTTCATTACAATTCAATCCACAATAATCAAAATTGTGTAAATATTTTATAACGTATATATTAAATCTCAAATTTTCTTGACAATGAGAAATTTTCTCAATGTCAGGAATTTAATTTTCCTGAATTAAGAAAAAAGTATATATTTGTGAATTTGAATCAATGGAATTTTGACGATTGTATCATGGAAATTTAGAATTAACATTTTATATACTCATCGAATATTATTATTTTTTGTACATTAACGAATTATTACGATCTTTCGTTATTAATTATCATGGAATTTTTCACGATCTTAAGCAATGTTCTTTAAAGCAAATAAGTAAAGCAATAAGCATTGATCTTACAATTTATTCAATAATAAGAACAACTTTTTAAATGTTACACATTTTTTCGATATGTTGTACTTTTTGGATTTTTTATCAAAAGTAAAAACTATCCAAATTTCTGCACTTTGCATTTCATTTTATTACGAGGAAAAGTTATGCCATTTTACTAATATTTCATGATATTTTGGGGTATTCTGTTCAATTTTCGTCCTATTAATAATATTCTGCCTCTCTATCATTTTAAAATTATATGTGTTCTATTTTGAATGAAAACAATAATTCTGTAGTTTAATATTTATGACACTAAAAAAAAAAGAATACATCGATTGATGAAGCCACGCTAAAAATGATGGCGATGATAAAATTAAACACTACTTTATTATATCATTAGTTATGATGTTGCAATATATCAGGTGTACATTAATTTGCCGGAATATCTTTTGAAAGAAAGAGTGTTGCTTCAGTAATGTCAGCAAAAGAGATGATTTGATCATTCAATTTGCGAATAAACATCATTCTTAATTTCTTCAGAGTAACTTGCAACTGAAACAGGTCAACAGACAACAGAGCTCTGGGCAACAGAGCAACATAAATGATAATTCTGATGACAAATTTTGAAATGCTAAACAATTTATGACAAGTGATAGCAAAGAAAATATATTTTATATTTGTGTAAATATTTTAGAACGTACATAAAATTCTGACATAATTTGTGAAATTTTCATGAAAGTTTGATACCTTTCATATTTTCGTTGAAAAATTATTTGTGAATTTGAACGGAGTTGTGACGATGTGAATTTTGGAATTTTCTTGATCAAAGGCCTTGGACAATCGGTATTATTTATAAAAATAATAGCCATTGTTTCCCAAATATCTACGAGCCAATAATTTAATCCAACATTTAGAATGGATGACATAATTCTGTACATTTTACAAAATAAAATTTTGAATTTTCATAAATAAAACGTTTATTTATCTAGTGCAATTCCACATACAAAGCGACCATCTTCAGTAGACAGTAGTGCTAAGTACCTACTAAAAAAATGCAAATTATGAATATGATAATATAAGAAAACAAATAGTGTTTTATCGAAAAATGGGCAGTCAATAGCCAATCAGTGACATCAGTAACATGAAATCACGTCACATCAGGTTGTGTTTGGTAGTACCTATTTGTACTACCTTAAGTATGAAAATAACTTCTGGAAAAATATTGAAAAATCTTCATGGACTTCTCATAACTAGATGAATAGTTAATGTACCATGTTTGTGTATGAAAATGTTTATAATTTATATTAGATTAAAAGATCGCTTCTGAAGATTTCAAGCGTGGTTCGTGGAAAAAAGGAAGTCGTCTTAGAGGATGCAACAATCCAACCGATAAACATTTAAATCTCGCCGCTGTGTCGGTGGCCACTCTCCCACGTCTCCTCGCTCGTGTAATTGCATTCTTATGAATGAAGACGCAACCACCTAGATCGCCGTAATGGAAGGAAGAAAATGGCGTGCACCGTTACTTCCTGTGCGCGAATTGTCAATGAACCTCTGGCCCAAGAAGAGCGACTCGTGAATGGAAACGGACGCGTATCCACCCAAAACCGATGTCCCCCTTTTTTCGCTCTCACGGGCACTTCCTCGCTTCCTCCTCTTGCCGTGCCTCCTGAAGAACACTTCCGGCCCGCGATGGGGAGCGTTGCATGAATGAAAACCCGATATGTGCCGTACGCGAGAGGTTCTCAATGAACTCATTCCGGGTTCGCTGACACTAATTGTAGGTGCCGTGTTTGTACTCGCTTTGCTCTGTCGTTCAGTAAATATACGCGAAGAAATTAACACAACTCGCAAAAAAAAAATCCCGAACGCTTAGAGAAACGGTGATTGCTTAATCGTTTTCTTTTCACAAGTAGGTACCTAATACAGCAATTTTTGGAATTTGATCATTTCTGATTCTGCTGACTAATTAATAGAGACCGAATTTACAGCTTATGTCAAGCAAAAAATATTAGAAGCAACAGTATGTTACTTTGGATCAGCAAAAAAATAGTAAAAACGCGTTATTCGACAATGTTTTTTTGTTTTTTTTTTTTATTTGCAACTTATCTGTATGCTTGTTTAGATCTTTTTGATAAGTGATCATACTTTTGTTAAAAACTTTTTATCTATAACTAATATTAAAGGCTCCAGAGAGGAGGTTCCTTACTTTTTACTCACCCTGTAGGTATATATACTTCTTTAATTATTGATTGTCAAACTTTCTTAAATTAACCCATTGCATATTGTGACGCTTGGCTAATCTACTCAACTTGATTCAAAATTGTAAAGTTAAAAAATATATAAAGTAGATATCGCAATGTATAGCCAAATCCGTCTTCTTCAATAAGCAGCAAAGAATTTTTCGATATCGCCTCTTTAGTTCGAATGGTCACGCCCAAAACTTGATGTTTTATAAGTATGCATCTATCTGTAAAGATAGAAAAATATTTAGTACCTATTTCATTAAATTATAGCACTTATTCGTGACCCCTAACTCAAATTCTAATAATGGGATAGTTTTCTCTATACTTTGAAGTCGTGTAAAACCTAGGAATATATTAGAAAAAGTAATTATATTGTTAAACATGATGTTTTTATTGAATGTGTTTAATTCTTTACGAAATTTAAATTCAACTTGAGATATAAAAAATATCCTGCAAAATTCACTTTTGATTCTTAATAGAAATGAGAGAGTAGACATTCATTTATACGACCACATAATAACTGGCTGTCCATGTTTGCCCCTCTTGATTTTTTAAATATTGTTTTAAAAGCATACATTAGTTTACAAAAATGGGAGTCGGATATATATTTTTTTTCAAAATCGACATTACAATGTACACTTTAACTGTTTTCAGTTGTGCAAAGTGATACTTTGTACCATTGCTGTAAGAAAAATTATTCATCATTACCTCTACAGGCAATATCTTTTAACCGATGTGACAATCGTTGGTGTACTCGAGACAGCTTCCATTTCACTTATATATTTAACTAAGTTATCGTGTTCACTCATTATCAACAAATTTGAGATAAATTGACTAGTATTTTCATAATGAAGATTAAAAAATCGTGTGTAGAAAACAGATACATACACCTGGAAGTCTTGGAACGGTTTCGTGAAAAATGTTTTAGACAAAAGTTATAGGGCTTGAAAAATCTATTCAGGAGAGATATTTTCGTGATCTTGAAATTGCTAGGTGAAGGTCAACGTTAAAATTTCA
Organism: Othius punctulatus; assembly: GCA_951805005.1. Lineage (NCBI taxonomy): Eukaryota > Metazoa > Arthropoda > Insecta > Coleoptera > Staphylinidae > Othius > Othius punctulatus. Next base: position 54,910,171 of record OX638142.1, read on the forward strand.
AATAGGAACCCTGAGGTTTTTGGCCAAATTCGCCTGAACGGGTCAAGACTTAAAAAAATTCAAAAAACAAAAAAAATATATATATATACAGGGTGGTCACTTTTACGACGCCCACCATTAGTATCTATTACACGGAAATATATACAGAGTTGGTCAAATGGGATAAAAGTCTCTCAATTTTGTGCCTTTCAATTCCTGAAAGGTTCAGAGTTCCTGAAATATCGCTGAAAAACTGAAAAAGTGCACTTTCCTTTTCCTTTCATAACTTTTTTACTTTTGGAGGAAATTTTACGAAACATGGCACTCTTACATTTTTCAACGTAAGTTTTCTGATCACAGTGCCAAACATTTTCTGTGCCAACTAGATGCCCAAATTTTCATAGTCAACTTTTGATATTCTTACGATCGCAATATTGGATTTTAATATCATTCAAAAGAGCGAAAAAAACAAATTTCAACCATGTATAACACATGGGTAATCTGACATTGTTTACTACAAAACATCGATAATTTAAAAAATTGTTGCAAAAATCAAACTACTGTGGATTGTTCTAAAAATCAAGTTGCCATGGAATAACCATGTCTTAACCTCGTCTACACGAATTAGGTCAAAAACCTAAGGGTTCCCATTTTAAATTTTATAGTTGCCCTTCACCTCTCAATTTTCAGGTTATTGAAGGTCACGAAAATATCAGCACTAAATAGATTTTTTCAAGCCCTGTAACTTTTGTCTGAAACATTTTCCACGAAACCTCTTTCTTCCGAGATTTCCTGGTGTATCCATCTCTTTCCAACACCCAGAATATTAATGCTGGGCAGTAATAAACAAAGAATAAATTTGGAAAGACCTAACACTCACCATTGAAAATCAAAAGAAAAATTATATGTACCTACTGAAATATTTCAACGGGACGGTGAGAAGAAGATACAATAAATATAAATCGGTAATATGCAGACAAGAGGCTGCACCATGAAAAATGAATGGAGAAATCATATTAGAATTCTGTATGGAACACAATATGTTAGTTGCAAACTTATGAACAGAAAAATATACACAAATACACAAGAGGAACGAAGCACGAAGTAAAAATCTATAATAGACTTTGTATTAGTAGAGAAAGGAAATAGGCAATCGGTAGTAGATGTAAAGGTGAAAAGAGGAAACCAAATAGGCAGCGATTATTACCCAGTAGTGGCTACATTAAGAAATACATATGAAGAAACTATAAAAAGAAAGGTATAGGAGAACAAAAATTTAAAGCCATTAGAGCTTACAAGCTAAAAGCCTGTAAATGGCTGGAAAAGGACCGCAAAAGTATTGAAAAACGGTTCTACAGAGTGCTTGAAAAAAAAAAAAAAAGAGAACAAGACAAAAATAAATCAAGAAAACGAAAAAATAAGAAAAGAAGAATAAGGAACAATAGAGAAATGGGGAAAATACTTCGAAAAACTACTGAAAGAAGAAATTACAGTAAATAATACAATAATGAAAGAAGATCAAGTAAATGGGGAAGTGGAGGAAGAAGAAGAAGAAGAAGAAACCAAGACGGATATTAATTTAAAAGAATTGAAAGAGGCAATAAAAACACTACGTAATGGGAAATCACCAGGAGAAGTCAGAATAACAAACACCTATTATGAACAGAAAAATATACACAAATACACAAGAGAAGAACGAAGCAGGAAGGAAAAATCTATAAGACTTTGTATTAGTAGAGAAAGGAAATAGGCAATCGGTAGTAGATGTAAAGGCGAAAAGAGGAAACCAAATAGGTAGCGATTATTACTTAGTAGTGGCTAAATTAAGAAATACATTTGTAGAAACTATAAAAAAGAAAGGTATAGGAGAACAAAAATTTAAAGCCATTAAAGCTTACAAGCTAAAAGCCTGCAAACGGCTGGAAAAGGACAGCAAAAATAATCAAAAACTGTTCTACAGAGTGCTTGAAAATACAAAAAGAAATAGAACACGACAAAAATAAATCAAGAAAACGGAGGAATAATAAAAGAAGAATAATGAACAATAGAGAAATGGGGAAAATACTTCGAAAAACTACTGGAAGGAGAAATTACAGTAAATAATAAAATAATTAAAGAAGATCAAGTAAATGGGGAAGTGGATGAAGAAGAAGAAGAAACCAACACGGATATTAACATAAAAAAATTGAAAGAGGCAATAAAAATACTAAATAATGGGAAATCACCAGGATAAGTGCAGAAATTATGAAGAAAGTAGACAAAAAGAGTCTATAATTTTTACTAGAAATCATGAACAAAATGTGGACTGAAGAAAAGACACCTGATGGAGTGTGAAAAAGTGAAAGGACACCTGAGAAGGAAAAGGAAGATCTGAAAATAGGGCTTATTGTACCAATCCACCTGAAATGGGACAAGAGGGAAAATTACAAGAGCATAACCCTTCAAAGCACACTAACAAAAATATACGAAGACATTTTAAAAAGAAGGATAAGAAAGGCAATAAAAACGGAGATAAAAGAATCTCACAGTGGCCTCGAAAGGGGAGAAGTACACAAGATATAAGTACACAATAATAGAAATTACGAGTAACAGACTGAAAATAGGGGGAACGATAAACTATGCGTTCATGGATATGGAAAGACATTCGACAGAGTACCAAGGGAAACGGTATGGAAGTCACTAGAAAAAAGAAAAAGAAATAATTTTACATATTTTCAAATTGTATTTCTTCAATATTTTTTTTTGTGGATATGTAAAATATAAAATAAACATATGTTACACCCCTGAATTTAGAAAAAATCACTGTTTTTAAACATATAAAATTTGACCTCTCGTGCTATTTAAAAACAAAAAAAGTTAGCCTTGAATCTTCAAAACTATCTCAGACGATAGAATTCAAATACTTTAGGTGTACTAAGTTTCAACAATGGGTGATAAACCGTTTTCGAAATATTTAAGTTAAGTTATATAGAGCATTCATCACAACGTGCGCTGATGTAAAATTGGGCATTTGCTCGCCCTAAAACTATCGCACAAATTTTGATACTCAACTCAAGATTTTGTTAAAGCAAATCCAAATCTGATTTGGCCACGAGATGACTTCATCGTACTAATTGACAATGCCTTTGTAATCATAATAATTAAATAATTTTAAAAATAAGTAATTGTATTTATCTGAAAATCTTTGACTTATATTACAATATTTATCATAATCTGTCGTTATGTCGTTCTAATATTTTCGAAAATACTTTTCAAACTGAGGTTTAGTTTTAAAATTTTTAAATTTAAAATATTTTTTTGGCTTGGTTGGTTTTTGACTAATGCAAGATATTAAATTTCTTTAATATCTTGTATCTTATAAGTACAAGTTACTTTACTGCATAAAACAAAAGTATGAAGCTGTATTTCCCATAAAAAGTGAGCAATTTTCAATTGTTTCTATTAAAATATCTTTCGCATACAAGATTGAAACTGTACTTTCAGTTAGCCATTTTCAACCAAGAGTTGTTGGCAATATGTTTCCTTGCCTGATGAGGGTCTGAGAAGCTGTTTCTTCCTCTTCATATATGTTATGTGTACAGGTTGCTGTTAATGAATACAAAATTTAAGCCCCTGCACACATTTTTGCAGATAAAAATTTTGAGGCATATTCATAATCTGACCAATCAGAGCTAAAGTAAACTCTGTTTATGTTACATATAATATCTATGTATGGCCTGTGTATTGCCCAGAAGTAAAGATTGTTGTTTCATGTACGTCCTCAGCATATGCACAATCAGATATCTAATTTTGAAACATTTTTGCAGGTAAAATGTTTGAGTCATAATCATAATCTGGCCAATCGTAGCTAATGTAAACTATGTTTATGTTACATATAATATATATTTATGTTCTGTGTATTACCCAGAATTAAAGATTGTTAATTCATGTATGTACTCAGCATAAGCACAATCAGATATCTAATAAATCAAACCAAAAATTAAAATTCCATATCGCTCCACATTAGAAGTAATGTGGGTGCCCCGATGTTTCTCACAAATTCATCCAGACATCAAAACACGCCCGTATTAACATTTTAATACAATCCAGTCCCCATTCTGACCCCGCTCCACTGGGACCGAATTAAAACGCGATTACGCGGACGCCGCCGTCACACCCCGACGTCACCTCCTCGGGGGTCAATTAGAGGTCGAGCGGCTTCACGTGTAACAACTACCCTCTGGGGGGCGGCGGCGGTGGGCGAAGCACGTTGCCTCCGCTGGAAAAAGAGGAGCGCACCCACGCGGTCCTCCGGGGTTGGACGGCGCCGGGGCCGCGTGGGCGACCTGGGGGCGGCGGCGCCGGGGTTGGCCTAGACCCACGCTTTTCACGGTTATCCCCATGGCAACGCGCACTCCCAATGTCAGCCCCCGGGCCGCCCCCCGCGCCGCCAGCCCACGCGCCCACGCAAACTGCCGACGGGGCCTAATATTTGCGCCACGGTTATAAACAAAGGCCCCCGGGGGCGGGTGGGCTCGGAGGGCGGCGATGCGGAGGGACACGCACATCACGGGAAGTTTGCAATTACGCTAATTGGTTCCTGGAAGGAGTAGACATTTTCATTAATAGCTGGGGGTGGCGTTTCAATGGAATTTTGAAGGTCGTGGGAGGTTTCAATTGCCGATTTAATCAGATAATGCCTTTAATAAATTGTACTTCTAGTGCTTTACACGAACATAATGCATCACCAATAACAAATTAAATAGTGCTCTTTATAAAATTCCAAATTCCCAAAAGATATCGCCAACACAATGAAAACACGCACATGCAATTAGTATATTTGTAAAGAATACAAACATTGTTTCTTATTATCTAAAATACAGCTTGTCAGTTTTAACCTCAAGTATTGAAAACTCTCGTTTTCTTTTAAATTTAAAATATCTCGAATAAAGAGGCAACTATTTTTGTGATCTCCACGTTTGCAAGAAAACTTGAATTGTATTGGAACATGCCTAGATTGATGTATTCTGCTTTTTTTCTTATCTTCTATAATTCGTATTTATTTAAAAAAATTGAATTTCCTGAACTAAGAGATTTTCTTCCATGATCAAAAACTCTTGAAACTGAAATAATACGCAAACAAAAGTTTTGCTATAATGGTGTACTGTGTTATAATAAATTATGTAATAAAAAAATCACAATGTTGTGAGACTATTAAAAGGCTGCGTTTAAAAAAATATTTACTCAACCAACACAGTCAATTCCGTTTTGACTATAATAAGTTTTCTCACAAGAGATGAATTGGGCTTCTTACATGTTCTATTGCTATATATATATATATATATATATATATATATATATATATTATATAACATTTAAGATATTTTTGGTATGTTCTAGTCTTCTTGAAAATATTTTCTAAAATTTTTCATTTCTTCTGTAATTATGCCTTAAAATAATATATTTTAAACTTTCTCCAGTACATGGGAAAAGTATTGTATTCGCGAAAATTTTCGTTTTTAAAATTTCAATTGACTTTTCTGTCTCCCTAGTCTATTAGGGCATTTTTGCAAAATGCGAGTCTATTTCCAGGAAGCGAAAAATAAAATTCATGTGCGGGATTGGATTATAAGCAAAAAATGCTAAATAACTTATTTTCCGATTGGCCTTTGTTTAGGAGATATCGAGGCATGAAGTTTTTCGAACCTATTTAAATTGCTCAGAAATAAAATACTTATTTAATAAGTTTAAGGTTTTATCCATAAATTACCAGTTATGTATATATACAGGGTCCGTCATTTCACCTCACGTCTTCAATAGCTCAGTTACTAATTGAGTTAGGATTTTGATATTTTGCAGACTTTACTTGCTTTCTAGGGTGTATTTCAGGAAAATATTTTCGTTTATACAGGGTGTCCCAAAAAAGTTTGACGTCATCATGATGTATATTTTTAGATTGCATGGTATATTTTTTGTTACTTATTTGGGTGCCTCTTATAGATGCCTATATAGCCATAAAATTTGATTGAAATCGGTGCAGTGACATTAGCACAAAAAAATAAAAACTGAAATAAATCAGTTTTGCACCATTGGTTAAGAAAATTAATAAGGGATAAAAATAGTACCTCGTTAATAAAACCATATAAGGTACTCATTAAATAAGGTCTGACAGTTGCGTTAACCAAGTTTTATTGATATGCATTATACAGAGTGTCCAAAATTTAGTGTCAAACTTTTCAAACTTTAAAGCACTTTATTTTTCTTATTTTAAATTGGAACCCCAGTATATTTTTATGTAGCTCCATGCGGAATTGAAAGACAAACATTTTTTCTAATAACAACCATATCTCAATTCCTAACACTTTCAAAGATATTTGCAGAAAACTCGTTTTATCAACAATTCCAATGGCCATTTTAATTAATCAAAATCGAAGGTGGGTTTGAAAAACAATTTATTGACATTAAAGTTTAACAAAGTGACAAGAACCAATCTTAACTGTAGTAATATAAAAGTTTAAAACTTTTTTAGCTAAGGTCTTTATACCCAAGATACCAAAATTACTTTTTGTCATGGAAAATATGATTTTCATAATATGACAAATATTATGATCTATATTGACAAATATGGATATGACTTTCATATTCGCATTTCAAAATATTACACCCAACCTGTTACGAAGAGTGGCTCATTTCATACTCGTCTTCGTTTGTGCCTTCAAGAGGGCGGAAGACATATCGAACATAAGTTCAAGCAATTAATTAATGTTAGAAATGCACAGTTATGTTATGTTTTTATGAAATGTTATTACTAAAACTATTTTTTATACAAAACTTAATACTTTTACGATGTGTAATAGGTTTAGACGAAGATCTGTGAAACCTTTAATACTTTCGAGATATTAATTGTAACTACAAAACATGTTGTGTCAATAAATTATTTTTCAAAGTCACCTTCGAGTTTTATTCATTAAAATGGCTGTTGGAATAGTTGATAAATTGAGTTTTCTGCACATAACTTTTAATGTGTTAGGAATTACGATAGATTTGTAATTAGGAAAAATATTTGTTTTTTAATTCTACATAGAATGACATAAAAATATACAGGGGCTCCAATTTAAAATAAGAAAAATAAAGTGCTTTAAAGTTTAAAAAGTTTGACACTAAATTTTGGACACTCTGTAGAATGCATATCAATAAAACTTGGTTAACGAAACTGTCAGACCTTATTTTATAAGTACCTTGTATGGTTTTATTAACAAGGCATATTTTTATCTTTTATTAATTTTCTTAACCAATGGTGCAAAACTAATTTTATTCAGTTTTTATTTTTTGGTGCTAAAATCACTGAACCGATTTTAATAAAATTTTATGGGTATGTAGGCATCTATAAAGGGCACTGAAATAAGCAACAAAATATATACCATGCAATTTAAAAATATACATCATCACGACGTCACACTTTTTCGGGACACCCTGTATATTCAAAAATATTTTCTTGTAATACACCGCAGAATGTTAGTAAGGCCTGCAAAATATCAAAATCCTAACTCAATTAGTAACTGAGTTATAGAAAACGGGAGGTGAAATGACGGACCCTGTATATATTTAAGGCTTATATTTAGAAGTTACTGGTAAGTAATATTTATTTTTATTTTATTTTATGATTTATTTCTTTTGCTTGACTATTTTCACTTATTTAAGAATTGATTTTACTTTCTATCACCAATATTAATACTGCAAACCATTGAGGCTATTCAAGGATAAATTAAGAATGTTTTTAATGGAAAATACTTTTTATTCTGTGAACGAATTTTTAGACTGTTTATCGTTTTTCGGTTGAATTTGTAACGTGTACTGGTTTTCAATGTAATTTTTTTCCTTCTTGATGTGATATGTGATGAATATGTACTCGACTAAACAAATATCATGTTATATGATCGACTGTTACTAAATATCTATCTATCTATCTATATTTAAATATTTTTGTAACAATTTTGACTCTAATTTTATATTTAATCTAATTAATTTATTGTATTCTTCGTAGATATGGCTCTCATGATGGTTTTTCATAACTGAAACTAGTCAGGAGAAAGAAAGAAATCATAAAATAGGATAAAAATAAACATAACTTACCAGTAAGTACTAAATATAACAACCTTAAACTTATTTAATAGTTGTTGACAGTTACACATACTTGTCACATCATTGTTAGCGTAAAAAATAATACATAATAATAATAATGATAAAGAATATTTATTAGTAGAAAAACTACATAATATACAAAATGTAAGAAAGATACAAATTTTGTCGAGAATGCAGTTCGGCAATGAAGAATATGCTGACATTATTTTTGTGTACGGCTTTTGCAATTGCAATGATTTAGAAAGATGTCGGGAATATCAAAGAAGATTCCCGAATAGACGTCAGACATCTCGCCGTCTATTTTCCGATGCATTACTGTAATCGGCATACTGGTGGTGTAAATCCAAGATACAACTCTTCAAGAGAAGAAGAAGTAATTCATGCAGTGTTTGATGAACCAGGTATTAGTACCAGTAGAAATGCAACGTGTCTGCAAGTTTCTCAAAACTTTGTTTGAAGATCTTTAAACAGAGAAGTGATTCATCATTACCATTATCAGCGTGTACATCACTTACAACCACGAGATGAAGTACAAAAATTAGCATTTTGGATGCCTTTTCGAACAGCACAGGCAACATCCTAACTTTATTCGTTCCATTTTGTAGTCCGATGAAGCTACTTTTAGTTGTCATATGGCCTACTATTATGTTTTCGTGAAACATGAAATTATATCTTTCAATACTTTGAATCTCGATATCTCCAAAACAAAGCCCGATCAGAAAAAAAGTTACTTTGCATGTCGTCGGCTTAATGTTACAAGGTTGTATGTGAATATTTGTAAATTTGGGAATAAGGACTTTAAATATATTTGTTATTACAGAAAATGATGTATTGTGCACTGTAATTAGATTTTTTTTATATATCACAGGTTCTTAATATTCTAATTTTAACCTTCCAACAAGCTCAAAGGTCTTGCTTTGAAAACATATGGTCCTGTAAAGAAGTACACCTAAAAATCGAAAAAATGTTACATGCAACCTTATAACACCAAGCCGACGATGTTTTGCTTAAAATCCATACTCGAACACAGATTTTTAATTTTTCGTGGTATAAATCATCCTGTATAATGTGTGAAGAACAGTTAATTTTCAATGCTTTTAAATCACACTGCATCCCATCAACAAAATGTTCTATTCAGATGGGAAATCTACGAAAATCTGTAAACAATATTTAATTTATGAATTTTAAATGAATTTCACATTGGTACCTTGTTTAAACACGTATGGTTATAATAATTATTTATTTAAAATACATGGAAAATCAGTGATAAAATTCTGTTTCTAAATTTGATTTGCAAATTTTGTAAATGTAGGTATACATATGACTGAGATTAAGTAACTGTTTTTGCTTACGACAAGATGACATATCCGGCAATTGTTTTTTGTTTAACATGTGTAATAAAATCATAAAAAATTGTATTGATACTTTGGGGAATATCTACAAAAGTGTTCAATACATTCTATGAACTAATGTACAGTAAGAATTCGAGCAATTTTTACATTCCCACTTTTAATCATTTCAAAAACATAAATTCATTAAAAGCTTGCAAAAATTTGATAGATGCACGTTATGAAAATATAAAATCCCATGATTTTCAATGAATGTCACATTGGTACCAACTTTAAACACGTATGATTATAATAATTATTTATTTAAAATACATGGATAATCAGTTATACATTTTTGTTTTTAAATTTGATTTGCCAATTTTGTACATGTATGTATACATAAACTGAGATTAAGTAACTGTTTATGCTTACAGCAAGATGATATATCCGGCAATGGTTTTCTTGTTTAACGTAAGTAATAAAATCAATAAAGAATTCATGCTTTCGGGAATATCTACAAAAGTGTTCAATACATTCTATGAACTAATGTATACTAAGAATTCGAGCAATTTTCACATTCCCACTTTTAATCATTTCAAAAACATAAATTAATTAACAGCATGCAAAAATTTGGTAGATGTACTGTTATGAAAACATAAAATCCCACGAATAATTCGAGCAAAATTCATAAAAACAAAATTTTGATGTGTGGTAGATCAGTAATTAATGATAGCAGCAGAAATGGGCCGTCACTAAATATACATATAATAATAATAATTTTAGCCATAAAATAAAATGTATGTTTTAATTTTAGTTTTAAAGCCAACTACAAACTGGAGCTCTCAAATGCACTTTATTCCGGGCAGTAAAATACACAGCATAAAATATATTGTCTTTAATTTTATTATCTTTTATATTTTTAATATTAACATTAAATATTTTTGATATTTTTGAATATCACAATTATAGTTGACCTGCATTTTTGTGTTATTCTTTAACAATAATTTGGGTAGTCTCTAGATTAGCAGACTAATCGAACTCGAATAGTATGTTGTACCTAAATTTAAATTTGTTTGGGAAATTCGAAAGGTTTTGCCGTTGGACTTAAAAATGCATTAAATATTTATGAAAATACATTAGAAATTTATTGAAGGATCTTGCAAATTACATTGAGACATTTTAGAGGTTCTTTACTTTGGTACTTTAAATCAGTTTTAAATGTTGTACAAATTCATTAGAAATCTAACTTAGGCAAACTAATGAATTCCTATGTTGCAAACATAGATGCAAATTTGAATAAGTGCATTATTAAATAATTCTCAATACGAATTTGTATTCAGACTACAAAAGTGAATATCTTGAGACATTAATATGAACCATGGACTAAACCAAGAGTCCCATTAAAATAACGTGTACATTACTTGATAGCTTTATATTAATACATTAATATAATAGAATTATATTTGAATGTGATGATAATTAATGTTCATTGCACAGAATGAAAAGCACCATGGTTAAAGACATGTTTCTTGCCTTTAAGTATTTTTGTGTTATCCTTTAAGTATAATTTGGGTAGTCTCTAGATTAGCAGAAACTAATCGAACTCGAATAGTATGTTGTACCTATATTTAAATTTGTTTGGGAAATTCGAAAGGTTTTGCCATTGGAACTTGAAAATGCATTAAATATTTATTAAAATACATTAGAAATTTATGGAAAGATCTTACAAATTACATTGAGACATTTTGGAGGTTTTTACTTTGGAACTTAAAATCATTTTTAAATGTACAAATTCATTAAAAATCTAACTTAGGCAAATCTATGTAAGTGCATTATGAAATAATTCTCAATACGAATTTGTATTCAGACTACAAAAGTGAAGATTTTGAGTTATATTTCATGCCTTGATATGAACCATGGACTAAACCAAGAGTTTTATTAACAGAACGTGTACGTTAGTTGACAGCATCACATTAATACACCAATATAACAGAATGACATTCGAATGTTATTAATTAATAACATAATCAAAAAAATTAATGTCCATTGCATAGAATGAAAAGCACCATGACCTAAAAGGTCCCAACAAGTGAAAAAATGATTCCAGTACAAAAAAATATGATCTTTCCAGTGGTAATAAAATAAGTATAATTTGAGGGGACCCATTTTGGATATTTGACTTTGAAAATAGGTAAAATTTGCCATTTAAGCATTTAACACCATGTTTGTGGGCAATTATTTCCATTAGAATGCAAGCCATTTGTCTGATATTTCAGTAATGCAATGTCCTACAGTTGATTAGTAAATCAGTAAAAGAATCACTTACCAACTGTTTCCTTACATGCTACCAAAGTATGGCACAAACATCGTGCATTGTGATTTAAATGTCACTTTGAGATTAAATTGTGTAAAATTGGTTTCTGAGTGTTAGTACCATTTTTTTTCGTATCAGCAAAAGTTGATCTAAGGTGTTGAATTAAAGCTTCATAGCTAATCTAGATGTGCCGAGATGACCTCCACAGGAAAGGCTGCAGTGACTGAGATATTTGATATTTGGAGCTAAAACTTCACAGATGTTCCTTTCAAATATACATGTACATCCATATTAATTTTCAACAAAATTGGAGATGGCCGAGCGGAGAATATTTTCAAAACTGGTCGTCCACTTGACTTGAAACAGCCCTCTTGCAGAACAATTGAAATACTGTATTTTCCCGTATCGATATTCTTTCAATCTGGCCTCGATTCGAAAATGGTAGAAGAGCTGGAATATTAATCAATTCTAAAAATTAGCCAGATTTGTGGCAAAGTTCTGTTTCACATGAGATGAAACTGTGAATAAGTTTACCTTACTTTGTTATATGTCAAAACAATTAACTAAAATATGAAAATCCGTGAATTACATTTCGCATTATTTATGGAATTAAAGAAAAATAACAATTATTCTTTTTTCACAAAGACATTTATTTAACTAAATGTACATTTCAACTACCACGTAGTCATCATCAGTAGACATATGATGACATTGATCAGATGTCCACTGAAGATGACCACGTAGTGGTTGAAATGTACATTTAGTTAAATAAATGTCTTTGTGAAAAAAGGACAATTGTTACTTTTCTTTAATTGTTAATATTTCACAAGCTCCAACTGAATAGTTTATTTATAGAATGTTGATAATGATTGCAACATCGACAGAGATGTAGTTTTATTTAATTCAATAGCGAAACAAAACCATCAAAATGTATAAACATACTTTTTTTAATAGTCTCATAGATTGTGACACATTTTATACATGTTAAAGGGATAACGTATTAAAATACTATATCATAAAATATCACTGAAGGTAAACTACTCATAACCTCATCAATGACTATGTAGATTAGTGTAACAAACACTGCACTTCAAAATATTTGCTTCAATGTATGATAGTTTTCATTTTTAAAATGCTATTAGAAATCCAATCAGTAAGCTTTGAAAACTTGCTTCAATTTTTTATTGTCAAATTTTTCTTGTGTTTATTAGAGGAAAGTTTAGATTTAAAGTTTTTCTCATAGAATGTGACACTTTTTATGCATGTTAGAAGGATGAAGTATTAAAATACTATATAATTAAAATCACTTAAGGTAAATTATTGATAACCTCATCAGAATGTGACAAGTCTTATACATGTTACAGGGATAAAGTATTAAAATACTATATCATAAAATATCACTTAAGGTAAACTATTGATAACCACTTCTAAATATTTGCTCCAATGTGTGATAGTTTTTATTTCTAAAATGATATTAGAAATCCAATCAGTAGAAGCTATGAAAACTTGCTTCAATTTTTTATTGTTAAATGTTTCTTTTGTTTATTGGAGGAAAGTTTAGATTTAAATTTAAAAAAAAAACTGCAGTAAATCTGTAAAACGGTTTTTTAATATTTTGATTTATATAATATGCGATTCAATTTGAGAAAAAAGGTTTTGTTAGTCCATCTACTGAGGTATTTAGAAGAGCCCTTGATAAAGTTCGAGTGATGGTGATGGTTTTTAACCTACGATACAACTGAAGAAGATAAAGAAGAAATGCGACTAAATGTTGATTTTGTTATCATTGATTCATTCTCTTTACTCTTTTACCGGGATTTGGTTATCAATTTATTGAAATAATTCAGTATTATTCGACAAAATGTTCATCACTTTATCGACTGATTTATGATTGATAATGATAATTTGCCAAATTTTTTTTTCTTCTAAATTTACAAGCAGAATGTTGACATATATTTCTAGGTTTTGTTTATAAATAAAACTTTCGTGAAAAACCGACAATACATGTTAACGGAACAAACGTATACCCCACAACGACGATAAAATACTTAGGAATGACGATTGACAATAAGCACAAATTCGACAAACACTTACGGAACACAAAGACGGAAATACAAAAACGAGCAAAACATTTTAGATGCCTAACATACGGAGGAAGAGGGATATCCATTAGTACAGCAACAAAAATTTACAAATCCATCTGCAGGCCCATGATTGACTACGGCCAGATCATACTAAAAAATGTAAGAAACACCTGCAAACGAATTACGGACGTAACTGAACGGAAGACATTAAGACTTCTCACTAAATTAAGACATAAGGACAATCATCTTCATAACATATCAAACATAAATTTATACAAGATCACCAAAATCATACCCATCCAACAAAGACTAGACAAACTACGAAATAAATTTCAACAAAAACAGGACAATAGGACAATACTCGACGAATTGTGTATTAAAAGACAAAACAAACGCACTACAAAATTACATCCGACAAAAACGCTTCATGAAACATATTACACTTCATAACACTCTCTTCACACTATCAAAATAATCACTCATGAATCACTAGGTAATGTTATATAATATAATATGTAATGTAATGTACAATGTAACGTACGTATAATGTAATAGGCAAGGCGGAAAGACCCTATGGGGTCGATAGCCTAATAAAGATTGTTTATATATATATATATATGACTAAATTTTCATTAATTGGGTGTCCAGAATTATTAATATAAAATTTTCAAGAATTTGCATGGATTTTGAATAGTTGGCCATATAATGATAATACCGAGTGATCATTTAAATTTCCATGGAACATGGACATTTTGGCAGCCACTAAGCAGCCTTATTTCTTATTAGATGCGAACATTTCCATGGATAATTAGAGCTGAAATTTAATTAATCACCGGGTATTATCATTATATGGCCAACTATTGAAAATCCATGCAAATTCTTGAAAAGTTTATATTAATAATTCTGGATACCCCATTAATGAAATTTTAGTCATATTTTCACGAAAGTTTTATTTATCAACAAAACCTGGAAATGTATGTCAACAGTCTGCTCGTAAATTTAGAAAATAAAATAATTTGACAAATTTTCGATTTTATTAAATTTATATGTGCACGAAGAAATCTTGCAGGGCCAAGAAAAAAATTGGGGGTGTGGGGTGGGCATATACTGGTGGACAGCGTGTTTGCAATAACAGTGTAAAAAGTTTGATATACATTTAGCAATAAAATTCATTATAATTGTTGTATATACTTAAAATAACAACATATGTATTTGATTTCTGCTTATGAGAAAAAAATAGCAACATTTTATTATGTCTCCAACTAGAATATTATTGCAAATCTTAACATTGCAATTCTCCATGAGACACATTTTTTCTTACAAAATTTGTATACGAGATAACATATTTTTCGAGAAAACGTAGTGATAAGAGGTAAACATACAACCGACTGAAAATGGCATACAGTAGTGGAACATAACGAAGATTTTCCTTCATGATTATATTAAAGTGCTTAAACATACAACAGCTGCATAGACCAACCTAAATGGCTTATAGTGATCGGACATATCGAAATTATTCCTGTGTGACTACATTAAAGTGTTTACTCATCTTTCCAGTTATTACCAACAAATTGATAGTTTTCAAGTATGGTTATGAACAAGTTCAAACTTTATGTTTCTTATGAGGTAGATGAATATATCATATTTTTACATTTCGCAAAATATATTACAGTTTATATGGAATATATATCTTATAATTTCTTGTAAATAACTTTTCTGGTTAATGATAAAAAAGATATAATTTACCAGGTTTTTACTAACTAGTTACAATCAGTTTTCTTATTTTCTTGAAATGTAACAAGTCAAAGTCTAAAAACCCAAATAATTGTCTAGCGTTACAAATGAATCTCATCGAATCTAAGATCCAAACCAAGGTCGAGCAACGTTCGCACCATTCCAGCCGACTCACTCGCGTTTCTTTCGCACGAGATCCAGTTCGCAAGAGTTCCCGATGAATAGGAATTAATGTTGCATAACCGGAAGTAGGATCATTCATGCCGCGGGCGGGCGGAAGTGGGGCGGCGGGGGGATCGGTCGGTCCATTGATCGGAATCCGACGCGTGCGTGTTTCTGCGATAGCAGACTTCGCCATTCACCCAAACATTCGCGTATCCACGAATTTAGGCCAATGTCGATCCGCTTAGAACGTTCACCACTGTTGGCGATAGAGTCATCACACCACGAGACGGTCACCTTCTTCTGCCCTCTGCCTTCTGCGGAGTCTCCGACGTTTAGATTGGAAGATTGCAGTTCGCATTATATTATTAACAGTCAAGGATATCGGACGCAGATCAATGGAAATTACGTCGACTGTTACAATAGTACAGCTCTAATCATGCTACACAATTGAGAAGATTGAATTACAAAACGATTCTCGACCAAGAAATAGTAGGCGTAGATGAATTTGTTAGAGATATTAACCCCAACTGGCTATGAACTAACGTGTTAAAAAACGACAAAAACTACATTAACTAAACATCCAAATTACATTAAAATCTTTTCGGAAAAAAAAACAAGAATAGTTATGCTTAAGGTTTTAAAAGCCTGAATGTTGTAGGGTGTAGGGAGTTTAGACCACGAATTGTAATCTATAGCCATGAGTCAGATTCTCGCCCAGAATAAGGCAAACAATCCCTACAAATATCACATTTTAATAGCACATTTGTAGAAATACAAACTCGTCGCCTTAAATAAAATATGAAGTCCCAAATAAATAGAGATATTTGGGATAGTTTCAGAGATAAGCTGCAGCAGAACACATTGTTGTTGATTAGGAGTAAGAAGTATTATCAGGTGTTAGACATCTTTAGGAAATCCGAGAAAACAAGAACGATGAAAAAATAGCAGAAAAAATAAACTAAAAAATATGCTATACAGTCTGTTTGATTTATTGTGACACAGCAAATATTTCAGTTATTAGTACAGATTAGTGTCACAATAAATCAAATATACTGTATAAAAAAAACAAACACCACCCAACTTCAAGAGGGAACTATCTGATTATACAGGGTGTTAGGAAAGTCGACCGAAGAATTTCTAGGGATAAATCAGGGAGCAAAATAAAGTCGAATAGTCGTTTGCCATTTTGTGTTTATATGGAAAAAAAATGTTGGTCAAACGTTTCACCTTTTCATGTTTCATCTTTCAAACGTTTAATTCGACCCCTTTAACAAAGTTAAAAAGGTCACATTTAAAAGTAATGCAAGTGACACGCGAGATTAAAAAAAAAATATGCATCACCGAAATTTATTTAGCAGTTCCAAGATATGATTCCGTTTTAAAATTGGTACCGATTTTAAAACGGATTTAGGGAGAAACTATGCATCTGGGCCAAAAGTAGCAAAGGAATATTCGACTTAGTTGTGCACCCTGATTCACCCTTGAAAATGTTTCGATCGACTTCCCTAACACTCTGTATATACAGTTGAAATGCGACAAATATATGGTGATACCGTCGGTGCAAAATACAATAAAAAAATCAGATTTGCTCGTGGAACAATAAACATTGATGAAAAAAGGATACCAAAAATACGAAGAAAAAAAAACCTCACAGTTGTATCCCTAACCCATAACTAAAATAGCAGATGGATTTTGTGATAACTTAAAATAGCATTCTTAAAAATTCGAATAACCATTTGGAACACCAACCTTCGCTAGGAGAAGGCGTATTACGAAGAAGAAAGTATGAAAAAGTACCAGGTTATGATCTAATAACGGGCAAATATTTAAAGAGATACCTAGAATAGTCCAGTAAATTTGTCGAAACAAAAGGGTTGCTGTGCAAAAGGTCGGGTAGTTTTGATTTTTTTTATATATTATTAGTATAGGACTTGGAAAACATCATTTTTGACTGATTCTTTATTTTTTCCGAATATCTCCTAAACGGTTAGTTTTGCTGAAAAAATATTATTTCCAAATATAAACTACGGTAAATTTGCTACAGTTTGAGTTAAAACTAACTCTCTAGAGCAAATAGTCAATGAGATAAGGTGTTAAAAAACTTTTTTTTTTCAAAAAGTAGCAAAAATTGTGATTTTCTGTCGGTTTTTGTTGAATATCTCCTAAACTAAGATGTTGAGAGGAAAAAGTCGTATAGATCAACGAAAGGTCAATACATTTGCTATGTATAAACCAAACACAACAGTTCAGAAATATGTCTAAATAGTTTAAATAAATTATCTACTCAAACACTATTTTAGTTAATTTAATTTAAATTATATTTAACGTTCATTATCATTACAAATTTAAATGATCAATAATGAGAATTTATAAACAAAAATTATCAAACCGCACTAGCTGGACAAATATTCGGACATAAAGTGCGATATAAATCAATTTCTCACAGTTTTCAACTGCGGAGCTTTTCAAACCATGTCTGCTGCTCCATGTCCTTTTCATCTATTGAAGAACTAAATTTTCAATCTCTTAGAACATAAATTCATTTGTGGACGATAGAGCATCGTTTTCATCGTCAATGATGCCAAGTCCACTAATGTCTGGCACGTTTTCACAGGCTTCTCCCAGTGAGAGTACTGGGGGTTATTTTAATATACAGGGCGAGTAAAATGTATGGGACCTCCTCTCTGGAGTACCATAATTAAGGAGAAACACTTTTAATACAGTTTAATTTACAACCTTATTTGAGAACCACCAATTGACATTAGTTAATCGTTTTTTTTGACCTGTATCATATGTTTTTCAAGGCAGTCTTTGATTTTCACATTTTTCATTAAACTCAATTTTCTTAGAAATTTTTGTTATGTAAAAAATGCCATCAAATTTATTAAACAAAAATTTAGGTTGCCTTAAAAAAACTATCGATGACGCCAAAACGTGATGTGTCAATGACAGTTTCGAAAAAAAAAACTTTTTCTCCTTTGAGAAATTATGCTTCGCTCCTACGTTTTCAAGTCTGAGTTGGAATACGAACTCAGAAAAAATCCTCAGGCACCATTTTTGAGAAAAATAGGTTTAACTTCAAGAACAAAAATTTTGAAAATCTTATGTTTATTTATTTAATTGAATTTTTAAATGAAATATACATATTTTATAAATACTTATTTATACTTTTTTGTAATTGTTTTTTGAGCTTAACTTTGAACAAAATATAAATGTATGGTCACTGTGCAGTTCTTTTCCTTTTATAAATTAGATTTATTTCCAAAACAATTATTTACATTCATGGATGGGTCATTGTATAATAAAATAGTACCTCATAATATAAAGAAGTTATCCTACCCTATATCCTTCTTCAGGAGTCTAGGGGAACTAATCCCTTTACCTCTGGTGCAAAAATAGTCACGCTCACATGGTATTTCTTGTTGGAATACATTGTAATACCTTTGAATTCGTCCAGCAATTTTATTTTTTTAATTAAGTTTTCCCCCTAAACAAAAATGCTTAGAAACACAAAAACTCAAACTTTAGAAAAGAAAAAAAACTGTGCATGATAGAACCTTTCTGAATTCGGATTAATATTCGGCACACACACAAAATAAAATAAAAAGGCATTTTTGTTTACGGGATGATTTTTGTGCAGAACATTGTAATTAGCTATCAAACTTTTGTTAAAAACTTTTTTTCTGATAATAATAATAAAGGCTCCAGAGAGGAGGTTCCTTACGTTTTACTCGATCTGTATAATAATGATTATAGCTATTATATAGCTATATGTTTCAGCTGTCATAATTCCATACTTCAGCTTCAAGCTGAAGACATGTTGTTTTTTATAATATGTAATGCTAGTTTTCCGTAGAAAAAAACGTTAACCTTATGAAATGTTAATTGAACAGCAACGAGGAGCACGTATAAGCAGCGAGGAGCTGTCAGAAAAACATTCGATCTTTTTGCACCGTTGTCACTTTTAAGTGCAAAATACATAATGTACAAATAATTCATTTAAAATATAACACAAAACACATATAACAATAACGTATAACATCATCCCACACGAGGAAGAGCTTCAGTAGTGAAATGTTTCTTTGAAAAGAAACCAATGGAAGCTGACAAATTTGATGAGATGTAAAAGCAGCGAGAAGCTTTCAGGAAAACTTTCAGGATCTTTTTACTACCTTTGCCACTTTTGAGTGCAAAATATATAATATAAATAATCCGTTTAAAAAATAACACAAAACTCATATAACAATAACGTATAACTCCAATGTATAACACAAAAAAGTTTTAACACCGATATAAATTGTCATTAAGGAATTGCGATGATACGATGTACCAGTGTATGGAACACTTAGTCAACTTGGTTTTCAAGAACAACGAAGGCAGGGAATTGATTTCGACTGGTTTTTAACATCAGTTAATAGCAAATATTACCAATATTATCAATTATCAATTACTTGTAATATATGTAAAAATGGAGTATTTTTTCCGTTAAATACATAAATAAATATTGAAAAATATTGCCAATACTAATCAAAAATTATTTTCTCTAATTTTGAACCATATACCGAATATAATGCTTTTTCTATAATACTGAAAAAAATATCTAAATGCGGCTGCTGTAAAAATAATTCTGAAAATAAAGTATCCGACAATAAAAAAAGTATGATCGGGTTCATTCAGGATCCGGAACACAAAAAATCAACAGAAAATTACGTAATTTTGAAGATTCCAGAAAACCAAAGCCAGTATGACCAATGAAGTAAGATTAGCGCTAATCAGAAAGGAGGACAAATGCTGTACTGTTTTTCCGTCGACAAGTACCATTTTTTAATTTTGTGGCAAAAATATGTGTTACCTTTGTTGTATTAAAATATTGTTCTTTATAATATGTAATGCTAGTTTTCCGTAGAAAAAAACGTTCAGATTACTAATAAATTCGTTTTCAAGAAGGTAGTTGATTCAGCTTGATCTTGAGAAACAAAAATTTTTGATTTGGCCTTACTATTCCACAACTGTAGTCAAAACGAACTACAATGCTAATGACTTACTAGCAAACTAATGCTAGGTTTCCGTAGAAAAAAAACGTTCAGATTCCGAATAAATTCGTTTTCAAGAAGCTAGTTGGTTCTGTTTGAACTGGAGAAACTAAAATTTTTGATTTGGCTTTACTCTTCCACAACTGTAGTCAAAACGAACTACAATGCTAATGAGTTACTAGCAAACTAATGCTAGTTTTCCGTAGAAAAAAACGTTCAGATTTAGAATAAATTCGTTTTCAAGAAAGTAGTTGGTTCTGTTTGAACTTGATAAACTAAAATTTTTGATTTGGCTTTATTCTTCCACAACTGTAGTCAAAACAAACTACAAATGAAAATACGTTCTTGAAAATATCTCACTCCATGTATTTTTGTTGAATAAAGAACTTAGGTTCGAGAGGTTGGCTAACGAAAAAATTGCCTTCTGCCCGAAGAAGATAATGTGAGCAATTTGGTATATTCTCTTATTAGTCGGTATTCATTTACTCCTCGATACGGGCTTCTTCTAAAACATCGTTGAATACAGCGACTTTACCGTATAAGCACCATTAGCCGTATAAGCACGACTTTACAGCTTTATCCACCATGCGAAAATCTAAGCCCAATGGTTCTCCAATGAAATCACTTGACTTACCAATTTTGAAATTGTTCCATGTTGATCTGCAAAAGCTTAACAAAAAAATCAAAAGATTTGACAACTGATTATTAGATCTAAGTTTGAAGGACGTTGAGAATTAAGTTCCAAATGAAGTAATAACGTTAAATTACTGTTTTACTCAATGATTGGAAAGGAATCTGGAGTGGAAATAAAACGCAGTGATCAAATATATACCAATCAATTTACATCATTTCACAGGAGCGAGAAAACGACAGTTATAACATACAGTACAGATAAAATTAATGAAAAAAAAACTTCCTAATACCGTAATTGCATCGAAATCCATATCAATCATAATAAGTAATACATAACTTTCTGCGGTGCATCAAGTAGGCGCACATAAGAACCCTGGCATTCCAAAAAAATGCTTACCTCACGTCGGAAAATCAATTGCACGAAATCTGCGTTAAAAATTAAGTATAATGAAGTACACAGTACAATAAAAAGTAAACGGAGCGGCGCAGTACACTAGGTGAACGATCGTACTATACAATAAAGTAAAGAATTAATAAAATGGGCGGTGGTCGTCTGAAAGTTGAGATGATCGATTTTAAAAATACTCAGTACACGTTGCTACAGTATTTGGAAGGTCTTCTTCAGTTCGACCATCAGCTGCCAGTCCGTTTTCTCCAGGTCTTCCCTGAAGTAGTCCTTGCAGGCATCAATTGACTGCCGCGAAATCTGGAATGAAACAAACAAAAATAATAATCAGTCAAAAGTATGCAGATACCAAAATTTGTTACTACATGACGTTATGATGCCAACGCAACGCTTTCTACAAATCGTCAAAATTCTATACGATCACTTGAAGCTTCTTTGAGAGAGTAATTAGCCACATCAGTAGAAATAACTGAAAACAATGTTGTTCTATGTTCAATGTTCAATGAATCAACAGAATTAGTCAATATTACCATAGAAGGTAGAATACATTCTTTACCAAGAATTGCACCAGGGATCTCTTGGCTATTAAATTGGGCCATGGATGCTTCTTCTTTAGGTAAAAATAACCATTAATGGATATAATGAATATGATAAATATACATTCAGAGAGTTTTTTTATCCTGCAGCATAGGGTTAATCATATTTATAGTTATACACTGCTACATATAGAAAACACACTAGAGAATGAATGTTACTTGTATATTGCATTTAAAAAAAAGACGCTTTGATACATTGCTGTCATTGTGACAGAAATATGTAACTATTGAAATGATTAACAATATGTTGTACGATAAAAAAACTCCCTATATAATATAAATATAGTGGATAATCGAACCTGGGGGCTCCATTAATTTTGATGAACTGTAACCAATTCTACAAATCCTCAAAATCCCATTCAGTTGTCCCTTGGATAATGCCAAATTAAATAATTCAAGTATTTATATCGAGCCCCATTCACAGTTCCCTATCCAATCTCTCGCCCGAAAGCTTTCCCCATTGAAGCAGCCTTACTGAAAACTGGTGCACGGTGCAGAATGAACTCCTGCGGTATTGATTTGAACTCAAACTAGTCCACGACCCGATAGTGGCACGGGCAGGATGAAATAATCCTGCTGACGCACATGCCTGAAATTGGGGCACAGTGCGCTTTCAGCGTTTCAGCAAACTTCACTGAAGTTCCAGTTACTAAGCGGATAATAAAAGTACAGAAAATTTCGATGACGTGGAATGGAATAGTTGGTATTTGTAAGAAATACGTCGAAATAAATAAGTTAATATGAGTAATAATTAGGGTAAAAAGCTAAATGACAATTGATGTGTGACATAATTATAAATTTATTCTTGTGCTAAAATAATTACTCATAATTGAATATAAAATTGTTTTATCAAATATTTAGTAAATTGTGACAAAAAGTAGCAAACGACAAAAAAATGAATATCTGTAAATTTACTCTTGGGTAAGAAAAAACAAAGACAATTGATTTATATAATGTTTACAAATTTCACACTCTGTTGAAGTTTCACGGAATTTATAGATCACTCTACAATCGTTTCGGCAGTTGAGCCTTTTTCAAGAGTACAAGTTATACTTGTATTGTAGAGTGATCTATAAATTCCGTGAAACTTCAAGCAAGTGTTTTATTTACCTTTAAGTAACATGTTTCACCAAGTGGTAACCACAAATACATTTAATTTAATTTAGAAATTTCATTTGGTGCAAAAAAAAATTGATGATTTCGACTGGACATTTTTGACATTGCCATTTTGAAATAAGTATGTCAATTTTTAATAGTATGTCAAATTTGGACTCTGTAGTTAAATATGTTTCTAAAAGATAATCGCAAAATTTGCATAACCTATCATCTAATGGCTTAATTTCGTATGGTTCTAAAAAAAATCGTCTACATCGTCTGGTTTTAAAAACAAAAGCTCAAAACCATAATAAGCCATTTACCAATTTCAGAATGTTTGTCTTTGTATACTTGTGTTAATCCTAATTTTTTAACAATAAGGTACCAAGCTTGCGTTAAATGAAATCTACAGCCAGTTATTTTAATATCTGTGTGAATAGATACCTCGAAGTCAACTACAATTTCTTAAGGTAAAAAATCCATATTTAAACTACTACAATAATTTTTAATATTGGACATGCATAATTCATACGTGTTTGCAGATTTATTGTTTAGAATACAGAAGACTAATTGAATATAATGATTATTTAAAAATCCCTGTGTTGTAAATAATTGCTTAAAAAAGTTACAGTTAGAAAAAGTAATATCCATATAAATAATGCAAGAGTCGCACAAAACTTAAAAATTACTGTAGTATGTAAAGATTATTAGATTTTCTACAGAATCATTAATAAATAAAAATTCCTCATTTCTGTTGGTTTTCGTCTTCAGTTGATCTAAAGCGTCATGAACTTCCCAAGTTGACTTTGGAAAAACAGCCACAAATATTCGGCGTGCATGATATATATTATCTCCAATACATTTTATGTCGTTTGTTGTTAGTTTGGTTGTTGTACTACTGTTCTAGATCAGCTACTTCCTGATGATCTTGAATACTTTTCTCCGATGTCACTTTCTGCTTTCGGCTTTCGAATAACTCAGCATTTGTCGTTGCAAAACATAATCTTCTTCCGGATCGTGGCTGTGATTCTCATTTAGACTCGTTGTGACTCTGCTGTTTGGTTCGCCAAATGTATGTAAATATGCTTTACATTTTACTTTAATACACCTCAATTTGGTTTCTTCTGAATGTAACTTTCTATTGTGTTATTTAAATTTATAGCCATTAAAAACTAACAAAGTTTTTCCCCTCATTTCGGTTAATTTATGAGAAACACATGTCAAGGACATTTTAAATACCAACAATTTCCACAAATCCTAACTGTATGCAACAACAGGAAGCATCAAAATGCACATGTAATAAATAATATTAATTATTTTTAAAATTTACTACTAGAGAACATGAATAAACTTGGAAAGTCTAGTCTTCAAACTGTGACCAATGCCAATTAAGATGTCACATTTCACATAAAACCGAAGTCCCTCCTCTGACCTGTAGGACTGGACAACAGAAATTCTTAGTGAGCTTAAAGTCCCGGAGTAATGAGGTTGCTTATTCCAAAGTACTTCATTTCTAAGGGATGTACCCTGAGTAATGAGGTTCCTTATTCCAAAGCATTTCATTTCTAACGGATGAAAGACATACATGTATGGGTTAAAACAGCTCCCGCGGTTTTGAAATGCATTCTCATTGGTCTGTGGTGGTGTACACCATATTATATTATGGCAGCATGCTTTGGGCAGTTGCCATAGTAAAATGATATACATTTTCTGTTCATCAAATCAATATCAATTTAATATGGCAACTGCCCAAAGCATGCTGCCATAATATAATATGGTGTACACCACCACAGGTGCAATTCTACCAGTGGACGGATTTAGGTGTTATATGAAATGTGACATCTTATCTGGCATGGACTATAGCACTGTACGTACTCAACCACCTCAAACGATTTGTTTTATTTCTATGGCCTCGGGTACGACATGAGCGGTGACCGGCTGCGGCGAGCAGCAGAGCGACAAAACAACGTTTTATTCACCATTTAGTATGGAGCGTGCTGGAGAAACTTGACGCTTGACGCGAGCGGCAGAGCGACCAAACAAACGTTTTGTTCACCATTTGTATGGAAAGTGCTGGGAAGCTTGACGCTTGGTGCTTACCGCTGCTCCTAGATATTGCCTCACACCGCTCACCGCTCGTATCTGAGGCCTTAGTCTACTATCCAAAAAAAGAGGCAAAATTATGCCACCTGTGGAAGAAAAAGTCTCTAAACCGGCATCATGGTTTCAGATTCACAATATCGCTATTGCTTCCCGCATTGAAATATCAAAACAAATACCAATAAAAGGGCGAAATTGGTGAACTGGTTTTACAAAATTAGCAATTGGTCGCTGGTGTGACCAAATTGGACAAATGTACCCAACATTCAGTAACCATCGAATTCACGACAAACTTGATGTTCTGACTTTCGATTGATATTTGAAGTCTGAAAAGTCATGAAGTCATTTGAAGTTGAATTTAACCTCAATGTCATTTTAAACTAAACTTGCACCAAATGATTTTCGTACAGTGTTGATTAATAAACAGTATACTTATTAATTTTCATTTGTGGCAATAATACTAAATGACATTTGTTTTATAAAATATTTATCAATTTAATCTCACGACAAAAACTATTTCTGTTATAACAAAACTACTTACTACATACTAAAAAACTTAATAACTTAATACTTAATAACACGCTGACTACCTGCCTAAATAGCTTGTAGAATATCTTTCTGATTGATCAAGTATGGCTTTATTATGTTAATTCCAGTTTCGAAATTAATCCCATTGGAACGGGATTTGGTTCATAAATTTGCAAACTAGTTCATGACCCCATTCTGACGCAGGAGGGACGCAATAACGCTGCTGACGCAAGTGGTGCTCGGAATTAGGGCACGGTGAGCTTTCAGCCTGCTGCAAACTTCCATGAAATTTCACTTCCAGTAACGTTCTATTAAGTCAACGTCGCCTCGATTAAATACAAATTAGTTACGGTTTGATCGAGCTTTGATTGCTTTGCTCAACTACCTACGAATGCAGCTTAAAATTTGCCAACTTTAAAGCACCTAACCTACATTGATGATGATGATAATAGTAATTTATTGGTGTTGGTATAGCACAAGTATTGCGCATATCAAAATAAACTTACAGATAAATTTAAACTTACTACGAGATGTATAATTAAAAGAACAAATAGTCAAAAATAGGAAATTTAGTAATTTAAAAACCGAGGATTCATTATTAACTATGAATTAATTTATTTTAAAATAAGAGAACTTTCACAACAAAGAAAAAAGTTTTAATAAACATGGGTAGTAGTTAAGCAACACCCATTCTACTTCACTTCTCGCAAAAACATTGCGAAAAATTGGCGCTTTTAATTCGCGAATTTAATCAATCACCGCGAGCAGTAACAATGGGTTGATTGCAGGATTGCAGGATAACAAAGGTATAATTACAACAATTGCAGGTGCATTGCTTCAATTACAGGCTACTTGGCGATCTGCGATTTTAATCCTTTAACATAAGGGCTCTCGTCATTTAACCGAATCTCTATGTTTTATGGTTTTCGACATCCAAATGCTGAAAATAAAAAAAACTCACCCTGTATATCGTGGGTTTTCAAGCAGTAGCCACAAAACAAAAACCATGTCTGAGTAAAACTCATCATGTTTGCAGTTCTTAACTGGAAGACAGCACTAAGTTACAGCTTTTACAATTAAAGAGTTATAGCTAGCATGTTAGAATTGGCACTTATTTAAATGGTTTTGGACTTTGTCCAAAAGTCCAGAAGTCCATTCGGTCAGTTTAACAAATTCAATCTGATTTATTCAAGACGTGTTTATCGACTTTGGTTGAAAGGTCACAATGTTATTGTGGCGAAACGTGTGGCAAAGCTTCGCAATAACTGCAGTTTCAAACTTACAGTTTATAGACCTGAACAATGATCACAAAATAAATTGAAAAGCTTTTGACTATACAGAGCGTTCAAGAATAATGGTGTCATCTTTTAAGCAGGATGCTAATAGATGACACTGTTCAAGACGCAAATCAAATATGTTTTGCAACGCTAGAATGCTTCCTAGGATACAATAATTTAACAAAAAAAAATCAAATGTTATTATTTCGTTGGTAAGTTGGACTAGTTGGAAAAGTTGACACCACTTTCTTGAACGCTCTGTATACGGCTGATTAAATTATTATGATAGAAAACAATACAATTGGCCATAAAAGTCAAGTCCCCTAGCAAAACCAACTAGCCAATAAATAGCTGTTTAACTTGGCATTTCTAATTTTGGTATTCCTAGCAAAACATACTAGCCAATAACACAGGCCGACATGATTTTTTGTGTTTTGAATTTGATAAGTGTCCTTAGCTAATACGGGTACGTTGATTCTGAATGTGAATTTGTTTTGAGCCCATCACGTCAAGATTTTTTACAAAATTAAAAAAAAAACTTGTGAGATATTTTCAAGGAAATATTTTCAGGAATAGCAAAATTAGAAATGCCATGTTTAACAGCAATTTATTGTCTAGTAGGTTTTGCTAGGGGACTTGACTTTTATGGCCAATTGTATTGTCTCTTCTAGAGCAGAGAAGTACCTTTATGATATTTCCTAAATTGCATTAAGAATTTTTTTTTTAAATAATTGATACATCGATAGAAAATATTTTAGTATAATATTATGTTTATTTCATTTCAATGACAACACTGTTTCATTTTCGCATTTGTCAAGGTCAACTCGATGGCATCGGCAGTTGTTTACGAAATAGTTAGTTAGCGTCAGTTGTTTGTAGCATAGAGTTGTGTTTTGTTTTCTGAGTCTTTAGTGCGTCATAATGTCATCAAGAAAGTGCAAAAACAATCCTGATATATTTTGTTACGTGTGTGGTGATTTAACGATAGCAAAGCATTAACGAAACAACAGAATTTATCAAGAAAGCTTATCACGCTTACTTCGGTGTAAAGCTTGGTGATCAGGACAAACCTTGGGCTCCACACAAAGTGTGCTTTCAGTGTGTCGAGCTACTGAGAAAATGGACAAAAGGTACACGTAGCTCTTTACGCTTTGGCATTCCTATGGTATGGGGGGAAACAAAAAAACCATGGAGACGATGGTTAATTTTGCTCCTGCGATGTCAAGGGTTTCAATTCGAAAAATAAACATACTATTCAGTATCCTGATTTATCGTCTGCTAAACGACCTGTACCTCATGGACCAGGAATTCCCATTCCTTCACCTTTTGTTCACACCGCCCAATAGCAATCATCAGATGAAAGTTCAAACGAA
The DNA here is from genome assembly GCA_951805005.1 of Othius punctulatus. NCBI lineage: Eukaryota > Metazoa > Arthropoda > Insecta > Coleoptera > Staphylinidae > Othius > Othius punctulatus. The sequence continues at coordinate 54,938,937 of OX638142.1, forward strand.
GAAACCGATGAAGACGAATTCAATCCTGGTATAGACCAAACTCATCAGTTTATCTAAGCTGAACTAAATGACTTAGTGAGAGACTTGGGCCTATCGAAGGATGCTGCACAAATCTTAGGATCACGACTGAAAGACAAAAATCTGTTGGCTCCAGGAACCACATTTTCGTGGTATAGGCATCGTGAAAAAGAGTTCGCGGAATATTTGTCTCAAGAGGATTCACTGGTGTACTGTAATAATATTCCTGAAGTAGTCATGAAATTGGGAGCTGACAGTTACGATTCCACATCATGGAGATTATTTATTGATTTTTCTAAGAGAAGTCTGAAGGGTGTCTTGTTGCACAATGGCAATACTTATGCCTCTGTGTCTGTTGCTCATTCCGTGCATCTCAAAGAAACGTATCAGAATCTTGAGCTATTGCTAAATACAATAAAGAAAAGCGAATATTGTTGGCAACTCTATGGAGACCTCAAAATAATATCCATGCTTTTGGGTCAGCAATCTGGATTCACAAAGTATCCATGTTTTTTATGCGAGTGGGACAGTCGAGCACAAAATTTACATTACGTTAAGAAAGAATGGCCACTCAGAGAAAGACTTGTACCTGGACAAAAAATGTGCTGCGTGATGCATTAGTTGGCCCAACATTAGTTCTTTTGCCTGCCCTTCACATAAAGTTAGGATTGATGAAGCAGTTTGTCAAAGCTTTAAATAAACAAGGTGACTGCTTTAAATACCTGTGCGACAAATTTCCTGCACTTTCTGAAGCAAAACTTAAAGAAGGAATTTTTGTAGGCCCTGAAATTCGAACCTTAAAATCGGGCAGATCGTTCCAGACTACAATGACCCAGGATGAATCTGAAGCATGGAGTTCTTTCGTAGAAGTCATAGACGGTTTCCTTGGCAACAACAAGTCTCCAAACTACAAAGAAATTGTAGCCAACATGGTCGAAAATTATAAAAAAAACTGGGATGCAATATGAGCGTCGAACTTCATTTTCTGAATTACCACGTTGACTCTTTTACCGAAAATCTTGGAGATGTCAGCGGCGAACAGGGAGAGAGGTTCCATCAAGATATAAAGGAGATGGAGAGACGTTACCAAGGAAGATGGGATATTAGAATGATAGCTGATTACTGCTGGACCTTGAAGAGGGACTCGCTAATAAAAATCCACAACAAGAAAACTACAAAACGCAGTTTTGAGGGAAAAAGGGAAAGTTTTTATTTAAAAAAAAAACAACGATTGCCCAACGTAGATTATACTGCATTGTTTTTTTTTAATGAACAACTCAATTTTGCAGTGTAATTTTCTATTAAATATAGTTTCAACAAATATTTTCTCAATATTTTTGGCAGTTTCTATGAAAAATTTCAAACACACTTTTCCGGAAAACCTGACGTGCTGAAAAAAAAACAAGCACAGATTCGTGATCAACACACCCCATTTACTATAGGACACTTATTAAACTTGAAACACTTTTTCAAGAAAAAAAAACTACTAATCTTCTACTGGACTGCTTTTGTTGATACTTTCAACACAACATTTTCACAAAATTCTAACGGTACTCAAATCAACTAACAGATTCATCACAAAAAAGAAGATAATCTCCTAAAATAATATATTACTCAGATTATAATCTTGTTCGCCTCGAGTAAAAGTTTCAGAATGCCATGATTGAAGGTACCAATGAATAGAAGTAGCAAGTAACCTTAATCACTGGTTAATTTCCAGTATGAACGCAATGAGAATCACGAGTTATCGATGAATAGAAAACTTGTAGATTACTAAAGCCGGTGTTAACAGTATCCGATTATTCTAATCCATAACTACCACTATGTGTACAATGGTATCCAATGAAATTAACTGTCGATTAAAGTTAATCGGAGATGGGGAAACGGGGCACGAGAGTTTTTAAATATCCATTAGTTACTCCTGACGGCATACGGCTTAGGTAATCAACTCAAGGTGCAATTTTCCACGTCCGCTGTTGCAATTATCGAAAAATTAAGAATGCTAATGCCTGGGGTCCCACGTGAGTGGCGCGGTGTTGCGAAGTGCGCGGGCGGACAGAGTATTGATTGGAGGGCGTGTCCGCTCGTTAGTAAATTCCTCTGCAGCTGCATAGGAGCAAGAATGGGGTTAATCAATGAATGGAACATCTCTGGGCAGACGCAGGAGCGGGCACAGGTCCGGGTCAGGAACAGCGCACGTCCTGTGGGTGACCCATTAAATCCCCCCCTGGCCCTACACCGCGCAAGTTTTCGATCGGGATGAATGGGCGAGTGAATGGGGCCCCGCATCGGCTCATCATTCATAATTCCGGCCAGGGGATTAATTAGAGTCGCCGGACGGCGAGAGAAAGTTATCTAAATGTTGATCGCATAACACGTGAAGCGTGTTAAATTAAAAGCCTAATTTTACGTTGTTAAGTAATGTCCAAAACGCTTATTAAAATTTATACGAAGAGAATTAACGAGGCAAATCTTTAGAAGCACCAACACTTCTCAAATGAAACAAAATACAAAAGTTGAAGATCTAAAAATATGTGTAGTCCATCTGATTTTAACATGATTCGGATCAGCCTTTGCTTTGAAATTATTTTTAGTGTTCTTTGAAAACTGACAGAACATTTTAAGGAACATTTTAAAGGAAATAAAAAACTATTCTACAGAACAGTGAAAAGCTGCGAAAATGAAAAAGACACAAACCTAAAGCTACTCAAAAATAAACATGGTGTTCTAGTGAAAGAGGATAAAGAAATCATAAACATATGGAAAGAGCACTTCCAAGAGCTTCTGTCTGGAATAGAGACAACCATTGAAGGAAATGAAAACGAAGAGGAACAAGAAAATAGTTACGAAACAGAAAAAGAAGAGGGATCTATAAATAGAATAAGAGTTAGAAAACGCACTAAAGAAGATAAAGAACGGAAAAGCCCCAGGTCACGACAAAATCAAATCTGAACAGCTGAAATACATAGGAAAGGATGGGAAACAACTACTACTACAGTTAACAAATAGAATATGGGAAACAGGAAAAATACCAGCAGACTGAAAAAAGCAGTGATCTTCTCAATACATAAAAAAGGAGACAGTATAAATTGCAACAACTTTAGGGGAATATCCCTGCTGTGCACAGCGGCAAAACTGTATGAATCAATACTAGAGAACAAACTAAGAAAGGAAATTGAAAAAACAATGGAAAAGTAACAAAGTGGATTCATGAATGGACATTCAACACAAGACCATATCTTCACAATTAAAAAGAAGACAGACAAAATATTTAGATAAAACAACAAACTATACATGATATTCGTGGACTTAGAAAAGGCATTTGATAGAGTCCCAAGAGCCAAAGTGTGGGAAATACTTGAAGAAAGGAAGATAAAAGTGCATTTAATAAAAGCAATCAAGAGTATGTATGAAACCACAGAAAACTACGTAAGGACCAATAATTCAACATCTGAGAATTTCACAACCACACAAGGCCTTCGACAAGGGGGCGCTTTAAGCCCTCTGCTCTTTATTATATTCCGAGACAACATAATGAAAAAAATTAAGGATAACACAAAGAAGGTAGAAATAGGATACTATAAAATGAAAAGAATAGTGATAGCAGAATGTGCTTTTGCTGCAGACTTAGTCATGCTAGCCAAAAACGTAGAAGACCTGCAACACAATATAAGCATAAGGGAGGAGGAACTGAAAAAACACAACATGGTAATTAATATAAACAAAACAAAAGTAATGGTAGTAGCAAAAGAGGAAACAAAAGCAAAAATAACAATAGATTTGAAAAGGATAGAACAAGTTGAAACCTTCAAATATTTAGGTACAATAATACATAATAAAGGAACCGTGGAAAACGAAATAAATAACAGAATCATGGACGTAAATAAAACCTACTATGCAATGAACAAGTACATTCTAAACAATAGAAGAATCTCCAAAAACACGAAAATGGCAGTCTTCAAGACAATTTATAGACCAACTCTCTTATATGGACGCGAAACCTGGACAACAAATGAAAAGATAATGAACAAAAACAAGCAACCGAAGTGAGATACTCGTACTTAAGAAAAGTTGAAGGAGTCACGAGCTTAGACTGAGTAAGAAACGAACAGACCAGGGAAAACCTACAAATAAAAAATGTGCAAAAATTAATACAGAAACGACAACTAGGATAGTTCGGGCACCTGATAAGAACGCCAAAAGACAGACAAACAAAAATAGTATGGACATCAATAGACATAAAGAAAAAGAAGGAAAGAGGAATACCAAGGAAAAGATGGGAAAAGCAGCTCAAGTGGAGCAAAAAGAATCGATTATTATCAACATCATTTCAATAACTGCGAAATTTTCAAACATTATAAGCTAATGTCAACAGTATCTGTCAAAACTTGAATTATTCCTGTCAAAATTTTTATGATTTCTGTCACAATTTCAATGATTACTGCGAAATTTTCTAGAATATTCTGTAATATTCAAGTATTGCTGTTAAAATTTCAATTACTTCTGCGAAATTTTCAAGAATCGTCTGCAATATTCTATTATTTCCGTGAAATTTTTTATAGTTACAAGAAAGCTCACCGTGGCGCAAAAACGATCCATTATTTTTATAATAATTTCAATTACTGCTAAATTTTCAAACATTATGTGCTAATGTCAACTGTATCTGTCAAAACTTCAATTATTCCTGTCAAAATTTCAATGATTACTGTCAAAATTTTGATTATTTCGGCCATAATTTCAATGATTACCGCCAAATTTTCAAGACTCCTCTGTCAACATTTCTGTAGTTACAAAGGAGCTCAACGAAGCGGAAAAAGGATGGATTATTATCAAAATCATTTCAATAACTGCGAAATTTTCAAACATGAGCATGAACATGAACACTTATGAGCTAATGTCAACTGTATCTGTCAAAACTTGAATTATTCCTGTCAAAATTTTGATGATTTCTGTCACAATTTCAATGATTACTGCGAAATTTTCAAGAATCCTCTGTCAAAATTTCTGTAGTTACAAAGGAGCTCAACGTAGCGCAAAAAGGATCGATTATTTTCAAAATCATTTCAATAACTGCGAAATTTTCAAACATTATGAGCTAATGCCAACTGTATCTGTAAAAACTTGAATTATTCCTATCAAAATTTTGATGATTTCTGTCACAATTTCAATGATTACTGCGAATTTTTCTAGAATCCTCTGTAATATTCAAGTATTTCTGTCAAAATTTCAATTATTTCTGCGAAATTTTCAAGAATCGTCTGCAATATTCTATTATTTCTGTCAAATTTTCTAGTTACAAAAAAGCTCACCGTGGCGCAAAAACTATCCATTATTTTTATAATATTTTCAATTACTGCCAAATTTTTAAACATTATGTGCTAATGTCAGCTGTATTTGTCAAAACTTCAATTATTCCTGTCAAAATTTCAATGATTTCTGTCACAATTTCAATAATTACTGCGAAATATTCTAGAATCCTCTGTAATATTCAAGTATTTCTGTCAAAAGTTCAATTATTTCTGCGAAATTTTCAAGAATCGTCTGCAATATTTTATTATTTCTGTCAAATTTTTTATAGTTACAAAAAAGCTCAACGTGGCGCAAAACATTATGTACTAATGTCAACTGTATCTGTCAAAACTTCAATTATTCCTGTCAAAATTTCAATGATTACTGAAAATATTTTGATGATCTATCACAATTTCAATGATTACTGCCCAAATTTTAAGAATCCTCTGTAATATTCAAGTATTGCAGTCAAAATTTGAACGATTTCTGCAGAAATGTCAAGAATCACCTGCAATATTCTACTATTTCTGTAAAATTTTCAGTTACTTGTTTACTTCTTCACTTGTAACTCACAGTTACAAAAAAGCTCAACGTGGCGCAAACTGATCGATTTTTTAAATAAATATCTCAATTACTGTCAACTTTTTAACAGTAGCAAGTTAATTTTTAGCGCGTTTAGGAAGATTTGTAGTCATTTGTGACTAAATGCATTTATTTACCGGAATTACGCCGATTTGCAGTTAATTTATGCGAATTATGATTGTAAACGCATGTCAGAATCTTAATTTGACAATCTAACAGAGGGCATATGGGAAAACTTGTTTTTAACTCAATTAAAAGGTAAAATTTATGGAAAAAAAGCATTTGCATTTGAACATTAAATGCACATAGAATAGAATTACCAATTTCTCCCAAAATGTGGAATAGTAAGGATTATACTATGTTGTTCTTAAGTAGGAAAAATAATCAACAAATAATATCTGTACCCGAGTACCTGAGAAGCAGAAGGATGTATGTCCAATATATGCAGAAATGAGGTAAAGGTGTAAATGTGTATTGTTTTTTATACATTTTATAGGTATAACATAAAATTTAATGCTAAAAGTAATAAAAAATAATTAAATTTACTTTTTCCAATTCGCATTATTAAAATGTATATTGAATCTCATCATTAAACCAACACTTTAATCGAAAGGGCGAATAAAATGTTTACATTTTCACTTTATTCACTATAACCATTGAAAACGTGAATAAAGTAAAAAAATACGTAACTTCACACTGTCCTTGAAATTTTCGTTGAGACCTGACAGTGTGACACTTCGCGCAAATTCTTCAATTCTAATAACGAATTGTAAAAAATCTTGAATGATACACGTGAATAAATCAATTTTATCCACTCGAAAACATTATCGCCCTCGCTTCGCCTCTTGCGCTAGACTGTTTTTTAGTGGATACAAGTCGAGTTTATTCACTTATACCATAAATAGCTGTTGTAATAGTTGGGAGGGAATTAAGAACATTGTTTAAACTATCTACAATTCAGTAGATTGTATAAGCACCTCAAAACTCTGCCACCTTTTTGCCTGCCTGAACATTTTAGTTATTGGACATACATCCTTCTGCTTCTCAGGTACAGATATGTATCCAGGAAATAATTATAACCTCGCAAAGTAACCACTAAGTAAATCCAGCGAAGCTGGTAAACGTAACGCTTTTTGATAATCCGACTATGAAACGTTAACTCAAATTTTCGGGTTAGTCATTCGATATAACTAGTCATTCCCATAATCTATAATCATTTTACATTAAAACTACATCAATTCAATCAAGTTGATGCGATTGTAAAAAGTTGATTAAAAGTTTTTTCCAAATGTAACAGATTTTCGATAATCGTGCCAGTGTGCGTCGCAGTACATATCATCTAATAAGGCAAAACTTCGGGAAAGCATGAATTATTTTGAAAATTCGATTATCAACTATCAAAGAAGTAAATTAGTCAGGTTTGCAGAACATTGTAGTGCACCTAATATTTTATTTATGAAGTGTACTAAGCTATGATCTTTCTGCTCTTCACCCACTCTGTTTATGTTAATAATACTTGTAGCTGACTTATTATTCTTACCCTGGTTTTCACCCCAGGACAGCTACGTGCAGCATCCAGGACTCGAAGGGGTTGCACGTGCAGCCACTGGCGACACGTGGTTCACCCCAAGCTGATAACTGGGTCATGACACGCGCCTCTCGGGCCAGCGCACCCCAGTGACGTCACGAGTCGCAGCCTCCAGGGATGAATGCACACCGCCCTGGCTGATTAATTAGTTATTCCGTGCAAAAACTCAAATAACAGAGTCGGTCGGCCAGGCGAGTTTATGCGCCAGGCATGTGCTCGCGATAAACTCCAGTCACGGTGTGTTTAGATTGTCATAACCGAGGCGTGATGGATATTAGGTAATTGGGGATTGTTTACAGACATAATTAGCACAGCGCAATAAACCGATCGGCGCCGCAAGATTTATTGCCGAAGTTGATTGGTAGTGGTCCAATGTATACTCTAAAGAGCGTGTTTGATAATAACAGCTAAATACTGTTTATGCTGAAAACAGAGGCGCCAGTAGCTTTCAAACATCCAGGATTCCCACTACGAAAGAATAAATTCGATAAAATTGTTATAAACGCAATTTAGAAAATTCGCTCGGATACGTCGATTAACTTGTAATGCCACTTTCTAGTACCTCGACTTATCTTTCTGCATAATTCGTCAAAGATAATATGCCATAGTCGATATTATTTTTTTGTAATACCTCTGTGTTATTGACATTTATCAGTACTGTCTGCTTGATCGATATGACAGGCGTAAAGGCCTTGGCCGTTATAATAACGGCCGTGGACGATATTTAAATGACAACGCAAATTTATGAGCAATAAAGTCTTCATATTCTTTCTCATACCTGCTGCTGCTTTTTTGGGGAAGTAAATCGATTGTGGCAGCATTTGCTTCATTTAGTACATCTTCGGGGATACCACAAAACGAAGAACTTTGCACATCTGATATTATTTTTCTAATTTCACTTTGATTTGTTTGTTTGTATTTGAACCGTTGATGTTGCTATGGTATCAAATTGCGCCTGGATAACTAGTTTATTAATTTTGAAATTTAATATTGATAAATTGACCAGTTTTTGTAATTTAGGTATTACAAAAAGTATCGAACAACATACGGCCGATATGCAAATAACAGGCTTGGTTGAATATAAACCTCGGCTGCGCTCCGCTCCGCTCCGGTCCGCTTCGCTTCGCCTCGGTTTACAAACTTCAACCCGCGCCTGTTATTTGCTACATATCGGCCTAATGGCGTTATATACTATTAGAGAACCCTCTTTTTTTATCGCGAAATTATTTTTATGTCGCATACTAACTATACCTACCAACATAAAAAAATTCAAGAAAAGCGGGATCTTTAAAAAAATATGTTAAAAACCACTTAATTTTCAATTATGTAAATTATATATATATATATATATATATATATATATATATATATATATATATATATTTACATATATATATAATTTACATATATATAATCAATTTACATCTCCTATACCCTTTCGGGTGCCGACATTCATGCCACCACTAATTTATGTTGTCTACGAAGCTTTTCCATTCCTTTCTATTTGTAGCCTTTTTCCTTGCTTCTTGTTGATCGAGGTGGTTTCTTCTTATAATCTCTTCTATGTTGTTTTCCCATCTTTTCCTTGGTCTTCCTCTTTCCTTCTTTTTCTTTTCGTCTTTTGATGTCCATACTATTTTTGTTTGTCTGTCTTCTGGCATTCTTACCAGTTGCCCGAACCATCCTAGTAGTCGTTTCTGTATTAATTTTTGCACACTTTGTATTTGTAGGTTTTCCCTGATCTGTTCGTTACTTACTCTGTCTAATCTCGTGACTCCTTCAACTCTTCTTAAGTATCTCACTTCGGTTGCTTGTATTTTGTTCATTGTCTTTTCATTTGTTGTCCAGGTTTTGTTTCCACATAAGTTTGTTATAAATTGTCTTGAAGAGTGTCATTTTCGTGTTTTTTGAGATTCTTCTATTGTTTAGAATGTACTTGTTCATTGCATAGTAGGTTTTATTTGCTGCCATGATTCTGTTATTTATTTCGTTTTCCATGGTTACTTTATCATGTATTATTGTACCTAAATATTTGAAGGTTTCAACTGGTTCTATCCTTTTCAAATTTGTTAGTATTTTTGCTTTGGTTTCCTGTTTTTCTACTACCATTACTTTTGTTTTGTTTATATTAATTACCATGTTGTGTTTTTCAGTTCCTCCTCCCATATGCTTATATTGTGTTCTAGGTCTTCTTCGCGTTTGGCTAGCATGACCAAGTCATCAGCAAAACGCACGTTCTGCTATCACTATTCTTTTCATTTTATAGTATCCTAGTTCTACCTTCTTGGTGTTATTCTTATTTTTTTTCACTATGTTGTCTAGGAATATAATAAACAGCAGAGGGCTTAAAGTGCCCCCTTGTCGAATGCCTTGTGTGGTTGTGAAATTCTCTGATGTTGAATTATTTGTCCTTACGTAGTTTTCTGTGATTTCATATATACATAAGATTGTTATAAATTGTCTTGAAGAGTGTCATTTTCGTGTTTTTTGAGATTCTTCTATTGTTTAGAATGTACTTGTTCATTGCATAGTAGGTTTTATTTGCTGCCATGATTCTGTTATTTATTTCGTTTTCCATGGTTACTTTATCATGTATTATTGGACCTAAATATTTGAAGGTTTCAACTGGTTCTATCCTTTTCAAATTTGTTAGTATTTTTGCTTTGGTTTCCTGTTTTGCTACTACCATTACTTTTGTTTTGTTTATATTAATTACCATGTTGTGTTTTTCAGTTCCTCCTCCCATATGCTTATATTGTGTTGCAGGTCTTCTTCGCTTTTGGCTAGCATAAGTAAGTCATCAGCAAAAGCACATTCGGCTATCACTATTCTTTTCATTTCATAGTATCCTATTTCTACCTTCTTGGTGTTATCCTTATTTTTTCATTATGTTGTCTAGGACTATAATAAAAAGCAGAGGGGGGGTTAAAGCGCCCCCTTCTTGAAGGCCTTGAGTGGTTGTGAAATTCTCAGATGTTGAATTATTTGTCCTTACGTAGTTTTCTGTGGTTTCATACATACTCTTGATTGCTTTAATTAAATGCACTTTTATCTTCCCTTCTTCACGTATTTCCCACACTTTGGCTCTTGGAGCCCATTCAAATGCCTTTTCTAAGTCCCGAATATCATGTATAGTTTGTTGTTTTGTCTTCATATTTTTTCTGTCATCTTTTTAATTGTGAAGATATGGTCTTGTGTTGAATGTCATTTCATGAATCCACTATGGGACTTATCCACTGTTTTTTCAATTTCCGTTCTTAGTTTGTTCTCTAGTATTGATTCATTCAGTTTTGCCGCTGTGCATAGCAGGGATATTCCCCTAAAGTGGTTGCAATTTCTACTGTCTCCTTTTTTATGTATTGGGAAGATCACTGCTTTTTGCCAGTCTGCTGGTATTTTTCCTGTTTCCCATATTCTATTAGTTAACTGTAGTAGTAGTTGTTTCCCATCCTTTCCCATGTATTTCAGCTGTTCAGATTTGATTTTGTCGTGACCTGGGGCTTTTCCGTTCTTTAACGTCTTTAGTGCGTTTTCCAACTCTTCTTCTGTTATAGATCCCTCTTCTTCTTCTGTTTCGTTACTATTTTCTGGTTCCTCTTCGTTTTAATTTCCTTCATTGGTTGTCGCCTTTCCAGACATAAGCTCTTGGAAGTGCTCTTTCCATCTGTTCACGATTTCTTTATCCTCTTTCAGTCGTACACCATGTTTATTTTTGAGTAGCTTTAGGTTTGTTTCTTTTTCCTTTCTGCAGCTTTTCAGTGTTCTGTAGAATAGTTTTTGATTTCCTTTAAAATGTTCCTCTAATTTGGTTCCGAAATCCTCCCATTTTAAGTCTTTTTCCTTCCTTATTATTGGTTTTACTCTCTTTCTTTGCTGCTTGTATATTTCGTAGTCTTCTTCGTTTTTTGTGCTTAGGTATTCTTCCATTTTTGTTTCTTTTTCCTAACGTCTTCGTTCACTTGTTTGTTTCTTGTTCACTTCCATATTTTTAACTTTTACGACGTTTTAGTTATTTCTGAAACTGTCAGTAAAGTAAGGCAAATCGGCAGAAATTAATTTTCGGCATGCAGGAGGCAAGGTGAACACTTCATACAGGCAAGTATTGCCTATGCGCTACACAGGCAATACTTGTATATGAAGAACAAATACTGTTTTGGCCAAGTTATCGAGATATGTGAATTTATTTTGAGGACATGCATCGTTTCGTTGATATAGGTAGTCGCAATTCAATGGGAAGCCAAGTCTTTTATTGCAGCAACGACAAGGGGAAGATTGAATCACCACCCACATCCTACATCCATAGATTCTCTCTTGTCGCCGGCCGAGGCTAAATAAAATGCAAATACCGTATGTGGGTTGAACCTACAGCGGTGTAGAGCGTTATCAGCGGCACGTAGACCGGATGTTATTGGAGCCGGAAGTGGGCCAGCGGTGACGTCATAGTCGACCGCATCAATGGAGCCGTTCGGGCGGGCTAATGGGCTTAATAAAATAATGCAGGCCAATGTGAAAAGTCCAGGGACCGGCGTGTGCACCCCCGGAACATCCCCAATTGCGCCCAATAAAGCCTTGATGTGGGGCCATTGAGCAGCAAGAGTCCAGTTTTTCCGCCACGGGGTAACGTCAATGAAACGGAGTCGAAGCAGTTGAGCGAAGGACACGAGGCCCGTAATCAATGGGGGACCCAGTTTCATTCAGGGATGACGCAGTGGCAAGGGGCGACCCTCCCGTCGGCGTTTTATGAAGGAAAACAAAACAGCAGGATTAGAGTGTTTTACGAGAGGGAAACGCCCCGGCCGACGCAATTCGAGCAAATTGCACCCCGTGCTGTGCATACCGCCTTGGATTCATTACGGTCCATAAAATCTAATTTTCATTCGTTGCTTGTAACGTAAATAATAAAAAATAAACAGACTCATCAGAAGGACCATCAAGTGTAATGTCCAAAGACATGGACGTAGCAAGTAATGTGCAATTTGAAGGCCCCCAAGTACAGATGGTCAAATGGGATAAAATTTCTTATTTTTGTGCCTTTCAATATATTGAAAAGAAATCCGGGATTCATTAAATAATCTGATCATATACCATTCTTGAATTAAAATTTAGGATATTTAATTATTGCCATTTTTACTAATCAAATATATTATCTCCTTTTTTGCACTTTATACAAAATAAAATTACTCAGAAGTTATTTTCTTTGTATGAAGAAATGTGAAATTTGTTATTCCATGGCAACTTGATTTTCAGAGCAGTCCACAGCAGTTTGATTTTTGCAACAAATTTTTAAATTCTCGATTTAATTTAGTAAATAATGTCAGATTACCCATGTGTTATACATGGTTGAAATCGGAATTCTCCGATCTTTTGAATGCCATTAATATCCAATATTGCGGCCACAAGAAAATCAAAAGTTGACTATGAAAATTTGGGCATCTAGTTGGCGCAGAATATGTTTCGCACTGTGATCAGAAAACTGACGTCGAAAAATGTGCAACGTTTCGTAAAATTTTCTTCAAAAGTAAAAAAGTTATAAAAGGAGAGTGCACTTTTTCAGTTTTTCAGCGATATTTCAGGAACTGTGCAAGATATCCCGGATTTCGTTTCCGGGATATCCGGTTAATAGATATATATTTCCGGTTAATAGATCTTAATGGTGGGCGTCGTAAAAGTGACCACCCCGTGTTATATATATTTTCAGATTTTATGAAAAAATAACATTTTTTTAAATTATGAGCAAATTGATACTTATAAGTATAAATCTTGTAGCCGTCACATCACGTTCTTCGCGAAGTTTCATACCTATACATTCCAGTATCAACTGAAAAATTAAAAACGAATGTATTTTAGCTTCTGATGATGATACTCTTTGACATTGCATTAAAATAACTCCAGAAATTCAAGATGCAGGTTAAGATCATACAAATGGATGTGTTATCTCAGTAGAACGTGACGTCAAGTTATCATTCTTACATCAAGCTGGACCATCAACACAATTCTCTTATCCTATGAAACCGGATATTCTCATCGTGCCAGGATAGTTCATCCTATGCAGACTGGATCTAATTACAGCTTTACGGAGAGCTGTACGGATACTACTAACCAAACAGGAGATGACAAGAACATCCAACATTCAATCCAAGACAAAATACGTTCTTTATCATTGGGTATTTACATTTTTTTCCAATTCGCATCATTCAATTCAATTTTTCACTGCCTGACTTCAAAATTTATAGCTTTTACATTGGATTTTTTTTAAATAAAAAAAAAACCATTATTCTTAAATCTAAATATATATATTTTTTTAAATCCCTACGAAAGTCCTAATTATACGTTTCTAAATGACACCTATTCCAGGTCTGTAACTTTCATGATTTCCTGGTAAATTGCATTTGAAGTTATGGAGGATAACGAAATTTGGCGTTTTTCAGTAATTTTGAAAATAGGTTAGAATTAGGTATCTCAAAAACGGCCTGGCTACAATATTTGGCTACATAGGAACCATTTTTAACACAATGGTAACGATAGAAACTGAATCACACATATAACCCACAATAGTACAACTGAGCCTAAAGCTCAGTTGAACAATCCTGGATTTTCTTTCGACTAATCGTCGATTAGATACTTAGGATACTATTGTTGACACAATGGTATCCATAGAAACTTAATAAAGATTAAGATAATACAGAATTATACAACTGGGACTAAGTAAACCAATAAAATGCCTAATCATACAGGGATTTCTGATTTCACATTGCTTACATGGTCGTTCAGCATTCAGTCAACCTTTGTCATGCGCTCATGATATATTACTTGGCTGAACCGATACTGTATTCAATCCTAACTACAAGATACTTAAAGATCTTTATACTGTTAACGATACTTGGTTTGATGCAGACATTAATTAAAACTATTTTCTGTACTTCTAAGATCATTATATTACATATTAGAAAACTGTGAAAGTGATAAATGAACTTAATTGCAACAACAACTGACGAGAAATGAAGAAACGACGGTAAAAGTGGCACATAGCACGATCGTGCGAAAAATTGAATTAAAAACGGTTGATACTTCGATGCTGGATTTAATCAATTATTACTTTTATAAATTTAAGATTTTTAAAAGTTATTCAATTGATAGCGAAGGTTCATTCAAGTATGTATGGCTAACGTTAAAATTGACCTACCTTGCTAACGATCATGTCGGTTTCATCAAAATGCCTGCCGAACATCTTCGGCGACTCTCCAGGAATCGGTTCGATCTTGATGCAGACCTCCATGCCCTTCCTGGCACTGTCGACGTTCTTGTGGTTGTTCTCTATACTCGTCACGATGCCGAGGTCCACAAACTGCAACAACAACCAAATGTAACGTCCAAACACGAAATTTTCGAAACCAAACTCTTCCAAAACACAAACAATGCTACAAAGCTATCAAATAGCATCCCAACATTCTCTGCTCAACCGCTCAAAACGTTTGAGCGGTTGAGTGGGGAATGCGCATTCATCCTACCAAGTTTTTGGTGTACTTACTTCCTTGCTGGGCACACAAATTGGGGTGCCCTCCTTGACGACGCCGGCCTCGACCATGACGCCCACCACGATGGGGTCGCGCGAGTTAAAGATGAACCGCGGGAGGACCCTCATCTTGCACGGGAAGACGGCGATGTGCTTGAACTCCTCGCGTTTCTTCTGCCTGAGCTCATCTCTGTAGGCGATGAACTTGTCGAATAGATGGTAGATGATGTCAGCCTGGAAGACCTTGACGCCCAGGGTGTCGGCGAGATCCTGGGCGTCGCGCTCCACCTTAACGTCGAACGCCAGAATCGTGGCATATCTGCAAACGAAGATGGTTTTGATGACGCCAAGTTAGTCGTTAGTGGGTGAAATGTGCATAACAAGTTTCATTAGAGGATGTTAATATTTGCTTAAGAGCTATACAAATCCCAAATAAATAATAATTAGTGGACAAACAAAATATGAAATATTTATAATGAAGAAACTTTATCTTCCTTGTCATGCAAGTCTTACCAGATGCTTCACAGAGAAATTTATTTTTTCGATGATCTCAAATATTCTTAGATTGATTTGATCTCTAGAAGACGCATTAGATTTTTTGGTATGTAACCATCGGTCGTTCGGTTTACTAACGCAATTATAGTCGCTTATGTCATTGAAAGTAATGACTAAAGAGCTGACAATATATACTTTAATTTCGCCCGTAAAATATGCAAGGACTGTATAATTTCCGGCTCCTTTCTTTTGACACGGGTTCAGACAGCTTGTAGGCTTCCTCGTACCTGTTTGGATTTTACTGGCAATCAATTAAGTGTTGCTTCATTAACAGAGGCGGATGGGGCCGGCGGGAAGCCGGGAAATTTCCCGGTACGCCCGTCGCAAATAGTTGTAGGGCGCCGGCGCAACGAACTCATTTTTTTCTGTTGAATCTTGTCACTACTACCACTATACGCAATTTACACAAACGCGACAACAAATATGTATTATATTGGTTTCAAAATAATTTATAGTTCAAATCGTATTGATATTTTACAGTGGTCTGAGCAGTTAAAAGTCAAAGAGAAAAATGTTATATAATAGACAAATGATTGATAGAATAATAAATATTATTAAACTTCTTGGAAGACATAATACAGGCCAGGAGTTTGAATCGTGCTACTAGAAATCTACATAGCAAAAATTTGGGCAAATTGTAACGGTCCAAAAATAGCGTTGGCAGAAACGGCTTTTTAATAAATTAACTGGCGTGTAGACCTGCACGGTAGGCAACCATGCTTGCATTTTTTTGTTGTGGTGACGCGTTTCCCCCATGAGCGATTTTTAAAATTCACCGGCGGAGCGCGACCACGAGGCAGAACTGAATTGACTCGTGCCCAATATAGATCGTGCCAGACGAACCGTTGCAGATAAGGTATATCACCATCCGGTTTACGGGAATAATCAACGGTTCTCAGCTAACCACCCTTGAGGGGGATTGAGGCATCGACTACGGGGCAGAGAACACGCTCATAACACCTGAGTAAGTAGTTATTCCTTCTCCTCTTCGTGAAGCCACGTGTCCGGCCATTTTGATTAAGGCCATGTGCTTTGTAGGCGTTTGGCCACGGGCTAAACAGCTCGGCCAAAACCATTCTTGGCTGGAAGCCGCGGACCTAGCCCAGGCGCCGTCGACGGAAACCGCCGACATCCCGGGGCTGAACCCAGCCAACGGCGAGACCATCCAGATAACACAGGCCAGACAATATATATAATTTCTTTTTTTTTGTGTGCTCGATTGGGCCACTTTTCGGTTTATTCTTGTGTGTAAATTGCGTCTACGTGTAAATTGTGTCGTACGTGTTTTGCGCTAGTGTACGAAAAAGGTCGCTCCCTCGGCCCTTTCAATCGCGCGATTAGGAGCTTATGTTATTCGGCCGAATAGGGTAAACCCTGCGCGAAAGGGTGGCGTTCGGAGGTATTTTTTTTCAGGAGCGCGGACACGGTGTCTGTCATTTGTGTGTGTGAATAAACGCCGATATTACACTACAAACTCACACCTGTTATTTTTTTGTTCCCCCACGTTTTCTCATCCATTTATTTCAGTTACAGTTTTCTTTCTCATTTATCTCATTTACAGTTTTCTATTCTCACTGCGAGATTTAAACCTGGTGGTGTTGGCGCCAAACGGTCAGCGTTGTGACAGTTCGTGATTTCTGAACTTCGCTGACTGTCTGCCGTCCACCCACGCAGGTAGGGTGGAGCCCCCCTTGCGACGAAGTAGCAACGAGGAAAAATTACGTGGAGCCTTTTTTTTAACCCCCCCCACTCTCTGACACCGAGAGCCTGGCCCTCGTCACTACTTCGAAGGGACCCTCCACTCGCTCCACGGCCTAACGCGCCGACTGCCCTTCAGGTACGTCACACGTTTTTGGAGCCCAACGTGGGGCAATAGCAACAGTAGCTATCATTGGTATCTTTATTTATTTAGCTCATTAACATCTTTTGAGGCTTAAGGGTTTTGTCAGCCCTTTGTAAATTTTTCTAGCCCTTCAGGATTTTATTTTTCATTTTAAATAGACCTCATTTAATTAATTTTGCAGCCCTTTTTCAATTTTTGTTTTGGCCCTTTTTGCCCTTTAGAAAATTTTTGTGCCCTTTTTCAATTTTATGCGTTTTAGTAGTTTTGGCACTAATTTTCATTTTGACCCTTCAGCCCTTCGCGAAAACTTTTTGGCCCTTTGGTTTATTTTTGTGCCCTTTTTGATTGGGAATATATTTTTGTGGTAGGCCTTAAGTTTGCGCCAAGGAAACTGAACTGGGAGTTGGAAAATTTGACAGTATTTCAAGTTTTTAATCAGCCTTCAGCATTTAGTATATTGAGAAAATTTGGGGTGGTTGTTTTGTCAGTTGTTGAGAATTTCTGTGAGTTTTGTGGGTAATATAGTATACACACAAGAAAATATTTTGACTTTAACGTTAACTTTAAATTTAAATATTTTTAATTTAGGGAATTTTCTGGCCTGTTTTCAGTGTTTGTTGGTATAATTTCTACTATAGTGTAGAAATTAGTTTATTATTCGCTGGTTACAAAAACCATAAATTTATTGTTGGTTATTGTTGGTTTTTGTAGAAACTTGGCGAGATAGTGAACGGGCGACCACGAATCATACATATTTGGTTGATTGGTGGATTTATATTTTGATTTTTGGCGTATGATTTTGTGGGTTCGAGCTCACTACGACTAGGTAAAATTTTTTTGGATTTTTATAGTAATCGTAATAATTACGATAAGTTAGTTTAAATTTTTGTTCTTTTTCGGTACACGTATACCGTATATTTTTCTTTCAATTGGAATTGAAATTTGAATCTTTTCTTTTGTTCACTAGTCCATTAGTTGTGATGGATTTCAAAGTAGAAGTTAATAGGCTATCAGCCGATGAGCGGGTGTATGAGCTTGAACGTCGAGGAGTTACAGGGGTAACTACTGCTGATGCGCAGCGTAGCACCTTACGAACTCTAATTAGATTGGAGTCTTCTGCCTCCTATGCGCCGGTGCCTAATCCCTTTGGGATAACTGACGACCTTGCGTCAGTTATTGACGCAATTGACAGATTTATTGATATAATTTATTACACTTTGGTTAGGCGTATTAGAAAATTAATTAACAAAACTTCCACAAAAATTCTACTTGCAAAATTTGACTTTTTTTATGTTTTTTTCACAATTTACCAACCTAATGAAATTACCTACAATGTTCGCATTTCAGAATTTATAGTGAAATTTGGTGTAGTTCGTACCTATATTTAGTTGTAAATTTTGATATAATAAAATTTTCTGCAATTTTCTCGATTCTTGGTTACTTTAGATTCACTGCACTTTGGTTTTTCCAGTTTTTTGGCTTGTTTAATTATTTTAAGAACCATTTCTAACACTTCGATAATTTTAATTAAAGTGTTTTCAGTTGTAGCTACAGATCATTTTATAAAATTTTCTGCAATTTGCACATATTTTCTGCGATTTAGTTTTATATTTTTTGTCGATATTTTCAATACATTTTCCACAATTTACATAAATCTTCTGCTATTTGAATACATTTTCTGCAATTAGAATACATTTTCGGCGATTTTTGATATAATTTATTACACTTTGATTAGGTGTATTAGAAAATTAATTAATAAAACTTCCACAAAAATTCAACTTCAAAAATTTGACATTTTTTGTTTTTTTTTTCGCAATTTACCAACCTAATGAAATTACCTACAATGTTCGCATTGCAGAATTTTTTTGTGAAATTTGGTGTAGTTCCTACCTATATTTAGTTGAAAATTTTGATATAATAAATTTTCTGCAATTTTCTAGATTCTTGGATTAACGCACTTTGGTTTTTTCAGATTTAGTGGCTTGTTTAATTATTTTTAGAACCATTTCTGAAACTTCGAGTATTTTAATTTAAAGGGTTTTCAGTTGCAGCTTCACATCTTTTTATAATTTTTTCTGCAATTTGCACATATTTTCTACGATTTTGTTTTATATTTTTTTGCGATATTTTCAATACATTTTCCACAATTTACATAAATTTTCTGCTATTTGAATAAATTTTCTGCGATTAGAATACATTTTCGGCGATTTTTTTTATTGATTTTATTACACTTTGGTTTAGGTGTATGAGAAAATTAATTAATTAAACTTCCATAAAAATTCTACTTGCAAAATTTGAAACTTTCAATATTTCTTTCGCAATTTACATACATTTTCTACAATTTGAAAAAGATCTGCGATTATTAAAATTATATTATTACACTTTAAGTGTTTTTAATGTAAGTATATTTATGAAAATATTAAAATAAGTATTAAAATTTTTACGAAAATTCTTCCTGCAATGTTATTTAATATTTTCATTAAATTTTTTGTACTAGACATGAATATTCTGCAATTTGAATATATTTTCTGCGATATGTTATTACTCTTATTATTAAGTGTTTTGGATGTAGGTATTAGAAAATTAATTAATATTTTCAGAAAATTGGGAACTTTCAGAAACTTCTGGTACAGTAAGAAAAGTGTCGTACATCTTCTACTTGCAAAATTTGATGTTTTCAATAAATTATCGGCAATTTGAATTCATTTTATTACCCATAACAGTACTATGATTCTGGGCAATATGATATAATCAGATTAAATCAGGATTGCGTTCTGTAAATCCCCGAATTATTCAAAACAAGCTACACTAATTTGTAGGGTTGCGTGTTTAAGGATAGTGCGTGCATTGGCGAAGACTGTAAACGCTCGGTCCTGATGAAGTTAATAACAGAAACTCAACGAACACTCAACGACAACACGCGAACGAGTGCGATTTTTTCCGAATCTACTTAAAAGCAACAGGTATTAGGACAGTTTAGTTCAAAATCAAACATATATAAACAATTGTTGAACGGTGTAGATACATCAGCTGTGTTTTTGCTTCAAGGATTCGTCCAGTTCTATAAAACTGGATATAATGAAATATTGTCGGCCCACGGAGAGCTGACAATGCGTCATCTTGAACAAAGAATCGCGTTTTGTACGCTCGTTCGAAAGATTAAGGTAAATGTAATAGAGTGAAATGAAATAAGAAACGTATGTCGAATTCCAGCAATATGGAGCGATGCGTCATTCTTAACTCTCAGCGGATTACTGTAGCTTTGAAGGTAGTGTGCAAATAAAAACAGAATACACCACCTATAAGCTTCAAATAAATCGACGAAACTAATATCTATAAATATGGTATAGTTATGTGGCGACGATAATTAGCCTCAGCAGCAGAAAGAGGCCGCAGTGAACTATACAGGGTAGGCCATTTTAAGTTGAAAAAAATTCAAAAAGTAGGGTTACCATTCAAAGTTTTTGATTTGGTTTTGAAATGACCTTAAATGTCAACTTCAACGTTAAGTTAAAGGTCATAATGAGGTCATATAAAGATCCACGAATAGTTAACGACAACACCCAGACGTGTGCTTTTAACCGGAACATATGCTATTATCATTATTATTGCAAGCCATCTTGGAGACGTTTACAAAAATTACTCACTGGCTGTCGTGCTCCAGCATTATGGACGCCTTCATCACATCCTTCTTCACTACTGGGCCGATGCGAATACCAGAATACTGAAACAAAGAGAAAACTATATAAAATATCACGTTCATATAATATCAACAATATTTATTTCTTAAACATTTGGTAGTAACCAATTACGCCCATACAATCATTATTATTATTAAAATGGTGTTTAGTAACTTTCGGTAACTCTTGCCCAAGATTAATGGCTCAATTATGTTACTGTTATATCAGCAATGTTAGCTAATTGAGCTATAAAAATGATATTAGCCTATCAGGCACTGAGGTTTACAAATCTTATCTAGCAGTCTATAAAGTTCGAAAGCTCTAGTGTTTGTGTTTTTGCCCTAATTAACAAATTTGAATTCTCAAATAAGGCCTTTCACTACACACCAGAACATATAATGTTTTTTCTAGCTTATCTCCGAGGCATCAAAGTGAAATCAATAATAAAAAAAAAGGACAACATTGGTTGTGGTTTCACCCATCGACATTCTCTATCATCAATGTACTGTCCCATTGGAGCGGACCTGAAGCTGGTGATTACGAGCACTGTTACATTATGTGTACAAGTAAACGAAGAAAATATGGATGAAGAAAAAAGGATAAAACCAAACATTCCAAGTAATAGAAACTGTTATTAGCCATAGAAGCAGAATAAGCAGTCGAAACAAATTAAACACTCATAGATGCAAAATTTCGAATACAATTTAAAACATCTGGTAGAAATATGCTTGCGGATATATCTTCCCTGTGGTGGAAGACAAGCAAGATGAAAGCAAGATATGGAAGATGAAAGCAAAAGATTAAGAAAGCAAATTTCTATCAAAGTATTGACAGATTTAATCCACGTATATTTTTTAAAAGTTTTAAAGAAAAATGAATAAAATCAGGAATTCCATTTCTACCAGATACATGTGATATATCAGAATATAAATAAGACGATCTTCTTTGAGTCCAGATCCAGATGTTTTCTCCAACCAGCAATGACCACTGTATTGAAAAAAGCTCAACAAATATTTGCGAAATGTTGGAAACTGAGGCGCGTGGCAAATTGATGACATGAAATCAATATAGGTAGTTCCTGTTTCCACAGTAGCTATAAATAAAATAATAATTGTGTGTACAACAGTGTGAAATTTTTCAATGATAAATTGCGGTCTCCGCATGGTGAAACCCTAGACTCCTGATCGAGGTGGAAATATAATTGGTAATCCAACACGGTTTGGGCGTCGATGTCAATTTGTAAAAATGGCCAAGGCGAGCGCAGTGTAAACATTTTCGCGGCTTCGCAAACAACAATTAATTAGAGCGGCGCGCGCGGGGAGGCGGGAGGGGGCATCAATTATCCCGGGGTAATCCGAACTGTTCGTGGAATGGAACTGCACGCCATGCGACGTGGATCATTGCCGGATCTCATTTTCCAATGACAACTTTAATTACGTCTCGAGCGATAAAAAAGCGCTTAGGGTCTACGAACTCATTAAAATATACAAATTAGAAAAAAAAAGTAACTGGGTCATGTTTTTTAGTTTTCTGTGGATCGGTTGCTCCAGTCGTTTTTTTGCGGTTTTTTTGGAGCGGCATCGTAGTATTTACACACAGCGTAGTAAACATATGTGTGTGAATATATGCTACACTTCATGTATTATTTATTACATATCTACATTACAAGAGTACCTTTTTCTGATGTAAATCGATTAAGCTTGCTTAGCACATTTTGCACTAGGACCTTAATAATAGTACTTATAAGGAATCAAAAGTCTCTTGAAAGGTCAAAAATCGAAAGTATCAAGTTCGCGTCCCGTGCGACAGAGCAATATTGGAGGCTTTAAAAAAATATTGGAGGATTTAAAAAAATCGCAAAAATCGCGATATTTTCGTTGGTCTATTTAATAGGAAAATCATTATTTTTACGTTTCCCGCTCAGGCTGTTTAACTAAGTGGCACAATGGCACAACTTTCTATGGGGAAAAAGCCCCATGCGGGGGTGCTCATTTTGACGTTACGATTTTTATGACATTTTTTTACTCCTGCTAAGACACATATGAAAAGAGGTCCCTACGGAATGGTTGATTTTACATATCAAGTTACCCTCTATGCACTGTCCAAATGACGACGATATCGGCAAGTCGTTCACGATCTGGAAATTCATCGGGATGACAAAAAACGAAAGAACTGAGAATTTTCCGAATTTAAAATCATCGTAAATATACTAAATATATCAACCGTGTTCTTGTTTGCCTCGTAACAGTCCCCAGGGGCGAATGAGACAAATGTCAACGCGACTGGACCGACCAAAGTAGGGCGAAATCCAAAAATCCAACATGTAGTAGTTATGAACATAGTTGTTCACAAAGATTTTATGACTCTATTTTTATGTAAAAACAACACTAGAGGTTTAAAACTAAGTTTAGAACACAGCTCAAAGTTAGCTGGAGCAAAGATCTATTCAATGCTCCATTCTTGTAGTAGTATAAACATTTATTCCATATTTATATATAATTTACAACATGCTTAATATACATAATAATATACATACTTAATATCCATTCTAAAAAGCGGAATAAAAACTAAAATATGTATCGATTCATACTGTTAAAAATGCATTAATTTTGTAACGTTATTGAAAAATGAAAATTAGGTGTTCAACAACAAATAAGGAAAAAAATCATCCAAATTATATTAAATAATTAGTGAAAAAAATATTTTCACATAGAGTAAAAGTAGATAGTTCTGCAGTGTTCTGTCTCGACAAGTCTCAAACTTCGACAAGATTGTTGAACAAAGAGTTTCAAACCGAACTATAAAAAAATAGTTGCAGATTCCCGCAGATAAGTCAAGATTGCTTAACCAAAAATAGAATGTTCCAAAGTACGTTAAATTAAAGTTGTTTTTTAAAATTTCTTAAGAACCTTTAAGAAGCATAAATCGATGTAAAAAATAACTTCCAGTTATAAGCCAATAAATAGAACTAAACATTGCGAAAATTGAAAGAACAATAAGAAATTAAAATTTCAAATTTATAGACTTTTGATGTTATCTAAGATCTATCAAGATTTATTCAAGAATTTTTCAAGATTTCTGAATTAAAATTTTGGGATCATTGAATTTAAAGACTTCATATTACTTTTCTCGTCATATTTGAACCTGTTAATATTTCGAATCCGAATTTAATGATATACAATTTTGTTACCATCAATTGTCCATTCCACAGAAAAAAAAAACATTTCAATATTCGGATTCAGGTTACAAATTTTCGAAATTCCAAATTTGCCCCCTTATTTTTAACGTTTTGGATTGAAACGTTTTGATTTTATTAATTAATCATTTTTGAAGTCGTGAACTTATTGGATTTTAAGGTTGGTACTTTTGGTTGGGTCTGTTGTACGAAGAGTTTCAAACCGAACTATAAAAGAAATAGTTGCAGATTCCAGCAGATAAGCCAAGGTTGGTTAACTGAAATTAGAATATTTCAAATAGGTTCGTAAAATTCAAGTTGTGTTTAAAAAAAAATTAAGAAGCCTTTAAGAAGCATAAATCTATGTAAAAAATAACATCCAGTTATAAGCCAATAAATTGAACTAAAAACTGCCAAAATTGAAAGAACAATAAGAAGTTAAAATTTCGAGTGTCTAGGCTTTTGATGGTCTATCAAGATCTATTCAAGAATTTATATTTCTACCTGTCTAACTTTCAAGATTTCTGAATTAAAATTTTGGGATCATTGAATTTAAAGATTTCATGATACTTTTCTCGTCATATTTGAAACCGTTGATATTTCTGGCAAATTTAATGATATACGATTTTGTTACCATAAATAGTCCAATCAGCAAAAAATAACATTTCAATATTCGGATTCAGGTTACAAATTTTCGAAATTCCAAATATGCTCTCTCATTTTTAACTTTTTGGATTGAAACGTTTTGATTTTATTAAGTAATCGTTTTAGAAGTCGAGCACTTATTGGATTTTACGATTGATAGTTTTGGGTTCTTATATTTAAAATTTAAACTTTTCTTCAATCTAGAATATAAATTCTATGAGTCAAAATTTCAAAATTTGGAAATCTTAATGTTTTCGTTTTATAACTTCCAAATTAAACAGTGGTTTAGCGGTGTTTTACAAACGCTTATCAAGGTTACTAAGATTAAACCACCGTTAAATCGCCGTTTAAATTTTGTATGAATAGCACTGTTAGAATATAACAATTTTTGTATTTCAAGAATGTTGTATCAATTAATTTCAATTTTTGAAATTAAGAAACTACCACTGTTTTTAATTTCAAAAATTGAAATTAAATAGTATTTATTTGAAATTTGCCACAACATGCAGTGGATGTACACGTCCTTTACACAGTAGAATTTAGAGTTTCAATTCGAGAAGTCAAATTTCCCAAACTCCAAAGTGTCAGTATTTCCAATCAGTCCAGAAATATTTTAGTTCACAAAGTTTCAAAATTTTGTAAGCGTTTTTGTTATAATTTTTTCAAAACATACATTTTTTTTACATTCATAATTGGCAACATGACGCAAGAGGTTTAAAATCTCAAGTGAAACTCACTCTATTGCGAGAAGAATTCTATACATAAGCGAGTATGAAATATATGCAAGAAAGGACTACTCAAACTAGATTATAGGTTTTATTGTATTTTATTCTTTGATGTAAGCTAATACTTGTATGACCTTTTTGATTTGTTTTCAATGTGTAATTTAGAGACATCAATAAATTATTATTATTAGTATTACATTTTAATTTGAAAGTTTTAAGTAATCAAATTTCATCAATTTCAAATATCGTAACACGAATTTTGAAAATTTTGGATATACATCACTACCAACATGGTAACACAACTGGGCGATTTTTCACAATTTCAGCATCAAGTACGGGAATTGATGAAGATTTAATTAAAAAGTTGCATGTTATGTTGCAAGTCATCTCTTGCAGTTTTGAAATAAACGTTGAAATGTTTCGGGAAATCGCAATCGGATCTAAAATCATCATCATTCGAATCGAATTTAATGATATACGATTTTTTACGAACTTGTCCAATCCGCGAAGAAATATTTCAATATTCACATTCAGGTTACAATTTTTCTTAGTAGCATTCGAAATATGGTGTTAGAGAAGAATTCTAAAGATATCGTGGGTGGACCGAGTTACAAATATCGAGGTGCTACAAAGACTTGATAAAGCAGAGGAACATATAAACACCATAGGAAGAAGAAGGATTTCCTGGCTCAGAAATTTAAGAGAATGGTTCGGATTAACATCAAGCCAACTATTTAGAACAGTTGATAATAAAGTTAGGATTGCCATGATGATTTCCAACATCCGATAGGAGATGAGACTTTAAGAAGAAGAAAGTATATCCGGAGCATTAATGTCAGAAAACAAAATGTTTTGTTGTCCAAACATTTTTTTCTTCCTGTATATCGAAACAAATATATCGATATATCGATACCTATTTAGCCGATATCGATATATCGCCATTCCTAGATTTATGGGTGAAAATTAGAGCAGTCTTCTTTTGCAAGTGCCTATCGGTTCCGGATGTTGGCTATCATATTGGCTATCTTAACTTTGTTCACAGCTGCCCGGAAGAGACCTGTGGTTGTCGTGGAGAACCAACCAAATTGGAGAATTGTACTACAAACTGCTACAAACCAGAATTGTAGTTTCCTGGTTTTAATCGTGGTCAGCATTTCTGTCGTTTTGTCCATTCTTATTAGTATTTCGGCATTGGTAATACGGTATTTCCATGATGTCCTTAATATCCTTCTGTAGAACCACATTTCATATGCTTCTAGTTTTTTTGTGTTAGCAACCGTCAGCGTCCAAGCTTCCATTCCATAAAATAACCCAGAGAATACGTAGCAGCGTAAGAGTCTCATTTTGGTGTCTATAGTTAGATCACGACCTTTAAAGGCTGTGGCCATTTTAATGAATATATTTCTGCTGTTTTCAATCCTGCTTTTTATTTCCTGTGTCTGGTCCCATTGCTAATTAATAACGGTGCCTAGATATACATATTTTTTAACTCTTTCGATGTTCCCCTGCTGTTCCAGTGCTCCAGTTGCTGTTGGTGGTGTTGTGGGTTGTTCTTACTTATAATCATGAATTTGGTCTTGTCCATGTTGATATCTAGTCCATATCTGTGACTAGTGCTTATTAAGAGCAATACAGTTAGATCAGTGCTTCTCAAACTCTTTTGATCCATGCCCCACCAATTAGCTACTAAATATCTGATGCCCCATATATAAAATAAACAAAATGTCGGAACTTTTGCACAGCATGACTAAATTATTAATTGCTTTTCTTCGTCTATATACGCAAAGTAGAATGGTCATAAAATATAAATTCAAGAAAAACGAATTTTTAATAAGAACTATAAAATATTGTTTATAATAACTTCCAGGTTCAAAGTAACAAAAAAAATAAAATATCGCTATAAAATTAAATATTATAATAAATTTGTATATGTAGGTATATATTAGTAAAAGTATAAACCGAAAATTTTTAAGAAAAAAACAAAGGATATAATAATTGTAAGTAAATTTGGTTTAATTAATGTGATCCGTGAGCCTGGTGTCTGCTACAAAGACTTTTTATGTTCGGTGCAAACTTAGTCAGCATGAGTCTCAAATCTCCTCGCATGGTGATATTTAAAGAGCTCCTCTTTTTTACTAATATATCATTGACACTGCTGAACCCACATTCAGCCAGATAAGATGACGGAAATGGTAATAACAATTTCCTTGCAAAATCCGTTGTTTTTAGATATTTCCTTTCCATTTCATCAGAAAGCCAAGCTAATTCTCCTTTATGTTTGAATAACGGTTTTGTCGAGTCGTCATTTTGCAACTCAGCGATTTCTTGTTGATATATTTCCGGAATATCAGATAAATTTACCAACATTGGTTGCGTTATCCACGAAGGAAAATGCATGTTTTTTAAATCAGAAAACCTCTCCTTGAAATCATTGGATAATACTACAATATGTTCTACAATAACTTTTATTGCAGAGTCAGTTGGCGGAAACGTCTTTAACCAATGAAATTGTTCAAACCTACTTGACGATATTTGTTCTTGCCACATTGCAAGAAGTGAAACAAAGCCAAATATTTTTGTTTTAGCATCGATAATTGTTTTATTTTTTCCCTGAAGTTGAGTATTTAATATATTAAGCTTTTCGAAAATATCAGCCAAATATCCCAAGTACGCTTTTCCGTCGATCGTTTGCAATACTATCATTTCAGGATTATCTTTCAAAAACTCACTTAGATGATCAAATAATTCCATGAATCTTTTTAAACAATTTCCCTTTGACAGCCACCTGACCTCTGTGTGCATAATTAGCTTAACATGCGCAATATCGCTTTCTTCGCAAAATTTATTAAAAATGCGCTCACATTTAGCATTAGCTTTGATTGCGTTTATGCATTTTATAGCAGATTTCAATACCTTATTAAGTACAGGCGAAATGTTCTTCGATACTAAATTTTCTCTATGTATCACACAGTGTATAGTAAATAAATCTTGATTGTCGGCCTTCATTAATTTTAAACAACCATTCGTTTTGCCCATCATTACAGGAGCTCCATCAGCTGCGCAAGATGTTAAATTTTTTGTAGGTATATTATTGATATTCAAGTATTTTTTTAAAACATTATATATATCAGATGCGGTTGTAGTGGTCTCCAGTGGCTTACAAAATAACATTTCTTCGACAAATTCACCTTTGTCAATATATCTTACGTAAGCCAATAGTAATGCTTCACTGCCTCTTACAGTAGATTCATCCATTTGTAAAGAAAAGTATCTCAACTGAAGCTTTTCAATAAGCTGTGCTTCAACGTCATCGCTCATCTCATCTATCCTTCTTCTGACAGTATCATTACTAAGTGGTAATGCTTTCACTTCTTTGTCATCAATATTCAAAACGGTTTTTAAAAATGTTGATATCGAGGGTTTAATAAGATCTTCGCCCAGGGTATGATTTTTTCCGCATTTTGCAATCAATAAAGAAATCTCGTAACTTACTTCTAAGGTACGATTAGCAACAGCAGTTCTCGCAGTGAACCAAGTTTTTATGGTTGTTCGCTTTTCGAATTTCTCTTTTAATGATTTGAAGTCATTTAAATCTGAATTCGCATGAGCAGCATGTTTGGTTCTAAAATGTGCCTCGAGACGGCCACGCTTCATTGATTCATTGCTCAAAGATTGATGGCATAGTAGACAGAAAGGCGATCTTTCATCATTTATAGCGGTTATGAAACCAAAATTTAAAAATTCTTCTTTGTATTGGCGAGTCTTTATCTTCTTGGCGCTAGCCATTTTTATATTGAGCCAAAATTAGCTACAATTATGTTGTATTTAGTATTTTTAAATTATTTTTTGATAAAAAATGCAACTTACCTTTAATAACTAGCAAATTGAAAAACTCTCTTACAACATCGAAAAAGAACAATGAACTGATTTATATACACCTACTCGACACGAAAAACACTTGAAAAAGACGTAAATGCAAGTACTGACAATGAATACTAGACGAACACTAGTTGAAAATATGACTCGTGTACCAACAGTCATCGAGCCACGACGTCGCGACACATGATTTTGTCGATTCGATTAAATACGTGGAAAAACAAAAATGTTTGTTAACGCATTTTTTTCGATCAATATTATAGTACAATAACGCTTAAGTAAAACGCTATGATATATGTATATTATATACATATGTGTATATAAATTTTAATATATTATAATTTAATATATTTTTAATTAAGTGCTGCAGCAAATATTAATTCGATATTAAAATCCAACTTCAAATATCATAAGACCACCTTAAATTCTCATGACCCACCTGAAAAACCTACGCGCCCCACCGGTGGGGCGTGCGCCCCACTTTGAGAACTACTGAGTTAGATAATCTAAATTATGTATAATTACATAAAAAATCTTTTAATGTTTCATGGCTCTATATAATGTTGCTACAACATTGCAATGAAAATGTTAATGTCAGCAGCATAAATTATAATTTGGATTTGTTTCTAGTTGTTAACAACAATATTGCCCTTACATTTGAAAGTTACTCCATTTACTTATTTGTTGAGTTTTATAGAGTAGTCGGAAGAGAAATCATAAAATAAAAAATGGTAAATAACACAATATTAGGCTGTAATAAGAAATATGGTTTTGGCTGCGTTTCATAATAATAATGGGAGGAAGTGAAGGTGTCCCCGTGCAAAATTGCAGGTAAGGAGGATGGTGGTCGTGGTGAGCTAGCAGTGTCCACTCACACAAACAGTTTTTGTGATTTTCTTCGAAACGTACGTGGCAGAGTGAAATCTTTAGAGAAGGCGGCGCAGCACACCGGATACCAGTGGGTGTACCGCCTTCCCAGAAAGCGCGCCGACCCACACTACCGACTATCTAATCGCACTGTATAATAACACACGACCTACTACATATCAAATCTACCTATTATTACCTTACATTTAATCTGATCAAATATAATCGGCCTACTGGATGTTACAAATCAAATTCCAAAAGGAAGTTATGTAAAACTTCCATGCGGCGTGGTGATGATCATCCATCTGTCTCTCTGCGTGTGTGTGTGTCGGATGTTGTACATTAAGGAAATTTCGGTTGTGACGTTAATAATCCCATTAAAAATTAAGCAGTTGTGGCGTATGAGGAAAGCTAATTCCGGTAACATCGTGGAGCGGATTGTGGCTGCCGGTCCCATCAATAAATTGCCGTTCTAATCGGCAATTGAGTCTGCGCTCCCGATTAACGTCAACAAATTAATTCGAAACCAATAAACGAGATAGCCGGGCAATAAAACGTTCAACTGGCAATTGCGAAAAGTGCGTAGTGCTCGTATTTTTTAAACAATCTCCAAGCGTAGGTATTTTTAGACGTCCAGACTGCAGATTCCGTGGGCGAGTACTTCGCAGTAACACCCGATGCTTTTACACCTTAACCAACTGGTGGACAATATAGCTGCAATGTGGGAAAAATTTTGGAGCAAATTCGGAACGTGTTAGCAATGACCAGACGGGCTTCACAGGGTCTTCATGGTTGGCTACAAATATGAACGCAATTCTTGGTTAATTAGAAGAAATGGTCATGCAAATATGTATGCAGAAGTTTTAAAACCGACGTTCCCATGGAATAAATTAAGGATCAACTAGTGCGTTTGATTTAAAAGTATCATCAGGGTATGTGAAAACGTCCGTACATGCTGATTAAAATATTGATCCGTTGAGCTGAGCTGGTGTTCCGCAACGTTTTCTCCTCGCCTCAATCAGTATCCAGTTTACATTTGACATTTTTATACGGCACGAAGCAGTTATACATTTAACACAGGCTAAATATGTGTAAGGACGCTTAAAAAGACTCGACGAGTTGTTTTTGTAGTGGCAAAACGGGTACATTTGAATGGAAATACACCGGATGTTACGAACGTGCCGTGCCGTCACCGGAGAACTCATTATTTCTATATGGAAAACGTCGGGTTATCTGTTTTAATGTGGGCAGCCGCTGCGGCCGCGATATTTACACAATTCGGATCTCTTCATCAAAAATTAAAGAAACCGTCGATCGGAGAGTTTAGGTCGCCGACGAGCGAAGCCCAGGACATTCTACAAGACCGTTTACACCTACCTTCGAGAGTCGAATGGGTTTTCTAATGGGAATGGGAAAGAACGGGCGGCTGTTATTGGAATTCCTTCGCGTTTCCGGATTCTGAAGCGCGGCTTTTAATATTTATTAACCACCTCTCGTCGGTCTGCGAATGTAATGGTCGCGGCCAACGCGGTACTTTACGGTTTACGGACTCGAATAGTAACAGATTTGATGTGCGCCGCACCTCTTTCAGTTGCTCGGGCACAACTGTTACTTCCAGGAAGGCGGATTCGTCCTTGGAACGCGGAGACGTTCCCAAAAACCATCGGACAAATTGCAAAACTAAATCAAAATCAATACCATCAAAGTGCGTTCCTGTGAAAGGAATCTGAAGCTAGCGATACCGTGCACTTTCAATTTAAGGATCAACATTAATTTTGAGGCAGCAAAATCTCATAATGAGCCCAAAAACCATCAGACAAATTGCAAAACTAAATCAAAACCAATACCATCAAAGTGCGTTCCTGTTGAAGGAATCTGAAGCTAGCGATACCGTGCATTTTCAATTTAAGGATGAACATTAATTTTGAGGCAGCAAATTCTCATAATGAGCGCCAAGGCATATTTTCGCAGAAATGTTCATTTTTGAATTTTTTTATGTTTAATTTAGTTAATTAAATTTAGTGCAAAGTTGAGACGAAAGCATCATCAGTTGCACATGCTTATACATCAAAACTTATTTTATAATCTACTCCTGTGAATAGAATAGTTTGTCATAACTGCGATTTATAAACAGTAAGTACTCACAAACAATAACAGAAGAATATCACAAAATAAGCAAAGCAAAAAAAAAACGGTAACTGAGGCAAAACGAAACAGCTTCGAGGAAGAAAAATAGAGCAAAGGAAATACAACATGTTTTATAAAATAATTAACAGTTTTAAGAAGCAAAAGGTACCAACGATACAACAACTATTCAGCAAAGGATAACTTTAAACACACGGATAAGACATTGCGAACAGCTGGAGGGATCACTCCAAGAATGACTAGTAAAGTGTGATGAAGAAATAAGCAAAGAAGAAGACACTTCTCTAAGACACCTCCAACGCCTCAAATTTGATCTTCTCAATTTTCGTCAACTAGAGACAAGAAAATCGGAACCCAAGATGTAAATTAATATTAAAGCAGGAAGTTCACGGAACGGCAGTCGCAGAACTAATAAAACTGGGAAAAGTCACCGGACAGGATCAAGTATCACCTAAGATACCTAAGATTTATGATTAAATACTGAAGGTTTAAGTAGCTAAGCAACATTTTTAATCCGGCATAGACTTTTAAGAAGATTCTGAAGGACTGCGAGTAGTGCAACCCAGGAAAAGTTCGGCGAAAAGTTGGAAACATTTATGGAAAAGTTCGCTAGTACCTTGGAAAAGTTGGAAATGTTGGAAAAGCAGGAAATGTTGGCATTTGGGATTCACCAGTCCCACTGTGAATTTCGTATTAACAACACCAGATATAGTTTTTTACAAAAGCCTTCCACCTAGAGCCGAGAGTCACACAGGAGACGCAAACATTATATCTATAGTAATTGATGAAATTGGCCCGGAAAAGATTTTATCATGTGCAGCAGATAATGCAAGCAATATGAAAAGGGCTTGGCTACTACTTGCAGACAAATGTCGTTTTACGCCTGTATTGCTCATTCTCTCAACCTATAAGTTGGATACTATTTTTTGTTTAAAAAATCAATCAGAAAGAATTGTCACACAAATCAAAGGCAGTCACATTCTAGCAGCTCACTTTGCAAACATTAAACAATATATATATTAAGGTAGCTTTGAAGTTGCCAATGAAAACCAGGTGGGCATCAGTAGTATACTTCGCGCAACGATAGTTTGTTTTTATGACATTGACTTGCAATAAAAAATTTAATCGTGGGATTGTTAAACCACTTCAAGTTAGGTATCATAAAAGTTCAGGCATCCAGTCCAGGCTTTGGCTTGAATGTTGATGCACCAAAAAGTTGCCAGTGACAAAGGGCCGACCGATACCTGGACTTTTATGATACCTAACTTGAAGTGGTTTAACAATCCCACCCTTATAATTTTTATTGCAAGTCAATGTCATAAAAACAAACTATCGTTGCGCGATGTATACGCTGCTTTAACAGTTTAATCAGCAACAGGTATTGTCTGCAAACTTTGGCGATGAATGAACTAGTTGTCAAGTATCTTCAAAAAGATACGAAAACAATGCTATTGAATGATTACATTTTTTGGAAATGTAAAAGACTTGAAAACCCCACATATCTTCTAGAACCCATTAGAAAATGGATAACCAAAATCGAAGTAGACAAGCCAAATGCTTCATTAGTTCCCGAAATATTTGCAAACCTGAAGCCATTTTTTGAGGAAAAGGTACCTAAATGCCCTACAAGCAATGCGGAAAAAAAGAAAATTAAGAATATGCTTTCTGATAGTACTAGGACTAGGAAACTAGGAAAAACCATCGGACAGGACCAAAATCGAAGCAGACAAGCCAAATGCTTCATTAGTTCTCGAAATATTTGCAAACCTGAAGCCATTTTTTGCGGAAAAGGTACCTAAATACCCTACAAGCAATGCGGAAGAAAAGAAAATTAAGAATATGCTTCCTGATAGTACTAGAACTAGGAAACTAAGAAAAACCACCGGACAGGATCAAGCATCACCAGAGATGATCAAATACTTAGAAGACTCTCGGTTTAAGAAACTACATTTTTGATCCGGCATCGACTTTTAAGAAGATTTTGAAGGACTGCGAGTATGGTATAATAGTACTGTCATTCCAATACGAAGATAAGAGGAATTGCAATAATTACATCAAATACTATTGATACCTGAAAAATCCAGAAAAACTATATCTATTCTGGAAGTGAGACTGAGAAAACCAAGAAAATAAGGGTGTATTCAGAAGGGGAATGAGTACGCAAGATCATAATTCCACGAATGAAACTGGGAAAAGCCACCGGACAGGAACAAGCATCATCAGCAGAGATGATAAAATACTTAGAAGACTCTAGATTTAAGAAGTTGTACGACATTTTTATACAAAAATTATCCGAATAAAGACCGATCTACTACTACTAGAGATGATCAAATACTTAGAAGACTCTAGGTTTAAGAAGCTACATTTTTAATCCGGCATGACTTTTAAGAAGATTCCGAAGGACTGCGAGTATGGCATAATAGTACCGTTATTCCAATACGAAGATAAGAGGAATTGCAATAATTACATCAAATACTATTGATACCTGAAAAATCCAGAAAAACTATATCTATTCTGGAAGTGAGACTGAGAAAACCAAGAAAATAAGGGTGTATTCAGAAGGGGAATGAGTACGCAAAATCATAATTCCACGAATGAAACTGGGAAAAGCCACCGGACAGGAACAAGCATCATCAGCAGAGATGATTAAATACTTAGAAGACTCTAGATTTAAGAAGCTGTACCACATTTTTATACAAAAATTATCCGAATAAAGACCGATCTACTACTACTAGAGATGATCAAATACTTAGAAGACTCTAGGTTTAAGAAGCTACATTTTTAATCCGGCATAGACTTTTAAGAAGATTCCGAAGGACTGCGAGTATGGCATAATAGTACCGTTATTCCAATACGAAGATAAGAGGAATTGCAATAATTACATCAAATACTATTGATACCTGAAAAATCCAGAAAAACTATATCTATTCTGGAAGTGAGACTGAGAAAACCAAGAAAATAAGGGTGTATTCAAAAGGGGAATGAGTACGCAAGATCATAATTCCACGAATGAAACTGGGAAAAGCCACCGGACACGAACAAGCATCATCAGCAGAGATGATTAAATACTTAGAAGACTCTAGATTTAAGAAGCTGTACGACATTTTTATACAAAAATTATCCGAATAAAGACCGATCTACTACTACTAGAGATGATCAAATACTTAGAGGACTCTAGGTTTAAGAAGCTACATTTTTAATCCGGCATAGACTTTTAAGAAGATTCCGAAGGACTGCGAGTATGGCATAATAGTACCGTTATTCCAATACGAAGATAAGAGGAATTTCAACAATTACATCAAATACTATTGCTACCTGAAAAATCCAGAAAAAATATATCTATTCTGGAAGTGAGACTGAGAAAACCAAGAAAATAAGAGTGTATTTAGAAGGGGAATGAGTACGCAAGATCATAATTCCACGAATAAAACTGGGAAAAGCCACCGGACAGGAACAAGCATCATCAGCAGAGATGATTAAATACTTAGAAGACTCTAGATTTAAGAAGCTATACGACTTTTTTATACAAAAATTATCCGAATAAAGACCGATCTACTACTACTAGAGATGATCAAATACTTAGAAGACTCTAGGTTTAAGAAGCTACATTTTTAAACCGGCATAGACTTTTAAGAAGATTCTGAAGGACTGCGAGTATGGCATAATAGTACCGTTATTCTAATACGAAGATAAGAGGAATTGCAATAATTACATCAAATACTATCGATACCTGAAAAATCCAGAAAAAATATATCTACTCCGGAAGTGAGACTGAGAAAATCAAGAAAATAAGAGTGTATTCCAAAGGGGAATGAGTAAGCAAGATCACAATTCCACGAATAATACTGGGAAAAGCCACCGGACAGGAACAAGCATCATCAGTAAAGATGATTAAATACTTAGAAGATTCCAGATTTAAGAAGCTATACGACATTTATATAAAAAATGATCCCAAATAAAATCGATCTACTACTACTACTAAATCTCATCTATTTCAACAAATTTTAGGCTATTTTTTATGAATTGTAGGAATAAATTTATTATTATTTATTTGATAAAGAACCTGGTTATTAATATGTAGCTGCATCTTCGTATGTCACTGCATGTCTTATAGGAATATTATTTTTATGAATTTTAGGTATGCCTAAAAAAATAGGAAGATTTATTTCCCTACATTTGTATTGCTCTTTTTCTTTAATAATATTAATAGAGTTTTTTAACAGAGTTATTCAGACAATTATTAAGATTTCTGGGGATTTTTCGATAAATCATAGATTTCTGGGGATTTTTGGATAAATCGTAAGTATCCCTGTAAAAACATTCTATAAAAAACTCCACGTTGTAAAGGAGTGCAAAGAGAATGAGAGTAAACAAATTATGTAACTATAAAGAGAAATCAAAGTTCTACAAAAGTTGCAAATAAAAAAAATCAAAAACTACAGATTTGAGTTGGGTCTTATAGATTTGGATTTTCAATTATTATTATTTATTATCTTATAAGAACTCTTCTACTTTTAGTATGTAATCTCTCTTTTAAAACTATTAAAATCTTACCTTTATCTTCTTAATAAATAATTAATTCTTTATCTTATCCTTTATGTTACTGAAATGGAAATGTGCAATTTTGCAAAACTTTCAAAAGCACTTATACCCCTTTTCCCGCCGGACAGCCAATTATTACATACATATTTTCATTCTACAAATATATCGAAAACATATACATTTCTAAATTTCATCAAGGTTCCGAGCGATTTCTCAATGTTTTCGAGAATTCGACAGATTTCTTAATAATTTTCATGATTTCCGGAGATTTTTCATTAATTTCAAAATAAAAAAATGCAAATTGTCTGATATTTTTCAATAATTCCCAAGATTTCTCAATAATTTTGGAGATTTCCACAATTTCCCAATAAGTATCAATATATGCAGATATTTTTGAATAATTCCCAAGATTTGATTTTCGAGATTCCTATAGATATCTCAATAATTCTCAAGATTTTGAGAGATTACTCAATAATTTTGAGATCGCAAATATCAGAAGTGATTATTACTCACTTATTTTCATTCTCAAAATTTGTCGATATGTAAAAAATATGAACACTTCTAAATATTGTCAAATTTCAAGATTTTTCAATTATGTCCTTGATGTATTAATTATATTTTGAAATCTCTACACATTTCGAGACAATTATTAAGATTTCTGGGGATTTTTGGATTAATCCTAAGATTTCCCGGTAAAAAAAATGCTATGAAAAACTCCACGTTTTAAAGGAGTGTAAAGAGTACAGAATTTTTGCAAAAAAAATAATGTTTCTTACCCTCCTCAGCAGTTTTTCCTGTTCCTAGCTTCCGTTAGTTCCGATTTCACATCCGTAAGTTATGGTTTGGTCTTAATACTGTTTTGTAAATCGTTAGTTTGGCACTTACTGAGACATGCTTAGATCATAGTATGCGACTTAGAACCCCTGCTGCTTTATCTCCCTTCATCATCCGTTTTTTAAGTTCTTGTGCTTCTTTCCCATATTCCGTGATCTGTACTAATAGGTATGTGAATTCGCTGACTTGCTCTATTTCCATTCTATCTCTCCCTGTTCTTTCTATTAGCAGATTCTCCATTGTAATTGTGCCTCTTCCTAACACCATGTATTCTGTTTTCTGATAGTTAATTTGGAGCCCTACTGTCAACGCAATTTCTTCCAAGGTTGATACTGCTTTTTTTGTGTTCGCTAGAATTCCCATGTCATCGGCATAAGCTATACATTGGTGGTCTGCGTTGATTATGCTTCCTGTCCTATTCAGTTTGCTCGTCCTTATGACAAATTCTAGCAGTATGTTGAAAATCAGTGTTGAAGTGAAGATAGGGGGTCACCTCTCCATTTTACTCTGTTGGTCGTGTTTTGTACTGTCAATTGAACTAATCTTGTTAGTTTCCTTGGGATGCCCAGACTGCCCATCGCTTTGAATAGCTCTCGCCTTTTTACAGTGTCATCCGCTTTTTAAAAATCTATGAAAACCAAGTACACTTTCTTGTTGTATTCTACAAACATTTCTTGGGTTTCTTTTAAAACAAATAGTTGGTCTGCGACTGAACGATCCGGTCTGAATCCCGCTTGGTACTCTCCTATCTCTTTTTCCGTGAATTCTTGCGGTTTGTCTCTTAGGGCTGTAGCTAATACCTTGTACATCGTGTCCAGCAGTGCTATTCCTCTGTAGTTGTTGTATTCTGATTTGGTCCCCTTCTTGTGTATCGGAGTTATTGTCGCTTAAGACCACTATTTTGGCATTCGCTCTTCATTCCATATTTGATTTATTAAGCTGTGTACTCTGTCTGCGATATTTTCTCCTCCATACTTGATTAGTTCGGTGTTCAAACTGTTTTCACCTGGTGCGTTTCTGTTCTTTAGTTTTTTCAGTATTCTGCTTATTTCTTCTTTTGTTGGGGGTTCTATATCGTCAGTGTCTTGTGATTCCTCATTACTGTATAAGTTGCCATCATTTTCTTGTAAAAGTTTTTGGAAGTAGTTATTCCATCCTTCTAATACCAGGTCTTCATCCGCTACTCTCTCTCCCTCTTTGTTTTTGAACGCTGTCGGAGCTTGATGACATCCTCTTCCCGTTAATTGACCTCTTGGTAGAAGTTCCTTATCTCTTTATTCCTGTAATATTCTTCCATCTGCTCTGCTCTGTGTTGCAGATATATTGCAATATTTTCTGTATACGTCTTTCAATGATTCTGTAAGAAGAATGGTGTCACTGCATACCTAATGTTGTTTATGCATTCTCCATCCACTTTCATCCTTATTGGTGTTTCTGTTTCTAACACCTTAAGTATTTCTTCCGTATGTAGTTTAAAGAGCAAGGGTGATAAATTCCAACCCTGTCTTACTCCCCTTCGCACGTGTATTTGTACAGATAATTCGTTGCCCACTTTTATATAAGCAGTTTGATTTAGGCGAGTTATTATCCTTATGTCCTTCATATCAATGTGTTTATCTTTGTTGTATGAGGTGATCATGGCGTACTTTGTCGAATGCTTAGTTGTAATCTAAGAAACAGACGTATATTCTTTGACTGACATCCACACATCTCCACGTGAATGAAGATATTAAACATCCAAAAAGCAGACCATTATTGTAAATAAATTGGGGCAGAATCCCAATCATATTAGGTCTGTGCCGCATGGGTGTCTTCACATTTTTTTTTCTTTTATGTAAGGAAACGTTAATTGGTTGACCCAAATTGATATTTTGTCATAAACAGGAAACCAGCTTGTCGTTTTTTTTGCGGTTGCCTCGGGGAATCCCAACCTTGTATCTCGGCGACAGACAACAAAAAGCCCATTAAATCTAATCCCCGATCCGAGCCACCAGCGTTGAAAGAAATCGCACTTTATAATCAACAATGGGCGTATTAATTAATGTACACTTGGATGCTAAAACGCGCGTCGGAAGTGCTGCCGATGGACACATAAAGAATCTTTATATGGCCCGCCCGTCCATTGCAGTCTGCACGTCCAGGGAACGTTCCGAGCATACTTGCCATTGTGCCCCGTCCGTCCGGTCCTCTTGTTCTTTTTCTGCCCTCTTCTGCCGTATTCGGCGGCACTTAATTAGGCGCGCCGCGGCGACGCCCAGGATGTGCACTCTCATCACAGGACCGGAACAGATCGTCATCGTGCGTGTTGTTCCCCAAGAGCCCGCCACTGTTTTGGCTAATTAACGGTCAGGGTAATTAGCGTGCACGGGAAGTTGCTGATGAAGAGGCGATTTGCATTCACGCGAGAAGTGAATTTACAGTGAGACGAATTGAAACGGCCTCCTTGATGAGCGTGCTTTAATTATTTTGTAAGCGCCACAAAGGGAATATGAGTTAAAATGCTGTAACTGCAATACGAACTTAATGGAGACATCAAGTGTGTACGGTTTTTCGCCACCGACTGGCACTGGTACAAAAAAAACCCTCAATATTGAGAAACTAAATAATCGAGTTAAGCATTACCCTAACAGATCTCAGAAATATATAAATATATTATGTGTGCACGCATGATTGACAATTCAATCAGACAAACAATTATATTCGATAATTAGTCACCATATTTCGAGGACAAAAAAAAGAAGCGCGAAATTGCCATTTTCAATCAACACAGGACAAGAAGAAGTGGAGAAAAATAAAAAACCTGAAAATTAGACGGTTACAGTTAAATAAGACTTACCGACAGTTATTAAAATTACGATTATCAATGCTGCTAGATTTTCAAAATTATCATTGATAACAGTAGCCACATTTTCAATTCCAAGTATCAAAGCTGCAAAACTGCCAGGTTTTCACTTATCAATGCTCACATTTATCGGATTATCAGCATTGATAATTGAAAATCTGGCAACTTGCGAAAATCCTCTATTGAAAATCTGACAGGTGTCAACATTGATAATTGGAAATCAGACAACTTGCAGCATTGAAAATCGAAAATTTTCTCAACACCTCTAGAGAACATTCAACAGCTATGCTGTAAGTATTGATAAGTGAACATCTGGCAATCTGACGGTTGTCAGCATTTATAAGTGCAAATCTATGATTTAAATACGTATAAATTGAAAATCTGACAGTACCGATACTATCAGTATTGATAAGTGAATATCTGACACTTAGTAGCATTAAAACTTTAAATTGAAAATGTGTCTGCTGGTATCATTGATAATTGCAAATCCCGCAGCTTGTAGCGTTGATGATTGAAAATTTGCCAGATGTCAGTATTGATAGTTGTCAGCATTGATAATTGAAAATCTGGCAGCTTGCAGTATTGATAATTGGAAATTTAACAACTATCAATATACACGCCTCTGCTGAAAATTAGACAACTTTCAGCATAGATAATTCAAAATTCTAAACTGTCAGCATTGATAAGTGAAAATCTGGCACTTTGCAGCATTGATATTTGAAATTGAAAATCTGGCTGCTGTTATTATTGATAATTGAGAAACTAAATAATCGAGTTAAGCATTACCATAACAGATCTCAGAAATATATAAATATATTATGTGTGCACGCATGATTGACAATTCAATCAGACAAATAATTATATTCGATAATTAGTCACCATATTTCGAGGACAAAAAAGCGCGAAATTGCCATTTTTGCAGAGAGAATAAATCAACACAGGACAAGAAAAAGTGGAGAAAAATAAAAAACCTGAAAATAAGACAGTTACAGTTAAATAAGACTTACCGACAGTTATTAAAATTACGATTATCAATGCTGCTAGATTTTCAAAATTATCATTGATAACAGTAGCCACATTTTCAATTCCAAGTATCAATGCTGCAAAACTAATCAATATACACGCCTCTGATGAAAATTAGACAACTTTCAGCATCGATAATTCAAAATTCTAAACTGTCAGCATTGATAAGTGAAAATCTGGCACTTTCTAGCATTGATATTTGAAATTGAAAATCTGGTTGCTGTTATTATTGATAATTGATAAATTTATGAAAAACATATAGCATTGAAAATTGAAAGTTTGCCAGCTTGACGCATTGATAATTTAAAATCTAACAGCTATCATCATTGCTAACTGCAAATCTATCAATTATACATATGCATGGAAATTTTGAAAGCTGTTGACGTACGTCATGCGTCAGTAATTAAATTTTCAATGGACGCATTCATGCTGATAGTTGTAAAATTTTCCATTTTTATTGCTGAAAGCTGCATTCGCAGCATTGCTTTGCACCACTGATACTTGGAATTGAAAATGTGGCTGCTGTTAGCATTGAAAATTTTGAAAATCTGGCAGCTTACATCAATTGATAATTGATAAATTTATGAAAAATATAGAGAAATCTCGCATTGATAATTGAAAATCTCGCAGCTTGACGCATTGATAATTGAAAGTCTGGCTCAAGCTGCCAGATAATTTAAAATCTAACAGTTGTCAGCATTGATAAGTGCAAATCTATCAGTTAAATACATTGCAATTTTGAAAGCTATTGACTTGCGTCATTCGTCTAAGTCTGGAAACTTGACACATTGATAATTTAAAATCTAACAGCTATCAGCATTGATAAGTGCAAATCTATCAGTTAAATGCATTGACATTTGAAAGTTGTTTGACGCATTGCAAATTAAAAACATAACAGCTGTCAACATTGATAAGTGCAAATCTATCAGTTAAATGCATCGAAATTTTGAAAGCTGTTTGACGCATTGATAATCTAAAATCTAATAGCTGTCAGCATTGATAAGTGCAAATCTATCAGTTAAATGCATTGAAATTTTGAAAGCTGTTGACAAAGAAATTTGAAAATGTAACGAGGCTGAGCCTTAAAACATTATTTTTACATCGACTTTGAAGGGTTTCAAAACATGCAAAAAATAAAAAATAAAAAACCTAAAAATAAGCCCGACCCACACA
The DNA here is from genome assembly GCA_951805005.1 of Othius punctulatus. Lineage (NCBI taxonomy): Eukaryota > Metazoa > Arthropoda > Insecta > Coleoptera > Staphylinidae > Othius > Othius punctulatus. The sequence continues at coordinate 54,981,852 of OX638142.1, forward strand.
CCTCATACAAATTATTATCGGTATATTGTTAATTATTAATTAATTATTTATTGAACCCAATGAAACCTGACAATAATCACCATTTTCTTTGCAATGCGAGATTTGACACGAACTTTTCGGCGAAATTCTTATTAAATTGGATATAACCGGTATTGAAATCGAGCTTATCTCACTGTTGGATGTACAGCCATCAGAAATTCTAATGTCAGTACGGCGAGAGAGTTATTTCTTTTGCGATAAGCTCTGTTCCAATTTGCAAATCAGGCAAATTTTGGTACTTTGAAAAATGTTTTATTTAATTTAAAATTTTTCTCCCTCTAAAATTCTCCTAAACTAACCCCTGGAAATTTTATACCGCCATTCATAAAAAAATGCGCTTATTTGAATTATGCGATGAAAATTAGAGTCCTAATTAAAAATTACTTCACGTCGTATCTTTCACAAATTGTGCAGATATAAGTAGCCCACATACTATACATGGCTTTTGCTAAATACTGATCGATGGAGTGTGATAGTATTATCGAACATAATCTGTACATCTGGAACACCCTGCTTATGCCCAGTGGATTAATAGGTCTCTTAGTAATCGAACCTCAAAATATATAACGAGGTAGTGTTGCAACTTTTCACGAAAAGTTGAAATTGTTGAAATTTTCGGCCAACTTTTCTGGAAAAGTTGGAAAAGTTCGGAAAAGATGGAAAAGTTGAGTTTTATTGCATCAGTTGCAAATGTTGATATGCAAGTCATGTACATACGCATACACATACACACATTGAACATAATTTAACGTTTTTGTTTATACAGGGTGTCCTTTTAATGCATTAAAAGCTCCAGGTAGCGGTCTTCTTTAAAATTATCATGTTTGTTTTAATGAAATTGGATTTAAAGGCATTAAAGGGACATCCTGTATAAAGGCAAATCAGCTTTAAACATTTTTTTTTTAAGAAACGGACATCCTGTATATCGGCAAATCAGCTTTAAACAACAAATTTTTAAAGGTATGATAAGTTTTTGATCAATGGAAGTCTGAGTGATTGGACTAACCACTGTTAACTGAAGTATTTATATCATCATGAAGAGTGATAGTATCGCTATCAATACTTGGAAGTATATTCTTTATCAGTTGAACTATGTTCTTCGTTTTCCTCCGCTGAAGTTGGTTTGCGTCGTTTAGCAGGAACGTGCGATTTTGATTTTGTAAACCGTTTCCTAGGGACGGCCACAGGCAGATTAAAGCTCAGATGGATCTTGATCAATATTGTGCAAGAGAATTTTGGAACCGTGATCATTATTACTGGTCTTCCCTTTTTGTGTCGTATCGTTTGTAAGCAGCTTCAAATTATGGCCGATATAAACATTTTTTCCAGCTCTTACGGTTGTTAAACGATTTCTACTTTTGGTATGAATTCGGCTATATGTACTAAAACTTCTTTCGGTAGCGGCTGATGTTGTAGCCATTGACAAGATAGCAGAAGTAGCTGTAGACAGAACGGATGTAGAACACATGCCATTCCACCAAACCATAGGATCCACTTTGTGAGCACATTTCCAAACATTTTTTTTAGCCCAGTCCATATTTTGCTTTGTACTTTGCAAAGTCTGTCATTACTTCTCCATCATCCACATCATTCATGTGCTCTGCAATGTTACTGATGAACTCAAGTCCATCAACATGTTCCTCAGGTGACAAACTATGTCCTTGATAAGTGGATCCAGGATGTTTGCCGCAAGATGAAATTTATGTAAACAAAGTCTTTACGATCAGAAAGCATATCCATAATTTTCTTCTCTTCCGCATTGCTTGTAGGGCATTGAGGTACCTTTTCCTCAAAAATTGGCTTCAGGTTTGCAAATATTTCGGGAACTAATGAAGCATTTGGCCTGTCTTCTTCGATTTTGGTTATCCATTTTCCAATGGGATCTATGAGATCTCTGGTGTTTTCAAGTCTTAGCCAAAAACTATCATCATCCAATAGCATTGTTTTCGTATCGTTTAGAAGATACTTGAGAACTAGTTCATTCAACGCCAAAGTTTGCAGACAATACCTGTTGCTAATTAAACTGTTAAAGCAGCGTACCATTGATGCCCACCTGATTTTCACTGGCAAGTTCAAATCTACCTTAATATATTTTTCTTTTTGAATGTTTGCAACGTGAGCTGCTAGAATGTGACTATCTTTGATTTGGGTGACAATTCTTCCTGCTTGATTTTTTAAACAGAGAATATTATCCAACTTTATTATGTCTTCAATAAAGAGGTTGAGAGAATGTTCAATACAGCCGTAAAACGACATATGATTACATATCATTTGAAGGACTTAGGGGAATCCCCTAGCAGCTTTGCACCCAAAGTGTTTCTGGACTTTTATAAAGGAACAGGACTCCTGGATGAAAGCTGGACAAGAGTCCACATGGGAAAGCACAAAAGGACTACAGAGGCCAAAGTACTGAGGGGCTTTAGGGAACTTACCCAAAGAAAAATAGGGGGGGAATCCCAAATACCAACATTTCCAACTTTTCCGAGGTACTAGCGAACTTTTACAACTTTTCCATAGATTTTTACAACTTTTCGACCAAACTTTTCCTGGGTTGCAACACTAAACAGTGGTGCTCAAAATTTGATAAACGACCACTATCATCCGCGTTTTCCAGTGGACCAAATCGCTCTTTTTATCCTCTGGAATACGCGGATGATAGTGGGCGATTATAAAGTATATTTTATCAATATGTTGAGGTTGATTGGTTAAGTCAAATTTAAATGAAGTTTTTTTATATCAAATAATAAAATAACATGAATTTGAGACTAATTTAAATAATCATCTTCCATCCTTAAGACATATTACTGTATCCAAATTCCCAACCAATAAGAGATACGTATCGGGCAATGAAATTCCGCGACCAGGATGTCTCAGGAAAAATGAAACCATGGAGAACAAAAAGGCTAAATTACTGCACGAATCCTGAAAAGCGGAATGCTGGAGAACGAATTGTCTCTGAGCATATTCGCAGGCAAGTGCCTGGCCCAAATGAACGAAACGCATGTTGAGCAATACGATGTGTTGATTAACAGTCCGTTAAACGAGTGGGACATTTATTACTGGGACACTGGAAATCTGCCCATAGCAGAGGAGTTTGATAACGATATTACGAGGTTGTTCATTAAGCATGCTAATGAAGTAGGCAAGAAGAAAGTACCCAGACAGCCGGATTTATGACATATTAAGAACTTCATGTGGGAAAAAATGCATCAAATCATTGGATCAGGAGAGGCAGAATTCGAGGTTCTGCCTCTCCTGATCCAATGACTTGATGAATTTTTTCGCATCATTGGTTCGGATTTTTCAAACTTGCATAGTTTTTAATTGCCCAAAAAATTTGATTTGAAAATTCTCTTGTCAAACAATTTTGAATTGATGACCTAACCGACCTGCTGGCATCCACTTTTTTTTAAATTTGTATTAGCTGTCCTCGAACACTGCAGAAACTTTTTTTAAGTTTTCAAATTACTTAACGACTACATTTTATGAGGTGTCCATAAAAAAAATAAAAAACGAAATATCGAGAACCACTACATATATGGGGTTGACCTCTAAGGCCTTAAACAGTTCAATTATTCAAATTTTCTGCTACGACTTCGGATAATTGTGTATTTTAAGTTTTCTACGTGGTTAATCCAACAGGAAAAGTAGACAAAATGCAAACCTCTTAGAATGTGCTCCTCGTATGGGGCTATATCCCCACAGCCAACAATCTGTGGGGATATTAGCCCCATACGAGGAACACATTGTAAGAGGTTTGCATTTTGTCTACTCCTACAATTCGGCTAAGACGATTTATAGCAGGAAAATGATATCTTTTGAAATAGAAATTGTTGTTCTGGCATGAAGGCTATGGTCGTGGTTTGCAAGTTGCCTTAAGCTTCGACTTCACAGCGTCGCGACGTCTTGCCATATTCACTCATTCTCATATTTATTGTACAGGGTGGGCAAATTTCGATGTTTTAATAGGGAATCTCGATAACTATAACGAACCCCGTCCCCGATTTCTTTTTTCGAGAAAAACTTAATGGTGAAACCCAAAATTGGCTATTGTCTTTTGTTTTAGAGTTTTTGACTTTTCGTTTTATGGCTGAAGGTCTCTTATTTATGAGAATAGAAAAAAAAAATACGTTTTTTCAGGCACGTTTTTGATAAGAATGCAGCGCCGTAGTCAATTTATGTTTTCGAGTAATTCACATTTTTTTTTTCGATTTCTAGCTGTAGGTCGCTTATTTATGAGAATAGAAAAAAATATTTCTACGTTCTTCCGGCACTTTTTTGATAAGAATGCAGCGGCGTAGTCAATTTTTCAAAACAACAGTTCGAAATTTGAAATATGACATAAAGTTGTGGTTGTTTATATGGAACTCATAGTTGGCTGTGACTTAGCTAACAAGAGGGAACTTTTCTCTTTTCAACAATATACGACATGTGGGGCCAATTCTTAATTTTCAATATGATTTTACCGAAAATTCTAATTTTTTTTCATACCTGTTATAGTTATCTAGATTCCCTATTAAAAGATCGAAATTTGCCCACCCTGTACATTATTGTTGTCAATGCCTAAGTTAGGTTAGATGGGTTAGTTTACAGGTCATATATCGAAGAAATTAGTGCCCACAGTTATAGCTCTGTGGCTATGGCGCGCTTTACTTTATGGGTATTGAGTAATATTGCAATTTTCACTGCCCAAAAGTTATTTTTTATTTGAAAATTTGTGCCAGTATGAAAATTTCTCAGTATCGAATAATCTTACTACTTTTCGGATCTCTCCTACTTTTGGGATATTATTATAACAAATCACCCAGTTAAGTAATAATAATGATACCCGAAAATACTTTTGTTGTTAACAATTCGAAGTTTTACCTAATAATGTTTGAGGTATGAAGTAAATTTAGTATTACAGTGCAATAACAAGAGTATTTGTAGTATTAATGTTTGCAATAATGCTTTTCAGCAATAGTAATTTTATGGTTTATATTACGGTTTTGGCACATTCTAACATATTATTGTTAAACCTTCCTAGAATATATACAGAGTGAACAACAATGTTTGAGGTATGAAGTAAATTTAGTATTACAATGCAATAACAAGAGTATTTGTTGTATTAATGTTTGCATCAATGCTTTTCAGCTATAGTAATTTTATGGTTTATATTACGGTTTTGGCACATTTTAACATATTATTGTTAAACCTTCCTAGAATATATACAGAGTGAGCAATAAGGATTGTGGTCAAGTCATAACAAAATAAGTGTATTAAATGAAGAACAAGAAACTATACAGGATGTCCCAGTTATCGTGCCCAACATGGGGATCTCGTAAATGGTAAGAAATATAAAGTTGGTTAAATTAGACAGAAGACTCTTTAGGGCAATGGCTTCTTGTATTTTTTTCGATTTTTGCCAGTGGCGGCCAAATTATTCAATTTGAAAATTTTATTTCCGATGCTAAGTAAGTCTTGGCTTAAAGAGTGTTTTGTTTTATTTAACCAACTCGTTATTTTTTGCGTTTCAAGAGATCCCCATATTGAACATGATAACTGGGACACCCTGTATATAAAATAAAAAACAAACTCACCTGAACTAAGCCAAGCCTAAAAAAACCAGTTGTCATACCTTAGAGATAAATTGCGAAAAAAAAAAAAAACTGGCTATGTCTATCAAACCACAATCGTTGTTGCTCATTCGTTATCTACTTAGCACTAATATGCCAGGTAGAAATAGTTCTCAATGGACTAACACAGGTTCAGAAAAATAAAGACTTGTGTTATTTTAGTTCCTCTCTATAGAAATTACAGTCCCCAGTAAGGTATTAAAATTTTAATGTTATTTTTCTGGAGCAAGAGGTCCTTAATTTTAAATCATTGTTAAAAGTATGACCATCAACTAATTACTATAATTAACAAATGCCACTTACCGGTATTTTACTAGTCCGCAAGAACTCCAGCAAAGCCTCCAATGAACCGAGGGTCGAGGCCTGGACGTATACACCGCGCTCCTGCAGCTTAATATTCGACAAGGCACTCCTCAACTCCCGAGCCACGTCGTCTCTGAGTATATCGACTTCATCAGGTTTCTGTGCTATGAACAGGTTGAGCCCTGCGATCGCCTTCTCCAGCTCTTTCGCAGCGATCTTCACCCCCTGTGCCGCCTTCACCTCTTTGTATTCTATATAAGCATTCTGAAACCAAACAAATAGTTCAAATCAATAGGAATAAACATATAAAGATAATAATTAAGGTTGGCTCGATTATTAATTGCTTTTGATTCATAAATATTATTTCTATATGTAGGTAACATCTTTATTCGAATACTATTTGGGTTGCCTATACCCTCTACATGTTATTAAGTATCCCAAAATTAGTAAATAAATTGTAGGGCCACGTATATCTGCCAGAATAATATATGCATAGAAGATATAGTCGGTTTTCATTTAACGATCCACCAACATCGCAATGTCTCTCAAAAATATTAGTGACAAGTCTCTTAGTGTCATTTGTGTTTCTCGAAAACGAGATTACGGTTCAATATGTAGTAATTTTTCTAGTAAGTTTGGTTTTCTCCAACATACAGGAACAGATGATGGATCATTAAAAAAAAAACGGACCATAGGAACAATATGAGCCTTTCAAATCTTCTTGTGGATACCTTAACTGATAACTAATCTAAAAATCAGAATTATTTTGGATAGAAAGTTCTATGTTTGATTAATGAGACAAATTATGTGTAAAGTTTATGTTGATTGATTTGGCACATATTTTGTCATGTACTTTAAGTAGAAGTTGTGCCTCCATAAGAATGGTCACAACTTTCCAGTGCCCCCTGCAGTAGTGGCAAAGCAGTTTTAAAAGTTTAAAACAAAATGTTTTGATATACCAGGTGATCCATTAAGGCTGAGATTCTCTTATGTTCGTAATATAACTGACTTTGTTTTCATTTCAAATTAGTGGGATTATACATAATTCAGTGTCTTATTGACAGATCAGATTATATGACAGATTTTCCATTATATACCAATAATTGATACCAACCTAACTTATAGTCTCACCGTAAATGGATCACCCGGTATTATCTAATTACTCATATACTATATTTACCTTAACACGCAGTTCCTTCATGGGTTGGGGCATGAGCAAAGACCTGATCTGGGTGACTATGGGCCCATCAGTACCAGCCAAGAGCATAGTATCGCCCTCTCGCAGAGTCCCGTTGACTAGAATGACATCAATTGTAGTACCCAGACCACTGATTGCCTTGACTTCCAGAACGGTTGCTTGCAATTCATCAGAGTACATAAGCCGCTTGGCAAGCATATTTTGCGACGATTCTACTATCAACGCCAATAAATTTCCCATTCCTAGAAACATAAGGAAAGAAAATTTTACTTTATGTTGGTTTCTTGTACCCACCGGCAGTTGAAATTATTATCAAGAACCGCAACAATTTCAAATCAAACATAATCAAGTTAATATGTACTTCTATATCAATTTTTGACAGTTTAATATTCTTTTACACATTTACACAACAGGCTACAGGAGAACTGTTATGATTCTGAGCATTAACAACTACACATTCGCTTGTATCTTTGAATTTGTCTATGTAATGACAGTTCTATTGCAATAGACAATTATCATCGTCTAGTGGTTTAGCACATTAGCATATTTTGTTACAATTATTAAGTTGATAGTACCTTCTCCTGTGACGGCGCTGGTGGGCACCAGACTGACGTAGCTCCTGAAGTCTGGATTCTCGTAGAACAGGGCAGCGTTCATCCCCTGCTCGGAGAATTGCAAACAGACCTCCTTCGTCCTCTGCTCGAACTCCAACTGCGTGTTAGGTGCTTGCCCCTTGATTATATCCCTGACGTCCTTCCTGTTCATAGTCTGCCAGTCGTACAGCCGATCGATTTTGTTCAGGGCGACCACGAAGGGAGTCTTCCTGTTCTTCAGGAGGTTGAGCGACTCGATGGTCTGCGGCTCGAGGCCATGCATGATGTCGACGACGAGGATGGCTATGTCGCAAAGGGACGACCCGCGGCTCCGGAGGTTGCTGAAGGACTCGTGGCCGGGCGTGTCGATGATTAGCAGGCCCGGAATTTTCAGCTCCATATCGCTAGCCTGAAATGTATACCTGACGATTATTAATCCTCTTTCTAATAAAAAATACTGACCCCTTTAACGGATTTGATATTTTCTATGATAGCGTCAATGGGAACGTTCGTGGCGCCAATTTGCTGCGTGATGCCTCCCGCTTCGCCGTCCTGCACATTCGTCCGCCTCAATTTATCCAAGATTTTGGTTTTTCCTGTATCTACGTGTCCGAGAACACAGACAATAGCAGCTCGGAGGTTTTCCAATGTCTTGTTCTTATCGGCTTCCCTGCGTCTTTCCTAGAAAATATATTTCACATTAATAAAAATTAAAATTAAAACAACCAGGGCAGCCTAATAAATATCGTCAGTACTAATAATAATAATATTGTCGTATTGTAACGCATTTCCACTTACATTTTTATATTGGTAATATAATTTAGTTACCACTTTGTTTGTGACACTGATTATTTTAAATTAAATTATTATGGTTATATACAGGGTGGTTATATAGTCGATTAGCAAAATGACACTTGTGATACACCATTAAAAAGAGAATTTGATCTAGAATCTGATTCTATAAAAATATACAGTATGTTCCATTAAAAGAAACAAAAATTAGATATCTTTCCATAGAATAGGTAGGTACGAAAAAAAAAGATGGTCATTTTGTAGACCAGGTTGCGTATTACAACAGTATGAAAAACAGTAGCTTAAAATAGTTAGTGATAAAAATTCACACGCCAAAGAACTTCAATCAAAACTTAATCAAATTTCCTTGATAAACTATCAGAAAGTTCATAAAATTTATGACCAACAGGCATGTTGTATCAATATTTGATAACTGTAATGTAAATAAGTTTGACAATATTTATGGGCCATTGTTTATAAAGATTTGTGCCTATTATTTTTTATTTCAGAAAAATAAATTACCTCAATTCTGCCCTTGGCTTTATCCCTACGCTTTTCAGCATCAGTTCTATGGTCGTTGTCATCTTCAGATTCCTCGGACTCCTCAGATTCTGACTCGTCATCATCATCCTCATCATCTTCTTCACTCTCATCGGAAGTTTCGTTCTTGCTACTCTTATGCTTGCGTCCTTTAGCATGATTTGATTCTGTGGAAAAGGCGAAATTTGAGACAAATAAGTAATGATTTATTATTATCAGGTGACAATCTTCAGCCAGTATTCAGAGAGCTCCAATCATGAAATATTACCTCTACAAAAAACTTAATTACCAGAGTTTTAACATGGCTGGAAAAGATCCCACAGTGAAAAATCTTAAAATCGAAAAAATAAAACAAACATTAAGGCATAATTTCCATGCTATGTACACACCCTGTGCATACCCAGAAAGTATGGAACAATATTTTTGAATTGAAATTTTCGACTCAGAATTTTGTGACCAACATTGCAATTTTGTGTATATTTATGAATGAATACCCTATACATTTAATTAGTAAAGCTGCTGAGATAAAAATATATACCTGATTGCGCAGAAACGTCTTCCGAAACCTCCTCCTCAGAACTCTCTGCATCCCACGAATCCTTAATCTCATCATCAGGATTCGTTTCGGCGGGTTTCTCCGGCTCGGCCTCGACTTTCTCGTCGGTCTTCGGGACGTCCTCCACCTTGCTCTCCTCTGTGGACTTATCTATGCTAGTTTGAGTCTTCACCTTGCTAGGCTTTATCCTTGTGCCGGGCCTTGGCTTCCTCTCGGCAACCTCCGGCAGCTCTAAACCCTGGGCTTTCATGGCGTCTATCAGAGCCTGCGCCCTGGCCCTGTCAGCCTTCTGTTTAGCAGAGAGCAGCTTGCCCTCGGCCTTCAGCCTCTCTTTGCGCTCTTTCTCTTTCCTCTTTTTCTTGTCCTTCCTCTCCTGCTCCAGCCGCAGCCCTTCCAGACGGGCTGTTTCGGCATCCTCGGCCTTACGAATGCGCTCCTCCTCCTCGCGATTCAAGCGATCTTCGTCCTCCTTGAGCTTCTTGAGTGCATCTTGCATGGCAGCAATGGTTTTCTTTCCAGGACCTTCATAACAAAAATTCACGTTATAAAACGAACGAATGTCCACCTGAAAGTTATTTAAAGACCCAGAAACTGATATAATCATTTATAGTCATCCCGAGGAGGGCTGACAATAACTTATATTTTTTCGAGTATGACAAAGTACTACGGGATGAGTATAGTAGCTCCGAGGTTTACTAGAGCTGGATCAGTTCTTATAACAAATTCGACTATGTGCCGTTGCACACGAAAATGTGTGACATAATTTGCAGATTTGTTAATCAGAGACGCGTAAATATAATCTATATTTTCTTACCTTTTTTGCCATCCTTTCCTTTATCGTCCTCTTCCTTGGCACCCTTCTTTTTCTTTTTCTTCTTGCCGTCCTTATCACCTGCATCGCCGTCGTCATCTTTAAGATCAGCTCCCTTTGCGTCATCTTCGACGGCTTTCACTTCATCTTCGTCCTTCTCCTCCTTAGCTTCTGGCTCCTTCACACCGCCATCTTTCTTGGACGCCAGTTTCTTCTGCTTCTCGCGCAACTTTTTCTCCTTCTTTTTCTGCGCCGCAGTCTTAACAGTGTTGGAGGTTTCATCCTCATTGTAACCATCGTCGTCCGGTTCTAAAGATGCCTCTTTACTCAACGGCTTCTTCACTTTTTCCTCTTGTTCGGGGTCCTTGCCTTTCTTGCTTTTCTTCCCATCTTCAGTTTTATCATCCTCTTGTGACTTCTCGACTTTCCCTCCTTAGAAATACATATATATTAGATAAGGGTGCAGCACGATATTCTTCAAGTGATTCTAGTCTGTCAAAATGAGTTTAGTGTTTTATAACTACGAATTTTATTTTAATCTTGACTGAAGTTGCTTAACTTTAAATGATTATGAAATTTATTGTAGGCAAAACCAATTGAATTAATACAAGGTATAGCAGATATGCCAATTAGTTCGTTAGATCAATCCTTTGCAGTGAGAAGTCTTAGCAGAGGTATTAGTGAGGTAACTAATTGAGTAGAAAAAACTGGAAGCTGTCTGCCCGATAGTTAAATTCATGCGCATAGAAGAAAGTTTCTTACAGTCCAGATAGATTGCTTTAATATTACATTACTTAAATTATTGCTTAATATTATTTTAAAACTATTCAGAAAATTCTAGCCTATTGGCAAATTATGGCAAGCTGTGGAGGCTAATTCACACGGGTGTCCTGGAAGTGTGTAGTTGGGTAAGAATATTTCAGCCCATATACTCTCCCGCAGCTAGCCATAATTTGCCGACTAAGTAACGTGCAAATAAATCGATACCTGAATATTCTAATTCTAATTCCGCGAGGACCTTATCGATATCCTCTTCGCTCTCGTTCTTTTTCCGCCTGTTCTTTTTCCCCTTTTTGCCCCCCAGTTGATCTTTAGTCCGTTCATCACTGTTATTACTTTTCTTTTTAGTGTCTTTCTTTGCGAGTTTCTCGGGTTCACTATCACTGTCGTTCTGGTCGGAGGGCTGGTCCTCGGGCCCACTCTCGACCTCCAGGAGGGCGAAGGCCTTCTGTACCTTGGTGACGGGGATGGGCTCGTCCTCTGAGTCGGACTCGATGCGCTTTTTCTCCTTCTTCTTCGTGGGCTGCACCTTGGTGACGGGGATGGGCTCGTCCTCTGGGTCGGACTCGATGCGCTTCTTCTCCTTCTTCTTCGTGGGCTGCACCTTGGTGACGGCGATGGGCTCGTCCTCTGAGTCGGACTCGATGCGCTTCTTCTCCTTCTTCTTCGTGGGCTGCTTCTTGGCCGGCCTAGGCTTCTCGGCTTTGGACTCGTCATCGGAAGCTGCGTCAGTCTTGGGCCTGCAATGGACCACGGACGTGAGGTAACGTGTGATGTAATTGGTGGTGAATATGGAATTTATTTAGGGCGGTCATAACCTAAAATATTGGGTTTTGTACTTACTTTGTGTCCGCCTTGGCCTTCTTCTTTTCGACTTTCTCGATGTGCTCTTGGACTTCTACTTCAGCCTCGGAATCGCTGAAAATATGCAGAGAGCCGGATGAGTGACGGATTTGGTGCAACTTACGTGCGACATCTTTTTGCAAAGTTTCAGTACCTGTCGCCACCTTTTCCTCCCTTGCGCCCTTTTTTCGCTTTACCCATACTGGACACCTGTTGTATTGACCTCTATCCACGACCCTGGCTGCTATTATCATAAGTAATTTAATTAATTTGTGTTAGTTTTCAAGCAATCTGGTTGACATGCTCTTTTGAAAGGTTAAGGACAGAATAGGCCACGAAGTTAGGTGCAGGTACGTTGCATTAAAGCGAAGGTAGCCACAGAATAATACAATTAATTTGCTTTTACAGGGTGTCTAGTAAAATGTATACTATTTAGATTTATACAGGGTGACCATTTTCAAACTCGCACATATAGCCCGGCTTTTAATGTGAATACCCAAATCTAGTAACTCCGTTAGTGACTTTTATCTTGTGTACGAATTTTCAAGTAAGGAAACTTTTGCATAGCAAAAAGAGGATACGTTGAAATGTCAAAATCAACAAATAATAGTTGTTAATTTTGAAAATGCCTTGTAAATTTACTGTGTTGTGCCTTCAAGTAATAGTTTTGCACATATGTTTGTTCATTTTCTCAGAAAGATTGATCGAACTGAGTTAATTGTGGCAATAAATATAATTTTTGCTTTAAATTAATGTCTATTTTAAATCGGTAGTACCAATCCCGAGAAAGGTCAAAGCAAAATAAACTAGTCGGTACCAATTGCACTTATGAAATGTTCCTAATGGTTACTCATTACAAAAAAATATTAAACATTAAACATTACATTACAAAAATAAGCTATAAGTATTTAAAATTGTTTTAAAAAAATGTGTGAATTCTTGCTCATCAGTTTAACTAACAGTTAACTTAACATCAGTTTAACTTTAACATACAGTAAATGTTTTGATACTGAAATGAAAGTGGAATGAAACATTATTGCGCACCAATGATATAAAAAATTAAATTTCTCTGTTTTGCAATTAGAATGTAGAATTATTCTGGCATCAATTTTAGCAAAAGTAGTGTTGGAATGAGAAAAAATTTGCGCCCCTTCCGGTAACTCTAGTTTCGCCCCTGATTCAAGCTATAATTATTAAATTATACAAATGAACATATAAATTTAATATCATTTGTGGATATTTACCATCGGCCTGGGGATAAAATGTCTTACCATTAGTTATTTTATAATTTATAGCAGCAATATATATGGAATAATAATTGTAGGTATTAAGATATGTCATATGTCATGGAATTAAAATTAAATGCAATTGCAAGGTTTCATGTACGCAGATGTTCAGTACATTAATAAGTGATGTATGTACTAATCACTCGCAATTACCTGCTAATTATAATTTAGTAAATATGAAGGAAAATAATAATTATTTATCGATGCATGATGTACTTAATTACTTAAAGGGGGCGTAAGCTCCATTAAAACATAATCAATATTTGTTTTACTTTGGCCTTATAAGTAAATATTGTTATTCATGAAATTTTTCCAAATTTCAACCGAAATATTCTGTTTTGAGTTCCCCGAATCCAATAAGACCATTAAAAAAAATGTATGGACGGTTGTATGTGATAAATTTTTATGGACATAACAAAAATATGTTAATAAAAGTTAAAAGCAGTGTTTAAGTGCTTATCTTTAGAGGGAAATAAAATTTCATAGCATATTTGCTTCAAGGACAAAACTATATTGTAACAATTTTTTTATTATTTTATTCATATTAATGTGGACAAAGTCATATGTTCCGTTCCCACATGAGATTTTATTGCTAGTACAATATGATTTCATAATTCAAATTGTACATATTATATCTTGTACATTTTCGGATTGGTTCAATATTACCGCTATAATATCCATACAAAATTTATTTCAATCTGACAAAGGTGGACTTATAGTTACGAAAAAATAGTGAGTTACAAGTGTGATAAGGTATATCATGTATTTATTAAATAAAGATCGTTGTCCATTTATAAATTTACTAAAGACGATCGAAGCAATGAGTTACTAGTAGTGATAAGGTAACACATTTTTAAATAAAGATCGATGTCCATTTCTAAATTTACTAGACGATCGAAGCAAACCCCTGGAGACCAAAATCAAAGAAGGAAGATGGAACTTATTGTTACTGTATATAAGGTGACAAGGTATATCATGTATTTATTAAATAAAGATCGTTGTCAATTTCTAAATTTACTAAAGACGATCGAAGCAATGAGTTATTAGTAATGATAAGGTAATACATTTTTAAATAAAGACCGATGTCCATTTCTAAATTTACTAGACTATCAAAGCAAACCCCTGAAGACCAAAATCAAAGAAGGAAGATGGAACTTACTATTACTGTATATAAAAAATATAAAGAATACATGCTTTGGGCTTTATATATATTTCAAAACAACAATACTACATAACTCTTAATGCAAACATTAATATGTGCAATCTATTGACATTTTAGATTGGTTTTAAAAGAACACCTACTATATTGCATATATCTTGTGGCTGAAGTTTATATTTCCTCTTTCATGTTGCGAATCAAAGTCAAGAATGATAATGCTGTTCTAAAAACCTGGAAGAAGAGTTTTATTGTTGTTTATTTTTATTTACAGTAGCGCAAAACGTACCGAAATTAAAGTTTGGTTGTTGATCTCTACCAGTCCCACAGTCTTGAAAATTACTAACTTCTGGGATCTTTCTAAACATAACGGCACCAATTTTTGGAGCTCCAATTGAGCGTCTTCCCAGTTTCCTAAGTAAAATGCATCGGCAGTATCTAAAATCTACAAACCAATTAATTCTAAAGAGGACGATCTATTTATGTAATTAGATTTAAATACATTTTTTTCGGGAGAAAGGAAACACCATAAATATCTACGAATATATGTTCTTTACGAAATCGTTGAAATACATCAATTCTTAATTAAAGGGGCGCAAATTTTGGCAAGCAAATGATCTTCAAATTACATGCTGTAGAAGATGCAAGTTCTTTTTTTTATTTGGAGTATTCGTTGAGTAGTAGAAAGTCGTTTAAAAGCTTACGCAATTTTCAATACAACGGTGTATTACTTTTTAAAATCGGTCGATTAGTTTGCAAGAATATAATTTTTTAATGTGGGAAAAATAAATCATCAACAAAAGTACAAAGTATGCAACAGTCAATTTGCCAGTATTGAAGATGGTTTATTCCATTGAAACGCGTTTTGATATCTTTATGGGGATTATTTTCATTGAAAACCTGAGCTGCAGCTCAGGAGCTTTTCAAAACGTTTTACGTCTACTTACATAACACCCTGTGCATGTAGTGCAATACAATTTATTGTTCTTACCTCTTTAGATAAATTACTGGATGGGAAGCAAAACAATGCCAATTGGAAAAGCAGACTGAATGAATAAACCAAGCTAGTCATTTTTTCAGTGATATTCGAGGACCTGAAACAAAAATTGGTGATAATTTTATTGACTCTGGTCAATTGAGTTCATATCAATCAAATATAATGATGTTTGCCTTCTCCATAAAGGTATATGAGGAAAGAATCAAAATGATAACTTTTCGATTTCAAAATTTAAGATTTATTTGTGGATATGATAGAAATACTGATTTAGCTTTTGCACTAACAGTTGCAATTTAAATTTATATCCCTAATTATTTGTAGCTTCTTTAAAGATTCATTAACATATTAGTTACTTACTGATCCATGAAATTTAACATTTCCATGCAAGTTGAGGCGATTGTATTCACGTATAGAACTATCAATGGCGTCATAAATATCAACTGTATATCTTCCATATATCTAAAATGAAGAATATTAATTACAATTATAACAAAATGCATTTTAAAGATGCATAAATATATTAGTGAAGACAGATTATTGAAATAAAAACAAAATCTATAGAGATTTAAAATCTAAGTCGTAGGACAAATCACTTATAATAATTTGTAAATAATAAAATTAATAAATAATAATTTGATTAACGATAATTAAATATATATATATATATATATATATATATATATATATATATATATATATAATTACGTATAATTAAATGTGAGATAATTGAGTAAGAAGATTAAATAAAAGATGTTTAAGGTATTATTTTGTACTTACTGGTAGAGTTATTTTTATTTTATTTTATTATTTATTTATTTTATTTTGCATGACTAGTTTCAGTTTTTAACAAGCCATCATCAGAGGCGTGATATGTGTATTTTGGTATGTATATATCTTGATCTTATTTTTATCATAAATATTTGTAATTAATTTGAATTTTGAAAGATGTCTTTTATAGACTGAAACTAGTCAGGCAAAATAAACTAAATAAATAATAAAATAATAAAAACAACTCTACCAGTAAGTACAAAATAATACATTAAATAAATAACTGGTAACTTATGGATAAAACCTTGAGCTCAATAATTATATATTTTGTGTTAATTTAAAATCAATAAAATAGTACAAAATTTGTAGATCAACGGCATATCAAAGCTAAATTTTGTTATCAATCTGTAAAGTTCTGTAAATTAATTGCAAAAATATCCGATAAAGTGTTATATACCAATTAATATTTTACTCATTATCAATTAATTCATGTTTCATACCTAAGTAGAAATTGATGTTGATTAAGGCATATCTTGAACTTTTTGATACTTGCTTCACCCTCATTATAGTTCATTTTGATCAAAGTCCAGTTCAGGATCCTAAACTGGGCTGAGAGATCGGTGCACATAGCTACATACAGGCAATTAAATCCAATCATGGCAAAGATCTCCATGAACCCCACAATGTACTCCGTGGCGAGTAGGACCTCATACATGTAAGGTAGAGGAGGTATCCAGACTGGTACGAAGAGGCCTCTCTTGAACAAAGGTTGCAAGCAGAAGAGGCAGAAGGTAAAGTATACAGACGTCCTGAAGACCTTCATCCCAGCTAATGTGTTTTTGTATAGGTCGTTAATTTCCTTATTCAGTTTTTTGCCAAAATCTGCTTTCCAGAATCGTTCGCGATCGTTAAATAAATCTATAAATTTAGATCTATAGATCATTAATGGTGGCACTTTTAACAATGCCTGGAATGTAAAAAAAAGGTATTTTGTTAAGTTATTACTGCACTGATATCATGGAAAACAGTTTCAGATAGGTATAATTAAATTAAACAAATTGTGCTTTACATTGAGTGAATAGATGCCATAATATTTGAGTACTAGTCGATGCCTTAACTCACCACGCCTCATAAATTTCACTTGCTTTATTGTCATAATTAGTGAAGTCATTTAAATTACATTCTGTATTGCACATCGCATTGTTATTCTAGACTTGTACAAACCGTGGGGATTTTTTTTAAAGTTTTGTTTGACTTAATAATTATTATTATAGTTATATTTTTAAACCTTAATGTGGAAAGTTACAAGTTACAAGGCCCATAGACAAATATTAATTTCAGAAGAGTATGATCATATTTGTAATGCTCCGATATATTTTTAAATAATTACTTAATTATTCGTCGTTTTTATCGTGAAATTATTATATAATTTCTCGTTTATTTTAGGCCCGTAATTTATTATCGTATTTAGTACTTGCACGTCGTGACGTTTGTAAACTACCATGATTACTCTCAAGGTACTTTGCTATTGGTAATGTGTTGGTTAGTGAACGCAAATAATTAACCTTATGATGGCATATGGGTTTTTTTGTGCATTTGTTTTCTGTCACAATATTATAATTATCACGTTTTATCAATACTCTGGTTAAATTATAGTTACAATCTTAAAAGTTTGGGTTAGTTTGCTTAGTTGCTCCAGAAACGAATTTTAAGTGAATGACAAAGTTTAGTTGAGACGACATAGTTCATCAAATGTGACGTAAGAGAAGTTTCAACTAATTTTTCCATCTGTACTAGTTTGCATCAATGTATATTTTGTGATAAACACTCATGACATTCTAGTTACTTATGCGGTTTTATCAAATGAACCCGTATAATATCAAATTTGTAAATACTAGGAATATATTCATTAATTCCTTTCCTTGCCAACAATATAACCATCTACTCTCTATACTACGATTCTATACACTGTGTATCAGCCAAATGGAATAAATTCGATAATAAATAAATGGGGGCGTGTTCGAAAAAACGCTCGGACACGTCGATTGTTATTATTAGTTGCGCATTTTTTTCAACAAAAACTTTTTATACAGGGTGTGTCATGTGACCGTGGCCAATACCAACTTTCTTATTTTAAATGCAACACCTGGTATATTATTCAATTTTTGGATTCTTCAGAAAATTCTAGACATATTTCATGTACAATGTCCTATACCTATCTTCAACTGTTTCGGTTAATATTTCCGAAACAGTTGAAGATAGGTATAGGACATTGTACATGAAATATGTCTAGAATTTTCTGAAGAATCCAAAAATTGAATAATATACTAGGTGTTGCATTTAAAATAAGAAAGTAGGTATTGGCCACGGTCACATGACACACCCTGTATAAAAAGTTTTTGTTGAAAAAAATGCGCAACTAAAAATAACAATTGACGTGTCCGAGCGTTTTTTCGAACACGCCCCAATTTATTTATTATTGAATTTATTCCATTTGGCTGATACACCCTGTATAGTTGTATATGTATGTGTATATGTAATTCTATATAGTTTCGTCATACCTGAGTGAAGCTTGCGAAGGATGCCATAGTTTTGCATGCCATGCTGATATCACCATTAATCTCAGGTATCTGCATGAAGATGAGGTAATAGAAGAATAATGTTATCAATATGAAGAAATTGCCAAATATCATTTGAGTGCGTTTTGTAGTCTTTAGAGGATTCTGGAATATAAGCGCCAGAATATCAAGGCAAAACTGGAGCATTGCTTTCGATTCATCCTCCTCTTTGGGTACTGCAGGCTTCTTGTTGAAGAACCTCATGGCATTCAGCTAAGTAGTCAATTGGGGTAGATTACAGCATGTTGTGTTACTTATATTCTGGGATTATTCACAATTAAAACATATGCGGGTTGCTTTGTTTTCATTAGACAGGGACGGCTTGGATATTTTATTCGATTCAAGTTCTGCATTGTTCGAATAATTGTTATGAAATATTTACAGCATTGAATTTTGAAAGAAATTCCTCAAAATGTTAGAAACTTATCTCTGCAATTAATACCTAGTATTATAATAGTTACCATTTATAATGGTTTCCATGGATACAATTGATAATATGTATAATAGTATTTATAGAATTTATAGGTTCAAGATAAACGGTGATTGTAAAACTGAACATTACATAATAAGGTTTTTCTCGCATCGTTCAACAATCAATCGTTTCCTAGCCTACAGGCACGCCAGAAAATGGACGATTCCTCTAGTACTATTGCTATGTGACGGAGAAATAACAGTTCTGGAATATTACATTTACGGCCTAGGGCGGCAATGAATTATTCCTGGAGGTCTACAGCAAATAATTTCTTCTTAGACCTTTAATATTTTTACGAAACTTGCAAACATATTGCGATGGGAGAAAACATAGTACGTACATGAAGTGCCTTCCCGACCTCTTCGGCTTGCTGTCCTCGCCTGATGGCTCGGATATCAATTGCCGCATCGGCCAGGAATATATCACTACCTGTAGTAATCAATTAATATACTACTTTTTTAAAATTACAGCATATATCGCTCATGAACTTCAAAAACCTAGTAGACAGAATGAAAATTTTCAGGAGACCCAATAATCTGGTATTCTACTTCTCATTTATCGTTTCATTTTATTTTTATTGTCGGAAACAGTTTAGATTTAAAAAGGTTCATGTTTTTCGTACTTTTTTGACAAAACATTTTAGACTTACGAGTGTTCTTTGAACAAAATTAGACTTATGAGGTATTAGAAGTACAGTCATGCTCACATAAATCTAGTGCAAGAAATTAGGTTACAATAGCAATTTTATATAGCAATATAAATATGATTGTACTAGGTTTATGTGAGCATGACTGTACATGGGCTGAATAAAAAGTAAAATACTCCTCCTCCATTTTTTTTTTGTCAATGGCATCTAGATGAATGCTATTGATGGATACATGAAAACATGATCATTGCATTATTCTACACGAATATTATTTGTATAACTATATACGTATATATGCCTGTATATATAGTTAGTCACAGAATATTTGATGGAATCGTATTCCCTAACAACAGATATAAATGATTCCGCATGAATAATATTTAACGTGCATTTGAGCATTAAAGAGCGGTTGAAGCGAATTCTGTTGACGGAAAATGAATAAGTTTTAATTAAAATTTATATAATCCTGCCCTGTCTACTTAAGAAAATATAGACATGACATAATTAATGGTTATCGCTTACCGGAACGTATACACATCGTTTGCGAATTAATAACAGTTCATTAAAGAATAATGCTATGCTCTTCGTTGCAATATTTAAGAGGCATATCATATTTATCAACTATAATTGATTTAAATGGATAATTAAAAATAATATCGAAGATATTTTAAATTAGATGATTAACGATGCAAATAACTCGATTCCAATATATATTTGATCCATAAGTCGAGCATTTTTTGCTTTATTGGCTAGGGATCTAAATTGTTAGGCTTGGGATTATTTCAACCAGTTCAAAACTCAAGTAAATGTAAGATAAAAATCAGTGATATATTAAATCATTTGGCAACCAAGAATAGTACAAATTCTTCTGTTGTATGTATACATTTTTTGCATTTTGACAAGTTTATTTCAGACGAGGACAATCCTGTCGAAGTCGTGTTGATTTTCAACTGTGGCTTCTGGCATAGGTAGAAACTTCCATCTGCATATTCCTTTCTCCCAGAATTTTCGTATGTATTATATTTTTTCCAATTCGCATTATTAACATACTCATTATGTATATTGATGCTCATCATCAAAACAACACTTTAATCGAAAGGGTGAATAAAATGGTTACATTTTCACTTTATTCACTATAACCATTGATAACGTGAATAAAGTAAAAAAATACCTAACTTCACACTATCCTGGAAAATTTCGTTGTCACCTGACAATGTGACACTTCGCGCAAATTCTTCTATACGAAGTATTCTAATAAAGAATTGTAAAAAATCTTGTATGATACACGTGAATAAAGCAATTTTATCCACTCGAAAACATTATCGCACTCGCCTTCGCCTCTTGCGCTAAACTGTTTTTTCGTGGATACAATTCGAGTTTATTCACTTATACCATAAATAGCAATTTTTAAATTTCAACCGTTTTATTACGTATATCCCGCTATTGTATTGCTTTTGCAACCCCATGCATGTTCACTGTCAAAAACAATTTTAATGGATAGACAATTTACCTTTATTAGTAACAACGTTCATCTTCAGTTTCTTGTAATACTTAATATTTTTGTAGATAGGTTCAATTTCCTTACTTGGTTTTAGTCTAATAAGTACTCAATTCAAAAATTCACAAAAAAAAACAATATCGACTTCATACTTGATACATTTGTTTTTCGTGAGATCATTGTATGAGAACATCAGATATTCATGAATTTTTGATGATTGACCGATGCTAGCGAGTGATCCACTCTACTTAGAAATTTGTTAATTATTTGTTATCTGTATTATATTCCATGTAAATCGTATCAAATAAGCTGAAAATAATAAGGTCTACGCTTATCTAAAGATGTTTATGTGATGCGAAAATCTACCTACGCGCACATAACAAATTTAGTCCTTAGTCCTTTATTAGGTACATCCAGTTTCCCAATAATTTTGCAAGCTTCTGGTTAAAGTTGGAGTTCTTTTCATTCAAAATTAATAATGTTTTTACTCACTTTTGCACATAGCTGAAGAAAAGTTGAGAAAATTTGCATACATAAGTAAAACATTTCAATTAGAAGTTAAAATCGAAAGACCGAGAATCATCATCAAATAAGGAATACGGAACTGACGGTTACTGTGTATAAAACATATTGTTTCATTTAACTTAAATCCTTAGAGATAGTTAAATGTAATTGTATATTGTATATTATGAATAAATGCTTTGATGTATCTATATTTCTGAACAATAATAGTACACAACTTTTAATCCAAAAATTAATATGTGCAACCTATTGTAATTTTAGATTTATGTTAGCAGAAAATCTTCTATATTTGCATTTGTCTCTTGGCTGAAGTTTATATTTCCTCTTTCATGTTGCGAATCAAAATCACGAATGATAATGTTGTTCTAAAAACCTGGAAGAAGAGTTTTATTGTGGTTTATTTTTATTTGCAAAGGCATAAAATGTACCGAAATTAAAGTTCTGTTGTTGATCTCTACTAGTCCTACTATCTTGAAAATTACTAACTTCTGGGATCTCTCTAAAGATAACGGTACCAATGTTCGGAGCTCTTTCTTTTATTTTGTGAGCGCCTTTCCAGTTTCCCAAGTAAAATGCATCGGCAGTATGTAGAATCTGCAAACCAATAACTTATAATTAAATTAAAAAATATATGTGACGTCTATACAGTGTGGAAGCGTTGAGTGAAAGAGTTTTTCGACCTAAGGCGCCGATTAATAAAAAATGTATTTATCAATTTATATCCAACCCTCCCCACAAAGAAATTCCTTTAGAATATAACTTTTATTTGCCCACAACTAAATTAACTTTTAATTTGCACACATTGACAAATTTCATATGAGGATTCACTATAATGCGTACGCTATGTACAAATATTAAGTTATTTTTCAAATTCAAATATTGGTTCTCGAATATTTTTTTTGCAAAAACAATGTTTTTGTTTGTTAAATTATGAGAATCATCAATTCGTGTATGCTGAAAACGAATCAAGAATCCGTTTTTCAATACGATGCGTGCTTTGTGAGAAAACTGAGCAGATCCAGAAATAATTCACGCTACACTATATGCATTCGTCCCCGACAATGAAGCCGTATTTCCGAGACATTTGCCCGTAAAATAAAGTAACTTTTAATAATTGCGCACATTGACAAATTTTATATGACGATTCACTATAATGCGTATGCTAAACACGAATATCAAGTTATTTTTCAAATTCAAAAATTGGTTCTTGAAATATTTTTGCAATAACAATTTTTTGTTTGTTAAGTACTGAGAAACATTAATTCGTGTATGCTGATAACGAATAAAAAATCCGTTTTTCAATACGAAGCGTGGTTTGCGAGAAAAGTGAGCAGATCCAGAAATAATTCACGCTAAATAGTATGCATTCGCACCCGACGATGAAGTCGTATTTCCGAGACAGTTGCCCGTAAAATAAAGTAACTTTTAATAATTGCGCACATTGACAAATTTTATATGAAGGTTCGCTATAATGCGTATGCTAAGCGCGAATATTAAATTGTTTTTCAAATTCAAAAATTGTTTCTCGAATTTTTTTGCAAAATCAATTTTTTGTTTGTTAAATATTGAGAAACATTAATTCGTGTATGCTGGTAACGAATAAAAAATCCGTTTTTCAATACGATGCGTGGTTTGCGAGAAAAGTGAGCAGATCCAGAAATAATTCACGCTAAATTGTATGCATTCGCACCCGACGATGAAGTCGTATTTCCGAGACATTTGCCCGTAAAATAAAGTAACTTTTATTTGGGCATGTTGACAAATTTTATATGAAGATGCACTATAATGCGTATGCTAAATACGAATATCAAGTTATTTTTCAAATTCAAAAATTGGTACTTGAAATTTTTTTGCAATAACAATTTTTTCTTTGTTAAATATTGAGAAACAATAATTCGTGTATGCTGATAACGAATAAAAAATCCGTTTTTCAACACGATGCGTAGTTTGCGAGAAAAGTGAGCAGATCCAGAAATAATTCACGCTAAATTGTATGCACTCGCACCCGACGATGAAGTCTTATTTCCGAGACAGTTGCCCGTAAAATAAATTAACTTTTATCTGGGCATATTGACACATTTTATATGAAGATTCACTATAATGCGAATGCTAAACACGAATACAAAGTTCTTTTTCAAATTCAAAAATTGGTTCTCGAATTGTTTTTGCAAAAACAATTTTTTGTTTGTTAAATATTGAGAATCATTAATTCGTGTATGCTGATAACGAATACAAAATACGTTTCTTTATACGATGCGTGGTTTGCGTGAAAAGTGAGCAGATCCAGAAATAATTCACGCAAAATTGTATGCATTCGCACTCGAAGATAAAGCCGTATTTCCAAGCATTTGCCCGTAAAATAAATTAACTTTTAATTACGCACGCTGTCAAATTTTATATGGGGATTGACCATAATTAAAGCATCCGCTTTTATTAACCGCAAAATTAAAAAAAAAAATTACCACGCCAAGGAAATGTATTATCGAGATAGTTTTTTACTACACTTTTTTTATACAGGCTGCTCGCTTCCGCACTTTTTATGGGTTTTAAATGTGTTTATTGTGCCGAGCTCCAGTATTTTTACGACCTGTTCCTAGAACGCAGCCAAGCGTGAATGAGACACATCGAAAACAGGGCAGGTTATATTGCCGGCATATTAAAATTAAATATGTAGCGTTTGCGTTTACCCCGTTTTGACGAAATTACATAATTTCTTCGACCTAAAGCGCCGATTAATAAAAAATTGTATTCTTCAATTTATATCCAACCCTTCTCACTAAGAAATTCCGTTAGAATATAACTTTTATTTGCCCACAAATAAATTAACTTTTAATTGTACTCATTGACAAATTTCATATGATGATTCACTATAATGCGTATGCGAGGTACGAATATTAAGTTTTTTTTTCAATTCAAAAATTGGTTCTCGATTTTTTTTTTGCAAAAACATTTTTATTAACTATTGAGATCATCAATTCGTGTATGCTGAAAACGAATCAAGAATCCATTTTTCAATAAGATGAGTGGTTTGCGAGAAAACTGAGCAGATCCAGAAATAATTCACGCTATTCATGCATTGGCATCCGACGATGAAACCGTATTTCCAAGACATTTGCCCGGAAAATAAAGTAACTTTTAATTGGCAACATTGACAAAATTTACATGAGGATTCACTGTAATTGATATGCTAAGCACGAATATCAAGTTATTTTTCAAATTTAAAAATTGGTTCTCGAAATTTTTTTGCAACAACATTTTTAATTTGTTAAATATACAGAATCATTCATTGGTGTATGCTGTAAATGAATCAAACTTTATTTATACATAAAAAATGAATCATGATATAAATAAATCAGTAATGATTAACTGCAAAGAATGTGATACTTAACCCCAACTCCATTTACTTTCTCCATATAACATAGTGGGATCGCCAAACAGTCGGTATCATATGGTAATTTTTTATTATTGATATTTAAAAAAAACTTTTTTATGACATTAATTTGTGCTTGTCTAATCCCTTATTGGCATCAGATGTACCGAGTGATTTTAAGTACCTAGAAAATTTGTTTTTTTAAAATGATGAAAATCGAAATTGTGCTAATTTTCGGAAATCACTCAAGATATCAATGAGATATTTTTTATTGCGGGTTAGTTTTAGATTACTGAATTATTTAAAGGTCCAATCCTGATCACCAGAAATTGATTTTCCAAAAAAGCTGGATATTTATTAAATATTAATTCTCTTCATTAGGCCCGTTAAAGAACACCTACAGGGTTTTTGTAGAACTAAAATAGTAGCAGGAGTATATTCATGCTTTTTGAAGCTATTTAAAAAATAATAATAATTATCATTCAAAAATATTTCTCCTAAAAAACACCTTGTATCAAAAACGTGCAGTGATATGGTATATAGTTGATAGGTAAATAATAAAAATTCTACAGAAATAATTAATATTCTGTATTGTTTTTCTGTTTTCAGACTCGAGTATGTGTATGAGTGTATGAGTGAGTGTATGATAAATAGTAGGTACTTATTTTCTCTAGTATATTTTGTATCTAGTATCTAGTATAGTATATAGTTTATATAGTATTTTCTCTAATAAATCTATATAAATTCTGTAAATCAAATGCAAAAATATTCAAAAGAGTTTAATACAGTACTTGACCTTCTCACTTATTTAATACTGAAACTTCATGCTTCATACCTAAGTAGAAATTGATGCTGTTTAATGCATCTCTTGAACTATTTGATACTTACCTTGATACTTTGATACACCCTCATTATAGTTCATTTTGATCAAAGTCCAGTTCAGGATCCTAAACTGGGCTGAGAGATCGGTGCACATAGCTACATACAGGCAATTAAAGCCAAGCATGGCGAACTTCTCCGTGAACCCCAAAAAGTATTCCGTTACGAGTAGAACCTCATACATGTAAGCCAGAGGAGGTATCCAGACTGGTATGAAGAGGCATTTTTGTATAGCTCGTTAATTTCCTTATTCAGATTTTCGCCAAAATCTGCTTTCCAGAATCGTTCGCGATTGTTAAATAAATCTATGAATTTAAATCTATAGTTCATTAATGATGTCACTTTTAACGGAATGTAAATAAAATGTATTTTCTTGAGTTATTATTGTACCGATATCATGAAAAACATTGTCAGCTAGTATTAAATTAAACAATTGCGCATTGAGAGAATGGAAGCCATAATTGTTGAGTACTAATAGATGCCTTTAACCATGCCTCAAAAATTTCACTTGTTTTATTGTCATTATTACTTGAGTAATTTAAATTACATACTGTTTGCATATCGCAATGTTATTCTACACTTGTACAAACCGTGGGAAAACATGTTTTTGTTTTGTTTGACTTAACAAATAGTTATTGTTATTGTTATATTTTTCAACTTTAATGTGGGATTAGATAACCTTAGATTCGTTTTCATGACTTCAAGTCACAAGGCTTATAGACAAATATTAGTTTCAAAATAGTATGATCAGGGGCGGATGGGCAACATCTTAGCGGCCTGGGAAATAATATTTGTCGGCCCTTTTTTAATTTCCGGATATGGCTTAAATATACATTTACAGGGTGTTACGCATTTTCGTTTAATATTAAATAGAGCATAGGTTTATTACAGATTTTTGAATCAGATTACATTTACTATCCAAAAAACATTCTTTTAGTTAAAAATGCCGGACTCCCAGTCAAGTACATATGTATATAGAAACATACAACAAAAAAAACAATATAAAATTAAATCAAAGTTTAAAGTCTTTTTATTCGAAGTGTTATTATATAAAAACTTTAGTCTTTTAACAATCTATTTAATAACTTGCTTTGCTGCATGAGCATATCTATAATGCTATCAGTGTCAATATTATATAAAATATCATTTTCGCAAGCCATTAACATAAAAGCATCCAAATTATTATTCGACATTGAATTCCGCAATCTATTTTTAATGTATTTTAACTTAGAAACACTTCTTTCACATTGCACTTCATTTACTGATAATGTTAATAAATATTCGTAAGCATTTCCTAGTGCAGAATATGCCTCACTGTACATATTGTACTTTTAAATGACAGAATAACAGCAAATTGCACATTTCAGAAAATATTTACATTTTTTATTATTAATATCAAAACCACCATCTCTTTTAAAATCATCGTTGTCTTCTTGATCAGTATCATTTGTATCTACAAATGTAACATTACTCTGAAATTGTTGATTACTCTCCGCATTTGTTGTTGCCGGAACTTTTGTAATATTTGGGTAATAGTTTTCTGGCAGTTCACACATTTTTTTAAAGCTACTTGAAGGTACTTCTTGTTTAACTTCATCAAAATTTGTTGGAGACAATAAGGCAATATCCTTATAAAGCTCGCCATTATTCTCAAATCTACATTCTATAGAGTTTATAATTTCATCTAGAATTCTATTATGGGTTTCAACTTCATAGTTTTTTCAGCTATCTTTTATGGGCTCACCTTCCGCCAATTATCCAGCAATTTTCTTTCGTTTTCTTATTCTCTTTTCGGGGAAGGAAATTGGTATGTCGATGTCGATTTCTTCACGGCTGTCAATTTCATCCTGTGCCCATGCAATGAACGTTTGCGAAGATGTTTCAATATCACTCATGTCGCTACTTACGGACTTTAATTGTGACATACAATTCATAATCATTTCGTGGCATCTTAGTAAGTCTAATCCACTAGTTTGCAAATATTTCGAGACATTACCAATAATTGAAAATAATTTTGTAAAAATTTAAGCCGTTGTAGCATTTCATAATCTATAAATTGTGTAAGCATGGTAGAGGCCTTCATACGGACATCTGGTGGCATATTTTCAGACAATTTTATATCGTGTAATGCTAATAATACATCGATGTAAAGAGAATTGGCGTGATTTTTGTAATTTCCAAATATTTTTATCAAAGCTGCTTCTGTTGCCCATCAACGAGTTTCTATAATTAGTTGAAATTTCTTTTTTTTGCCTCTAAGGATGTGCTTTTCGAAATATTAGTTCTTTGGTAGGATTCTTTGAAGAAAATTGCAATGAAATTTAATAAGGTAAATAAAGACGCTGCATTTATTGTTATTTTGACGGTGTTAGACACAACTAGGTTCAAGATATGGCTGTCACACCACACGTGTAATTAACTAGGTGTATTTTCAGACATCCATTTTTAGAGAAACCATTGTAGCCCCTTGCATATTTGCCGCACCATCAGTGGCATTAGAGACGCAAGATTTTAGTGGAATATTTAAAGATGAAAATTCTTTTTGAATGAGGTTAAACATACCTTTCCTGGTAGAGTCTGAATAACTTACAACGAAAACCAGTCTTTCATAGATTTCACAACCCAAAACATACCTTATTACAATTGAACATGGATCTTGAACTGAAATATCCTGTGTAGTGTCCAATTGCACAGAAAATATTTCTACTTTTTGGATTTCTTCCAGAATGGATGTTTTGATCAATTCTCTTATGATGTGCAATATTGAATTTACAATTGTTTTAGATAGTAAACTTACGAATGATCCAGATCAACGTTGTTGTCCTTTTTCATGGATATTTTTGCTTTTTTCGATGACCTCAATTAAATGTTATATTAAGTGTACCTCATATTTACTTACTAACTACATTAATTCCAAGAAGTTACCATGGTCCAATGTGGGATCAGCTAAAGTATATGCAGCTTCATATTTCTTTCCTCTATAACTTAATCCGCGTTTTCCAATAAGTTTTATAATGTCTATAATCACTTCTAATACACGTCGTTTTTCTTTATTTGCTGCTGTCTGATATTTAATGTAGATGATAGAAGCAAATTGGAAATGTCCTTTTGATTCTTTCACATAAAGTATGCTCTAAGGGAATGTTCATGTTCACTGCTTACTTCATGCTCCTCAATTCGTTGATAAGTGTGCGAAAAGTCATTCATACCAAGAACAAATCGATTTTCGTGCTTTGCGTATACTAGACAAACAGTACAAAACAACTTAAGAGTTTTTTCATTGTATGTTAGCCAGTTCCTTACTGTGCCATTTTTCATTTTGAAGGCTTTTTCGAGTTTAAAAAAACTCAATTAAAGCTGGTTGTCTCGGATGAAATGAAAAAAAAAAAAAGAATTTCGTGCAAATTGGGCTTTTTAAAGTAACTATCATAGTGACTATCAGTAATATTAATTCCGGATTGAAAGCTTGATTTTGCTTCGTTGGTTTTTGCAATGCTTTAAACATTTCAAGAAGTTGTTAAAGCACTAGACGTGGACGGTTGGTTTTCACCTTCGTTTTGTATTCTTGTTTCAACTTGAGAACTTACTGATGCAGGAAACGAAACTATTTTTTTCGATATTTCTTGAGATGGTTGCGATTGACTAATAGTAGAAGAAGAGGCTAGTTTTACAATCATAAATTTAATGTTTTTTTTACTTTTGTGCCACAGCTTCCATTGCGTTCTTTCTTTTTTCGGGTAACTTCTCCGCTCTTCCTTTCAGTTTTTCTTTCTCCATTTTTTAATGTTTTATTATATATATATATATATGATGGATAAACCTAAAGCCTAAACCATATTTTAATTAAATTCTTTTTACAAATTTTGTTATTTTAATTACCTGAAGTCCGATTCGAATATTCAGGGTAAATAACTCACGCAGCACACAAAGCATTTTTATACACGTTTTATACTTTAAATTTTTGTGACCCAATGATTCCGTAGGCCCATGAAAACTAAATATTTCTAATCGCTGGTGGTACTTACTTCTTTCTTTTTCAGCGATAAATTGAATTTGTTACCGAAATTTTTGTAAAATTTGAGAGTTATTTATGGGCTATTATAATTATATAGGTAAATAATATTGTAAAATACCGAAAAACATGTACAAAAATCCTACAAACATTTGTTAAGAAAATGAAATAGTATATTACGGTCCCGAGCTGGGAAGTTGGTAATTGCGGCCGGAGACAGAAAGACAGAGCAACAGAGAACATGTCATACGAAGTATGACTTGTTCTCTGTTCCTCTATTATTTTATTATTTTCATCATATTTTTTCGAGCGTCCACAATGAACGTTTTCCGGATTTTTTTATGACGTTACAAAGCGCCTTTCGGGGCATGGATGAAAAAAATCATTCCGGTTCCTACCACCGGCCCTGCGGGCCTCTGAACAGCCGGCCCACCGGGAAATTTCCCGGTTCGTCTTATGGCCATCCGCCCCTGAGTATGATTATATTTATGCATTTTTCTTTCTGTCACAATTTTATAATTACCAAGTTTCATCACTACTAGATTTAAATTATAGTTACAATCTTAAAAATGTGCGTTATTTTGCTTAGTTACTTCAGAAATTAACTTTAATACAGAAACGAATTTTAAGAGAATGCAAATGTTTTAATGAGCTCGAAATATGCCGTTTGAGAAGTTTCAACTAACGTTTCCATCTATACTATTTTGCATCAATGTATATTTTGTGATAAGCACTCATACTAAATATGTAAATATGTAAATACTAGGAATAAATATGTCGTTTGAGAAGTTTCAACTTATGTTTAAAACTATACTATTTTGCATCAATACGTATTTTGTGATAAACACTCATACTAAATATGTAAATACAAGGAATATATTCATTAATTCCTTTCCCTGCCAACAATATAAACATCTACTCTACATACTACGATTCATCTGTAATTCTATATAGTTTCGTCATACCAGAGTGAAGCTTGCGAAGGATGCCATAGTTTTGATATCACCATGGATCTCAGGTATCTGCATGAAAATGAGGTAATAGAAGAAGAATGTTATCAAGACGAAGAAATTGCCAATTATCATTTGAGTGCGTTTTGTAGTCTTCAGAGGATTCTGGAAGATAAGCGCCAGAATATCAAGGCAAAACTGGTGCATTGCTTTCGATTCATCCTCCTCTTTGGATTCTACCGCCTTCCTGTTGAAGAATCTCATCGCCTTCAGCTACGTAGGTAATTGTGGTAGATTTCAGCACGCAGTGTTATACAGTAGTTATACAGATATAATATACAGTAGTATACAGTAGATAGTTATACAGTGGGATCATTCACTGTTAAAACATATGATTGCATTGTTTTCATTAGACCGGGACGGTTTGGTTATTATATCGATTCAAGTTTTATATTGTTGGAATATCGCATCTTGAAGTATTTTTTCCTGCTCTCAAGTTTGAACTTCAGACCAGTTGAGAAACTACTGCTTCTCATAGCAGTAGAGAAACTGCTAGAAATAGCAGTTTCTCATAATAGAAATAAGAAATATCTCATAATGTTAGGAACTAACCTCTGAAGTTAACCTATACTCTATTTAGTAACTAGAAGGAGCGATTTAAATTTGGCGCGCGAATGCCTACACCTGTGATTGGCTGAAAGCACGCCCATTTTACAAGGCACTAAAACGCCAAATATTTTGACTACAAATGATCTGCTTTTGAGCAAAATTTTAATTATTAGGTAGTACACCTGATATATTTCCATTAAATTTATACATACACAAATCGGCCGACTCAATAAGTCGTTTTATAGATTGTCGAAACAGCTAATGGTTTCTACCTATGAAACTGGGATGACCCATCATTAGAGCTAAGTAGCTAAGCTACAACGAAACTTTCGTTTCGGTACATTGTAAGTCTTTTCAATTAAAATGTAATCACAGTACCACGTTTTCTATGTATTTGTAACAACGGATTTATTCTTGATTTTGATTCTTAACATGAAACAGGAAAATGTTCAGATATTAACGCAAATATAGCTTGTATAAATCCCATATATATATATATATATATATATTACAATATGTAGACATATCAATATTTATATGAATAATTTTGTAAAATGATTATTAAATAAACAGTCTACGACTACAGCTCAACATTATCATGAAACATTCTGCTTCCGTAGGTATTGATGTAGCTCACAGAATCTTCGGGCAGGACTATTAACTGCCTCGTGCGTTTCAACTTCTCTTGGGCATTTATGTATTTCTTATACTGAAGTACACGTTCCGTTTCGAATGATGGGACCTTCAGCAAGCACTTATGGGTGCAACTCACCGAATCGTGTCTATAGGTTATGTCACGTGACGGCATATACATAGCTCTAAGCTTCTTGATTTCTGGATCGTAAGGTCCCCAGGATTTGGTAGGTTTGCAGACAGTAGGAGCATCATCCTAGGGAAGATGCACATGTGGTAAAGTTGAAAAGGTCATGGGCCAATTGTGAACTTACATCTAAGCCAGAGTTTAGAAAGCTGGTACACTGGCAGAATAAAGGGCAGACGAGGACGATTGTTATGAGTATGCATGCCAATTTGACTAGAGGGGTGAAGATAGGTATACTAGCCACAGTAAGCCAGAATAATATGCCTGCGAACAAGCCCTTAAATGTAAGAGATACATTATTATTACGACGTTCCTGGGGAATAATTATGATTATTGATTATTATATTACAGATGCTTAAAATAAGTATATATTCTTTTGTACATACAACCCTTTCAGCAAATGTGGATTTAAACTTTTTGATGTTTTATAATATATTAACAGCGGGCAAAGCTGAATTAATTTTTAGTATTATGCAACTTACCAAGGCTACTACCGCTGAAACTGACCACATACCAGTGAAGAATTTTGCAGGCAGCTCATTGTATGTAAACACGTAATCTGTAACCATCATTTCTTGAGAGTATATATAGTTAAAAATAATGGTGAACACCAAATAAAAGATGAATCCAATAAGGACGACTTCTAATTTAAGCCAGACAGCATATATTGTCCAAGTCACTCCGGTAAACATACTTATAGATAATAGAAAATTGATGACGCTAAATCCAACACAAACCAAGAACCGATGATTCTCTAATGTATCAAACGAATCTATAAGCGAGTCAATGATCATCGAGCTGAGCGTTAAAGTGTCTATGTACGTATACAATATTGAATACATCAGTAATAAAGCTGTCCAGAGTTCCGGCTGTGAGAAATCTAGACACAGCGCGTATAAATTAAACATAGTCGTAAGACCTACAGAATACATGATTAGAATGATAACGGTGGCAAACAAAACTTACTAACAATTCGTCACTAGATCGCAATTTTCCATTTTTTCCCTGTAGTTTTCAACAAAATAGAGAACTGCACATTTAATCGTTATGATATTAAGAAAGATCTCCAGAATCTTTAAGATAAATATGGATAAAACAAGATAGGGAGGCTTTATACGTTCTGGTTTCATTGACCCCAACCATATGGTCGATCCAATCTCTGTTGAAGCTGTGCTGTGTACAAGCACTAGAATCCAGAACTAAGGGCGTAATCAATTGGTATAAATCAATTATATATGTATAGTAAATTGTTTAATAAGTGAAGAAAAGTGGTTGTTTAATCTTTTCCCACGCTGCACGAAAGAGTGGATAAAATTTACACGAACCAAAAATCCATGTTTTATTACGTGTTGAACACGCTATTTTTCGTGTACTTTATGGAAAAAATAAGATAATAAAATAAAAATTTGATTTTCAATATTTTTTTTGTACACAAGTAAATCCTTAGAAAACCCCCTATGTAAGATTATGTGTTGTTAACATGGGAATATAACTCATACGTAAAACAGTGACGTCATAAGAATGCGGTTTCTAAAGTTACGCATGTATTCATAACTGACAATGCTGATAATACAACGGTTGTATTTTCAGGATAATACCACAAACAAATGTCGGTTGCTGTCACAATTTTTGGTTAAACACAAACGCAGCGACGATCGTTGCGATGGTGTTATTTATCGGTTGCGCCCACAATCTATTCGGCCGCTAATAAAAACATAACCCGAAATGTCAGTGTGTCTCAAGTACAAGTAAAATAGTAAAATGTGGTAAAAAATGTGGGTTGCTGTTTGAAAGATGAAGTGATCTAAATAAATATAGGTATTTAAACTGGTTATTTAGCTTCTTGTTCATTCTGCTTTACTAGATGAATCAATCAATTCATTATATTCCTTTCAAAAATATAATTCATGGTGTTCTCATAATCGATAATAATTTTATAAATACAACGAATTTCAACCCCAACGACGAAAATGCACCGAGCCCGAAGAGCGAGGTACATTTTCCAAAGTTTGTCACTTGTTATATTAGCCCTAGTAACAAAATATGGCTACGAGTAAATAAACAATTTGCATTTTGCAAAATGGATCAACATCAACCGAATGAGATGGTTGCTATATATAAAGGGGTTTCTATGAAGATATGTGTCACTAATTAGAAAAGTAGCATATTTCTACACTCTTTTCTATGCAGAAAATACGTTCTTTCCCACGAAGCACACTAAACAGGCAATTTCTTATGTAATGTAGACAGATGCGTCCGATTTTACTTTTCAGTTGACTGACTTTTCCTGCTTTGATTTTCCTCTTTTGTTAATTCACAACTTCCCAAATTAGTTCCACTTTACCAAATTATTGGTAATTACATTCACTTATTGTCAAATCACTTTCACCTTATACCAAACGTGTATCCATATGTATATGTAATATGTAATACTCACCTTTAGAAGGCTAAATGGTTCATAATCAATGATAACAGACTTCTTCAGCGGAACCCCGGACCATTTTGAATTTAGTAAAATAGCAGAAAAAACTATAAATTTAACAGAAAGTGCTCCTACAACTAACACCATATAAATCTTCATGAATCTTTGCAACCCCACGAAGCACGCTATGCACGTTATAATCCACAACCAAAAGCTGATGAACAACATAGGTCCATGCACTACAAGTTCAAATGGCATTTCAAATTCTTTGTCGTACTTGAATATCACATTTCTAAAATATTTTCAAAATACATATTGGTCATTTCAGAAGGAAACATGTTGATGTACTCATTAGTTTACCACCTAAATGATAACTTATTCATGGTAAACTTATGCAGTTCATCTTCTAAAAAATATATAAATGGTTATTTCATTCAATAAATAGTATAAAATACGTATAAATTGTAACCTGTGGTAGTTCATAACACCAAACTCATATTGAACCCCTGGCACACAGTTGAATGGTTTGTTGTCCATCGGCAAGCAATTTTCACCAGCCTCTGCAAAGTTGCATGTGGACCATGCTTCTTTAACATCCATAAACATCTTGGCTGAGTCAGCATAATAAGTGAAGAGGTAAATGCAGTGTACGGTTACATATTGCGAGATAAGTAACTGGATATCATAGAATAATAACATACTGTAGCCAAAACCTAGAATTAATAAATTTATCATGCATGTACCATACATACGTACATAAGCACGTACATGTTGGTTCTTAATATTAATATTTCAACGTAGAGCTAAAGTAGTGACGCATTTTTAAATATTTGTCAAAATAGGTACAGTCTTGCTCACATAAATCTAGTACAAACAATTTGACAATGCTATAGAAAATTGCTATTGTAACCTAATTTCTTGTACTAGATTTATGTGAGCACGACTATACATAAGCCTTATTTGAGATATAATTATTTATACCTTTGAATATAGGCGAACAGTTCCAAAACCTGAGAACTTTCGTGCGTGTATAGGCTGCAATAAACATCATAAAGGTATGGAGTGGTACCGCTAGAAGTACTGTTCCGAAGAAGTAAGCAATAAAAGCCCCAGCTGCAAATTTAAGAAATTTAGTCTAAAGAATAAAATTCGAATAAAGCCAATTTATTTTTATTTTTATCATAATGATATGTTGCCTCTGCCCATCCAGCTTATACGTCAGCTTAATCACTTTAAGAATATGATTGTATTGGGTTCATGATGATGCATAATTATGCGAAGTTTTTGAATACAAGTTTTAATGAAAAACAATATGAAAATTCCCTCAAAATTAATTATATGCTCATTGTGAGCACTATCAACCTAAATTACTGATGACATTGATGAAAAACCCTTGCATTTGGAAGCAAAATGAGCACCATCAACTTAAATTACTGATGGCCTTGATGAAAAACCCTTGTATTTGAAAGTAATCTGATGGGTTGGTAGCCGATGTCTGCGCATGGCTACCAACTCATCCAATCATCGTGACTTTGCACAACCGTCAGTTTTTTAATGAGCGAATGATGCGTCCTCTTCCACAGTTGCCAGAAGAACTTGGTCATTCAATTCCGATGTTTGACCACTTCCAGACTTGTCCTCCAAGCTTGTAATACCAGTTTTGAAGCGAGAACCGCCTCTACATTGACTTTCAAGGCGCGTTCTCAAGTATCAAGTTTAATTGGTCGGTTGTAGTTGATCAACAATAGTAGAATGAAAACTATAGTGAGAACCTTCGTTTCAATAGAGTTAATCAACTTTAAACTAAGTTTTCATTCAACTTTTGTTGATCAACTATAATCGATTAATTAAACTTGATTCGTGAGAACACGCCTTCTGTGAACGTTCTTTTACCAAGCAATTCAATAAAATCACGAAATGACTGAGCAGCTTTCCATCCTGTCTCAAAGTTATGAACTATAATATGAATATGACTTTCAAGACGCATTTTTAAACAACAGCTCAAAGAATTATTACACAACAAATCACAAAAAAAAAACGCCGGATAATTATGCTTCAACCCAATAATTAAAAAGGAACTAACAGTAAAACAGAAAATTTGAAATGGCTAAAAATATTTGTTTTTTGTAATTTAAAAAGTATGAAAGGAAACTCACTCAGGAATAACCATTTAGTGTACGACACTAAACAAAAATTCAAGCAAATGGAGGATTTGGTGGACGTAATTTTCAAAAACTTTTTTTAAATATTTTACACTAAATGATAACTCATTGACTTTTCATTCATACCTTTTAAAATACCAAATAAAAAGTTTTTGATTTATTGTTAGCCCCTTAAAATCTCCCCATTCCTATTCCCGAAGATTTAAAATGTGCACTGAACATTTAAAATCTTTGGGTATAGGAATTAACGACTAGTGAGTTAAATCTGAACCAAAAGTTTAAACTTATTTTAGCTAAAATCTAAAACCTAATAATATGAATAGATGGAACAATAAAATTTTAACTAGTGGTGAGAAAATAATAATAACTAAAATTAATCGTAAAAACTAAGTTTAAAGTAAATCATAATGCACCTTTCATATATTCATCTTCCCACGGGACAAGATGATTACCTATCAAATCAATTTATGATTTATTTATGCCAAAGTTAAGATTTCAATTTTGACGAGTGTAGTTGGGGATTCAGCATTATCAGGTATTATAATGACATATATTTAAATGAACATGGACTAGTTTCGACCTGTGGGTCATCGTCTGTAGGGCCACCTGTGGGGCACACGTCCAAACCTCTATTGTAGTTAAAGACTTGGACGTGTGCTGAAGATGACCCACAGGGCAAAACTATCCCATGTACAGCTATACTCACATAAATCTAGTACAAGAAATTAGGTTACAATAGCAATTTTATATAGCAATGTCAATTTTTTTTGTACTAGATTTATGTGAGCATGACTCTACATATAAATATATTTGATTATAATACCCGATAGTGCTAAATACCCAACTACACTCATCAAAATTCAAAAAAATCAGGATGAATCTGAAAACTTTTCAGTTTACAATACAAACCTAAGAGTTTAATCGTTTTTTAGTACCTGGATAAAACTGGATCAAATTGTTAATGTAAATTAGCAACGTCATGGGATTTGCTACTCTAAGTAGTGAGACAAGTGTATACTGCATCGTTGTCAGTGGCGGTGTAGTTGACTATAAAAAATGAAATGAAACAATACAAGTTATTCTAAGGCCCAGTTGCATGATCGTGGATCATCCTTGACCATGGTACAGTGTCCTAGGATACCATTGTATTAACAATTGTATCCTAGGTAACTGACCAGGATCAAGGTGTTCCACGATCACGAACTGGGCCTTAAACACATTATTTGAGAGTAGTGCATCGTCAGTTCCAGACTGCACCCGAGCACAAATAAGTTGAGTTGAGTTTGAGTCCAGATAGAGTCGAGTTTAAATAACTGAATACAGGTTTAGATCAGTAAATTTTGTATTGTAGAACATTGCGTTTGAATATCCTAATCTGCTTACGTCTGATGGGTCCAAATCAAGATTTCAACTTCACTTCTTGTTTGCACTCTCCTCTAAAGATCAAATACGTCGAAACTGGACAGGTTTAGACATTTGATCTCAACTCATACTTACAGCTTGATGCGCTTTTTAGTAAATAGACTGTTTACAGAAATTGAGGAAAAGGCAACGAAAATTAGAAAATGTAAAGTAGTTTAATCCAAAATATCTTCTTACCCGCACTAGACTAGAGAATATATTTGTCGAAAACATTGCTTTTCAGTTAGATGATAATAAATTTTCACGTTGGTCGTCAATTATATGTAAACCTATATTTCTTCCGAACTGATTCAAATTGTCGCGCCAAGTATTACGAAACCGGTTTTCCGATGGATATCATCATCTGTCATAAAACACAATGCATCGCAAGGTCGAAATATAATTAGTAATCCGGTTCAAACAGGTTTTAAGAGAATAATGGTTTTTACCGTAGGTAAGTTACTTCAGTATAGTACCAGTAGATAAGCTAAGAGAGTTCTGACTTATTTTCCCATGAGGATTTACATAGGGGTATACATTTTTTTTTCGGTCGTGCAATGGCTGTCTCAAAACTGTCTCACATATGTCTCATATGTGTCTTACAGGTGTCTGACACATGTCTCACACACCCGTATATCTTCAATGCAAAACTGTCTCACAGGTGTCTCACACCTGTCTCACGATTGTCTCACAGATGTATCACGTGTACCTCACACCCGTCCCATAGACGTCTCACACCTGTCGCACGATCGAAAAAAATAATTTAGACCCCTATGTAAATCCTTATGGGAAAATGAGCCAGAACCTCTTAGCTTATCTACTAGTATTTTACGTTTTATACCCTGAGGTGAAAGGCAATCGGTTGCAACAGAATTTCAGTTTCTCATTTTGGATAAATAGAAAAAAAAATCGAAGAAAACGAAATGTGGCCACAATAAATATATGCAATGATGCGGCATATTGCTGATTCTCAGTAGAAAAATAATTGCAATGCTCTACCGATAATGTTAAAGAATTAAGAAAAATTACAGTGACTGAGTTTAGAAGGATTATGTCTTCATTTGCTTATCTTGAATACGAGTGAGCATCAAGTAGATTAACGATGTTTGATTGAATTTTATGGATCATTATCATAGATAATGCGTATATTTGGAGGGACATTGAACAATTTGAATAGTTTCTTTAACTGAAATCGAACCAAGAGTAATGATTGGATGGAGTCTGAACCGATTAAATGTTTGTTTACTTTTTCACAGAAATTAAGGTAAAATTCTTCTATAGTGTAAATTGACTGGTTAAAATATTCACCTCAGAGCTTCACGTGGAGCATTTTAATAGACAATGCGTATATTCGGAGGGACGTCGAACAATTTGAATAGTTTCTTTAACTGGAATTGAACCAAGACTAATGATTGGGTGAAGTATTAACCGATTAAATGTTTGTTTACTTTTTCACAGAAATTAAGGTAAAATTCTTCTATAGTGTAAATTGACTGGTTAAAATATTCACCTCAGAGCTTCACGTGGAGCATTTTTATAGACAATGCGTAATTCATAGGGACATCGAACAATTTGAATAGTTTCTTTAACTAGAATCGAACCAAGACTAATGATTGGATGGAGTCTGAACCGATTAAATGTTTGTTTACTTTTTCACAGAAATTAGGGCAGAATGTTCTATAGTGCAGTGCTCCGCAACCTTTTGTCACTCACGTCACACCAAAGTTATTTCGAGTATTCCGTGGCACACCACGAGAGTACAAGGCATAAGCGCTGAGTGATCAAATGCGACGCAGGGCTTTTTTCAAAAACTGGCGCGACTTGAGAATACACTTTTAAGAGCAAACAAGATTTTTTTAAATATCAATTAAGAAGCATAAATGTAGCATTTATTAAAACTTTTTTTTTATGTTTGTTATTTTTGAAATTTTTTTGCTTCAACTCAAAGGTATAAATATAAAAAAACACAAATTGTACTTTTTAATTTGATAAATATACCTACATACAAAACAAATATTTGTTAATTAATGTGATACCTGAGCTTGTTTCATTCAACATAAAAGTTTTATATTCGGCGCGATATTTGAAAGTGCAACCCGAAGTTTTTGATCAAGACCTGTTAAGCACGACCGTTTATCAATTTTAATTAACACTGGAGTTGAAAAACTTTGTTCGAATGAATATGTCGTTAAACATGGGTGTAAAATTGCAATAGCATTGTCTGAAATCCGTTGTTTCAAATGCCTCTTAACCGAAATCCAGAAAATATACAGTGGAACTTCGGCGGATTAAAGTTTAAGCGTCCCGTCGGTACTCAATTCAACAAATTCCTCCCGAATCTGCAGGTAAAGTGCTCCTTTAGAATTTCTAAAGAAGCACTTTCCTTTAGAATATATGGCGTTCGTTGCAAAAGGATTTCTAATCCAATCGTATTGTTCCGTATTAATTGCATAAAAATAATGATCAAATTTATTCTGGATCATAGTTAAATGTTGTTGAGCCAGATCCACAATTAATTGTTAGTTTTCAAACGTGGTCTGGTTAGTCCTTTGGCACTTTTCTACAGATCTTTTTCCTAACTCAATCTGCCAGAGTGTGAGTTTTATTTTGAACCCCTGTAATTTGTCAGAGCACATATTGACGTATTGTTTTTACTCCTACCTTGCATTTTATTATTCAGTTCATTCAGATGCTCGAATATATCAGCCATGTATGCAAGTCTCGCCATCCAAGTTATTGTCTTCTGGGTGATGGTATAATTTAGGCATATTTTGTTCCAAAAGAAACTTACGAACCACGTAACGAAGCTCAAACTATCTAGTTAAAACTTTACCTCTGGATAGACAACGTACTTCTGTGTGAAACAATAAGGATTCATATTCCGATCCCATTTCTGCATAAAGTATTTGAAAAAATTCAAAGCCCTCGATTTAATTATGTTCATTATTTTGATACATTCATTCATCGTTTGCAATAATCATAGTTCGCTCTGGAAGCTGCTTACAAAATAAAGAATGCTGTTTTATGGAGTCCTCGTCAACAAAACAAATAATCGCTATCAGTTGTGCTTGATTTTTAATATTTGTCGATTCGTCCACTTGAAGTACAAATTTTGCAGT
Source organism: Othius punctulatus (assembly GCA_951805005.1). Classification (NCBI taxonomy): domain Eukaryota; kingdom Metazoa; phylum Arthropoda; class Insecta; order Coleoptera; family Staphylinidae; genus Othius; species Othius punctulatus. The sequence goes on from OX638142.1 coordinate 55,023,629, forward strand.
CGTTATCAATTTTGAAATAAGCGTTCCCAAATTATCGCTCGACATGTCGTCAATACGTCTTTTAATAGTATCAGCTGACATCGAAACCTTACTCACTTCCTTAACTTCATTAGGCCCAAGCATAAGCCGAACAACTTCCATACATGCGGGTTTAATAAGTGTTTCACCAATAGTACGTGGTTTTTTCTGACGTACAATTAATTTTGCAATCTGGTAACTAGCTTCTAAGGCTTTTTCAGAAACAGTAACGGTCGATTTCATAAATTGAATTTGTTTTCGATTTTCAAGTGAAAGTCTTTGAAAATATTGTTTATCCTTTTTGGCGCAATTGGTATGGTTTTAAGTTAGATATCGATTCAGTTTACTAGGTACCTTTGCTTCGTTTGTTCTTCTCTACCAATGATGCATTGTGGTTTTGGAGCCGTTTCTTCGCCACATCATGAAAATCCATATCGAAGGTAGTCTTCCTTGTACTTCCTATTAACAACCTTCGTTTTTTAACAACACTGCTGGTGCTGGGTTTGTTATCATCCATCTCGGAATTTGAATGTTTTCTAAATAAAAACTTATCCATATTTAACGGGATGAAAAACTAAATATAAATCCAGCCTGGCATCCGAAGACCGTGTCAATTACTGACCAAATGACAAGCGTTACCGAGTGATAAGCTGACGAGACTGACGAGAAAAGCGATTGTGCGTACTTTTACTGTCTGCGAAATATTTGTTATTTTCTGGCGGCACACCCAGCATCGCTCGTGGCACACCGGTGTGCCGCGGCACACCGGTTGCGGAGCACTGCTATAGTGTAAAGTGACTGGTTAAAATATTCACCTTAGAGCTTCCAACAGCTTTGTACCGAGCAATCAATTTTCTTGCAAGTCTGTGAGACATGTTAAGAACTTCATACGATTTTTAGATTTATAGCAGTTGACAAGTATGCTTGTCAGAATATTGTAACGCATGCCTGATATATCGATGGGTAAAAGCATAACCACTGTATGTTTAAAAACACATGTTTTTTTGAGTACTAGATATGATATAATATTGGCCTTACTTGACTAATTAATTATGTTTATGTTTATGAATCTGTGCTTTAGTGATTGTGGCCTTTTACGCAAATCACAGATTTGAATTCTAAAATAAGACATTTTACTACACATTAGGACGTAAAATGATTGTGCTATAACTAGGTTAGCTCCGAGGAAACACTTCCTGCTGCAGAAGAGAAATTAATTTAAAAAAATTGGACATGCAATGCTTGTGCGTTTACCCATCGATATGTTTAACGCACAATTGTGAAGTTTCAGATGAAATTTCAGATAAAGACGATAATTATTGAAATTTCATGTGATTCAATAATTTTTAATTTGATTGAATTATTTTAATAAATTTAATAGATATTGTAATATTTGTCTAGACTCTAGGTTATTTAAAGTTTGTTCTATATTTTGCATAACTTGCAATTGCAATTTGCAATTGCCTTTTTGCAATTGCGAATTAAGGCTAATTTAAATGGAAACTTTAAGTACCATGTACTTATGCATAAACTGCGAATTGCTTTACTTTTATTTACATATTGATTATACTGAATATATTTTATAATTATCAGATATGTAGCTGCAAAAATTTCGTATAACACTAGTAATAATGTATTTAAAGTCAAGGTTGTTGCCCGAGGTAATCTAGGAATTTACATAGATGGCAGTACAAAATACAAATCACGTTGTCAAAATTGTTATTGCGACTGTATGCTGCTTAGCGATGAAGATATTATTAGTGTTGCTGCCATTTATCGGTGCAGATTTGGTGGTTGGAGATGACGGTTTGCAGGTACACACCAAGAGTGGGTATGTTCAGGGTAGATTTTTAACTACTGGTGATGGGCAGCAGTATCGTGCCTTCCAAGGTATTCCTTTTGCCGAACCTCCAGTTGGACCACTACGATTCATGGTAATTATACAGTTAGATTGTATTATTATAGAGAGTGGTTACTATACAGGGTTCAAACGAAATGTCAAGAATTTTAGTTCGAAAAACAATTCATAGAATATTTTTTTAAATTAAACTGATGTGGTTTGAATGGGGGATGATAGCTGTGTCAATTTCATATTTCATTGACGTTTTAAAGGATTATTCAAGATCAATTTTCGTTTTTTTTTATCGAACCCTATATAGACAATGTATCTATCATACCTGAATCATTATCTTTGGTTATCGAACTAAAAGGCGTTATTAAAAACGGTTTTATTTTTAACTTTGCTATAATTGAATTATAAATCCTAAGATACGAGATATGTAAACATGTTTATAACAACCGGGGCGTAATAAGAGGGCGTAATGAATTCATTACACCCTGGAGTGTATCTTCATGTAAACTTCTTCTTAAATATTCTTAATCTTAATCTTATCTTAATCTTAATCTTAATATTATCTTAATCTTAATCTTAATCTTCAAAGTCCATAAAAACTGGGGTGCAATAAGAGGGCGTAATGAATTCATTACACCCTGGAGATGCAAATTATTGTCCTTTTAAAGAAAAAGTCAAAAATAATAGTTATTTATGTAACCAGTTATGAAAAGTGCGATATTGTTAAACGAGTGTAATATTTGCCAAAACGAGTGAAGCGAGTTTTGCAAATTACACGAGTCAAACAATATCGCATATTTGATAACGTGTTACGTACAAAACTTTATTTAATTCCGTCAGAATTATTTAATCAACTATTTGAATAAGAACACCTTACAACATCACAGAATCAGACCATATTATACCTATTGTTTCTACGGAAACACAATTGCACTGACATGAACAAATTTGTCAGAAAACTAAAATGATCCACAAATTTAATAATAATGCCAAAAAATGTCCTCAAATAGCGATTCAGAACTAATTTCTAATTTTTGAAGACTGCTAATGTTGCAATGGGTAGTTTACAACCAGATTAATCCAGAAATAGATACGCTGTAGCCTACAAAAAGTTTGAAGCTTGGTGGGAACTGCAGTTATGTAATGTCTTTACATAACTACATTACAAAACTCGTGCGTGACAGTTATGAAAAAATTGACGTTTCAGAAATTAACAACAAAATTGCTAATTGTAAATAAACAGAAACAGCACATACAACAACAAACAGAGTTTGAGGGATGCTCTTGGTAAGCAAGCTCTTGGTGCTCTTGAAATATTTCCGAAGAACGGTGATTGTATATACTTCCATTTAAAAATTATACAGTCACATGAAGTAATTTTTTTATCGGATCTAGCTATTTTTTTTGCGAGACTATGGTGCCATTGTAATGACTTAATGAATCAATGACACGATAAAATAATGAGTTAGTAACCAAAATTGGGCACAAAAAAGTTTGCTTAAAAGTTAAAACTTAAAGAATCATGACATGATAAAATCACAAATCTGTAACCAAAATTGGGCACAAAAAAGTTTGCTTAAAAGTTAAGACTTAAAGAATCATGACATGATAAAATCACAAATCTGTAACCAAAATTGAGCACAAAAAAGTTTGCTTAAAAGTTAAGACTTAAAGAATCATGACACGATGAAATTAGTAACCAAAACAAAATTGGGCAAAAATAAGTTTGCTTAGGCCGATAAAATATAGACTTCATGGGTATGTTAGGGAGATTAATAAACAACTCAATTAATTCAAGAAACATCAATATTTGAAAATTTGTATTTTTTATTTCTTCCGTTTAGTTATAGCTGTCTGTAAGTTAGTAATCTATCACCAATTGGTAAGGTTACTGATGTATTTTGCACTATCGGACGAAATAAAACAAAATGAATTTTTGGCAATTTTAATTTTTGTTTGTTGATGCACACATTTTGATAATGATGTCATCGATACGTTTTTTATAACATAAATTTTTCTTTTAACAAATGTGATAATATTTGCTTTTCTCTTCACGAATATCTAAAAATTCCAAGTTGCATAACAAAAATTTCTAAGAATATTGAGTTTTATGCCTAATGACAAAAATGTGACATATTAAAGACTATGGAACTATGCTATGGAAAACAAATAAATGAAGCAAATACGATTTTACTTATCAAAAAAGGCTGCAAATTGAACTGTTTTTCATTGATTAAATGTAACAAATTGTAGACCAATCATTAATAATAAATGTTACACATTTGACAGTGATATTTCTGCCGAACGCAGCAATAGTATATGACGGTATTAGGCCGATATGGGTAATATAACAGACCAGGTTGAGATAAACGAGTCTATAATATCCATATCGGCCGTATGTTGTTTTATAGTTTTCGTGATACTAAAATAAAAAGGATTAGATTTAGCGAAATTATTTTCATAAATCATAGCGACATATTTCAAGTATGCTGTAATGGTTGTATAGTAACGCTTGTGAACACCAAAATAAATAACAGTCCACGGCCGTTACATTTTAACGGCCGTGGCTGATATCAGTTAAATAACAACCATGGAGACAGTACCGATAATATGTAATTACAATCAAGTATAACGAAGACAAATTATTTTACCTTAATAATGTATTTCTGTTCATTTCAAAAAATATTGTAGGTACAAACCTCTTGTGGGAATAATTTTCCCGCATTCATGTATATAAATGAATGCATGAATTCAAAATAGCTTTCATGCGCGAAAATTGTGTTCCCTCACTTGGTTCGCAAATAACTATTACAAATGACCTCATCAGTTTAAACATAAAAAATAAACGCCATTAAAATTAAGTGACAATTTACTTATCAGTACAGGTAAACCTAATGGCCGAATTATAACAATATGGTAATTATTATGAACTATGTCCAGATATTCAAAGTGGAGTAAACGATAAGTGCAGAATGCAATTTACGACTTACAATTTCATTTGTTGTTTTATTTCGGAATTATTTTCAAGTGAATACTGAACGACAATTTTAAAAAAGATCATTTGGATCAAAGTTTAGGTTAAGATGTATCCGAGGTAAATTAATGGTTGATCATATGTGATCAGTTTTAATAATTATGTAACATAATAATAATAAATGTTAATAAAAAAAAAATGGATCTAAAGTCTAATCCAAATCAATTATTAAAACCAAGTTGACAAATTAATACTGTAATATATTCACTACACTGTAATATACCAACTATATTCGAGCATAAGATAAAAATAAAATTGGCAAGGCAGCTAAAATTATGTTATTTTTATTTTTCAGCCCCCTGTCCCTTTTAAACGATGGGAAGGCATAAAGAATGCAACGCAGCCACCTTCCACATGCGTTCAAACACCTCTAGGGACAACGACAGTAATTGGAAATGAGGACTGTCTATATCTGAACATCTTTGCTCCAGTTAAGTTGTCTAAGGTGAATATCTGCTAATACCGTGCGATCAACAATTACTTAGATAAAATAAGGCCTTGAGATATTGGAAGTATGTCTGCTAGGGTATAAGACCCTAAGAAATCTGACGGCAGCAATTCATGTTAGGCCTATATTTTGTCAGGATGCATATCCAAGTCATTCTTCAAAAGTTTTCGGCAGGTTCCATAATAGTGACACAGTCATTGCCGCCCCTCATCTAAATAATTGTTGATCGCATGGTTTAATTAGTACAAGAACAAATAATTTTGTATGGAGAGCTTGGGTGAAGTTGGGCCACAATTGAGCTTGAGAGCTTGGTACAAACCCGATAGACAACACCCAGCAAAAATAAATGACACAGGAAGGCTTATTTAAAGCAGATATTCGCAGTCATAGGCTAAGTACCTAGCGTTAGTGTACATAAGTCAATACACTCACACTCATACATGGTGCTGAGAAATTTTGGAACAACATTCATAATCGCTGCATTTTATAATTTGAGCAGTTGATTTTGACAGTTGTGTAAGTCCTTTTTTTTAAATTAAGAAAAGTCCAGAAATATTCAAGGGATAACATTCTTTGTGTATTTCTGGACTTATTTGAATTTAAATAAAATGGACTGACCGCACTTTCAAAATCAACGGCTCATTTATTATTCATTGCGATTAAGTGTATGAGTAATTTAAAATTAACAATCATCCATACATATATAGGTAGTACATACTCACTAAAAATATCTATATATAATACTTGGTACTACATTGCATTGCAGGGACGTAATTCCCGTTATCCTGTAATTGTATACGTCCATGGAGGTGAATTCCGCAGAGGATCAGGAAATGCTAATGTGCCAGACTACTTCATTAAACGAAATGTAATTTTCGTTACCATGCATTACAGAGTTGGTACGTACAATATAATATAGTAGATACCGCCTTTTTCAGAAATTAAAAAAAATTAAATCTGAAAATAATTACGCAAAAAGGCAACCTAAATTTATTTTTATCCCTGTTTACCACTATGTATACTTAAAATTTATTCAACTTGCTTCTTCCAAATTTATTTTTATCTCTGTATACTACTATGTATATTACAAATCTCTTCTACTTGCTTCTACAAAAGTATTTATAAATTGAAAATTACATCCGATGATTGCATAGAAGGTACTTAACTGTCTTCGTACGTCTTCAAAAGTCAAAGTTGTGTATACACAATGAATTTTAGCTGTGCATTATTTGTAGGCAACTATCAATGTCTGCGACTGACATCGCATCGTATTGTAGTATTGCAGTATTTTGAACTTGCTTACAATTAATTTTACACTTTATGACAAATGTATAACTTTTTCGTTTAAATACAGCTGCTTTTGGTTTCTTGTCGACTGGAGATACTGTAGTCCCCGGAAACAATGGTTTAAGAGATCAAAACTTGGCAATGAAATGGGTAAAGGACAATATCCATGAATTCTCTGGTGATCAAAATGCAATCACATTAATGGGACAATCTTCAGGAGCATCAGGTGCTAGGTTGCAAGTAGTTGCACCAAGGAGCAAAGGTAAGCCAGCAAAGTGTGGATATTTCAAAACGACATTTGCAGTATATCAAATGATGAAATGCAATGAATGGACGCATATAAATGGGGATGAAGAATATAATCAAATTTATTCAATTACACAGGCCAACCAAAACAAGGTTTCAAAAAACTTTTTAAATCTTGATAACTGATTTTTATAGTTTTTGGGTGCTAAATCCGTATCTGAACTCTGATCGTTTCCATCACTCACAGTTTAGTCACAATTTGACCTAATAAGATATGGGAAAATATGTAAAATATGCAATAAATATGAAAAGTAAACGACTTTTAAAATATCAACAGAACTTTATTTAAACATAGCAGAGGGCTTTATATTCTTAACATTACATTCTTCAAAGGCTTTACATGTCCATTGATGTATATTTTCTTTGTCTCTTTTCTTTAAAGCTTCTGATATAGCTTTTTCTTCTATGCGCCAATTGCTGACTCTCTCGGTGAAGTGACCAACAGTAATCTCCCATTATGTTGGTGTTACAGCGTGCCCGATAAAGTTTTTCCATCACAATACCTAGCTATCACCTAGCTATACACCTAGCTGTAACTATTACCTAGCTATCACCTAGCTATGCAGAGAAAATGTTAAAATGTGAACAAACGGTGGGTGATATGGCATTTTTAATGTTATTTTTGGAACAAGCACACTTAAAACGACAATAATTAGGTTAACACACACAAAAAGTGTTTTGGTGGTTGGCCTGTGTTATTGACTGCCTAATTCTATGTACCAGATCTGCTTTATTGGATTTCTTAAAACAGAACGTAAATAATAATTTCTTGAATAATTTGTCTTTCTAACAAACCACAACTGATGTTTTAAAGTAGTAGTAACAATATATTACTGTCTATCAACCTTGTATTTGGCTATCGACCTGCTATTTGGCCATAAACCTGATATATTGATTTATTACTGAAATTTTGACGTTTTAAATTTTGTAGCTATTACCAAAATATATAACCAGATGTAACTTATTCATTTGAAAATGTTCATATTGTTATTTGCTAATCTCTGCAATTTTCTCGTAAGTTTTTTCATTTCGTTAGGATTTTCAGATTTGCTGGCATGTTTCAGAAATCGTAGAAACAGTTCTTGTAGTACTTCTATGTATAGGCTTTCTAGTTACAACTTTAAATACAATAGTACGCAGTACAAGAGTAAATTGCTTCCCGTCATCAACTTGCTGTTTGGCTATCGACCTGCTGTTTGGCTATAGAGCTGATATATTTGATTTATTACTGAAATTTTGGCGTTGTACATTTTGTAGCTATTAGCAAAAATATATAACCAGATGTAACTTATCCATTTGAAAATGTTCCTATTGTTATTTAGTAATCTCGTAAATTTTCTGCAATTTGCTCATTAGTTTTTTACTTTCGTTAAGTTTTTCATATTTGATGCAATGGTTTTGAAATTGTAGAAACAGTTCTTGTAATACTTTTTATGTATAGGCTTTCTAGTTACAATTTTAAATGCAATAGTACGCACTACAAGAGTAAATTGCTCACCTAAACTTACCTAAACATACAACGCAATTTAAATATCTTCGTTTTATCTTTCCAGGACTATTTCACAGAATTATTGCCCAAGGAGGGAATGAACTATGTGCAATGCCTGCAGACTCTTTGAACTATGTCACGAATTTAGGGAAGAGGTTGGCAGAGCGTTTACAGTGCTCCATAGCTAGTAGCCAAGAACTAGTAGATTGCTTGAGAACTAAGGATGCCATAGAAATAGCCACAATTGAGAATACGTTCCCAGTAAGTAGTACTCTAGTAAATTGGTGAAGAATATAACAACTTTTCAACTTTCATAAACTTTCATTAAACAACTTTTACAACTAAAACGACATAAACAACTTTGATAAAAAGTTATAATCCAATTCTCCGGCTCGTAACTCACCTCGAAATTCTCGCTGGGAGACTTAGTTAAGTCGACAATAATTGTAATACTCTCTGTGTTCATTGTGGAAGAATATAACAACTTTTCAACTTTCATAAACTTTCAAAAAACAACTTTAAAAACTTAAACGACATAAACAACGTTGATAAAAAGTTATAATCCAATCCTCCGGCTTGGAGGAACACTTATAATTGAGTAACTCACCTCCCAATTCTTGCTGGGAAACTTAGTTAAGTCGACAATGATTGTAATACTATCTGTGTTCATTGTAGAAGAATATAACAACTTTTCAACTTTCATAAACTTTCAAAAAACAACTTTAACAACTTAAACGACATAAACAAATTTGATAAAAAGTTATAATCCAATCCTACGGCTTGGAGGAACACTTATAACCGAGTGACTCATCTCCCAATTCTCGCTGGGAAACTTAGTAAAGTCGACAATTATTGTAATACTCTCTGTGTTCATTGTATGTATATTGAATTACGGTGCTATTTGGGCTATATACAGCCTGTATGTACCTTCTCCAAATAAATAAATAAATAAATTAAAGAAGATGTAAATATGAAATAAATGTACTATCTTACTTTTAACTATCAAATCTTTTTAGGAAGTTCAAGAGCACAAATATGGTTTTGTACCAGTTATTGAAGTTAAGCACCCAGATGCTTTCATCGATGATTATCCTTGGAACTACGTAAGAAATGGACAGGGTTCTAAAGTCCCTTGGCTCAATGGAATAACCCTGAATGAAGGAACTTTAAGAGCAGCAAGTAATTGCAGTTGAACAGTTATCATATAATAATAATAATAACCCTACCCAGAGCACCAGTAGTTATTTACGGATATTGTTATTTCTAGCTTATTATCAAAACCCTGCGATGCTCGACAACTATAACACGAACTTTGAAGAGTTATTACCCAACAATGACCTATTCACGATTAAACAAAACGAAATAAATGCTGTGACTAATGAGATGAGGCGTTTCTACATCGGAAACTCCTCGCTCCAACAAGCTCAGAAGCAGGATTTTATTGATGTAAGAATGTTTTGAATACATATAAATTTGGCTTGAAAAATACTATTTAGCCATCAATGCGTTCTCCATAAGTATAAATATATGGGGAAAGCATTGTTTTCGTGAAAATTTATGAATGTGTGGTGTGGATGTAAGTGGATGTGTTAATTTTTTTATCTACCACTAATTTATAATGTAAGTATTATACTTCAGGTTTTTGCACTATAATACTATATATTATTCCCTTAGGGAATAATGATTAGGGATTAATAGTCCTTATTCCCTCTTGCACTCCTATTAGAATATTTATCAAATTAAATAATACCATGGAAATAAAATGCACAAACTCAAAAGTGTCACTGTCAAACGCGCAGTGTTTGTGTATTTGTATTGAGATGATGGAAATGAAGAGTCTATTATTTGTACACCTCCAGAAATTGCACCTGTGGAAATTGGATTAATCGTCCTTATTCCCTCTTGCACTCCTATTAGAATATTTCTCAAATTTTAATAATACCATGGAAACAAAATACACAAACTCAAAAGTGCCACTGTCAAGTGCGTAGTGTTTGTGTATTTGTATTGAGATGATGGAAATGAAGAGTCTTTTACTTGTACACCTCCAGAAATTGCACCTGTAGAAATTCTATTAATAGTCCGTATTCCCTCTTGCACTTCTATTAGAATATTTCTCAAATTAAATTATACCATGGAAACAAAATACACAAACTCAAAAGTGTCACTGTCAAACGCGTAGTGTTTGTGTATTTGTATTAAGATGATGGAAATTAAGAGTCTTTTACTTGTACACCTCCAGAAATTGTACAACTAGCTACAGTAACAACATCTATCTTGATAGCGGAAACATCGAAATCCATTTACAATCAAACGTACGTTACTTTCAATGAATGGCGTCTTCGAAAGAACGCAAACTCATGTTTCGAAAATTTTCTACTAGCCTATTTAGTCGTAGATAAATTAGAGTATACTTATCGCAATAATGGCTATTATTACCTCGGAATGTTACTCCCTCGCCGCTTACGCGACTCGGTTCGTAAATATTCCTCGGGAATAATAGCTATCATTATTAACTCGTGGTATAATCTACTATTATGATCAAGATATGTCAAAAACGGTTAAAAATAATTGAATAATATTTGAATAGTCATGTGCTTCCTACATCTGGTTTTAATCAAAATATTTTTCACAAAAGTATATTACCATTACCACTCGAAAAACCTCCACATTTTTCTGAATAGCTATATTTCTTATTTATTCAGAGTGATTTTTTAGCTAACCCACAAACTTTGAGAGATAAAAACATATGTTTACATAAACTTTTTTCTTAAAATGACTTCAAGTTTGTTGGTGAGCTAAAAATGTACCCAGTATATTTTGGAATTAACAAACTATTTAAATATGTTTTGCACTTTTTGTTCTAGCTACTTTCCGATACAAGAGTCATCGCTTGCTCCCGTTTATCACTGCATCTACATCATGTGTACAATAAGCAGCCAATTTACAATCTGCTCTTCACTTACAGTGGATATGCCACCTATGTAGATACTAAAATTCCAGGATTTGGATTTAGTAAGCTAGTTAACATTTATACTATTTTGGCAGTTTATTATTTGCCGCAAAAAAAACAAAACTGTGGAAATTTATTTATTTGCCGGAAAAAACAAAACTCAGGCTCCTAAACTTGAAGCATGTTTTTGCATTAACGTCCACAGCTTCTTTACCAATCTCTTCCTCAGTAGTTTCATGTTGGCGATTTTATTTTGAACCCTTATTCCGAGCAAGAATAATTTATTTGCTTTACACCAACAGCACCAGTAGAGTACGATAATGAGTTATACACCTTCCCACCTCAACCATTCTTCCAGAGATTCAACCGTACGCAACAAGATTTTGACATGTCCGATATCTACACAGATTTTCTAGTGAACTTTGTACGCTCTGGGTAAATTGTTGTTTCCGTGCTAAATTAGTTACATAAAAAATATGATGTTAACAGGGATCCAACACCTAATTGCAATCCAGTGAAGTGGAATCCAATTAGTTCCCTCAAGAAGAACGAGTATCTACTTGTAGAGGGTCCATACTCCATGAGGATGCGGTCAAATATGTTCCCAAGAAGACGAAACTTTTGGGAATCATTGTGCTCTCGGTATGGATGTCTTAGCAAATTCGAAGAACGTGCGTAATTTATGTAAGATTTATGAAATCCATGAAATGAGAATATAATTCTACCATGCCACTACAATGCAATAAGAAAATAAAGTTACACATGAGCACAGACAATTTAAAATAAATTATTGAAATGTTCTCCATTCTAGTAAATACTTCTTGCATGCCTCGATAATCGTATATATACTATCTAAGTTTTTTTTTTGCATGATTGGTTGTTTTTATCAGCTTACTATGTATATTTCCATGACGGTAAGTTGTTGTTACTGGTTGCTAGGTCTAACAAAACGGTAAGTAATTTACGGCTATTTTAGTTTTCTTATGTGTTCGTTCAGGTTGTTATATTTATTTATTGTTTTCGTTGTTAAGTTTTGTGTATGTTTTGTTGTTGTAAATTTTTCTGTTCTCATATCTGACATTCTTCTTGTATTGTGTTGATGGAATGGTTTATTATTTGTTAGTGTCATGTTCGTTTTTGTTAGGTTGTTTTTAATTTTATATATTAATAGTAGATTACTTAGTTCTATCCTGTTTCTTCCATTGGTCTCCTTAGTTTTCTTATATAATTCTGCTGTATTTGTTCTTCGGTCCAGTTTGTAGAGTATTTTTAATATTTTGTTTTGTTGTGTCTGTAGTTTATTCAGGTTTTTTTCATTTGTGTTTCCCCATATGTTGCAGAGATAGTTGATTTTTGATGTAAACAGTGGATGATATATTTCTGTTTCTTTTTCTCTTCCGGTACGTAGTTTCTGATTTTCATTATGGCGGCGATAGTTTTAGAGTTCCCTTTTTTAAGCGTTTCAATGAGTTGATCCCATTTCAGATTGCTTTGTATTTTAGATAAAAGTCCTAGATAATTGACTTCTTTTATTTGGTTTATTTTTGTATTCTTGATCGTGATGTTTATGTCATTTGTTGTTTTATCGTTTGAGAACATCATATATTCTGTTTTTGCTTCGTTTATTGTTAGCAAGTTATTGAAAAAACAGTTTTCCAGCAGTTTTATATCTTCGTTCATATTATCTTCTATTTCTCTATGGTTTTTTTCCATGTAAACTATACAGGTGTCATCTGCATAGATATGTGGTTTTCCTTTTAAGTTCATTTCCAGCAGATCGTTTGTATATATATATTATATAAGATTGGTGGTAGGTTTCCTCCTTGTGGTATTCCATATTCAGCTACAAGTTGTTGGATTTCTGCATTATTTACTTTGGTGTTTTGTGTTCTGTTTGATAAATATATGTTCAATATGTTTAGCTCCTTTTTCGTTATTCCTATAGCCTTAAGTTTTTCGATTAATTTTGGTTTTGATATAGTGCCGAAGGCTATTTTCATGTCTATGTATATAGCTAATACTAGTTGTTTCTTGTCCATCTTCGATGACATGTAGTGTATGAAATCTTGTGTGGCCGATGTCGTTCCTGAATGTTTTTGGTAGGCATATTGTTCTTGGTTGATAATTTTGTTTTTAAGCAAGTGATTGGTGATTTGAATTTGGATGGTTTTCTCTAATACTTTATTTAGTGTTGACAATAATGAAATAGGTCTGTAATTTTCCAGGTTGGACAAAAGTTTCCTTTTTTGTAAATTGGTATAATTGTGCTTGTTTTCATATATTCAGGATATGATCCTTCGTCGAGTACTGTATTTATGATTTCTACAAGAATCGGTGTTAGTATTGTTCTGTTTTTGGTTCTTTAAATTTGTTATTAGGTAGTTAATTTCTTCTCGTGTTGTTTTTCGGAAGATGAGGGTTTCGATTTGCCTCTTTGTTTTTGTTGTTACGGGTGTTGTTTGGCTGCTTCTTATTTGTTTTTGGTCAAGTTCTTTGCCAATATTTGCGAAATATGCGTTTATTTAGTCAGCTATATATTCCGATTTATTTGTGGTGCCTCCGGTTTCTTTTCTAATTTCTTCTATGTAGTTTTTGTTTGATTCTGAAATGAGCCACGACATACCATGTTTTATTTAGCTAAACAACGAGTAGGTAGGACAGGTGTTATTTGCTGAAAAGTCGTTCGTATTGATAACTAAATAAGTATCGCATTCCGGCGTAAAAATACGTAAACAGACTCGTGGGGGGGCACAGACCCATGAACCAGTCCGGGAGAATTCTATCAACAATGGGGACAATAAAAGCCATTAACTTAAGGGTATAGTCAACCCAAAAATCTAAGAATATTACGACTTTGACTTTTAAGTATTTTATGGGGGTTTTATTTGGTGTTGCCATAAAATCAGCGCTTATACTGGCTTGTATAAAGACCCAAAGCCAGTATAAGCGCTGATTTTATGGCAACACCAAATAAAACCCCATAAAATACTTAAAAGTCATAGTCGTAATATTCTTAGATTTTTGGGTCGACTATAACAAGAGTTTACTAGTCGGGCGGAAATATCAACAGTTCATGGAAATATAAATTACTCGAGACCAGACAGGGGATGAGCCACTGATCGACAGTGAGCAATTCCAGGGTGTTCCAAAACAGAAAGTATAATATTACGGCCCATAGAATCATTAACTTAAGTACCATAAAAACAGCGCGAGCTACATGTACGCGTACCGAAATTCTTGGAACAGGGGACATTTGGCAGGCATAACTCACACAACGAGGGGACATGATTTGTATTGCGAGCAAACACAAATCCGCCAGCAAAAGATCGAGTGGCGTAAACATGTGGGAGAAATTATTGCGCAGGCATCGAAAAATGCACTTACCCAGGGCAAAAGTACCACCGGAGAACCGGTTTATCTCACACGATAAAGTGTATGTTTCTCGTCGTAATTAGAGCGATATGTGGGTTTCGCGACGCACTTTGAAACAGAAGGGCGGGCTAGAAGCATACTACAAAAATCGCTCTAACCCCTTGATGTGTTCGGGTCGAACATATTAACCAATCACACACCATACTACAAAATCGCTCTTACCCGTTGGTGTGTTCGGATCGAACACATTCATCAATCTCACTCGATAACGTGTATGTTTCTTTTCGTAATTAGAGCAATATGTGGGTTTCGCGACGCACTTTGAAACAGAAGGGCGCGCTAGAAGCATACTACAAAAATCGCTCTAACCCCTTGATGTGTTCGGGTCGAACATATTAACCAATCACACCCCACAACGTGCATGGTTCTCTTCGTAATATTGTCACGTATGATAAGTCTTACAACTCCATACAAACCACCACCAATTACCGCACCCAATTATCCTCCTGACATATGTTTGCCCCTAAAATTGGCGGAGAGGTATGGGAATATATTAAAAGCGATATACAGGTTTCGTGACGCACTTTGAAACAGAAGGGCGCACTTGAAGCTCCTTCAACTGTATGTCAATTTTATCCTTGTAATCTAGTTACCATAACGGGACTATTTTACCAACCGCTTTCATTGCCACGAAACTTCAAACAAACGTGCGAAGTGATGAAATCCTTCCTCCGAAACAACATACTCGATTATTATGCGTTTTAATTATTATTTTTATTTCATTAGCAAGGGATTCGGGAAAGAGCTTAGTTCAGGAAGGTATTTAAACAGATATAAACTCAAGGGATTTCCCAGGTATCGGTCGCAACGGGAACTAAAAACCGGTATCCGTGAAGGTCAATAATTGTTACAAAAATCAGCAAATATCATCATGTCATACCAAATCACTAAATCCTTGTAATTAACGTTGCGTAGTTAATATCACTGATCAATCAGCCGAGTGAATGATCAAACTGTAACGGTCCGGAAACGCCTTCGACAGAAACTGCCTTTTAATAATTAATTGGCGCACAGACCTCCACGGTAGGCGACCGTACTCACACTTTTTTGTTGTGGTGACGTGTTCCCTATATTTGTGTGAGTTTTAAAATCGTTGGCGAGACGCCACCATGAAGGCAGAAACCAGTTGCCTTTCGTGTAGTACAGACGTGCCAGAGGAACCGTTTTAGTTGGTATACCACCATCCGGTTTCCGGGATAATAAACTGGGACTCATTTAACCACCCTTGAGGGGATTGAGGCACCGAGTACAAGACAAGGTACTATCCATACGCTCACAACATCCGAGTAAGTAATTAAGCCCGATATTTTTTCCTTTTCGTAAAGCCACGTGTCCGGCCATTGTTACTAAGGCCATGTGCTTTGCAGGCGTTTTTTTACGGGGTAAGGGCTAAGTAGCTCAGCCAGCCAGTTCTTGGGTAGAGGCAGCGATCATCCTGCTCTGAGACCTGGAATCGAGTGATCGGCGTCCCCGAAGCATATCGGGCCCGTCCAGGAGCCGAACTCAGCCCGCCAGCGAAGACAGACCAGGACCACAGGCCAGACCTTTATGTTTATTTTTTTGTTCTCAATTGAATTTAATTCCATGTGATATATCGTTTATTTCTTTTGTGTAAAATTTGCGTTACGTGTTTCGTGCCGTACGTGTTTTGCGCTTGTGTAAGAGAAAGTCGCTCCGACGGCCCTTTGAATCGCGCGATAAGAAGTTTGCGATATTCGGCCGAATATGGTGAACCCTGCGTGATAGGGTTGCGGACGGAGGTATTTATTTCAGGAAGCGTAGGCACGGTGTCCTGTCGTTTGTGTGAATAAACGCCGATATTTTACACCACAAAATTCACACCTGTTATTTTTTGTTCCCCCACGTTTTCTCGATCGGGCATTCTTTTCAGTTTTCAGTTCCTATTCTCACTGCGAGATTTAAATCTGGTGGTGTTGGCGCCATATGGTCAGCCGTTGCGACAGTTCGTGATTTCTGAACTTCGCTGACTGTCTGCCGTCCACCCACGCAGCTAGGGTGGAGCCTCCCTTTGTGACGAAGTAGGGACGAGGTTAAAATTACGTGGAGCCTTTTTTTAACCCCCCACTCTCTGACACCGAGAGCCTGGCCCTCGTCACTGCTTCGAAGGGACCCTCCACTCGCTCCACGGCCTAACGCGCTGATTGCCCTTCAGGTACGTCACAAAACTAATAAGTGGTAATTGCATGACGGTGAAATAAAACAGCCCTCAGCATCGATAATGCATGTGGTCAGTATTTGCATATTTAAATGCTTGAGCGAGTGTATCGCTATGAATGAATCCAAGTAATAAGTCATGATCGGGTGAGAAATAAAGTTAATAAATACGAAACATAACGGCAATTAAGAATGAATGCGAGTCAGGATAGTCCTGAAGCACGAGCATGTGGATATTATAGATAAATCATGGAATGAATCCAAGTCATAAGTCATGATCGGGTGAGAAATAAAGTTAATAAATACGAAACATAACGGCAATTAAGAATGAATGCGAATCAAGGGAATTCATGCATGAGCATACGTATAGAAGGGATATAAATCCGTGAATGAATCACAGTCAAAATCATGCAGAATCACATCCGCTAGGTGAATTCAATTGTCACAAAAACGAAGTAAAAACAAACTAAAAAAAAAAAAGAAATATTAAAAACAAAAGAAAAGACAATAAAAAAAATAATAAAAATAAATAAAAAGAGTGAAAAACAAACGAGGGGCTTATATTTCATACACATCAGACGTAATAGGGTTAGGGTATGAGACTCGCTATGAGATCAGATATATGTACATTAGCCAGACACAACTGACCATCGTGCATAAATCACCGATCGTAATTTACCTCATAATTAGATGCATCTGAGACCAAATCAAAGCAAAAGAAAAGATAATAAAAACAATAAAAAGAGTTAATCACAAACAAAGGGCTTATGTCTCACACACGTCAGACGTAATAGGGTTAGGGTATGAGACTCGCTATGAGATCAGATATATGTACTTTAGCCGACACAACTGACCATCGTGCACAAATCACCGAACGAAATTCACGTCATAATTACTTGGGTGTTATTGCTTGGTAAATGCATTGCAAAACTTTAATTAAGGGTAAATCGTCATCCTTAATAATTGGCATGTTATTTGCTGCGAAATACACTCCTAAACTTTATCTGAGTATAAATCAAATCAAGTAAATAAAAGATAAAAATATGGATGAACGAACGCATGTGGAATGAATGACATAACTAAAACACCGTAATTAGCAGGGACAGATCGCATGTACTAGTAACCAGTAGAATTTGAATTATAACGTTAATTCACGTCAGAATACCACGAAATATAATCAGAAGTCACGTAAAAATCATTACTCATTCCAAAACTTTAATTGAGAATAAATCGTCATTCTTCATTATTTGTGTGTTATTACTTATTAAATAAAGCCTTAGTCACCACATAAATGTAAAGCGTATTATTTTACCATAACCAAATGAAATAGTCAGAAACCACGTAAAAATCATTACTCATTTCAAAACTTTAATTGAGAATAAATCGTCATTCTTAATTATTTGTGTGTTATTACTTATTAAATAAACCCTTAGTCACCACATAAATGTAAAGCGTATTATTTACCATAACTAAATGAACCAAACCTTACTGCTAAATTAAAATGTAAAACCATATGAATTACCATATGAAAATGAATAAATTACTGTATGATGATATTTGTGTATGCGTATAATTTGATATTTTTCCCGTAACAGACACAATACTTGAACAATGAACCATCGATCTTGTCACTATAACGATTCCATGAATCAAACACAGGTGAAGTACTGTCACTTAGATTACGAGCCACTCTACGTTTATAAATTATTTACAAATTATAATGATACCCCGGTATTGTACCGTAACAATTCTTTTTTGTTTATTTGGTTATTTATTATTTTCCACAATTCGTTTGGATTATCTTTATCTATTTGAAATTTGGTTTTGCAGTTTTGCGTTTTATGTTCTTTTATTTGTGCTGTTGTTAATTTCTTTTGCTTGTTGTATTCTTGTCTTATTAATTCATTGTATGGATTTTTGAGATGTTTTTTTATTAAGTTTAAAATGTAAAGCAATCTTTTTTGCTTCACGCCATTCCTTAAAACCTTGCATGCAGTTCATATCGGAGTTTGGATTTTTCTGAGATTATTGGCCGATTTCTGGCCTAACATCCTTCTTGCCGTGCTTCTTCTAAATCATTCGGTAGATTATCACTATCTATATCGGAAACGCTCATTTTTGCTTCGAAAACAGAACTATGATCGACCCTATAAAAAAAACACAATTTTATTGTTTGGAAATAAACCATGGAAACCATGGAAAAGCCACCCCATATTTTCAGTTTCAATGTTCCTGATTATCAAAAATTTGTAGGAGTATTATTCCAAATACTCCAATCGTGCAAAACACGTTATAAACATGTCGAACGGTAACAAACTCTTACCGCTCTTACCATTCTCCATACTTAATATACTATATTTGTTTATTTATCGAAGGTGTGTTTGATTTTTTTTCTCTATGCATTCGCATTCGCGTCATCCATATCGCGTTGTTTTATGTGCACTCGTACTTTATCAGTATACAGGACCATTAGTTTCAGTTGACCTGCAATGGAACGATTTGAACGTTTTGATTTAGGTATTTTCAATCAAATAAAAATACTTAGTGAAATATACTGTCAGCTTCTATACCAATCTCTTCCTCAGTAGTTTTATGTTAGAACGATAGTTTTGATTTTAGGTATTTTCAATCAAATAAAAATACCTAAAGAAATATACTGTCAGCATTTACCTATGAAAACTGTTTACGACCTAGTGGATGCTCAGCTTTAGAAACTTAGTTCAAACTACTGTATCAAACATATTTTATAGCAGTTAAAACAATGATTGATACATTACCAAGAAAACTATGCTCGGTACAGGCATGCTGACTCGCGAGTGCACCGAAGACGAAGCAGGAGAAGAATCATGAAATTCTAAAAATTGTTCAAAAGGAGTTAGGCCAGAGAAACTACAATAACAAGTCACGAACCAAATTTTGCGTTACCACCTGAAAGATTTCGCTGCTTGGCATTGATAGTGACAGAACTCCGAAATTCGTATATTTTGTTCTGCAAAAAACTGAATAATATAATTACTAAATATTTTTGCAATAATTAATAAGTATTATTAACAAGGCATGCGTTTGATACTTTTAACAATATAAATCTTAACACAGTCCTCTTCTAAAGTTTAAAATTTTTGAGTTGTGTCCTCTTCTAAAGTTTAAAATTTCTGAGTTTTGTCAAATCAAGCAGCGATGTATAACGTTACCCATTTTGAAAATCATAAATAAATAATAATAATAATGAATCATCCTTTATTGCAACTCCCTTGAAAATGATATACTTAACGTAGGCATCAGAAGTAAATTAATTAACCATTAAAGACTTCTGGTGAATGCGCTTATAAATTTATAATCTACAAATCAAAATTCACGTGGCACGTGAACCAAACTATCTTATCACGTTGTTTGAGGCAATTTTCCACTTCTCTTATCTTCGTCAAATAATGCACGCGCAAACCATAAAGATACATTTAAAATCAGTCTCGATACGGATAATTAAAAACAATAATTTTGCATAACTCTGAATCTTGAACAGAAAAATTCACAACGAGCATCATTGCGGTAGTTTCGCCGCCATGGCGATCAGGGTTTTGGTGTTTCTGGCATGTGCGTTTGCAGTAGCTACAGCAGAAGATGACGGATTACTGGTCCATACTAAAAGTGGTGACGTGCATGGAGGATTTGAGAAGACCGAAGGTGGGAGACAGTTTCGTGTGTTTAGAGGAATTCCATTTGCTGAGCCACCTCTTGGTCCTTTGAGGTTTAAGGTATCAATCAAATTTTCTGTAGCGTGAATTTTCAAGTAAAGAGTGTCCCAGCATGAACTTTGGTTTTGAATGATTTCCAAACGCTATTACTCTGAAGGTTTATATATCGTCGGCTTAGTGTTACAAGGTTGCATGTAATTTTTTTTCAATTTTTAGGTCTATAGTATTACTAGGCTCTAAGTTTTCCTTGCGACCTTTCAACTTGTTGGCAGGTTAAACTTGGATCATTAGGAACCTATGATAAAAACATATCTATTTACAGTGCAAAATATATATTTTTCTGATATTGCAAACATACTTAAAATCCTTATTCCCAAATTTATAAATTTGCACATACAACCTTATAACATTAAGCCGACGATATGACACACGTCATCCACACACCTGTAAATTTCACGATGCAGCGTTTCATCCTCGACGAACCAATAAAAGTCATCTTGAAACAGCAATATATTAGAAATGTGCTTAGTATTCATATATTTGTTTGGATGTTAAAGATATTGTAATGTTTTACTTTCAGGCCCCAGTTCCTATTAAAAAATGGGAGGGAATAAAGAGTGTAACGGAACAACCCATAGCGTGTGTACAAATATCTTTTGGAACAACAGATGTGATTGGAAGCGAAGACTGTTTAGGCCTTAATGTCTTTTCACCAGAGCTACAGAAAACCAAGGTAGAGCTTCTTTGATATGTTATAAGACTTGACTTACATAGTTTAAAGATTATCTTTGGTCTGCCCCATCAATTTTTTTTTCTGGTAATGTGGCAAAAAATATTGTTTCAATGTGAATTGTCGATATCGATACTAATAAATTAGTAATTGTTATGAGATGACACCCAAGTTAATCTGATGATCACTATACGGTTTGTACAGATATATAAAAATATCAGAATGGTCTATGCTCTGGTTCAGTTCAGTTCAATTATCTAGCTTATTAAACAAATTTGGAGCAGAAGGTAAATTCACATATAATTACCCATATAGGTACTACTAGTAGGGATGATTATTATTATGATATGTTTCTTTTAGGAAAAGGAAAGTCTGCATCCAGTAGTCATCTACATCCATGGAAGTGAATATCGAAGAGGATCTGGAAACAGTAACAAGCCTGATTTCTTCATCGAGCGTAACATAGTTTTTGTCACCTTACAATACAGGCTGGGTAAGTACGTAAATAATAAACCTAATCTTTCTAAATATTTATTTGCTAATATTTAACATTCATGAAAAATGTAATGGAGTATTTACCTACACATGTAATAACACATGCTTCACTATGGGATACAGCTTTGACATAACATTTTACATCTACATACATTATAAGTATTTATGAAGAATAAATGGAAATAAATGGAAATGGAAATTGTACTTGAATATATTAATGTACAGTACTTATTTTTGTATGCTACTGTATTATTACTCTATTAATATTTTTTCTTGCCTATCGACCGAATATTCTAAATTCAATTCTATTTATTCTAAAAATATTTTTGCATATCTGTATACCAGCTGCATTTGGGTTCTTATCCACTGGTGACACAGTTGTCCCTGGGAATAATGGCCTGCGAGACCAAAACCTTGCAATGAAATGGGTCAAGGACAACATCCGTGAATTCTCAGGTGACCCACGTTCAATTACATTAATGGGCCAATCTTCAGGAGCAGCTGGTGCTAGGTTCCACGTTATATCTCCAAAAAGTAAAGGTTAGTTAAAAAAGGTTACATAATATATAAATGCACTACAGGCCTTGAAGGCCCTGGGCTTGCAAAACTCTTTGCCGGACAGTCCGTGTTTTAGCCATAGGTCTCCAATTTTCCACTTCCAAAAGCTTTAGGTCTTCCATCACCGAGTCGAGCCATCTTATTCTGGGTCTTCCTCTTCGTTTCTTCCCTATCGGTGAGTTTCTCAATGCCATCTTCGGTACCCTTTCACGATCCATTCTTTCCAAGTGCCTTATCCACTTGATTCTTTGGGCTTTTATCAAGTTTCTTATTCCAGGGCTATCGAAAAGCTGTTTTATTTTTTCATTCGTTCTCCGCCTCCACACTTCACCATACTGTATCCCCCCAAAAATCTTCCTCAGCACTTTCCACTCCCATCTCTCCAGCATCGATTTTCCCTTGGTGTTCAGGACTCAAGTTTTACAGGAGTACATTACAACTGGTCTCATCACCGATTTATATAACCTTAACATCAGAGCCTTCGACATACTTTTAGATCGCATTAAATGGTGGAGCATTCAGATAACTTTATTCCCTTTTGATATCCTGGCTCGCATCTCTTCTTCCTCTATTCCTTTTTCATTAATGGTCACACCAAGGAATGTGAACTTATCCACGTAGTCAAAATTGTACACTTTCCTATTACATTCGACGGTTAGTTCACTTTTAGTTTCTCCTGTATTTCCTAACATCATGTACTTTGTCTTCTCTTGATTTATATGTAATCCTAAAATGTTTGCTTCCTTTTCTAGTTTTCCGATTGTTCTGATCAACTCTTTTCTAGATTTTGCAATAACTGTTAAGTCATCTGCATAAGCTATGCACTGATGCTCTTCACTGTATATCAATTTATTTCGATTTAGGCCCCCTCTTCTTATAACTATTTCCAGTACCAAATCGAACAGAGAACATGATAATGGATCTCCTTGTCTCAGACCATTGTTGATCCTAAAAGTATTTGTTTGCATGCCTTCCACTCTAATTGTGTTTGTTGTGTCTCTAAGAGTCATTTCAACCAGTTTAACTATTTTTTCCGGTACTTTCAATTTTCTCAATGCTCCGTACATTTCTGGACGGTTTACAGAATCATATGCTTGTTTGAAATCTATGAATAGTACAAATAGAGGAATCTTATACTCGTAGCAGTTTATCTGTATTTCGTTATGAGTAAAAATTTGATCGGTTACAGATCTATTAGGTCTAAATCCCCATTGGTATTCGCCAGTTATCTTTTCTGAGTGAGCTGTTAGTCGATTTTTCAGTATTGTTGCAAATATCTTGTATATCACTTCCAATAAAGCAATTCCTCGGTAATTTTTGCACTCCATTGGGTCTCCTTTTTTTGAATATTGGGTGTATTACTGCTTTTCCTCAGTCTGCCGCCATTTTTTCTTCCTTCCACACCGTCTTAATAAATTCATAAATTTGTTATGGAAGTTTTGGGCCCCCGTTTTTTAGCATGTCTGCAGTTATTTCATTGTCCCCGGGACTTTTGTAGTTTTTAAGGTTAGTTTGCATTTCTCTGACTTCCAGTTCTGTGGGTTCTTGCACTTCAGCTACATTTCTCGCTTCCGTATTTCTATCTTCGTTATTTTCAGAAAGTTTCGTTTCTACATTCAATAAATCTACAAAGTACTCTTTCCATATCTTTAATTTCTCTTCCAGCTCTCCCGTCAGTTCCCCGGCTTTATTTCTGACGTGTATGGGTTTTGTCGTGTATCCTGTTTTTTCTCTCTTTACTTTTTGGTACAAGTTTCGAATTTCTTTGTGTCTGTAATTCTCCGCTATTTGTTCTATTCTCTCTTCGTTGTCTTATGTTTTATTTCTTCTGCACACTTGTGTTTGTTGGCAAAAAAAGGTTATATTCAGATGTATTGCGTATCAAGAAACGTTAGCAGTAAAGTGTACGTTACTTGCAGCATCACATTCGAATGTCAGATGCATTTGTGTCAAAAATGCATCCGACATACGAATGTGATGCTCTCAAGTAACGTACACGTTACTGCTAACATGTTTTTTATACGGAATACACCTGATTGTTTGATTACAGAAAAAAGTTGTTGGTAGAATCTTAAAATAATTATTAAATATATCTGAACGTTAATCAAGGTCGTACTTAGAATTAGAAACAAACCATTGATGCCATATGAGTTTTAGATACATAATTATTAAAAAAAAAAACTGGAATGATTGGTTTAGAAAACAGGATCAATAGTGCTTGCTGAAAAGGCTGACTTAACAATTTATTGGTACTTCCAGGATTGTTCCAAAGAATTATTGCACAAGGAGGGAACGAATTATGTGCGATGCCTGCAAATTCCTTAGAGTATGTAACAAATTTGGGGAGGAGGTTGGCTGGGCTTTTAAACTGTCCAACTAACAGAAGTGAAGAACTCGTGGAATGTTTAAGAACCAAGGAAGCTAGCGATATTGCAAAAAACGAGAATACATTCCAGGTTTGTAGAAAAAAAATCTTTATAAGTATTGTTACGCGTCAATAATTTCGATTTTCCTGTATCTTCCCGCTTTGCTCCAGTAACGTTTATTTACACAAGTAAGCACATTCCTGTGCGTGCTCGCTACAGTCGAAGGGGCCTGTGTAAGGGACCGGGCGCTTATGTCATTCATTAGTACGTATTTATCCAGCAAGCCGATTAGTTCCTCATAGCAGTAAATAGTGCCTGTAGTTACGTAGAATTAAGTAATGTAAGTACACCTTCGTAGATTGCACGGTAGAATAAGGTAGAAAAACTAACAAGTAGAGAGTCTTATTTGCCATCGTCGTATATGGGATCCCGCAACCATGTGCGATTCATAAAAGTAGAGTTGCAGGATCCCATATACGACGATGGCAAATAAGACTCTCTACTTGTTAGTTTTTCTACCTTATTCTACCGTGCAATCTACGAAGGTGTACTTACATTACTTAATTCTACGTAACTACAGGCACTATTTACTGCTATGAGGAACTAATCGGCTTGCTGGATAAATACGTACTAATGAATGACATAAGCGCCCGGTCCCTTACACAGGCCCCTTCGACTGTAGCGAGCACGCACAGGAATGTGCTTACTTGTGTAAATAAACGTTACTGGAGCAAAGCGGGAAGATACAGGAAAATCGAAATTATTGACGCGTAACAGTCGTCCATCCTGACACCTCAAACGTCCCTGTTTGTTGAAGACTTAAGGTCTTACCTCTAGTTCTGGCTAATCGGATTCCTCGTCTGAAGAACTGGTTAGGCCTCCAGAAGGTCTCCACATTTTTAGGTGTTCGACTGATTCCACATTTTTGAAGGGAGCACGTTGACTTCTGGTAGAACTGGGCAGTTCAGCTACTACATAGCGATCTCTGGGCAATGCTGAGGTTACTACAAATGGCCCTTTGTACTTTGGCAGCAACTTTCTGCTACCTCCCTCTGCTGCATAGCGTTTGTTCGTCACCACGATATCGCCTTGGTGATATTGTCGTGGCCGCAATCTTCTCTTGTCGAACCTTTCTTTCTGCTTCCCTTGATCGATGGAAATCCTCTCACTTACCTCCCTTCTCAATTGAGGTAAATCTTCAACGACAGGTCTCTCTGGTGCAATTTCCATCGTCAAGGCGGAGTCAGCAGGCGCTCTAGGCTTGTAGCCCATTAGAAGTTCGCTAGGTGTTACTTTTGTTGTAGCATTTCTGCTGTTATTTAGAGCGAATTGGATTTGAGGCAATTTACTTTCCCATTGCTCTTCGCTCTCCACCGTCGTCGCCAATGCGTTTAATATGGTCGAGTTGTAGCGCTCGACCTGCCCATTAGCGCGCGGTGTTGCTACAGCATTTGCAATGTGGACGAGCCCCTTTTCGCTGCAGAAGGTTTTAAAAGCTTTTGAGGTAAAAGCGGTACCTCTGTCAGTTACCACTCGGTTGGGTACCCCATAAGTCATCATCAACGCTCTTAGGTGTCGTAGGACTGGTGCTGTGCTGGTGTTCTTCACTGCGTGAAGGATGGCAAACTTACTAAATGCTTCGATGATCACCAACACATAGCGTTTTCCTCCAGAGCTTTTATTAAAGGGTCCCAGGTGATCCATGTGTACCGTGTGGAATGGAACGCTTACCTTTTTGATGGGGTTGAGAAACCCGGGTTTTTTTTCCACTGCTGGCTATGTGGTACAGACATGGTATGCAACTTTGAATGTATTTTTGCACATACTCGTGCATCCGCGAAAACCAATACGTCTCAGCCAGTTTGTGCAGGGTCTTCTCTAGTCCAAAGTGCCCCATCTCATCGTGACAGGTTCTAACTACTTCCCGTCTCATTCCTCTGGGCACTAGCCAAACGTCCCTTCCTTTAACTTTTTTATAAATTCTGTCTCGTTTTAATATATACTCCGTGTGGATCTTCCGTGCATATTCATCTTCTGGCGGTATTAGTAGGATGTTTCGGATCGCTGCCAGTTTATTATCGCTCAGCTGACCTGCTAAAACCCAGTCGGTAGCTTCGATGCGAAAGATGTAATTTTCACGAGAAGTGTCGTCTTTAAGCTGAGCCGGGTTTCTACTCAAGGCATCCACGTGTGCCATTTTTGTCCCTGCGCGATGTTCCACCTCGAAAGTGAACTCCTGTAATTGGAGCCACCATCGGGCGATCCGTGGAATTAGATCCTTTTTCTGAGATGCTGTTTTCAATGACTGACAATCAGTTATAACTTTAAATGGCCGACCTATTAGGTATACTCTGAATCTCTTCAGCGTTTCCACTACAGCTAGTGTTTCTAGCTCGTAGGAATGCCATTTTTGCTCTGCCGCTGTGAGCTGTCTGCTGTAATATTGAAGAGGTCTTAGAGTCTTGTCTGGTTGTCTCTGCAACAAGATTCCAGCAACGCCAATTTGAGATGCATCAGTATGGATCTCAACTTCTGCTTCAGGGTCGTATATAGCCATAATTGGTCTCTCTTGGAGCTTAGTCTTCAATATTTGGAACGCGGCTTCCTGACTTTCAGTCCATTCCCAAACAGAGTCCTTCTTCAACAATTTACTGAGTGGTTGTGAAATCTTTGCATTGTCCTTGATGAATCGGCTTAAGAAACCAACTAGCCCCAAAAACTGACGCACGTTGTGCACCGTTTGTGGACGCGGAAATTCAGCAACTGCTTGTATTTTCTTTTGACCAGGTCGGACACCCTCCTTCGATATTTCAAAACCCAAATACGTTATTGTCTCCTGGAAGAAGAAACACTTACTGGGGTTTAGCGTTAGGTGGTTTTCGGAGAGGGTTTCGAAAATACTCTGAAGGTTTTTCAATCCCTCCTCGAATGTCCGGCTTGGGCTTAAGATGTCGTCCAAATAGGCATTAGCAACTGTTCCGGCCAGCGGCCCCAAGATTTTGATCACCATTCTTTGGAAGACACTGGGTCCATTTGCCAGCCCAAATGGCATCCTCTGGAACTCGTATTGTCCGTCGCACGTAACAAACGCCGTTTTGGATTTTGACCTTTCTTCCATAGGAATCTGGTAGTAGCCAGAGAATAGATCAATAGAGCTGAAATATCGGAAACCACCCCAAACCATCAAGCTGGTCGTCAATCAACGGCAGCGGGTGTCTGTCTTTGTGTAACGGCATTCAAACGCCTGTAATCAATGCACAGTCGTTTGTCCCCATTTGGTTTACTCACCAGAATGACAGGCGAGGCATATTCCGACGACGACTCCCTCACTACTCCTGCATCTCTCAGTTCTCCTACCATACGTTTGACCAACTCCCTGATTGGTAATCGGACGGTCATTGGTCAGGTGTAACGACATTGTTGCTGCAGTGGTGCAACCCATCTCTTTCAACGTTTTGGCCAAACAATGTCTGTACTTGTTGATGATCTGGAGTAACTGTTTACGTTGCCCCCCATTCAGTTGAAGGCCTATATTGAGTGAGTTATCCTTTACCACTAAGTCAGTTTTGGAAAGGTTTAAGATCGGTACTCTACAGTTTCTTTCTTCCAAGCGAAGGACACACCGAGGAACTAAACTCTCTTTGCCTTCCTCTTATCGCACACTACCTTCAAGGTAAACCTCTCCATTACCTTCACTATGACATCTCACAAAACCTATATTGTTCGGAGGGATAATGGTATCCTCTGAGGCTCTAATGTGACATTTTTGAGGCGCCTTCTTTTTAAATGTCAACCGCTTAGAATCTTTTAATACGATCACCTTGTCCGACTCAGTGAAGGGTTGCCCCACGATGATTGGGATTTGTTGGATATAATCAGGAATAACCAGGAATTCTACTGATTCCTTACATTCGCTTATCTCCATGAGTATTGGGCGAGTTTTTCCTAATGGCTTAACCACACCACAAACAAATCCTCTAATCTCTCTTGCATCGGGGACTACTGTTAGTTGTAACTCGTTAGTTATGGTCATTACCATGGACCCGAAGTCTACATAAGCTGGTATTGTTTTACTTAATAACTTAACATTGATGAAATACTTATCATCAGGTCTTGCCTGACTAGCGATGGCCAACACTTGTCTGTTATCCTTGCCCGCCTCACTACAATTAATTTCATCAAGTTATACTATTTTTACTGTTCATCGTAAAATCGCAACAGGAAATGCATTTTCTACTATGTTGTGCCTACATAGAACTCCATTTGTTTATATAAAATAAACAACAACCGGCCCCAACGTCAACTTACGTTGGCGCCCCGACGTCCTTATGCCTTGCAATCATCCGCATTACGGCATAATTGTCCATATTGGGAATACAAATCGTTGGAATACAACAATTGGATGCAATAATAGACAATAAATTACTTTCATGCAGTAATATTTGATGCATTTTCAATATAAACTAACTTTAGTATTTATAACGTGTACATAAACACATAAAAGCCGTTAATCCAGAACCGCTCGCTCAGCCTTGCGTAAACACTTGAGCGCCAAGTGTTTACGCCACTAACACGCCGCCCAGTGGTGCCATTGTTAAAAGGAATGATTCAAACATTCCGCTTCTCAAAATTTTCCAGAAGCATAACTAGCTGTAGAATTATGTCAGAATTCGAAGTCATAATTTGAAATCAGAATTATAAATAATAATTTGAAGTCAGAATTTGTAATACTAATTTAAAATCAGAATTTGATAATAATATTTTGAAATCAGAATTTGAAATTCAGATCTAGAAATAATAATTTGAAGTCAGAATTTGTAATAATAATTTAAAATCAGAATTTGATTAAATAATTTGAAATCAGAATTTGAAGTTCAGATCTAGAAATTCAGATCTAGAAACAATAATTTGAAGTCAGAATTCGTAATTCAGATCCCACTTCTGAAAATTTGTCAGGCCGATAATTTGAGTGGTGAAAAGGGACGTGATTAATAACAAGTTTAATACGTCATTAATACAAGACGAACTCTTAAATCATATTTATTATAATAATACATTAATTATTATACGTTAATGGCTAGGGCACCTAGATTGGCTTGGACGTGTCAAGGCTTGGCGGGAGCGGCACGATTCTGTAACGAAGAGAAGATATTCCTGAGCCAAAGCTCAGTAAGCACCCTTGCAAAGAAGTGATGGATATACACATGCACATATACATATACCTATACATATACACATATATATACTGCATATTACGAATGCTCCCCAGAGACTACTCAAACTCACCGCTGGGGACGGAACCTATGCCCGGCCAGGGGTAAGAGATGAGGATCGTCCCCAACCTCCCCCTGGACACATTTCTGCAATCATATATATACCTATTGAGACTGCATATTACGAATGCTCCCCAGGGACTACTCAAACTCACCGCTGGGGACGGAATCTATGCCCGGCCAGGGGTAAGAGATGAGGATCGTCCCCAACCTCCCCCTGGACACATTTCTGCAATCATATATATCTCTATTGAGACTTCCATATTAAGAATGCTCCCCAGAGACTACTCAAACTCACCGCTGGGGACGGAATCTATGCCCGGCCAGGGGTAAGAGATGAGGATCGTCCCCATCCTCCCCCTGAACACATTCAATCGTATATATATGATTGCAGAAATGTGTCCAGGGGGAGGTTGGGGACGATCCTCATCTCTTACCCCTGGCCGGGCATAGGTTCCGTCCCCAGCGGTGAGTTTGAGTAGTCTCTGGGGAGCATTCGTAATATGCAGTATATATATGTGTATATGTATAGGTATATGTATATGTGCATGTGTATATCCATCACTTCTTTGCAAGGGTGCTTACTGAGCTTTGGCTCAGGAATATCTTCTCTTCGTTACAGAATCGTGCCGCTCCCGCCAAGCCTTGACACGTCCAAGCCAATCTAGGTGCCCTAGCCATTAACGTATAATAATTAATGTATTATTATAATAAATATGATTTAAGAGTTCGTCTTGTATTAATGACGTATTAAACTTGTTATTAATCACGTCCCTTTTCACCACTCAAATTATCGGCCTGACAGTATTAAAAAAAAGTCTGATTTTTCTCATCACAATTACCATCGAGAAGGAACGATCAATTGTAAAAAGTTCCTTTATGAATTTTGCTTCATCGATACTGGGTTCTTTGACGTACACGCAAAATTTAACAATGCACGGGATCCCCTCCATTAGTTCCCCTTCAAAGAAACGGCATGGTACCGGAACTTTAATGTTTAAGAATTTCAGTCCCTCGAACATTCTTGTGTCCACGGTTTTCGAACCTGCATTCCTTTGCACGATATGCGCTAACCTACTTTCTTATAACACACAATTCAAGAAGTAAACTTAATGCAACTACTGGATAATACCAATATTGTTTTTTTACTATATTATGTTTTGTAAAAATGACAACAAAAACAAAAACAACAAAAAATGATTTCAGGAAGTGCAACAACATAAATACGGCTTCGTGCCAATGATCGAAGTAGATCATCCAGATGCGTTTATTTCTGATTATCCTTGGAACTACGTCAGAGATGGAAAGAGTTCACAAGTTTCTTGGCTCAACGGCATTACATTGAATGAAGGGGCTTTAAGAGTAATCAGTTAGTATACGCTTACTATGCTTTGTTACTTTAATTACAATTACTGTTTAACACAGCTTACAACTCGAATCCCAGTATGGTGGAAAACTTCGATAAACATTTTGAAGAGCTGCTACCCAACAATGATCAATTTACTATAAAAGATAAATCCATAGGTCCTGTAGTGAAGAAGGTGAGAAAGTTTTACTTTGGAAAATCATCACTAAAAGATGCCGATACTCAGAATTTCATCGATGTAAGTACAAATTTATAATTCTACTGCTGGTTATTACGTTAAAATTGATGCAAAGATATAATTGACTAGCCTCTCTGTCCAAAGTTAGGGATAAGTTATCTGCCGGATAGACTTACCTACAATGATCTGCCTAATCCATATATTGTATTCTTGGTTGTATCTTTAACTTGGGTGCATCTTAAACTCTTGGGTGTAACTTAAACCGTAAGATAACTATTTTCTACAGTAAAAATTCCACTGTCTGTTATCAAGTTTAAATAACTATGCAAAGATATTATAGTACGAACCTCTCTGTCCAAAGTTAAGGATACGTTATCTGCTGTCTGCCGGATAAACTGCCTAAAAGCATATCATTAATTACCTGCATTTCTATGTCATTTCTCATTCTAACTCCTCTTAGTGAGTGTATCTTAAACCGTCAGATAACTATTTTCTACAGTAAAAATTCCACTGTCTGTTATCAAGTTTAAATAACTATGCGAAGATATTATAGTTCGAACCTCTCTGTCCAAAGTTAAGGATACGTTATCTGCCGTCTGCCGGATAAATTGCCTACAAGCATATCATAAATTTCCTGCATTTCTATCTCATATCTCATTCTAACTCATCTTCTTGAGTGTATCTTAAACCGTCAGATAACTATGTTCAACTTCACCAATGGATGAAAAGACTGGCCATACTTATATCCTAATATGCGAATATTAATATAATTTCTATCATTCGTGCTGTCTAGCTAATTTCTGATACAAGAATTATTGGCTGCTCGCAATTATCTCTGAAGGTACATCAAACGTATACCAAAAAGCCAATTTACAATCTGGTGTTTACTTACAAGGGATACGTTAGTTATGCCGACTCGAAGATGGAAGGATTTAAGTACAGTAAGTATCGACCTGCATAATTAAGCATAACATTTATATAATGTTCGTTTATAAGAGTAGATTTCAAAAGTGATTTTAATACTGTACATGCATATCACTGTTGATAGATTTGATCGATTTTAACAGTGGATTAGTGAAATTTATTAATCACGTATCCAAACCAGCAAAATCGTTTTAATTTTATGGCAAAATATGTAATGCAATGTAATATGTAATGTTTATTTATATTACTTTTGCTTTTATTTATATTTATACTTATATTTATACTTATACTTATATTTATACTTATACTTATACTTATACTTATACTTATACTTATACTTATACTTATACTTATACTTATACTTATACTTATACTTATACTTATACTTACACTTGTACTTATATTGTCTTGTACTTGTACTTGTACCGGTACTTGTACCTGTACTTGTACCTGTACTTGTACCTGTACTTGTACCTGTACTTGTACCTGTACTTGTACCTGTATTTGTACCTGTATCTGTACTTGTACCTGTACTTGTACCTAAATTTGTAGTTGTACTTGTCTTGTACTATAATTATATTTATACTAGTACTCATACTCCTACTCATACTCATACTCATACTCATATTTTCATGCTCAAAATCATACCTATACTCATACTCATACTTATACTCATACTTATACCAATACTCATATTTATAGCGATGCTTACACTTAATACTTATATTCATGAGAGTTATAGTAATACTGTTAGTATAGTAAGTTATATATATATATATATATATATATAGTTATAGTAAATTGTTGGTATACAGGAGAAAGTGGCCAAGTCCATTATTCATAATTTCAAGTTCATTGTTTCTCCTGTACATTTCCTCTGTACATTTAATTTAAAAATGGACTTGGTCAATTATGAATTTATAGAAAAAGCGTACAAATGTCTTACAAAACGGATTTAGTAAATGTCTCATGAAGATATAAGTATGTTTTAGATACATTGATGTTAAAATATCAAAATCTTTAAATTTTGGACTAGGCCACTTTCTCCTGAATACCAAGGGTATATTTATTGTTATCTCCATTACTAATAATTATGTTTTTTTCCAATAGCTCCAGTAGAATACGATAATGAATTCTATACATTCCCACCTTCTGGTTTCTTTGCGAGATTCAACCGCACAGAGAAAGATTTTCAGATGTCCAAAATTTATTCTGACTTCCTGGCAAACTTTGCACGTTACGGGTATATTGGTAATCAAACGTGAACACGATGTAAGTTTAATTCTTTCTGTTTTAGAAATCCGACCCCTGATAAAAACTCTACCGTACAGTGGACACCTATTTCTTGTAGCAAAAAGAATGAGTTCTTGCTGATAGAGAGTCCAACGGTTATAGAAATGCGTGAAAAGATGTTCAACAAAAGGAACAAGTTTTGGCATAAGCTGTGCAAACATTATAACTGTCTGTCCAAGTATTACGAAGAGGAATAGAAATGCAGTCGTTTATTGTTGGAATTTCATTATAATGAATAATTAATTTTATGTACGAATTTAATCAAATTAGACCCAGTAATATAGATCGTTTAAAATTACCTCTAAGTATAATAATTAGTGAATGCAAGCTATTATATTGCTTATTATATTGTATTACACATTTGCAAAGATTTTGGCTTTAGACATAGTTGATTAGACACAACGTTTACAGATTGATTTATTGCGTCACTTTATTAGAATACACGATTAAACAAATTATTTTTTAAAACCTGCATTATAATCTTTGGTTATCGAATAAGCGTGAGAAAACTCGTATTTCTGGCATGCTGTGATTTAAAGTTGCCCAGTAACAACACATTTATTGAACAACTTTGGCGACAATAAAGGTCAGTCGGTACTATATTTTAATGAAAGAAATATCATGTATACACATAGTATTGCTAGAAAGCCGAACCAGAAACCAGAAGCTTCATACTCCTTATTATAGGTTATTTGGAAACTAGCTGTTTGAACCTTCAGAATTTCGTTGATGACATTGACATTAATAGCTGTTAACATTGATGCATCAAATGCCAACTCTCTCCATGTTAACGATTAAAAATGACATCCATGCGTACGTACATTGTAAGGTGAATCTAAATGTTTTTTTTTATTTTCTCTATATTTCATAATTGAGGAAATATTTAAAAAAAAAACAATGTATGATAAACGACACGTGCATAATGGCCTTTCAAGCACTGCTCCGTTAAAAGCACTCCACTTCGCATCGTATACTTAATTAAACCCGGCGACGGTATTTGAAATGCTCTCTTATGCACTTGTATCACAATATATTATTGATTGTAGCCTATTTCATATCATGTTTTGAGACAATTTTGATCAACTCGCAATGCATGATTACATTTTGATAGTTTTAAACATTGTATTAGGATATAAGGCACGTATGTTGGTCGGTAATCACTTACAAGTCCAGTAAAATAAATAATCTAGTAAATATGCGATTTTAAAATATGTACATTTGGTTGTCTAGTAATAAGTGATTACTTCATTGTGCAAAAATCAATATTTTCACCTAATTTATGATATAAAATTGTAATATTAGTAATTATATGTCCCTTTTATTAAATGTGGAGAGTTCTTTTGATTAATTAGAACAGTTTATATCATAGTTATAAAGTTCACTTGCTTCGGGGCTGTTGTCGCACTTAATGTACGCTGTAAATTGGGTTGCCGAAGTATATAGTACGTTTGATTGAATTTAACTTGATAATTTTAAGTGTTTGTAAGTATTAGTTTAACATCCATACACATTTACTGGCTGCAGTTCTATAGTTCAATTAGCCATGTGGATCATCAACCTTCGTTTGGAGACGATGTACTAAGAAGAAGGAGAAATATTAGGTAGTAATTATTTCAACAACTACTGAATAAGTATTATAAATATTTTAATTACATTATCTGAATATTGATATACTTAGGATGAGATAAGAGTATTTAGCCATGTTTAGCATTCGTTTGTATGTAATGTACCTGCATGTAGGCAATTTACGAATTTTATTTTTAATCAAAAATATATATAAGTTTATATTATTCTCTGAGCTTTGTGAAATGATTATTATAATTTAATTAATTATACAGGGTGTTTCCTAAATATGAGCAAAATATGCAACGAGTTATTCCATGGGTTCTTCTAAGAATATTTTGTCCTTTGATGATGTGTAATTAACCGCTTTGTTTCAATGATAGAGGGTAATGAAATTGTTTGACAATAACAATATTATTACCTTATTTACCTTAAATTAACAAATAATCTTGTTATTGTCAATTTTTTTATCACCCTGCATATTTAAAACAAAGCTGTTTTTCACACATCATCAAAGGACAAAATATTCTTAGAATAACCAACGAAATAACCCCTTGAATATTTGGCTCATGTTTAGGAAACACCATGTATATGAGTTTTTTATTGATAGAATTGAGTACTGTACTGTACTGCACTGTACTTAATGTTCCGTACATTTGTCCATGATACATATGAGGTGCGACCTTTTTTTATCAATTGATAGTCATTTACAACCGGCATCAAGTTGCATCAATTGAGAACAATTGTCCTGTTAATTGTATACGTAATTTAGGCCATTATCTTTTTTTAATAATATGATTCATGAATATTATTATCTGGTATTGTCTGTAACGTTACCGATCTAACCGACTTACAACGACGTGGTACCATCACGTGGAGTCCCTCCCAAAACTAGTCAAGGCTGAGAGACTGTACACGTCGCCTCCACATAGATAGCCAGGGGCAAGGTGGTATCTACAGAGTTAAATGATGGACATCAACAACAAAGGTGGAGTGTTGGAGACAAAGGAAGAAAAAGAGTATTGCAGCGTGTACATCAACATATTTTCTACCAGACAATTCAAACGGTAAATACAAAGCCGTATAGAAAAGCTTTGTGAATTGGAAATAGACACAAAAAACAACGTCACTTTCCTAAAATGATGTACTTGCTTTTGAGTTACTCGTAAATGTATTTTGTCAACCTGAAAAAAGGTACATCTCATCGTCAATATGGATTTTTGATTCCATGCTTAAAAGCAAGAATATTTGCCATGACATTCAACTAGAGAATTACATGAAACTGTAAGCGTTTTTAAAACGTCAATCTGGGGGCCATCGACCAAAGACAGCCAAAACGTTCACTGAACTTGCAAAAGTATTAATATCGTATATAATATCGTATAATATATAATATCGTAAGTACATAGGTGTAAATTTGTGGAGTATTAAAGTCGCACATAATGGCCATTACCCACGAAGATAAAATATGAGCAATCATAATAATCATCTGAATAATATACTATTGAGGTTTTGTTTTTTTTTATACATTTACACTCTATTTTTTGAATAGTGATTTTGACCATTTTGTGTAAAATTGTCGGATGTAAATTTGATTACAGAATATTTATCATTCCTAACTGTTCTGGTTAAGGCATAATGAAATTGAATTTTAATTTGTACAATTATCAGGAAAATAATGTTACCTTCTCCACAATTGGAGACCACAAGGTCTACAAGGCACAACTCGGACTAAAACACTATACGCACCGTGACTTTAATTTATATTTCGCCGAATATGCCATCTTTTCAAGATCGCTAATTATGATTTGTAATTATTACAGATATAAATTTTAGTATTTCAATTAAATAATATTACCGAATTATCATTTTTTAGTATCAGGAAATTAGATGCACATTGAATTAATTTGCAGGTACAACTGTAAAATTGGTTAGAATTTAATTTAACTGGATTATATGCCTGCAATTGATTAACAAGCACTTCATTAAATTATCATAATGGTGGTTTCATACGCATTCATTTAAAAACCGTATTATTTGATTTCGCATTCCTTTTAACTAATGTTCTACGCATGTTAATTGTCAGTGCATTGTAAACACATTAATTAAAATTTGACGTTAAAGCAAACACACTAATTAAATCAAAACAATATTTGCGGCAATTATTAGATTACAGTTTCGAAATGTTTATTAAATTAAATAATAATTAGCGTTCGCATTTCAATCGATTCAAGATATTTTTAATAATAGGTTTGTACTGATTAATCATTAATTGGATATTAAATTAATATAACACTATACTTGTACAGATAGTAATGGCTGTGATATTTGAATTTCTTTGATCTGTCTTTAATAAATTTATTAGATCTTTATATAAATTTAAATTTAAGTCAAATGTTTTGAATTGTGGTGGCGTTTACTTCGTAATACATTTTATCAATTATAACACCAATACTACGCGTATTTTAAAGTAAAGATTGGTGAACAAGACAAACATTGGGCACCACATGTTGCATGTAAGGTATGTGAAGGCATTGGCAGAGGGTTTCAGGCATTGGAGTAATGGAACAAGGAAATCCTTACCCTTTGAAATACCAATGATTTGACGAGAGCCAACAAATCACCATGATGACTGTTATTTCTGTTTGTGCAATGTACGTGGATATAACACATTTAAAAAAAAAAACATCATTTATCCCAACCTCAAGTCTGCAATTAGGTCAGTGCCACATGGCCCAGACGTGCCAATACCTGAGAAACCAACAAATTTAGTAGATGTTACAAGCAGTTTTGAACCTGATGTTGATGAAAACAACTTTACCGATGCCAGTGTAATATCGAGCGTTTCTAAGCAACCGCAGTTATTTTTCAAGACCAAACTCAACGACTTAGTTAGAGACTTAGGTCTTCCAAAGGATCTTTCCGAAATTTTAGCATCCAGACTTCAAAGAAAAAAATTACTGGCAGAAGACGTTAAAATCTCGTATTTTAGGAAACGCGTGTCCGAGTATTCAGGCTATTTTTAAAATAAGTGGTTGTGTAGTTTATTGCACCGACATTTCCAGTCTGATAAACAAATTTGGGGGCACATACAAACCCGATGGTTTGAGGCTTTTTATTGATTCTCCCAAAAGAAGCGTTAAAGCTGTTCTCTTGCACAATGGGATTGTTTTTTCATCGGTACCGGTTGCCCATTCTGTGCAAATAATGGAAAGCTATGAAAATCTTAAAGTAATACTTGAAAATATCAAATACAATGATCATAGTTGGAAAATTTGTGGGGATTTGAAAATTGTGGGACTTCTACTACGACAGCGGTCAGGATATACAACATACCAATGTTTTTTGTGTGAGTAGGACAGCCGAAGTCGACATTAAATGGGAAGAAAAAGGATTGGACAAGAAGAGATAATTAAACTCCCGGACCAAAAAATAGTCTGCACGAAAGTCTTGTTGATCCACAAAAAATCTTGTTACCTCCACTAGGACAGCAGTCAGGATATACAACATGCTCATGTTTTTTTGTGTGAGTAGGACAGTCGAAGTAGACATCAAAATGGGAAGAAAAAGGACTGGATAAGAAGAGATAATTTAACTCCCGGATCAAAAATGTTCTGCACGATAGTTTTGTTGATGAAAATTAACAATCAACATGAAACATGTTGAAACAGACAAAAAATCTTATTACCTCCACTGCATACTAAACTAGGATTAATTAAACAATACGTTAAAGTTTTAAATAAAGATGCAGATAACATTTCAAATACCTTTGCAGAAAATTTCCCGCTATCTCAGATGCAAAATTGAAGGAAGGAATTTTTGTCGGTCCTCAAATAAGGAGATTAACGAAAGATCAAGAATTTGTTAATACCATGGCTGAAACTGAGAAAGATGAATGGATTTCATTTGCAAATGTTATTGAAGGTTTTTTGGGAAACAACAAGGATCCTAAGTACAAGGAAATTGTGAAAAGTATGGTACAGAAATTTATGGAATTGGGATGTAATATGAGCATAAAAGTTACTTTATAGTAAAGTTACTTAAATGGTACTTTTTACACTCGCATCTTGATTACTTTCCCGAAAATCTTGGTGATGTGAGTGAGGAGCAAGGTGAGAGGTTCCACTAAGACATGAAAGAAATGGAACGCAGGTATCAAGGTCGGTGGAATGTTTCAATGATGGCTGATTACTGCTGGTCAATAAAAAGGGACAATCCGGCCCTGGAATACAGAAGAAAATCCACTTAACGAAGTTTTTCATCCAAGAGGGAAAGATCTTCTGGAAAGAAAAGAAATTAAAGATTGTTCAAGACTTTTTTCAATTTAGTTTACTATTTGTAATTTGTTTTTGTCTGTATCAATAAAAGTAGCGTTTATTTTGACCATTTTTTTAATTAATTTATTTTCAACATTGACAAAAAACCTTACGTGATAATAATAATAATAATAATAATAATAATAATAATAATAATAATAATAATAATAATAGTAATAATAATAATAATAATAAATCCATTTATTTCTCAGCATCATTGTACATCATAACATTAAATTAAATATTACAGTGTGTAGAGAAACACATCGGGAGAGGGAGGGATTGTAAATTCAATATATGCTATACTATATTGTACTTACTTATAAGTTATAATAGTATAAAGTATAAACTTTAATAGTATAAAGTATATATAAATCGAGATATGTAAATCACTCTGAAATAGGTAAAATATTGCAATAAAGTGACACGAGCCAATATTCAGTTTATAAAGATTTATTTATCAAACACATAATATACAAAATATACGTAGAAACAAACAGATAGAAACAGATACAACTATAAACATGATATTTTTCTAAATTCTCTGGAGTGAATCTATGACGCTTATCAGACAAGATTAATTTATATGCTGAAAATGTGCGTTCAACATCAACAGATGTCACGGGACAATATCTATATAATGGTAAAATATGTAAGGCTATGTCCAGATTTTCGACAGTGATTCCATTGATATGATTGTTAATTTCACATAATGTATCGAAATCTGGGTTCTTTTTAAGTACATTTTCAAATTTTCCACCTATGTTCATAGAAATGCTTTTTGGAATATGAGCATATTGATAGAGTCATTTTTTATGTATATATAAATCGAGATATGTAAATCACTCTGAAAAAGGTAAAATATTGCAATAAAGTGACACGAGCCAATATTCAGTTTATAAAGATTTATTATCAAACACATAACATACAAAATATACGTAGAAACAAACAGATAGAAACAGATACAACTATAAACATGAATAATTCTTGTAGCAATAGGCGATTATTTATTTTTCTAAATTTTCTGGAGTGAATCTATGACGCTTATCAGACAAGATTAATTTATATGCCGAAAATGTGCGTTCAACATCAACAAATGTCACGGGACAATATCTATATAATGGTAAAATATGTAAGGGGATGTCCAGATTTTCGACAGTGATTCCATTGATATGATTGTTAATTTCACATAATGTATCGAAATCTGGGTTCTTTTTAAGTATATTTTCAAATTTTTCACCTATGTTCATAGAAATGCTTTTTGGAATATGAGCAAAGTTATTCCGTATTTCAGAAATTTTTCTAATACTATCGTATAGTGACAAACCGCGTGTTTCAAAATATTTCACAGCTTCAGGCAAAAATGAGAAGTGGGTATTAATTAACGCCAATTCTTTTCGAAGAGGACTTAAATGACACAGTTCTTTGGCATTTAAAATAGCAGCAGAATCATCCTCTAAGCTTAGCACCACACTCGCAATTGATTCAAAATTATAAGCATAAAAAACAGCTGCATTGATTCAAGTTCCCCAACGCGTTATTATGGGCTGTGGTGGTAACTCCAAATTCGGGCACATTCTTTTATATAAGCTAACTCTAGAAGGTGCTTTAATAAATACTTTTTTTCCACTCCCTGCATGGTAAGTACACTATTATAACATTGATTTAGTGGAAGTAAGTCCCACTTACCGATAAAGCTTTGGTTACTATGAGCAACGGGAAGTAAGCAATCACTTACTTCCCCCAGGGAAGTAAGTAAAATAATTTCAATAGCGTTCTTTCTCTGGCACCAGTCTTTAAAACACTTTTGATAACACCCCTTCGACGTCTTCGGCAGTAGGAAGGAACAGGCAGCATCTGCAGCTTCTTCAATTGCCATTTTTTGTTTATTTTCATTGGAATTCATTTTACAACTGAACGGATGCAATTTATGACATTCACACTTTGTTTGAAAAATAGTCTTAGCAACCAAAGCCGTACTGACATTTCGTTCATGTTGCGAAAATAAATTAATCAAACACAAACAATTAAACCAACTTCAGGAGTGGAAAAACAGTTATAAGCAATTTGAGAGGTAAGTTTTGACCAGTCTCGGTCTTTATTGCTAGCCCTCGCTGTCGCTCGGGCGCAAGCTCGACCTCGACTGGTAAAAGATACTTACCTCTCTTAATGCTTAAATAACTATTTAATATTTGATATCAAATTATTGACAATTATTCTCCAATTAGTAGATTGGCGACGTATCTACCACATGCATCGGTTGTTTCATCCACAGAAATCCACACGTAATTCTGGCCAATATCTGCACGGATTTCTTCCATTATCGTGTCGTAATAGGGGTGTAGGCAAGATTTTCGCATCGTCGACTCACTTGGTAGAACTTCTCCTTTCGCGCAACATTTTCTTTGCAGAAAATTCACGAAATGGGGATTCTCCAATTTACGGAATGGAATATTATTGGAGACAAACCATTCACACAACTCCATTGGTAAACTGGTGGTAGCTTTTGGAGTCAACGACTTGGGCGTTAAATTGATAATATTTTTCGATGTGTCCAGTTGTTTTCACATGTTGCACAATTTGGAATTTCTTTTCACAGTGAATGTTTTTTTTCGCACTTTACGCAATAAACCACTTGTCCATCCGTAGTAAATTCTCCGGGAAAATCGGATATCCAGGATTTAATTAAAATCCCGCGAGTCTGCTTAATAGGAGGCATTTTGTAAAACTTATATACCTGTTTTACTAATATAACAAATATTGAAGTACACTACAGACGTTATCAGCGCAAACTGATAAAAGCATCGAAATATTTTCCGTTTATACTTATTTCTGTAAAATAGTTACCTACCCCTCTCTGCTTCTAATGGACCAATTATATTAATCACGTTATATTAGTTGAAAATTCGAAGAATTTCCAAAACAGGTCATTATGCGCTGCCATCATAAAACTTTCAATACACAATATAATGTAATGAAACCTCGACTTTCAATACATAAATAGACTGTAATAAACCCTCGATTTAGGTAAAATTCCACGTAATATTCGGTAATATTCGTAGAATTCGGTAATACGCTAATAAGTAACATTAACATTTACAATCAACAAATACTCTATAAGTGCTAATGGAGGTAGGTATCTGAAAATACGGGAAAATATGCACAATAAACGTAAATCGTCTATTATATGCACAATCCATAAAAATGGGCAATATATGCAAATGCATATGCAAATAGGCATAATGCATGTTTTCCCGAGTCTACTTATAACCTTGCATCAAAGAATTCACTAAGACTACAGGGCTCTAGTTTGTGAAGTATATATAGGACCATGTGTTTAATCGCAATGTAATTGCTGCTTTTGATCTCTTGTGGAAGGTGATTAAAGATTCTTAGTGCTGCATAGTGTGCTCCTTTTTCGAAGGCTGTCGTTCGATGTATTGGCAAAGCAAAGTCGCAGTGTCTACGTGAGAGTATATGTCCTGTTCTTTGAAATATAGAAAATTTGTCTTTATGTTTTAAGACAACCTTGATACATTCATTTATGTATAATGCAGGTAGAGTTAGCATTTTGTTGTACGTGAACACACCCCTACAGCTAGTACTATCGTTCATGTGGAATACGATGCTGATTGCACGTTTTTGTAGCGCGAATGTACCTCTACTTCCGGCGCTATTTCCCCAGAAGATGATTCCATATTTCAGTAATAAGTAGAAGTTTGCATAGTATGTCGTTTTTACTACATCAGTATTGCTATATTTGGATAACACTCTAAGAGCGTATATTACTTTAGTGAGATTATTATTTAACTGAGTTATGTGCTTGTCAAATTTTAATCTATCGTCTAGAATTATTCCAAGAAAACGGGATTGTTTACTTAATACTACTTTTTCTCGACCGAGGTCAATTTGTGGTGCCGTTTCTGTATGCTCGGTGCATTTAAATAGTACGCATGCCGTTTTACCATCATTAAGGTAGAGTTTATTTTCCTGAAACCAATTCCTTACTTGAGTAAGAGATTCATTCCCTTTGCTTATTATTTTCATAAGGCCAAGGCCTTTGATGAACAGGTTTGTATCATATGCGAGCACGTGATTTCGTTCTCCTCACATACGTTACCCAAGTCAGTGGTAAACAGGATAAAGAATACAGGACCCAGAATACTCCCTTGGGGGATACCCACAGGTACATCGATTTTATCCCATTGGCACTTGACTCCGTCTATTTCCACCTGTACAAACATCGTTCGGTTTTGTAGATAAGTTGCCACCCACTGATTTCCTATGCCTCTAATTTCGTATGCTTCCATTTTCTCTAGAATGATCTCATGACTTACACACTCAAAGGCCTTGGATAAGTCGAGAAAGATTCTACAAGCTAAGTTACCCTCATCCATGGCGTTTTTTATTGATGGAATATAGTCGAATATAGCAGTCTCTGTTCCTCGTCCTCTCAAGAAGCCGTGCTGAGAGTTGCTATAAATACGTTATATTTCCATAGGAACTGAACTAGTCTGTTATGGAAAGCATTTTCCAATATTTTTGAGAAAGATGTTAGAAGACTTATTTGACGATAATTTTCATAGTTGTTAGGGTCACCTTTTTTGCAATGGCTTAACTATTGCAATCTTAAAGTTTGAAGGAAAAATTCCAGTAGAAAAACACTGATTATGTTGCATAATGGACATGCTATTGAAGTAATAGCGGATTTAATTACAATTATGGGAATGTTATCAACACCTTTGCTATGTTTGTTGGCCACATTCATAACTATGGCTATCATTTCATTTTCATCAATAGGATTGAGCGAGAATGTGGCTGGA
The DNA here is from genome assembly GCA_951805005.1 of Othius punctulatus. NCBI lineage: Eukaryota > Metazoa > Arthropoda > Insecta > Coleoptera > Staphylinidae > Othius > Othius punctulatus. The sequence goes on from OX638142.1 coordinate 55,068,200, forward strand.
TTTGGATCAATGCTGCAGTTGTATGCTTTGTCAGACGCAGTGACTTTAAGCTTATCTATTGATGGGGAGATTTGTTTGCAAAACTTATCTGCACAGCTTTGCAGTGAGTTATGCTCTGGTAATATCTCGTATTATTTGCCACATTGCTTTGCTTTCATTAACTGAACTTTTTATAAGGTTGTCATAATGCTGGCTGCGTGCATCACGCAGTAGGTCGTTGAGTTTTTGTTTGGTGGCCAGTAACGCATCCCTGAGTTCTGGGCTATGGCTTGCAACAACTTCAAGCCATCTTAACAGGTTTTTGCAATCAATTATTTCATGCGACGCAAAGTTGAATTTGCCGCTTTTATTTTGGTGCTTTACCCTTTTCAACGGGAAATGAGCATTAAAAAACAAGGTGAATGTATTCAGAAAGTTTGATAGTTTTCTAAGCATGTCGCTGTTAGAGTACACATTTTCAAAGTTCTCACTGGCAATGTCTGTAGCAAAATTGTTTAGCGCCTCGGATGAGTATATACGAGTACTTACATATCGTTCAGGATGATTTGGTTGTGGAATAGTGTAGTTAACCACCTGAGCCAAGTGATCAGATATGGCTCTTGCCAGAACAAAGGTGCGGAAATGATCTTCGCAATTAGAAATAACATTATCCAAGCAAGAAGAGGATGTATTAGTAACTCTTGTAAACTCTTTGATGAGTAACTTGTAACCAAATTAATTAATGAGGTTTAGAAAGATATTAGAGTCTCTGTCATCAACTTTTAGTGTGTCGATATTAATATCTCCCATAATGAAAAACAACTTATTACTATTGAAAAAATAATTAAAAATTACAGTGATTTTGGTAAAAAAACTTTCCAAGTTGTTGCGATCTGGTATTCGATATATACATAAGACAGTTATTTTCTTATCCTTGAGAGTCGCTTCTGTTCCCGCGCACTCAAAAACACTATTCTCACAAAAATAGTCAAATGTCGTGATCGGAGATCCCTCTAGGCAGTCTGCGAGATATATTGCTGTTCCACCGTGTTCTCCGCTATTCCTGCAGTGGGCTGACATGAGGGTGAATCCGTTGAATCTGTGCAGTTTTATTTGGTCACTCGACATCCAATGTTCCGAGATGCATAGAATGTCGCATTGTCCAAATGAGTGAGTTTCGTAAATGATTTTGTTAAGGCAGTTGCCAAGACTTCTGACGTTTTGATAGGGCAAAATGGCACTCGGATTTGAATTCAGCAGATCAAAATTATACAAAATCAGTTGTCAGATCGATAAAAACGTAAACATGTGTTGGCCTGTGTAATTAGTTATTGGGTTTATCGCAACATTTTAACAGTGAAGAACATCTTTTAACATATTTTAACTGTGAAGTGATAAATGAGGTAATATCAACAATTATAATATTTTTTTCTTGGGTAGGTTCACGAAGCACCATAGTGCTTTGGCCTCTATAGTCCTTTAGATTACATTATTAACTTTTTTTCTAAATGTTCACACTATTTATAACAGTTTGCGGGGCCCCTGCAAGCATGGGCACGGGGCATCAGTTCCGGTATCGCGTGCCTCGTGTCTCGGTGTGTTGCGTACACCTTAGGTCTCGTGGCTTCGGATTCCGAAACACTCAGGAAGAGCCCCGATAGCGTGACACCCCCAGGCACGTGCTAGCTTGATTCCACGTAGGAAATTGCGTTTTTGAAAGTTCCCTGTGCGGCCGTACGTGCGGTAAATTATAACGCCACGTCAAAAGCCCAGACACACGGGGGCTATCGATTAATCCCGTGATTTGTCGCTCCTCGGGCTCCGGAAAAATGATTACGCCCCCGCGAGACATCAAAGCCGGCCGCGATTCTTTCAAATTAATGTCGTATTACACTCCATCATTGCGCCCAAACGATCAAAGGGCGGCATTCCGACCCCACTTATTTCGCGTATCCGCGCGCCGCCCCCGCCCGCCCTTTGAGGGCATCCGCGCGCGCGGGATAACCACGGCAACCGCCAAGAATGTTCGGGAAAAAAGTAGCGGTCAATAATTAAGCCTTATTAAATTTCGGGCCACCGGAGCGCGCTTATTAACCGGCCGTGCATTCCGCGCGGGGCTCCTCTGATTTTATTACTTTCGCGGGGCCGGAATGCGGCCCCCGGGCGGCCCGGCCGAGATTATTTCTGACCCCCCTGCGGGGAGAAAGAAGGCCTGCATGACAGCCCGGGCCCGGGCTTCATCCCTTATCAAGCCGCGCTTGAGCTGTTGAATTCGCGTACGAGGGGCGCCCCAGGATCGCGATTTATTTATAGCGGACAGGCCACCCGCACCCCCGGGGCCGGCGCTGAACATGCGGGGCGATGAATGCATGTCGCACTACGTTACTTTGGCCCCCTTTCGCGGTCAGCGAGGGGGAAAATCGGGATCCCCTTTCAGAGCGCCGAAATGAAGAGATGAGAGTGAATTGTGTGAATGCCATACCATGTTGTATCAGATATCTGAAAAGGAAAGGATTGAACTGCTTTAAAAGTCTCAAATTTCAACATTGGATAACGTGGACCTGAATAATAATTATTTTACATTTTCTGTGAATGCAAAATATTTAATTACTTACCCTTTACTACTTTCCCTGTCCGGCACACTAAATTCAAATATGGCACCCTATGTCACGTGTTTATTTTCGATTTGAACATCGAACGGCCAGTTAATAATATCGGTCAGGATAATAAGGCAAAGGCGGTAATTTCGGTTCATTAAGATTACAAATGATCTTACAGCAGGGTCCTTTGGGTGTCACCAGAAGCTATGGTTTTGCAGTTGGGGGGGCGGCTCTGGAACGTAGAGAAAATATCCATGAGCCGAAGCTCAGTAAAATACACTTCCCCATCACCAGTTAATAGTTTCTAAATAGCTAATTAATTCTACTATGGATAACTAACTAATTACTGCAAGGTGCATCTCAAAGAGTACTATCGTTCCCCTTTGAAATAAGCGCGTGCTTAGACCGGAAGTTTTATAAGCAGGCTCAATTTAAATGCCATAAAAGACAGTGCCAAATCTCGCTTCAACGATCCACACACTAACACACAGACAACTAAATAATGTATGTAAATACAGGTGCCATCGCAAAGAGTACAACCGTTCCCCTTTGTAATAAGCCGACGATATGCCAAAAGTATAATAGACAGGCTCAATTTAAATGCCATATAGACAGTGCCAAGTCTCTTCTGGAATTGTCTGTGATTATAGGTGCATCATAGGATAGCTACGCTCGGCTAAGAGTTAGGAGGTAGGCTCAATTTAAATGCCATATAGACAGTGCCAAAACCCTCTCGAAGTCCACACCCAAATCATACATTGTATAAACACAACATATGTGAGATCTCCCTTCCCGCTAGCGGCGCAGTATATTATGTTAATAAGTAATTTCAGTCACTACTAAGGTTTAGGTAAATGTACTTACAGAATTACGCCATAACACCATAACACACACAGTGCACTACTTGAAAGTTAATACATGCACACCCTCTCTAGCTAATGTCTACTAGGGAACTATTCGATACCATACCAAGATGCGGGGGTAGGTAGGAAGGGTAGGTAGGGGTAGGTGGGGAGAGACACAGCATTCTCAAGTATTACTATGGAAAATTTTTCGGCCTCACAGTCGTCCATCCTGACTCCACAAACGTCCCTGTTTGTCAAGCAATGTACCTCTTACCTCTATCATCTCTATGATATTGTCAAGGACGAAGTCTTTTCCTATCAAATCTCTCTTTTTGGTTCCTTTGGTCGATAGAAATTCTCTCACCAACCTCCCTTCTCAGTTGGTGTAGATCTTCAACGACAGGTCTATCAGGTTCGATCTCCATCGTGAAGGCGGTGTCAGCAGGCGCTCTGTGCTTGTATCCCATAAGAACTTTGGTAGGTGTTACTTTTGTTGTCGCATTCCTGTTGTTATTTAAAGCGAATTGGATTTCAGGCAACTTATTTTCCCATTGCTCTTCGTTCTCCACCGTCGTCGCCAATGCACTCAGTATGGTCGACTTGTAACGCTCGACCTGCCCATTAGCACGCGGTGTTGCTACGGCATTTGCAATGTGGACGAGTCCCTTTTCGCTGCAGAAAGTTTTGAAAACTTTAGATGTAAAAGCAGTGCCTCTATGAGTGACCACTCGATTGGCTATCCCATAAATTATGACCAAGGCTTTTAAGTGTCCTAAGACTGGAGCCGTGCTAGTGTTCTTCACTGCATGAAGGATAGCAAACTTACTAAAATCCTCGATGATAACCAACACGTATCTTTCCCCTCTAGAGCTTTTGTTAAATGGTCCCAATTGATCCATATGACCCAAGTGAAATGGAATGCTAACTTTTTCTATTGCGTTTAGAAACCCCGTTTTTTTTTTTTTTTTTTTTTTTTTTTTACTGGCTTTGTGATACAGACATGGTATGCAACTTTGTATGTATTTTTGGACATACTCCTTGTGGATCTTCCGTGCATATTCATCTTCTGGCGGTGTTAGTAGAATATTTCGGATCGCTGCCAGTTTATTATCGCTCAGCTGTTCTGCCACAACCCAGTCTGTAGCTTCAATGCGAAAGATATAATGTGCACTAGAAGTGTCGTCTGTAAGATGAGCAGAATATCTACTTAAGGCATCCACGTGTGCCATTTTTGTCCCCGCACGATTTCCACCTCGAAAGTGAACTCCTGTAATTTGATCCACCATCGGTCGATCAGTGAAATGATATCCTTTTTTTTTTTTGACATGCTGCTTTGAATTATTGAGAATCAGTTATAACCTTACATGGCCGACCTATTAAGTATACTCTGAACCTCTTGAGCGTTTACACGCTCCTACTCGTAGGAATGGCATTTTTGCTCTGCCACTGTGAGCTGTCTGCTGTAATATTGAAGAGGTCTTAGAGTCTTGTCTGGTTGTCACTACAACAAAATTCCAGCAACGCCAATCTGAGATGCATCTGTATGGATCTCAACTTCTGCTTCAGAGTCGTATATAACCATGATTGGTCTCTATTGGAACTTAGTCTTCAATGTTTGGAACGCGGTTTCCTGACTATTAGTCCATTCCCAAACAGAGCCCTTCTTCAACTGCTTACTGAGCATTAATGAAATCTTCGCATGGTCCTTGATGAAACGGCGGAAGAAACCAACTAGCCCCAAAAACTGACGCAAGTTGTGCACCGTTTGTGGACGCGGAAATTCATCAACTGCTTGTAGTTTCTTTTGACTAGGTTGGACACTCTCCTTTGATATTTCGAAACCCAAATACTTTGTTGTCTTCTGGAAGAATCTTACTAGGATCAGAGTTAGATAATTTTCAGAGAATGTTTCGAAAATACTTTGAAGGTTTTTCAATCCTTCCTCGAATGTTCGGCTTAGGCTCAAAATGTCTTCCAAATAAGTATTTATCATTTATCATTTATTTATTGAAGGCTTCGATCCGTACGATCATTCGCCATGTAATAATACATTACGTCATACATTTACATTTACACATTTACACATTATACAACATATTTTATGATGAACTTTATGATTGTTGCAGGCTGGTTAGAGATTCGATCTTGAACTGTACACTGTTGCCATTGAATATGTCCACTGAGTCCTGCATCCCATGATATACTCGTATAATTTGAAGTAGCGGCGAGTGCTGATGACGAAGAGTATGTGGGGTCTTGTAACTAAACGTCGTCGCTTTTCTTGTAGACATTTGAGGTACATGTATTGCCAGTTGTTGGAGAAACTCGGCGTTGTCATATTTGCTATGCACGATCTTATGCAGGCAGGTTACTACCACATACTTGTGATGTAGCTCGATTGAGTCAAATCCAAACTGCCCCAACAAATTGTCATATTGATGGCCCCAAATATTAGCGACTGTTCCGGCCAGCGGCCCCAACATTTTCTTCACCATTCTTTGAAAAACACCGAGTCCATTTGCCAGCCCAAATGCAATCCTCTGGAACTCGTATTGTCCGTCACACGTAACAAACGACATTTTGGATCTTGACCTTTCTTCCATAGGAATCTGGTGGTAGCCAGAGAATAAATCCAGAGAGCTGAAGTATCGCAAACCACGCAAACCATCAATCTGGTCGTCAATCAACGGCAGCAGGTTTGTCTTTGTGTGCAACGGCATTCAAACGCTTGCAGTCAATACAGAATCGTTTGTCTCCATTTGCTTTACTTACCAGAATGACAAGCGAGGCCTATTCTGACTACGACTTTTCCGACTAAGACATCCTATGCAGTCGATAGGTAATCGGACGGTCATTCGTCAGATGTAGTGACATTGTTGCTGCAGTGGTGCATCCCATCTCCTTCATCGTTTGGTAAAACAGTGTTTGTATTTGGTGATGACCTGAAGTAACTGTTTATGTTGCCCAACATTCAGACGAAAGCCTATATTTTGCTCTCAGGTTCAGATCAGGTTTTATCTTTGCTCTGTGTTTATGCTGCTGGTGGTAACATCCTCTTTACAGTTATACCCTATAGCCACCAATGAGTTATCTGTTACTACTAAATCGGTTTTGAAAAGATTTAAGATCAGCACTCTGCAAGTTCTGTCTTCCAAGCGAAGGACACAGCGAGAAACTAACTCTCTTTTCCTTCCTCTTGTCACACACTACCTCCAAGGTAGACCTCTCTATTATTTTCACTATGCCATCTCACATAACCTTAAAAACTTTACTGAATGATTGTATCTTGAGAAGCTCAGATTTGAATTTTATTTTATTTTTATTTTTATCTGAAACGTTAGTCACTTGTAGTATTTTACCACTACTACAACCTCAGATTCGATGAACAGTTGCTCCACAATTATTTGTATTTGTTAAACATGGTTTGAAATTACTATAAATTCCACAATATCATGACACTCTCCAATCTCTATCATTATTGGATAAGTTCTGCCAATTTGTCTCACTACTCCCCCTCCAAATCCAACAATTTGTGTGTCATCAGGTAAAGTTGTTGACCCCAAAACTTACATAGACTTAAATTGCAACAATTATTGTCCGCGCTAATTTATTTTTATTCATTTGTTTTCATTTGTATATTTCCTTCATTCATTTAGTTATTTGTCCAAGGTTCCATTATTCTGTGATAATTGATTCTCGTGAAAAACAAAAGTTTTAACTTGATTTATTTCATAATCATTATCATGTGTGCCAATGTCACCGTTTGACGCACCATAAGTGACATCAGTTGTGTAACAATATATATATATATATAAACAAATAAATAAACCAACGCAACCCATTAGCTACAATTTCAAGAACTCAATAAATTAACTTAACAGCGTGTCTACGTCGAAAGGTCTTCATAACCCTTTCTCGTCACTCAAACCATCCTCATCGTAGAATCATTGGAAGTAAATATATAATTTCAACTTCATTTAAGCGAAAAGTAAACGCACTAATCACATAATCTCACGTACAAGACGACTCGCTCGCCCTATTGTTCACTTGTTTATGCAGAAAATTAACTAAACTAGAACTACTCTACTCAATTTTTTACGTGTTAATTTTAACTATTTTTGTTTGGTTTAATTTAACTAACGCTACACTACTTTAACCTGTCTTATTTCGTATTAGTTGACGTCGATTCGAATAAAAAATCATTTTGCAAACACGATTATCACTACCTCTACTTATTTTTGTGTACTTCACATTATCAGTACGTGCACACCATGATCTCCTTGACATGTGTTCCTTACATATGCAACTTGCAAATCTGTAGTGATAACCCCAACGTTATTTAATTTACTCAAATTGCTTAGTGTGTCAATAAACCACAACAATCCCGCAACATTCAACTGCAACCGCCCGTTTTCACATTGTATTTGTTCAACTAGGAATCAATCTTTTGTAATCAAAGCGTGAGCTATCGTGAGTTGAGCTACAACATTTAATTGTAAATCGTTGTTGAAAGATGAACCAGTTGTTAAATATTTTAATTTCATTTAATATGAATTGAATTAAACACTAACTCAATCAAAAACCATTGTTGAGATTGCAATTTTCACCATGTTCACTAATCTTTGTGTGAAACTCGTGCTATTTCATTCTGATTACTAATTTGCTTCCGCCCAGATGAACAATCCGTGGTTTACAAATGTGATGAACGGTCACAATTTAACATGTGCTCCTCAGTTGATGCCCTTCACACGGCACTCGGCCGGGCCCGTAATCGTCCAAAAATGTTTATTTTGGCGACGCTTAGACGCACCACTCAAGAGCGGCCCGATCCTCGCCCCCTTGGCGTCTCGACCACCCCCGCGCATTCCACATTCTTGCTTCTGGCGACCGACCCTGCCCAAGGGTAGGTACCTGCTATCTATTCTTATCGTTAGGCGCAAGCCATCCCGCTACTGACTTCTGTCACGTGTTTATTTTCGATTTGAACATCGAACGGCCAGTTAATAATATCGGTCAGGATAATAAGGCAAAGGCGGTAATTTCGGTTCATTAAGATTACAAATGATCTTACAGCAGGGTCCTTTGGGTGTCACCAGAAGCTATGGTTTTGCAGTTGGGGGGGCGGCTCTGGAACGTAGAGAAAATATCCATGAGCCGAAGCTCAGTAAAATACACTTCCCCATCACCAGTTAATAGTTTCTAAATAGCTAATTAATTCTACTATGGATAACTAACTAATTACTGCAAGGTGCATCTCAAAGAGTACTATCGTTCCCCTTTGAAATAAGCGCGTGCTTAGACCGGAAGTTTTATAAGCAGGCTCAATTTAAATGCCATAAAAGACAGTGCCAAATCTCGCTTCAACGATCCACACACTAACACACAGACAACTAAATAATGTATGTAAATACAGGTGCCATCGCAAAGAGTACAACCGTTCCCCTTTGTAATAAGCCGACGATATGCCAAAAGTATAATAGACAGGCTCAATTTAAATGCCATATAGACAGTGCCAAGTCTCTTCTGGAATTGTCTGTGATTATAGGTGCATCATAGGATAGCTACGCTCGGCTAAGAGTTAGGAGGTAGGCTCAATTTAAATGCCATATAGACAGTGCCAAAACCCTCTCGAAGTCCACACCCAAATCATACATTGTATAAACACAACATATGTGAGATCTCCCTTCCCGCTAGCGGCGCAGTATATTATGTTAATAAGTAATTTCAGTCACTACTAAGGTTTAGGTAAATGTACTTACAGAATTACGCCATAACACCATAACACACACAGTGCACTACTTGAAAGTTAATACATGCACACCCTCTCTAGCTAATGTCTACTAGGGAACTATTCGATACCATACCAAGATGCGGGGGTAGGTAGGAAGGGTAGGTAGGGGTAGGTGGGGAGAGACACAGCATTCTCAAGTATTACTATGGAAAATTTTTCGGCCTCACACCTATGATAAAAGTAACAGAAGTCAGGGATGCATTTTTTTTTGTATACTTATATTGCTCTACCAGCTTTGGAAATTTTGCTTTTACAGGTACGTATATTATACACTAATCTGGAATTAAATTATCAAAATATATAAATATAATAAAATAATAATAATAATATTAATAATAATTAATATGACAATAATGATATATTAAATTTACAATAAATAAATGTTGAGAAATTTCAGTGATTAATGACCCAAACTCCTTCACTCAACGTCCATACCTACTGGTCAATTCAGAAATGCGTATACTCGATTTTCTCACTTATTTATAACAAACTAACGATTAAGTACGTCAAATTTTCGGAAGAATTATCTTCAAGTATTCTGTATACAAATCTGATATTTAATTTGCAAAATATGCATTAAATAGATTTTGAGAAATTTCAGTAATTAATAACCCATGGTACATGAACATTGTTTAGACATTTTCTCAATTATTTTAAATAGTCTCGTCATCAAATTTTAAGATGTACTGTATACAATACTAGCATTAAATTGTTAGATAAAAAACGCATTCAATAAAATTCATGAAATTTCAGTGATTAATAACACATAAGTATCAACTGGTCAATTCAGAAATATTTATTCTCGATTTTCAAGCTTATTTAAAACGGATACTTCGTAACATTTTTAAAAGAATTGTCTTCAGGTATACGGTATGCGCACCTGGCATTACATTTTCAATATATGCATTAAATAAATTTTGCGAAATTTTAGTTATTAATAACCGGCCTATTCAGAAGAACAGAATACAGGCCTATTCAGAAGTTTACATACTCGATTTTCTCACGTATTATTAAAATAGACCCCTCGTCAAATTTTCAGAAGAATTGTTCTTCAGTATACTATGTATAAATATGGCGGTAAATTTTCAAAATATGCATTATTATAAAGATTTTAATTCCACTACGAAAATAGTACGATAATGGCATGTAATTGGACATCACATTTGTTTCTAAAAGAAAAAATACTGATGGGACTGATTTAAAATGCTAAATGTTTATATTTCTTTCCACATAAATTTGTGAAACTTTTTTTTAAATTTGGCGAAAATTGAAATGATTTCCCGGAAACAAATAACCCACCTGAATATGGGTGTTTTTTAAGTAATTTCAAAATTCTGAAAATTCTGTGTTACATACAAACAAAATTAGGAAAATTAAACATTTATTTTTAGAAACAAATCAACAACTTAAGCCTTAAAAACCGATACCTTCGTGAGACTTAAACTATTTTTTATATACCTATACAGGGTGTCAATTTGAAAATTTGCCATCGACTTTTTTCATAAAACACATGATTACTTTTAAATTTACTCAAAACCGTTTGGGTGGTTCGAAGGAGGAACCAAAATGGTATAGGTAGTGTCGTTACCCTACCCACGCTTTAAGCCACAGCCACCTCCATCTAAAAAAAAAAAATTGCACCCCCTTCTTGTGATACATCGTTGGAAAGCTCTTGAAAATGCTTTCCAGTCATTGTGCCATTTAAATTTTTAAATCGAGGGGCTGTGGCTTAAAGGGTGGGTAGGAGGTCGACACTACCTACATCATTTTGGTTCCCCCTTCGAACCCCCAAACGGTTTAGAGCAATATTCATGTGTTTTGACTATATTCAGGTGTTCTATGAAAAAAGTCTATAGCAACTTTTCAAATTGACACCCTGTATATATCACCATTCTGAAGATGTTTTTTCTACTGTGGAAAATGTATTAAAAAAGTCACAGCGCAATGCGAAACCATAACAAATCATCGAGAAAAAATAATAAGTGATAACTTGTAATACTTTGTAATACTTTCTAATATGATATTTCTCCACTTTTCCTAATATTTCAAAATGATCAAAATTTGTATAACAAATTCTCAATAAAGAATTGTCAATTTAATAAAGTGAGAAAGTCGGATCACATATTCAAGTAGCTTAAAGTTTGTCTAATAATTACAGACATTCTAAAATATCAATGCTCATTTAACGTGAAAATCTATTTGGGCACATACTTATTTATAAAATTCTGCATAGTCTGTAACAGCATTGTAAATATTATGAAAATTATAAATAAATCATAATTACGTATGTTATGTAGGTATATTATTTAAATATTATTTATGTTATGTATATCATGTATACAGCGTGTCCTAAATTGAGTAGGCTACCATATGTATCTTTATTATTATTAAAGATAGAGATTGGGTTAAATGGGCAGTTAAGTGGTACAGTTTTAAACATTGGAACATGTAATCAACTGAGGTAACTTTTGTCTGAAACATTTCTGCATAACTTTTATAGTTTCCAAAATATTTTATTTGAAATAAAATTCCAATTTTCATTTTTTTAAAATAATATCCTCACTTTTTGGATTTTTGAAACTTTCCCAACGTTTATCTTCGAATGCTCAAAAGTGCACAACATTGACCATTTAACAGAATCTTTATCTTTAATAATTAGAAAGATACCCATGGCAGGCTTCTCAATTTGGGACACCCTGTATATAGAATAAATGTTCATTCCACTATAAATCAATTTTACCGCAAAATCTGTTAACTTTAAGAAAATCTGAAGCACTATTTAATTAACAATCCGCCAAATCACAATCATTCCAAATAATGAAAGAGAAAATGTAAACGTTGAATAATAAAAGATAGAAGTCAAAGAAATTTCTAGGAATATGCGCTATTGCGCTAGAAATATTGTTATATCTAAAACAATACTTCCAATATTTAACAAAAATAAAACATCTATAGTCATAGTACAATGAAATTCCAAAATAAAAATCGTGGAAAACTTACATAAATGTGATAATCTAACATATATCTTAACATTTCCACATTTCAGAAAATTTTAAAATGATCGAAATTTATAGGACAAATACTTGGAAATGAATTAAAATATCATAAATCGATTACGTTTATAAACATTTTTGAAAATGCAATGAAAACATCACATAAAGAGTCGTTACTATAAAATATTCTAAAATTGTGTAAAATCTGTAAACATACTGACAAAATTATGATTACTTATTTCACATTAATTTCCTGAAAATTGAAACCATTTTCAGGAAACAAATCGGCATTCTAAATATTTCTTTTTGTAACAAAATTCGTAAGGAAATTTGACAACTTTTGAGAGAATTCTAACAGTATTGAATAATATAAAACATCTTCTTCTTCTTCCTTCTTCTAAATAGGCGGATCGCCTGTTCTTCGTCGATTTTGCCCGGTCCTTTTATTGTACGTTGAGGTTGTCGTTCCACCGTTCAATATAAAACATAATTCCAAATATTATAAACTTAAACATTAAATAGTTCACTTTTTGTTATTAATAATAATAATTACTTATTTCACATAAATGTAAATGTAATTTAAATATTAAATTTAAATTTCACATATATATGTTAGGTAACTTAATTTTAGTTTGAATTGAAATTGCGCGCGCAGCGCTTTTGGTAAGAACAAAGTGGGTACGCACGATGATTAGCGAAGACGACCGACCTCACTTTGAGAACGGCGTCCCGCAGACGTAAGGGGAATCATTTAGTGCCAGGCAGCCGAGGTGTGTGTGTCCATTTTGATTAGGCAGAATAAACGTGAGTTACATGAGATTACTGTTCGGGGGGTATCTATTTAGGAAGGTATAACGCTGTGTGCCACCTTACCGGTCCTATGTATATTTGCTGTGAGCCTGGGGGCTAGCGCTGAGTACCCGATATACAATTAAGCTGTGAGCTAATGATAGATACGTCTTTCGTGCCACCCCGATTGTAGGTTTCTTGTGACTCACCGCTGAGGACTGTTTTATTATTGTTACAGACTTCGGTAGCTGATAGACGTCCGAAGCCCGGCCCGCCAAGAGAGTGAATGAGCCTGTCAAATAAATTATAATAAATAAGTAATGCTTTAAGAAGGTGTCTCTTTATTCCCCTTGTTCGAGCGTAGGCGAGTGTACTGAACCCTGTCGCCAAAATAGTTAACCTGACATAAAATCAAATAGCCGATTTTACTATCTCAACAACAACCGTTGTACTAAAAAAAAAAAACAGTATATAACATATATAAATTCAAAAAGTTTCGTTCTGAACATGTATTTTTTTAAGAAAACTTACAAAATTACGATAGTTCCACACAAATTTGTGACTCATTTAAATCATTGAAAAGTGAAACGTTGATTACAGCGATATCTACAAAGATTAAAAAATGTTTCGATTAAAACCTTCCTAGTTTTTATCATAGAATCCGCATCTGCAATAAAAAATGGCAGTACAAAGGTATCTTGAACATTTAAGATTTCAAAGTTACCCTCCTCCCTCATCAAAAGGGACTGTGGGGGAGGTCTAATTTTAATACAAGTAAATGGCTCACATGAATAATATTATCTTTTATCTGGAACATGTTTTTTATACGATACTTATGTTTAGAGATATTTCGATGTCTTCACTTAAATGGAGCATCAGTTACAGTCATTAACGGCACAAAGCCGAGGCGTTAGCCGAGGCTTATAATCAATCAAGCTGGTATTTGCGATATTGGCTCGTGTTGTTGAATAGTTTTCGTGCTACAATTTTACAAATTTTAGAAGCTAGACAATGTAGGTATTCATACCTTTTCAAGCAACCATTTTTGATAATCTGCTTCCAACAAGAACTTAGTCACTGGTTCTTCACTTAAAATCTTCGCCTTTTTCGGTTTAAAACCATTATTCGTTCGTCTCTGTTTTCAATGTTTGCAATGTTTTCGAAAACTTTTAAACCCAGCTTCAGCAATAAAATCTTAATCCACATGGAGTTGGGAGAATAGACCTCTGTTTTTCCTTTTACATACGCAAGTAATATAGCTTCATTATCACAATTTGTTTCGTAATAAATTTAGCTTGCATGACGCCATTTTTTACGGCCGGCGGCCGTTAAAAATGACTTATCATTGTGATTATCATCTGTATAATGATTATCATAGTGATTATCATGATTATTTAGAAGATAAGAGGTTTAGAGGATAAGTAGACGAGATTGAGAGACATTAAATTCGGCTTTGCTTTGCTAATTAGCGGCATTGTGATTATCATCTGTATAATGATTATCATAGTGATTATCATGATTATTTAGAAGATAAGAGGTTTAGAGGATAAATAGACGAGATTGAGAGACTAAATTCGGCTTTGCTTTGCTAATTAGTAATTAATGACTGCGATTATACATTTGTGCAATTATTTTGTTTATAATTATGTTTCTATATAATTCATAGTGCACATTACACATATACTAATTTATTTATATTCTAATCAATCAGCCTAGGCGTTGGCTGACCAACAAAAACTCTGTATATTTCTATTACATTTTGTTTAATTGGATACATCCGTCTGTTGCTATAATTTATTATATAGGGTATCTCATGGAATCGGTGCATTAAAAGTTTATGGGATTCCCGATAAAATAAAAATTTGAAAACAACAATCATCCAAGCATAGCTGGTTATATTCTCCTCAGGTGAAATATTTTCAACCTTTTCTACCTTTCGGTTTACCAAGAGTAGCCATCAACTTTTGTTTTTTAAATGAAACACCCCTTTGGATTTCCCATTTAGTTTCAATTATCTTTTGAAAAAATATCTACACTTATCTTTTTAATTTCTGAGATAAAAATTATATAATTTTATACCTTAACAAGTTGTTTTGAAAAATTGCTTAAACTTCTTCTAGAAATGAAATAAAAACGGGAAATTCATCTCGAGTTATACCTGAAAGATACCTTTATGGGTGAAATACCTTGCATCTGAAAATTTGTTGTTGTACGGTGTTAAGGTTCATTAATTCAATAAAAATTAAAATTTACCGAGATAGTGGAGGTATAAGAATGAAATAATTAAAGACAAACAATGAGGGTTGTAGGTGAAAATATTTTGTGGAGAGGACGGTAAACAGATACTTAAAATTTTACAAACAAGGCAGTAAACTCTCAGGTTGTGTGCTCGGCAAGCGAAAATGGAAATAGAGCTTGCGGTTTAAGTTTCCTGCAACCATACATTGGAGGTGAAATATAAATTTAAAAAAAGCACGTTACATGTTTACTTATTTAATGCGACGGCTGAAAGGGTAGCCGCACCGCAGGAAATTATGCCTAAGCGTTTCACGTCCGGATTTTCGCTCCCACCCCAAAACCGTAATTAATTTATTATGGTCCGCTGCCGCCAGCACATACTGGCATTAAAACACTCGGCCTTCATACACACACACGCCAATAAAGCAGTCAAGAAAAAGTACGACTCCAGCGAGAAGAGGGCATGAGAAATGTGCTTTTTATCCACGCCCCAATTTACAGCTACATCCCCATAATTCTAGTATCCACACACTTAATCCGTATTTCAATTAATTTAAATACAACTAACCTAGCTTAATGTGATTTAATCTGCGCCGGGGAAATTCCATTAACATTTAATTAAATTGAAAGCAAAACTTGAAGTGAGCAGTCTTAGGGCCGCTTTAAACACCGAAAGGATTTGCAGCCGTGTGTGCTCCCGTCGGTGTTCGCACTGAAAACATGATCCCCGGGCCCGTGCCTAATATATTTTCAATGGACGTTTTCAATTAGGCGCGCAAATATTGCGGTAATCGTCGGTAATCCACCAGAAATGGAGGCAACCAGGTGCCACCATAAATAATCATCCGCGAGACAACAGGAAACGCGAGATTTCGCAATTAAATCGCCGTTAATTTAATGAGGGGTAATTACTGCGGGAAGGGTTGTTCGATTAAGGATGCGCCCCTGGCGGCGTGATTAAAAGGGCACTCTAAATAATGAAAGGTTTAAATGTAACGAGATCAGGAGGAGAGTTTTACATGTCGGACGACCGTCGCGGAGAGTAATGCGGGGTAGTTCGCACCCCGAGCACGTCATTAGTGACAGTCACGCACACCAAGGACCCCGTGTCCGCTAACAAGGGGGTGATGAATACCTCATACCCTGCGAGACACGCGACACACTCCGGAAGCGGAAACGGAAACGACCGGCCCGATAACCTACCGCCGACCGCTGGCCGCTTAAAAGTCGCTTTGCTCTTTATGTCTTCTAATGCACAAATAAAAAAACGGCAAACGCGAAACCGCCGATTGTGATGATAAATCAAAGCGCCCATTGTTCGTCCGTGTGTATTGTATGATGGCGAAATGCGCCGTTTCGTCGTTCAGCGTCAAAATATTTGAAATAATCGGAATGCTCATCTACCGGCTCGCATGCAGCGTGGTTGTTAATTAACAAAATAGCGATCAGACACAATAGAGACACCTCCCCCAACCGAATATAACATACCCGAATTTCATTCCAAAAATACAGTGTGTACACGTATTGAGTCCACTGAAGAAAACACTTTTTATTTTGAATTTGGAAAATATGTCATTCTTCATCTTGTCACGATTGCATTTCCGTGCAATCGTTTCTGGTGCTTTACCGGCCCATTAAAATGGTTTCGCGACACCAGTAGCGGAATCTTAGTTGGCGATTCAGTATTCAGGATTCAGGATTCACGATTCAGGATAACAGGAAATGTTATTTGCTAATCAGAATGTTTACCTAATGGAGCAACACGCCCCGAGAGTCCTCTTTGCTCCTGCTTACTCTTCATGTGACAATTAATATCGTCAACAAGCAGTTTTTTCTCGTGCATTCGAGATTCTTAACGGCTCCTGTCCTAATTCAATCATAGCATCCGGGTTTATTTGAGACATCTATGGGCTAAAAGGGACCGTACAGTTTGCTTGTGTAAGATACCTCGCAAGACTGTTCACCCAAATCAGTATTGTAGGTTAATTGACTGAGTTGGCAGAATTTGGCCTCGAGTCAGTGATTTGTAATTGCTGAATCGTCTTGTGAAGTATCCGTCTATTTGCATTAATCTGTGTGACCTATGTAATTTTGTGTATAGTAATCATCCACTGCGTGCGCCTCGATCAATATCGATTTCCGAAGTTATTCGCCAGAGACGAAAGAAAACAACCGGCAACACCGCAATGTGTGTCGTCGGTGTTACAGAGAGCTTTTTTGATCCCGGAGCTTGCTTGCAGAATTCATAACCTGACCTTTGTGTGGATTTAAATCCGGTTCGTAGTATTGTCAGCGATCGTTCAGCTTCACCGACGCATCTGGGTGAACCATCCAAGAACCTTTCTTTGTAACCGACACTCATCTCGGCGTAATATCTTATCCATTTAAAGGTTGACTGCTCGGGAAAAGGCGAAGCACGAGCGACTAAATACGCCAGCTGAAGGTGATCGAACGTGGGCCCCTCCCAGGAAGTGTCGCAGCCGTCCAGATCCTTGACGCAGCCGCCTCAATCTCACCACCACGAATTGCTGGAGCCTCCCCGATCTTAGAATGCTCCAAAAGCCTTTTCCGTTCAGCAACCAGGAAACGTAAGGAAATTTGGAGGCAGGAGAAAGCATACCGAGAGGGAAGTCAACCATAAGGTTCAGCCCCTGAAGAGGACCATATAATTATCCCATCTAACCGGCAAATCCACAGGTTGTTTTGTTTTCAGCAAATCCTTCGAGGTATTTTTTTTTTCATTAACGTTCAATTTTGCGCTGTATCCCCTATATATTGTGAGTCACCTCGCCTCATCCCCCTTGGTTTATGCCGTATTACACTGTGGTAGAAAAATACTTATTGATCACACTAACCCCCTTGAGTCTCTGTGCGATATATCACCGCACTGGAGCCCATTAGCCGATTAAGCCACTCGGACCAGCGAATTTCATACCTTGCAACCGAAAATGAACGCTGACACTGACGTGGCACAAAGTAACAGTCTTCTCACGTAGGACAACACTATCCTCACCATCGGAGAAAACATTGTTACAATCAAATGTTTACTCCCCCTTTAAATTACCCCTACTTTTAATTTTTACTTTAAGAATGTCATGAAATTTTAATCATTAATTAAAAAACCTCGAAAAATTAAACGTATTGGGCTCATGAAAATCCGAATTTCAGAATGAATACAAAACATCAAAAAAATCCAAATGGTGCGGGATTTTAGTAGACCAAATTATTGGACCGTATTTTTTCGACAATAATTTGAAGCAGCATAATTATGTACAGTCATGCTCACATAAATCTATACAAGTACAAGTACAAGTACAAGTACAAGTACAAGTTTAAAATGAGACCAATCAATTTCATTTTGGGATGTAACAAATTCATATTGAGACCAATCAAGTTCAAAATGAGACCAATCAATATCATTTTGAGAAGTAACAAATTCATATTGAGACCAATCAATTTCAAATTGGAAACAATCAAATTGAAATTGAATAGAAACAAATTCAATTTGAGATGTAACAATTTCTAAATGAGATTTTCAATTTCAAATAGAAACTAATCAAAATCAAGTTGACAATAAACAATTCTAATTTGAAAATATTACCAATATGTATATTAACGAAATATTATTATAATATAATTTATTTATTAATGTAATATTAAATATTAACATTGTACAACAAAGATCTAAGGAATAAACTACTAAACTAAATGTACGTGTCTTCCATGTTTAACCCAGCAGAAATAAATTTTTGGATACCTGCCAGAAATCTCGCATTGACAACCTTATTTTTTTCTTACGTTTTCATTAATTATGTTTTCTAACCTTTGGAGGCTAAACTCTGTTTGTGTAAATTATTCCTGCCTTCTCCATTCAAACTTTGTGGCATTTGTACCACCAATTCTACTTTCACACCAGATTTCATGACTGGTCATGCATTCTCAATCGGGTTCATCATTGGGCTATATAACTTAATCTAAGTAAGTGATTATTTCTGAATTAATTTTCATGCCTATCGTATTAGCAAGGGTTTTCCAATCTCTATTATTTTTATAAACAGCACACAGCTGCTTCTTGAGATGTACTGGTTCTGCGTTTTTTATGTAGCGTGGCATTTTTAATACGACACATATAAATTAATTATGTTGTCATAATACATTTTATTTGTTTACTCTCAACTTGATATTGTTTAGTGTCAACTTGATTTTGATTGGTCTCAATTTGAAATTGATTGGTCTCAATTTGAACTTGATTGGTCTCAATTTGAACTTGATTGGTCTCAATTTGAAATTGATTGGTTTCAATTTGAATATGATTGGTCTCAATTTGAAATTGATTGGTTTCAATTTGAATTTGATTGGTCTCAATTTGAACTTGAAAAGGTATAGTACAAAAAAATTGACATTGCTACATAAAGTTGCTATTGTAACCAAATTTCTTGTACTAGATTTATGTGAGCATGACTGTACCTACTTCGATTCACTGCCAAAAATGTTGACATCATCGCTTGACGGAATCAATTTGCATGAAATCAATTATCACTAGGAGTGTTCCCAAGCGCATTCAACGAAATTTGTCATGTTTTAGACCTATACATTGGCCAGCTAGGTCAGGCTTTAAAAAGTATTTCAAACATAAAAAATATGGAATATTTTCCTAATGTGAACTCATTTCATGGACCATTGCAATGAGTTCACATTAGGAAAACCTTCCATATTTTTTTATTATTGAAATACTTTTCAAAAAATTATTACTATTAAAAAAACTAAACGTAGCATGTGGGACATACAATATTTTTGTAAAGGAAGTAAAACTGATTCTGCCACCTGCAAACGAAGCCGAGACATAATCTGAATTTCACCGCGTATCTTCATTAAAACTTTTTCGAAACGGAATTTAAAACTTAAATTTTCATAGCAGCTTCATGTCAAATTTAAATGATACGTTTCATTTCCAAAATATCACATTTTAGCATTCTGTCTGCTGCATGCCATGATTTTTCATCTCACACTTTTAAATTGCAAGTATTCATGTAATAATTTTCAAATTTTACGATTTTAACACTTTGTATTGTCATGTCTGTAGCATGTCAAAACGATTTAATTGTTATCGTTACACTTTCTTCTGGCCAAAATAAAAGTGTCATCGTCTGTCTTAAATTAAATATTAAATAGCCTTGACATTAATATAATGTCACATTTTTGCAAGTATTCATGTAATAATTTTCAAATTTTACGATTTTAACACTTTTGTATTGTCATGTCTGTAGCATGTCAAAACTATTTAATTTTTATCGTTACACTTCCTTCTGGCCAAAATGAAAGTGTCATCGCCTGTCTTAAATTGCATACATTAAATAGCCTTGACATTAATATAATGTCAAATTTTTATTTATTATCTTTTAAATTATTCAAGTGTTACATTTTAATACTTCTACTACACTCGTCTCGTCGAGAGCTGACAATCAATCATAATTATATTAATATGAATATTAATGTATGAATATTACGTATTATAATATTACGTTTCTCGACATACGTTTCTTATTTCATTACATTCTATTACATCTACCTCAAGCACATGAACGAGCATAGATATTTCCATTCTTAGTTCGAAAACACATGAGTAATTGTCAGTTTTTTCCGGGATTACTATATCTTCTGGTATTTTGGTATTGTCGTGGCATCATACGTTCAATAGTTTGTTCTTAAATGCAAAATTTTATCGTTTCCATAGTAACTTCCTTCAATTTCGGTTGCATATCATAATTTGCAATGTTCATTATAACACTTTCTACAAGACGAAATAATTTTTCATCATCTCTCTTAAATTGCAAGCATTTTATAGCCTTGACATTATACATTGTCAAATTTTGTTATTGTGTCATTTTTTGAGTTTATTTTTAGTCAATTTTTAATTAGGAGATTGTTATTCTGGTTTGATGTATTTATTATTGATTTGTTATTTTTGTAGCTTACGTTATAGATTTTACTGTTTTTAAGTAATTCAGTTATTATACTTATTTCAATATTTCTAAGTAGCCTTGTTTTGGTATTCCCGTGGTATCATACATTCTCGTTACTTTTATTAAATGCCAAATTTTTTAGTTTTCAATATCAGCTTCAAGCTATAATTTTGAAATGTCTTACTTTCATTACATATTTCTAAATGCCAATTTTGGTGTTCTCATACTTTCTCATTCTCATTCTTTGGTGTATCAAATTTTGAAAATAGTCATTACTTTTTTAAACGCCAAATTTTAATATTCTCATAATTGCTACATGTCATAATTTCAAAATTACATACTTACTTTTACTATTTTTTTTAATTGTCAATTTTCCACGGTTATAATTTTTGAGATTTCATACTTTCATTGCATTATTTTAAATGCAAAATTTTGTTATACTCGTGTTAATTATTAACACTTAATATTTTTTACAATTCCAAATTTCGTATTCTCGCGAGGTTACTTTTTATCTATACAGCAACGTTATTTAATGATATCGTAATATGAACATTTCCGAAAATATTACCGATATTTGAAAAATATATTAATAATCATCATCATAATCCATTCTCTTATACCCGATGGCCATCGAGGGTTTCTTCTGTTCTCTTTATTCCATGGCTATTTCCCCAATCCAATTTCTCCATCCATTTCTGTCCACACACTTTATCTTCGCCTCCGACAAGGTTGTTTAATCATATGATTTTATGATTTATGATTTAACCATAAAATCAACAATAATATATCATCAATAAATATAAATTCATGTATTGTCCATGAACTTGCAAATTCAGAGTTATCTGTGCAGTGCATTTACATCAGCTTATTGGTCCTAGTTCAGTGGCTACTTGAACACTTCGTTTAGTTTATACAGGGTGTGTACACATTGGCGAAAGAATTACACGTGGCGATGTTGGTCATGTAATTCATGAGACGAAAATCTTACCAAATTATTACCAAAATGTTGGAAGAAGAAAAAAAATGAAGCAAAACTGAAATTAGCAAGTTTAAATGAATCCGTTATTCCAAGTGTCAAAATTTGACCCTGACATAAGGGAAGTTCAGCGTTGCTGATGAAAATAAGCATAATAACGCTTATTAAAAGACTTGATGCTAAAAATTTGAGGACCTCGTGTAGACTCAGGAAGGATAGTACAACATTTTGGTATTAAGATTTTCGACTCAGAATTTTATGACCAACATCGCCACGTGTTTCGCTAATTTATACATACCATGTACATGTTGGTCATGTAATTCGAGTCGAAAATCTTACCAAATTAATACGAAAATGTTGGAAGAAGAAAAAAAAATGAAGCAAAATTTGAATTAGCAAGTATAAATTAATTCGTTATTCTAAGTGTCAAAGTTGGCACTGACATAAGGGAAGTTCAGCTTTGCTCATAAAAATAAGCAAAATAACGCTTATTAAAAGATTTGATGCTAAAAATTTGAGAACCTCGTGTAGACTCAGGAAGGATAGTACAACATTTTGGTATTAAGATTTTCGACTCAGAATTGTATGACCAACATCTTCAGGTGGGTGTTCATTTGATTTATGCTGGGGGATACCATTTGAAGTTTAGTAGTATAAATCAATCAATTTAGGTGGTTATTTGATTTATGCTTGAGGACCTCGTGTAGACTCAGGAAGGATAGTACAACATTTTGGTATTAAGATTTTCGACTCAGAATTTTATGACCAACATCGCCACGTGTTTCGCCAATTTATACGTATAGATACATCATAATGCACAGTCGTTTAGCTTTCCAATGCATGATTTTGACAATTTATTTAACTGCAACACAAATAGACGATGCACTTTTAGAATTGAACGATGAACTATATACTCATAATACTTTTGACAAATGAGAGCCATCTGATAAATATGATTGATCAGATTTCACAGGTTCGAAATTCATTCGTTCCTCACATTTTTCGTCTGCGGTGCAAACTAAGAATCAAGGCACAATCTCACATAATGCTATCAAAAGATAAATCAATGATAAGATAAATACGAACCAACGTCCCTACAATGAAGAATTTCAGCATAAAATATAGTATCGGTCAAATATACTAACTAGAATAATATACTAAATTTCAGTTAATTCGAATTACTAAAATACGAAAGTTTAGCAAGTCCCTTTGTCAATACGAAAATATATTTTACACCCGCAATTGAAAATGTCATTCTACAGACTGCAAATTTAGAGGGTCGAATTGTGTGTGGAGAAAACTGGGAGAACATAGATGAACATAAGCTTCGTGCATATTTTAGTTTATCAATTTGGCCAGGTTCTTGCAAATCTCACATGGAATCATAAGAAATTTTATGGGATCTTGAAAAATGAAGAAGTGCATGTTAGTAAAAACTTTCAAGGAAATTACAAGGGAGCTAAGTTTTTCCCAAAAAGAAGCAAGAACTCTAACAAAAAAAAAATGAAAAAAAAAATGACGATGAGTGGTAATATAAGAAAAAATAATGGCTCCATTCCACCAGAACTATTGGAGCAAAAAAAACCTAAACTCGCAAACATCATATAGCTATTTGGGTTACAAGGGAGCAAAGTGTATTTTTTGATCCCGCGGATATTTTATAAGGGAGGAAATGGCACTTTACTCTCGAGTAATGTTTTGCATATACATACTATATTTTCTTGTGTATGACAAATAAAAAACTAAATGTCAAAATATAATATTTAGAAGAAGTATATTGTTAAAAAAATATGTATCTTACTATTACTACCATTGATCGTTTTTGACGTTAAACAATACGAGTAGCGATAGTATTTGTATTTGAATTATGGCCGAGACACGAAAACGAATGAGCTGTGCTGAAGAGAGAGTATCCATACCGTTAATAGTTGCGTGTGATAGAGTTAAGTTACACATCACCCCCAGGGGAGGATATTCCTATACACAACAGGAATTTTAGATTGTGGGTAGACCAACGCACCAACAAATAAAGATGGATCGTCGATGAAGCCTGCGTTTTTAATTGCTCCCTCAAAAACAGAATTGCGACCGCAATTCAAGTAGCTGGCGAATAAGTTAAAAAAGTAAACAATCGCGGGTGTTTAGTCCCCCCCCCCCCCTGCGATCCCCCCGGGTGCTAAAGGGACAAGATGAATTACAGTCCGTTACTTAAAAGCACTTTGTCTGGCTCTCGGGCGGTCCTTGGGTTGTGTTTCGCAGAATAAAGAAAATTGTTTCCGTGATTTATGGACATAACTTAGCTCTCGTGCGCCGTGAAAGGGAGGATTTTTAATTACAACTTTTTTTATATAAATACACATAAACAAACCCGTTTCAGGAGAAGACACTAAGTATTATTTTTATATAAACTGCCACTGCTTCAAGTAATTAATTTTGCAACTACATATATTCAGCTTTCACAATTTTCACTGTGTGCTCCACTATTGAGATTATTGGGGCTACAATTGAAGTAAAAAGGGATTTAATCTTACATTGTCATTTACAATCGGCATTTTCCAGTGGCGAGAGTTTTACCCACGTTCCACGTTGCAAATTCGCGCTCGATACCATTTCTGTTGACATTGTTAACCATAATATCTGCATCTACCTGGATATCATCGATGTTCTGCAGGTACCTAATGCCCCATAGTTCAGAACCTTCACATCGTCAAAGGTCCTCTGCTGCCTGTACGACTTCACCCTGTAATGCACCATCCTCATATTGTCGGTTTACAATTATTTTGAACCAAGTCCAAATTTACTTTAATCTGACTTCTGAATCTGAAAATCGGATTTTTTCGCTGTTTTGAATGTTATTTAAATCCAATATTGCGGCCATAAGAAAATCAAAATTTGACTGTGAAAATTTGGGCATCTAGTTGAAAAAAAAAATGTTTGGCACTGTCATCAGAAAACTCACGTCGAAAATGTAAGAGTGCCAAGTTTCGTAAAATTACCTTTAAAAGTTAAAAAAGTTATAAAGGGAAAAGAAAAGTGCACATTTTCAGTTTTTCGGCGATATTTCAGGAACTGTGCAAGATATCCCGAATTTCGTTTCAGTATATTGAAAGGCACAAAAATGAGAAACTTTCATCCTATTTGACCAACTTTGTATATATCTCCGTTTAATAGATCCTAATGGTGAGCGTCGTAAAAGTGACCACCCTGTATACTGAATAATGGAATATGTATATTAGAATTAAATTACAATTTCTAATTTAAACACAAAAATAGAATGAGTTCTGCTTCGGTATGTATATTAGAGCATGTATATTTTTTTCACTGTAAACGTTCAATCGCCTGAGGATATTAAAAAAAAATTACGTATTCATTATAATATTATTCCGTTTCCATTTAGGCCTGTGTTGTATAAATATGATCCCCTTTATTTAAATCTCTCATTTATATGAAGCCCGCACTGTCTCTCGAAATTACCTCAAACATTTACCTTTATTCGCCTGTGCCTGTAGTATTGTGTTCGCGATCTTTCTGGATAATAAGGGCCCTTGATACGTATTCAGCTTATAATTAATTCATGTACTACAGTTAAAGAAATATTTGCCCAAATTCCATGTAAGTTATCATGTTTCCTCCAGAATAAAATATTTAATTATACGGCAGCCATTGAACTCTCTTAAGCACTGGCTTTATCCTTACACTATGCCTTCATTGCTAGATTTTTCCCGTCAATTAAATTGCAATTCACTAAATTCTCCAGCTGGCTTCGCTGAAATTGATACGGAGTCCGGGAGTCGAGCGTCTTTTTCTGGCAACGGCTTCTCGGCAATTAGCACCAATCTGGCTGTACGCAGTTTTTCAGATACTGATAATCCGGAGGCTTTCATCAATTTTCCAATACAAACCTTGCTCCACTAAATAACTGTGCTTCTTCATTTATCAACCTCCTAAGTAGGGATCTTTATCAACCTGGAAACTGACCGAAGAGTAAATTATGTGTTAATCATCTGATCTGATCTAAGCACTAGGTTCAAATAAAGTTTCAAAAATCAATGTAGTCATAATTAACTTAACCATTCTTTCATGCTGTTGCTAATATGCAACATAGGCGAATGTTTTGTAGTAAAGTTGAATAAGCGCGTTCTCCACGGTGTTGTGTATTTGAATAGAACCTTTTTAGTTCAATTAGGTTTTGACTACTTTCAGAACATGGAACTGTGGGCTAAGTTTGACAGTTTCGTTGTAAGTGTAGGTGACTGTATTTATAACCTGCGAAACCCTCGACGAAAAAGAGTATAAAAGAGTATAAAGCTTAGTCTCGAGATTTCTTGCTGTATTCTTGCTCATAAAGGTACAGTCATGCTCACATAAATCTAGTACAAACATATTGACATTGCTACATAAAATTGCTATTGTAACCTACTTTCTTGTACTAGATTTATGTGAGCATGACTGTACGTATAATGACTTATATATGAACATTTGAAAGTGGCTTGTTAGATAAACTTACCTCACCTACATTTATAACTATGTTGCAAATTTGCAACAGCATGAAATCAAAGTTAATTTTGCCTCATTTATTATACAGGATGACATAGATCAAACTGCAATACATAGCACCACGAGATAGAGGACCAACAAATAATTTAAAAAAATCCTATACACTAATGTCCGATCGCTTTTTGTTTTCAAGTTACAAGCTGTTAAGTTTTTACCTATGCATCTTAATAAATGTTCTAACATTAAAGCGAAATAGATAGATGGCTAAATAAAATGTTTTAAATCGACACTGTTTTAAATCGATGTATTGTACCTGTATTTTGTGTTATAATGTATTTATTGTGTTTGTATTGTATTTATTCTATTTGATATATTTTATATTGTGTATAACTTAATGTAACTGACCTATTCTATACCGAATGGTCTAAAAGAATAAAGGCGATTATTATTATTATTATTATTATTATTATTATTAGTAACTTGTCTTAATGGATATCTCTCCGGACAGATACATTGAGCTTTGGAACTATTTGAAGAAGCTTCTCTGTAACACATAATCATGTCCCTGTATTCTGCAAAAGTATAACGAAACATTTTCGAAAACAACTATAAAAAACGACAAATAAGTGAACTAAATACGTAGCAAATCAGGAACACGACAAACTTTGAACAAATTATTGCAATATTAGTTTTACATTTACCAACGTTTTGTTTCATGAAATCATGGCCTGCTTTCTTAATTTACTAAACTTATTAAAAAGAAAACTCAACAGCCTGTAACTTCTTCAAATAGCCTGTAGCTTCTTCAAATAGTTCCAAAGCTCAACGTATCTGTCGAGAGAGATATCCATTAAGATAAGTTCCTAATGGTAGAACATTTTTTGACGTGCATAGGCAAAAACGTAACAGCTTATAACTTGAAAACAAAAAGCGATCGGACGTTAGTGTATAGGATATTTTTAAATCTTTGGTTGGTCCTCTATCGCGTAGTGCTATGCATTGCAGTTTGTTCTATGTCACCCTGTAGATGTCTCGTCAAAAGAAAGGTCCTCGCGAACCACTCACACAACAAGAACTGGATTAAATTTGTAACAATTGGAATTGGAGTGATGATGACGGCTTAGATTTTTCTGATGACAATAGTATAGTGGATCGGAATATCAACCTGATCAGATAGACAGCAGTGATGATGAACTCGAAGCTGTTTGGTATCTAACGTTTCACATTTTCATCGTAGTACAACTGAACCCACACATAATCAATAAGTAAAAACTAATTGCAAATAGGCAAATAAATGTTTCAAAGAAGAATAATCTTCTATATCTTCAAAACCTTTACTTTGAGGACCCATGTTTATGAAGACTTTTTTGTATTGTGGTTCATACTACAGCCCGCTTAAATATTTTACACTCTTTTTTTAACACCCAGTATATCTCAATCCACCTTCTACCACAATGATGCAAGTATGTTGTTTTCTTTTCTCCCTTTCTTATTCTGTTACTGTTTTTCGTTCATGAAGTTCTTCCATTTAGTCTTGTCCTTAGCTAAATCTTTCAGTTCCCTCCAAGTTTTCCCTCTTTCTTCTATTATTGTTTTCATTCTTTCATTCCATGTCTTTCTCGGTCTTCCTTTCCTTATCTATTTGTTTGGCATCAAAGGAGTAACGAAAATAGACAAAATAAGAATCACAAAAATAAGAGATAAATTAAACATAGAGCCAATACAACAATACATTGAAAAACGACAGCTCGGAGTATGGGAAGCACTTTTTTCACTATTCTTTTGGTTGTCCATTCTTTGCATATGTCCCCACTATCCGAACTGTCATTTTTCCATGTATTGTTGTATTGGCTCTAAGTCTAATTCATCTCTTATTTTTGTGATTCTGATGTTGTCTATTTTCGTTACTCCTTTGATTCTTCTTAGTACTGTCATTTCGCTTGCTTGTATTTTATTTTTTCCCATTCTGTCCAGCTTCCACGTTTCGCATTCCCATGTTAGTATTGGTCGATATATACTTTTGTACACTTTTATCTTTGTTCCTTTACATATTTATTTTTTCTTTATGATTGTGTTTTTGATTGCCTTGTATAGTTTTTGAGTATTTCTTATTCTGCTGTTTATTTCCGTCTCTTCCTTTTGGTCTGCATTCAGTTTGGTCTGCATTCCCAGGTATTTGTATGTCTCTACTTGTTCAAGTTTTTTGTTGTCAATTTCTATTTGTATCTGCTCCTGTTTTACTACTACCATTACTTTTGTTTTGTTTATGTTCAGCTTCATTCCTTTTGCCTTTAGTTGTGTGTTCCATAAGTTTACTCTTTCTTGTAGCTGTTTTGATGTTCTTGTTATTATTATTACATCGTCTGCAAATGCTATTTCCGATATTTCTATTTTTTTCCTCTTTATTATACTTCTTTATAGTTTCAATTTCCAATTCTTTCCTGATATCCACATTCTTACTCTGTCCATTTTTGTTTTCCCTGCTACTCTCCTCAGATACTTCATTTCAGCCGCTTGGATTCTGCTTACATCTCTTTTTGTCAGTATCCATGTTTCACAGCCGTACGTTAAGATACTCCGGTATATTGCTTTGTATACATTTAATTTGGTCTTTCTCGTTACTTCTTCTTTGTTTATTAGTATCTTGTTCATTTGATAGTATACTTTTATTGTCTTGCCGATTCTGGTACTTATTTCTTTGTCATTTTTCCCTTCCTGTGTTATGTCTACTCCTAGGTATTTAAATTGTTCTACCTGCTCGATTTTTTCATTTCCTATTAGTATTTTTATTTTTCCTCTGGTTTTGCCTATCACCATTACTTTTGTCTTATGTTTGTTTATCTTCATATTATATTCTGTCATTACTTCGTTATATATATTTATGTTATTTTGTAGGTTTGTTGTACTATTTGCTAATATCATTAAATCGTCTGCGAATGCTCCTTCTGTTATGTTTCCCGGTAACATGTTTCTGTATTCTACAGTTATTTCCTTCGTTCTGCCCATTGTTTTCTTTATAATTTCGTCCATATATAATATAAATAATGTTGGGCTAACTCCTCCACCTTGCCTCAAACCATTATTTGTTTTGAAGTATTCCGATTTGTAATTGTTCTGTATGACTACATTCTTATTATCTTTGTATATTTGTTTTATAATATTTCAACCGCCTGAAGTAATCACTTGCTTCCGTAGAACCCTCAACGAACGGACAATGTTTCTATGACCTAAATGATTACTATGCAAATGTAAATGAGCATGTTCATGATTTTCTTGACCTATTTGACTGGTGTCTTAACGTATGTTGTCCCAAACAAAAGACCAGTTTTGACCGTCACAAAACTTCCAAAGGGTTATATGGGCAGCTTGCAGCAGAATACAAAAACCTAAAGTTTTTGAACTGGCTACATAAACATTTAAACGCTCACGAAATCACTGAATCATTCAATAATCTAAAAGAGGAATTTATCTCAAAGTTGAAAAAGCACAACATAGAAAATAATAAACGTCTAATTAGCGAATCAAATAATAAATCGAAGACCTATTGGAATATTGTAAAAAAGGTAACAGGCAATTGTAAGCCCAAACTCAATAAAATTACCTTAGTAAATGAGTCGGAGGAGGAAATTGACAACACACTTATCTGCTATACATTTGCGGCCCATTTCGGGGACTCTGTAACGAATAATAGTTATTTAAGCATTAAGAGAGGTAAGTATCGTTTACCAGTCGAGGTCGAGTTTGCGCCCAAGCGACAGCGAGGGCTAGCAATAAAGACCGAGACTGGTCAAAACTTACCTCTCGAATTGCTTATAACTGTTTTTCCACTCCTGAAGTTGGTTTAATTGTTTGTGTTTGATTAATTTATTTTCGCAACATGAATAAAATGTCAGTACGGCTTTGGTTGCTAAGACTATTTTTCAAACAAAGTGTGAATGTCAGAAATTGCATTCGTTCAGTTGTAAAATGAATTCCAATGAAAATAAACAAGAAATGGCAATTGAAGAAGCTGCAGATGCTGCCGGTTCCTTCCTACTGCCGGAGAAGTCGAAGGGGTGTTATCAAATTATTGAATATTATAAATATTATAAATTATTGCTATTGAAATTATTTTACTTACTTCCCTGAGGGAAGTAAGTGATTACTTACTTCCCGTTGCTCATAGTAACCAAAGCTTTATCGGTAAGTGGGGCTTACTTCCACCAAATCAATGTTACAACAGTGTACTTACCATGCAGGGAGTGGAAAAAATACATAACTACTATGGCAAAAACCCACCTCTGCGATGTACCTCGTCGGCACATATAAATACATCATTACATTACTCCAATAACTGCAAATGAAATTTCTGAAATTATTCTAAATTTGAACAACAAATACACTAATGGCCTTGACGAAACCTTTTAAACTAATTAAGCACTGTAATTACGTCTTATCTGGAATATTGGCAGACATTACAAATCTGTCAATATCCACAGGTACAGTCATTCTCACATAAATCTAGTACAAGAAATTAGGTTACAATAGCAATTTTATATAGTTAAATTTTTTGTACTAGATTTATCCTATAAATGATTGGATAGGTAACATACGATAGGTATCATATCATATATATATATATATATATATATATATATATATATATATGTATAGGTATAGGTATAGATATAGGTAAAGGTATAGGTATAGGTAGATACGTACCTAGCAGGCAGAAGGTCGATTGTCAGTTGTAATGGAGAAATGTCAGGCCAATTCGAGCTACTGCTGGTTGTGGCACTCCGTCATCGGCCCACTGCTTTTCATATGGTTCAGGAATGACTTGACGGAACATATTGAAAATGCAGAAGAGACATTGTATGCAGATGATACGTCTTTTGTAATTGACTTGCTGACAGTGCTTCAGAGCTCGAAGTAATATCTGTCACAAACCAGTTCAAAAGTTGGTGCAACGAAAATATGCTAATAATAAATTTAAACAAGACTACCTGCACATACTTCAGGAATATAAACAATTCTGCAAATTTATACTGCAAAGTCAGTGTTTCAAACACCTCGGACTAAGCAAAAATGCTAGAGTATTGAGGGTCATTTTGAACGAATATCTTGACTAGGGTGAACACATTGAAAATACCTGCTCAAGTATTGTAAAATCCACGTTTGCTATTATAAATTTGAAACGTGAACTGGAAGAAAACATTCTGCTTACTGCCTACTATGCTCTTGTATATCCATTTTTGAGTTTTAACATACTGGTGTGGGGTCAGAGCTGGGATTTGCAACGCGTTTTCGTATTGCAAAAAAGGGTCATAAGAATTCTTTATAATATTCTACCCAGGGAAACCTGCAGAGCTGTTTGCAGGGATCAGAATGTTCTAACACTTTGTTGCATCTACGAGTATGTGCACAAACATCGTGCCAAATTCACACTCTGTGAGGACAAGCACAGCTAAGCCACGCTCTATTCCGCCCTACCACCTCACCAAATATAAGAGAGGTAATTAAATAATTTGCAATAACATTTTTTTAATGCTATAACGTTTAATAACCCTGCTTTCAACATCCATAAACAGTTTGCAAAAATGTGTAAGTAGAAATAGATTGTATGTCATTGTGTGATGTGCATCAATTCAAATATGTATGCAGTATTTCGTATAGCAATATTTTGAATTGACATAGTAATAAATAGATAATTAAATAATTTGCGATGATAATTTTTGTATGCTATAGCAATTGATAATGTGACTTTCAATATCCGAAATCAGATTTCAAAAATTTGTAAGCAGCAAAAAATAGCATGCCTTTATGTAATATGGCGCTGGAGACTCTATGCCCCTATTGCTAGGTCAAGCGACGAACCCAAATTGCGAATTTATAGAGTTATAAATAAATATTGCATTGTCCAAGTTGCACGCTCGCTCATGGTCCAGGTTGCGAATCCTGCTGAAGGGTAAGGATGTTGTATACGTTATAAAACATAGCAAAAATATTAAAACTAAAAAACTACTTGTTGAATTGATTGAATGAGTTTAATGGATGTTTGAAAGTTTTATAATATTGTAATTCAATTGGGGAAAAATGATAAAATTTTCACATCATTAACATAACAACATAAACATCATTGATGTTTCACATGTAACATCAGAATTTTTTAAAATTATGACAACATTTTCCAAATTGTAGAAGACAATTGTTCTTGCTTCTCTCTACCCTATAGAAGTCTTCAAATTTCATAGTCATTTTTAGCCGAGTTTATATTATTGCCGGAATCGCTTTTTAAAGAAATTGAATCAAGAGGCATGTTATTACGGCTTTGATACTTTCGCTATAACTGTTTCAAATACAAATTACTTCATAATTCTGCGATAATTGTATACAGGGTGTCTACGCTTAACCGTTCGTTAAAAGTTTACGGGGTTGCCGTTGTACTAAAAATTTCAAAAAAATCCTCGTCACACGGATGAATCAGTTATCCTCATGTGAAATAGTTTTAACTTTCTATCACTTCCGGTTCCACCGGAAGTAGCACCAACTTTCTTATTTTAAATAGAACACCCTATATATTATTACATTTTTGAACTCCTCGCTTAAATTGGAACATATTTTGTATGAACGTATGTACACTTATCTCTTTTAGTTTTCAGGAAAAAAAATTTTTTCTAAAACTTTGACCTCTAAAATAATAAGATAAGATAATAAATAAGATAAATATATGAGTTCAATTTCAAATTATACCTAGAGGATGCCTCTATGAGTAAAATAATTGAAAACTGAAAATTTTGATAATAAGTGTTCATAAAATGTCAATATTTAAGTGCACTCTTAAATATCCTGTAATTCAATTTTTTTAAATGGAATGACCCATTTTTTATCACATGGCACGATTGGGAGAAAAATTTACTACAAAAAAAGTATAATGTAACCATACTCCTAAAGCATGTAGTTTTTGAATTATTTCGAGGATTACATTTTCGTCGCATTTCTGCAGGGTATAATTTTGCATGTCACAAGTGCACTTTAGTAGACATGTGATATGCTTTTGTTTTGTCGCTATTATAATGCAAACTGTCAAATAATAAAACCATTTAGAATAAAGTATTACAGAAATCAAAATCAACAAAATGAATCATTACACAAATCAAGAAATTATCAATTAATCCATACACATGGCAACTGCGATATAATTGTTGCTCTAGTTGTCATAATACATTTTATTTGTTTACTCTCTACTTGATATTGTTTAGTGTCAACTTGATTTTGTTTAGTCTCAATTTGAAATTGATTGGTATCAATTTGAACTTGATTGGCCTCAATTTGAAATTGACTGGTCACAATTTGAACTTGATTGGTCTCAATTTGAACTTGAAAAGGTACAGAGGGTTGCTTCTACAGCTTGAAGGAGCTTTTTGAATATACAGATTCGGCGGACATGTGTTAGTTTTATACTTGTGTGTTGTGTTTATCTCATGTTTTACTTTTGATATTATTATTATTATTATTATTATTATAGTCATCATTCTTCTACCCTTTCGGGTGTAGAATATTGAGTTTTTCAATTTCTTGTATTTTCTTTTACAAGTAGGTTCCAGATCTTCTTGTTTCCTGTGTATTTCTTCATTTGGGCGTTAGATATTCCTCTTCTTTCCATAATATTTTCGACATATTTGCCTCACTTCCTTCTCGGTCTTTCCACTTTTCATTTTCCGGTTATTTTTGTTTGCCATATGATTTTTGTTTGATTTGTGTATTTTCTTCTGTGCAGGTGTCCCAACCATTGCAGCTGTCTGTCTTCTATTATTTTGTTTAGTTCTGTTATTTCTAGTTCTCTTCTTATGTCTACGTTTCTGATTCTGTCTTTTCTGGTTACTCCGTATACTTTCCTAAGCAACTTCATTTCTAGTGTCTGTATCTTACTTCTTTGTCTCCTGTTTAGCGTCCACGTTTCGCATACATATATTAGTGTTGGTATTAGTATTACTTTGTATATTGATAGTTTTGTTTTTTTCGATATCTTCTTGTTGTTTAGTATTATCTTTTGGATCGTCTGGAAAGTTCTTGTTGCTGCTTGCAGTCTATTGTTTATTTCCACTTCGAGATCCCCTGTGCTGTCTATTATTTGCCCTAGGTATTTAATTTGTTCGGTCTGTTCTATTTTGGTGTTGCTTATTGTTATTTCTTCTGTTTCTTTTCTTCTCCCTATTTTCATTATTTTGTTTTTTTTGGTATTGATTTTCAGTCCTGCTTTTGCAAGTTCTTCGCTCTATATCTTAGTGTTTGCTTCTAGGTCCTTAATGTTTTTCGCTGATAGTGCTACATCGTCTACAAATATACACTCAGTGATTTCCATTGCTTTAAGGTTCCTGTATCCTATGTGTGTTTTTTGTGTTTTCTCTTTTATATTTTTCATTACCGCATCTATAGCCATTATGAATAGGTTAGGTAGTGTTAGTTTTATACTTGTGTGTTGTGTTCATCTCATGTTTTACTTTTGATATTGTATTACTGTATTTATATGTATTATGTATGACGAGTTATTTTAAGATGACAATAAACATTATTATTAATATAATATTATTATTATTATTGATGGATTTTTGCTCTATTCCTCCTTCAAGTAATATATTCCAGACTTTTTTGCGTGGTACTGTATCATACGCTTTTTCGAATCAATAAATCCTAAATATATATTGTGCTTTGTTTGATACTTCTTTTCTACCATTTGTTTTATTTTAAAAATGTGGTCCTACATACGTCAATACATTTTTGCACAGCTGTTATAAAACACCCTGTACATTGTTTTGATGGTGACTTGAATATTAATATTATTAAAAGTGGGCAACAAAAAAAGTATAACTACCTGTGCTCTAGGGCAGGGGTCTCCAAACTACGGCCCGAGGGCCACATCCGGCCCGCGTACAGATTTTGTCCGGCCCGCGGAGACCTAGCATACTTAAAAACTCCTTTTAGAGAACATATTTTTTATAGCAAATTAAATTTAGTTTACTGAAGTATTCTAATTTTATGTTGAATAATTATTAATATGACATCTACATTGATATGGTTATGGGCTAACTACTATAACTACTATAACTATAATATTGTTGTAGGCTTATTGTTATTGTTTTTGTGGTAAGTTGGATAAAGAAACACAGAATTATAATGAGTAAAGACATGTATAATATGCAGAAAATTTAACTTCAGTATATAACAACGGTGGGCAAATGCGGCTCTTAGAGCCGCATGCGGCTCTTCGTTACCTAAATTGCGGCTCGCCAACTCCAACTTACAAGAACCAGTAACACTGAGTAAAAATGTACTTTTCCAAAATTTATTGAATGATTTTCAATAAATCGCGCCCGGTGCTGCGCCCCACCACCGGGCGCAGCACCGGTGGTGGGGGTTTGCAATTGCGTACTGCACAGCGCTGCACAGCCACAGCATCTTATTTGAAATAGTAAACTTTTAACCGCTTGAGTGCAAGGAGCAATTATTTTCTATTTTGTAAACCGTTTGATTGCAAGAAGCGATTATTCTCTATTTTCTAAACCGTTTTATAAGGAGTGATTATTCTCTATTTTGTATCTAACGTAAGTAAGAAATTTTTGCGTACAAAAGTTTTATTTTCACGGTGTGAATTGAAGTTTATCTAGATTTCCGATTCTATTTCAGATGTTTATTGAAATTTAATATGTAAAAACATGACGGAAAATGCGAAAAAACGAAAATACGAAGATGAAAACAGAAAATTTCAAAGGGAATGGACAGAAAAGTATGCCTTCATTGACAATAATGGAAAGTCATTGTGCCTTATTTGTAAAGCAACAATTTCAAACTATAAAGGTGGTAATTTACGTAGACATTACGAAGTGAATCATGCAGATTTTCCTAATCAATATCCAGAAAAATCAAACTTGCGGACAGAGAAACTTAAATCTTTACAATCTAGTCTTCAGAAGCAACAAGGGCTTCTACTTTCCTTTAGCAAGGAAGATGGCAGAGTGGTTGAAGTTAGTTTTAAGGTAGCTTGGAACATTGCACGTGCCAAACGTCCTTATGGAGAGGGAGAATTTATAAAAAAGAATTTGGAAGATTCAA
This sequence comes from Othius punctulatus, assembly GCA_951805005.1. Classification (NCBI taxonomy): domain Eukaryota; kingdom Metazoa; phylum Arthropoda; class Insecta; order Coleoptera; family Staphylinidae; genus Othius; species Othius punctulatus. The sequence goes on from OX638142.1 coordinate 55,104,963, forward strand.
TTAAAATATTGGATCCTGATAATAAAAAACTGCATAAATTGATCGAACAGGTTCCATTGTCACGTCGTACAACTGAGCGTCGTATTAGTGAAATTAGTGCAAACATTGAAAATTGTCTTAAATTTGATTTGAAAAATTGTACAGCGTTTAGTTTGGCTCTAGATGAATCGACAGATATTCAAGATATTCCACAATTGGCCGTTTATATTCGTTACGTATTTGCAGACATACAAATAAAAGAAGAATTATTGGACCTAGTACCTCTTATCGAAACAACCCGAGGTGTCGACATTAAAAACGCACTTGACAACATAATAACCAAATTTGAATTACCCACAAATAAATTGGTAAGCATTGCAACTGATGGAGCTCCTGCCATGGTAGGAAAAATCCATGGTTTAATTGGACTTTTAAATAAAGATCCAACAATTCCACGCTTTTTACCTCTCCACTGCGTAGTGCACCGTGAGCACCTAATAGCAAAATATTTTAAATACGAAAATGTGTGGAAGACAGTCCTTCAAATTGTCAATTTAATTAAAGCCAACGCCAAAACGCATCGGCAATTTAAAAATTTCATTGACAACTTGAAGGAGAAGGAAGATTATTCAGATGAATTGCCCAGCGATCTATCTTTTTGGTGCATGGTAAGATGGTTGTCGATGTTCAATGTTTTGAGCCGCTTTGTAGAACTTTTAAATCCAATTAAAGAATTTACAAAACAAATTGGAAAAACATTTAATGACTTACACAATGACAGTTGGCTTTCCGATTTAATGTTCTTCACAGATACGCTGGAACATTTACAAAACCTTAACTTGGCTTTGCAAGGAAAGGGAAAAAATATTATTGATTTGTCGCAAACCGTATTCAGTTTTAAGGCTAAACTGCAACTTTTTATTAACGATTTGAAGAATAAAACATTTAATCATTTTCCAAAAATAAAAGCGAATGTTATTAATATTAAGGAGGAAAAGTTAGAAGAATATGAACAAAAATTAATTGAACTGCAGGAAGATTTTCAACAAAGATTTGAAGATTTACAAAATTTGAAATCTTCATTTACATATTTTTTGAACCCATTTGCTTGTAATATTGTCGAGGATGGATTTTCAATTTCTGAAGTATTACTCGCAGAAAAAGCCTCAGGGGAATTGGAATTGTTAGAGATGAAAGAGGATCAGGCATTGCAGATTCATCACAAATCTGTTCCGATGTTAGAATTTTGGCAACTTGTACCAGAGTCGAAATATCCATCCTTAAAGATAGCTGCTTGCCGACTGTTATCAATTTTTGGCACTACTTACAATTGCGAGTCAACATACTCCACTATGAAGTTTGTGAAGTCAAAATACCGCTCACAAATGACTAATAAGCATCTTAGTGAATTGATACGAACGGCTACGACAAATATCGAGCCAAATTTCAAAAAATTAGTTAAAGATAATCGCTAAAAATTGTTTCAAATTTTAAAAATAAATTTTTTCTATTTCCAAAAAAAAAAAGGTTTTTTATTTCTTTTTATTTACACTTTTCGGATAGTTTTGTGCGGCTCCCGAAATAAAATAAAAAATTAAACGTGGCTCCCAATAGCTCCGTGTGTGCCCACCTCTGGTATATAATAACTAACAAATTATGTAAATGAATCCAACTAACATTTTATACATTTTAAATAAAAACATAACTTATAACAAGCATAATGACATCTAAAAAAAATAATCTTAATTTGATTCGTAATGACATCAAAGTCCGAGAAACGAGTATCAAAATTTATTTTCAAAGCACTCAAAGTTTCGATTGCAAAATCGATAGAAAACTCAGTCTCAGTGGTGTGGCTGAATATTTCACATCTTTTAAAATGTGAAAAACATTTACTTCGTAGTTGTGATTGAAACAGTATCAATTTCTTCCGGAATGATTTGATATTAGTGTAAAAATCAGGAAGATGCTGGTTTTCTCCTTGAAATCTCAAATTCAGTTCGTTCACATGTTTTGTCAAATCAACATATAATGCTAACTTCCACAGCCATGCGTTGTTTTGTAATTCAGTAAGAGGGCGATGCTTTTCATTCAAAAAAATTTCGATCACTGCTCGAAGTTCAAAAAAGCGCTGAAGGACTTTCCCACAACTAAGCCAACGTACGGCAGTATGATAAGGTAAGTCATTTTCTCCAATCTCTTCAATAAATTGTCGGAATTGTCGGTGATTCAGCCCAAAAGATCTGATAAAATTAACACTTGATATGACTGGTTTCAGAACTTCAGACATCTCCAAACATTTTCCGCACAAAGACTGTTGATGAATGATACAATGTAAGACTAATGGTTTTGAACCACCGTCATTTTCTACAGCCTTTGACACAAGAGCGACCACTCCTTTATCTTTCTCACTCATGTTTTTGCCTCCATCAGTTGTAATACATTTCAAGTTTTTCCATCGAAGGTTCTTTTGATTAATGGCCATTTCAACTCCTTTAAAAATATCTGTACCAGTAGTTGTGCCATACTATACATATCAAGAAGTTCTTCATGCACTTCATAGCTTTTATCTACTCCTCGAATATAAATCAACACCTGAGCAGTATCTGACACATCCGTTGACTCATCCAAGCCCAAAGAAAACCACTCAACATGTCCATTTTTGTCGAACAGTTGAGAGGATATATTTTCAGCGATGTTTTTTACCCTTCGAGCCACAGTGTTTGCTGACATACCGACAGTTTTTAATAAATTTACCTTTTCAGGGCACATTTCTTCGGCTGCTGCAATTATGCATTCTTTGATCATTTCTCCATCGGTGAATGGTTTTCCACGTTTTGCAATTTCAAGAGCCGGACGAAAGCTAACCGTAGGCTTCCTGAACGAAAATTTGCTGGTAATTCAAAACTACAGTACGTTGATATGATGAGCTACCTAAGGCTTGGCCCTTGGGACTTAGTGGAGGAGTCAGTGTGGCCCTCGGGCTAAAAAGTTTGGAGACCCCTGCTCTAGGGTATTAGCGCAATAGTGATGCCAGCTTGTATGCTTTTTATTGCTGTTGTTGTGTTATGTGATTAAATTGCCATGTCATGATTTGTATTATAAGTATGCATGATAAAAATGTGCAATAAAACGCGATGTAGGTGGGTATAATAAAATCAATGAGCGGGCGCATCCAGCGTGTGTACGTTGAATATTTCACCGACGATGCATGCAAAGATAAAATACCTTTGTGTTTATTAAATATTTGCCGGCATTATTCAGCCAGCAAGTGCGCGATCCGTCGTGATATTAAATCTGGGTTCTGTGAAGTGGATGGATGTATCTTCGCGTTATAATTAAAAAGGGTACATTTCTTACATCGCCGATATTTATTAATATATCATCACGTCGACAATGCGTTGGGCACGTTTTTCTGTGGTATCCGTAGCTCGATTGAAAAATCCCTGCCCTCTGCCATCAATCAACGTCGAGCGCCCTTTATGCGGCGGCGGCGGAGGCGGCGCCGCCGCCCCCAGTCCCAGTCCCGACCCGATGTCACACACCATTCTACTACATCCAGTAATTTATTACACTTTTCGTATCCCGCTACCATCTTGCGATGCAAATCGTTGAGTGAGTCGCGCACTTCCGCGCGAAGAGCCACGTCCATTACCGCTTAGCCTCTGAGGCATTGAATCCTTTTTACCAATACCACTCAAAGCTGCAGTTAGAATAGGGCAAATTCGCATTCGATCAATGCTGGTTATTAATTCATGCGTCCCGAAATCTTAACGGTGTGAGTTGCGAATTTGGGTCACCTGTTGAAAAATGTAATTCCGCAGTTTGCAGCCGAGTGATTTATATCGTTCATCGGCGGGTTTAATTGAAATCGGCTCCGCTTTTTGATTAAACTGCGCACAAAAGAAATTAATTATGCGCGGGGCGGCGAGCGGAATCGCGACCGTCATGAAATAAACATCGCCAGACATGAAATAAACATTTTCGCCACCCCCTTCCCTGCTGAAATTCATCGGCGGCAATTATGCAAATCGGCCCGCGTGGGGGGCGGCTGCGGGCGGCTCGGACGCGCGCACTTTTTCCTCCGCCGGCATCCGCGTCCGGGGGCCGCGCGTGTCGCCCCTAACGGCCAATTAACCTCCCGTCACGAGAGTACAAAGTAGAAAATGGGCCGTAAAACTTGTTATCGTTAGTGTAGTTTCCGTCGTAAAGGGCGAATTAGCTTCCGCGACGCAGTGGCGCCCGCTCCCCGGCACGTATAAATAAATAAACGGCTTTCATTAAGTGTGGTTTACGCCTCGAGTACCGATGAGCCCCTAAACTTTATATTGTCCGCCGTATATCCCACTTTAGTATGATTGGGCGCTTTGAAATACGCCAGACCGCATATATAATACTTAAAATCTCCAACGCATCGCCACGGATGCACAATATATATTCATATAACCTCGCGAATTAATCAGCCCCATTTGGCCTGCTACCACTTCAAAACTTCCGCCGCCACTCGGTATGCACCTAAGTCTGATTTAAAATAATAATTAGTTTTCATCAACCGCACAGATTATTACAAAAGCAGATTAATGAATTCGTGGTACTCATTAAGAAATGAGTGAATACTCAATTGCATACTCAGAATGCATACTCCCAATGAATAATAATTCTAATAACATCTACACAGCATGACCCAGTGTCGTACGCGGTAGTTATCTTTTCGTAGGCCCAAGGCGTACACATATTTTTCAGGCCCTCCAAAAATAGGTTAACAACAAAATATAATTATTTCAAGAAAATACGTCAATAATGTATTGCATTATAATATTTTAAAACAAAATCTATAAAAAAGTAAAAAATATTACTCTACATATTACTCCTCTGTCTTCAGATTAAATTTCCGGAAAATCTAGAGATAGGAAATATTCTCTTTATTATATTTTCTAATAGTCTACTTAATATGGCCATTAGGAATTACGGTCAGACGCTTTATTTTTTTTTCGTGAAAAACCCAAGCAACGTATTGAACTGCAGCCAAACTCCGAAAATGGTTCATAATCGCAATACTGCATCTCATGCAAACATGCAATCAATGAAGGTTTGCACTTAAATATGCAATGCCTAACCATTTTATTGGCGTCACAGCGTTTGAGACCATACTCCATAGTGAAAAGATAGATATTGCTTGTGTCAGTGAACATTGGCTAAATAACTCAAACTACACTACTTACAATATAAAGGATTTTACAAATATTAGCACTTTAAATAGGACCCAATACATACACGGTGTAGTATGCATCTTTGCACACAAAAATATAAGCTGTAGTAAAATTACTATCATAAACGAGATGTCTGTGGAAAAAATCTGCGAATTAGTTGCAATTCATATACAGCCACTTAACTTGATTATAATCTCGTCATACAGATCGCCAAGTGCAAACTTAGAAGCATATCTAATAATACTTAGTGAAGCCCTAAATTACATTCTCACGAATTTTGATTTAGAAATAAATATTGTGGTTGTTGCAGATTTGAATGTAGACCTTAGCGAGGATACTAAACAGTCAGCAAACCTATTAAATACTTTAAAATCATATTCCTTGGATAGAAAGATATTCGAAGCCACTAAAATAAATAAAACCAAAAACACATGCATAGATAATATCTTTACGAATACCATATGTTCGGGAGGACGAACAATTAACACTGCGATATCTGACCACATTGCTCAAATATTTTATATTTACAACACAGTTGCAACCCAAAAAACAACTAGAGATAGAACACGAAAATATACAACACAAAGTAAGGAACAATTTATCCTCTCACTGAAACAAGAGGAGTGAAAATCAGTATACGCAGAAGGTGATGTCAATATTAAATTTAATAAGTTTCTCAAAACATTTTGCCTATATTTTGAAGAGGCCTTTCCTCTACAGTATACTAGAAATGAATCAAGAATATGGGCAAACGTATCTAATGAAACAAGGCATATGAAAGAAACATTAGAACTCATCTTCGATGTATATAAAAACACGGAAGATGAAGACATTTACAATATCTATCTAAAATATAGGGAATCATACTTAAACCATGTTAAAATAGAGAAACAAAACAACATAATTCATAAAATTTATGCATCATCAAACAAATCAAAGGAACTATGGACCACTATTAACCGTGAAACTGGCAGAGACATGAAAAGATGTACCATCGATGGCTCTCTAAATTGCAGGGACTTCAATGATTTCTTCTGTAGTATTGGCTATAATCTCGTGCAAACAATACAAAACAAACGAACGTAACAGACAGTGCTAAAGGTAAAAACAAAAGGCATCACCATGTTTTTCAACCCAACCACACCTGCTGAGATTGAAAGTGCTATTGGTAGCATCAAAATTAAAACACAGCGCATGCAATATCAGAACCTCTAGCAGATATTACGAACTCATCCATGAGTACTAGAATCTTCCCCCAAAGACTAAAAATAGCTAGAGTAGTACCAATATTAAAACAAGACGGTCGATCCGGAAGAAGCAACTACATACCCATATCAATACTACCAACTTTCTCAAAAATTCTCGAATTGATAATTCTCAAGCAAATAACAAGGTTCTTCGGAGAAAACAAATACTTAACGAGAGTCAATTCGGATTTCAGAGAAACTTAAATACAACGGATGCAATAATGAATCTTCTAGACAACATCTACCCGGCAATGGAAGACCATAAGTTATGTTTTGCTCAATTTTGTGACTTGAGTGAAGCATCTGCACGTCACATAAAATCCTTCTGGAAAAACTAGACCACTATAAATTCAAAGGCATTTCGTTGTGGCTTATGACGTCTTACCTAGAAGATAGAGCACAAATTGTTGATTTTAATGGAGAAAAGAGCAATCCAAAATACATACGGCGAGGAGCCCCACAAGGATCTATACTGGGGCCGATACTATTTATCATATACCTAAACGACCTGCCGACCAATCTTAAATGCCATACTTTCATGTTCGCACGCGACACAACTGTACTGGTATCAGACAAAAATACTGAAGTAGCACAACAAAGGCCTAGTATAGCCAGTGGCAATGCATCTGAATGGTTCGATACGAATGAGCTTTGCCTTAATACAGCCAAAACAAATGTACTCCTTTTTACCTCCAGTAAGCTGCATAAAGTCCAAGGATTCGCCAAAATTCCTTGGAATACATTTAGACAGTCGATTGACATGGAAAGCACACGTAGACAATTTGTGTATGAAATTGGCATCAAGTATCTACGCAATCAGAAGAATGAAGGACATCGTAAAAATCCAGGCAGCTATAACCACCTACTATGCTATCTTCTACAGTCGGATGTCTTATGGAATTGAAGCTTGGGGGCTTTCAGCTCATGCATCCCAAGTATTTATTTTGCAAAAAAAAGCTATACGTGCGATAATGGGAGTACCACAGATGACGTCTTGTCGACAGCTATTTAAGCAAGAAGGTATACTGACGATGGCATCAGTCTATATTCTACAACATGCCGTACGAACGTGGAAAACTAGGCATAATCTTCCATCTAGGAGTACTGTGCATGAATATGGGACGAGGTCGCAGCATCATCTAGTCGTAGACTTCACCTTACAGATCCAAGATCGGTGGGGTTAAAAATTCTGAATCATCTTCCAGTACAATGGCAGCACCAGAAAATGCACAGTTTCAAAAAGCAACTACAAAAAGCGAACACTTAAAAGAGCATGCTTTCTATTCAGTACAGGAATTTTTTCTACATAAAATGTAGTGTTTTCCTAATTTATATTGTCTTGACCTCACATGTAATTCATGTCCAATAAAAGAAGTTTAAGGTTTGAAGTTTGAATAATCGTGTAAAAATTGAAGGTCACTAAACTCCCAAAAGTATATATATATATATATATATATATATATATATATATATATATATATATATATATATATATATATAATCAATTTACATCTCCTATACCCGTTCGGGTGTTGAGATTCATGCCATCACTAAATTATGTTGTCTACGAAGTTTTTCACTTCTTTTCTATTTGTAGCCTTTTTTCTTGCTTCTTGTTGATCGATATTGTTTCTTCTTACGATCTCTTCTTTGTTGTTTTCCCATATTTTCCTTGGTCTTCCTCTTTCCTTCATTTTCTTTTCGTCTTTTGATGTCCATACTATTTTTGTTTGTCTGTCTTCTGGCATTCTTACCAGGAGCCCGAACCATCCTAGATGTCGTTTTTGTATTCATTTTTGCACACTTTGTATTTGTAGGTTTTCCCTGATCTGTTCGTTTCTTACTCTGTATAATCTCGTGACTCCTTCAACTTTTCTTAAGTATCTCATTTCGGTGCTTGTATTTTGTTCATTGTCTTTTCATTTGTTGTCCAGGTTTCGCTTCCATATAAGAGTGTTCGTCTAGAATTTGACTTGAAGAGTGTCATTTTCGTGTTTTTGGAGATTCTTGTATTGTTTAGAATGTGCTTGTTTATTGCATAGTAGGTTTTCTTTGCGGCCCTGATTCTGTTATTTATTTCGTTCGAGATATTCCCCTAAAGTTGTTGCAATTTCTACTGTCTCCATTTTTATGTATTGGGAAGATCACTGCTTTTTGCCAGTCTGCTGGCATTTTTCCTGTTTCCCATTTGTTAACATTTGTTAACTGTAGTAGTAGTTGTTTCTCATCCTTTCCTATGTATTTCAGCTGTTCAGATTTGACTTTGTCGTGACCTGGGGTTTTTCCGTTCTTTAACTTCTTTAGTGCGTTTTCTAACTCTTCTTCTGTTATATTTAGCTACTTTAGCTATTAAGCAGACTTTATTTTTATTTAGAAAATAATAGAAACCATTTCCCACATTTACTTTAACATGGTATTTGAATGTAATTAATTGAACACTTTTACACTTAATTAGCACTTAATTCCAAAACTAGTTCACCGAATCATATTATATTAATAACGACTGGAAAGTGTTTTTCAATAGCTTTCCAACGATGTATCAGCAGTAGGGGGGTGCCATTTTTTAGATGGAGGTGGCTGTGGCTTAAAGGGTGGGTAGGGGGTCGACACTACCTACGCCATTTTGGTTCCCCCTTCGTAACACACAAACTTTTTTTGAGTAATTTAAAAAATAATTATGTGTTCTATCAAAAAAGTCGAAGGCAACTTTTCAAATTGACACCCTGTATGTATTATAATAATAATACATAAATATTTACAATATTTACAATATTTAGTAAATATTTACAAAATTACGATTTGCTTTAGGAATTTGATATCATTATAACGTTTGTGATACAATGTAGACAAAAACTAATGATACTAGGTTAGGAACTATGTAGTTATTTTATGCAGGCAATAACAATCCGTACAATAATGGATTACTTTGCTGCCAATCTCTTGTTTTTTTTTAGACAAAAAATAAATTAAAAAAAACATTTTCTAGAAGTAACATGTAATGTCATGGCATTATTAATAACTAATTTTACCTATAAAAGATTTTTTGTTGACATAAATTTGCAAAAAAAAGTTTAACATGTTACTATATGCGTCGATAAATGAACATTAATTCACGGTGATAATAAAATAACTGCAAGAGAACAAACCCTCAACTAGTAGATTATTGCTTCGATTGTAATGGAAAACATACCCCCGACCTCTTTTTTTTTGTTTGTATACGATATAGTATTTACCGTTAAACGGTTCAATTTGATCAGCTTGATACAAACAATATACAATAAAGCGATAAAGAGCATTTATAACTACAAACAGATTACGACGCAACAGATGGGAATTAATTTACAATCCTCGTTTGATGTTAAATTAGCTTACCCAGAGTAATCGCTAAGGCATTTGATGAAGACGTTACATTCGCTCCGTAATTGGGTTTATTTCTTCGTGACGAGCAAGTATCAATTATTCACGGATTATAAAAACGTCTCCCCGAAAAGTGGGCATATAAGAACGAACTTGACAGCGCGCCTCATCATATAAAACATTTACAATTTTATTACACTTACAACTCCGCTCTTCCGACAGCATGCGAAAAACATTTCCCATCAAACTTTTCACTGTTAAAAAAAAAGGAGCACACATCCGATTCCGCCGTGGCTATATTTAACGGCACGGCGCACTCTTTTCCGGCCCGGAAAACATCCTCCAGCCAATTTTCCTCGGCGCGCAATCATATCTCTGCAGGAGCGCCCCCCGGAATCGAAACGTCGCATCGATCCGGTCTACGTTCATTTTCTTTCTGATTTATACGGGTAATCATATTGCGCGCTGCTGCCGGGGGTAGGCGCGATTTTTTTTCCTTTGAAGGCACGGGGTGCGTTATAAATTGCCAACGTATGTGGGGGCGACGTCTTCTGGGGTAGTAGGACACATCGGTTTGTGTTTGTGGTTCAACTTGGTGTGCAACGATTTGTTAAAGCCATTACGATGTGTACATTGAATGAGTAATACGCATGTAGCACAATAATAATACATACTACAATATGTACAATAACTTCTATAAGTTTCTATTTAGTTACAATTATTTATTAAAAAAATTAGAACACTTCTTAAAAATAAATTCTGTTTCGCACATGTAAATGTGAACTAATTAGTATATTAATTATCCAACATTATTAATAATAATTAGATTTAAATATTATAAAAATAATAATTGTAGTACCTAAAGCATGAATCTAATTTTGTGTTTTTAATGTCTGATTTTTAAATTACATGAGATCCTTGTGCCTGGTGCATATGAACAAGTTTTTGAATATCTGGTTGGACTGTTGTTAGTGATGATCGTAGATTGTCTCTGTTTTCAATATCAAGACGGTTGCGAGCTTTTAATAATAAATGAACAACTCGACAAAAAGCAGATTCCACTAGATATGAAGTAGGAAATACTATTATTATACTATGAAAAAATCGTCTTTTCCAAAAGCGGAGGAAACTTATTAGCAATTTCACTGTACATCCAGAAATTGTGTTTGTTGGATTTGTATTTTGCCTAGGCTGTTAAATCACTCTGCAGCTCCATGAGAGATTCTTGTAATGTAATATCAACTTCAACGGCATCCACCCCAAATGAATATACCACCCAGTTTGGTATAATCATTTCTAGCAGATCGTTGAATCCGAGTTGCATATCAATATGCAATTATTTTAAATGTTCCATGCACACATAAAGATCGTCGTCTTGTAGTTCGTGTTAAGAATGATCAATGATGGAAACTGTATTAGAACACGTCACCCGACATTACTCCAGAATAGCCTGAGTTTCCCAATAAACGCAGTAATGGCTCTTTGCAAGATATAAGATTGCTATTTTTTACTTGTAGTTCTTTGTTCAACAACTTCAACCTTTCAAATATGTCCGATTGATAAAATATGTCACATTTAGCAGCAATGGTCTCTTTTCCAAGCGGTTTATCACTTAAAAATGATACAATACTGTCCCAAAGTACAACAAAACGGCGAAGACTGCCTGGTGTTATAGTTGAACTGGAGCTGATATGCAAAGAAATCATTATAATGCTCGATTTTAACGTTGATATCTGCAAGAAAACACAGTATGCAACTAAATTACTCAATGATATGAATGAAAAGGGCTGTAAACAATGTATTAAGTTTTACACACGTGTTTCCAAATGTAGTAAAACTATAATAGACCTTGTATTCTCCAATTTGGCAGCTAATAATATCAAAACTGTGGTTTGTGATACTCCAAGACTTTCAGATCATTCCATACAAGAAGTTTCTAGAAGTTTTACAATGGTAAATGGATCAATATTAATTTATTGTGTAATATTGTCTCTGTAATTAAATATAGAAATTACAGGAAATTGGAATTACATAAATTTCAACAAAGGCTGGCAGAAATGGACTGGAATGGAGAATGGGCAATAGATAATAGAGTCAATCAATTGTATATCAATGTAGAATTTGTTTTAGATATACTGATACCACTTCAAGTGGGTGCAAGGGGACCGACTAATAGATGGTATGATACTGAAATTAAAAGTCTAGCAAGAGAGAGATATATAACATACTAAAGTTTTGACAGATGATGAGGAAAGTTGGGAAGTTTACAGAATAAGTAGGAATAAGGTCACAAGTGTAATAAGTGACAAACGGAAACGTTAAAACATCAAAATAAAAGTCCAATCCAAAAAAAATGTGGAAATCACTTAAAGAAGCTGTTGATGGAAGTCAGAGTACAGTTGTCACTAGAATGAAATTTGATGATTTCAATATGAAATATTTAACCAATCCATAAGTACTGGAATATTCTATACTATCTGGAACCAGTTCACAATAATGCCGATACCAAAAGTTGCCAATACAAACAACCCAAGCTACTTTAGACCTATTAATACAATGCTGTATTTAGAAAAAGTTTTTGAAACCTTGATATATCAGCAACCACTTTAATTTATAACTAAGAATGATATCATTCAAAATCAATCAGAATTTCGACACAAGCATTCTTGTGAAACAGCTTTGCAAGTGATGGTTTCCACGTGGAAAAAAAATACTGGATACTAGCTCAAATATTATTAAGTTGAAAGTATGTGTGGATACCACTTGGTGAAACATGATAATTAAGGTAAATCTCGAATATTATTGTCACTGTATTTTTAGATTTCAAAAGGGCATTCGAGACCATTAATCAAGAAAGATTTTTGAACAAGCTAATGTTATTGGGAATAGGACCAAGAACACTTATGTGGTTTGGCTCCTACTTGAGCGATAGGTCTCATGTAACTAAAATAGCAGAATTTACTTCAGGCAACAATCATGGTGTACCACAGGGAACCATTTTGGGGCCCTTGTTATATGATATTGTGGATAGTGTTGGTGACGGGGTTTTCATTAATTTGTTTGCTGATGACACTCTGATTGCTGTAGTAGATACCAATGTAGAGTCAGCTATTAAAATAATGAATGTTTCATTACTTAATGTGGCAAAGTGGCTATCGGATAATGGGCTGATTATTAATGTATAAAAGTCAAAAGCCATGATTCTAGGCACAACAGAAGATGTGCGTATTCCTATAGTTTTGGGTGGGGAAATAGTCGAATATGTATGCGATATTAAATATTTAGGTATTTAGGTCATAATTGACAATAAATTGAATTTTAAGATTCAAGTTGAAAGATTATTTGATAAAGTGTCTCAAGAAATAAATTATTTTCGTCGAGTCTGTAGACACTTGGACATTGCAACACGAATAACAGCTTATAAAGCACTAATAAGTCCGCATTTTTACTATTGTCCTACCATATTATTCTATGTAAACAAAAGTGATCTGAACAGGCTACAAAGTCTTTAAAACACAGCTTTAAGAATAATTCTAAAATGTGATAGATATACAAATGTCCAATATATGTTGTTAAGCTTCTTGTTTCTTGTCAGTAAGACAGTACTTGTTTTATTTTAATATGTGTTTTATTTATAAATTGTGCAATCAGCTACTACCTATATATATTTCAGACTCTGCGATACTAGTTTTAGATATGGAAAACTAGATACTATGGATACTAGGGACTAGATGGACACTATGGATACTATGGACTAGATACTATGGAACCCGTAATACAATCAATATTTCCGCCTATAAAGAATTCACAAGGAATTCATTGGTTTTTAAGAGTTTAAACGACTTCAACAACTTACCAGTTGAAATAAAATGTGAACCTAGTCTGTATATCTATAAATTCAATTTCTAGAATTCATATTATATAAATGCACTACAGGCCTTGAAGGGCCTGGGCTTGCACAACTCTTCGCCAGACAGTCCGTGTTTGAGCCATAGTTCTCCAATTTTCCACTTCCAAAAGCTTTAGGTCTTCCATCACCGAGTAGAGCCATATAATTCTGGGTCTTCCTCTTCGTTTCTTCCCTATCGGTGAGTTTTTCAATGCCATCTTTGGTACCCTTTCTCGATCCATTCTTTCCATGTGCCCTATCCACCTGATTCTTTGGGCCTTTCTCAATTTATTATTCCAGGGCTATCGAACAGTTGTTTTATTTCTTCACTCGCTCTCCGCCTCCACACTTCACCATACTGTATCCCCCCGAAAATCTTCCTCAGCACTTTCCGCTGCCATCTCTCCAGCATCGATTTTTCCTAGGTGTTCAGGACCAAAGTTTCACAGGAGTACATTACAACCAGTCTCATCACCGATTTATATAACCTTAACTTCAGAGCTTCGACATACTTTTAAATCGCATTAAATGGTAGAGCATTCCAATAACTTTATTCCCTTTTGATATCCTGGCTCGTATATCTTCTTCCTCTATTCCTTTTTCATTAATGGCCACACCAAAGAATGTGAACTCATTCACGTAGTCAAAATTGTACACTTTCCCATTACATTCGACTGTTGGTTCACTTTCAGTTTCTCCTGTATTTCCTAACATCTGTACTTTGTCTTCTCTAGATTTATATGTAATCCTAAAATGTTTGCTTCCTTTTATACTTTTCTGATTGTTCTGATCAACTCTTTTCTAGATTTTGCAATAACTGTTAAGTCATCTGCATAAGCTGTGCACTGATGCTCTTCACTGTATATCAATTTATTTCTATAAACCCCCCTCTTCTTATAACTATTTCCAGCACCAAATTGAACAGCGAACATGATAATGGATATCCTTGTCTCAGCCCGTTGTTGATCCTGAAAGTATTTGTTTGCGTGCCACTCTAATTATGTTTGTTGTGTATTTAAGAGTCATTTCAACGAGTTTCACTATTTTTTCCGGTACTTTCAATATTCTCAATGCTCTGTACATTTCATGACGGTTTACAGGATCATATGCTTGTTTGAAATCTATGAATAGTACAAATAGAGAAATTTTATACTCGTAGCAGTTTCTCTGTATTTTTTTAAGAGTAAAAATTAGATCGGTTACAGATGTATTAGGTCTAAATCCGCATTGGTATTCGCCAGTTATCTTTTCTGAGTGAGCTGTTAGTCGTTTTTCCAGTATTGTTGCAAATATCTTGTATATCTCATCGAATAAAGCAATTCCTCGGTAATTTTTGCACTCCATTGAGTCTCCTTTTTTGAATATTGGGTTTATTACTGCTTTTCCCCAGTCTGCCGGCATTTTTTATTCCTTCCACATCGTCTTAATTAATTCATAAATTTGTTCTGGAAGTTTTCGGGCCCCCGTTTTTATTATTTCTGCAGTTATTTCATTGTCCCCGGGACTTTTGTGGATTTTAAGGTTAGTTAATACTTCTCTGACTTCCAGTTCTGTAGGTTCTAGCACTTCAGCTACATTTCTCGCTTCCGTATTTCTATCTTCGTTATTTTCAGAAAGTTTCGTTTCTATATTCAATAAATCTACAAAGTACTCTTCTCATATCTCATTTCTCTTCTAGCTCTCCCGTCAGTTTCCCGGCTTTATTTCTGACGTATATAGGTTTTGTCGTGTATCCTGTTTTTCTCTCTTTACTTTCAGGTACAAGTTTCAAATCTCTTTGTATCTGTAATGCTCCTCTATTTGTTCTATTCTCTCTCTTGTTTGTCGTTGTCTTCTACTGCACACTTGTTTCATATGTTGTCATCTAAGATCTTTATAAATTTGTGTGTTAGCTTGTGTGTTTTCCTGTAGCCATATTGCTCTCGTGTTGTTCTTTTGTTTGACTAAATTTTTGCATTCCGCATGGAACCATTTCTTCTTTTTCTTCGTTTCTGTACGTTCTATCAATTTGACTGACTCCTGTATCACACTCTGCATTTTCTACCATCTTTCCTCAGTCTTAGTCCGCGTATTGTCTAAAGTTTCGTATTGTTTCTCAATCCTCTCAACATATTCTTGGATAGTTTTTCCATTTCACTCGATCTGTTTCCGTTTTCTTCCTGTTTGTTTGTATTATTTCCAGTATGCGCATTCATTTTGAGTATTATCCTGACCAGAAAATGATCAGAGTCTATATTTGGGCCTCTCATACTTCTGATGTCTTGTATGAGCGCTGCATGTTTCTCCTCCATCAGCACGTGATCTATTTGGTTTGTGTACGTGCCGTTTGGTGCCATCTAGGTTCCTTTGTATATACATTTTTTCCGAAAAAACGTACTTTTTATCACCATTTTGTTCGTCGCTGCAAACTCTATTAGCCTCATACCATTCTCATTTGTGATTTTAGATTTCAAATTATGCTTTGTCATATTACAAAATTTGTATTTGTTTTATCTATAATACATCAAAATATGGATAATAGGCAATGTTGTCGTAAATCACATATATCAGATTTTTTCGCGCGAAAACGGGTATAGGAGTATCTCATCGCCTAAATACTACTCGCCTTTATTTTTATACATCTCTAAACATATGTCATATCTAAGTTGCAGTTAATTAAACTTTTATATTTTCTCACATGTTCTTATGATTTACACATACAGTGATTTTTAATGATGGTTCTTAATCTGAATATTAATAAAATAAATTCCATTCATGCCATTTCTCCATTTCTCCCTCAATTCCCCATGCGGATGCTTTATAAAATATTTGGAAACCTTAGTGTTTACGTCACAGAGGAGCTCCATCGTTACAATTTTCAACCCTTTTCAAATGTAACGGCATTCACTGCTCTATTAAAACCCCGCCGATGGTTGCGCTTTGATGTGCTCCATCCTGCAGAGCGGGTTGGATGCAGCCGCGTTCGCGGAACGGTTTCTGTGAACAATTAGAGCCAGCCGGAATTGGCTGGAATCTGCGGGGATTACTGTGCCCGTGCAGAGTTGCAATCGGAATGCAGGAATTGCACATGCCATAAATAATGCGGCACCCTTTGAACGGAACTGCAATTTAAATATGCACTCACGCGCGCTCCTTTGAATCCGCAGGACGCGCATTCGACGCCCGTCTTTGACGGTCCAACGTCGCTGAAACTATGCCTGACAACGGGGCACTGAGCTAATTAAGGGCGCCATGCAAGGGAACTTAATGTTGATGAATGCAGGCCGTATGTGCGGAATTAACGCGGACGGACTGGTGTGTGCGCGTTTCCGCGATAACAGCTTGAAAGGTATTCATCTTCAGTGAGTGCATACGAGTTTGTCGTTCAGGTTATTAGTACAGGTCTCTCAGCATGTCATAATCATAATGCTTCCCGGAAATTAATTTTCCAGTGGTGGTTATTATCAAGTCTTTGTTTATGTCGAAGTATCAGGCGGTGAACAAATTATGCACTAGAACAGTGGTTCCTAAAATATACGCCGCGGCCGCTAAGGAGTCGCACAGGCAAAATCCCAAAATCCTTGCCAAAAGTCGACGAACGGAAAATGTACAACATTTAGTGTTGTCGATCCTTTACAACATTTAGTGCTGTTCATAAGGATCTTCAGAATCTATTAAAAAAAAAGCAATAAAAGTATAAAAATAAGTTTAGAACAGGGGTTCCCAAACATTTTGTCAGAAGGGCCACATGGGAATTTTGTAAATTTTGTTACCTGCATCCATCTTTCTTTCTTTCCTAATCTTTCCCTCTTTTACCCTTTTGGGAGTTGAGGAATATTTCTCTTTCTTATATAATTTTATCCATTCTTTGCTATTGCCTGTTAGTTTCTTTGCTTGCTTCCAAGTCTTCCCTTTTTTCTGCAGCGTTTTGCTCATTGTACCGTTCCATGTTTCCTGTGGTCTTCCTCTTGCTCTCTTCTCGTGTTTTCTCACTCAGTCTGTTTATATGCCCGAACCATCTAAATATACAGAATTTACATTTTCTTCACTATTAATGTGGTTCCCAACCTCCCCCTTAGGCGAGGTTTGTTCTCCTTAGATATCACGATAACTTTTCTTTTTTCTCTATTTATCTTCAGATTCCTTTTTCTTAGAGCCTCATTCCTCATTTCCACCTTCTCTCTCAGTTTGTTTTCTGTTTCTGCAAATATCACTATATCATCTGCAAATACACACTTTTTTATTTCTATTTCCTCATATTCCTGTATCCTACGTATATTCCTTTGGTTCTCAGTTTTGTTTCTTTTATTATATCGTCCATTATTGATACGAATAATAGTGGGCTTAGTATTCCTCCCTGTCTCACTCCGTGGTTTGTCCTGAATTCTTCTGTCTGCCTGTTTCAGGTTCTTATGTAGTTTCTCGTTTCTTTGAACAGTGATTGGATTGCTTTTAATAATTCACCACCTGCCCTTTTTTCCTCTAGTCCCTTCCATATTTCCTCCCATGGTATACTGTCAACAGTCTTTTCTAGATCTATGAAACGTAGGTATCCTTCTTTATTATACTCTCGATTTCTTTTCAGTTATCTGTTTTATCGCAAAGATTTGGTCCTGCACACTGTATCCTGGTCTGAACCCACTCTGGGAGTCTTGTAGTTGGTGTTCTATTCTTTTCCTTAGCTTCGTCTAAAGAATCCTCTCGTATATTTTTCCTGGTACACTGAGAAGTACCTCTGCAGTTGCTACATTGTCTGCTGTGTCCCTTCTTATATACTGGTTTTATCACTGCTATTTCCCAGTCTTTGGTATTCTCTTGTGCATCCATGTCAGTTTTCAGATATCTAGTAGCCGCTGTTGTCCTTTCTTTCCCATGTATTTTATTTCCTCCGGTGTAATACCATCATGTCCTGCTACTTTTCCCAGTTTGATAGTGCCTATTGCTTTTATTAATTCTGCCTCTATTATTGTTTCCTCCTTTATTTCTCCCGACTGGCTTTTGCATCCCTCTTCTTTTTTGTTACCTTGTTTGGGTTCTTCCGTCTTTTCATCGTCTCCTTCAAACGGCTCCTTGAAATGTTCTTTCCATCTGTTCATGAGTTCCTCTTTTTCTATCAGTACTACTCCTTTTTTACTCTTTAATTATTTCGGCTGGTTTTTTCCCTCTGTTCTAAGATTTTTTAATATTTTAAAGAACAGTTTCTGGTTCCCTCTGCTAACTCTCTTTCTCTATTTCTTCCACCCCTCTTAGTCCTTTTCTATTCCTGTCTGCAGGTACAGTTTCCATATTATTTTCTTCCTCCCTTTCTTCTCCCCTTTCGTCCTTTTCATGACTTCCTCTTCTTCTGTCAGTACTACTCCTTTTTTACTTTTTAATTATTTGGGCTGTTTTTTCCATCTGTTCAAAGATTTTTTAATACTGTAAAGAACAGTTTCTGGTTCCCTCTGCTATCCTCTTCTTCCTCTTCTTCTGTCAGTACTACTCCTTTTTTACTCTTTAATTATTTTGGCTGTTCTTTTCCTTCTGTTCTAATTTTTTTTAATACTTTAAAGAACAGTTTATGTTTCCCTCTGCTATCTTCTTCCATCTTCTCTCCAAACTCGTTCCAGGCTTTTGTTGTGGCACTTTGTATTTCTTCTTTAACTCTCTTTCTCTATTTCTTGTATCTCTCTTAGTCCTTTTCTGTTCCTGTCAGCAGGTACTGTTTCCATATTATTTTCTTCCTTGTTACTTCCTGCTTTACTGTCTTCTTCCACCACTTTGTATGCTTCCGCCCTGTCGCTACATATGTTGTCCCGCACGCTACTTTCACTACTGTTCTTATCGGTGTTTTGAATTTTTCCCATATTAATTCAACCCCTGTTTCTTGCTTGTCAGTCTCCTCTGTGCATCCACTTTCTACAAGTATTTCATTTTATTTCCGTACCTCCTGCTTTTTTAGCTCGTGAGTTTTGACAGTTATTTTCCCGAAGTTTTTCACCTCTTTACTTTGTATTGCCCTATGCTTCCGTGTTTCCGTTATTTTCATTATCAGTATATATTGGTTGCTTCCTATTTCCGCTCCAATTTTCCCTCTTGCCTCTATAACCTTTTTACTGCTCTCCTTTTCTACCAGTATATAATGTATTATGTATATATTTGTGGATTAGACATATAGAGTCTAAATCTGGTATTTACAATCACCATGTTGTTTATTAGGCAAAAGTCTAGCATGTTCTTTTATTTTCCCATTGCTGTTTTTTTTTCCGTGTTTTGCTATTATCCCCTCATACTCTTCCGTTTTATTACCCACCCTACTGTTAAAATCTCCTGCTAGTATTGCATGTCCTCTAGTTTCCTATACGGTGTGCTGCAATTATTTGCAAAAGAATCCCATAGTAATCCTAAAACTATAATGTTTGTCTGGATTCTTTGTCTGGAAAATAAGTTTTATGTAAACTTTAGAACATTTTTATAAATTGCAAAAATTTATTGAAAATATAAAATTGTGCAAGTATCAGCTCGACAAATTTAAACGTCTATTAGAAGTTTCTAAAGAACTCCTCAGTTTACTGTAACTTATTAATTAATTTTCTAAAGTACTTGATCAAAAGGTAATTAAAAACCAACAGTGTTATTCATAAAAATATAAGCCGAGGTTTAATGGTGGTTTAATTTAGTAACCTTGGCTACCCTTTGTAAAACACCGCTAAACCCCGCAAAACCACGGTTTAAATTTATATGTATAACGCTGTAAATATTCGCAGATAAATTCTTTCTAAATTTCAGATTCTTTGTTGCAAATTGCGGAAAATTTATTGAAAATATCAAATTTTGCAAGTAGAATGTTCTTAAAATGTTACTAATTATTTTCCTCATACATCTACAACACCTAACACAAGTGTTATAAAAAACAAGACAACACAGAAACAAAACAAAAAAGTAACAGCAACAAGAAAGGAAGCAAATGATTCTAATTGCAGAAAATATATGTAAATTTCATACAATTTTATGAAAATATCGCAGAAAATATAAAAAACACAGAAAATGTATAAAATTTGCAGAAAATTTGATAAAAAAATCATAAGTTACAACTTACAACCCTATAAACGAAAATACTACAAGTTTCAAAATTGCAACTAAGATTCTGAAACGTTCCATCGCATCCAGACAGAGTGCAATGAAACAATAAAACCAATAAACATAAAAAACGAAAGAAAATTGCAGAAAATGTATGTAAAATGCATACAATTTTATGAAAATAACTCAAAAATATAAAAGAAACCTATCAACGAAAATACTACAAATTTCAGAATTGCAACTAAGATTTTGAAACGATAGAATATTTTCACAAAATGCATAAAATTTGATAAAAAATCATAAGTTGCTACTAACAACCCAACAAAAGTAAAATGTATATCAAAATATTCTGCCTTACTGTGGGGCCAGAATCTAAAAAACGTGGTCAAAATATAGAAATATCGTTGTTTTCAACATATTTCATAGGTTATAGATTTTGAGGTCGCTGATTACGGATTTGTTATCCTAATTTTCGAAAACAAAATGGAGGATCTTATTTGGCGGACTTAATTTCTTGCCATTGTTTGATCAAATTGAAATTATTCTGAAAAAAATTGAGGGGTTTTAGGAGTCGCTGATTACGATTACGAAAACAAAATGCCCAAAAACAATATAGCGAATCCAATATGACTTTTATTATACCAATTTGTTGGACTAAAACCAAATTTGTTATCATGATATATGCATAAAGTTCTCACCATGAATTAAAACTTCAAACTTCTAACTTCTTTTATTAGATATGAATTACATGTGAGGTCAAGACAATATAAATAGGAAAACACTACATTTTATGTAGAATAAAATTCTGTACTGAATAGAAAGCATGCTCTTTTTAGTGTTCGATAAGTTGATTTTTGAAACTGTGCATTTTCTGGTGCTGCCATTGTACTGGAAGATGATTCAGAATTTTTATAGCCACCGATCTTGGATCTGTAAGGTGAAGTCTATTTGATGGGACGACTAGATGATACTGCGACCACGTCCCATATTCACGCACAATTCTCCTAGATGGAAGATTGTGCCTAGTTTTCCACGTTCGTACGGCTAGAATATAGACTGATGCCGTCGTCAGTATACCTTCTTGCTTAAATAGCTGTCGACAAGACGTCATCTGTGGTACTCTCATTATCGCACGTATAGTTTTTTTTGCAAGGTAAATACTTGGGATGCATGAGCTGAAAGCCCCCAAGCTTCAATTCCATAAGACATCCGACTGTAGAAGACAGCATAGTAGGTAGTTATAGCTGCCTGGATGTTTACGATGTACTTCATTCTTCTGATTGCGTAGATACTTGATGCCAATTTCATACACAAATTTTCTACGTGTGCTTTCCATGTCAATCGACTGTCTAAATGTATTCCAAGGAATTTTGGCGAATCCTTGGATACTTGATGCAGCCTACAGGAGGTAGAAAGGAGTACATTTGTTTTGGCTGTATTAAGGCAAAGCTCATTCGCATCGAACCATTCAGATGCATTGCCACTGGCTGTACTTAGCTTTTGTTGTGCTACTTCAGTGTTTTTGTCTGATACCAGTAAAGTTGTGTCGTCTGCGAACATGAAAGTATGGCATTTAATATTGGTCGGCAGGTCGTTTATGTATATGATAAATAGTATCGGCCCCAGTATAGATCCTTGTGGCACTCCTCGCCGTATGTATTTTGGATTGCTCTTTTCTCCATTAAAATCAAGAATTTGTGCTCTATCTTCTAGGTAAGACGTCATAAGCCGCAACGAAATGCCTTTGAATCCATAGTGGTCTAGTTTTTCCAGAAGGATTTTAAGTGACATGCAGTCAAATGCTTTACTCAAGTCACAAAATTGAGCAAAACATAACTTATGGTCTTCCATTGCCTAGTAGATGCTGTCTAGAAGATTCATTATTGCATCCGTTGTATTTAAGTTTCTCTGAAATCCGAATTGACTCTCTGTTATGTATTTGTTTTCTCCGAAGAACCTTGTTATTTGTTTGAGAATTATCAATTCGAGAATTTTTGAGAAGGTTGGTAGTATTGATATGGGTCTGTAGTTGCTTCTTTCGGATCGACCGTCTGGTTTTAATATTGGTACTACTCTAGCTATTTTTCGTCTTTGGGGGAAGATTCCAGTACTCAATGATGAGTTCATAATATCTGCTAGAGGTTCTGATATTGCATGTGCGACATACTTTATTAATTTAGAATCAATTGAGTAGATGTCCTTCGATGTTTTACTTTTGATGCTACCAATAGTACTTACAATCTCAGCAGGTGTGGTTGGGTTGAAAAACATGGTGATGCCTTTTGTTTTTACCTGTAGCACCTGTCTGTTCCGTTAGTTTATTTTGTATTGTTTGCACCAGATTATTGCCAATACTACAGCAGAAATCATTGAAGTCCCTGCAATTTAGAGATCCATCGATGGTAGGTCATTAAAAAGCTTATTAAACCACAAAATTCTCTGAAATTGTATATGTGTAACGGTCCAAAAATAGCGTCGGCAGAAACGGCTTTTTAATAATTAACGGACGTATGGACCTGCACGGTAGGCAACCATGCTTGCATTTTTTTGTTGTGGTGACGCGTCTCCCCGGTGAGCGATTTTTAAATTCACCGGCGTAAGCGCCACCACGAAGCAGAACTACATTGACTCGTGCCCAAGATAGATCGTGCCAGAAGAACCGTTGCAGATAAGGTATTTCACCATCCGTTTTACGGGAATAATCAACGGTTCTCAACTAACCACCCTTGAGGGGGATTGAGGCATCGACTGGAGGGCAGAGAACACGCTCATAACACCGGAGCGTTTAGCTGCGGGGTAGGCAGCTCGGCCGGAACATTCCTGGCTGGAGGCCGCGAGCGAGCTCCAGGTCTACGACGCGAGCCGTCGCCCTTCCGGAGCTGTAGCAGTCACCAGCGACGACCACCCGGAACTCAGGCCAGATACAAATTCCAATAATATAATTCTTTTTGTGTGCTCGATTGAGCCATTTTTGCTGATTATTGTTTTGTGTGTAAATTGCGTCGACGTGTTTCGTATCGTACGTGTTTTGCGCTAGTGTACGAGAAAAGTCGCTCCCTCTGCCCTTTCAATCGCGCGATTAGGAGCTTATTTTATTCGGCCGAATGGAGTAAACCCTGCGCGAAAGGGTGGCGCTCGGAGGTATTTGTTTTCAGGAGCGCAGGACACGGTGTCCGTCTTGATTTGTGTGAATAAACGCCGACATCTTACCATACCAAACTCACACCTGTTATTTTTTTGCTCCCCCCACGTTTTCTCTTTACAGTTTTCTATTCGGTTTATTTCAGTTACAGTTTTACAGTTTTCTATTCTCACTGCGAGATTTAAACCTGGTGGTGTTGGCGTCAAACGGTCAGCGTTGTGACAGTTCGTGATTTCTGAACTTCGCTGACTGTCTGTCGACCACCCACGCAGGTAGGGTGGAGCCTCCCTTGCGACGAAGTAGCAACGAGGTAAAATTACGTGGAGCCTTTTTTAACCCCCCCACTCTCTGACACCGAGAGCCTGGCCCTCGTCACTACTTCAAAGGGACCCTCCACTCGCTCCACGGCCTAACGCGCCGACTGCCCTTCAGGTACGTCACATATGTCCATCGTTAATTGCTATGAGTGTTGCATTTCTATTGGAAATTACAAATTTTTTGTTGGAATTTTTTATAATAAATACCAAAATATTCATTTGTGGCTTAACAAATTATATTGCTCACAAATTTACTAAAAACTTATGCGAAAAATTTAATGACAACGGAAGGGCGGCATGGGAAAATCATGGTTCAGAAAGGGCGCCGCGAGTCGTAAAAGTTTGGGAACCACTGCACTAGAAAACAAATTTAAACTACTAAATCACTTTTACTCCAAAGTTATATGTATAACAAAAAAATGTAATCACTCATAATACACTGCAGTAAATCGTTTAGATGTGACAGCATGCTTGTTTAACAGCTAAAATCAAGTTAATGGCTCTTAGAACTATCTAAAACATATCGGAAAAACATGTTATTTTGTCCTAAGAAGATAAATTGCTTTCGAAACTATTACTTTAATCACTCCGGCAAGTTTTAAGTTACATGGCCATCCGGCTACTCAATTAATATAGTAGCGTAACACTATATTTCACCTGTAATACGATTGTGTTGTAGTTTGCAGGTGGAACGCATTAATTTCCCGGGCGGAACGGATGAAACAGTATCTTCGGACGGGGGAATCCCCCGGGCGCAGCGCCCACCCCCGCGCGCCCCCGCGGGAACATTACCCTGAATAAAATCCATAAATAAACGAATCAATTTCCATTTCCCCGCTTATAACAAACGCGGGGAAAACGTCTCGCACGTCGCCGGGTATAAATAATTCAAGCGCGCGGTGTGGGGGGTCGTGACAGGTTATCCCCCCTTGGTAAGGGCTTTGCATGCGTGAACGCGGGGGCGGGTGGCGTCAAGGGTTAAGGCGCGCCTCGGGGGCGTCCATCGACTGGAGGGCAGAGAACACGCTCATAACACCGGAGCGTTTAGCTGCGGGGTAGGCAGCTCGGCCGGAACATTCCTGGCTGGAGGCCGCGAGCGAGCTCCAGGTCTACGACGCGAGCCGTCGCCCTTCCGGAGCTGTAGCAGTCACCAGCGACGACCACCCGGAACTCAGGCCAGATACAAATTCCAATAATATAATTCTTTTTGTGTGCTCGATTGAGCCATTTTTGCTGATTATTGTTTTGTGTGTAAATTGCGTCGACGTGTTTCGTATCGTACGTGTTTTGCGCTAGTGTACGAGAAAAGTCGCTCCCTCTGCCCTTTCAATCGCGCGATTAGGAGCTTATTTTATTCGGCCGAATGGAGTAAACCCTGCGCGAAAGGGTGGCGCTCGGAGGTATTTGTTTTCAGGAGCGCAGGACACGGTGTCCGTCTTGATTTGTGTGAATAAACGCCGACATCTTACCATACCAAACTCACACCTGTTATTTTTTTGCTCCCCCCACGTTTTCTCTTTACAGTTTTCTATTACGGTTTATTTCAGTTACAGTTTTACAGTTTTCTATTCTCACTGCGAGATTTAAACCTGGTGGTGTTGGCGTCAAACGGTCAGCGTTGTGACAGTTCGTGATTTCTGAACTTCGCTGACTGTCTGTCGACCACCCACGCAGGTAGGGTGGAGCCTCCCTTGCGACGAAGTAGCAACGAGGTAAAATTACGTGGAGCCTTTTTTAACCCCCCCACTCTCTGACACCGAGAGCCTGGCCCTCGTCACTACTTCAAAGGGACCCTCCACTCGCTCCACGGCCTAACGCGCCGACTGCCCTTCAGGTACGTCACATATGTCCATCGTTAATTGCTATGAGTGTTGCATTTCTATTGGAAATTACAAATTTTTTGTTGGAATTTTTTATAATAAATACCAAAATATTCATTTGTGGCTTAACAAATTATATTGCTCACAAATTTACTAAAAACTTATGCGAAAAATTTAATGACAACGGAAGGGCGGCATGGGAAAATCATGGTTCAGAAAGGGCGCCGCGAGTCGTAAAAGTTTGGGAACCACTGCACTAGAAAACAAATTTAAACTACTAAATCACTTTTACTCCAAAGTTATATGTATAACAAAAAAATGTAATCACTCATAATACACTGCAGTAAATCGTTTAGATGTGACAGCATGCTTGTTTAACAGCTAAAATCAAGTTAATGGCTCTTAGAACTATCTAAAACATATCGGAAAAACATGTTATTTTGTCCTAAGAAGATAAATTGCTTTCGAAACTATTACTTTAATCACTCCGGCAAGTTTTAAGTTACATGGCCATCCGGCTACTCAATTAATATAGTAGCGTAACACTATATTTCACCTGTAATACGATTGTGTTGTAGTTTGCAGGTGGAACGCATTAATTTCCCGGGCGGAACGGATGAAACAGTATCTTCGGACGGGGGAATCCCCCGGGCGCAGCGCCCACCCCCGCGCGCCCCCGCGGGAACATTACCCTGAATAAAATCCATAAATAAACGAATCAATTTCCATTTCCCCGCTTATAACAAACGCGGGGAAAACGTCTCGCACGTCGCCGGGTATAAATAATTCAAGCGCGCGGTGTGGGGGGTCGTGACAGGTTATCCCCCCTTGGTAAGGGCTTTGCATGCGTGAACGCGGGGGCGGGTGGCGTCAAGGGTTAAGGCGCGCCTCGGGGGCGTCCATTGTGCGCCGCGAATTTTTTCCCCAAGAAATATTAAACCGCGCGTTAGGCGAGGTGCTCGGATCCCAAGTGCGGGGGTGCGAATATATTTTCACATTGATATACATAAATAGGAATAAAAGCATTGGATTTGTAAGTAAGGCGGTGTAATGGATTATTTTACGTGATCTTAATATGTGAGTAACACAACATTATTTTGAATGTGTTAAAAGTAAAGTGTAATACGTGTTTAAAATTATAATGGGCGTGTAATGGATGCAATGTTGGAAAGCCATAGAATACTATGATGCTATACGCCAAGATTTCTCTGGTTGAATTGCAAATGTGCATTGATGTGCGCATAATCTGCATTTTTTCTGCATATAGATACCTACTGCGAGTAGAAATTTATTCCGAGATCACTGAAATGTCACTTCCAATGATATGAAATTCAAATTAGCGTTTTTACAATGAGTAGAATACTTTAATCGCAAATTTTACCATACACTACAGTAATAACCACAAACATGTTATTTATTACCTAATACAACAATTTTCCTTTATCACAAAAAAATAGAAAAATGTAATTTTCGTGAAAATGAAAAATTGTGCTTTTTTACATCATAAAACTTGCACAAACTTCTGACCCCATACTTTTTTTTTAAGATCCACCACCTGTGGACACAAAAATTATTACAAATCATTATAAAATTACACTGAATACATTAAATCACTACCTATTCAACTAGAACCTTGTTTTCGAAAAACCCTAATGACACGAATGAATATGACACACATGTCCCAACCATCGCATTTGTCGTTCTACTACTTTTCGTTGGCAATAGTTTTATGCTTCGTCTATGGTATTCCTTGGCGTGTCATATTTTATTCTGTCTCTCTGTTTTGTCTTCATTGTTTCTTATGTTCATTCATCCATATAAAAATATTTAAAAAAATATTTTTAAAAAACTAAGTAAAATATATCTCAATAGCATTTATTATTTCTATTATATTGTTTTTCTTGTTTTATTTTTTACGTACTGGTATATTTTATAAATTTAAAAACAAAACTTCAAAATTGAAATATAAAAGTAAAAAAAGTTTAAATTATAATAAAAAAAATCATCCTTTTTTAATTTAAAAAAATCTTTTGAAGGTGGCATAACAGCCGAAACTAGTTAGGAATAAATAAAATATAGTAAAGATATAAAATCTTTTATTAAATATGCCATGCTTATATTTCAGTTGGTGTATAATACGCAAAATCAGTATAAATAACTATTTTTCTACATGAAATATATCATATTAAAGTTCCCTTAGTGATAAGTAATATATAATAATAATCCTTACTTATACGGTCCGATGCATACCCGTGAAAGTACCTATAAAATAAAACAAGAAAAATCAATATAATCAATATAGCTGGTAAAAAATTAATAAAACACTTCTATAAAAAAATATTATTCTTGCGTTATGACATGGTCCATGATTCACTACTATATATGATTTTTGGTCCCGTAACTTTTTCTTCCTTCCTTTATATATTTTGGTACTTACTTTCTTTCGAAGTAAGTCGCCTTCAACATGTTAAATTTTTACGCTTTTCCCAATCTCTCATTAAATTCTTTGTCTATCTTTCCGTTGTTCTGAATCTGATGACGATCGACCCGATATTTGTAGTTGTTACTACTTACTACTTACTTATACGGTCCGATGCATACCCGTGAAAGTACCTATAAAATAAAGCAAGAAAAATCAATATAACCAATATAACTGGTAAAAAAATAATAAAACACTTCTATAAAAAAATATTATTCTTGCGTTATGACATGGTCCATGGTTCACTACTATACATGATTTTTTGTCTCTTAACTTTTTCTTCCTTCCTTTATATACTTCCTTTATATGTTTTGGTACTTGCTTTCTTTCGAAGTAAGTCGCCTTCGACATGTTTAACATTCTTGCTTTTCCCAATCTCTCATTAATCTCTTTGTCTATCTTTTCGTTGTTCTGAATCTGATGATATTTGTAGTTGTTCACTGTTCAATTCACCCATGTAGAAATCCTATGAATTTCATTTTCCGTAGATTTATCATACTTTTGGTCTTGTCTATACTTATCTTCACGTTTATTTTTGTTAGTTCGTTACCCAGTATTTCTATGTTTAGTTATAAGTCTTTCTCCTTATATGGCAGCATGGCAGTTCTGCTACAACTGCCATGTCGAGTGCGAAAATCATTTCAGTTATTTGTGCTTCTTCTATTTTCCAGTATCCTACCTTTAAAGGCTTCATCTTTTTCTTTGCATGCTTCACCGCTTCGTCCAGTATTATTATGAAAAATCATCTTTTTTTTATTCGTTTACTGCTTCGCCCTGTATCATTGTGAAAAATGTATTAGGCCATGTCGTTTGCGAACATCATTTCAGTTATTTGTGTTTGTTATATTTTTCATTATCCTATCTTTAACGGCTTCATATTTTTAGTTAGTTAGTTAGTAATAGTAGTTATTGGGTGCTTGTCTCTTCTAAATCCACATACACATTGTGTATCCTCTAGTGTTCATAATCTTTAAATATTCGTTCAACATTCTTTCATGTTCTTATTTTCTTTTTTATTATTTTTGACAGTATATTTCATTAGATAAGAGATAAGAGGCATAACAATGTTATGGTTTTATAGTTATTACAGTTTTCTCTTATTTCATTTCTTAAAAATAGGTAATACTATTTATGTATTCCATCCGTTTGGTATTTCACTCTCTTTACTATTTCATTCATGGTCATTGTAAGTTGTATGTTTCCTCTCTCACTCGTATTCTTCATGATTGCGGGCGATATATTGTCTATTCCTTGTGCTTTTCCAAATCTGAGCATTTTTATAACTTCCAGTACTTCTTTTTCTTGTATCTTCCCTATTTCTTCCCTTTTTTCTTATCGTTCATCGTGAGTGTTGTGCTTTACTACCAACTCTTCAAAATATTGTCTCAATCTTTCTATTATTTTATCAACTTTCCTGATATGTTGCCTTTCTTGTCTTTTATAGAGAGATAACAATATTTATTAAGATATTGGCCCTCGGCTTTTCCGCCGTAGTTTGATATATACGGGGTGAGTTTTTTTTTCATTTTAAGCATTGGGATCTCGGAAACCATAATACATAGAGATTCGGTTACATGAGGAAAGAGTTGTCATTTTAAGACCTTATGCAAGATATGTTTTTTTAAACATAGTTTTTGAGTTATAATACAAACTTAATTTGTTTTAAATGGTCGTAGTTGGCTGTGACATTATAAAAAAGGACATTTTTTTTTCTCTTTACAATGATACAAAGTTTGCTGTACTTACAGAAAATAATAGAATTTAGTATAATTAGAATACAAAAATTAGTAGAATAGGGTCTTCCTGAAAAAAAATAATATAACTTTTTTGTGTCTTAACGTAAAGTTTATATCCTGTAATTAAACATCCCACAGAGAAAACGTTTGGTTTTCATTGTAACTTATCAACAAACAACATACAATATCGTAAAACTTACACATTTTGTCACGTGACCGACAAAACGCTGTTATTGGCCGAGCGGCACTGTGACGTCTTTGCGCATGTTGGCAATCGGGAGTCAGTGAAGGGATACGAATTGTGGATGAATTCGACTTAGAATCCAGTCTGACATAAAATAAGTTCTGATGGGTTAGTAAAGGGACAGCCAGATAATTTGATAGAAGTTGACGTGTTAATGGTTCCCGGCTTTTTCTCAAAATGTGTTTCATTTTTCAACGTAGCCGAAACGCGTGGAGTCGCATATAATTTTCCAAATCCTCTTCCAGCTGTAAGAACAAATAAAATACTGTATAAACTTTGCAATATATCCTACATCTCATACGAATTGGTAATGCTGACTTCAAAATGTGTAATTATTAATCATCTAATCAAATTTCTAAAATCAACAGTTTGCTACAAATATTGTTTCAACATGTTTTTTAGTTTTAACTAAACGTTTGTGTAAGAACATATTGTACAAAATCTCATAGTACTTTTAAAAAGTAATAATGATATGGAAGGTATTGTTTTAGAATGGAACCCACAAAACTATTTTGAGGTTATGTTAATACGAATGTATATATATAATCGGAAATCCCCTTGAATAGCCATTACTAATGATGATAGTTAATTATATATATTTATCGAATTTCGACTAAAATTTATTGAAAATTATGTACTTACATTAAAATGGTCTTCACAAAAATAGTGAGACGTCAAAGTGACACTCACGGAATCACTTCGGACTTGTTGTAACCGCTTTTTCCGTATATCCCCTGTTGGGACGTTTATAAACAACTTATTTGGTTCGCATTTACTGCTACTATCACATCCAGGCACAATGCAATTCTTATTCGTCCCTTTTTTCGTAAAACCGACGTTTTCTTTCTATCGCTCCATTGTAAGCAATGCTACAGCTGAGCGCCATGTGCGTTGTGACGTCACAGCAACATGGCGGGCTTTCGGGATCTTTTCAAACGCAGTTAATTTTAAAATCGTATTTGCTAATTACAACGATTTGTCTCAACACAAAAATTAGTGCCAAGGATGCTTTCAATGTGTCTAGAGTTCAGTTTCAAGGTTTTTGAAAAGTCGCGGAAGACCCTATTCTCGTAGTAACTGGGGAAAAAAATGTCCATGGTAAACTCTGTTTTTGCTTCTCTCAATGATACAAATAGTCCTGTATCGTGTTTATTTGTCAAAGTAAGTAATAATTTTCATAAAGTTAATTTTAGATGATAGCCTTTATTTATCAAAGTAAGTATAGCAAACCTTGTATCGCTAAAAAGAGAAAAAAATGTCGTTTTTATAAATGTCTAAGCCAACTATGACTGTCATTTAAAAAAATAAAGTTTGTATAATAACTGAAAAACTGCGGTCTTTTTTCAAAAAAACAAAAGCATATCTTGCATAAACTCTTAAAAGACAACTCTTTCGTCATCTAATCGAATCTCTATATCTTATGGTTTCCGAGATCCCAATGCTTAAAAGAAAACTCGCCTTGTATATACAGGGTGAGTCGAGAAGAACGGACCAAACTCCAGGAGGGTATTGTACACGTGAAAATAATTAAAAAAAAAATCATATGTTGTTATCCGATCTTCATTTGTTTTCAAGTTATAGTTTCAAATCTTGAATATGCAAATGTGGTGTTTGTCTATGGTTTTTGTAATGGGAGTGCTACAGCTGCTGTTGAAAGATATTGTCAACGGTTTCAACATCAGAAAACTCTGGACAAAAATGTATTTATCCGACTTTTCAACAAACTGTTCGAAACTATCACTTGAAAACAAATTAAAATCGGATAACAACATTTGAGTTTTTTTAAATCATTTTTACGTGTACAATACACTCCTGAGTTTGGTCCGTTCCTCCCGACTCACCCTGTATATCATTTTTCTTTTATATTTATCATGTTACATTTCTTTTTCTTTCTCATTTGTTTCAATGTTCCGTAAAATATTTTTTTGTTATAGGTGTAATTTCGTGGCATCTGTTTTACAAAATTTTTTCCATGATTCTTGTTTTGCTTTCTATACTTCATTTCTTTTTCTTTATACTCTTTATAGTATTCTTCCTACTTTGTACTGAAATATCTTTCTTTTTCCTCTTTAATTTTGGATCGTATTTCATTATTCAGTCTCGGTATTGGTTATTTTTTTTTTTAGTTCCGCAGCTTTCATTCATGTAAAGTTAATGAATTAAATTTTTAAATATATTTTATAAAATTATTATTTTTAGCATAAGTAGGTAATTTACTAGTACATATTTAGGTTTCTATACATATTTTAGTTGTTATTATCCTTACTGAATGCTGTGCA
Source organism: Othius punctulatus (assembly GCA_951805005.1). Taxonomy (NCBI): domain Eukaryota; kingdom Metazoa; phylum Arthropoda; class Insecta; order Coleoptera; family Staphylinidae; genus Othius; species Othius punctulatus. Next base: position 55,137,700 of record OX638142.1, read on the forward strand.
TATAAACACCTAATAATTGTTTATTTGAAAACTTATGCGTGGTTAGATCCTCTTAAAGGGCCCAAGAGTTATCTCTAGTAACCAACTTGAGCTCAATACACACACTTACACAAAACATACAGCTGACTAACTGTTGCTTGATGGCCAGTATGATAATATCTCTAGCAAATATGTGCGCCACTAATACTACATTATAATAATTACGGTAACACGAAAATAAATATTATTCAGCTCTCGATATCTAAAAATAATATTACCTGTATACCTACCTGTAACTGTCTGCTAAAAATATAACTCCAAAAGTATAGATGAAAAATAGCCACAATCTAAAATTAAGAAACGTTGGCAAATCAAGTAAATCATAATTAATTGTGCAAAACACTTAATCGTATTTTACCATAATTATTACAATCTGATCAAAGATGGATCAATGAGTAATGTTATGCTAACTTAAATTGAATGGCTAGGTGCAGAAAGGGAAGTATTATAAAATTAACATTTTGAGATAATCGATTTAAAGTGCGTATTTTAACTGAATGATCTCCAAATTATAAATTTTATTCAGGATCATTTAAAAATAAATTTTATTTATTAGAAAATGTGAAAACATCCCTACCATTACAAAAAATCAATAGGATTTTTGTTTTTAGTATTATGGAGTTTTTATACAAAATCATATTTTATTGTTGAAAACACTGGAAGATTCACACAAAATAAAAATTTATTCTTATTAAAAGTTTTATTAGACAATATATATTATCAATAGGCCAGTTTTATTACAGTGACAGTGACAGTTATATTACATTGTTCTGTTATGTATTTGCAAATTCTTTCCACTTTCTTCTGCTCTTTGCCGTTTCTCTTGCTTGTTTCACTGTCTTCCCTCTGCTGGTTATTATTTCTTCTATTTTGTTGTCCCATTTTTGTCTTCGGCTACCTCTTCCTCGTTTCTTTCATGTTCTTGCTTCCCAGATTTGTTTAGTTTGATTCATATTTTTCATCCTAATTAGATGTCCCCACTAGTTGAGCTGTTTCTTTTCTACACACTTTTCTATTGATTTTATTTTCAATTCCTTTCTGATGTCATTATTTCGTATCCTGTCTTTTTTCGTTACTTGTTTTACTCTTCTCAGATATTTCATTTCTATTGCCTGTAATCTACTTTTATCTCTCTTTGTTAGGTTCTACGTCTCGCTCCCATATGACAAAATCGTTCTGTATATAGTTTTGTATATATTCATTTTTGTCTTTCTGCTTATCTCTTTGTTTTTAGTAAGTATAGTTAGTTATTAGACAATAATTAACAAAGATAATAATTATGTACATGTTTACTGGCACTCTTGGTCTGTTGTGGTGGGCCAATTCAATATATCATCATAAAAATGTTGATGCTCCTCTGGTGGTACTTATTGACTTTATGAATGTCTTCATTTTTTTTTAAATTAATTGAAATTTTTCCATCATTTGCATTATTCAAAATAATGTCAGTAGTACTGTAGATCTTTCCTTTTTGCACTAAACGGAATTTTGTGATCGCGAGAAACTTATTCATACTTTGCGGCATTTTTTCCTCTCTACGCCAAACGTCCGGGTTATGTCAAAACCATAAGAAATCGTGTATATTTCAATTTTAATTAAAATGTCAGTACTTTCTTTTCTGCACTTAGCAATTCAATTACTAAATGAAGGGAATGAAATAAGTTTTAATACAAATATAATTTGTTCATTCCATAACGTTCTGATATTTGTAATAATAATATTGTTAATCATCTACTCGTATTTGTGTAATCTCTGTAAGTTCCAATAATACAGTAATAACTTACACAAATACGTAAAATTATACCTGAAACAAAAATTAATAATAAATCTAACAAAAACAATCTGATATGTAGAAAATATCATTTTTAATAATAATATTGTTGATCATCTACTTGTATTAGAGTAACATGTCTTAGATCCAATAATATCTGTGTAAGATCCAATAATACAGTAATAACTTTGTTATACAAAAATAACTAAAATTATACTTGAAAAAAAATTAATAATAAATCTAACAAAAACAATCTGATATGTAGGAAATTATCATTTTTAATAATAATATTGTTAATTATCTAATCGTTTTAGTGGATTCTTTCTGCAAGGCAGTTTTGAATTGTTTCCAATTATTTATTTTTCTGACTGGTATTTCAAATAACACATACCTACCTACATTTAGGAAAGCAAAAGTCGTGGAAAATATGTAAAGTTATTTCTTTAATAGTCCTTTTGAAGCACTTTTATTGCAATTATGAATATTGTTAATATTAATGTGTTTTAGTTCACTAGACAGGTATTTCAAATAATACGTACCTACATTTAGAAAAACAAATGTCGTGGAAAATATGTAAAGTTATTTCTTTAATAGTCCTTTTAGAGCACATTCATTGCAATTATGAATATTGTTAATATTAATGTGTTTTAGTTCACCAGACAGGTATTTCAAATAACACGTACCTAAATTTAGAAAAACAAAAGTCGTGGAAAATATGTAAAGTTATTTCTTTAATAGTCCTTTTAGAGCACTTTCATTGCAATTATGAAAATTGTTAATATTAATGCTTTTTAGTTTATATTCCAAATAGCATGAAAGCCGACATTCAAACGTCTCTATGATGGACATGAGATTTTAAAACCGCCTATTAAAATTCACCGTGCTTTATTAATTAAAAAATATGAGGCAGCCGAATTGAAGATTTTAATTAAATATTTAATTGAATTCAATTAAAGTCGACACAATCGGACCATAAATAATTTTAAAAAAACGCGAAAGCGGACAAAACTAGGCCTTAATTAAATTGTATTCATCACGTCCGCGGGGATCGATCCTGCGAATTTTTCATAAATATCATCCGCGGGGGATGATATTTCGATCATTACCCGTCTGCTTTTCATTGCCGCGGGTCCAGGGGCTGATGTAATTGTTTTCAAGGTAAACAGCGGGCTGCTTCCAGTTTAGAGAAAACATTAATTAATTAATTTGCGGGAGGGTCGAAATGCAATTAAGCCAGACGGACATCGATATGAAATTAATTAAATTTACTCCGGGTCCACTATAATTGCATTATGTAAACGACGTACAATAATAAACTTGCTGTTTAGATTAAAAACATATACCCACCGAGGCGTACGTACCTTCAAGAACCACGGATGTGTATTGCATTGTAATTGCCGAGCAAACACAGCAGTAATCCATAATTGTAAATAATATCCTGCGGGCGTATTAGTTTTTAACGTAATGTTTAATTTGCTGGATATTAATATTTAAAACCGCCCGGCATCAAGGCCCTCATTAAATAGCCACGTCAGCGTAAAATTAAAATTAATATTAAACATTAATTAAACTTTATGCGGTGTAAATTATTTATGTACACACAGCGTTTAGCGGCGTAAAATGGCCGATAGCGAATTGGAAATTAAATACCCCCGCCCCATAATTAAACGGCTATTTTTATTTCATCGGCCCTCATCGTTTCATTTGCACTCCTTTACGGAAGCGAAGCGCACAAATCCTTGACGTCGCCATTAATAACTAATCCTGCGGTTGAATTATTGAGACTATAAAACATTGCGAGTCCCCCGATTCCATCAAGCAGGCGTGATGAATAAACGAGAGCCGCGTCCGTTTAACCCAGCGCAGGATGGCCCCGAATAAAATATTTAAAATTTCCGGACGCGATTGCTTCGAGCCGCCCCCAAGGGGACCATCCGCGATAATGGTGGCGAGGAATTTATCTTTTTGTGGCCCTAAATAGTTCAGAGTCCTGCCGGAGGTAATTCCGCAAGAAGTTTATAGATAAAGGCAGAGGGGCATTTTTCTACAAAATTCTATTACTTGTGCAAATTCGAAGGGGAGAAATACAGTCTGTTTGATTTATTGTGACACAGCAAATATTTCGGTTATTAGTACACATAGAGAAAAAGTTGGAAAACAAGTTGTAGTACTTTTTGTCGTCTATTTAATCCTAATTTCAGAAGAACAATTGAAAATCAAATAAACACGTGAAAGACATAAGATTCATTTTCATTAACGGGACACCCTGTATATTTTGGTTATTTCTGATAGGTAATAACATTAGCTTTATAACAATACCTCATAAGTACCCCTTAATTATACAAATAACGCGACTATTGCCAATAAATGAAGTTTATCAGTTGCTATGAATTACAATTTGAAGTGTCTGTTCAAAGTGACCTCCGTTGTTTGCAATACATTCTTCAGATCTCTTTATTAAATTTCGTCGTGCTTTTTGCAACATGCGTGGTGTTATTTGGCCATATGCCCTACGAATACAATTTTTCAGATCGTCTAGATTTTCTGGACGAGTAACATAAACTTTTTGCTTTAAAAATCCCCAAATAAAAAAATCTAAAATAGACTGATCTGGCGATCTTGCTGGCCAGTTTCTGGGGCTACCATTTGCAATCAATTTCACTCCAAACTTTCTTTCCAAAATATCTTTGACAGTTCTTGCGTTATGGAAAGGAGCTCCATCTTGCTGGAACTACATATCACGATGTATTTCTAGGTCGATATCATCCAAATAATCTTCGAAATCTGTCAAAAGAAAGTTGGCATATCGCTCCGCATTCAATATTCGTTGATAAAAAAAGGCCCTATCATAGTATCACCTAACACACCAAGCCACACATTAACTGCAAATCTGTGTTGGAATCTGCATTCCCGAATTTGACGTGGATTCTCAGTATCCCACTAATGGTCTTGTTTTCGGTTGCAGATTCCGTTGTTGTTGAAGTTAGATTCATCGCTCCAAAGACTAAAATTTAATAAATGTTGATTATTGTTAAGCCAATAACAAAATATTACCCTCCTGTCAGAATCACCATTTCTTAAACCTTGTACTAATTTAATTTTATACGGTCTCATTTTATGTTTTCTTAGAATAGAAAATATTTTATACAGACTTATTCCTAAGGCAGCCACTGCTTCACTTATTGAATTTCGTGGATGTGCTCTAAACTAGGCCAAAATAAAAACTTCATCATTTCCTTCACGTTCATTTCTTGCCATTCGCAATTTGTTATTAAAACAGCCATTTTACCATACATTTTGTTCAAGTCTTGCAAAAGTGCGATAATGTGGTTGTCTTCTTTCTGGATACATGTTTCCATAAGTGATACCAGCTTCTCTAGAATTATCGTTGCATCTAACGAAGACCTTCAGCATATCCATTTTTTCATCGTTAGTGTAATAGTTATCACCCATCTCTAAACATGTGAATCTACAATATGCAGGACGGAAAGTTACTAAGCCACTTTGACATTAAAGTGATAGCAAATTGTTTTACGTCAGCATGCAATTGTAATTCATGGCAACTGATAAATTTCATTTATTGGCAATTGTCGCGTTATTTGTATAATAAAAAGGTACTTATGTGGAATCATTATAAAGCCAATGTTATTGCCTATTAGAAATAACCGAAATATACAGGGTGTTTCATTAAAGAAAATGAAGCTTATAGCTTTCACGTGTTTATTTGATTTTCAATTGTTCTTCTGAAATTAGGATTAAATAAACGACAAAAACTACAAAAACTTTTTTTTAACTTGTTTTTCTATCTGTACTAATATCAGAAATATTTGCTGTGTCACAATAAATCAAACAGACTATACGTTAAAAAAATAGACATAAATTACTTGAGAATATACATAAAATTGTAATAATATTGCTACACATACAAATGTATGACTACTTTGGTACATTCACATTAACTTTTACTCGAAAACACAGAAACACGGTTTACGAAGTTAATTTTCGTTTATACTATTTTCAAAAATGCTGTATTTCTGCACAATTTCTTTTTATAATCCAATAGTAGTCGGCCATCATCTGAACACCCCACTTTCTTTGATATCTTATCTCCATATCCCTTAAATCCTGATGAATTTGTTCGCCTTGTTCGTCACTGACATCTCCTAAATTTTCCGGAAATTTATCAAGATGGCTATTAAGGAAGTGAAGTTTAATACTCATATTGCATCCCAGATCACGAAATTTTTGAATTTAATCAATAATGAAGTTTATTTGTATTTGTATTTGTACTTTATTTGTATATTACAGGGGTACTTAGGTGGTATCATTATAAAGCCAATGTTATTGCCTATTAGAAATAACCAAAACATACAGGGTGTTCCATTAAAGAAAATGAAGCTTATAGCTTTCACGTGTTTATTTGATTTTCAATTGTTCTTCTGAAATTAGGATTCAATAGACGACAAAAACTACTAAAACTTTTTTCTTCAACTTATTTTCCTATCTGTACTAATAACAGAAATATTTGCTGTGTCACAATAAATCAAACAGACTGTATACAGCTGAACCAGTGGCGTAGCTAGCCCTGTGGGGCCCTGTATCAAACTTTCCGAAGGAGCCCTTTTTCAGAAAATAAAAAAAATATTAAAACGCATAAACAAAATATATTTAAAAATAACATAACCAACAATATATATATAAAAAAACTTTACTCAAAGAAGAAAAAATATTGTAGTTGTTACTTAAGTACTTTTCTTGTTCTTTTTTCTGCGAACGTATTTATAATATCGTCTTTAGCTGAAGAAGTTTGAAATTTCATAAGTTCTTCTTTTTCTATAGACAATACTGATAACTCTGGTTGCCTTTCTTGCCCCATAGATGTTATAAGGCGTTTTTTTATTAATTTAAGTTTGAAACAGCTTTTTTCAGCTGTCGCAGTTGCAAGTGGAAGGGTAAAAAATAATAAGCATCCTATTATAACTTTCGGAAAACTGGAGGCGAGGCTATTGAAATTTATTAATAACAGTTCTGCGAGTTACTTAATGGTATTAATTTTCTGAATTTCTGATTTTAAGCAGTTTTTTAAAGCAATTAATTGATCATAGAAATCATTATCTATAAAGTCATTTTGATATTTTGTAGCCAGTTTTATTGCTCCAAATTAGGTTGAAATTTAGGTTAGGTTGAAAAGGAAAGTAGTTTATCAGGTTGCAAAATTTGAAATACGTTATTTAGATCACAGAAACTCTAAAATAGTTTTTTTTAGTTTGAGAAATCAATATATCTGATTTGCAATAATATAGGTTGACTCTGAAGTATGATTACGGCTCAGAAATTCTCTCATCTTCTGATAAGTCATCAAAAAAGCCTCCTGCTTTGCCCCCGTCTTTTATTTTTGAAAATTGGTCTTACATTCCAGTCTTTTGCTAGATCTCTGGAGTCATTTAGAAAACTGTCGAATGAATTTTGTGTTCTTTTTTCTACCAGTCAGTCCAGAAGATTTTTTAATAAAATACTGGCTTTTAGTGAATCAAAATATTCGTACTGTAGGGCTTTAGAAATAGGGTAACGAGTATACCTTACTAGATGGTCGTCACGAAATGATAAGACATAAGGTTTCAAATAGCTGTGAAAAAAAAATGACAAACACTATAAAACCGTAACTCTTTAATATGTTTATAATGTTTTGACATTCGTCACGTTCGTCTTTTTTGATGAAATTAAATTTAGTTGATATAATGCTTTGATAACTACTAGATTTTTTTTTTACCGAATAAAGCACCATTTCTTGACGACCATCTAGTAAGTCATACTCGTTTAAGAGTAATTTTATATTTTTGAGATTAATCATTACTCAACATCACCCAGCGTTTTATGCTATTGCCAAAAAAAGTATATATAATTTCCAAATTTACAAAAAATTGTGACACTTCGGAAATATGTTTAGCAGCATTATTTAAAATTGAATTTATTGAATGAGCTGCACAATGAACGTAATCAGCATTTGGTGCATGTTTTTTTTATTAGAGTCAGTACCCCTCCATATAAACCTGATATTACATTGGCACCATCGTAACCCTGCCCCCTACAAATCAATTGATGTTAGACAAATCAATGCTGTATTTTTAAATTGTATTTAAAATTTCAGTTTGAAGTACTACTGCAGTACAATCATTTACAGATCTAAACCCCCAAAAAGGACTCGCAGATTTGATTTTTATAGGTACATCATTATTATCATTATTATGTTCGATTATCGAAATATATCTAAAAATCTATATCTAAACGTTTTGTGTTGTATCCAAAATAATCGACAAAAAAGGAGCTTTATTAATTTCCACAACAATATTTTGTATCTGTGGTTCCAAGTAAATGAATAATCTCATTCTGAATCATTGCGCTTAAATAAGTTATGTCACCCTTTGGCTTTAAAATAAATTCTTTTAGGACAGGATAATAATTAGAGTACAAGTGTAAAATTGACATGACAGTTCTAGATTTGGAATCATGGCCTCTTAGACGTAAATTTCACAACGCTAACGTAATTATAACATTAATTAGACGATGCAGTACATTTCGCCAGAAAACAATTTTGGTATTAAATTCACTTTCAAAATACATATCAATTGTATTTTTCTGAAACCAATTTTAATAAGATAAAGCCGAAGTAATATGCTGCTGAGATTTTTCATGGTCTATAATATTTTGTGTAAAATTGCTTCTAACGGAAAACCATTAACCCATGCGGAGGAATACGACTTGCATTGATAACATTGGCCAACACATTTTTTGATGACTTACCTTTGACAGTTGTTTCTTACTAATAACGCTGTGGTGAATTAAAATATTACATCAGATTTTGCCTACCACATCCAGTTTTTTCTCTACAGCATACCTTCATTTTTGAGAAAATTATGTTCTGATTATTTTATTTACAGCACTGATTTTATAATTGATATAATTTCGGTAAAAAATAGACACAAATCACTTAAGAATATTCATAAAATTGTAATAATAATGCTACACATACAAATGTATGATTACTTTGGTACATTCACATTAACTTTTACACGAAAACACAGTAACACGGTTTACGAAGTAAATTTTCGTTTGTACGATTTTCTAAAATGCTGTATTTCTGCATTCTTCTTTTCTTCTTTTTTATAATTCTTTTTATAATCTAACAGTAGTCGGTCATCATCAGAACACCCCACTTTCCTTGATATCTCATCTCCATATCCCTTAAATCTTGATGCAATTGTTCGCCTTGTTCATCACTCACATCTCCTAAATTTGCCGGAAATTTATCAAGATGGCTATTAAGGCTGAACACTCCAGTGCCATTTAATCATATTGGCAAAAAAATATGAAACGAATTACTTCGCTTTGAATATACAGTATTCCATAGTTTTGAAACTGCATTTTTTTGTTGTTTGTCTTGTAAACGATTATTTTTATTAATTTAGTTGATATTTTAATATGCGAGACAGGAAACTTCAGACGCATAATTTTCATATTTAGGAGCGCAGTTTTAGCGCAAAAACTGCGCTCCAATTATTAATACATCCGCCGGCGTTCGATAAAAGCGCTCTATTCGACGCAAAAGGGAAATAATTATAATAGTGTACATGGGCGGAAGTCTGAAAGTGCTCCTCCATCCACAATTTCCCATCCAGCTGTAACAAAACAACCGAAGAGGCACACTTCTATTACGTTGCCCGCAGTAAAAGTGCATTCACAGTCGCCATAACGAAACACGTCAAGCTGTGGCTACGCTGTCGCTATGGGCGTTTTCACCGCGCGATGTATTGACTATGAATGCACCTTTACTGCGAGTAAAACAAAAAAAAAATAGAAGTGTTACCTCGACGGTTTTTTTGTAATTTCAGGTGGCTAAATTGTGGATGAAGCACTTTTAGCTTTCTGCCCATATACACTTTTAAAATTTACAATAAAACTATAAAAGACTACTATAAAAAACATTTGGCGTTCCATTTAAAATAACAAAGTTAATAGTCTTTTCCTGTATAAGCGGAAGTGATAGAAACGTGTGCGTATTTTATTTTCTGAGATCACGACGAACATGTTTGTGCGAATGTTTCCAAATTTTTATTCCACCAGGAACCCCATAAACATTTAACGAACAACTTGCGCAAGACGCCCTGTATTAATAATTAAAAAAAAAAAACATAATTTCGTTGCTATTTTCCATTTGCATTTGTCTATTGTATTGCGTAAATTAATATTGACTTATCGTGTTCGCAAGAAATCATTTAAATTATGCACAATTATTCAACATAATACGGAAACAAAAAACGTCCTCAATACTGACCCAATTAAAGTAAATCGTGCATAGACTTGTCTGTGCGCTAACAATAAGCCACCTTTCATCTCTCAATTCATCGTATCACCTTTGTCTCGCACTGGCCGATCACGCACGAAGTCTTCGCACTCCTTGGCTGTGGCCGGATTTACATAGCCAAAAATACCCAAATTCGGTGCACTGATTAAGCGCTCACTAATTGTATTGAGCTGATTGATATGCGTTGACATCTGCACGGCGTCTGAGGTCAGACTAGCCGCAGTAATGAGTGCTTGTGTGCGCCCAGAAGATGCTGTTTATGGTGATTGGAGACGCTTCCCGCAAATTCCAGGGCATCCAGAGTTTTCTGGAGGCTTCCCGCTTATGCAGGGACTTCTTGCATAAGGTCAGTGACATGTGTATTAATCCCAATCGATTGCGCTATGGGATTTGGTAGTTTATTGTATAGAAATTGATACATGTCTACACAATTTTCACATATTTACGCTACGATAAATACTACGATATCCTCACACAAATCGCAAATCTTTCTGCATGTAGTTTTCGTAGATATTTTCGAGTTCCATATTAGAAATGTAATATCCGTATTATATGAGCCCTAAAAGATTATTTTAGGAATGAAACTGCAGCGCCAAGTAACACATAAGATACTAAAATGTGCCACAAAGAGTATACAAACGTTTTTAAGAATAAAACGTAAAGATTTATTTATTTATTTATTTATTGAATATTATAATATAAGGTTAAATCAAACACTTGGTTAAAGTTTCACTGTATTGATAGAAGACAGAGTATCTCTGTACTTTTGATAATGGTCGGAAGGCCGAAACAATTGTAGAGGTTTATTCTATCAATACAGTGAAACTTTAACCAAGTGTTTGATTTAACCTAATCATAATGTTTCACCAAGTAGTATCCACACATAGTTTCAATTTAATTATAATATAACATTAAATATAACATTATATAATAAATATTACGCTGATTTCGAATACAAGTTATAACTCGAACAGAGCAAATAAAGCACTTATTCACATTATATTAAATTATTCTGCAATTTGAACACGAAACTTGAAAAAATATGCGATGGGAGAAAAAATAGTGTGCGGTTCGTACATGAATGCCCTATTGCCCTCCCGGTCTCTTTGGCTTGTTTCAATTGCCGCATCGGCCGGGAATATATCACTTCCTGTACTAACCACACAATATACTATTTATGTTTAAGTTGTTTCACTTTTTTAAATCCGTAAAAGTTAAAAAAAAACTATCCAAATAAATTTCACGTAATTTTTTTTTCTTTAAAATTTCCAATTATCGCCAATTAATCACCTATTCCATAGAGCACTTGCATTTCTTGTAGATTGCTTATTTATCTGATATGCAAAATTCTCATAATCTTAATGAATTTTGTGAAAATTTGTATGACAAAATCTGATAAAATTGTTTGATGAAGTAATTAGGTATTTTCTTATCATTTTGCCCAATTTTGTTTGTTTTTAAGAATACATTTTCTTTTCTATAATTAATTGTGAACATTTTATGCAAATTTAAGATAATGTTCTGTAGCTATTAGATGTGAAATGTCATTATAGCTATTAGATCTGAAACGTCATTATAGCTATTCGATTTGAAACGTCATTGAAACATTATTTTTTCAAAATATGTCAATTCTTTACTATGTTTAATATTGACGTCATAATATTTTGTATTGTGAAAGTTGTTTCGTATAATTTTCTGTAGTTATTAGATATGAAATATCATTATAGTTATTAGATCTGAAACGTTATTATAGCTATTCGATTTGAAATGTCATTGAAACATTTATTTTTCAAAAAATGTCAATTCTTTACTGTGTTTAATGTTGACGTTATAATATTTTGTAATGCGAAAGTTTTTTTTAACATTGTATTTTTTTTAATTCCATAATAGTTAAAACAACAAAGTATCCCAGTAAATTTCACGTAAAGGTTCTTTAAATTAAATGTATTTGTGGCAAACACTTGGTGAAACATGTTAATTAAAAGGTAAATAAAACACTTCGTTTAAAGTTTCTTGAGAATGGCTAAACTGCCGAAACGATTGAGTGTTTTATTTACCTTTTAATGGTTCTTTTTTTTTCAAACGTACCAATTTTGCCTTGATTGAGTACAGAAAACATGATTCAGTTAGGTCTTAGCATTTAGAACATTTCTTATATACTGCTTGATTATCTGGTATGCAAAATTCTCATAAGCTGAATAAACTGTGACAAAATCTGTGAAAATTTTTATGACAAAAACTGTTTAAATTGCTCTAAATTCGATGAAGAAATTCGGCATATTCTTATAGTATTGCCAAAATTTTTAAGTTTCATAAGAAATTGGTTAGAAAAACTCATGTACTACATTTTTAAACAATGTGATTATTAAAATTTTATTTGACTAATCTATCAAAATAACTCAAAATAATTATAATACAAATCTGTATTATACTGTAAAGGAAAAGATACCTCCGATCGATAGCGAATATAGATTGTTACTACTAATATTCATAAGTCATTTGAAAATTTATGCACATTTCTAATAAAAAAATATTAAAATTAACATTTAAACTTGCAACAGGGAAGTTCATCATTTTATTTATTTTTAATACTAACCTCTTAGTGCATATTTCTGAAAACATTGAGATTATACTCTTCTGAACTTATTACCTTAGTTTTACTTTCGTGTCACACAAATTTTATGGCGAAATCCAATATTTATTAAAAATATATTAGTACCGACAATTTTACTTTATTATTTAAATCATCATAAGAATTTCATGACGATCTATTGTGAACAGGTATTATATGAATAGTTCTTAATGATTATTTTAAGATTATGTTTTTCCTCTACAGTTGATATCATTATCAATAAATCCGTTAGCTTGAGAGAGATTACTTTTAGAGAGATTTACTGATATTACAGTTTTCTCCATATTTTTGTAATAGAGTAACAAAATTACTTCTAAACACTTGCCAAGAATAACTTAAACAGCTGAAAAAGATTTTTGCACCCACGTCCTATGAGGGTTTTTTGTTTGCCCTATGCCCCCTAGTTTCCGCCGCGTACTGAGCTGACCACTTTTAACCTTAATATTTTAATATTAATAATAGCCGCCTCCATCACATCAAAACAGCAAAACACAAAAGTGTATGAGAAAAATAAGTACGTAACTAATACCAGAATTTTTATTCGGCTCTGTTTGCAGTTAGCAGACTTTATTACGTTTTACTTCCTTTACCAAAAAGATACATGAAAAAAAAAACATCGACATAGATATTTTTGGAAAAATGTGCCAGTTACGATGGACTCTTTCTTTCCATTTGGAGCATTTAAACAACGTCCTTTGAAAATTTCCTGTCATAGTCTGAAGCAGATTTCCTTTTGGCTTTTTATTTTTTTTTTATTTTGCAATTTATTTATTTTAATTTTTCTCCAATTTGGCTCGCTTTCACATTGATCACCTGAGGCAAGTGGTCTGTCCGGCTCTGTCACAGTATTGAGAACTTGTTTTTTTATTTGAAACAATTTCAATGGTATATTTTTTCATCTCAATCAAAATTACAATTACAAAATTACAAAAAAAGTAATCCCTAGATGCTCGTTTCTGAATAATTCAGAGAGTCATCCATTATATCATACAAAGCGAAGTATAACTGTCAAGTGAGGAGCATATTTCAGCCATAAGAGTTCCATTTGTACTTTTAAGTGTACTGGGCGATTCGCTTAAACATTTAGATCGCAAGCCACACTACTGATGTCGCTGAAAAATGTGCAAACACTTTCCAGAAATATAAAAAAAAACTGAAACTTCGTTATAACTTCTGATATCGTCATCAAAGTATTCCTTCCACCGATCCACTTCTTTTTCGCCGTATAGTTTTTGCCCTTCCTTATTTCTGTACCCTATTAGTTTTTGGTCTATGCCTTTTTTTTCCTTTTTTACTCCTTGGTATAAATTTCTGATTTTATTGTTTCTATTATCATTTTCTATATCAACAATAATTCTTTCGTAGTGTTTTCTTTTTATGTCTTAGTAATTTCTTAACCTCTTTCCTTTGTGCTTCATTCTCTTCTATATCTTTTGGGTTCTTTCTTGTTAGCATTTTTAATCTTATTGTGTTGCCTTTTTACATTCTTCATCAAACCATTGTTTCTTTTCATATTTTCCTTCTTCTTTATTGCATTCTTTAACGGCTTGTTCAAGTTTTGCTATTAGTTCTTGCCACCTCTTGTCTATGTCTTTTAATTTTCTTCGTCCGATACCACTTAGCTTTCCTTCTATTGTTTCCCTGTACTTCTCTTGTTCCCTGTTGCTTCTTAGCCTCGCTAGCATATTGTTATTCTTTCTCTTCATTCTCCTGTTTCTTATTTCTGGAATTACTTGTTTGAGTATTGCTCCTACTTAGTAATGGTCCGAGTCTGCGTCCGGTCCCTTGTATGTTCTAATGTTTTTAATTGAGTTTGCTTCTGGTTTTTCTATGAGGATGTGGTCAATTTGATTCGTCAATTTCCCGTCGGGCGATCTCCATGTAACTTTGTGGATTTCGTTTTGTTGAAAACATGTGCTCTTAATGTTCATATTTGTCTCTTTTGCAAAGTCTATTAGCATTCTTCTATTCTCATAAATTACTTCGTGCTTACTGTATTGTCTTATAGTTGGTTTGAATATTTCTTCCATTCCTATCTTTCGTATTTGCCAAATCGTACTTTTGGGATTTCCTCGTATACTTTGTTTAACATATTATAAGATTCTTCTTTAACAGCCATTCCTTTTTCTTGGGTGTGCGCATGGAAATTTACCAGCGTAATATTTTGGTACTTTACTATAATCCTCAGCATGGCCATCCTTTATGTAAGCGGTTTGAATTTTATTATTAGAGGTTTTGGGTTATCCCTTACTAAGAATCTCATCCCCAGTCTCCTGTTCTTCCCACCGCTATTTACCACCACATATTTCCCTACTTAATACACCCTGTATTCAGTAAAAAAAAAAAAAA
Source organism: Othius punctulatus (assembly GCA_951805005.1). NCBI lineage: Eukaryota > Metazoa > Arthropoda > Insecta > Coleoptera > Staphylinidae > Othius > Othius punctulatus. The sequence continues at coordinate 55,152,853 of OX638142.1, forward strand.
ATTGCAAAACACTTAATCGTATTTTACTATAATTATTACAATCTGATCAAAGATGGAACCATGAGTAATGTTATGATAACTAGATTCAAGTTATCAGATGCACAACCTCATAGCAATATACCATATAGCGTTTGTGAAGGTGAGGATAATAATTGGTACTTTATTAATTATGTTGGGGATATTAGTACCAAAATTAGCAATAGGTTGCGTAAATTAGGCTTAAAATGTATAGTAGTTAATAAGTCTAATCTAGGTGCAAGTTTATCAAATAATAAAAGTAAAGTGGATCCTCTACAAAAAAGTGGCATTTACAAACTTAAGTGCGCGGATTGTGACGCATTCTATGTCGGCCAAACAGGAAGGAATTTCATAACACGAATGAAAGAACATCGGAGAGCAATTCTACAAAACAAGGAGGACACGGGATTAGCGCAGCATTGCATTGAGAATAATCATTTCTTCAGAAATGACAGCCTGGAGGTAATGCACACCGAACACAAAGGGAGACGGCTGGATTTACTCGAAATCCTAGAAATTCGAAAAGCGGTCACTAATGGGGATAACATTGTGAATGAACAATTAATCTTTGATAATACGCCTTTGTTAGGCGGCATCCGTTCGGAAAAACCAAAACTGTAATTCATTTATTGTCATGTTGTAAAATTTTTCTAGCTTAGTATATATAGCACATTTGTTAAATTTTAATTTTAGTATCTCTGTACTCTTGATAATGGTCGTGAGGCCGAAACAATTGTAGAGGTTTATTCTATCAATACAGTGAAACTTTAACCAAGTGTTTGATTTAACCTAATATACCATATGTTTCATCATTTTTTAGAAGAGCCTGTACACCACTATATGACATTTGTCTTCTTTTCGGGAACAAATTGCTACGTAGCGACATCAAAATGCGTATTATTAATAATTAATTACTGAGCTTTGAATTATATATTTGTCACTGGTAAAATTTGGTATGTAACGAACGTTAAAATGATTATTAAAAAATGGTCCGAATACGTTATTACGCCCAAAAACGTGCTCTTAATAATAGTAATGTTAACATTAAGATCAATATGTGTGGAAAGAAAATTTCAGTGTGACAAACGCACAATGCCTTGTTGAGTTAATAGTGAGGGAATTGAATTTCCTTTGAAAACTCGGACGAAATCGTAGCTCGGAATCGAATGTGAACATTTTTCGCCTATTAGCGCCGATTTGCCGGTGGGCTAATCCCCAATTTTGTTTACGTCCGGGTTTCAATTCGGCCCTGTCACAGTCACGGGGCGCCCTTTTGACGTCGTCCCTTTGCAGAATTCGATGCATGCGTTAGCGTGGTCTCTGCGTCCCCCGCCAGTCCACGGGGATGACGTCGTTACAGGCGCCCTCAAGCCACCCTCGAGCATCGGTTCTGTTTTTTAACTCGCCGCAAATCGGCTTACCGTAAGTCTGCAGCGGAATCGATGCCCCCAACGCGCATTTATTTTTCAATTATCTCCACGCCGCATAAAGCGATTGGCGTTCGATCGTAACGTCAGCGATGGCTTACTGTTTCGTAGCGTGGCAATTTCCACGAAGATATGGAGCACTTTTCCGGTCCCATTTGCATGAATCGCATGGACTTTTTTGCTCCTCCGAGCGCATTCATTAGTGGCGTAATTAAGGCAATAACCATGCCGCACGTTGGAGGCACAAAAATCCTGGGGCTCGCATTAGGCGGATTGAGCCTAAATACCGCGATCATTTTATATGCGTGCTTTACATCTCGGGATAACGCGGCGAACCATCAAAGTCAATGCTATCTGATTTCACGCCAAGGGATTTTTCAATAAGTACCGTGTCCGCATATTACGGGATTAGAGGTAATCCAATATCTCCGCCCTTGCGAATTACGTATTAGTTATATTACTGCGACAGTCGCGTGGCAGGAATGCTGAAGTTTAATCCCCTAATTAAACTAAGGGTGGCCGATACATATCGTCGATACGAATACATCCGCAAACATTTTATCACATTCAGGAAATTATTCACAACACCAAAGTAAGCGCTATTCGGGGAAGAATGTAGAAGGATTAATAAAACATCGGCTCTCATTACATACCATAAACTTGTCACCCACAGAATTTTCAAATTTCAAATATTATTGGATACATAGTTTAAAGGTCCCGAGAATACATTCTGTCTATATTTATAATTTTTCCGAAATGTTTATTAACAAAAGTACACATTTATACATAAGTCTATGCAATGTATCTACTTTAACAATTATCTACTTTAAAGCATGCTAACTCTATAGTTACATTATATTTTTAATTGTTCAGTGCAAAATAATGATTAATTTGAAAAAAATCAATTTTGATTTAAATCATTGTTCTATTTAAAAAAAACCCGTAGATTTAAATCAAAAATTTATTTAAAAAAAAACAGTTTAATCATGATTTAAATCAATTGATTTAAATCATACCAACCCGGGCCACATCGTATAAATAGCTACAAATTTTGAAATACCGCAGCCAATGAAAATATTTTTTTTGGGATAAATAATTGGCAATTTTGTAGTGTTTAATCGTTTGTTTAACAATTTATTATTATTAAAATCACAAGTAGCCTATATTTCATCATAATTATTTTTGCTTTAAGCATATGAAACGTTGAAACTTGTTCTCCAAGCGAAAATTTTATTTTCTAATTACACAGTATTTGATTTGGATTATAAAGTATTTATTTTGTAGAGCACTGAATCTGCAAAACCATTTGATGAAAATATTTTTATTGGGATAATAAAGAATTAGCAATTTTGTAGTGTTTAATGGTTTGTTTAACAATTTATTATCATTTTTAATTATTATTTTTTTAAATTTCGTGTAGGAAAATACTTTAAAAAATTGTTTTTATTTACACAAGAAAACCAAAAATCTTGGAAATTGAAAATGAGGTAGTAACGTTTATTATTTTTGTTTTTAATAAAATTTCTTTTACCATTTCATTTACGAAGAAAATTAATCGCAGTAATACCACTGAATGGTCGAAAAAAATGTCTGTTGTTATTAAGAAAACAGATTTTTTTTTGTCCATTCACCCGTATAACAATTATTTGCCGAATTCCCGTAACTATTAGTTAATTACCAGTAAACTGAAAAATAAGCAATTTCAACTTCATGTTCTTCTTTTTTTTATTGATAATCGAAGTAATGCGGGTGAATGAACAAAAATACCTTTTTGGACAAAAAAACCTGTTGTTATTAACAAAGCAAATAGGATTTTTTTGTGCATTCGCCGGCATTATTTCGATCATCAATAAAAAAAAAGAATATTAAGTTGAAATTGTTTACTTTTAAGTTAACTGGTAATTAACTAATAGTTACAGGAATTAGACAAATAATTGTTATAGCTGGTACTAAAATGAGCAACTTGGTCTGACTTTGGCTTAGAACCTAACTTTACACTCAGAACCTAACTTTAGACTTAGAACCTGACGTTAGAAAGCCAAACTTGTAGTCTTCAATTTCTACGAAAATTGCTACCAGTTTTTTGTTAAATCAGACTTATTCTAAAACTTGTGGAACATAATGAGCACAAAAGCGTACTGTATTTCATTTCATCAGCAGTAATATACATATCTCGAGCTGCCAGTTTCCAAGGCGGAGTGCAGCAGTCATCCGATTTCCAATTTATTTCCCGCTCAGCCGCCCCCTGAATCCATCGATTCGCGGAGGCTCCACTTCATATTATATTAGCCTCTTTAATCCCCTGAAACATTTCATTAGCCTGTGCAGTGACATTCAGCGGCGGCGGGATGAAAATGGGGCGGGTTTTTCACGACCGGCCAGATCTCAATCGAGCGCGAGGGAGGAATTGTAAGATTATCGCTCGAACCGGGAGCGACATTTAATCCTGTCAGCGGAAATGCGCCATTATGACCTTCCTCGTACCGACGGTGTAGAATATAGACGGGTCAAGTTTTGAGCTCAATCGAAGTGATCGCTTCGAGCGCAATTATTCCATAATCGGGGCAATATGAGAGTGGATGCTTTGATCAGACCGCAATTGCTGCTACATTTGATTTCACGATTTCAGGTTGTATTGGGTTCATGTATTGAATTTCTTGTAATTTGATATTGCGATGGAACTATTATCAGAAGCGGGGGCGTATCTAGATATAAATGCGTTCACGGTATAACAAAAATTTACTGCGGTTAAATAATTACTGCGGTTACTTATTTAAATTGCCACCCTGAGTTTGTATATCGTTCGTGGAATGTACTTTGATAGGTATGATGGAAAACTTTGTAGCAATGCATGTTCTATTTCTAAAGCTCCACATTTCCTCTAACTATTTGTACGTGTTAACTTAATATCCTCGATTCTCTAGCAAACAACTAATTATAATTAACATTTACAATAGTTAATAAAGCACAACTTTCGTGTGCAATGAATAGGGTACCTACTTTTAACAAGTCATACATATTAATATAGGGAGTGCTTTATAATACAGTTGTCTAGCATGCATTACATGGAATAAATGTAATATAAGTGCTACAGCTCGTGATGGTTTCAGTAGCGAAATTGATATAAACAATACCGTCAAATTAACTCCAAGTACCTGCCGCTGAAAAACGCAAATACGTTACAATAATTTAATTGAAACCAAATATGAATTGTGCGCTGCAAACGCGAATAGCATTTTTTCCCGCAGTAATGAAAATGTCCTAGGGACGATGAACAGGGGAATCTTTGAGCCCCATCTTGTATGTAATATCGCATTAATTCCAGCCGCTCCGGTACAACATCCACCGGCGCAAATAAACAAACGAAATATACCTACAAATCAAATTTCCTTTGTCGCCGTTTACGTTTCATTTTCCCCTTGATCCGGCCCGGAGCACCCTCGCCGTCCTGCAATGGAAGAGAAAAGAACGCCACATTTATTTATACAAAGAACGTGGAAAAGGGGTTGACTCGCGGGAAAATAGAAAATAAACCCCGCGGCGGGGAACAGACATTGGCAACCATTTTCTTTAAGTCGCCCCATAATAAGTCCTGTGAGGGCAGTTTGGGTTTTTAAACTTACGCTTAGATACCCGCCAACGGCAATATGAATTCAATTAATTATTTCATACATTTTAAATTATTCATAAAATCCGCCCCAATCATGCACTCTCCTTAAATTGGAAATTAAATAAACTTGTTGTGTTTTGTGCTATTTTAATTGGGTGCATAATTCACTTTATTACAAATTTATTTATAAATATTAATAAGCATTCCTCATTATGTAAGAAGTTTCAAATAAATGCATATTTTTATAGAAAATAATCAAAGGTTCGTTATGAATATAAAATGTTAAAGATAATATGGGTATTAATTTACTTCATATATACAGGGTGTCATTTGCTCATTTGCAATTTTTTATATAGACAGATTTTTTTAATTTTACATTATTTTTTGGGAAGTTGTAAACGTTCAATTTGACCCTTTTAACATTTCAACCATTTCAAAAAACAATGCCTCATCGAGATTTATTCAGCACTTCCAAAAATATGCACGGATTTAGGGGCAAAATATTCATCTGGGCGAAAAGTGGCAAAGGAAAATTCGACTTCATTTTGCTCCCTGATCCACCCCTAGAAATATTTTGGTTGACTTTCGTAACACCCTGTATATTTGTTATATGTCGAAGTAAACCCGAAGTACTTCGAAGTAAACTTGACATTTATAATTTGGGTTTTGTTGCCTTTAGGCAATTTTACTCAAAAAACGAATTCAATCATTTCTTATCATTCATAATAGTAATAATTTACTAAATTCATGTATCACTTTATTAAATATAAATTAGATAAGATTGACATTAGTAATATAATTTTACATTACATTACATCTCCTTACATAAATATTTTGTATGCATGACCTGTATCTAAACATCGCTTCATAACAAGAAAGTTAAAATGTATCATCAATACAATAAATTGTCACTACCATTTACAATATTTTTAGTCACGAGATTTAATGATTTCATATTTCCAGAATTGGCAGTCCCTACTTCGTTTGCAGACCTTCACTATTTCCAGTCTAAGAGGATCAGACACATTCTCCCTCTGAAGACGGTGAGAACTCATCATTTCGGAGAAAAATAAGGTAAATTTCTGCTTAACGCGTTTCAATAGCACATTGAATAAATGGCTAGTCATTTTAAAATCCAGCAAATTAAGTGTCAAAATGGTGCATAGATTGCGATGAAATGTAGAAGTTGAATTTGAGAATTCATCAAATCATTGCACTATTTACTAACTAGATATCACCTCAATGTTATTAATGCCCTCATTAATTAACTGCATCTTGCAATCATTTGATGGCTATTCATTTACACGATGTATATTTAATTACGGATCTACGTAACTTTTTGTCATGCAATTTTTAAAATCAATTCGATGAATCAATAATACAGATATCAATGAATAAATTTTTTTTCCCAAATGTCGATATATGTGGACTATTTTTAAAAATAAACCAAATAATTGCACACATTACAATCTGTTAACTATTAATGCTCTCATTAATTACCTGTATCTCGCAATAAATTGAACCAAATTGGTACTCGTTTACGGAATGATGCAATTACTGACTTAATGTAATGCAATTTTTGAAACCAATTGAAAAGGTCAGAATTAAATCAGTATAAGTTACATTTCAAATCAAGCGGCTCAAGTGCATTTATACCTTTTTTTTCCATAAATCTTCTTTCTAATTCTCATTTCTACTGATCAATTGTTATGTCATTTAAAAAACCACTGGGATCCTTTTTATTATCCCATAATTAAGTATCTTACCTTACGCAAAATGCACTTGTATCATAAATTTAAAACATTGCACTTTTTATTCTAACCCCTTCAATGCACCAAAAATGTTACGTGCATTGAATTTAAATTTTCCCGTCATTATTTCAGGGCAACTAGAATTTCCCAAGGTGAATCATGCGAGATGATCTTAATTTTGGCGTTACATCCTTATTTTGCATTTTGCATTTGCCGCCACTTCTGGGCCAACCTTGGTTTGGTTCAAGTCTGGCGGTAGTATTTTGTATTAACTAATTTGTAATTTCTTCCAGCAAGTGTTAAATTCGCGATTATACTTTGGGATTACCTTCCCAAGTCAAACGTATACTTTTTAGTGTTTTCTTTGTCTTGTCTTCAATAAATAATTAGTGAAAGTATCTTGAGTAGTTCAGATTACCTTCTGACGATAAATGTCCTTTTAGAGCCAGTGCGTAGTAGTGTCGAAAGTTCGGGTATGGTTGAGCCTGAGGATTGTTGCGTTTGTTTCGTGCTTTCCTCACCCGCGCCACACCGTCAAACTCCGAACTCCGATTTGTTTTCCGAGTTCGGACTTGGAGGGTACTGGATCTTCGCCAATTCAACTTTAAAAGTCAATTTCAAGGTAGGTCTTTATTTGAGATGAGCTCCAAGACGTCTCAAAGTGAGTACCATTTTTCTGCACTCCCTCCGCTGTTAGGGTTCCTCCTTGCGCTCATGCAACGAATTGCGCCTACAGTATTTGCTTGTTGCAAGTACATACTATGTATACAGTACTGGTTTGTTGCAAGTACATACTATGTATACAGTACTTGCTTGTTGCCAGTACCGACTATGTATACAGAACTTGTTTGTTGCAAGTATATTCTATGTATACAGTACTTGTTGGTTGCAAGTACATACTATGTATACAGTACTTGCTTGTTGCCAGTACCGACTATGTATACAGTACTAGTTTGTTGCAAGTACATACTATGTATACAGTACTTGCTTGTTGCCAGTACCGACTATGTATACAGTACTTGCTTGTTGCAAGTACATACTATGTATACAGTACTTGCTTGTTGCCGGTACCCACTATGTATACAGTACTTGTTTGTTGCAAGTACATACTATGTATACAGTACTTGCTTGTTGCCAGTACCAACTACGTATACTGTACTTGTTTGTTACAAGTACATGCTATGTATTCGGTACTTGCTTATTGCCAGTACCGACTATGTATACAGTACTTGTTTGTTGCAAGTACATGCTATGTATACAGTACTTGCTGGTTGCCAGTATCGACTATGTATACAGTACTTGCTTGTTGCCAGTACATATTATGTATACAGTACTTGCTTGTTGCACGTACCTACTATGTATACAGTACTTGCTTGTTGCCAGTATATACTATGTATACAGTACTTGCTTGTTGCCAGTACATACTATGTGTACAGTATCTGCTTGTTGCCTGTTCATACTATGTATACAGTACTTGCTTGTTGACAGTACCTACAATGTATACAGTACTTGCTTGTTGACTGTAGTTGCTATGTATACACTACTTGTTTGTTGCATGTACACCCACCCTTATAGCGCGATCTTCCTTCCCTTCTTTTTAGTATTAGTAAAAGTGCATCGCTTGAGTGAGTAGGGTTTTTCTTTCGGGTGCGCTATTTATGTATTTGTGTACTATCGACGCTATTTCTTACTCTGGGAGGTGCACTATAAACGATTAGGGTTTGATTCCTCGTTAATGCGCCTTATTGTAGTCGTGGTTCTCGCAAGTTTTCTCTTAATTCATGCGCCAATACCATTAAAGTGTATACGCTGCACACTTAACTATTAAACACTATGTACAAAGTACTTGTTTGTTGCAAGTACAATGTACACAGTACTTGTTTGTTGCAAGTACACACAATAGAATTTTCTACAGTACTTGTTTATTGCAAGCACAAACAATATATACGCTGCACACTTAACCATTGATCACTATGTACAGAGTACTTGTTTGTTGCAAGTACAATGTACACGGTACTTGTTTGTTGCAAGTACACACAATAGAATTTTCTACAGTACTTGTTTATTGCAAGCACCAACAATATATACGCTGCACACTTAACCATTGATCACTATGTACAGAGTACTTGTTTGTTGCAAGTACAATGTACACGGTACTTGTTTGTTGCAAGTACACACAATAGAATTTTCTACAGTACTTGTTTATTGCAAGCACAAACAATATATACGCTGCACACTTAACCATTGATCACTATGTACAGAGTACTTGTTTGTTGCAAGTACAATGTACACGGTACTTGTTTGTTGCAAGTACACACAATAGAATTTTCTACAGTACTTGTTTATTGCAAGCACAAACAATATAATTTTCTACAGTACTTGTTTATTGCAAGCACAAACAATATAATTTTCTACAATACTTGTTTATTGCAAGTACCACAGTTACCAATAAAACACTATGTACAGAGTACTTGTTTGTTGCAAGTACAAACAATAAAATTTTCTGCAGTACTTCTATATTGCAAGTACGAACCATACTATTTTCTACAGTACTTGTTTAATGCACGTACAAACAATATAATTTTCTACAGTACTTGTTTATTGCAAGTACGAACCATAATATTTTCTACAGTACTTGTTCAATGCAAGAACGAACAATACAATTTTCTACAGTACTTGTTTATTGCAAGTACTAACAATATAATTATCTACAGTACTTATTTTCTGCATGTACGAACAATATAATTATCTCTCTGGGTACAGTAATCGCAAAATCTAATATTAGTGCGATGAGAAGGATCTGCCTTTTCCGATTAGCTCTGTCATTGTCGGCCGCCGCATATTTGGTAAGCATATGTCCTTTCTCCGATTGTACAAATTGGAAGAGGCTAGTACTGCCCCAATGTTATTGTACTACGACAAAAAATTCAGATTTGTTACGAAATGTGTATTTTTGAAAAAAAAAATACAATTTTTCTAAAATATTTTTAGTTTCGAAATACATATGAAGAATACATGAAATATGAAATACATTATTTTTTTTTTACTATTTTACTCTTTTACCAGATTTTTTACACGATACAAACGCCTTTTTTTTAATGCGCTCGCTTTCGTCGCATATAAATTTTTAACGATCTGAATAGGTTTAAAGCTGACATGCTTATCCCGAGCACAGATATTTTCAGAAGAATAAATTTACATTTTATGGGCAAAGGTAGGTACAGCCACGACTCTAAGAATGACGCGCCCGTCCGTTCATCAGTATGTCATTCTTGTCTGGTCCCCCACGGCAGGGGCACGGTAGACAAGGATAGAAGACTGATCGAACAGACGGACGCGTCATTCTTAGAGTCCGTGGCTGTACATACCAAGGATCCTGAATGATCGAAATTCGCTATTTCTTAAAACTTCCAATTATGTCTGAAAACATACGTTTACCAAATGTGCGGAGTCCGATAATAACAGAGCTTATTGGTAAAGAAATATCTTTCTCGCCGTACTAAGATCAGACTTTGTGATTACTGTACGCAAAAACATGAGTAAAATAGGGCTCCAGGCGAGATCTCTCATGTATAAAATAAAAAGATAACGGCATCAGTGAATTAGGCAGTTTTATTTACTTCAACGACAATTGGAATTGCAAACATTTCATGTTCGTCAATTATATATATCTATCGTGTTGTATATCAATCTCTCCATTCACAGACAGTTCCTACAACGTGCAACATTTTTCCGAATATTCTGGAAGTGCTGCAATTTTTGGTGATGCTGGTGATCTGTCAGCATATTTTATTGAGTAATATGTAATGTGTACTTCTGTACTCTTTCTACTACTCACTAAAGTATGAATCATCAAAATATAAATTAATGTTCGGTATTAGTTCACTTATCAAAATTTGTATATTGAGTCGTCAGAACTACTACTAGTTCACTAAACAAAATTTGTATATTGAGTCGTCAGAATACTGATTTTGAGCAGTCTATTGAAGTCTATTAGTCTATTAGTCTCTATTAAGTCTATTAAGTCTATTTGTTGCAAATACAATGTACACAATACTTGTTTGTTGCAACTACAATGTACACTGTACCAGTTTGTTACAAGTACACACAATAGAATTTTCTACAGTACTTGCTAATTGCAACTACAAACAATACAATTTTTACAGTACTTGCTTATTGGAAGTCCGAACAATATAATTTTCTAAAGTACTTGTCAAGTACCACACTTAACCATTGAACACTGTGTACAGATTACTTATTTGTTGCAAGTACTATGTACAGAGGACTTGGTTATTGCAAATACAAACAATATAATTTTCTACAGCACTTGTTTATTGCAAGCACCACACTTAGCCATTGAACAGTATGTACAGAGTACTTGTTTGTTGCAAGTACTATGTACACAGTACTTGTTTATTGCAAGTACAAACAATATAATTTTCTACAATACTTGCATAGTGCAAGTACGAACAATACTATTTTCTAGAGTAATCTTTTTACAGTTTATGTTAAACCCCTTAACTCCTAAGCGCCAGCAACCCCAACTTTAAAAATTCAAATAGTAAAGTATCTGATACACTTTTTTATGTTGAAAACAATAAAAAAAAGGTTTGCAAAATTAATAAAAAACGGAGATATTTAGTAACATATATTCAAATGAAAGTACCATTATTCAGTACCATTTAGTACGTTGATACGGTTCCAGCAGTGAGTGGTAAAAACAATTGCAAATTGTTTGTAATCAACTGTTATTAATCAACTCTAAACAAAATTTAGACAATATTCAACAAGCGTTTGTCTGTAGATTAGGGTATTACCACGCCGTTAACGGGGAACAATTTAACATTTTATTTTATTAAAAGTTTATAATTGTTTTCTTATTTTTCAAAGACTTTTTTAAATATTTTTATATTGTTTTCTTAATTCTTAATTTATCTTCAATTATTTCTTAATTGTATATCACAATGTAATAGCACACAGAATTTATTATTTAATGCGATTTAATATTTATTAAATCCCTTAATTGATGTCGGAAATGTTTTTTTTCGGCCTGGTGCACTAATGAGGCTCAGGAAATTATATCCACCGATACAAAGGGCGGGGTTTTATTTAATTGGAAATGAGCGCATTCAGTTGCGCCGTGTAACGACTTTTGTGACCTATCATCGTCCTGGATACAGTATATCGGCGTTATTATGTAATTTGTCGCGGTGAGTGCAAGTCGCGCGAATGCTTATTTCCGATTCTAATAATTAAAAAGTTTTATTAGAAAACTTAAAACGTCCCGATGCCAGGATGAAGAGAGCGATATTAAACTTTTTGATTAAATGTTTCCGTATTTTATCGTGAGAATTATATTAAGTTACTTTTGAGCACAACCGGGAAATGTAAGTTTAATGTATAGATAGAGCGACGAAAAATTGTTATTTGAAGAGTATTGGGTTTCAGGCTAAACACTGTAAAAACATAAAGTTAAATACAATGAAGGCGAGACAATATATTGTTATCGGTAAAAGACTGTTTCTAATCACAGTTTTATATTTACATGGCGAAGGTTTTGTTAAACAAGTTAAACTATATTAATTTTTCTAAATATGCATCAGAAACATTGTGAAAGTATAACTGTAACTATACATAAAACAAAAAATAAAATAACCAAGCAAATAAAACTACGAAAACTGTCTGTTCACCTCCAAGGAAAGTGTCTTACTTATATCTTATATGACAGTTAACACTACTTGATAGATTTTATCAAAGTTCCGTCTACGTCATTTCTGTCCTCTGTAGAGTATCCTGTAAGGAGTTACTGGACAGAAGCGAACATTTTGTTTCCATTAACTACTTTCAGGATACTTTATAGGATAGAAGTGATGAAAAGACCTAACATATTTCTAATACAATACTACAAAGTGTACCTAAATGATCGTTGCTATGTAATCATTTCAATACAATTATGCCGTCTTTCAAATTTGTATACCGTACTATTTGAGAACTGTCACTGTCAACTATACCTGTCAACTGTCAGACAACATAATAACAGTAGTTTGTTAAAATGTACACTGATCAGAAGAACACTTTTATTGTTGACTCTAACTTTCGTAATGGACGATTTGAAAATGGAGAATGGATTAATTCAATTCCAGAGTGCGTTTGGGAATTTCAACCAAAGTTCACTGACCACCAATTTGAATACCCGGTTTTGTCAATACATATTTCACGAATAGTGCATCGTTTTAGGAAAACTGGTAGTGTTCTGAAAAGGAAATACTCAAGCAGACCCTCAGTATCAGGAGAGGTTGTTGCAGATGTTCGTGAACGACTTGAAGTAAGCCCTCAGAAGTCAATTCGTAAATTTGCTATGCAAGCTGGAATTCCCTCGAGCACGTGCCATAGCATTGTGAGAAAGAGGTTGAATTTACACCCTTGTAGGGTCTCAGTGGTGCAACAATTGTTGCCAGTGGATCCGCAACGCCGAATTATTGCCGATGGGTTGTGGAAAATTTAAATGACGATCGATTGCTCGATTTAAAATTTTTCAGTTATGAGGCTTGGTTCCACCTATCAGGAAATGTTAATTCACAAAACTATAGGTGCTGGCATGCTGATCTTCTTCATCCCTCATCCCTCATCTTTTGTAGAAGCACTACTACATCCTCAGAAAGTTGGAAGTTTTTTGACTGTGTCTTGCCGTAGAATAATTGGGCCTATATTATTTCAGGACACAATAAACGGTGAAAGCTATCGGCAACAAATTGTCCAGCCTTTCATGGACCAATTAGATGATGAAGACTAGCAGAACGGATATTTCCAACAAGATGGTACGAATTTTTTGATAATAGACCAATTAGTCAAGGACCATGGCCGCCACGCTGTCCAGATGTAACTGCACTGGACTACTCAATTTTTGGATATTTAAAAGATAGACTTTTCCAAAGAAGACATCATACGTTGGAAAGTTAAAGGCAGAATTCGTAAATGTTTGGCGAACCATAACTCCTCAAATGCTAATCAACATTTTCAACAATAAAAGAGGACGAGTGAAAATGTGTTTACAAGCAAATGGTACACATTTTCAACATCTGCTTTGATTATATAGTTTGTTTATTAATTATGTTTTCTAAACCTTGACATCTTTTTATGTTTTTGTTTATTAAATAATTTACTTTGATTACTTTAATAACTATTTGTGATTGTTTTATTGTCTGCTAGTCCTCAATTTGCAATAGTTAAATATTTTACAGATTTAAAGTGGAGCAATTATAAGATTTGTCGCAGCTCGTTTATTTCATTAATTCCTGCACGATTTTCAGTTACAGCTTGTTTGTGCCGTGGAATAATCTGCCCCACTTGGGGATTTAATTTTCATGCATATCTGGTTATTTTTATGTACACACAATTTAAGATTGCCCTCGATTTTAAAAGTAAGGTTATGTAAATAATGTACATTTAAACTCGTGGGCCCTTAAGTAATCCTTCATTGTAGTCTTTTCATGTGCTTGGAAGCCACACATATTGCTGAAACTAATAATAATTTTGTATTTGAGTTGTTAAATATTAAATGACACAATAGAAATTTGCATTGCATGAAGATAGCTGTTATTGCCATCTTCATGAGTAATGAGTAAAATGTCTCGTGCGTCTTTATATAATTCTTCATAGTTGTCTTTTCATGTGTTTGGAAGCCACATGTACTGCTGAAACTAATAATAATTTCGTATTTCAGTAGTCAAATATCAAATTCCACAATAGAAATTAGAATAGCACGAAGATGAATTTTAATATCATATTCATGTCTAATGAGTGTAAATAAAGTTACCTATGTCAAAAATAGAACTATTTTTACTGGAGCGGAACAAAAATATATTACATGGTGACGTAATTACAAGCATTTAATACACCTTGGATATGTATTGTATGTATTATACATTGTATTATAATACAATGCTTAAAATAACATCGAAGACACCGCAAGCACATCACAAATCATAAGTCAATAAGTTTATACAACTATAGTCCATATCAGAAAAGATGGCACTATTCACATAAAAAATAAATTCTTCCCACCCGTCAAATTGGACCAATGAGAATGCATCCCAAAACCGAGGTAGCTGTTTTGAGCCATAAAGCCATAAAGCCATAAATTAATACTGTTGATCGCTTGGAAATGAAGTGCTTTGGAATAAGCAACCGCATTACTCAGGGATTTTAAGCTCACTATCGAATCTCAATAAACTAAGATACTCCAAGAAATAAATTTGAATTTTTGTTGACCAATCCTACTGGTGAGAGGAGGGACTTCGGTTTTATGTGCAATGTGACAACTTATCTGGCATTGACTATAGTTGTATGAACTTATTGACTTATGATTTGTTATGTGCTTGCAGTGTCTTCCATGTTATTTTAAGTATTGTATTATAATACAATCCACAATGAAAAACCCTGAAATCGTACAGAGAAAGTTCGAGTTGCAGTCTCTTAACGCCCTTCTTGAATGTCTTGAAATCTCCAGCCTGCATCGTATGTGGGTTGTGGTTCTATGTCTTTACCGCCCAGTTCATTACTCCTTGTTGACAAGATTTTAGTCTATGCCAAGGCATGCATAGTTTATTGCAGTTATGCTATTGTGTTTGCATCCGGTATTATTCATTATGATATGACATTCGTAGAGGAACAAAGATGGTAGTGTTTATATCTCTTGCCTCCTGAATACAGCTCTGCGACTTCGTGAGCTGATCCCAAGTTATTTTCAAATATTTTGTAAATTGTTTAGTCAATACAATAAAGCAGTAGTAATAATCTTCAATAAACGGAAGTAACGATTTGTTATACTTCTATGGAAATAGGTACATTATGCAAAATTAGAAAAAAAAAAAAAATTATCTGCTGGAAATATTGACCAATCACAATATTGAATTTTCCTTAGTTACTTCGTATTACAGCGCTTATTACTAATTACCTGGTTGTCATGGGACGTGTTCCGAATATATCGTTAGTTTGCATATTTCGATGAGGTGTTAATAAAAATCAAGTTGCCGTGATTCATAATATTTTTACACACAAGTCAAAATGACATAATATTTCTTGCATTCAGTATATAATAAGCGGTCAATATGAATCGATTTGGATCTGACGAGATTCATAAAATCGAAGAATCCGTCACATCCACAAATCCCATTAATACAGTGCGAACAGAATGTTATGTTATAAGACAATCTGATCACTTCTGTTCAGAAAGAAATTATGACATAAAATAAGAAAAGTCGGATGAAGAATTCTGTAAAATTTTGGAAGACTCTTACAACATGCGAAAAGTTAATGGTGAAGGATATAAAGAAGGAGTATTGAAAATACTCTGGAATCTCAAGGCTAAGCATATTCAACTTACCTATTATAATAAATTGAAATGAGTTATAGATCCTTTTAAAAGCGTTATATTTCAAAAAGCAAGAGATGCTCGCAATTCAAAGAGGAAAATTTTACAACGCAATTAGGAAAAAAGAAAACGCAGTTCGTCGGCTTTAACCCATGAAGAACAAACAAGAATTATAAATTATTTTAATGGAAATACACCCGATGGCCTACAACGAAAGTTTTACCATATTGCGTCTGTTGAACTTGCGTGGAGAGGAGGAGAAGCAAGTGCTTGCTTGACAGTATATTTCAAAGATGAAATAAACAATTACGGTTTGTCAAGAGGTTGGTCCGAATACAACACAATTTTATTCAAAACAGCACAAGGAGGTGATAAGAAAATTGCAGATAGTAAATGGATTACCCCAAATTCAAACAATGTAGATATGTGCCCCGTTCGACTTCTAAAGAAAATGTTTTCTAAACGGACACCTAACATTAAAACTAATCGCCTGTTTCTTACAGTAAATGAAAATTAAGAAAAATATGAAATTAGCTATTGGTATAAAAACATGCCCTTAGGGTTCAATCAGATTAGTAAAAGGACAAAAAGTGCAGCTAAAAGCATCGGGATAAATACCAAACTTGTAAAAATAACAAATCATTCTAACAGATCGTCTACAGTTAGTCAGTTATCAAGTACGGGTATTAACGCTGACGAAATTATAAAAATAACTGGATACAACAATACAGCTTCAATTCAACCTTATTTGAATCTAATTGAAAATCATCATATAAATCTTATTTCAAAGTTAAGAAGTGAATCAGTGGAATCAGACATTGAAAATTCTTCTATCAATAATTCTTCGTTAGTTTCTCTTGATTCATCTAATAATAATAATAATTCCAGTGGCTCAGTAATTTAAAATAATTGTACTTTTAATATACATACCATAAATAAATCAAGTTCTTATTAATTAATTTAATTTAGGTGTTAATAAAAATCAAGTTGCCGTGAATCATAATATGTATACACTAAAGTCAAATTGACAAAATATTTGACAAAATATTGACTACTGCTCAATGTGTTCCTTAAAACACAACTATTGACAAAAGATTGACTACTGCCCAATGTGCTCCTTAAATACGCCTCGTGCTACGGACTCGGCGTATTTCTCAGAACACATTTCGCATACGTCAGCTATATTCGATTATTTTTGACGCTCTTGTTATATTACTTCTGATTATTCATTGAGTTCTCATAATATTAACACACATGTTGACATCAATGACATATTTCTTACTAGTTTGTTTATAGATACACTGTCAAAATTATTATACCATGTTACATTTTCGCTGATATTGAATTTGAAAATTCATATCTATAATGGATGATCTGTACGAGTTTTGTTCAGTTTGGAAGTGTAACTATAATAACTAAAAATTAATAAAAAATTACATACGAGTAATAAATAATGAAGGAAATTTTATGTTCTTCCGTTTATCGATGTGCAAATCGAGTGTCGAATTTCTGCTTTGGCGAGAAGAAAAATACGGGGCGTTGAGGCGATTTATGGGCAGAGAGGCAGGAAGAAATATTGGTAGCTGACATATTTGCGGTCGGACAGAACTGTTGGCCCCCGTCATTTCATCGGCAAATGGAACGAGCGATGAGCGGTTCGTGTGCGGCGTTCGTTTTCCGCCCGAATTGATCGCCAATATTCAATATTTACACGAACTCATAATAAATATTCAATCCAACCGGCGAGTATTTACACGCTGGCAAATAGTTCGTTATTATGGTCAACTTATTACAGAATCGGCTGCGAATACAAACAGGGGAGTGCAAAAATCGGGCGCGCAAATGCTCGCCAGCACCGCGAATCCGAGAAGCGCAATCAACAACAAAATTGCACAAAAAAGGGTAGCTGCAACTAAAACAAAACGAGCGCCCCTCGTGCATGGCGCATCGCGCCCTCCACTTTTTGCTGCAACTATAAATTACACGCTCTGTTTTAGTTCTGGGCCCAGATAAACATCCCGTCGAGTAAAACTCACAGGAACCTTTGTAGTCATAAACATAAAACGAAACACCAGACGCGCACGTTCTGATAAAACAGCCGTTTATATTAAAGTCTACGTACGTATTACCTCTAGGGCCCGCATTAATTTGTTGTCTTAATTCCTCATTACACTTAAAACGCCCGCCGTATTGGCCCCGTAATTCTCAATTGTGGCGAACGTGCAAATCATCCCCACTAACGCCACGGTAATAACGACAAATTCCCAACCTAATTGCAGATTATTACGTAACATGGAACAAGCCGCATGCATCACGAAGCCTTATATTTTCATTTTAAAAATGTAAATGCCTTCAACGTTTAATAATAAGCAATATAACTTAAAATGTATGTATTTCCGCACGACTTCATTTAATGACTCCAAGAAGACAGAAGATTTGTCATGGTCTTGTGAAAGCGACATAAAATTATCTCTCGGTATATGGGGGTTTAGGACGCTTCAGTACAGATGTTTGAGCAGGTACAGCCACGGACTCTGGGATTGACGCGTTTGTAAAACCGAGCAGCCTCCCATCCTTGTCTGGCCCCGTACGGTAGGGGCACGGTAGACAAGGATAGGAGACTGCTCGGTCTTACAGAGCGCGTCATTCCCAGAGTAGGTGGCTGTGCCTTTAATTCAGCCCTAGCACTTAATTCGCGTCGTTCCTGATAATTTCGATTCATTTTATTTACATAATATGTATTAACACTACGAAATTTAAAAAAAATCCAGTCAGACAATCCATAATCATAATAATAACTTGTATTCTGTCTTCTCGATATTTAATAATAAAATGTTTCCTAAAATTAGTCATAACCCTTTAAGTTCGAGGCTTGGATTATTGATCCTTGTCCATCATTAAATGGGCGATGTACCGACCACATGAATCAGTACTTTCATCTACACAGAACCATATGTAACTGTTGCCAATTATCGTTTATATTTCCTCAATAGTGTGTTTATATACTTGCGCGACATAGTTTTTGCGAATGGTTGACTCGGCAGGAATATGTCTACCGGTGTATTTTCGTCAAAAAGATTTAAACATACTATTATCTAGTTTTTTTATCGGAATCTTAGAAGATACCATCGTATTGCATAAACCAAAGTAAAATTCCGATTCATTCAGTGTAGAAGAACTCACAAAAGACTCGGAAATAATTTGTTAAGTACTCAGGGTACTGTTTGCAGATTCGTTTTTTTTAAATTTTCCAGATGAACTTTTGTTTTGATATGTTGTGTTATGTTCAATTTTTTCTCGCAGTTGATCTACAACATAATACATGCTTGTACCAAGCCCAATAGCAATACAAAATAAAACTTATCGGTTTGATACAAGCCCTGCAAATTAATTTGCCGCTCTCATATTTTAATTCAGAATTTCGACGTATCCATTCATCGACGGAAGGTTTTACTTTCGGCATTTTATACAAGAAAACTTATAAACACGTAATACATACAAGGCACAAGCACAACGCACTGAACATTGAGATAAATTGGACTGAATTATTAGCACACTTGCCCCAGATGCGTTCTGTGCCCGTAAAAATAGGGTAATCCCCGAAATAATCAAGCTTTGTTTACCAAATATCACGTACGCACGCTCGCTTTGTTGATGATTTTGTGATAACCAAGCACTCTAGACGTAACGGAGTAATTTTAATACTGAATTCTCATTACAATAATGTGCAACAAAATATATTCCTAGCTAATATAAATAATGTGGTATAAAATTGAGAAATAAGCAAATAACCACAAAAAATTAGGAAATATGCACAAAAAATGCATTAAAGCAATTATAAGGTTAAAAACTGAAAATATGCATAAAAGCACAAAAAACAAAATTTGTTATGTAACTTCATTTGCTGAAATTCGTATAGATACGAGGTCATTTTGGTCTGCTATTAAAACTGATGTATAGCATAATACCTAGATATCCGCGCCTTGTTCATAACTCATAAGGACCCAATTCACGACCGTATTTTTGACTGGCCCAGTATTTGAATACGACTAAAGATTAATATAGTTGTTACAGCTATTTTCACAGTATGCAACCTAAAAATAGTTTTCCCAGTATCAGACAACAGAGATTGAACCGTGTTAGGTTAATATTTGAAACACAATAACCACCACTCGTGACAGGCTCCCGACATAATTCAATTGAATCCAATGATCAATATTAGTTCATAAATTGCGATTTGATTGTCATATCAAGCGTTATTTAATCACTTACTTAATCAGCGGAGCGTTATAATTTATGTGCCGAATTACAAAGGATTACAAATATGTGTTCGCCACGGTTCTTCCGAATTAATTCATTGGAAATTGGAAATACCCAATCAATACAAATTACAAAGTAGTTGCATTATGTCATGAATATTATTAATATATTATTATATTATATTATATTATATTATATTTAGCAAACGCACAAATTTCAGTTTGCGATTATTCAATACGTTTACAGCAGCATTGATTTCGTTTATTTATACAAATTAATTTGTTTCAAATTTTTCATAAAATATATTATGTATTTCTTTTCATTTTTTTTATATTGGTGTTCTTTTTATTCTTTTGGAGTACTTACAGGTATTTTTATCATATAATGATCTTTGGTTTATATAAATTTTATTAATTAACTTTTTGTTTTCAAAAAAGTCAAATATATTTTTGAAGAAATGATTTCAATATTATATATACTATATATAAGAGAGCGAACACTATCTAGTTGGAGCAACAATATAGGGAGACAAAACAGAAGGCACGGAAACAAATATAGAAGAAAAGTGCAGAACAAATACAAAAATAAATACACATAAATTAAAAGTCCCAGTAAAGCAACAACAGTATAAAAAAAGTATGGAACAAAAAATTAAAAGACTTAACAGAACAAAATTAAAAGAAACTGAAGTTATCTGGAAACCTTTCAAACAGGTAATAGAAGAGGCAACAATGGAAACCTGTTGAATAACTAAAACCAATAGAAACTCGAAGCGGACAAGCTGATGGACATAAGAGATACAAAAAGAAGTTAGAACCAAGAAGCAACTATAGAAAAAATACCTAAAAAAGAGAACTGCACAAGACGATGGCAGATACAAAGAACAAAGAAATAGAGTCAAAAGATAATAAAACAATCAAAAGAAACTTTATGGGAAAAAATCGGAGAAAAAATTAATTAAAATAGGCAAAAGAACCAGAAGCTATTCTACAACATTATCAGAAGAAATTAGAAAGACAAAACGATAAAACTGCACCAAATAAAGGATGAGAAATATACTTAGAAAGAAAGAAGAAAAAGGAGAAAGATGGAAACAATACTTGGAAGGTTTACTGGAAAAAGATGACAAAACAAAAGATAGACAGAATACAGAAAGAACAATAGAAAACAAATACAATAAGAGAAACACACAAGACAACGAGGAAGAACAAGAAATGGGCATAGAAGAAATTAGAAGAGCTATATGGAAAATAAAACCTTGATAAAGCACCAGGAATAGACAAAATGAAAAATGAACAGTTGGTGACGTGCCTGAAGGGCTATCAGCGCGTCAGGCCGCGGAGCGAGTGGAGGGTCCCTTCGAAGCAGCGACGAGGGCCAGGCTCTCGGTGTCGGAGAGTGGGAGGGTTAAAAAAAGGCTCCACGTAATTTTAACCTCGCCACTACTTCGTCGCAAAGGGGGGCTCCACCCTACCTGCGTGGGTTGACGGCAGACAGTCAGTCGGCCGAATCCCGCGAACACGTAATCGCGCGATGCGAAGGGTCGTCGGAGCCACCTTCTCCTTACAAAAACGCAAAACACGTACGGCACGAAACACGCAACGCAAATTTTACACAAAAGAAATAAACGATATATCAAAATGAGATTACAACAATAAATGAGAACAAAAAAAAATATATAAAGATCTGGCCTGTGTTCCTCGTGGTGACTCCACTCTCGATTCTGGGCTCGGTTCTTGGACGTGCGGCAGCGGGCAATCGTCGGGAACGCCGTCGCTAAATTCCAATGCTCGGAACAACTCTGGCCGGATGTTCGTTGCCCTTAGCCAAGAACCTGGCTGGCTGGGTTACCTCAGCCCTTACCCAAAAAACGCCTGCAAAGCACATGGCCTTATTAACAATGGCCGGACACGTGTCTTTACGAAAAAAAGATGTCGGGTTTAATCACTTACTCTGATGTTTTGAGCGTGTCGAGTTGAGTAGTCTCCCTTGCCTTGTGCCTGGTGCCGTCAATCCCTCTTAGGGTGGTTAAAGGAGGACACGTTTTCAAATCCCGGAAACCGGTTGTCGATAGACCAAAGAAAAACTCTGACCTCGTGACACGTCTGCACTCAAGGGAAGGTGACTAGCTTCTCCCTCATCGCGGCGCCTCGCCGATGATTTTAAAAATCACACGCATACCGGAAACACGTCACGTTTAAAAAAACGTGTGCGGAACGGTTTCCTACGGTGGCGACCCAGGCGCGCAATTAATAATACAGACAGTTTCCGTCGGAGGCAAAACCGGACCGTTTATAGTTGAAATACATGGGAAAAGAAAGAATACAACTTTTTACAAGCATATTAAATAATATATGGAATTTAGGAGAAACACCTAGGGATACTGGCAGACAGCAGTGATACTGCCCTTACACAAGAAGGAGATAACAAAAAAAAGCAGGAATTACAGGGGACTATCTCTACTGTGCGCCGCGGAAAAAGTATATGAGAACATACTAGAAAGAAGAATTAGAGAAAAACTTGAAATAGAAATAGAACCATCACAAAGTGGATTCAGGAAAGTACATTGTACAATAGACCACCTATTTAAAATAAGAAAACTAATAATAAGACCATAGAACACCAAAAAGACATGTATATCTGCTTTGTAGACTTGGAAAACGCGTTTGATAAAATGGAAAGAGAATTTGTGTGGCAGACACTAAATGATAGACAAATGGGACCTAAACTGAGGAGGGCAATCAAAAGCATACACAACGAAATTTAAAACTACAAATTGATTGAGACAAGGGGGTGGACTAAGCCCCATTTTGTTCATAATTGCAATGGATGAAATCATGAAGAATTTTAATTTTCTTCCAAGACAAAGAAAACAGGAGAGGATACAACAAATTAAAACCCACAACAATAACTAAATGTATTTTCGAAGACAATGTGGCAATCATCGACCAAATTAATAATGACTTACAAACGAATATTAACATATGGGAAACTGCACTGGAAACAGCTGGATTAAAAATAAATATTTCAAAAACAAAGATAATGAAAATAGGAGAAACTAGAGAAGCAATAAACATTACAATCAATAACGAGAATAACGAACTAGAACAAGTAGAACACTTAAAATACTTAGGACGAATTATTGAAAAGAAAAGGAATATGGAAGCAGAAATAAACAACAGAATACAAGCAACAACAAGAACCTTTCACACGATTAACAAAATTATACTAACCAACAAAAAATATCCCAAAAACCAAATACCTTATATTGTACAAAGTACTATTTGTACCTACCCTATTATACGGCTGTGAAATGTGGATACTCAACAAGAGACAAAAAAGCAAAATCCAAGCCTATGAAATGATATACCTGAGGAAAGTATACGGATTAACAAAACTAGACAGAATGAGAAATGTGGACATCAGAAATGAACTAGAAATGGTAGAACTCAATAAACAGATAGACAATAGACAATTACAATGGCTGGGACACCTAATCAGGAGAGATGACTACAACCAAACAAAGAAGATATGGAAAACAAAGAAACATAGGAAAGAGAAGAGTCGGAAGACCAAAAAAGAAATGGGACAAAAATATTTGAAACATATTAAATAAGAGGGGGATAAAAAATGCACAAGTGAAGGAAACAGCAAGAAACAAGAAACGGTGGAACCAAATGATAATAGAAAATACATGAAGAAGAGATAACATCACCTCGACACCCGAAAGGGTAAAAGAAGAAAGATTATAATAATATACTGTATATAACAAAATTAAAACCTCTGAAAATGGCTTAAATAAGCAGAAACTAGTTAGGTAATAATAAAAATTAATATAATTTATGTAATTTTTTTTTTATATATTAAAAATACCTACCAATAATTACTCGAAAAGAAGAATTAAAATAAGAAACAATCAAAATAATAACAGCCGGTATTCACAATGACTGAAACTATAACAAATTTTTCATTTTTTGTTCGTTATATTTACGAAAATCTTCTCAAGATGTTACTTTTCCCTTCTGTACTACTTTTCCAACTATTATTTTCTGCTTACTATATTCTTTATAGTCTTCTTCCTACTTTGTGTTTAGATGCTTTTCAATTTTCCATTGTTTCTCACTATTTACTATTCTTTTCACTATATTTCGTTTGGGCAAACATCCAAATAAGTTGTAGATGGACAACTTTTCCGCTTTCTATATTCTTTATAGTATTCTTCCTTCTTTGTGTTTAGACACTTTTTCAATTTTCCATTGTTTCTCATTATTTACTACTATTTTCACTATATTTTGTTTCGGCAGCCATCCAAATAAGTTGTAGATGGACTTTCGAATATCTACTTCATACGCCATTTCGCAAAGGTTAGGCGAAAATGGGAAATGTCAAACAAATTGACAAGATCCATCATGTTTCTCCATGGTTGACCAGACGTAATGCTTTTACTATGTCACGTAAAGCATTTATTAAAAAATCCTAAAACTTATGTAACAGGTGTTATGACAAATTGACTTTTTGGTAAATAATTAAATAATTATAGATAATGTGTAGGTATGCCATAATATCTAAGTTAGTCTTTTCGCATTCGTCCAATAGTTTCCTTTCCTATCCTTTCTTTTCCTTTCATTTCCTTTCAATGTTTCATGTTCCCATTTTTACTGTCTTAATTGTATTGTCGTCCTTTTTGTTTGTTGGTACCTTTAGTGCCTTATTTTGTTTAGAGTTATTTTGGGCTTCTCTTTTTCCTTTATCTTCTGTCATTAAGTTTCTATCACTTCCGGTTTTACCGCAAATATCCATATACTTTTCATTGGAACTTCCATAGAAGCCATGGAACGAACACCTTATATTACTACATTTTTTTTATTCCTTGTTAATTTTCGAACATCTTTTGTAAAAATGTATAATTTTTGATTTTTAAATGTAGATGAGTACAATTAACAATAATTTCATGTCAGAAATTAAATTCCAAAATGTTTACGTCAAAAAGAAGTTTGAAAAATGGCTTCAATGTTTCTCAGGAATAAGATAAAACGGGAATTTCATCATGTATTCTACCTGAAAGATACCTCTATGAATACTTTGCAGCTGAAAGTTTTGACAATTAGTATATCAAAAATGCCATTAGATAAGCAAGTGCCCGCTTGAATACAAGCAAAATAGAAGAATACATTATATATCAATTTTTCTATTAATGTTAGAGTTTATTCCTAAAAAGCAATTGGAGACAATTTACTACATAAAAAGTACTGAAACATTGCAACATTTTCTGACTACTACTAATGCTACTAAAGATACTGAAGATATCTTGCAGATAGTATAGATAAAGTTACTAATTTTTTATCTCTCCCTATATTTTTAGAAAAACCGAGATGACCGATTTCATAGAAAAATGGCTCCAATGTTTCTGAGGAATAAGATAGTCAATCGAAACTCAATTATAAATTGAGTTTCAATTCGTACCCAACAAAAATATTGACCTTTGATGGTTTAACGCTGTATGTTATATAAATATGTTAAATTGATATTACTAACTAATGCGGATACCATACCAACAAATATATGTCACGTTAATGTCAAGCTCATTACAAAGTACTGATATTAATTAAACATTATAATGTTTAAATTATATTCTGTATACATACGGATAACGATGTATTTATAAATAGTTTTGGGTTATAATTTAATTAGATATGTGTATATAACGACGTATTGCCCAGGTTACAAAGTGATGGCAATATTGATGAATTATAAATTATTGATAATATAGATACAGTATTTATCTCACGAGTTCAGTAGAGATTACATTTTAATTATATTATTATATTTTATGACGAAACGCGAGACAATATAATATTTAAAGGAGTTAAGGAGAGCTAAATAATAGAGAAAAAAATTTCACTTCAATTCATTTTTGGTATAGTCTGTCTACAAGTCTGGTAAACGCAAAACTTATTATTATTATTATTGCTATTATGTATTGCTGTTATGATTTTCGTTTGACTTTGATATTATTATTATGTGCAAGCAAACTTGGATACAACTATGTACCTACATTATTATTGCCTCATTCAGCTTGAAATGTACAATTGATGTGAACCTGGCACAGTAATCTAGGTTTGTTTCATTATAGTTTATCACCGATTATCAGCGTTATTAATTACCTTTGGAACTCGAGCGGCGTACGAGTCCGGTGTCAAATTTATCGGACAGTCGAGCACACATTTAAAACGATTTAATGCACTAATTGTACGGGTAGGGTGATCAATTGGCCAAAACGCATAGATAAATGCGACAATGACAACGTGATTGCTCCGAGGATCAACTTAATTAGCTGAAACGCCAGGAGGTCAAACCCTGTCACCTGTTGAGTAATAAAGCGAGCGAAAAAATAATTAAAGAGGAATATGGAATTAGAGCTATTTTCTATAAGTTGTTATTTCGTTCTGCTAGTCAATTACTTAATCTTGAACTTATTTTCTTAGTTTTGATGGCAAATTATCAATCTTTGACTTAGTTTTGCATCAATTTTGAATATAAGTTTTATTGACATTTTATGAAAATTTGTAGAATATGCAATCAAAACAGTTTAACTCAAGATTTCCAGTAAAAAAATCAAAAGTATTAGAAGAATTAAAAAAAAAAATCTCTGAAATCGAAAATAGTGGAAAAGTTCAGAAAACTTAACAATAATATAAAAAAAGAAATCAATATACAAATAAATTTGCTACACTTTTAACATTTTGAATAAAATATGATAAGTTATACAACAATTTATATGTACAACAATATATAACAATATGTTACATATTGCCAAAAACTATACTCATTGAAAAATTCCGAAATATTCAATAAGAACGTGACATTTTTTTATTTTCAAACAAAATATCAATGCGAGAAAATGTTTTCAAAAAGTCGATAAAGCTGCAAAACCTAATAAACTTTTCACATCACACAAAAAACTAAAACGTATTTTTATTAACGTCAGAAACGCCAGAAAATTTTGATCATTATTTCATGCGAATTTGCGGAATTCTTCTTCAAATTCTTTGAGATCTCAACGAAAGTTACAACAAATCTGTTAAGACTTGGTAAAAAGAAATAAGTCAGACCTAAAAAAAACTAAGATTCCAAACAGTTTTGGGTAAAACATTGTTAAATGAAGCATAACACTTTTCAACTATAAAAATTACCGGCATTTTACCAGTTAACCGGTTTTTCCTTAAAATATTTAGCGGTAAAAAAATCTCGGTAATTATGGATGCCCTTGATGCAGACTCTTGTAATCTGTCTTATTAAATTACCAGTTGGCGAAACATGTTAAATCAAAAGTTAAATAACATACTTTGTTAAAGTTTCACAAATTTATAGAATTAAATTTTAGATTTTTAGATTTTTCGAGAAAATTTTATTTTTGATCATAACCCTTTCTTTGGATGCCATAAATAGCGATAAAACTTGCCAAAAAATGTGCAGCACGTACAAGCATATTTTTGATATAAAATATTTTTAAAGATTTGGTGTCTTGACATAAATCTTACCTTCCTAGTACGTAAATGCGCGTTTGTGGCGCTAAATTCGTAATATAAATCGCCTATAGTACTAGACTAGATCTTGAAAAGTTTACTTTTTACACGATTTTCAGTGGTTAAATGTTCTGAATATAAACATGAGAAACCATAATGTGACATAAATAGTTGAATTCGTAATAGGAAACGCTATCTAATACAGGGTGTACATCTTTTACGGGCCATATAAAAAAATAAAGTTGAAGATGGTTTCTCCGAAACGAAACGTTGTACTGAAAATTTGTAAAAGCTGTATTGTAGAACTAAAAAAGAGCCAATAATAAAGTAGGGTAAATCAAACACTTGGTTGAAGACACTCTTCAACCAAGTGTTTGATTTACCTTAATTATCATGTTTCACCAAGTGGTATCCACACATACTTTCAACTTAATTAATAATTAAGTACCTTAGGCTTTCTTATACCTTTTCTTCTAACGTCAGAAAAAAATAAAAAGGAAATCGAAAGATTTTGTCAAGTATCTCCGAAAATAAGTGGAAATTTCTGATTTTCTCAACAGAACATTACTGACCACTAAATGGCGCGACTTTTTTTGTAATTTGTAACTTTTACGGTTTCCGAGATCCCCTTGCTATTGATCCTTATCGTGGACACCCTGTATACAGACTGTGATTAATACTTATTATAATTATAAAAATAACATTACAAATAAAAATTAGTACCTAAGTATTTAATGTTGAAGTTTTTACCTAGAAATGTTATTACGAACATCCCAATAATAAGCCTTCTAATGCAGCATACCTACCCGAGACGGATAAATATTCTGTAATTGAGTTAATGCACGAAGTAATGGATGAGAGCACTTATACAACGCAACGTAATGTGAAATGTGAATGCATTTTTCATGTAGTTGCATATTTACGTTTCATTCTCGTACAATATATGTATCATTTTGATATACAATTTACAATACCGCTCGTAGCGTTTAGAGAATTTCAATTTAAATGTTAAGTATACCAAAGCGGGTTATACAGACCCTTCCGATTTTTATAAACTGAAATTTCTCTATTTAACTATTTTCGTCCGTTATTAACACGCGCAATTTAAGCACATTGAGATTTATTTAATCAGTTATTTATGTCCTAATAAACAAAAATAACTGGAGCAAAATAAAGGACATAAAGGTATCTAGACAAGCAGCAAGCAGAAATCGGAAGTGACCACTACTTGCTAAGAATGGAAACATAAACTAAGATCATACAAATGAAAAAAAAAAGTGAAAGAGAAGATAAGATCTTACAAACTAAATGAAACAAAAACACAAGAAAAATATCGGTATATATTACAAAGAAAGTTCAAAGAAAAAAAGAAAGAAAAAAAAACGGACCTAGACAGGGAATGGGAGGCATTTAAAAATATTTTACTGGATGCTCTTAGGGAGTGTGGTGGAACAACAAAAATAGGATACAAAAAGGTGAAAAAAACACAATGGTGGACAGAGGAACTAAAGAACAAAATTAAAGACAAAAAGGATAAATGGAAGAAATACTTGCAGACCAATTGAAGAGAGGACTATGAAGAATACAAAGAAAAAATAAACGAAGTAAAACAACAAGTAAACAAGCAAAACAAAAATCATGGCCACAATTGGGAAAAACAATGAATGAGAACTACAGAGAAAATCAAAAACTATTACATTAAAACAACTAAAACAAAGAAAAGAGAACAACATGATGAATATAAAAGACAAAAGACGGAAGAATAATTACAAACGAAGATAACATCATGGAAAGATGGCGACATTATTTCGAAGAGCTTACCAATGAGGAAACAGAAGAGAACGAACCACAAGAAGGTAAAGAAGAGAAACAAGATAAGTTGAACAAGGTGAAGATGAAGATGATAAAAGAAAATGAAGTAAAAGAAGCAATAAGAAAACTAAACGGAAAGGCGCCAGGAGTAGACGAAGTAACAGCAGAAATGTTGAAGTATATGGTAGAGGAAGGAATAACACAATTAACAGAACTACTGAATGAAATAATAGAGAACGAAAAAACACCAAGAGAATGGAACACGAAAATTATACTCCCTATTTATAAAAAAGGAGACAAAAGAAACTGCACAAATTACAGAGGCATTACATTAACAAGTATACCGAGCAAGATCCTGACAATAATCTAAGAAATCAGGCTAAGAAAAAAACTAGAAGAAACAATAGAAGATAATCAGGGGGTGGGGGATCAGAAGAGGGAGAGGCACTCAAGATGAGATCTTCATATTAAGACAAATAAGCGAGAAACTAATAAAAAAGAACAGAAAAATCCACATTTGCTTTGTGGACCTGGAAACGGCATTCGACAGGATTAACAGAGAGAACATTTGGAAAGAACTAGGAGAGGAGCGGAAGAGGCAATGATAAATGTAATAAAAAACATGTATAGTGAAAACAAAAACAAAGTAAGAACAAACAATGAAGAATCAAGAACATTCGCCACAAAAAAAGGACTAGAACAGGGATGCGTGCTGAGCCCATTGCTATTTACAATAGTACTGGACAAGGCAATGAAAAAAGCAACAACAAAATATGAGGCAGCTATAGATCGGATTCTGGAAAATGGAAGGAATACTGCTAGCAGAGTTATTATTCGCTGACGATATGGCTATAATTGCAGAAACAGAGGAGGACCTTCAACACAACATAGAAATATTGCACAAGGAACAAACGGAAATTAAGAGGAGGATAAACCTTGGCAAAACGAAGATCATGATAATAACTAAAGAGAAGGAGAAACACAAAACAAAGTTACAAGGAAAGAAGTTAGAACAAGTTGAACACTACAGATATTTAGGGACTATAATAGAGAGTCACGGAAAAATAGAAAAAGAAATAGACGACAAAGTAAGCAAAACAAGAAAGGCTTTTAATATGCTAAAAAAAACATTTTTCGACAGAAAAGAAATACCAAGCAACACAAAAATAGAAATCGTCAAAAGAGTTAGAAGACCAACACTAACGTATAGCAGCGTATCGTGGACTATGACAGGAAAGCACAAAAAATAGGATTAACGCGATGGAAATGAGATTTCTCAGAAAAATTGAAAATAAGACCAGAAGGGACAGAATAAGAAACGAAACGTACAGAAATAACGTAAAGTTAAGACCAATCAATGATAAAATAAAAGAAGGACAGATGAGATGGTTTGAACATATCTGCAGAATGAACGAGGAAAGAATTACCAAGAGAGTATATGAGGCAAGAGCAACAGGGAGAAATCACAGAGGAAGACCAAGAAAAGAGTGCAATAACACAATAAGAGAAGAGGCGAGGAAAACAGGGAATTCCTGGGAAGAGCTAAAGGAACGGACAAAAGATAGGAATAAGTGAAGGGAATACTATCGAACAGAATAAATGTAAATGTAAATATTATGATGTAAAAGAAAACCTTACACCGAAAGGTAGAAAGGTGGCTGATTAAATAAATTACAACAGTTACAACAACATAAAAAATTATGTCATAAATGCATCTGGCTTTCGAATATGTACTGGCAAGTAACGTACATGTTACAGTTAATGTTTTTATTTTTCACTTTACTAACTCATAGTTTCCTTTTATTTTGACCTTTTATTAATTACTCCTAATAAATTATAATTTAGTTTGATAATAAGATGCGACACTAGGGTTTGTGTTTCCCCATGAACTTTTAACAGACCGTTTTCGTGGGACACCCTATATAAATAGCCCCTAATTATTAAGGGAATCGTGAGATTACTTATTGTATTTTTGGAGTTTTTTTTTGGGGTTGCCCCACGTAAAAGGTTGAGAAACAATGCTATAATTGTATGATAACTCCTAGGATACAAGATATGTAAACATGTCCATAACCATCGGGGCATGATAACAAGGTGTAATAAATTCATTACGCCCTGAAGTGTATTTTGATGTAAAGTTGTCCATAACAAGCGGGAGCGGACCGTAATATGAGGGCGCAATGAATTCATTACGCCCTGGAGTAAGTGAAAAATAAAATCTTGTATGCACCAGGGCGTCACCGAATGATTACGTCCATCGGATGGGCCCCTCTCGGCCTAAAACCCTCGAGCTGGATTTCGTCGTTCTCCGGGAATAATCATCGTGGTAACGCCCTTAGTGCATAAATAGCTATTTCATACGCAATACACCTGATTGTCTATGTATTTTATTGATGTTATATTGCTACTTACTAATATAACTGATGATAGCTGATTATAATTGCTACTATTATCAATACAATCAATTTGTAGGATGATGTGGAGGCTGGTGGTGGTGGATGTGGCGGTAACTTATGTGGTGGCTTCATTAGATTTTTTGAGTTTTCTTTTGAAACGTTACTGAAAGGTAATTGAAATTTATTGCTGCTAAAGAATTTCAAATTTATGTCAAGATAATAATAATAGGAAGCATTATAGGATAATAAATAGGAAGAGAAAATATGTTTAAGCCAGTAATAGGCAAGTTTATTAAACATGAAGAAACACATGAGAATGGTATGAGGCTAATAGAGTTTACGGCTACGAACAAAATGGTGATAAAAAGTAGTTTTTTTCGGAAAAAAAGTATATACAAAGGCACGTGGATGGCACCAAACGGCACGTACACAAACCAAATAGATCACGCGCTGATAGAGGAGAAACATGCAGCGCTCATACAAGACATCAGAAGCATGAGAGGCCCAAATATAGACTCTTATCATTTTATGGTCAGGATAATACTCAAAACGAATGCGCATACTGGAAATAAAACAAACAAACAGGGAAGAAAACGGAAACAGATCGAGTGGAATGGTAAAACTATCCAAGAATATGCTGAGAGGATTGAGAAACAATACGCTGACTAAGACTGAGGTAGATGGAAGAAAATGCAGAGTGTGATACAGGAGTCAGTTAAATTGACATAACGTACAGAAACGAAGAAAAAGAAGAAATGGTTCGATGCGGAATGCGAAAATTAAGTCAAACAAAAGAACAACGCGAGAGCAATATGGCTGCAGGAAAACACACAAGCTAACAAACAAATTTATAAAGATCTTAGATGCCAACAAAAACAAGTGTGCAGAAGAAAGAAAAGAGAAGACAACGAAGAGAGAATAGAACAAATAGAGGAGCATTACAGATACAAAGAGATTCGAAACATGTACCAAAAGTAAAGAGAGAAAAAACAGGATACACGACAAACCCCATATACGTCAGAAATAAAGCCGGGGAACTGACGGGAGAGCTGGAAGATAAATTAAAGATATGGGAAGAGTACGTTGTAGGTTTATTGAAGGTAGAAACGAATTTTTTTACGAAGATAGAAATACGGAAGCGAGAAATGTAGCTGAACTGTAAGAACCCATAGAACTGGAAGTCAGAGAAGTGCCAACTAACCTTAAAAATAACAAAAGTCCCGGGAACCATGAAATAACTGCCGAAATGCTAAAAAACGGGGGCCCAAAACTTGTGGCAGACTGTGGAAAAGCAGTAATACACCCAATATTCATAAAAGGAGACCCAATGGAGTGCAAAAATTACCGAGGAATTGCTTTATTGGATGTGATATACAAGATATTGGCAACAATACTGAAAAATCGACTAACAGCTCACTCATAAAAGATAACTGACGAATACCAATACGGATTTAGACCTAATAGATCTGTAACCGATCAAATTTTTACTCTTAAAGAAATACAGTATAAGATTCCTCTATTTGTACTATTCATAGATTTCAAACAAGCATATGATTCTGTAAACCGTACAGAAATGTACAGAGCATTGAAAATATTGAAAGTACCGGAAAAAAAAATGAAACTGGTTGAAATGACTCTTAGATGCTTTCAGGATCAACAACGGGCTGAGATTATCATGTTCGCTGTTCAATTTTGCGCTGGAAATAGTTATAAGAAGAGGGGGGCTAAATAGAAATAAATTGATATACAGTGAAGAGCATCAGTGCATAGCTTATGCAGATGACTTAACAGTTATTGCAAAATCTAGAAAAGAGTTGATCCGAACAATCAGAAAACTAGAAAAGGAAGCCAAAATTTTAGGATTACATATAAATCAAGAGAATACAAAGTACATGATGTTAGGAAATACAGGAGAAATTGAAAGTGAACTAACAGTCGAATGTAATGGCAAAGTGTACAATTTTGACTACGTGAATAAGTTCACATTCCTTGGTGTGACCATTAATGAAAAAGGAATAGAGGAAGAAGAGATACGAGCCAGGATATCAAAAGGAAATAAAGTTATTGGAATGCTCCACCATTTAATGCAATCTAAAAGTATGTCGAAGGCTCTGAAGTTAAGGTAATATAAATCAGTGATGAGACCGGTTGTAATGTACTCCTGTGAAACTTGGGTCTTGAACACCAAGGAAAAATCGATGCTGGAGAGATGGGAGCGGAAAGTGCTGAGGAAGATTTTCGGGGGGATACAGTATGGTGAAGTGTGGAGGCGGAGAAGGAATAAAGAAATAAAACAGCTGTTCGATAGCACTGGAATAATAAACTTGATAAAGGCTCAAAGAATCAGGTGGATAGGGCACTTTGAAAGAATGGATCGAGAAAGGGTACCAAAGATGGCAATGAGAAACTCACCGATAGGGAAGAAACGAAGAGCAAGACTTAGAATAAGATAGCTCGACTTGGTGATGGAAGACCTAAAGCTTTTGGAAGTGGAAAATTGGAGAACTATGGCTCAAACCCGGACTGTCTGACGAAGAGTTGTGCAAGCCCAGCGCCTTCAAGGCCTGTAGTGCATTTATATAATATAAAATCTAGAAATTGAGTTTATAGATATAGGTATTGTTTATTTAAATGTGAAGGTACATATGGATCACAGTATTCAACGATATAATAATAATAACTGTTATCGAAATGCATATAGAAATATATAAATTGACTTTTGATGACGAATGGCTTGTGAGGAGATTTATATGCAATGTGAGATATATTTTTGCAAAACGTGAATAATGCAGGAAGGTGTGCAGCCATAATTCATCACATTACAACACTGAATATTTAATGGGCCCGCACTAATGGTAATTAATATTCGAGCGTTATCTGTACAGCGGTGGCAAACATCAATCAAACTCAAATTAACTCATGCTTCGTTAATTTGGTAAATCTATCAGTATGTCTTAAAGCTATCAGGCGGATAATCAGTGTTCCCCGTTTGTTAACGTGGAGGGTTGAAGGGGCATAAATGCGTAATCCCGGGGGAAAATATTTTCTTTCGGCGATCCGCGGAACCGTAAACAAAGTTTTCGTTTCGGAAATCCCGACCGACGTGCAGAGGGGGAGGAAATAAACAGCACCCCACACGTATAGGTGAATACGCACACACGTGTGCGCGATGGAAACGTTCCAATCCGCGAATTTTCCAATCGTCGCCAGGAGCGGGAGGCGCGATCTCCCGCCTTTGTGTTCGAATCCGTTTTGTTTCCCATTTCCCTGCGAGACGCTAAATCTTGTTTGCTTGATATTTCAAAGGACAACTCCGGGAAAATCCGTTTAAAAATCGCGAACTTATTTATTCCGCCGTTTATTAAATAAATACGGCTGGATATTCGCGTAATTGAAAACGCTCACTTGACGTGTGCACGCGGTGGCTTCATTACGAGTGCAGAAACTGCACATCGTCATTGCGCTAGGGGCTTAAAATTGCACATTTTGTTGCAGTGTGTAGTGTTGCCATTAGTGGGCCGTTACATATGTAAATGTGCGATTTACATACGAGCATTAAAACGCATTCTGGTGCCGTCAGTTTAATATGACAACGAAGGACGTGCGCCAGATTAATTTCACGTGAATTACCACTAACTATCCTGGCCGTGGTATGGGTCGCGTTGCCCCACGTTATTGGCGGGCCGCCCCGTAGGTTTCCTATGGCCATTACCGGAAATCGATAAATGCCATCTATTAGATGTTCTAATCATTTCCAACATTCGACCCATTGTGCTCGGCATGCACAAACCCTCGCCGAATTCCACACTGCGGCATTACTACATGGGCAGGAGAGTACGAGCCGAGACCTCGTTAGTATGCAGGGTTTACATTGGGAGCTAAAAATCACGGTCATATTTCAACCACTTGAAGGTGACAATTTCAACCCTTAATCCGTGCTAAAAGTGAATTTATGTCGTGACGCAAAATTGTTCCGGGAATCGATAACAGTCCGGGGGTCGTTTATAAATAATTTTTCGATGGATTGTAGCGATGCTTACGGTCTTCCACATTTTAATGCCTTGTAGCGGTAAATATTAGCACGACCATTGATTAATGACTGGTATATACAGTGTAGTAAGCATAAATTCAATATTTTGTTTTCGAAGTTTCAACTTTTTCAGTTTCGAATATTATTTTTAAAATGCAACGACTTTCACTTCAGTAGTGGTAATTGGCCGATTCTAGAACCTCCTCACGAATCAAGGTCGTGAGGTGATCTTTCGAATCGGCACATGACCTTGAAAGTCTCAAGGTCAGGGAGGGAAAGGTATTAGTGTGGGTGAAGGTCAAGGTTAATGCGTCAAGGTCAAGGTCGACGGCACTACTGGAGCTCTGGACAATGTTGTCGCTGTGACGGTCTGGAAGTAACTGAAGTATTTTCATGTGCATCTAGCATTATAGACAAAACTAGAGCACTAGGTCCCAACGGGTCTCGAAAGTCTCGGTGATGGTGTCGACGGTCAAGGTTATTGTAGTCAAGGTCGACGGCTCTACTGGAGCTCTGGACAATGTTGTCGCTGTGACGGTCTGGAAGTAACTGAAGTATTTTCATGTGCATCTAGCATTATAGACAAAACTAGAGCACTAGGTCCCAATGGGTCTCGAAAGTCTCGGTGATGGTGTCGATGGTCAAGGTTATTGTAGTCAAGGTCGACGGCTTTACTGGAGCTCTGGACAATGTTGTCGCTGTGACGGTCTGGAAGTAACTGAAGTATTTTCATGTGCATCTAGCATTATAGACAAAACTAGAGCACTAGGTCTCCACCGGGTCTCGAAAGTCTCGGTGATGGTGTCGATGTTATGTGTCGATGTGTAATATATATTATGTGTCGATGTGGTGAAGGTCAATCACATAGACCAATGCTGGGCACGACTTCTTCACCAGGTCTCGATGACGATGTCGGTGTGATCTGTGTCCATCAAGTGTCGAAATTGAAATCCAAGGTCTCAATAATGTGAGTGAGTGTCTAAAATTCCTTACCCGCCACAATTATAGTCGTGTCCTTGAAATTTCCTCTCATATGAGGTTCCTGAAATTCCCTTTCTTCATTAATATTAATCGTGAGGTTCTTAAAATTCCCCTTCTCCATCAAATAAATGTATATAAGCGGAATACAGACAATATACTTTAGTCGTCGTTTGACATCACAGCACGAAACCAGTAAGTAGTAAAATTATGTAAACTAATTGTGTTTTTTACTTATATACTCGTTTATATTCTTAGTGAATCGTCAGCAACCATATGATGTTAACTATTCAAAAGTAGTTAGAGGAAATAATAATTGTAATGAAAATAAAAGGCAGTGCGTTAATGATGCTGCTACAATGTCGCAACCAAACCTGGCAGCATATGAAGACCTTGATCTAGGCTTTACTGATATCCCACTTCTCGAAGATGTGGAATTAGGAAATCTAAATATAGCAGGCAGTATAAGTAGAACTGAGAGCTTCGGAGACATTCAGAAAAAAACACCAAAGTTTAACAAGCCGCTTCTGTCACCAAACACTTATTTTCTAAATAAAAGCAAATCAAAATGGATTTCCATTGGTTTAGATATCTATAAGAATTTTGAACCAGTGATTGTAATGATGGGCTCCAAAGGACAAGGCATAAGCATGTCTGTAGCAACATGGAATGGGTTTAATGCAAACAGGAATGAAATAAATCAACTAATCGGAGGACCTAATCCAAATGGCATTATCCGAATAATGGCTGAATCCGAGAATGATGTAAAGATCTCATGCGTTTTCACGGATAATTGGCGGAAGGTCATGAAGATGGAATCAGCAAAAGAAACAGAAAAAGAAACCATATATTTGTCGTATGAGGGCCTTCGCGAGGTATGGAAATTAAACGACATAATTACATGTAGAGCAGAGGTATTAAAGAATTTAAATTTTGCTCAATATTATAACCTCTGCATTGGCATGCTATCTAAATTCGAAGGTGATTTGAAAAAGCGTTTTGATAGTGTGTTTAATGCGACAGCTACCGAATACGTTTGCATGACAAAGGAAATGATTTTGTATGGAGTGGATAAAATTTATTACGATTTGGATTTACATGCAATTACAGAAACCCATTTTAATGATCAGTAAGAAGATTGTAACAATTTGTGAAGAGAAAAATATATACTATAATATGTGTGTCTGGAGGTTTGCGTATAGAGAAGCCAGAAGAGGGGTCTGGAGCTTGTGCGCTGTAGATAGAGTAAGATTTCAAGATAGGATTAGAAATGTAGAAAAGGAAATTTCAAAATGTTTAAATTGTACCCACAGAGAAAAAATATTCAATGAAAGATTCGTGTTAGCGTAATGTATGATATATTAACTTTTTTATGAATAAAATATATGTAATAATATTAATAAAATATATGTAATAATATAAATAAAATATATGTAATAATATTAATAGTATTAAAAAGCATCTTGAACGCTAAAGTTGTATTTGTGTTTTATGTAATTAGTGTGTAAAGTTTAAAAATAAAGTTTTGTGTAAATCTTGAATGGTGAATCAATTTAAAACAATGTATGCACATAATCCCATCAGTTCCTATCGATCAGTTAAGCGGAGAGGTGGTGGTATTCTGAACAAGTTGATAAATAAACTTCCATTTGAAGTTCATTTACCTGGTTATAACTTTTGCGGACCAGGCACCAAGTTGGAACAAAGGTTGGAGAGA
Organism: Othius punctulatus; assembly: GCA_951805005.1. NCBI lineage: Eukaryota > Metazoa > Arthropoda > Insecta > Coleoptera > Staphylinidae > Othius > Othius punctulatus. The sequence continues at coordinate 55,191,751 of OX638142.1, forward strand.
GGTGATCGAGGAATAAACGAATTAGACGAGGCCTGCAGAGAGCACGACATTGCATATAGTGTAACGAACAAGTTGAGTAAGAAACACGAGGCCGACCGTAAATTGTACAGTGCTGCCAAAAAAAGACTTGGTAGTAAGGCAAAAGTTGGTGAAAAGATAGCGTCAGCAATGGTCGCCGGTCTAATGAAGGCTAAAACAAAATTTGGCTTGGGATTAACGAAACGAAAACGTGGTAAAAGGCGTGCAAAGCGAAGGAGTAAAGGTAAACGACTTGGTGGTGCATTATCATTTGCGCAGGCAGTTCGAATTGCGAAGAAAGCAGTCGATAGAAATCCAAACCGAAATGTACTTGAGTCTACAAAAGCAGCGTACCGTGCATTGAAAAGGAACAAAAAGGGTATCAGTCATCCACGACAAAGGGTAATACCCATACCAAAGAGAGGAGGTTTCCTTCCCTTAATACCTTTATTTGCGGCTTTAGGAGCGTTAGGTTCACTGGGCGGTGGTGCCGCAGCAATTGCGAAAGCTGTTAATGAAGCAAAGGCCGCAAAAGAGCAACAGAAAGAAGCAGAGAGGCACAACAGGGCATTGGAACCCAGAGCCGTTGGTTCAGGTTTTTATATAAAACCTTATAAGCAGGGTTGCGGCTTATATCTTCCAAATGATTCAAAAAACTAGACATGAAGTTTCTTCGTCATCCCTTAACTAACATTGATATAGAACGTTACTCCAGACGACTAAAAATACCACATTTTAGAGGAGTTTTTATGAGAAATGCACTGCCTAAGAAAGTTCACAAGAATGAACGCGGTGTCGTGAACTTGGATGATAAGGATGGCGAAGGAACTCACTGGGTTGCGTACAGAAAGTACGGTAAAGTGATAACGTATTTTGATAGTTTTGGGGATCTGAAACCGCCAATAGAAGTAGAAAGGTATTTACAATCAGATGGAAAGGATAATGTGATTTATTATAATTACACGAGACATCAAAAGAGTGATGAAGCAAACTGCGGCCAATTATGTCTTCGGTTTTTGTCGGATAAATAAGAAGAATATACATCATCGTTAGCCAGTTGTAAGCAGAAGAATGGAGGGCGCAGGTCATTCATATACATTCACATTAACCGGGAAAAAATCCGAGCTGGAATGTGACTTCTATCCACCAATTTATTTGAAAGCAGATGAAGACTATGAGATGGCTTTACTAAATTTTGAATCTTTTAATTCAATACCCAACGTTGATAAAACCAATAATCTGTTCCATTATAAGACCAAGAAGGGCGATTGGAAACATTTGGAACTGCCAGTGGGAATATATGACGTTGAGGATATAGCTCACTACATAGAATACAATCTGACTGAAGGTTCCACAGGTAAACAACCGCATATCCGTGTACATATTGAAGGAAACAATATTACACAAAGAGTCAGCCTAAAAACTGCATTAGACCTCGACTTCTCAAAAGAGAGAAGTATCGGGTCATTATTGGGTTTTAATAAAAAACTGTTGCCTGCGGGATCTCACGAATCAGATAATATCGTGGACATTAACACGGTAAACGCAATACAAATTTATTGTAATTTGATCACCGGGTCTTATAACAATGGAGAAGCAGTGCACGTATTGTATCATTTTTTCCCAAAAGTTCCGGGCGGATTTAAAATAATCGAGTCACCGCATGAGCCTATATATTTACCGGTATCTGAAAAAACAATCAGTTCTATGGTAGCGCGGGTCCTGGATCAATCTGGCAGATTAGTAAACTTTCGAGGCGAGGAAATAACACTTATTGTGCATCTTAGAAAGCTGACTTAAGAATGAAGATATATAAAAGAAATCTTGCAAATAGGCGATGGTCTTTCAGAGATGGATATAAACCGAGCGGTAATGTCAAGATGTCGAACAGTCGGCGAGGGATAGTGAAAGTGTTAACACGTCGCAATCGAAAATATTTAAATAATTTGGGTTATATAGTTTGGAAGTGATGGATATCTTGAACGTTACTGAGAAACTGAAAACAAATACCTCTATTGTAAGCTATGAATATCACATGCATCAACCTTTTGGATCTGCGAGTTTTGAGAATAACGATCAAATAAGGATAAGTGTTCCGGAAATTGATAATTACACCTTACCTTGTGAAAGTTTCCTGCACGTCGAAGGAAGTTTACGGAAAATTGGAAACGACGGAGTTGTATCTAAAATAGCGAGCGCAACTGCAAAATTAGTAAATAATCCGATCGCATTTATGTTTAGTGACATCAGATATATATTGAATGGAGTGCAAATCGATTCTACAAGAAATGTAGGTTTAACGTCTTGCATGAAAGGATATTTTTCATTTAATAACAATGAAATGAAGAAATTAGAAAACGCAGGATGGAATCCCACTGATGGGGTGTGTGATGTACTTGATACCTCAGGAAACTTTGGATTGAGTGTGCCACTACGAACACTATTGGGATTCGCAGAAGATTTCCCAAAAGTAGTGTTAAATAGTAGGCAAGAAATAGTATTGATAAGGAATAATGATGATTCTGACATTATAGTGCAAACTGAAGCCGGCAAAGACGAAAAACTTAAACTGGTGATTGATAAAATATGTTGGAGAATTCCACACGTCTCAGTGGGCTTACGAGAAGAATTACTTTTAACGAAGATAACTGACAAAAATGTAAATTTGCATGTACCCTTTAGAAGTTGGGAAATGCACGAATATCCCTCATTACCGACGACGACAAAACACATGTGGGCTGTTAAAACGGCCCCGCATGTCGAAACTCCGAGATTCATAATTGTTGGTTTTCAAATAAATCGAAAAGGAGCAATAACTAACAACATGTCACGTTTTGACAACATTAAGCTAACCAATATGAATGTTTATTTAAATGGAGTTCGTTTTCCATATGACAATTTAAATGTTGACTTTGATAATAATCATTTCGCTGTTCTGTACGACATGTACGCAAAGTTTCAACAATCATATTACAATCATGAAAGTGAACCTTTATTTTCACCAAGTCAGTATAAAGAACTGGCACCACTAATTGGAATTGATTGTACATATCAGACTGATACTATACAAAAGAGTGCCGTAGAGATTAGAATAGAATTTACGACAAAAGTTGCAATTCCAGCCAATACTTCAGCGTACTGTTTGATTTTACACGACAAGGCTTATTATTATTCGCCCTTGACAAAGATAGTAAAGGAATTACTGTAAATAGTAGCAAGGTCAAATAAAAGATCAAAAAGCGACATGATCCTCCGCACATCGTCAGTATAAAAGCCACAACGATACAGATATCAACTGCAGAAAAATACACAGACATAATAAATTGTGATGGAACAATTACTTTATGTTAATAACGCGATCAGTGCATACATGAATAATGAAAAGTTGACTGAAGAGCATCTCAGATACTTGCCAAACCTATACCTGAACAAGATTGAGGGAATGAACCTTCAAACGATTTGGCATCTCCTACCACCTAACAAGATGAACGATATCAGTTTCCAACGGAGACTGCCCTGCTACAACCATTATAACATAGGTAGAACTCATGTGGATGGATCTCCAACGCCAATATACCTCTGTAGACAGTGCAATGAAAGATAAAAAACAAAATCCAATAAAATTAGTAATAAGTAATTAATAATTTTAATATTATAATAATGTATTTTTTTTATTATGTCAATAAACAAATATATGTAGAATATTTTTTATTTTTTTAACAAGTGACCTTATATAAGACCAGTGAATATTTATATCTCTTCAGTTACCAACAAGTATCGAAGCAAAATACATCAAGAGAATATTTTTGTGAAGTTAAATTGTGACATGCATTTTATAAACGATTGGTTGAGAAGTCTACCAATATCCCAAATGATTATTAACAAAGTATGGGAAGCGATGCAGAAGTGTGAAGACGGAAGAAGAATTTCTTCTAGTGATATGAAGTTTCTTCCTGTGTCCTACATCTTGAAGAGAATAAGTCCAATAGATGTAACACTATCATGGAATACTCTGCCTGAGAACTATCGTTCAAACCTGAGTCTGCAAGAAATGTTGCCGTGCTATAAACATTACAACTGTGACGATTGGAGTGATCATATTGACGGATTCCCTCCGGCCATAAGAGATTGTATACTATGTGAAGATAAAAAAATAAATAAAGAATAATTATACATAATTGTTGTTTTTATTTCAAAGAAATTAATGCCTAACCTTATTCCTTATTCCTTGTTTTCGTTTAGGTTAGATTATTCCCTTTTTTCGTGTAGGTTATGTTAGGTTAGGTTACTATATTTGTCGTTTAAGCGAGGTTAGGTTAGGTTAGATTACTTTTTTGTCGTTTAAGTGAGGTTAGGTTAGGTTAGGTTAGATTATTCCCTTTTTTCGTGTAGGTTGTGTTAGGTTAGGTTAGGTTACGTTACTTTTTTGTCGTTTAAGTGAGGTTAGGTTAGGTTAGATTACTTTTTTTGTCGTTTAAGTGAGGTTAGGTTAGATTATTCCCTTCTTTCGTGTAGGTTAGGTTAGGTTAGGTTAGGTTAGGTTAGGTTAGGTTAGGTTATTTTTTTTGTCGTTTAAGTGAGGTTAGGTTAGGTTACTTTTTTTGTCGTTTAAGTGAGGTTAGGTTAGGTTAGGTTGGGTTAGGTTAGGTTAGGTTAGGTTAGCTTAGCTTAGGATACTTTTTTTGTCGTTTAAAGAAGAGGAATATGAATGTGGGAGTTTCCCATTAAAAGAGGCTCCGCCCTGGAACCTCCCTTTTGTGGAGAGGGAAGAGTGGGGATGGAGTGGGGGTAATCACCAAAAATAACCGCCCCCCCCCCCCCCCCCCCCCCCAGTCGCCCGCGCGAAAGGCGTGGAAAAAAATTACCCCCTCCAGAAACGCCCATAACCACGCCCCCCGCCCATAACCACGCCCCCCGCCCATAGCCACGCCCCCGCCCCCCGCCCATAACCACGCCCAAACGCCCCGCCCCCCACCCACAGGCACGCGTCACGCACCCACCCATCGCTCCTACCCACTACTCTCCTTTCACTTATTCATCTGGCATTTAGAAACTTGTTAACCTTTGCATTCCTCACCACTTTTCGACCTTACCTTGGAAAAAAAACGCTAACTTTCATTTTACATTCTCTTCTGCTGCCTATAAATACAATTCCGATGTGATTTTCATTAGTATTAATCAATATACAGTCCTCCAGTAACCTCCACAAACGTGAATACGTACAATCAACGAGTTCGTCATGGGTAATACTTTTATTTACAGTTTGTATTTATATATAATAATATTACTGTGTCTTCTATAGATGATCAAGAACTCTTTGACGCACTTACCGATGATTGTTTTAACTCAATAGTTTTAACGCAACCTGATTTTGATATCCCAGTATCTTGTGAGCCTAAACAAACGGGGGACAATATCCCACAAAGCTTACAAGACACTGAGATTTCAAATGTGGGTGCTTCATTTGCACATAACGTTGGTATGAATGATGTGTTTGAAGAGAGTGGATTGTTAAGGCAAATCCTAAATCAATCACGACTTCCAGTCCCGTCAAAACGTAATTTGAAAGTTCCTGAAACTATTACTTGCACTATTCCGAGCTCCAGTTCCACACAACCTCGCAAACGTGGCAGATATGGAGACTATCTGCCCAAGCAAATTTATAAGAATAAGCGCAGAGAGGAGAAGTTCGCTAATCTTTCCATCAAATCAAATAAACGTGTAAGGAAGAATTTGTTGACCGATGATAACCTCTTAACAGTCAGTGATAATAATTTAACAGATGTGTCCACGGATTTAATTATTCTATCATCCCAAGAATCTTTTAACCTATCCCAAAATGTCATCACTGACCGAGGAGAGGTTAAAAATAAAATTCAAATTCTTCAGAACACGGTATTTGTTCCTAATTCCATCCATTCTGCTATGCCCTCTAACAAACCGCAATTACTTCCTGCACCAATCCATGCAAATTCCAAAATAGTTAGCACTCATAATTTAAATGTCTCTTCTACTGCCCCCACTGACAAACTTCAATTACTTCCCAAGCATGAACCAATCCGAGCAAATGGTGAAGATATTCCTGAATGCTATTGTAACGCTATTAGTAACGCATGGTTGATTCAAGACCATGCGAGACTAGAAGCAGCTGAAAGTGATTTACGTACGTGTAATGCCGCTATCTTGTCGTTGAAATCAGAAATCAATGCGCGTAATTATCATCGACCGGGTTTTCTAAAATATCCAGAGGAACTTCAATACCTGGACAAATCTCTAATAAATTTGGCAAATAACTTACAATTTCAAGAGAAAAATTTAGAAGCACATAAAGTCAATATAGCGACATTACGCTCACTCTGTGAAAAATGAATTAAAATTATTGAGGTTATTCGATTTATCTGGTAAGAAGTGTCATATTTAAATATTATTTGCATCATGAAAAATCAGATGTTATACACTGGAGCTGAATGAGACAAGAGTTGTCATAGGATCAGTAGTAGCTGGGACGAGAATGGAGTAGTGAATTACCACCTCATGCATCGGACTCAGCGAACCTACACTGAAGATGTCTATCCGAGAAGGAAAATGGAGTTTTCTGATGATTTGTTGGATGTTGGATCATATGTATTTGGATAGAATTACCTCTAACACCATGGATATGTGGATTGAATGCAGGACCTCTCATATATATATGAGTATCATATATACTGTATTTGGAAACCTGACCAAAACTTATAAATTATAATAAATAATTTCATATATAAATAATATGTAAAGTTTTCATTATTTTTAATTTATGAAATAACTGTTTTAACCGTTTACAAGTATCCCAATGATTATATAAATATAATAAATTGTAAATCTCTGCCAGTATAAATATAATAAATTATAAATCTCTGCCAGTATCATTTAGTTCCTTGTTGACGTGGTTGTCACAAATGAGTTCTCTAGCATTCCGAACCCAAAGTGTATCCTTGCCGGTTAAAAATTTTGATAGTTCGTTAAATAAAAATGTATTTAAAAGACACAGTTCACTTTTCGGCGGTGATTGTAAAAGAGGATTAATTATAGGACCATCGGGTTCTGGAAAAACCAACGTTATGTTGTCTCTACTGCTTTCACCGAATGGTTTACGATACCTTCATATATATCTTTGCTCAAATTCATTATATCAGAAAAAATATGAATTTCTCAGAGAATTAATGAAAATAGTGCCAGAATGTGGATATTTTGAATTTCCAGATGTAGAATCTCTTGTCCTTACGAAGGATGTTAAGGAATATTCAATTGTAATCTTTGATGATGTGCCGCCTACAGGACATAATTCAATTAAAGATTATTTTTCACACGGTCGTCATAAAAACGTAGACTGTTTCTATCTGTGTCAGAGTTACAGCGCTGTACCTAAACAATTGATTCGAGATAATTGTAATTTCTTGGTAATGTTCAGACAGGATGCCACTCATTTGAAACATATTTATGATGATCAACTCGTAAGCGATATGACATTTGAAGAATTTAAGGAAATATGTCGAAAATGTTGGATTGCTCCTCACGATATTTTAGTGGTGGACTTAGATTGTCAGAGAACAGAAGGTCGTTACCGTCAAGGTTTTGACAAATACATTATCATATAAACGTGTAACTATTTAGTTAATCAGTATTGTGACACAATTCATGATGGCACATACACATCAATATGTGGAGCAACTTGCAGATGCACGTGAAGCACTCCAAAATAAAATTCGTGCACTGAAGAGCGATATTTCAGAATCAAAAGAACATTTTGCAACTGCATTCTCACCTTTAACTGAACAACTTAAAGAAGTGATAAGCAAATTAGATGTGCCTCGGGTCGATCCTATAATCTATAAAGCTGACCCTAATCAATTTGACGATGAGCTGACTTCGAGTGAAACCCACACACCTTTTCGCTTAAAACGTAAAATATCTAAATTACGCAGGTCATCAAAGCTACCTGCACCAATGCGAGTACAAGAGTTGAAAGGTTTTCCCATCAAGGAACGTTTAGAAACTTCAGGTAACATTACTTCAGATGACCCTCAAGATTTTGATGAAACAATAGAGAGTTCTCCGTTAGTTGAAGAAGCAGCAAGTCCTACCGATTTTGAACGAGACGAAGAAGAAGAAAATGTTGATACAGACGAAGATCTTGCATTCTCATATGCCAAGCAAAAATTTGTCGAACAGATAGATTCTCCAGAAATGCAATCGGTCCTAGAACAATTTCATGTATTACCTCGTACATACCTTGTCGAATTTAAAACGGACCAAGAGGGCAGATTTGACCACAAGTACGGTGTACATGAAGTTGATGGAAATTTATTCATTGGCGACAGTGAAATTATATTTGATGGTCCAGACGTTCAAATAGGTGATTTTAAATATAAGGGTACAACTGGTCATTTTGAATTGCTTTTTAAGAGAGAGCCAGGAAAATTCTTCCGTCAGGATGCTCGCAATTATAAAGATATACTGCTTCGAACTAAAGCCGCACGGGTTCGATATGATGAAAAACTTAAAATTTCGGCTAATCGGGGACACAAGTATGTGAACATTATTAAACCAATATTAACTGGTCAACCACCGAAAGTTTGGTGGGCAAAAAATTGGAAGGTTGGAGGATCATTACCGAAACAACCATTCCAAAGACAAGTAGTTCAAGGATCTTTCCCAGAATATCGGTATTGGGACGATCCCAATGAACTTGTTGACAGGTTACGTTTATTAACTGCCTCTCAATGGGCCGGTCATCCATCACACAATAACGAAGTAATTTCCATTATCGAGGAATTAAAGGAGGCAGGTATTTTACGTTAATATATCTGTAGAAATGCGATAAATCTCATTTACCACTCAACTGTTGTGCCTAACGCACGTGATGCCTCGTGATAAATTCGGACGACATATTTACAGCGATATGACTCTAGACAAATTCGGCAAACACCTTCATGGTCACATCATATCAAAACATATGCAAAAACCATTGTTGGAAAAGACGTGGAAAGCGCTGCAGAGTACAGCAAAGAAACATTTTATTTTAACACTAACTGGTATCGGTGCGATACCACCATCAGGAGACTATTATAGAATCGAGAATAAAGGAGGAGTTCACACGTACACTAATTCTTTATACTCTGGAAAAATTTTGAAGGTTTTTACTCTGGGCAATGCGTTATTAGTTATTAATGATATTACTGACGCGGAGCACATAAGACCACTGGATAAAATTCGAGTTAAGCAAAACGGACCACCTACAAGTTATTGCATAGAAGTCCTGATCGAATCCGATCATGACGTATATTAAGCAAGATGTTGTTAACGAGATACACGCTCCAGCACGAAGGAATTTTCAAAGACGTCGTGTCATTCTTAAAGGTTTGAAAGATTTGTATCAAGCAGACTTAGTAGAAATGATACCATATTCTAAGCAAAACAAGGGTTACAAATATATATTGGTGGTAATAAATGCGTTTTCGAAATTCGGTTGGGCACTGCCATTAAAAAATAAAACTGGTAAAGAAGTTACTCGTGCAATGGAAAAAGTTTTACAGGAAAAAAGAAGTCAGATCCCTAAAAACTTGCAAACCGACAACGGCAAGGAATTTTATAACACAGACTTCAAAAAACTACTTCTTCAACATGGGATAAATCATTACAGCACTTACTCAACTTTAAAGAGCTCCATCGTCGAACGATTCAACCGAACTATTAAGGAAAAGATGTGGAAAGAATTTAGCATGCAAGGAAATTATCGTTGGATTGAATTACTTCCGACGATTATTAATACCTACAACAACACGGTTCACAGAACCATTGGTATGAAACCAAAGCAGGTTAATCAGAGGAATGCCGCAGATCTTCTTAAGACCGTCTACAGTTCCTTGAAAATGTATGACAAATCTGTCCAACGTTTTAAAATTGGCGATCATGTTCGCATTAGTAAACATCGACAGGAATTTACTAAAGGCTACACTCCCAATTGGTCTAATGAAATATTTAAAGTATCAAAAGTTCAAAACACAAACCCACGCACGTACTTATTGCAAGATGAAAAAGGAGAGAATATTCTTGGAGGGTTCTACGCATTGGAATTGCGAAAGGTTAAACATCCAGATGTCTTTCTAGTAGAAAAGGTTATACGACGGAAAGGAAATAAGGTGCTTGTCAAATGGTTAGGATTGAATAAGTCTCATAATTCATGGATATCGAAAAATAATGTATTATAATTCTAATGTTTTGTATTAGTAACATGTAATAAAATATAAACTTAAAAATGATGTATAGAACATATTAACAAATAAAATGATTTATAAGCAAATATTTGTATTTTATTAATATCCCAGTGTTTCCAGTTCCTCATTGACAATTGCGTCGATCAACTTGTCGCGTTCCAGTTCATCGATCCTTTTATGACCCCATGCCAATGTGGTGTACTTGTCTTCTGTAACGTATCTCTTATCATCATTTCCTGATAAGGCAATCTTATTTTTCAACTCTGTAAACATAACATGATAATCTGATCTAAAATTATACATTTTCTTAAATATTCGTCCTCCAGATTCAACAATTCTTTGATAGTCTGTGACAGCCAAATCTTTTTTAATAACATTTTTTTTCACGCCTTTCGCTTTCTTTGTACATTGTGTCAACAGGTTGACGCAATAAGCTTTAGCTCCAGTTCCATAAAACGAAGTAATTATTTCCCCACGATACTCATCTTTCATTTTTCCTAACACGGATTGGTTTACAGGTATGTTGTGCATGTTATCCTCGGAATAGTTGGACGTATCAAAATTTCCTATGTTTTCTTTGATGTCGTCGTAAATATTGTCTGTATATACATGTAGAATTAGGGAATCTGTATCGGTATATAATAAATTAATTTTTTCTCCATATGTAGATTTCAGAAACTTATAATAGAAATCGTACATAACAATTTTGGATAATTCTAAAATAGAAAATCCGACATACAGCGGTTTATTGTAATTTACTTTAACGACAGACATTTCAATTGCTACCAAGTTTTCACAAAATATTTTAACCGATTTGAAATTTGGTTTTGCAACAAAAAATTCCGCCCCTGGTTTCCGGTGTCGATTTTTCCAATGCGTTGATAGTTTAATATCAGCTCGGTTTTCCACATTCTCCATTGTCTTTCCGTACACAATATTATTCATACTTTTGTAATGATTTCTTTCAAAATCATTTTTAGCGTTTTGTCTTTTTTGAGTGTTAAAGTCAATATAATCTTTCATCCAACTTCTTTGTTCAAATTGTAAAATTCTGTGAATACGGGTCAAAACTAATCCATTTTGCAAGCACTGCTTTAAATTTAAAAAATGTGTTACATACTTGTTCTTGTTGTACAAAGTAGGAATCAATTTTGCCACTTTTGATGTCGGCGATACTACAGACTCCGGACAAAATGGGAAATCATTGTGTTCATCGTGTAAGTGTTCTGGATATTCGAGGTCCACTTCTAACACGTATCCTATATCGCCATCATCTATACAATTCCATATATCAAAAGTCTCGATTTCTTGTTGATCGTGCCAACGAAATTTTCCTGTAGGAAGTTTGCAACGCATAACATAACCGTACAAGTTAGTAGCATCTAAATAAATTATATAAGAGTTAGGTGTGTGTGCGTCGTAGGACGATAAAAATTTGTTGTTCGCTTCCGCTTTTCGTCGAGTGCACATACTGAGCCCTCCTCGAATACCCTTTTGAAAGAAATGTAACATGTCGATGTCTGTCAGCAGATCCAGTTTCACCCCCGATTTTCTAAGCAGGGCGTCCCATCCGAAACCTGGTGCGGTAAAATAATTTGCTGGATCTAACTTATAATTTTGTAGAGACACATTCCGAAAATTTTCAAATATGTCGGCTAACAGTAGTACGTCAGACGTTAAGTAAACTCTTGCGTAATCTCCTAAAGTATTACACTTGAAAACGTTCCACACTGATTGGGCTCGAGCGTAATTTTCTTCTGATATGTTTTCGTCAGTTAAAGTATCATAAAAGTCTTCTCGGTCTGGCAACCTTGGAAAATTTGTCTTCTCAAAACAATCCATGAATCCATAAGGGAAAACTCCTTTTTGTCGCACCAATTTAAATTGCTCCTCGTCGCCAAAATATTTTCGGATTTCATTGCATTGGTCGTCCTCCAAATACGATCCCAATTTTTCAAGGGAGCACGATAAAAAACGAAAAGAATCGATAAACCTAAGTTTTAAAAATACTTTCCTTTTTTTGCCTTTGTGATCCACCGTTTCACCTACGTGCACTTTTTTGCTAAATGAAATGTACTTCTCTTTGTTCTGTGCAATCACGTCCACATCTTCTCCACTTAAAGCAATATTTTTGACGAACATATGAGCATCATAATTAGAAAGATTGTGAAAGAAAACTGGTATAAACTTGGGGACTTTATAATTAATATTGCATACCGAATGTGCTGCACCTCGAAATAGACCGGTCAAATGATCATGATCATATACTTTGTCTCCAATATTTATTATCGGTTTATCACAAATGTGACAAATATTTGTTTCCCATTCTCGTTCCTGGTCTATTGTTAGGGGTTCCATGGATTTATTTTTAACTAAATGTTCTGTATAGATATTTTTAATGTCGATCTCCAACTCTTTAACAAATTCAACTGCAGCATCTTCGCCTGTGTATATTTGAAACTTGGAAAATCTATCGTCATAACAACATTTTATATAATACGAAAAGGCATACGGTTCATGCTGATAGCACTTAACTGTGTAAGGCTTTTCCGAATCAATTTCCACGTCTTCCCCAACAGGTTGTAATAAAGCTTCGAAATCTGCATACACAACGAAAGGAACTTTAATTTGTTTTTCGAAATGTTCGAATTGCAACACGTTCTCCATCACTTCCTCGCCCAGCTTATTTATACGTGGTTTTTCTTCAGGTAATACAGCTTTTACTTTTCCACAATCTTCTTGACGGTGACGAGTTAGGTTTTCCTCTGTGGTGAAGTACACGAGACATCCATGACATATCCATTTTTCGTGTCCATTGCGAGAATATTGCGACGACATTAGCCGCGACAAAGTTTTTATCCAACAATAATGAGTGTTACCGTCATCATCCGAAATCAATAATAAATTTACGAATACAGAACATACCTTGCTCGATATTCTCAGTGGCACTATGTCAAATATTGTTTTTGCTCCTGTAAATTCCCTATTCATGCCATACACGTTCACGCAAATATCATTCTTCGCTTCAAATTTCTTAATATCTTGAATTTTCACTGGAAACTCCAATCCTGAAAAGTCACATACTGTCGAATAATGGGGGTACGAAGATGTCCTCTGTGATAATCCGTTCGGTTCTCTTAATGCAGAAGCAAGTGCCCAACCAAAGCAGGCTTGATCATTATTTTGCACATTTATAACGGCTTTCTTTGCTTTTATTACATCTGGTAGTTCTATAAAACTCGATGCCCTCGTCGGATTATATTTGGTCATGCTAACTTCCAAACGTAAAATTTCCACTAAAGTCCACCCTGTAAAATAAATTAAGTTTTAATTGTCGAATGTGAATCAATAAATATTGTATTACCTGAATCACGTTCCTGAAACTCTGACATTTTAGCCATGATCTCCTCAATAAATTGTTTATAAATTTCGTAAAGGTTTTTCTCACCAGTAATTATCTTATTTTTCGTATTGAATGATTTTACTTCAGCATTTTCTTTAACATCTTGAAAGTACAGTGCGAAACATTCTAGATTCAATTTCATACTGGAAAACACAGCTAGCTTTGACTCAATAAGCGTCAAAATTTTTTCTCTTACTAAATAAGCGAATTGCAACATATCTATATGAAATCCAGGCTCCGACACACTGTATTGAACAATATTGTCTCCAAATGCAGTTGATAATTGCTCTACACCATCATCTATTACAACAAAAGCGTTCTTCTTATGTGCATTGCTTCTAAGATGACCCGCCAAACATGATCTTTCAACGTTTATATCACACATATCACATCTAATAATATTTACTACATCACCGTGGCCATTCGAAGTCGTTGGGATTTCTTCCAATTTTCTCCTTTTGCATTTGCAAGAATTCCTTTGATGACGCGTCAGGTTATCTTTTCTCGTAAAACTTTTTCCACAGTGTTCGCAACTAAACATTTTGCGTTCTGCTCACTTGATGTTCACCCTTGATGTTCACTCCTCTCTATAAGAACGTTTTCGTTTGATGGATACCATTATATATCGAGAGTAGACATTCACCACCATCGCCACCTATAACAACCTTGATTGTGCATACTATAGATATTTATTCAAATATTACCTTGAAGCTAACCGGATCCAAATACGATGTAGGCGTAACCTTGAAGATTAATCTTCATCGTCTACATCAGTGGCCGTGTCGAAGTCCGACGGGTATGCAGATACCTCCATCCACATGTCAGTTTCAGAAGGTTCGCGGAAAAGGTTTACACCATCCATTTTAAAAAGTGGCATAGCAAAACAAAATGCGCAAAATCGTTTGCTTTGGTCCAACCATTGCAGGATTTCATTCAGATATATATGCATACGCTTGAAATACCGTACTCTGAATTAAGAAATAAATGAATTATTAATTATTCACTAAATTAATTATTCAATATATTAATATTATAAAATATTAATATTAATAAAAAAATGATATTATAAATAAATTAATGCTCACCTGAATAATTTGGTATTCCCATTTCTTTCATATGCCAATTTCCTGCAATGGGAACAATACCGTTCGCCATTCGTATCAATCCAAAATTTTATCGATATCGATATCAATTTTCTTCCGATGGCTCCCGGATTCCTGATAAGGATATCGGATAAAACTTCTTTGCCTTGATAGAATGACCAGGCTACCTCCGGCACCATCCGAATACTACACCGGAAAGGTAAACCTATCCAGAGCAGAAAACGGTATTGTTCCAATGGTCTCTCATCCACATAGACCCAGTTAATGTAAGACCACTTTTCCCACATTAACTTGGCAATCGTATGTGGAATTAAGCCCTGTTCTTCCAATTCCGCAATTTGAAATCGATTTTGTAAAAATTTCCCACAAACCACCTTCATCGTAATGTTTTTTAAAGACATAGGAGTGGAGGCATCCATACTGCGATAGACTGCTGGTGATTGATACATGTTTACTAAACTAAATTTATATCAGAGTGCAATTCTATTTATACTATTATCATATAACTTTCGAATCTTTGGACTACATGGCGATTCATTGAAGGTCATTTTTCAAGGTCATTTTCCAAGGTCATTTTTTGCAAGGTCATTTTTTCAAGGTCATTTTTTTCAAGGTCATTTTTTCAAGGTCATTTTCCAAGGCCATTTTTGCAAGGTCATTTTTCAAGGTCATTTTTCGAGGTTATTTTTTCGATTCAAGGTCATTTTCAAGGTCAACATTACAAGGTCAAGGTCATTTTCAAGGTCAACATTGCAAGGTCAAGGTCATTTTCAAGGTCAACATTGCAAGGTCAAGGTCATTTTCAAGGTCAACTTTTCAATTCAAGGTTATTTTAAGGTCGTTTTCAAAGTCAACATTTTCAAGGTCAGCTATTCAAGGTCAATATTTGACCTCAAATTTTCAAGGTCAATATTTGACCTCAAATTTTCAAGGTAAGCGACCTTGGCCATTTCAAGGTCAAGGCAAGCCGATTCTAGAACCTCCTCAGACCCTCAAGGTCGGAGGAGGTTCTAGAATCGGCTTGCTCCCACTACTCACTTCCAAACGTATTTTAAGAATATTGTCGACCTGTCCGAGAATATTTCCAAAATATTTCCAATTTCTGAAATCATTAATTTACCCCATACCCTTCAATACCCTGTATGTACAGTCATGCTCACATAAATCTAGTACAATCAATTTAGAACTACACAATTATCTAATAGTATATTGTTTTATTAGCAGAAAAAGTTACACTTTGTGTGGTGAGTCTGTAAGTTTGACGGCCGAACTTGTGAGGCCGGCAAATACAAAGGAAGCACACAAAGTTACTTTTTCTTCGAATAAAACATGTTACTTTTTCTTCAAACGCAATAAAAAATTTCTTCAAACATATATTAAAGAAAAAAGGGAAAAAATACAAATCGAGCATCATGCGCCAGCTGTGGTTGCTATGGATGAATTTGTAATAAACAGAACAATTATAAATTATCATTTACAGTTTTTAGTTGTTCAAAACTGTGCTATTAGGGAGTGCACACCCCACGAACCAGCTGAAATTACTTAAATAGCGCAAGCTGCTATAGAACGATTGCTGCCTACAAAATCGGCGAGTATTTATGAGGTTGCATACTGAAGATTCATTAAATGGTGCATGGAGGAGAACATGGACATTTATTCGCAAAATGTGTTGATAGCTTATCTTACCGAACTGAAGCAGAAGAACAACATGTAATCTTCGTCTATGTGGTCGCAATACTCTATGTTACGGACATTAATGAGTATTAAACATGAAGTGGATATTAGTATATATTTACATCTTCGTGCATTCTTGAAGAAACAAAATGAAGGCTACATTCCAAAAAAGGTAAAAGTCCTAACTAAAGAAGAAATTGATAATTTCCTGTCTAATGCTACAGATGGAAAATATTTGGGGATAAAGGTAAAATTACTTTATGCCTAAAAGTTTGAAATCATGCCTGTTTTTTAAGGTTATTTTGATATTTGGGATATCTGGTGCCTGTCGGTGTGATGAGCTGATGAAAATGAAAGTTCACGATATTGAAGACTTAGGATCGATTCCGCTAATAAAAATCCCTGATAGTAAAACTCCCAAGAAACGATCATTTACTGTCAATGGCGATGTATACATAAATACATACTGAAAATATGCTTTACTTAGACCAGTTGGTATGGAAGAGCAGAGATTTTTCCTAAGATACCATAATGGAGTCTGCCATCGAATAGTAATGGGAATTCATAAAATATTAGAAGCAGCCAAAGAGGTAGCATCTAAAGTTACCAAATTGGAAGGAATACTCTGGTCATTGCCTACGACGAACTTCGGCGACATTGCTTGTAGACGGAGGCGCTGACATTACCTGTTTGAAACGCCATGGTGGATGGAAATCTAGTAATGTGGCTGAACTTCTTTGAAACTGTGAATGAACTTGAGACTTATCGTGAAACAGCAAATGGATCCAATATAAATAAAACTAAATTTGTAGCAGGCGTTTCTGGCAGTAGTGGGTTTAATTTCCAGAGCGCCACTATAACTAACTGTGCATTTAGTGTAAATTTGTGTAATAAAGAAAATCACAAATAAAAGTATAGTTATGAGTATTTTTTACTTTAACTAGCTGTATATTTAGTGTTATTTTTTGTAATAAAAATAATCACAAATAAAACAATAGAGTATTTTTACTTTTTCTCCGCCGGCAGACAGAGTAAACACTTTTTCCCCTAGGAGAAAAAATGACTCTTTAAATTTGCGTATCCAAGGACAAATATTGTTTGTTGTACAACTGACTTTTAATTGAGTATAAAATAAAAGGAATAAAGGCAGCTAATACTTTATTGCTCCACCATTTGCGTCAATTACAGCCTTTAATATCCTCGGTATCGACAATATAAGATTTTGAAAGTAATCTGGCTGTTTTATTAACGTTTCCCATGGCTCTTCAATTATTCCCCACAGTTAATCTACGTTTCTGAACCTCATACGTGGCATACGCTTCGCCATCTCAACCCACACGTTTTCTATAGGGTTAAAGTCTTCTCTTTTGGAAACCCACTGCAAAACTTCCACATTATTTTGTTAAAACCATTCGGTAACTATGTGTGCTGCATGATTAAGAAAATAATCGTGCTGAAAAGTGAAATTATTTTCGGGATATATTTGTTGCAGAAATCGTCGGCTTAATGTTACAAGGTTACATGTAAAATTTTTTTCAATCCACAACTTTACAGGACCGTATGTTTTCAAAGCAGGACGTTTGAGTTTGTTGGAAGGTTAAAATCGGAATATTAAGAACCTGTGACGAAAACAAATGTCAAAATGGCAACATACATTATCTAATCATTATGTCTTGTATTTGGTGGTCTATAAACGCAAAGCGCTCCATTATTTGCGGATTGAATCGTTTTTTCATCAGAAAATATCACATTTTGCCAAAATTCTGGCCCATAATTAATCTGATTTTAGGCATATAGTAATCTCGCCTACGTCCTTTGTTCACACAAATTATTTCCTTTTTGGCTCTACACGACATCTTACTTCGCTTTCTTGTATTCTTCGACTTGCTGTTTATCGGGAACACGAAAACTGCGTTTCCAGGACAGCTTTTCTCGCAGATTCGAATGGATGCACTCTCAAATATTCCACTAAATTGTTATCTTGCTCCTGCGTGGTAATTCTTATACAGCCAGTTCCCCGTTTCCTATCTAAACTTCCTTCATTTTCTAACCTGTTCTATACATTCAATACCGTGAATTTATTTATATGCATCTCTTCTGCCACGTGTCTGGTGGAATCCCCTTCTTCCAGCTTTCCTATAATGCGCATTTTTCGATATTATTAAGTTTTCTTGCCATACTACGTATGTTTTTTATATAATTCAAAAATGCAACCTATTGTATTGATTGACAGATGTCAATTTGACTGAATCAGTATGAATCTAAACACATTGTCTAAGAGGTAGGTTCAAATTACACCAAACAAGTATGTCTGTACTAGATTTATGTGAGCATGACTGTACTACAAAAAAACATTGCGATATATGGTTCCGGCAGTTTATTAGCAAATTATTAAATGTCAGATTTCTAACAACCTTAGAAAAATTAATTAAATTATTGCTTCAATCATTCAAGTGTGCTAGTTTTTTAATTATTAAAAGAAAGCCTGAAATTATATTATAATTTCACTGATGTGATTTTGTAAAATAAAAATAGCAAATAAATTCTGTACTCAATAGATACTCAATTTGATGGCTACATTGCCCACTGTCATAAAATATAAACTATTTTTTTTAAATAAAACCTTTTTTTTTCAAGTCTAGTTACTTTTTACATTGGCGAAGAATACTGTCACCCGAACAGAGTTTATATGTCGGTATATTTTGATAATATAATTACATTTTGTGCAATTTTCTCCGTTTTTGTTTTCTTTTGTTTCACTACACTTTTATTAAGTTTTTCAGATTTACTGGCATGTAGCAGAATTTTTAGACATATGAGTTTCCAGTAATTTCATTTAAGTGGAGAAATGTTGCAACTTCTGATGTTTTTATTAAATTTTCTGCAATTTGCTTCTTTACATATTTTTCTAACAGCATACGCAACAAACACGCCAAAAAATAGTCACTTTGAGAGTAATCAGAGAAAAAGTGTAGTATTTACAAAAATACTTTCTTTTGTTTCACTACACTTTTATTAAGTTTTCCAGATTTACTGGCAAGTAGCACAATTTTTAGACACATGAGTTTCCAGTAATTTCATTTACGTGGAGAAATTTGCTTACATTTTCTGTGATGTTTTCAATACATTTTCTACAATTTATATACAGTTTTTATAATTTGAATACATTTTTAATAATTTTGAACATAGCTATTACTTTCTAATATAATATATTAATTTACTAATCAGTAAGTAATCAGTAGCTAATAAATTCGGGAATATCGAATCTTCAGCTGTAACATTGAATGTTTTTTTTTTGTTGTTTTTAACTATTATCATTCTTATTTTTATTTCTCCATCCCGGAGTCTTTTCAGTTTATATTTTGTGTAGTAAAATATCAGTAATATTTACATATGAGGGTTGGGTTTAGTGAACTCTCAGGTTAAGTAAAACCCAAATTCAACCCTCAACTAACAATTCAGAATGTCTTGAAATACCTCAAATACGCCCCATTCCCATTCATTGCGCAAAGGCAAGGGGTATTACAATTTCAAATGTCAATTAATTGTTTAATAAACATATATCTATTTGTTTTAACTATGGCTGCCTATTTAAACACGCCATGTTCACATTCGAATTGTGCTTTTTTCAGATTTTTTTTTAATATGTCGAGAAATATAGTTTGTACTATACCTAAAAGTTATATTTCTCGAGATATTAAAAAAAAAACTGAAAAATGCACAATTCGAATGTGGCCAAGGCATGTTTAAATAGGCATCCATAGTTAAAACAAATAGATAGATGTTTATTAAACAATTAGTTGACATGCATAATTTCAAATTTATCAAGTCCAATACAAGCAACATTTGGAAAGGACAACATTTAAAACTTTGGGCATTATTACACGAGTAGTACCTGTAACCATTCATAACCAATTCCGTTTTTCTTAATTTTTAAATAGAGCATCAAAATAATTTTTTTTTTGTTGACTCTTGTCATCATTTTTTTTGAGAAAAATCTAAATAACTTGGCAACACTGTAATAAAACTTAAAATAAAAAAAAACTTCTGGTTTAACAAAATTTTGCTGTATCAAAATATCCTAAACTATACAGGGTGTTAAAAAACAATTTTTATTGATTGTATCGTATATCGAACATCCTGTAGATTTCAAACTAATCTTAGTATATGCACTTTTTGGTATGCTGAAACTTTTATTTGAAACATTTTTTTTGTATTTTCAAAAATAAACGAGATATCCTCTGATCACGCACTGTTGACTCACCCTGTACATCGAAAGTAACCTGATGTGGAAAGTAAGGATCATACAAGGATGAATCACGAGCGTAGCAATTAGCAACTGAAGAAAGAACTAACGGAAAGAGAGTGAATATTGATTACCAAATGAAAATAATCTAAATTAAGTATTTCATTTGAGGAAAACGAAATCAGCCATGTTTGGATGAATTTCTTTAATTTTTATTTTATCTGGAACCCCATGACATTTTGTGATTTAAACGTGTGGTTTAATGGTATAATGCAAAAAATTCCGAGATTCCGAACAAAAATAAAAATGCGTTCTGAGCAACAAAAGAAATGCAATTCTGAGCAATAATTTTTAATAGAATTCTCTACAAAACTAGTTCTCCACTATGTTTGTTAGATTTTTGATAGAATTCAATCCTTCAGTATAATGCAAAAAAATGAGATTCCGAAAAAAATAAAAATGCGTTCTGAGCAAAAAAAAATTGCAATTCTGAGCAATCATTTTTAATAGAATTCTCTACAGACCTAGTTCCCATATGTTTGTTTAATTTATTTAATGCAATTCTGAGCAAACATTTTTTTTAAATTCTGAACAATTATTTTTGATGAATTCCCTACAAAACTAGTTCCACTATGGTTTTTAAATTTATTTTTGAATTTATTTATGTCATTTATGTACCAAGGGCGTTATGAAGATCGTTAGGTCCGGGTTATTATGGACTTGTTTACATATCAAGTTTACATACATACAACACACGTTTATTTACTCATTTATCATTTGAATTTGATTTACGCTTAAAATTTATTTTATTTGTACAATGACATTTGTAAGTTTTGAAGCCAGTTTATTCGGGTGTAAACAGGGTGTCACAATTAAAACGGCAAGAGATATAGACTTAAATAAATTAGACAATATAATCTTGAGGTCAATGCCTAGACAGCAGGGAACATGAAAATTTCAAAATCGAATGATTTGCCTGCGACAGGGAAAAAAATAAAATGAATTTTCAGTTTATGCTATCACATTCAATACAAATTATATTGAATAGATATTACAACATTAATAAAGCACTTTTTTGAGTAGAATTAAAATATATTATTAGAACTGAAGAATCATTCGCGGATATTGAGATATTGACAGAAACTTTCTTAATTGAAATGCAAATCATGGTAGGATTTGACAGAATTGACATTTTCAACATGGGGGTCTTGTGAACGGTAAGAAATATAGACTTAATGAAATGAGACAAAATAGTCTTGCGGTTAAGGCCTAGAGAGCAGGAAACATGAAAATTTCAAAATTGAATGATTTGCCTGCGACAGGCAAAGAAAGAAAACAGTGAATTTTCAATTTACGCTAATTCGTTTGATGCAAATTATATTGAATTGATATTTTGACATTATTAAGACACTTTTTAGAGTAGAATTAAAATATATTATTAATACTGAAGAATCATTCGTGGATATTGAGACACAAACTTTCTTTTCATTTTCGAAATGAGCTTGTTTTCCCCATTTAATTAATTCTATCTCTTACCATTTAGTAGATCCCCATGTTACCCACGATAACTGGGACACCTCGTACACATGTTTTAACAACAAATATCAGATAAAATAACTAAAATTGTATTTTAAAATCATGTAAATTATTTTCTATATTGATACTGAATTTTTTGCGTGTACGTTTTTAGTTACAATTTGAATGTAATATTATACAAAATAAATATGATATTATTTATGTTGCTGTGAAAAAATAAATATGGCGATGGAATAAAATAAATAATAAAGCTATCAATGAATATAACTGCACCTGTGTTCAACATTCATTTTGTAAATATGGACATTATATTATTTGCGTTTCAATTAAATTCAAAATAAAATCAAAGTACTGTTCATTATAGCGACGACAATAGAAAATTTATACGCAATTCCATGTATAAAATAAAATCTGATAATGCAGTGGAAATTTAGTATAAACTTGCAATGCTTGATTATTTTTGCTATCCACTGATATCATCTACTATTCTAATAAGTCTGTACCACGTTAGGCTTCGTTCTACAACATAATCTTAATTGATTCAATATCTGAGCCCATTCTCATGATTTTTCCCCCTGTTATTTCTGTCTTGTAACTCAGCAACTCATAACTCACGGACTCCTAACTCAGCAATTTATATATCAGCATCTGTTATCTCAGCATCTGGTATCTCAGCATATACTATCTCAGAATCTGCTATCTCAGCATCTGCTGTCTCAGCATCTACTATCTCAGCATATGCTATCTCAGCATATGCTATGTCAGCAATTCATATCTCAGCATATGCTATGTCAGCAATTCATATCTCAGCAACTCTTACCTCAGCAACTCTTATCTCAGCAACTCTTATCTCAGCAACTCTTATCTCATCAACTCTTATCTAAGCAACTCATATCGCAGAAACTCCTAACTCGGCAACTGGTAACTCAGCAACTACATCAATATCTGCTGATACATCTACATGCTACATCTGCTATCTCAGCATCTTCTAACTCAGCATCTGCTATCTCAGCATCTGCTATCTCAGCATCTGCTATCTCAGCATCTGATATCTCAGCATATGCTATGTCAGCAATTCGTATCTCAGCAAATCTTATTTCATCAACTATTATCTCAGCAACTCTTATCTCAGGTAACAACTCGGCAACTGGTAACTCAGCAACTACATCAATATTCTTCTTCTACTTCTTGTAGATCTGTAGATCTGTTAGTTCTGAAGCTGTGTCTGCATTATTTCCTGGGAGGTAAATTGCCACCTATCTCTCCACATTTTTGATTGTCTTCCGCTGTTTTGGGCAAGGCGTGTTGCCTTCCATGGCGATTTTCTGAAGTTTTTTCGCGTCCATCTGCCTTACATGATTGTACCACTGCCTCTTACGCAGTCTTCCGATTCTTACTGCGTATTGTATATCGCATTGCTCTCTGATGACTGTGAGTCATTCTCACTCTGTCTCTTCTTGTTTTCCATACTATTGGGATCAATAGTAGGGAAGTCCATATTCCATTTCGGTGAAATTATTTTTATTTTTGTTTTGTATACTACCCAGTTATCTGCTGCTTAAGTTATTTTCTTGTATAGGATGGTAGTAATCTAAGTATTAGTAGTAAATTATGCAAGTACATTCCATTTGCAATGAAGCGTTGAATTACAATGGTTAATTTAAAAACTATGCGATTTTATTACTTGCAAAGTTCCCCGTAACAATTTTACTGCTGGTCCTTCACGTTTAATATCCCTCACAACAAATGCGAAGATGAAGTGCAAACGGGTAGCTTAGCCGTAAAATTTGATGGTCAGTAATTAAACTGTTCGGGGCGTGTTGTTATTATTTACGTACTTAATGTAGCTCTGCCGGAATACTATCGCACATTACATCTCCAGGCTGTATTTCACATGCAGCGTTATTTACGCCTGTGCATACAACAGAGCCAGTCACTAGGTGATATATCACCGGTGCTTATTGTGTGAGGGATCACCGACGTGACAGCGTGCAATCTTATATCCTAAATACCGGTGTGCTATGTGCCAAGAGGTGATTCATCATAAATTATTATGATACAAATGTGATGTGCGTAATGTAAGTAGCTTCGATGATTAAAAATGCAATAACGCATGAAAGGAAACGACAATTTGATGCTGCCTTGTACACGACAATTACAATTATTATTATTTATATTATCATTGGTAATTACCATTGAACTGGAATTGAACCGGAACGCTGTTTCGTGATGTTATTTTCCATGTCCGTTCCGTATCGTCAAAGTTTTCCTTTACCTTTTTCCAAAAGATTCGGCATACACCTCTCAGGTTTTCGGAAGATTTTTTTGTTTTTTTAGGTTTGTGAACCTAAGTCCAATACGTCCACTGGTAATTACTATACAGGGTGACGCCCACGAAGAATTACTTGCCACTGATACATACATTTTTCACGATAAATGCTCACAAAACAAAAAAATAAAATACCAGTTCATTTATGCGCTAATATTCATGGCGAATAAAGTGCGAACGCGTGTACATCAACAATTTATTTTAACATGCAATATTTTCGATCGGTCTGGGGGCGAATAATGTGGATGCGCCGCTTTTATTTTCATTCCCTGCTGCTCTTCGGTTGATGTACAATGCGTTCAGTATCGGGGCCGAAGAGGTGGAAAATAAATGCACCGTGTTTACTCTGGTCAGTGTTTTCGTTTCGGTTTTCAGTACTCGTTTGCTGCGCAACGAATAAAAGAATGTGAAATTTCCCACCTGTTGGGGGTTGATAAAATTTCGAGCGCCCTTTTCATGGCAAACGCATTCCTTTGGCGTTGTTTACATGAAGCTTCTTCAATCAGTTATTTTTCGAACACAAAATTGAAAAATCGTTTGTGCGGTAGCAAAAATAACGCTTTTTTGCTATTACGGCGTAAAATCCTTTTATACATGAATATGTTTTGTAACTGGAACGTTTGAGGATTGAACCCTATAGATTACAACAAAACACTCTTTTTAAGTTTTTTTTTATTGCCACTCAATACTTAGGTTTCTCTTCGAGTATAGCTGCAATAGCAGGGCTCGTATAGCAAAGCAAAGCAAGCTAAAATTTGCTTCAATATCAGTCCACTACACATGCATAATATTTAACCCTCATTAATCACTGTTCTTTCCTTTTCACCTCCAGTTTTAATCATGTAATGAACATTTTTGTTTTAAAGATAATTACTTTAATTTTTACCCCACTTAATAATACTAGGCCCTCAAATTGATTGATTCAGCACATATAGATTTCCTGACATTGTTGCAGCAAATGTCTCTCTTTGTACTAAATTAAGTTATTGTGTGAGTACAAGCTTTCCTCCAAGAACAACGTACAACTTGAATTTTTACCCACTTAATAATTCTAGGACCTCAAAATGATTGATTCAGCATATATTGATTTCCTGACATTGTTGTAACCAAAGTCTCTCTTGTACTGAATTTAGTTATTGGGTGAGTACAAGCTTTCCTCCAAGTACAGCGTATTAAAAATATATTCTAACTGAACATACATATTTTTCTGGATTTTTATTGCCTCTTGCATGGTGTAGAAACCATAGATTTGCCAAACATTACTGACAATAAACCTAACTTTATAGGTTTCCATGAAGAAGTTTTACAGAACTTATTTTGTAAAAACAATGTACTAGCAGGCCCCTACACTGCTTTTATATTTTACAAATCATCAATAAAGGAGAAAATCTTTTAAGTTCTGCAACACTGGCTTTGATATAAAAATGAAAATAATAATTGTAAAGATGAGTTCCAACTATTTCATTTCTGTTCTAGAAAATAATCCAGAAATATTATTATAAACAAAGACAAATGTTTTGTTAAAATACAACATTCGTTTTTTGCAAGCTTGCATCTGCCAAAACCTGTCTAAAAATTTGATGTTCGAAAAAATGTTCGATGAACTTTTCCAAACATTTTTTTTTTGTAATTTTGGAATATAACAATGTTATTAGAACTACATGTACACAGTGGTTTGATAAAACTGAGATTTACTTCCAATAAATTTTCAAGATTCAAGATTAATTTTCAATTCTTCCAAGAAAACACAAGAATATTGAATTTGAAATTAAAATTGATTTAAGGTTGTTATATTTAGTAATTACTGGTAAGTAATATTTATCTTTATTTTATTTTATGATT
Organism: Othius punctulatus; assembly: GCA_951805005.1. Taxonomy (NCBI): domain Eukaryota; kingdom Metazoa; phylum Arthropoda; class Insecta; order Coleoptera; family Staphylinidae; genus Othius; species Othius punctulatus. Next base: position 55,218,158 of record OX638142.1, read on the forward strand.
TATTTCTTTCGCCTGACTAGTTTCCGTTATGAAAAATCATCTTCAGCTGAATATGTATTTAATGTTTATATATTCCAAACTTATTTAAATGTAATTTTAAATTTGATAGATGTCCATCTTTAAAATTTAAAATTATATAAACATTAAATACATATTCCTCTGAAGATGGTTTTTCATAACCGAAACTAGTCAGGCGAAAGAAATAAATCATAAAATAAAAAAAAATATTGCTTACCAGTAAGTACTAAATATAACTATAAATTGATTTAGTTAAGCATTTGTCAGAATCACAAATTAGTTATGTTTTATGTGTGACTTGAAGCGATCATATAAATGTAAATGGTAAGGTTCAGATTTGGTCAAACTTTGAATTCTCGTTTAGCTATCAAGATTAATATCCCTGTCTGTACAACCTCGAGGAGTCAGCTATCCTTGTCTGATTCCGCACGGTAGGGGCGCGGTAGACAAGGATAGAAGATTCCTCGGACGGATGGACGTGTCATTCCCAGAGTCTGTGGCTGTACATGAAACGAAATGTTCCAAAATTATTTGACACACACAATAAAAAATAACAGTTTTCAAAATATTAACTTTTTTTTTCTTAATATTTCTTATTACTAGTGGGCTTCTTAAGGCATTATAACAAGTTAAAATAAATAAATATATAAAATTATATAAAGAACAAATAATACTTACTAGTTGATTTTTAAAACATACCAGTAAGTACCGTGCGATCAACAATTAGTTAGATAAAATAACCCCTTGAGATGTTGGATGTCTGATAGGGTACAAGTCGTCTGTTAAAATCTGGTGGCAGCAATTTATGATAGGCCTGTATTTTGTAGGGATTCATATCCAAGTCCTTTGGATCCTTTCCATTTTTTCCATTTTTTGGCAGGTTTCATAATGCTGACACAGTCATACCCGCCTCTTATCTAAATAATTGTTGATCGCACGGTATAATAATAAGAAAGTTAAAATTAACAATATTGTTAAGATGATTTGATTATTATGATTATCTAAATAATTGTTGATCGCACGGTATAATAATAAGAAAGTTAAAATTAACAATATTGTTAAAATGAAGTAACATTTCAAATATACATAGGTATACAAACAATCTGTATACGCTTCATTAGTTAACTAATATCACCACATCTTGAGACAACTTCTTGTTTTTAATTCTCAATTGTTCGTCATTGTCTTTCTTGTGCCTAATTAGAATTTATGTCAAATAATTCTGGATTTGACTTATTCATCATCAATGAAAAAACGAGTTAAGACGAACATGTTGTACCCAACTTATAAAATAGGCTTGTAGGTACCATTCTCTCGAAAATTAGATTAAAATTAAAGCAAATTCCAAACAAATACGAAAATATGACACGGTTATTAAAATGTACAAAGTTATAATCAAATAATCAACAAAATCAAATTTAATCAATATTTGTAAAAACCTTTGGTTAATCCATTTTTATAGTTTTTTTTTTATTTTGAATTCGTGAATTTAAATTGATTCGTAAATTCGTTGATACCTTGAATAAAGGTCGTTAGAACATAATTATTCATTAAAATTTATACGGCATTTAATGGTATGAATAGTACAATTTGGTAATTGCAAGAACATTTTATAAACCAAGTGGTACCTTTGTCGACAGTAACTACATAATTTAAATATTATACTTCGCATAGTCATCATATAGAATCAACAATTACTCTAAAATACAGTCTTTTAAACTAAATCGACGTGTTTTTCTTAAATCAAGTTAACTTATTTTCAAAAGTTATTGACACTGGACCTGATGACTATATTGCATGTCAATAAAACTGTAAAATTGTTTAATCAAATATAAAATTATATTTGTGAAATTAGTTACTGCAATGTAAGTATTATAATAAAATTAAAACATGAAGGGGCCTTTAAAAAAATATATGCAAAGGGACCGAAGTGAAAATAAGGTTAGAACCTCTGCACTGAATAGTCAGTACCTTAATTCGCTTAGTTGTACGAGCTTCAAAGAGACTAAAAGGTCAGCAAGAGGTTAAATTCTTTATCGCCCACCGTCAATAGAGCCATGCATTACCATAGCGATTTTCGGAAGTAAACAAACACTTTATCTTACTGTAAAAATAAAACATTTTACCTGCCGCTAATATTTATCAACATGGCCAAAACAACTGTTTGACATTAATCAGTTATCGTTTGTCGCTGTCACGGCTCTAACAGTAAAATGTAAAATAATGGAAGAAAATATGGGCGATAAAAGTTTGTATGCACCACGTCAGTAAAGTATCTTTATCGAACTCGCCTGTTACTCGCCACGCTCGCTTCGCTCGCTCGGCTCATAATCTCAGACTCGTTCGATAAAGAATCACTTTACTGACTTGGTACATCAATAACTATTATGGACTTTTGTATAGTAAAGAACTGTTTATTTATCTCTGGGTTACAAGACTCATAACGGGCTAGCATATGTAATAGTATATAACGCCATTAGGCCGATATGTAGCAAATAACAGGCGCGGGTTGAGGTTTATATTCAACCAAGCCTGTTATTTGCATATCGGCCGTATGTTGTTCGATACTTTTTGTAATACCTAAATTACAAAAACTGGTCAATTTATCAATATTACATTTCAAAATTAATAAACTAGTTATCCAGGCGCAATTTGATACCATAGCAACATCAACGGTTCAAATACAAACAAACAAATCAAAGTGAAATTATAGAAATAATGTCAGATGTGCAAAGTTCTTCGTTTTGTGGTATCCCCGAAGATGTACTAAATGAAGCAAATGCTGCCACAATCGATTTACTTCCCCAAAAAAGCAGCAGGAATGAGCAAGAATATGAAGACTTTATTGCTCATAAATTTGCATTGTCATTTAAATAACGTCCACGGCCGTTATTATAACGGCCAAGGCCTTTACGCCTGTCATATCGATCAAGCTGACAGTACTGATAAATGTCAATAACACAGAGGTATTACAAAAAAACTATAACGAGCTAGCACCTGTAAAAACTAGAACAGGTTGTTGTCATGGACAACATGTCCATGTCCATGTCCATGACAACATATATTATAAAGGTCTTGCAATGTAAATAACCATAATTCATTTTATGACCCATTATGACCCGGCACCTCCACCAGAATTATTTACCCGGCGCCTGCACCATTTCAAGCAATTATGAAATATTGTAATTTTCGTGAAATTCTTTTTATGCAACCTTATGACGTTCTTATGTGATCAAATCAATTGTCTTTTTATATAGTTTATTATTTAATACAATAAAAACACTATACATAGAAGGGTCCCAAATACTAAATTGCCCAGGGCCCCATAAAGGGTTCTGCGCCACTGCTTCCAACTAAGGTTATTACAGTTCAAATTTTTCAATCTGCTTCGATACTGAAATTTTCTCAAATTAGGAATTAGATTATGTTTTAATATACAACAATATATACAAATACTGATTACTCAATTCACTCACAATGAGTGACTGTGACTAACAGACCTATTCATTCTTATTGAAACAGTGAAAAAAATATTGTGTTATATAAAAATAACAAATAAAAGGTGTAATTTCAATCGAAAATTGCAAAAATATTTATTTTAATTATTGCAAAAGAAACCTATGTCCTATGTCAATCAAATTGTCATTGTCATATATCTCAATACAAATACACAAACACTTCGTGTTTGACAGTGACACTTTTGAGTTTGTCTGTTTTGTTTCCATGGAATTATTTTATTTGAGAAATTTTGCAATTAGAGTTCAAGAGGGAATAATGACTATTAATCTGTAATTATTATTTCCCAACGGAATAATATATAGCATTATACTGCAAAAACTTCAAGTATTATACTTACATTATAAATTAGTCGTAGATAAAAACTGTAAAAACGTGTTTGTCTTTAATTGTGACTAGTGTTCAGGTACTCGTTGAAACAACCCGTTTCTTGTTTTTTTTTGTCGTTGGCAATACCAAGATTGGTCCAATATTGAAAGCAAAATAGAACCGACTGCATATTTCTGTTCAACAAAGTTGAACGGAAATTGGATGACATTTTCTGATTTACATTCATACTAGATTCTGTCGAACCAAAATTGAATGAAAATCTAGACGAAAAGAGACGAAAAAATACTGATAAAGAATGATAAAGACGGATAAAGTATATTGTAATTGAAGCTTAACAAACGCTTCAAATATAACCTACCTACTAATAATATTTGTTGTTTTTTCTACATTTTTTTTTAATTTCCATGAATACGTATCTATGAGCCAATTATATTTCGTCTCCAACGACTTGCACTTTCGCTGTTTGACAAACAAGTATTTCATGCTCTGTATCTCCCTAGTATAAATCAAATTAACACCTAAATTGATTGATTTTGTACATATTTGTACAAAATTTGTGTTTTTGTACTTCGAAACGTCTTCCTTGTACTTAAAACCTATCAAACCTTCCATTTCTAAAAGCTCTAAAAACAAGAGTCCAGGAATTTTCAACAAGAAACCAGGATTTTCGATCATCAAAAGCAGGATTTTTGAATCAGTCATTCAGGATTTCGCTTTTTGTTGTCTGGCAAAGAATTGCGTTCTGCATCGAAAATCATTTTTCGCTATTTTGGCGTTGTAGTATCTCTTAGTAAAGACTAGTAGTAAAGACATAGGAATTTCAGTAGTTATTGATTCTGCCATGAATGTGGGTTTCTTCCTAGTGCCTATCACCTATAAGATCTTCTTTTCGGCCCAATATATAAAATGCTCCAGATAGAAAATTATTGTTGTTGACTAATCTATAAATGCGGAAAGGCCGAGGGCCAAAATATTGTTATCTCTATAATATCTAATGTACGAAATCGAGCGAGAAAACCAGAATTTTCGAATAAGAAATTCAAAACTCATGAATCATAATTTATTCAAGAATATAAATAATTGAAGATTATGCTGCAATAAGAAGATAAGTCGAAAATGCTAATTTTATGCAATTTATAAAAAACCTTTCAATTATATTCTTTCTTCTTTCTTCCTTAATCTTTCCCTCTTTCACACTTTTGGGTGTTAAGGTGTAATTCTATTTTTAATAGAATTTTATCCATTATTTTCTATTGCCTGTAGTTCCTTTGCTTTCTTTTAACTCTTGCACCACTCTTTTCTAGAGCGTTTCCCTTATTGTACAGTTCCATGTTTCGTCTTCCTCTTGCTCTCTTCCCGTTTGCTCTTGCCTCCCACACGTGTTTAACTTACCTCTCTTCACTCAGTCTGTTTATGTGCCCGAACCATCTTAATTGCCCCTCTTCTATTTTCTTTATTATCGATGTGGTTCTCAACCTCCCCCTTATTTCTACGCAGCGCAGTCTGTCCTTCTTTATCACTCCTTTCATTTTCCTTAAGTACTTCATTTCTGTCGCTTGTATTTTAAATTTTTGTCTTGTGTCAATCACCCACGTCTCACTGCATGCCGGTATTGGTGCAAAGATTGTTCTGAAAACTGTCATCTTCGTTTTTTTTATATATCTTTCTTGTTTATGAACGCTCTTCTAAGGCCCGTATCTATAGTCCGTACTTGAGCTTGAGTTCGATTCATGTCGTATATTTGGTTGCGCTTGGTGCATAAACGTCTATATAGTATACGACTTGAGTCGAACTCAAGCTCAAGTTCAGACTATAGATACGGGCCTTAGTGTACTATAAAGTCTCCGTGTTGTTTTTACTCTGTTGTTGATGTCCATTTCATATTTTCCTTGACTGTCTACTATTGTTCCTAAATATTTAATTCTTACACCTGTTCTATCTATTCTCCACTTATTTGTATGTTGGTTATTTTGTTCTCCTTAGTTATCACCATCACTTTTGTTTTTTCTGTATTTATCTTCAGATTCCTTTTATTTGGAGCCTCCTTCCAAATTTCTACATTGTCTTTCAGTTTTTATTTCTGTTTCTGCAAATATCACTATATCATAAGCAAATGCACACTCGTTTTTTTTTCTATTTTCCTCATATTCCTGTTTTGTACGTATATTCCTTTGGTTCTCAGTATTGTTTCTTTTATTACATCGTCCATTATTGATATGAATAACAGTGGACTTCGTATTCCTCCCTGTCTCACTCCGTGGTTTGTCCTGAATTTTTCTATCTGCCTGTTTCCGGTTCCTATGTCGTTTTCGTTTCTTTGTATAGTGACTGGATTACAGTTCAGTTCAGTTCCGTTTATTGATCCTTAAAAGCAATATACATTGTTGATTCGACAAGTCAGATACAATATAATATAAAAATATACATATACAAAAATATAATACCAAATTATAACACTTTAAAAAAATGGATACATACATTCAAACTCAGAGTATGAGTGGAGACACTTTTCAATGATAAAAGCTCTAAGTTGATTTTTAAAAACATTGATAATTTGATTTGCCTTTATATGGTTTGGAATTTTGTTATATATAGATATACATGAATACATTGTTGATTTTTCGTTCAGTGTTGTATTGTGCGGCGTGATACGAAAGTTATCAGCGTATCTGGTATTGTATCCATGCGTATCCCGGTTCTTATGAAATTTCACCCCATTTCTAAATATAAAGCCCAGTTATTGTCGCTATGCTGTTCTTTTTAAATACTGTGCGGCATGAATCTTTTCTACGTAGGTTACAAATTAAACGTATCACCTTTTTCTGTAGGACAAACAATCTAGCCAAGTTGCCATTTTTCGTCTTTCCCCATACTTGAATGTTGTAAGTCAAATGCGGAAAAACAATCGCGTAGTATATATTCATTAGAGTGCTTGTATTGAAATAACGTCTTAATTTCAGGAGAGCAAGTAAGCCCTAGACAGCTTTGCATATATATAGTCCACTTGTTGGTTCCAAGATAACCTTTCATCTAGAAAGCTGCCCAGAAACATTGTGCTTCGTGAGACGCTTGCCAGTAGACGATTGGGTTCTTTTTTTTCGGTATAGAATATTATTTTTTCTGTTTTATCCGCATTCAACACAACATTATTTTGCTTGCACCAGTGTGTTATTTCATCGTTAGCAACCGTAATTTTCCTGACAAGTTCAGTTCACTTTCCGCTTCAACAATAATACTCATCCGCAAAGATGACAACATGCCCACCCTCGACGTAGCATTTCATGTCGTTTATAAACGACAAGAAGAGGATTGAACCCAACGTAGATCCCTGCACCATACCCTTCTTGAGTTCATAAGTGTCCGATATATTGTCATTTACGCAAACATATATTTTTCTTTCAGTTAGAAAGGACACTATAAGGTTTAGAGCACTTCCACGCACGCCAATTGCAAAAAGTTTTTCGCGCATAAACAGCAAACTAACCGTGTCAAATGCCGCTGAAAAGTTATAAAATAACGCGACTACTAATTTACAGTTGTCGATGTTTCTAGCAATCTTCTCAACCAGGTCAATAGTTGGTGTCTCGGTCGATTTATTTCGCCTGAACCCATGTTGGTTTTCACTGACGAGTTTGTATTTGTTTAAAAATGTCCACAATTTCTCAGCGATAAGTTTTTCAATAACCTTTGAGAAGGTGTTGAGAACTGAAATTGGTCTCTAGTTAGTGAAGTCTTCCTTTGGAGCCTTCTTGAGTGGAAGAACCTTAGCTACTTTTAGTTAATTAGGAAAGACTCCAGTTTCAAATGAAAGGTTTATCAGATGTGCCAGAGGGTCTGAAATTTTGTGTGCTACTTCTTTTAATATCTTGGCCGGGATTTGATCTTCCTACACAATAAGTATTTTTTATTGATATTATTGTGTTAACAACATCTTGAGGTGATACAGGTGTTAAATATAGTGTATTGGGCATACTGGAAGTTTATACATAGTACATAGTTTTGACCTGCAAACACCGAATTGATTGGTCAACTTTTCTTCTGCAATAGTTGAGAAGTGGTTCCCGAATATGTTTGCAACTATCTTCACACTCTTTATGGGATCTACCTTTATATTTTTTATTACTAGAGGCTTGAGTGCTGTTGCACGTCCCATTTCCGCACCTACTAGTTGCCACATTTTCTTTGGATTGTTTGATGCAACACTTATTGCGTTACCATAGAAGTTGCGTTTGGTTTCTTGAATCAATTATTTATGCTGGGTTTTTTCGTGCTTATATTTCTGTTTCAACACTGTGGAGTGTTGATTCTCTTTAATTGATAATATGTGTTCTTCAGATTTGTACTCGATGTTAGCACTTGATGAGTTATCCAGTTTTTACTAGATGCTCCATTTCTTGTACTTTTGTATGTACATGCGTTATTGAAATGATAAATAAACTCTTCATGAAACTCAGAGAATGCAGCGTCGATATTGTTGTGTCGAATAGAAGCCCAACTTGCTTTTCGTAAGGAGCAATGAAGCTCATTTATATTGCTTTTATTATATGGTCGCCTTGATTGTTATACGTCTGCGTTACTCCTTTTCAAGTCACAAAATCCGACTTCAATTTCTGTTATTATTTGAGCATAGTGGTCTGATAAATTAAAATTTTGATTAAAGGAATGATGGTCAAAATTTGCCACAATATAGTCAAGTTGAGTCGATGTAAGTCTCGGAGTCCGTTTCTGTTCCTGTATGCTTCCATATTATATTCTTCCTTGTTACTTCGTCCTTTACCTTTTTGTTATACCACTTTGTTTGCTTCCTCCCTGCCGCTACATGTATCATTACTATTTACTGATGATACTAACTTTTCTTTTCGGTTAAAGATTTATTATTGACAACACGCAATCCTAAAGTTGTGTCCCGTTGTTGCACCAAACGGTGAAGTATTATTAATTTCCTTAAAAAACCGGTCATATCCGAATTTGTTGAAACATGAACTCATCGCCTTGTTGCATTAGAGTCTTCAATAATTAGCGTATTTATGGGAAAGAAATTCGTACAATTTTTTTTTTTTTTTAGTAGTACGGAAAAGTTTTAAATTCGTTACATCCAAAAATCTCGAGAATGCCAACCCACCGGTTTGCGTTTATTAAATTAATTTATATGATATTTTAGTGAATCGGCTCCTCAAGTGTAAGAGATTCGTTAAACATTTTATTCATTTCCTGTTTTTTTTGTTGGCAAACCGCCCATTCCAGCTAAACTGATGTAATTATCTGGAGTGGCATCTCGACGTCGTTGTCGACGACGTCGCTCCCAGCATCCGCTCTTCCCCGTACGTTTTAAGGGCCGCCCCCGCTGGGGGCCTTCCCCGCAGATAGAATAGGTACATCTGCGCCTATAAATAGATCTCCCCGTCAATTTGTTTCGACCTATAAAAGGCGCCCCCCGATGAAATCGCAAGCGGGGCAAAATCGATGGACGCCCTTGACGTTCGAGCGCCCCTTCCGCATCTCGCCCCATCCCTGACGCGCGCGCCCGACCGGGAGAACCGGAGCAATCGATAATTAATTTAATAAGCTGCACCGGAGAAAATCCGGCCCGGGTTAAGCGCCCGGGGGCGGCCGTAAAAAAGCGAGAGCCGCCGGTGGCGGCGGCGGCGGCGGCGACGGCGGAGGCGGCGGAAGGGCCGGATTAGGGGCGACGCTGAATTTCCGCCGACGTTATATAAATAAAACGGGGGCACTTCCGCGGGCGCGACGCCGGCTGGAGACGGGCGAACTGGGTCAGGGAGGGCCGCGAAGGGTGAAGGTTGAACTACCTGTGGCGCGCGCGTCCCGGGTCCTGTTGCACGTCCTGGCCGTGCCCCAGATTGCGCGCAGCTCGCACTTTTCATCCCGAGCCCCCCCGTCGGGGGCGGCGGGGGTCGCACGCGCTCTCCCGCCGCCCCCGCGCGCTCTTAACAGCGCGCGTTTATTTACGGGCGCGGATATAGCGTCCTGTGGGAAGCGGAGGCGGTGAAGGCGGTGGGGGCGGAAGCCGCGGGAACAATACACGGTATATCATCGGCCAGGGGACGTTTTTATGAACGGCCACCCACGATTACGCCGGCATTTTCATGGAGGCTATTTAGGAATTAGATTGCAAAACACACGGCGCTCTACGGGGTGCCATCAATTTTAAGGGAAAGTGGCTATTACCTATTATTATTAAAGGACAAATTGCCAATGCGATTATGGTAAAATTCATTGTAAACGATAAATATCATAATCACAAAACCTACAAGATACTCTTTCTGTGCCACGTCAGTTTAGCAACTTTCGCTATATTTTTTTAAACATTTATTTATTTATTTGGTAATAGGTACAAACGGGCATTACTTACACGGGCAGTTACACGGATATCACTTTAGCTATTTATGCACCAATTGTGTTACTACTATCACTGCGCCATGAGAACAATGAAATACAGCTCGAGGGCATCAGCCCGAGAGATCCATGCTATCCATGTATCCATGATGTCCATGTTCAATATCCACGTTACCATTAAATAATCCAAAAGTGAAACTCATGAAAAAATCGACGGTAATTAGCCATAGCATCAGAAATAGGCTGTCGTTAAATAAAACAATCAAATAAATAAGCTTAAAAACATTTTAATGGCGAAAAATTAAAGCTTAGATGTTACCATTAGACAAATTCAACAGTGATGTTCATGAAAAAAAAACAAGTTCTGAAAATGAAACCACACAAATGACGTCTGTCTTCACCAATGTAGTGTGTTTTTGAAATGAACTCGAAAGTTTTGTAAATTAAAACAATAATAATTGCGAAAATACAACCTTAGATGTTACCGTTAAGAGTGGAGACTTTTTGCAGTAAAAATATGGGCGAATAAATTCATATAAGAAATCCGCAAACCAAAGTATTTAACAATGCAGATTTTTATGGGTGATTACACTGGCCAACAATAATCATGCCACGTGAACTTTGATAGCTATTCGATAAGTTCTATTATGATAAGTTTTGATTAAGTCTTTAATCAAAGCCAATCTGTTTGCAGATCTCTAAGCAGTTGTTTTGTTTCAATTAGCCTCAGTTTTCTTGTGATTCGGTTTGCGAAGAAATAGTCATAAAATATTTGTCTGTGATTTCATCATAATATTGTGATTTATTAACTCCGTTATCATGTCGAGAAAGTGTAGTAACGACCATAACTATTTTTTTCCACTCCCTATATGGTAAGTACACTGTTGCGACATTGATTTAATGAAAGTAAGCCCTACTTACCGATAAAGCTTTGGTTACTATGAACAACGGGAGGTAAGTAAAAACTTACCTCTCTCAGGAAAGTAAGTAAAAAGTTATCTGTAGCGTTCTTTCTCTAAAAAAAAAAAAGAAAATAAATTAATCAAACACAAACAATTAAAAACTTCAGAAGTGGAAAAACAGTTATAAGCAATTCGAGAGGTAAGTTTTGACCAGTCACGGACTTTATTGCTTGCCCTCGCTATCGCTCGGGCGCACACTCGACCTCGACTGGTAAACAATACTTACCTCCCTTAATGCTTAAATACCTATTCCACTCCTCTTGAAGACTACTCTCAATTTTCTAGAAGAAACAAAATGAAGGGTACATAACAAAAAAGGCAAAAGTCCTAACTAAAGAAGAAATTGATAATTTCCTGTCTAGTGCTCCAGATGGAAAATATTTGGTGATAGAGGTAAAATTACGTAATGCCTAAAAGTTTGAAATCATGCCTGTGTTTTTTTTTAGGTTATTTTGATATTTGGGATATCTGGTGCCTGTCAGTGTGATAGCTGGTAAACATGAAACTTCACGATATTGAAGACTTAGGATCGACTCTGCTAATAAAATCTCTACTCTTGCATACCAGCTGGTCCAAGTGAAGCATATTTTCTGTACGTATTTATGTATACATCGCCAATGACAGTAAATGATCATTTCTTGGGACTTTTACTATCAGGGATTTTTATTAGCAGAGTCGATCTTAAGTCTTGATTCAATATCATGAACTTTCATTTTTACCAGCTATCATACCAGTAAAAATGAAAGTTCACGATATTGAAGACTTAGGATCGACTCTGCTAATAAAAATCCCTGATAGTAAATCTCCCAAGAAACGATCACTTACTGTCATTGGCGATGTATACATAAATACATACAAAAAATATGCTTAACTTAGACTAGCAGGTATGGAAGAGCAAAGATGTTTCCTAAGATACCATAATGGAGTCTGCCATCGAATAATAATGGAAATTCATGAAATTGGGTAAGCAGCCAAAGAGGTAGCATCTTATTTAAAGTAACCAAATTGAAAGGAATATACTGGTCATTGCCTACGACGAACTTCGGCGACATTGCTGGTAGACGGAGGCGCTGACATTACCTGCTTGAAACGCCATGGTGGATGGAAATCTAGTAATGTGCCTGAACGGTACATCGAGGAATCTTTAACAAATAAGAAAGATATTGCAATGAAAATTATGGAGCCTAACAATTTCATTGAAACTATGAATGAACTTGAGACTCATCGCGAAACAGCAAATGGATCCAATATTAATAACACTAAATTTGTAGCAGGTGTTGCTGGCAGTAGTGGGTTTAATTTTCAGAGCGCCACTATAACTAACTGTACATTTATTGTAAATTTTTATAATAAAGAAAATCACAAATGAAAGTGTAGTTATCAGTATTTTTTACTTTAACTAACTGTACATTTAGTGTTAAATTTTTTAATAAAGAAAATCACAAATAAAAGTATAGTTATGAGTATTTTTCCTTTTTCTCCGCCGGCAGACAAAGTAAAAGTTGTCTTAGGAGAAAAAGTGACTCTTTAGAGTTGAGTATCCGAGAACACAAAGTGTCACGTTTGTGACGTTCGAAGAAAAAATACAATATTGTACTACCCTTACAGAAAGTACTAGTTTGGTCCAAGACACATAGAGAGGAATTTACAAAGAAAAACATTATTTTGACAAAAGATAATTATTTAGAACACACATCAATCGAATTTATTGAATTATCTATTAATATTATATACATCTACATTAAATAAATATATACCCGATACCGAAAAGTAGAAGGAAAAATAAGTAAATAAATGAATAAATATAAATTTCCTTTCCTTTTATATCAATCATATTACTGGCGACATAAAATAAATTAAAAAATAGGAATATAAAATCAAAAGAAATAAATTAAATTAGAATAAATTATGGATGTCTCCTCGCGTAAGCGAGATATTCTCATTGGATATTTCTTGAAATTTGAAGTTCGTTAGATATGAATTCGTCTATTTAGTTTTTTGGTATAGTGGAGGATACCGTTTAGTGATTCTTATATCAGCAGATTTACTGGCAGGGATAGTTATAAATTTCTGCATTTGGTAAGTTCAAAAACGAAGTAACGTTTAAATATATGTACTTTAGACAAAGTGTTGATTCTGACAACCGTACAGTCACTTTTCATTCGCATATCGCAAACAGAATTTTCTGTGGAACAACTTCTTTTAACGTAGTGAAACTAGTTTTTATACATTTCCACCTCATCGACAGAAAATATTTTCTCAATAATGGTGAAATTACAAGAAATGTTGGTCTTGTATCGGGCATTGGAATAATCTAATATCACTCCGTGTTTTGTATATCATCGATTTGCAAATTCGCCAATTAACAACATCTACAGATACCAGCTGGTAGATACCCCCATTATTAATGTAACATAAAATATTCTAAATTAATAACTAATAAATTTTTTCACAGTCAATGCTTTTCAAGCATTTGCAGCAACATGCTTATCATTTGTAATAAAGTGTAATATCTTGCCTTAATTTTTAATTATACTGTGTAAGCATTCTCAAACAGGTCATAGGGAAATAGCATGATAAATGGGATATCTTTAATTTCCTACTCCCCAACTGCACTTATAGAAATTCTAAGGATATAAATCTCAAGAAAGAAAAAATAATGCATTATTTAAGAGTAAGACGCACTCATTAGTTGATTTGTTAGTTTATTTTTTACGTTTAAAGTTCGAATATTTTCGGTGGATAACCTTTTTACGGTGGAGAGAATGCATGCAGTATCCATGACTTATTTTCGGTTCGATTTTCTAACAGACCGATTCCACTCGGCATAGTTATCAACGGTACAATGCTTTATAAAAAAAAATCGAGCAAACAGGAAATGTTGTGGTGAAAAGACGATTATTGATTAGACTGATTATTCTAGGTATTTCAATAAATATTTCTAATTATGATCATGTGTTTAAAAAGTGGTACGACGAAATAACGCTGAGTTAGAAGAACTGGTACTAGGATTGATAACTGTGAATCCAACTATCAGAACCAGACTGATAGTTAGCGAATGTAATGCATGAATAATTTAATTATTATACATAATTAAATTCAATCGTTTATTTGTTCGCCTCTGATCCAAAGCAGATGAATACAGTATAAAAAAATATAAATATAGAATTTTTATCATACAAATTTCTACATTGTTATAGTCAAGGATAATTATGTTTGTTTACAAGATGGATACTATTTTGATATGTCTTTAATGGACTGAGCAAGTGGTCAGTTTTTCCTTTCCCTGCAGTTGAATAGATGGTACCTATCTGCTGGGCATCTGCATAGGGTACAACTACATTCTTCTGTGTCCGCTTGATGGAAACATGGATTATCATAATTCAATTGGAATGAGTAAAAATGAGAATGAAAAAGTAAATTGACAAATAAAAATCTGGCGTTCGGCGTCTTGTTTTCAATACATGAAAAAATTTCTTTTTTAAAAAATAAATGAACAAATCAACTAATCGAGTGCAACTTACTCCAAAAAAATGAGATTGATATTCTTAAATTTTATATTGATGCAGTTGGGGTGCAGTATTTTTTTATTCTACTAAATGGCGATACAAATACATACAAAAAAACACATAGAGTAAATTAATTATTAGTAAAATATTTTTTATAGGTAATCAGTATCAGTCACGAATACTTATAACGTGGGCTATGATTTAAAATTATATAACATCACTCTCGAGATGGTTTTGCGGATGTCAGTTTTATTATTTTATAAAAAAAAACATTCGTAACTGTTTATGGCTATTCATGACTACATGAGAGAGATTGAATCATGAAAATGTAACAGATCGTAGGCATTTAGGCGAGTATGAGTTGAACTCACACTCACAGTTGAAAACCACCCGACCTATTTATTTAGGAAATCGTTCTACTAGCGCTCTTTGGCCAGGTGTATGTATCCAGACATTACACTTCTCCGGTGTTTAACAACAAAAAAGTGAAATTAGGTTAGAAATTAAATTTCAAGGTTTACGAACCTATCTCGGCCACCGTCGGCTTTTTTAAATTAAAAAAACCACTGAGTTATTCTCATTTCAAAAACACCTTTCCATCCTAATTGAACCTAACTTAACCTAACTTAATTATGTAATGGTAGTGGTACTTTGTGAACCTATAAATAGTACAAAATATGCTTGGCATACATTTCTCATAGAAACTGCATTTATTTTTGAAGAATAGTGACTTTCGACTGATGAAGTATAGTAGAATGGTTGCAGTTATGGAAGATGCAAACATGTATCACGAAAAAGAAACGAATTCAACGGAAGAGAATCCAGCCCCAGACTAAAAAATGTGGTGAAAACATTCCTTTTGGTTTTTATATAAAACTGTTCACATATTCAAGTAATCTGTCCCAAGGAATTAATATGTGTTGCTAACTATAGATTTTGAATATACAATTTTACTTGTAACGTTTGCGTGTATTGATTAATCGTAACTGTTTGAAACAGTAATTTAGCCGCCGTACCAAGCTGCCACTCCAGGAAACAGCAATTAGACTCTTATAAAGCTGTTGCGTATGTGTAATACGATTACAATCCAGCGTTAATCAAACCGAATATATGTTACCATTTCATCGGTACAGTAATGAGGGGCTTATGCTTAGTACTACAAACGTACACCGGTTCAATTAGTGTGGTGATTTTGATAGTTTTTGTCTGATTAGTCGGATTGTGTTGGATTATGATATAAGCTACGCTATTAAATTATCCATGTTAAATATGGGTATGTCCGAGGTAACTACAGTTACTCATTTGATGCCAATATAATAATACTGCAGAAATTAATATCATATATCATTGAACAAATTCGATACCTACTCAAAATAAATTAAAGTAGATAGTAATATAAGGAACAATAAACACACTACAGAAACGGAAAAAAGGCAGGAAAAGTTAATAAACTGAAAAAAAAACAACAATGAAGAATCAAGCAATGGAAATGGACTCAGAAAACGGAAAACAATATAATTGGACAAAAAGGGCACAAACTGACAAAGGTAAAAAGAAGGAAAAAACAAAAATGGTACAGTCAGAAGAGAATAAAGCAGAGACATTATATATACAGGGTGTCCGGAAAATACGTGTACAACGTTTGACGACAGACTCCTGACGTCAAAATAGGTCGATCTAAGCCGACTTAGTTATATCCAAAATTGTCTCGTTTAGCCGGTAGAGGGCGTCAAAAAAAACAAAAGTATAACAAAGTTGAAAGTATCTATTGTAAGAAACTAAGTAAAACAAAAACATTACTTAAGCAAATGTGTAAAATGACCGCCATCTTGCTGAATACACTTATTAACACTCTTTAAAAAATGATATTGGACCCTATCTAATGTCTCGGGATTATTAAAATGGTTGCCTGCATTTAAAATCCGCTGCAATAAATCATCGCGTGTGTTTACCGGAGTCTTGTAAACTTCTGTTTTAATAGCGCCCCACAAAAAGAAGTCACACATATTTAACTCAGGAGAACGTGGTGGCCATTTTACTGGTGCATCATTGCCTCTTCCAATCCATCGGTTGGGATACTGATGATGTAAGTATTGCCGAACGGCAACGGAAAAATGGGGCGGGGCACCATCATGCATATACCACATTTCCCTCCGAAGTAAAATGGGCAAATTCTCCAGAAGAATTGGTAATGTGTCTTGCAAAAAATTTAAATAAATATTTCCATCTAACCTGTCTGGAATAACAATGGGACCAATAAGGTAGTGATCAATAATACCTGCCCAAATATTAATTTTAAATTGATGCTGATGATGTGCAACTTTAATGGCATGTGGATTTTCATCGGAATAAATATGTTCGTTGTGCAGATTGGTTACCCCAGATCTTGTAAAGCATGCCTCGTCAGTAAACATAATTTTTCTACAAAAATTTGGAACAAGGATTCTTTTGTTTCTAATAAATTGACAAAATGTAAGCCGCATGGGGGGATCAGTCGGTAAAAGTTCCTGGACTTTTTGTATGTGGTAATGATGTAACAACTGTTCTCTTAAAACCTCATTGACAATCGTTTTAGGAACATTTAACTCACGTTCTAAGAGACGGGTACTGGTACTTGGTTCTTCTTCAACTCTTTCCAGAATCATCTCTTCTGTTTCCACAGTTCGAGTTGTTCGCATACGACCCCTGCCTTCAAACTTTTTCTCAAAACTGCCCGTTTCCCGAAGATGACGCTCAATATTGGCAAATGTTTGGTGGTTTGGTATTCGACGGTTAGGAAACCTCTCCATGTAAACCCTAACACTCTGACGCCCATTTCCTCGACAAAACCCGTATACCAGGAGCATGTCAACTTTCTGAGAGTTTGTATAATTTTCCATTTTTAATGGTAAAATGAACTTGTAATTCAATAATGTTGATCGTATACTTGAGTAAATATTATACTTGATTAATTGTCAAATTATTAAACGTCATTGATATTAATTTTTGACGCCCTCTACCGGCTAAACGAGACAATTTTGGATATAACTAAGTCGGCTTAGATCGACCCATTTTGACGTCAGGAGTCTGTCGTCAAACGTTGTACACGTATTTTCCGGACACCCTGTATATATATATATATATATATATATATATATATAGGAAATTGGAACATAAGAAGAATAACATCATGAACATTGCTGTGTTCAGAATTATTATATGAGACTTTATAGTTAAAAAAAAATAGTAA
Source organism: Othius punctulatus (assembly GCA_951805005.1). Classification (NCBI taxonomy): domain Eukaryota; kingdom Metazoa; phylum Arthropoda; class Insecta; order Coleoptera; family Staphylinidae; genus Othius; species Othius punctulatus. Next base: position 55,236,076 of record OX638142.1, read on the forward strand.
AAATAGTACGAGAAGGTATAGTTTTTTTAAATTACGTCATGAAGGTGAAGTTTTCAAAATAATAAGAGGAAAGTTATATATTTTGCAAATTTTATCATGAAAACTGAAAAGATGGATAGATGTGGAAAATAGTACTAACATTTATAGTTTTTGTGATGTGATATTCATGATGTTATTCTTAGAAACAAGCTGCCAATGCCTTTATTATATTAACTATAACTTTTCCTATTATTATTTAGAAAACTCCAAATTTTCTTCCCATTATTTTTGTAAACCTTAAATTCTGGTAGTTTTAGTTTAAAATCTATATATGTAGATTCTATTTATAGCATCTTTCGCGCTATTCATGTAATTATTTTTAAAACTATAACTTTCATGCTATGATAAAATCATGATAAAAATACCATAACTTTTCCTGTCATTACTTTCAAAACTGTAACTTTCAGTTGTTATTTTGGAAACTATAACTTATAGTGCTATTACATTAGTAAAAATGTAACCAATTAATATTAATAAATCTCCTCCAATTAATACCAACAAATCTGATTAAACTGATTCGCCACTCTACTTAAAACCACTTATTTTAGGGATATGTTTGTTTAATACTTTTTGTAGAAAATTGTTCTGTCTGTTGCCACGTCATACAAAAAATATGCCATTCCATTACAAAAAAATGAATTATGGCATTTTGAAGTGTACCTGTAAATAATTGAAATTTTGAAATAGTATAGTGAAGTATCAACACGCATGAGTTATATTAATGATAGAGCTATGCTTCAGCTACAATATGCAAAAAAGTTTAAGTTTCTATTTCATTTGTAAGAAAAATTATGAATATTTTTTAAATCGCTTATTTGAAGCAAACATTATTTTTTTCCTCAAAAACTACTAAAGATAAGTGCTTTATAGGTTTGATAAAATATGTTCAGAATTGAACGTGAAATCCGAATATGTAAAAATATATAGGGTATTCCATTTAAAATAACAAAGTTGATGGCCACTTCCGGTAGAACCGGAAGCGATAGAAACATGCGCATATTTTATTTTGGGAGATCACCATGAATCGTCTTTGTGTGATTTTTTTCAAATTTTTATTTCATCAGGAAATCCATATACTTTTAGCCAATAGCTTGCGTGGGACACTCGTATTATGTTTGTGGACGCTAGCAACGGTACAGGACTTTTTAAGGGATGTTTACCGAAATTGTAAAATAACTGTAATATTTGATTGATATTTCTTCATAGGTGTACGCAATTTGAAGACTGCAAGTTCAAAAACAACCCCTATATTAAATATTATGTGTGCAGTCGCTCGAAATGGGATCAGGACGTTTTAAAGGATGGTACAAAAATTGTAAAATAACCAAAATATTTTCCCCGTACTGTATTGTAGGTGTACGCAAATTGGAGCCAATAAGTCCAAAAACAACCCCAATATTAAATAAAACGCGTTAAGGGTTGTTACAGAAATCAGGGGGTAGCTACTCAAAAACGGACTCCATATTATTATTCTCCACGAAATTCTGCACATAAATGTTAATTATGGTTCCATTCTGGCAATTAATAATCTCGCAATCAGAGTTTTAGTTATTAAAATTTCGATTTGCTAATTCTCAATGTAAAAATGATTTTAAGGAATGTATTGATTTTTCATTGTTGCAATTCTATGCAGGTGTTGACAAGTCTGTGAGCGCGCGCAGCTTCACCTTACCCCTCAACCTCCTCATGTATCTAAGGTCGGAGGGACCGCCACCGGGAACACACGCAATCCGTGCTGCTCACGACATGTTTGCCCCTCTTCCAGGAAGTTCTTCGAGGATCTGGACGGGACTCCGGGATACTGTTCCCGGGCTGGACGACCGCGTTTAGGGTTAGTATCGCGGCGATCGCAGCCGTATTTTGTGGGAAATTTTAAATTCTTCGGTTCCATCAAATGGCGACACAACGTAGAGGTCAACTCGGACTTTCAGGGTATTAATAGATAATATATTTCTAGATGCCGGTGTTTGGCCATCGGGAGTGAACCCAGTTCAGGATTTCTCCAGATTGGTGGCCAATCCAGTTCACGGGACGCCGCAGAAACCAAGGGAGAATACATTTGGATTTTCACGAGATTGGCTGAGTTTTGGCCGACATTGTGGAATTCCAGGTTAGTGGTTAAGGCGCATGCGTCGTTCTATCTGGTCTTGCGCAAATTTCAATCATATCTGCTCACATGCATTTACACAAAGACATATCTTTTTTACATCGACTTATTGCATATAAATTAATATAAATTTGTTTGCATGTTTCAATATATGTCTGTATGTTTGTATGTTTGTATATTTGTTTGTATGCATGCTTGATTGTTTCTATGCATGTTTCTACGTTTTTATGTATGTTTGTATGCATGTTTGAATGTCTCTATGTTTGCATGTGTGTATATTTGTATGTGTGTTTGTATAACTGTTTGTATGTTTGTATATTTGTGTGTATGATTGTTTGTATGTTTGTATATTTGTGTGTATGATTGTTTGTATGTTTGTATTTTTGTTTGTATGAATGTTTGCATGTTTGTGCGTTTGTATGTGTGTATGCATGTTTGTATGTTTCTATGTTTCTATGTTTGCGTGTTGTATATTTGTATGTGTGTATGTCTGTATGCATATTTGCATATTTATACATTTGATTGTGTGTTTGTATGTATGTTTGTACGCACGATCATTATGTTGTTAGAAATAAAATACTTTTCCGTCGACTTGCCGCGAATTAATCGTAATAATGCCCTCATTACATAACAGCAAGCTTAGAAAAAAACATGGTTTTTAAAACAATCATAAATCAAGGATTTTTTTCAATCATAAAAATCATGGTTTATTTCATTTTTTTATGTTTCCGATCAGTTTTGGCCAGGACAGATGTGATTTATATCAATTGATTTACATCACGACTTAATCATATGATTTGTTTTTTATAAATTTAGATTTTGAACAAGAAATCATAATTAAAACAAATTTATATCAATTGATTTACATCACGACTTAATCATATGATTTTTTTTAAATAAATTTTGATTTTGAACAAGAAATGATATATAAAATAAATTTCTGTGTATCTATATATATAATTTCGGTTTTAGAACGTCTGTCGACGCTGTCCGATCCCCAGACTCTTCCTCCATCCTAACCTATCCTGCCATTGGTCATCTTGTAGGTTCCTTTCGCTCATAGCTTTCTGGATGCCGTCATTCCAGGATTTCCTGGGCCTGCCTCGTTTCCGTCTTTCCGGAGGGACCCAGTCGAGCGTAATTTTTGGCAAGCGATGATCTGCCATCCTTTTCACGTGTCCGTACCAGATTAGTTGCCGTTTTCCTGCTTCCTGTACGATATTTTCTCTCAAGCCGATTAATTCCTTTATCCTTGTATTGCGTACCCTATCCAACCTCGATATTCTACATGATCTTCTTAGGGCATCCATCTCCAGAGCCTCTAGTCTTCTTTTGTCAGCTTCGGTCCACCTCCATCCTTCTGCTCCGTAGAGTACAATACTTTTTATAACTGTGTTGTATATGTTATATTTTCTCTTTTTCGTTATTTCTTTACTCCACCATATACCATTTAGCCTCTTAATACCTCTTCTACCTTGTCCGATTCTTTGCCTAATTTCCTTTTCATCCTTTCCATCTTTTTGTATGTTTACCCCTAAGTATTGGTAACTATTGCATGCTGATATTATTTCTCCATTCTCCAGTTCCAAATCCTCGGATTCTCCTCCAATACATAGGTATTTAGTTTTGTTCAGGTTCATAGATAGACCTGCTTTTTCATACTCTTCTTTAATTTTCCTGGTCATATATTGAAGGTCATCTTTATCTTGGGCCATGAGCACTTGGTCATCTGCAAATTGGAGAGTGTATATGTTGTTGTCTCCTATGTTAATTCCCATGCCTTTGCATTTCCTTTTCCACGTTCTCAAGGAGTGCTCGATATAAATTTTAAATAGTGTCGGTGATAGGCAGCATCCTTGTTTCAAACCTTTAGATGTACTGATTCCATTCGATATTGATTCTCCAATTTTCATTTTAATTTTGGTATCTCGGTAAAGTTCTTTAATGGCTTTTATTACTCTCGTACTTATATTAGTGTTTTCTAGAGCTTTCCATAGTCCTTGTATGGGCACATTATCATACGCTTTTGCTAGGTCTATGAAAAGTAGGTGCAACTCTCTTCCTGTGCTAATTTTCTTTTCCATTAGCTGTTTTAAGCAAAATAAATTGTCCATGCACGATCTGCCTGCCCTGAAACCACTTTGTTCCTCTGCTTCAATTACCGCATATTCCGTTTCAACAAGATCGCGAAGTACTCTTCCATATAGGCGGCTAAAAGTTGATGTTACCGTTATTCCTCTGTAATTTTCGCACTTGCGAGGATCTCCTTTCTTAAGTATAGATGACATGAACCCCATTTTCCATTCTTCAGGGGCTTTATTTTCGTTGATACATTTGTTTAGTAATTTTGTTATCATTTCATTAAGTTTTTTTGTACCATTTTTTAACATCTCCGCAGCCACATCTCCAGGTCCGCTCGCCTTTCCATTTTTCATGTTTTTTATTGCCTTCTCTACCATATCTATTGAAATTTCCATGGGCTCTCCATCCACCATAATATTTATTTGTTCTTCGATAAATTGATGTCGGTCTTCCGATAGCAGTCTTCCGTAATATTCTTCCCACTTTTTTGCCGATATTTGTTCCAGGGGTATTTGTTTCTTGTCTGCTCTTATATTGTTTACAAACCTCCATGCTTCTGTACATCTCCGGCCGCCGATGTACATTTCTATTTCGCGGCATTTGTTGTCCCATGTCTTTGTTTTTTCTTCTTTTACTAGATTTCTAACCGCATTTCTTTTCTCCGTATACACTTGTCTGTCTGCTTCTGTTTTAGTATTGAGCCATTTGAGGTACGCCTGTTTTTTGCTTTTAACTTCTTCTTCGATCTCATCATTCCACCAAATGTTTCTGCTGATGGGCTTCTTCTTTTCTAATGCCCCTAAAGCTTCATGTGATGCTTCATGTATAGCTAGCTTTATGTGTTCATACATTTCCTCGACATTGTTAGATGCGTTATGTGTTAGCTTTTGATCTAACCTTTGTTGGTATAAATATCTGATGCTTTCCTCTTTAAAATTTGCGATGTTGTATCTTTTTCTGTCTAGCTTTGTTAGTTCTTCCTTAGACACCTTTCCTTTTTTTTCTGGTGGTAGGTTAGAAGACTTATATGGAAAATATGGAAAATAGAATACTCCCTTTACTAGATAATGGTCTGACCCACATTCCGGCCCTCTATATGCTCTTACATCATTGACCTTGATTGATTTGTCTTGACTGGTAATGATATAATCAATAATAGATTTTAGTTGTCTAGTGTGCTGGATCCACGTGTATTTATGTATGTCTCTGTGTTTAAAAAATCCATTTTCGATCTTCAATGTATTCTGTGCACAGAAATCCGTCAGTCTATCCCCATTATTGTTGATATTTACTTCGCCGAATTGTCCGATTACTTTATCGTCTCTTCTACTCCCTATATGAGCATTAAAGTCTCCCATCCGAATGATCTCTCTATTGTGTCCTATGTTATCTAGCGCCATTTGAAGTTCTTCGAAAAATAGGTCTTTTAGTAGGACTGTTTCGTCTTCATTGGGAGCATAAATTCCAAAGATGGTTAGTCGTCTTCCTAGTATATTGATATTCACCTTGATGATCCTTTCATTGATTGCTTCAAAGTTAGTCAAAAGTTTTTTGTATTTCTTCTTAATTAACAGGGATACTCCTCTCTTAGCTCTATCTTCTTTCGGTACTCCACTAAAAAGGTGAATATACTCGTCTATTTCTTCAGTTCCAAATCCTTTCTTCTTTGTTTCTGTGAGGACTACAATATCCATATCCATTTTCTTGATCTCCGTTATTACTTCGGCTTGTTTCGTACGTATACCTTGTACGTTCCACGTTCCCATATTCATTATCCTTTTCCTTTGCTTGGTTCGTCTATTTTCGTTGTCGTTCAGTTTCCGAGGCTGTTGTCTGTTTGTTTTTGCGGTTGAATTATTTTTTCCGGGTGATGGGTTGCAGGCCCTTCGCCCTAACCCCCAACCAGGAGGGCCAGGTAATTTATTTTTTATGGTTTTCTTCCATTAGACAGATTGCCTTACTGGGCTGCGGGATTCCGTCTATCCCGATGTGGTTCTTCCGCTCTCTTGACCATTGAGATCTAGGATCTTCGTCTGCTCTCGGGACCGTTGGCCGTTTTTCACCTGTAACCCTAGGCAAGGGGCCCTACAGGGTACTATCATCCGGAGCCAGCTGACCCCTGGTTTTTTAACGAGGTTGATACTCCTCCCCCTCCTCCTTTCTCATCCGGGCTTGGGACCGGCAACGGCGGAGTTTCTGTGTGTATCTGTGTATCTATACCTTGTGAAAAAAATTGAAGAAAAGAAATATATTTTATTAAGTTTAAAGTATTATCCATAAGTTATCAGTTATTTATTTCTTCTTCTTCTGTTGCCTTACACCAATGTGCGTTGGCGAATTATCATTTATTGTATAATTGTTAAAGTTTTGTTTATTGCAGCTTGGCATATGTCGCCAAACTTTCTTATTCCGGTCCAGTTCCTGATGTTCCTAAGCCATGATAGCTGTTTACGTCCGATGCCCCTTTTGCCTTCTATCTTTCCTTCGAGTACGAGCTGGGGAATTCGATATTTTGGCCCCCTTAGTATGTGACCCAGGTATCCTATCTTGCGCTGCTTTATGGTGTTGAATAGTAGTCTGTCCACACCCGCCCTTCTCAGCACTTCCTCGTTGGTAATGTGGTCTACCCATGGGATACGGAGCATTCTTCTGAATGTCCACATCTCGAACGCCTCGATCTTGTTAATGGATGCTGCTTTTATCGTCCAGGTTTCTGCTCCATACAGTAGAACTGGCCAGACGTAGCATTTGACCATTCTGTGGCGGATTTCTAAGTTAAGGTTTTTATCGCATAGCAAGGGACGTAATTTGTTGAATGCCTGTCTGGCTTGTTCCACCCTACTCTTGATCTCTTGTAGTGGGTCCCATTTGTCGTTTACTAGTGTGCCTAGGTATTTCGTGCTCGTAGTTCTTTCTATCGTTTCCCCCTCTACTGTGATGGACGCCCCTGCCTGATTATTACGGCTTATAACCATGAATTTTGTTTTGGATCTGTTGATTCTTAGTCCGGCTTCCGTCCCCTTTCTGTTTATGTTGTTCATTAGTAGCTGTAGGTCTTGTTGGTTGCTTGCTATGATCACTGTGTCGTCTGCGTATCTTATATTGTTTATTGTAGTCCCGTTCACCTTTATTCCGATTTCTATATCATCGAAGGCTTCTGAGAATATTTGTTCGACGTAGAGGTTGAATAGCATTGGTGACATTATGCATCCTTGACGCACCCCTCTTTTTATCTCGATTTCTTCTGTCGTTAATTGGCTGTTGATTCTGACATTGGCCGATTGTTGCCAGTACAGGTTTTGGATTATTCTTACGTCTTTTTCATCTATACCAGCTCTTTTCAGGTATTCGATGACACGTTCGTGATTTATACTATCGAAGTTATTTATTTAAGGTATTATTATTGGGTACTTACTTGTAGAGTTATTTTTGTTTCATTTTATTGTTTATTTGTTTTATTTTTCCTGACTAGTTTTAGTTTCTAACAAACCATCATCAGAGGCATGATATGTGTATTTTGCTATGTATGTATCTGAATCTTATTTTTACCATAAATGTTTGTAATTAATTTGAATTTTGAAAAGATTAAACAAGTCAAGCAACAAGTCAAGCAAAATAAAATGAATAAATAATAAAATAAAATAAAAGTAACTCGACCAGTAAGTACCCAATAATACTTTATTTAGTTTTTATTAACATAAGTACGCATTTATACAAAATGTATACAATGTATCTACTTTAACAATTATCTATTTTAAAGCATGCCAACTCTGTAGTTACATTATAATTTTAATTGTTCACTTATTGGAATGCACAAACAGTGCAAAAATAATCATTAATTAAAAAAAAACTTTTTTTATTTAAATCAATGATTTATAGAAAAATCCTTTGATTTACATGAACGAATAATTAAAAAAAAATCAGTTTAATCATGATTTAAATCAGCGAATAATTTTAAAAAAATCAGTTTAATCACGATTTAAATCAATTGATTTAATTTTTTTTATTTTTTTTTTAATTCTTTGATTTATGAATTTTAAATCATATCAACCCGGAATAAATGGCTACATATTTTGAAATACCGGAAGTTTGCATTTATTGTTAAAATTCTTCAAGTTGAGAAAGACATGGGGATGATTTTTCAAAATAAATCAAATTATTGTACAAATTTGCATACTTATTCTTATAATTCCCTCATTAATTAATAGTACCTCATCAATGTAATCAAATGGGTATACATTTACGCGATGATTGTGCAATTACTAACTTGTCCAGTGGTTGGGGACAATTAACCAGAAATTTTACGTGCAGCGGATTTAAATTTTCTCCTCAACATTTCAGGGCACCTAGAATTCTCCAAGGTTAATCATGTGAGATGATCTTATATCTGTGTTTCGATCACTTCTGGGCCAACCTGGGTTTGGTTGAAGTGTGGTGTGTATGAATGTGTATGACAACACATTGGCCTTTGGTGCAATACTGTAGATAGTGATTAGGAGTTCATTGTTGAGCCCCTAAATCATAGTCCACTGTTGCACCTAAGGTTATTGTGTAGGTATATTAACTTCTGGTGCAACATTTTACATCGTCATTGGGAGTTTCTTGATAAGCCTAATTAGGAGTTCCTTGTTCAGGTCAATTCATAGATCTGTGTTACACCCAACGTGATTGAATATTCAGAGTGGGCCAAAAAAAAACGTACAAATGGGAAATATTCATATTTTCAATTAACGCATTAAATCGATAATTTAATTTTGTTTTTCATGTTTACACTTGGTCGATTGTAAAAATGATTTTGCATTTTTGAAAAAAAAAAATTATCATCAACATTAATTATTGACATTAATAAAGGCCCTGCATGAGAGCTTCTTCAATTCTTTTGCCCACTCTGTATGTATCTATGTATACTCTGTATACATACTATGTATACTCTGTATACATACTATGTATACTCTGTATACATACTATGTATACTCTGTATACATACTATGTATACTCTGTATACATAAATATGCGTGCGTGCATTGTATTTACTAACGTGCAATTTCTTCCAGCAAGTGTTAAATTCGCGATTAACATTTTGGGATTACCTTCCCAAGTCAAACGTATACTTTTTAGTGTTTGTCCGTGTTCTTGTCTTCAACAAATAATTAGTGAAAGTATCTTGAGCAGTTCAGATTACCTTCTGACGTTAAAAGTTTGCCCGTTTAGAGCCAGTGCGTAGTAGTGTCGAAAGTTCGGGTATGGTTGAGCCTCAGGATTGTTGCGTTTGTTTCGTGCTTTCCTCACCCGCTCCACACCGTCAAATTTCGAACTCCGATTTGTTTTCGGAGTTCGGAGTTGCAGGGTACTGGATCTTCGCCAATTCAACTTTAAAAGTCAATTTCAAGGTAGGTCTTTTTTTGAGATGAGCTCCAAGACGTATCAAAGTGAGTACAGTTTTTCTTACATTTCATCAAGTAGAGTCTCGATTCAGGTTTTTGTTCACAGATGCGCCCCAGCTTTTATTTTCTTGCTTTGCTACCGATAATGCGTATTAGTTTTAAGCAGGAAGTTCTTTACCTGGTGTCCGGATTGAGTACTCGTGAAGCAAATTAAGCGACATTGAGATTTCTCTGTAACACTGTAATAACCCATGTTGATCTGGTGCGGCATTGTAAATCGTGATGGTAGGTTCCTTGCTACACTTTTGACCTCAATCAAGTTGTTCCCTTCAAATCTGTGGATTCCGTAGGTTCAAAAGGGTCAAGAATAACTGCATTATAGCGTCACACAGTACGCCGCCTGAGCAGGGTTTTTCTTACAGGTTGCGCCATTTGTATTTGTGTATTGTCGGCGTATATTCTCGCTCTGGGCGACGTACTTAAATTTCTTGCGCTGCGCATATGTACGTTTAGGGTTTTTCTCCTTACAGGTGCGCTCACATCTTTGCGCTCGTACGTCGAGACAGTAACGAGTAGGGCTTTGTATACAGTACTTGTTTGTTTCAAGTACCTGTATACAATACTTGTTTGTTGCAAGTACTATGTATGCAGTGCTTGTTTGTTGCAAGTACTATGTATGCAGTGCTTGTATTTTGCAAGTAAACACAATCGCATTTTATCTTAGCGCTGCGCCACTCATATTACCATCCACTCTTGTACTTGTTGTATGTATACAGTGCTTGTTTGTTGCAAGTATTACGTATACAGTACTTGTTTGTTTCAAGTACATACGTATACAGTCCTTGTGTGGTTCAAGTACATATGTATACATTACATGTTTATTGCAAGTACTTTGTATACAGTGCTTGTGTGTTGCAAGTGCATGTATATAGTACTTGTTTATATCAAGTACCAACAGTCGCATTTTATCTTAGCTACTTGTATTTCCTTGTTGTCGGCGCATCTCGTTCTGTACTTATTCGATGTGCATATTATTAGTACCGCGATGTTGCGCCCATGCATTGAACAGGGTTTTCCTTTTCAGGTACACTCTATTAGCTACATTTGAAGTAGATGCAAGTAAAACTGCGCCTTACTAGGGTTCCTCTAAGAAGGTTCTCTTAAATTATTAGGTACCCAGTACTTGCTTGTTGCAAGTACTTGTGTACTATGTACATAGTACTTGTTTGTTTCAAGTACGACAATAGCATTTTCTCTTTCAGGTACAATACAAACTGCGCCTATATTGGGTTCCTGTAAACAGGTTCTCTTAAATTATTATACAACAATAATGTACAACAATACAACTATACAACAATAATAATAACAATAATATGAAATAAAGAAAAACAAGACACCTGTATTTAGTTGCACAGTTTTTCTTTTATTATTGATACTCCACAATTGTTTCTATTCTTTCTAGTATTTCTATTCAAATTTCTAGTATTCTTTTAACTCTTCCAAATGTTGAAACGACCAAAACAATTGTTGTGAATCAAACTAAAAAAAAAAACTGCTTAATTTAATATGTTTGACTAAGAGGTTATTAAACTTTTAATTTAATCAAAAGAATGTTTTCTTTCAGGTTACATGAGTAAAATAGGGCTGAAAGCGAGATCTCTCATGTATAAAATAAAAAGATAACGGCACCGGTGAATTGGGCAGCTTTATTTACACCAACGGTCCAACTTTAGACGAATACCAATTAAATTTATATGTTCAGTTTGTATGGTATTTAAATGTTCATCAATTCAGTTGTATTGTAAATCAGGCTTTCCATTCACTGACAGTACCTCAAACGTGCAGCACTTTTCGGAATATTCTGGAAATGCTGCAATTTGGGGTGGTGCTGGAAAAACTGTCTAATGCATATTTTACTGAGTAAAATTTAATATGTGCTTTATTTTGTTGCTGATTCCTAGTTACTCATTAAAATATGCATCATTAATTTTCTATTTCATTTTACATTGAGCTTGCTTATGAATATGTATAAATCTGTAATTTGAGACGAATAAACGAGAAAAACTTAAAAATATTGAGTATATTAATTAAATTTAGCCCTCCTAGCCCCCCACCACCCTAAATCCGCCACTGCACATGAGACGAATGAGACAAGATTGAAACATTAAGAAAATATACGAGACAAGAGGAAGAGGAAAACTAGACCATTAGATCGAGAAAAGAGTGGAACAGCGCAATAAAAGAAGGGCAGCAAGAAAAGGAAACACATGGGAAGAAATAAAGGAATTAACCAAAGATAGGAGGAAGTGAAGAGAATACTATAAAAATTAGTAATGTAGGCCTTACACCTACAGCTAGATAGGCAAAGGAATAAATAAATAAATGCATTGAACATTACAAAAAAAAAACAGAAATTGAAACAAAATACAAATTCTGATATTCAGAAAAATATTAGTTGGAGCGATCAATTTATAACTAAATTGCGAATTATTTGCGTCCGGCAAAATTTAGCATTCTGCTTCCTGTACAGACTAGTTTCAAAAAAACACTAGAGTACCAGTTTTTATCTCATTCGGCCTTAAAAATTGGAAGGAAGCTTAAGAAAATATCAAGTACATCCAGATTTTGAGTGTCATAGAGTCGCTACGCAAAAATGGTCTCTTTTTAATAGCTCTCTCAAAAATGATCACTGTAGAAGTTGTTTTAATACAAAACAAACACCAAATTTGTTTTGTTTAGAGGTTATAATAAAAGGCCGAAAGTACCAACCGTGGAAACTGTTTCGAAGAAGTTTTTGAAGTTTTGAAAAATAATTTAACCATTTTTACAAAGTTATAATCCTCCCAAGAATTGTGTCTAGATGATGTGTATCTAAATGGAATTGTAGACGCTAATTGCTTATTGAACATGTTTGTAAAAGAAACTATTGATGCAAATTATTTTGCTGTTATGGTCGATGATAGTAGAACAGAAGATAAATTAAGAATGATGGTATAATATATTTGTGCCATTAAGGCAGCTAAATTAACATGACCGACAATTTTAGAATATTTTAGAATATTTAAGTGACGTTAAAATTTCACGTGGTGAAAAAACTCGGCCGGTTATTACTGCGAGAACGCTTGTAAACATTGGAACAATCATATGGCACACCACTAACATTAATAATAATAATATTTATAACAATATGTAGGCGCGTACTTGTGGCTAATTAGTGGTTGCGAAAGTTACAGCAATCGCGGTGTTTTTTAAACCATTGTCTGGAATACGACAGAATAATTCCGGCAGAAGCGGAAGTGATAGAAACATGTACTAATTTTATTTTAGGAGATCACGACGAACCATGATTGAATGAACTTTTCAAATTTTAATTTTATCAGGAACCCCATAATCTTTTACCAACGGCTTGCGTAAGACATTATGTATATTTGCACTTTACTGTGATATTTAATCACAGTATCCAATAATATCCATTTAAAAAAATTGAATTACGAGATATTTAAGAGGGCACTTAGATATTGACATTTTATAACTCCTGATTATCAAAATTGAGAGTTTCCAATTATTTTACTCATAGAGGCATCCTCTAGGTACAATTAGAAATATAACTCATATATGTATCTAATTCCTAAGAGAAGTTATTGACATATTTCAGGGTACCTTTTAGAGGTCAACATTTTAGAAAAACATTTTTTTCTTGAAAACCAGAAGAGATAAGTGCACATACGTTCTTACAAAATATATTCCAATTTAAGCGAGAAATTCAAAAATATAATAATATATGGGGTGTTCTATTTAAAATAAGAGAGTTGGTGCTACTTCCGGTGGAACTGGAAGTCATACAAAGTTGAAAACATTTCACATGAAGATAACTGATTCAACCGTGTGACGAGGATTTTTTTGAAATTTTTAGGACAACGGCAACCCTGTATATATACGGGGGTGGTCTGAAAAGTTTCCGACCTAACAAAAATACAAGACATTTTTTCAGATTTTTTATTTTATTTTTTTACATAGTCTCCTTATTAAAAGTCTCCAATTAAAAGAACTCCATGACTATCCCAAAAAACAGACGCAATCACTTTCCCAGCCGAAAAAACAGTTTTTGCTTTTTTTGGAGCCGATTCCCCCTTTGCAGTCCACTGTTTGGACTGTAATTTTGATTCGGGCGTATAATGGTGTATCCAAGTTTCATCTACAGTAACTAATCGTCGCCAAAACTCGGATTTATTGCGCCTAAACTGCGCCAACAGAGCGTTGGAAATGTTCATTCGAACACGTTTTTGGTCTAACGTTAGCAAACGCTGCACCCAACGCGCGGATAGCTTTCTCATGTCTAAATTTTGATGTAATATGTGACAAACACGTTCTTTTGACATGTTCATAACCTCTGCTATCTCTCTCACTTTAATTCGGCGGTCGTCTAGCACTATTTGGTGAACTTTGGCGGTATTCATTGTCTCCCAAGCTCTTACGGCCATGTTTAAATTCAGCAGCCCAAAATTTCACCGTGGTAAATGATGGTGCAGAGTTCCCATATACAGAATCCATCTCAACTTTGATTTGCGTAGGCGTATTGCCTATCAAAAACAAATATTTGATGACAGCTCGATACTCGATTTTGTCCATTTTCATAAAAACACTCACATTAACACACTCAAACGACTGTTAAAATTTTGTGTGGGACCTACTGAGGCATGCGTAAACATATTCCCCAACTTATGTAAATAAGTGCTGCCATCTTCCGGTTGAGGTCGGAAACTTTTCAGACAACCCTCGTATATATATACAATTTTTATTGTTATTGTAGTAAAATTAATACAAAAAAAAAACAAGAAATGTCGGAAAGAATTTTTATTGTTATTGTAGTAAAATTAATACAAAAAAAAAACACCAAATGTCGGAAAGAACAGCAAGTAACTCAATGTTAAGGCAAGTCTTCGATCAATCAATTAATCGATCGCTCAATTGTCGCCCAGGATAATGACTAGTTATTAAAATTGTTCAATTTCCCTTAATATATATATATATGCGTTCTACAATATAATCTATTGTGATACTCGTTGGCACCTATTAGTGTAAGAGCCTGCTCTTTGAAATCTAGTGGGCGAAGCTCTTGACCCAACGCTGCTTCCAATTTCCACCTAACATTTCAATTATTGCCAGTGTTAGTAACCGTTGACGTCTTGAGCGGCATTTGATTCTATAATTCTATCATTGGGGGCGGCGTTAAGCCCCGTGGCGGCCGCAGTGTTCGCCGCCCGCCCCCGCAGCCCCGCTTCAATTGGGTTATTTGACTTTCCTTCTTGGTGTAATTTACCAATTAGCGGAACAGTTAATTATTCATGAATGCAAACCGGCTACGGTATCGCTCTCAACCTTAAACGCCCACGAGATTATCCAAGAATTCGCCTGTGCGGGCAATTTTGCATAAAGTTATCGAACGGGCTTCGCGGCACCGTGATTTCAGTTAGTAATCGCACGAATTTAATTGATTAGCAATTGATTAGTTTACTGAATCGGCGAGATTGTACAATGGATTAAATTATTAACTGGCGAAAATTTAAAGCGTAAACAGGGTTAACTAAACAAGATCTCGGTATCAAAATATAATTATAAAAATAATCAAATTAATATGGTTACCATGAGCCGCTAACAAGAATGATGCGGATGGCCAATAAATTACAGGAAAATAACAACTTTACGCCAATTATTAACAACTACATGACATTTACTAAACATCTTAATGAAATAAATAAACCTCATCGATCTTCTTGACTAACTCTATTGCGATTTATATTTTCGTGTTGTTTTGTATATGCCTACATGTGAAATTTGTGTATTTTGTATATTTAAAAAAAATAGGAAAGTTTCCGTTAAATAAATTATTATTATTATAATTATTATAATTAATAATAACAATAGTAAAGAATAAATAATAATAGTAAATAATAAATAATAAATAATCAGACCTATGTAGAGTAGTGACCTTAAGCCTTCGGCTTCGTACTATATTCTGAACATATAATAAAGAGATCCGCCTCTATTAACTTCACACAAAAATTAATTAACTTAATTAATTTTAAAAAAATTAAGATAATTCCTAAAAAAATATTTGAAGAAACAGGTAAAAACCCTCTGCCGTCGTTAAATTTGGTCAAACTTCATCAAGTTAATTATATTAAATCTACTAAAACATTATTGCTGTATTACTATATTATTAGCAAAATCTTTACAAAACTCCCCGCTAATCAAATTTAGCAAATTATTTCATTTTGCATTGTACATTAAGCATATTTGCTTGAGTAGTATTCAGAAATATACTAGTTAAAAATAATTAGCATTCTGGTATCACTCAAGTTATTTTATCAGAGCTAAAATGATGAATTAGACTTTTTGCGTAAGTTGGCGAATTGTTACAAAATTTCAATTTATTGGTTGATATGACTGAATATTTCAATGTGATATAACAGAATATAAGATTTTTAATCTATAGTTACAAGTATGAGAAAATACAGATTTATTGTTATTAAGAAAACTCTTACAATTCAGCAAAAACTAGAAATATATTCGATAATTGAATGAGTGAATTGAAAATGGGACATATTCCAAAAATATTAAAATAAACTTCCATCACTTTTTTATTTATATCTTAACTCTCGGTGATATTAAAAAATGTATATTTTATCAGTGAGTGTGTATAAACTATAGCTACAAATTATCAATTGTAACTTTTGTTGTACATCGCATTACCAAATAAATTAAAATTACAAACATTTTGTTTGCCAAAAAAAAAAGTTTTATTTTTAGTTTCCCAAAATCTGGATGAATCTGTAACTATTTCATCTCCATTATATTCTATATTTTTTAAATTTATTGAAATTGTGATTCAACTTTAATTGACGAACTAACAGACTTTTGAATATTCGTCGATATAATCCACATATTTTTAATAGTTACAAATAGTGGTAAGTGATTTTTTTAATATCTGTCGCAATGACTAATCTGACTATCGTAATAATTGTATTGCAGCCTTTAAAATGTGATATAAATTAAGAATCTTCAAAGCCTATGCTCAAATATCTATTGAGCAAATAGAATTGAGATCATTGAAAATTGGAAATTGCATATAAAATTACCCAGGTAGAAAAATTGCTACATATATTTTTGCAAACAGATATTTCCACAAATATCTATTGAACACAAATAATTGAGATAATTGGAAATTGGAAATTGCATATAAAGTTACTTAGGTAGAAAATTTCCTACAAAAGTTTTTCCAAAGATATAATCAATACTAATATTGGTACAGCTTATGTCTGCTGTTATGGTTAATTACCGTCGCCACGGAGCAATCTTCAGATTGCTCAATCAACACTTCAATTTCAAAATATAGATAGCTAAATAGAATAAGAATGTGTTTGAAGATTTTTATTCAATATTTTTTAACAATATTAAAATTTATTGAATAAGACTAGGGCCGGATCATTGTATAGATAGACACATGATACAAATGTCTAAAGCCCGGTTTTTTGGAGCCTTGTCAAACCGTGCACTATGAAAAAAACATTGTTAATTGTCATTTCATCAGAAAATTCTCCGAAGAGTTAGTTGGTATTTTCATTTTCTGGTATTAATTACATTGGAATCACTCTATTGAAAACAAATTACAATTCATATGGTTAAACTGTAAAAAATCCTGAAAATTTCTGTTCTGTTTTAGAAAAACTCTACAATTGTTACGGTCTCACAACCATTATCAAGAGACAAATAAAACTGATTTGAATGAGTTTTATTTGTCTCTTGAAAATGGTCGTGAGACCGAAACAAGTGCAGAGTTTTTCTATTAAAACATTTGTGAAACTTTACCAAGTGCCTTATTTATACCTATATTGTATATTTTGTATTATATTTAATTGTATATTTTGATTCATTTCTTCAAGTTAAGAAAGGATAGCCTGAAATGGAATCATTGGATTTACTCTATTGAAAAAAAAACAAAAATGTATTGTTTTGTTTTGTATTGCTGTAAATTTTTACATATTTATTATTGCGTTTTGGTTCATCTTGGATAATCTGCATTTAATAACTTAAAATTTAAGGAAACGAGTTTATTTCAGTTTTCAATAGTTTCTTATATGTAAATGAGTGTATACCTATTTTAAACTTGTGAAATTCTGGAAATCCTTACTTATCTCTAAGAAATGAATCTGTAAACAACAGAAATTTTCAGGATTTTTTACAGTTCAATCCGGGTGACTTCATGTTTTGCCGTTTTCACATATTATTGGTTTTTTATAAATGTTTTTTTGTCCAGAATTTTTCTGTTGTTATATTTAGTGCAACCTATATTTTGAAACTGAGGTTAAATCTTAGGAATGCTGTTTATTTCAGTTTTCAGGAGTTATTTCCACAATCACAGCGAATCTTTTCAAATTATAGAATATCGAAGGTATATTAACTTTAGGGCACGAATCTGTCGTGAAAAACATATATTTTTGAATTCGGAATTTTTAGATATTTTGACAATTTCTTGTAATCCATATTTTTTTATAGATTTTTTTAGTATACTTACTTAACTATGAAAACTATAAATTTGCAGATTGTGTTTTGTAGTTCAATTCATTTGACTTAATTACTATTTTGCCCATTCCATATATTATTTTTTACAGAATTTTTCAATCTAATGTTTCGGTTATTTTCTTTGTATGTTTTTAAATAATTTGTATGCAATATGTGGCTGTTTGTATTACTGTATGCAATATGTATTACTGTTTTGCACGTTTTATTGTAAATTTTCTATAGAATTGTTTTTTTTTAAATCATACATACTTCATACGTTTTATGTTTGAAAAATCATTATTTTGGAACTTAAAACTTGCATAAATTTGTTTATTTAAGCTTTCAATACAAGAGTTTATTTAAGCTGTCAATAAAAAAAACACAATTTTGATGTTTTAGCACTTTCACTTTTTTAATGACAATACCTCAATTTTTACTAAATATCAATTCTACAAATACAGGGTGTCACACGCTTATGGACGTTTATGGGGTTCCCAATAAAACAAAAATTGGAAAAAAATCATTCAAAAATGCCTAATTCTGTTCTGCCCAGGTGAAATACTTTCAACCTTCAATCACTTCCTGTTCTAGGGAAGTAGCGATCGACTTTTGTTTTTTAAATAGTATACCCTGTATATTATTATATTTCTGGCTTCCCCGTTTAATTTAAACCATCGTTTATCGAGATGAGTGTACACCTATCCGGTTTTAATTTCTGTGATAAAAATTAAATTCCAAGAATTTGACCTCAAAATAAAAAATAGCTTCAATTTCTCTTACAAATAAGATAAAAATGGAAAATTTATCTCGAATTTTGCTTGAAAGGTATCTCTACGACTCATATATTTTGCAGCTGAAAATTTTGACAATTAGTCATTCAAAAATGTCATTAGTTAAGTGCCCACTCAAATTAAGCGTATTTCAATTTGTTTAAATGGAATGACATACTTTTTATCTCATAGAGCAAGGCATGAAATTTACTACAATAAGTATTTTGCACACATATTCTTGAAATACGTAGTATTTGAAGTATTTCGAAAATTCGAATTTCTGCATTAGGTACTTTCTCCTTTGCTGTTTACACATGCATAATAGTTTGCGAAATATGCTTATCTTTCGTAACTGTGATAACTAATGTTAATAAAAAAATCTCTCTTCTGAAAAGTCTCAACACAATATAATTTATTCCGCCAATAAGTATAATTGACTGGATTTACTGGATAATTTTACTTCCGGCCTCTATACTTTGCGAACTATAGCTTTTGTGGCAAACCGTGTAATATAATTTCGGTTCAAAATATTTTTTCCATAAACTTTACCTGATATAAAATTTTTTGGGTTGTCCACCGTTTACGAAATTATTGCGAAGAATAACACAAGTTCGCGGTTTTTCAATATTAAGGGATGAAGCTCCCACCGAGGGAAGGGAAACTCGACGATATTCGATTCTAGAGTACTCAAGAGTATGTATACCAAATTTCAAAACTATATAATTTATTTCCCCCAAAACGGCATTTTGGAGGTAATATGATATCAACTCAGTTAAAGTGAACTTTTCAAAATTGAAATGTCTTTGTTAATATTGGTTATCACAGTGAGGAAAAATAAGCATATTTCGCAAACTACGGTGCATGTTTAGGCAATTAGCATAGGCGAAATTACATGATGCAGAAATTCGAATTTTAGAAATATTTGAAGAAATACTTATTTTGAGGATATAGTTGTATAATACTTTTTTGTAGCAAATTGCCATGGCAAACACTCTATGAGATAACAAGTATATAATTCCATTAAAAACAAAAAAGAAATATGCTTACTTTAAGTGGGGAGTTAACTAATGACATTTTTGAATGACTAATTGTCAAAATTTGCAGCTGCATCATATATCAGTTAAAGAGGTACCTTTCAGGTACAATTCAAGACAAATTTTCCGTTTTCATCTCATTTGTAAGAGAAATCAAAATCTCGGAATTTCATTTTTATCTCAGAAAGTGAAGAAGCTATATAGGTATACACATATCTGTACAAAATATGTTTCAAATTAAACTGGGCAGCTAAAAAACATAGTAATATATGGGGTGTTACATTTAAAAAACAAAAGTTGATGGCTACTTACGGTAGAACCGGAAGTGATAGAAGGTTCAAAGTATTTCGCCGAAGGAGAACGGAATCGGCCATGTTTGGATGATTTTTTCAATTTTTTTTCTAATCGTGAAATTTTAATGGTCCATGAGCGTGGGATACCCTGTATACGTCACAAATAATAATTGTCGATTATATTAATTTTTAGTAGCTATACTTAAAATTAATTTTATAGAATTGTAATTTTTAAATTTCGTATGTATCTCATTTTTCATTCATGTCTTTACGTTGGAAGCTTAAGGAATTTACTTTAATTAATGTTTTAGTAATTGTTTACAAATTGACAACATACAGATATATTTAAATTGTAAAATTCTGAAAAAAATCGGTTTTAACTCGAAAATAAATCTGTGAACAAAAATGTTTACAATCCACAATTCAACTGATTTTTTTATAATTCAATTTAAGTGAATTTTTAATTGAATTGTCTCTATTTTACATCTAACATGTTTTGATAATTTAGATATGATATAAATACAAATAAAATTTTTCTAGCGGTTTTCCCCACTTTTCACTCTTTAACTCAAAAATCTTGAAATCGTTAGTCCATAGAGGTCACAAATTAAATACTGCTAAGATAATGGGGGATGTGTTAGGGAGAACGATTTTTTTTTATGTTGCACCCCGAGAATAACACAGTCTTAATTTAAAAAAAATCAGATTAATTCAATAAAAACTTAATAACGATTATGTTGTAAATTTATTGTCTCATAAACAAAACATAACTGGCTTAAACTAGAACTGGAACATTATAGGTAAATTTAGATTTTATATATCTGAAATTATACTGAAGTGGCGATCATTTCAAAACTTTGGAACTTACGACTAATTGATGAATATGATGAATATGATGATAAACAAAAATGTGTTAGAGTAGACACAAGCATTTGAGTACCCCTTACTTGACGCCACTGGCATACACGATCATTTCAAAACTTTGGAACTTACGACTAATGGATGAATATGATGAATATGATGATAAACAAAAATGTGTTAGAGTAGACACGAGCCGTTGAGTACCCCTTACTTGACGCCACTGGCATACACGTTCTGGATTCGTTCGATATTTTATGACCAATGAAGCAATTTCGACTTTTTTTGTTTTCAATCCCATAAACTGCTTTTCGCCAGTGCATCGGCAGAACTCCAAATCGATCCGGATGCACCATATTTCACAGTATATGCACTGTGCACAATGATCCTGGGAATAAGCCGCTTTCAGCAAGTGGCTCACAACGCACAGGGTCGGCGGTTAGTCATACATATTTAAAGCGACGCCCGTCGGGGTGGCGGGGCGACGCTCCCGTTATGACATCCCCGTCAAATCCTCCTCGATTTTTATCTTTTTGTTTGCCATCGGGCCTGTTCGATCCGGCCGGCAAATCCTGGCCCAGATCGCGGTTTTACCCTTTTTTGAGCGGCTGAATTTTTCATGTCGGGGATTAAGCCTTCGGTGCGTAGGCAGGAAAGCAGGAAATGGGCATCGGGAAATCCCCAGGGACACGCGGGGGCTTTGAAGTTACGGGAAAAATGCAGCCAAATCAACCGAAATATATTTTCACATTACATTACTATTTGCAGTGTCAGTTATGATTGACCAGCCACGTTTTAACGCACGTATAGCAAAATGGACTTTATATTTTTGTTTTGAGTATTTCATCACCTACACAAGGTGTTAACCGGTGGTTACCGCATACCAAAAATATAAGAGCAAGTGAGATGAATACTAGGCGAAGACTGACATTTAATGAAGCCATAGAAAAAAAATTGCTTGGGCGACTTTGTTTGACTAGGATGGCGACAAATAGTTTTTAATTTTTTTTTAAATTGTATATTTTTGTATGCTTTACGTTCCAAATTGTTGCATTTGCGCAATGCAACAATAACACTCCATATTCAGTGTTTTTAACGTGAAGGATTTGTTGCGCACAAAACCTTCACGTTAAAAACACTCAATATGAGCGACGCGAAATTGCAAGCTGCACAATTTGTCATTGTTGTAAATATTTTCACGGCAATGGCAATCAGCCATTGAAGCAGAAACAAACCATCATATATGAGGTGAAACATTAGAGAGATATATTTACTCACTAAAAATATATCAGTTTTAGTTTACTCCCATCGCCAACGAAGGACGTTAGCGCGGAAAACAAGTTTAATGAAGTATTTCAACTTCATAAAGGTAACAAAAAGTCGGTACACATACACACTCGCAAGTTGTTGACCGAGTTTCCTGACAAAAATATCTTGTTGACATCCTTACAAATACTTTATCTTGCACTGGGAATGAATTACCTGCATAATTTACAATTTAAAAATTAAATTGTGTACGTACCATGTTATTACTGCACTGCGTAGCTCGTGACAATACGTGCTCGGTTTGTGCCTGTATTCATTTATGTGTGTTTACGAGAAGGGCGAAAAATAAGCTGGAATTCACTGCAATATTCGCTTGTTTACGTTTGATTTGGGTCGTGTCGAGATCATTGGTCTTATTACAACAGCGGTACACAATATTAGTGCTATTGTTGAGAAAATGCGGGAATTTCCTATATTAATATTTGCCCATTGCGCGTTTGTTTTTGTACATCCTGCAATATGTTTATGATTACATTTATGCAAGTCCCTCATTATTTTCCATGTCGATTTCATATTTTATATTATAAATTGTCTCAATAAAATTGTGCAATGATTTTAATAGAGAATTGTATTTTTTGAACTGTTTAATTAAGGTGCATAATCTAAACTAAATATGTAGCTGTTTTAGTAAATACATGTTTGTTTTGTTTGTTAGTTCTTTGAAGCAAATACATATAGATTGAATTTAAACATTTCTGCTTTAAACATAAATCCAACATTATTATTATTATTATGTAGAATGATTTCGACGTGCTTCTTAAAAAAAAAACACTGTCAAGAAACTGATTGGGCATCTTTTTGACTTAATTAAGTTGCCATAATTATAGGTGAGTAACTTTTTTCTCGAAATTTAAATTTTTTTAGTAATTAATTTTCATAATTCATCTATGGTGGCGGCACCGTGCAGTTATTTCACCAAATTTCTTTTAAAAAAAATATGTCACGAAAAACTGATTGGGAATCTTTTTGACCTAATAAATTTTTCAAAATTAATGGCGATTATTTTTTTTCTGAAATTTAAAATTGTTACTGATTATTTTTAAGTAATTGTAAATGGAGAATGCGCCGGATAAAAAAAATTGTATGTAATTCAAACACGATCAAATTAGACAATAAGAAATTATGTAGAAATTAGATTTAGAAAGTATATGTAGAAATTAGTTTTAGAAAGTATATGTAGAAATTAGATTTAGAAATTAGATGTAGAAATTATTTAGAAATTAGAATATGTGATATATTTTTGGAAGGGGGGTGGGGGGTTGTAAGTGGGCCATGAAAAAAATATGTTGTGAAAAACTGTTGAAGTGCACAAATGTTGTAGTACACTTTCGGATGAATTTGTCTAAAATGCTCTTTACGCATTACGTTTTAATAAAATGTTTTAGGGCAGAAAAACCTGATGGTCATTAGCTCTTTGAAATGTAAATATTACCTATGTATGACTACATGTAATTAAGTTTAGCAAAATAAAGATATTTACTACTGTTTTAATTGATTAACAAATAAAATATTTTCAATTATTTTCTTTAAAAACATAATCTATTTCCACTTACAACAAAACTTCATTGTATCTTAATATTTAATACCTTGCACAAATGTGTAAATGAAGAAAAAATTAAAGATTAATATTAACACTTACAACGTTTGTGCTAAAATTAATCTTTAATTTTTTCTTAATTTACACATGTGTGTAAGATATTAAATATTACGATACAATGAAGTTCTGTTATTAGTGGAAATAGATTATGTTTTCAAAGAAACTACTTGACCATCGATATTTTCTTACAATATCTGAGCTATATTTGTCATAATTCAAAGATTGTATACATTCCAGAATACGATTTTGTATGAAGTTTGAGGATAATTTTATCGTTTCACTAACATTTCTGGTCACCTCTTTCGGTCACAAAATGACATATTTTCTTATATCTTAGCAATATTTGTCATAATTCAAAGATTATATATTTTTTTGCATATTTCCTCCAACTTCTAACCTCTTGCGGTCACAAAATCACGCATTTTCTTGTGCTTCTTTGCCATGATTCAAAGTTAGCATTGATTCCAGATTACGTTTTTTTGTGAAGTTGAGAGGCTTTTAATTTTTCCAGGAATAGTTTCTCCTTATTATAATTCGTGATTTCATTAAAACTTTTGAATATGTTCTGGGCAAGAATTTAAAAAATTGGATCCAACATACTGAATTTTGAATTACAATTTAAACAGTTTCTAAAATACAAATGGTTTTAAGGTTCTAATTGAAAATTTCAAAGTTTTGAACCGTGTAAGAACATTCTACAGCGCACATATTAACACGTACTGCATATATGTTAAATCAGATTACGTTAGTTATGTATAAATAGGTTATAATTTATACATACAATATCAACAGTATATAATGTGTCTAAATTATTTATGACTAACATGAATGCGATATAAAATTTTGCATCAAATACTCAAATAACAATATTGTTTAACACCAGTAGTAGTTTAACAACAATATTGAAAATTATTCGAGATGTTTTTAATCGAATATTTAAAGGTTTTAAACTTTCACTAAGAAAACTTAAAAACATTTGTATTTGCCAGATATGATTGAAGTTTAAAATGAATTAGATATACATAGATATATGTTTTTGAGAAAAGGCGTTATGATTATTGGAATAGCAAACGATATAACATTTAGCAGAAAGCAATACATTTTTAATAATAATATTCAAATTTGCTAAAGATTTGATGCATTAATTCGCATAATTACGTATAATTATCAAATTATGGAAATATTCAAAGTTGCTTAAGATTTGATGCATTAATTCGCATAATTACATATCATTCTCAAAATATGCAAATATTGAAAGTTGCTTAAGATTTAATATAATATAATAATAATAATAATAATATAATAATAATAATAATAATATATTTATTGATGTCAATACATTAAAATGTTTACATAGGTCAGACACATACATTGATATAAAAACACAATAAAATTGAGTGTCACATGAGATCACCCTTACAGAGACAAAATATACATAATTGCCATTATTAATACATAAATTAGTCTTAACAAGCAAACACACAACAATAAGACGCGCCAAATGAGAGGTGCACCCAACAGTGCCCTGATGCTTGATTGAGTATACTACTGAGTACTCATTCCAGCTGAAGTAGGCTTTAGAAATTAACAGAGATTTCATTTTATCCTTGAAAGTATTGAAGTCAAGGGCTATAACTGACAGTGGCAGAGTATTATAGAACTTTGGCGCATAGAACCTGGTGACATTCTGGGTCCTTGTCAGTCTGTTACTTTGCACATATATGTGGTTAAACTGCCGAGTGCTATGTTGATGTAAATCGGAGCAGTTATTAAAGCTAGATATGTTTCTATGGATAAACAGCAGACACTCCAAGATGAACAGACATGGCAGTGTCAGAATTCCAATGCCCGTGAAAGCATGTCTGCAGTCATCACTATATCCAAGACCCGCAATCACTCTCACGGCACGTCCCTGAAGTGAAAAAAACTTTATTTCTTGCAAAAGAATGGCCCCCAGCCAATATTCCATATTTCATATGTGACTCAAAGACTGCAAAGTATGCTCTGTGCAGCTATGATTTGATGCATTATTTCGCATAATTACGTATAATTCTCAAAATATGCAAATATCCAAATCTGCCTACCCTGTACATTTAGTAATAATATATCATGTACATTGATGCACCAGTATATTCATTTCGTGGATATAAACGTTATCATTTTTGAAAAAGATTCGCATTTACATATGGTATATAGGGTAAAAAACCAGTACGATTTTTCCGAAAATATTTTAAGTAGAATTGAATTATTCCCTTAAATTTTGTTCAACAAGCCAAATTTCTCGATTTTTGACATTTTATTAGTTATTGTTAGAATCCTGTTTGTATCATGTTTGAATAAGATTCGCATTTACATATGGAATATGAGATAAAAAAGCATCAGTACGATTTTTCCAAAAATATTTTGAGTAATATTAAATTATTCCCTTAAATTTTATTTAATCGCGATCAGTTTGAATAAAAATCGCATTTACGTATGGTATATGAGATAAAAAATCAGTACGATTTAAAAAAAAAAAAATGAGTAGAATAAATTCCCTTAAATTTTGTTTAATAAGCCAAATTGTTCGCGATTTTTGACATTAGAATTAGTTACTGTTAGCCAACATTTTGAAACTTTTCAATGGTTTCATCATATTAGTGTTTTTTTGTCTTTAGGTTAATATATTTTATAGAAGTGAAATGGTGATACTTCAATGTAAGATTTCTTTATAAACAAAGTAGAAATGCAAATGCATCTCTTGGAGCATCCTAGTTTATTGAGATGCACAAATTATTCAATTTAGGTATTTATTTGATTAATGATGGGGAGAAACTAACTCTGATCCTCCTTCAGCAAAATCAAATGGAGTTCGATTAGTTTCAGCTATACTAGTAATATTATTCGACCAAATTCTTTTAATTTTCGTCTTTTAGATGTTGATAATCGTCTTGCAGTCCCTTATAACTCTTAAATTCGAATAATAGTAACTGCAGCAGATGTTCTTCATTCTTGAACTATTCCAGCTTTAAGAAAAAAAAAACAAGAATAAATATCAGCACCTAAAAATAAAATTCTACACATTATTCTATTTTATTAGCTTATATATCGTCGTAGTTTGAATATGTTTGTAGGATTTAAATATTCAAAATTTATTATAATAAAGGAAATCAGATCAAGGTGTTGTTTATAAATAAGAAGAAATGGATTACAATAAATTTATTCATCTCGGTTACTTATTCCAAACCACTTAATTTCTTAGGGATGAAATGAAAAAAATATGGTTTATGAATTTATGGTTCAAAACAGCTCCCGTGGTTTTGAGATGCATTCTCATTTAACCAATTCCACAAGTGGGGGGGATTTCGGTTTTATGTGAAAAGTGACATATTATCGGGCATGGACTGCAGTAAATATATTACTGTTAGTCAGAAAAATACATCAACACTAGTTATATAATATATGGTTTGTTGAAAACAAGTAAACAAGTATTGCAGTAATTACTAGAAATTAGTAATCGGTAAGAAAAATAAATATGTTACTACTGTGGATAAAATATATAACACAAAATATAAAATAGGGTAGCTATTCCTTTATAAAACGAGCCAAAGACGGGCGAGATTCCTGCTCTTATTATTTTATTCACATTCCTTGAAACTTTTTTATTGAATTTCACAATTTCCAATTCCGATAAAGTATTAAACAGCTGACGGGAAGACTGAAAGTTGATATCCTTAATAAATATATTTTTACTGGTATTAAAAAGGTCTGACCCATTTATCGCTAATGAACAGTCATGCTCACATAAATCTAGTACAAACAAATTGACATTGCTATATAAAATTGCTATTGTAACCTAATTTCTTCTACTAGGTTTATATGAGCATGACTGTACATTTACAATACATTAAAAATGTCTACATATAAACAAAAAATATGGTAAACTTCGGGTCGTACCACTTAAATATTTTTTCGCAATTATGTCTGAAATATAAGACAAATACAGAATAAATTGCCGCCGTAACATAACATCATCCAGACATAATAAGAATATCGTATCACATTAGCCGCAGTATTTGTATTCAATTTACCCGCTCGCCTTAAGGAAAACAAATAACAAGGAAATTTTTCATCGCGAGAAGATGGGAGAACCCTTAAACTCAACCTTGCCTTGGGACAATCCGGCGTATTCGAGTTAATAAACTGAGAATTATGTGGATGTTTTCTTTTCGACGAAAATACGATTTTGGATTGAATCAATTTCCTTTGTACTTATAAAAAAATATAATCTCTGAAAGAATTACTGAAAGCTATTTTATGCTTGTAAAATTTATATCTGAAGTTAAAGTGAACGTTAAACTTAATTACTTAATAAATTAGCAATGATTCTAATTGTGAAGATTTATTACATTCATGGATAGGTAAAATATCAGTGCAGAATTAATTAATTAATTAATTTAATTGCATTTGATTCAAAGCATTTACAAGTTATATTGCATATTGCATTAATGTAAGTCACGAAGTGTTTGTAGTACAGAATTAATTACATTAATTACTTTTTTTTAATTATTTCATTGAGTAAACTTAAATTTATTAATCAAAACTAATTTAGACATTTTCTAAAGTATTCGTAATGTAACGAACTATGTTTTATAAATCACAGTTTGGATAGTACGAAGGTTATTTAAAAATAGGATACATAAGTGGTCGTTTAAAGAAATTCCGTAATATGTAACATTTTTCCATGAGAAAATAGCATTTAAAAGAAAAAAAAATAAAAAAGCATAAGAAACACAAGTAGACATAATGACTTTTGTTCTTAACTTTATCCTACAGATAATATTTTCTGACGAGTATTACATAAGTTTATGTCGAACGCGTTCCCCTTATTTATAATTCAGGATCATAATACGTACTCCTGAAATTATGGGGTGAAAAAAAACACACAAAAGGTAGAAATAATGGTTTTTGCACTGAACTTTATACTACAGTTACCTGATGAGTATTATGCAACTTTATGCCGAATGCATTGCCCTTATTTATAAATCAGGATCATAATACTCCTGAAATTATGGGGTCACCTCAAGACGCAGCAGGTATTAATTGCTACTGCGAAACCGAAGCCCCCGCATTCGCTGTTCAACTGCTCGATCCATCTAGTTTCTACTCCAACCCTTTTAGCCGCCCTCGGCAACGCCAGGTTCGTGTTACCCGGGGTGGGGCCCTCCGCCGCCGCCCCCAGCCCCAGCAGCCATGGACCCTTCACGCGGAACCGATATTGCGTTGCGTAAGGGTCAAATAATGTGATTTATGGATTTGTAAATATGGAGGGGGGCGGCGTTAGGGATCACCTGGCGCGATTTATGCCCTGTTTTCCTTTAAGGACGACCTTTTTGAATTATTGATGGAGCTCTGCGCTCCTTCTGTTCCTGAAAATTGGGAAGTTGAATTATTGAATTCTGGCGAATATTCGGTTAGGTGTCTTTATGTCGGGTGTTATTATGTAAATTGCTTGTTATATTAAACGTTTAAAGCATTTTTATGATTATTTCTCTCATGTTATTAGAACCAATAATAATCATTATTTTGTTCATTTCCAACCAATCATATTACACATTTATCTACCAACCAGTAATGAACAGGGACCAAACACCGATAATAGTAGCTAAATTGGACACTTTCGACGAGAAAATGGAGGTAATGAAGAACGGGAACAAACTTAAAGACACAAAGATTTACTTCACGAAGGAAGAAAGAGAGGTACAAGCACAAATAAGAATAATCGCAAGGGAGGAAAAGCAAAAAGAAAAACAGTCATAACTAAATACAGAAAATAATCATAAAAGGAATAACATGGCAATGGAATGAAGAAAGGGAACCAATACAAAAAAAAAGAATAACTGAGAATGGAGAAGAAGGTGCCAGAAAAAGAACACACAGCAAGAAAAAAGGACACGGGCATAAACAATCTAAATGGAAATGGGGGAAACGACCGAATAAATATAAACGATACATGGAGAATTGGAACATGTAACATAAGCAGTATAAATGGAAAATAACAAGAACTAGAGGAATAATTTGAAGACACAAAACTAGACATACTGACAATAACGGAAACAAAGATGAAAGGAAAAGGAATAATATAAACTGGAAATGGACACACACTAATATACACTGGAGTTCAAGAAGAAAAGAGAACGGCAAAAGGAGTGGCATGCCTTATACACGGGAAAAGAGAAAAGGAGATAGAAAAATGGGAACAGATAAACGAGAGATTACTAACAGTGAAACTAACCAATAATACAACGAAGAAAACGAACACAATTATAACGGTATATGGGCCAAACGATGATGACACCACCGCCAAGAAAGAAGAATTGGCGGTGGAATTTAGCTTATTGGCTAAATGTATTAGCATATATTAGTACATCTTTCATAAATCATATTTTATACTCCTGTGATAACTACAGCAGGGGAAATGGACGTATCATTGCAGTGATGGTAGTATCGCAGTGAGAAAAAGAAAACCACAACAGTCAACTGAAATTCTTGCTACTTAAGCAACACACAAAAGTGTTGCTAAAGTTAATAAATCTAACTATCGAAAAGATTTAAAAAATATGATGAAAATAATTTAGCAAATTTAACACTTTCGTTTGTAACATGCGAATATGCGATGTTTTTCCCAAGGGCGTTTTTGTGGTGCACACAAATATTTTAGAGCTGTGATAGAACTCCCTTAATTCATTTCTTGTATGTACAGCCATCGAAAATTCTGTCAGTACTGCGAGAGGAATATTTCTTCTCCGATAAGCTCTATCATTCTCTGACACCGCTAATGTGCGGCGGTCGGACAATGATGGAGCTTATCGGAAGAAAAAATCCTTCTCTCACCGCACTGACCTTAGAATTTCCGATGACTGTACAGACTATCGCTAATTTTTTATTACATTTTTTGTTTCATATTATCTTAACATTTCATAAAGGTGGCCCATCCACCACTAATCCTTACACATGATTTGGTTTATTTCATCCGAATAAAATAACGTGTTTGCGGTTATTTGGCTGCTATTATTGCGTGTATTTACGTCTATTCAGCATGCAGGGAAAAATGACGGAAAAATTGGTATTAGCGTATGCGAATTCCAACAATGCGCACAATTGTAATCTACAAACCGTTGTAATCCTATTACGATTTGCAATTGCGAAAAGTCCATTCGACATCGTTGCACTGCTCCGATTTAAATACATGAACCGTGCTATTCAATTAACCGCAGTTTTACGTACCCGTAAACTGGGGGGCGGCTTTGTGCCAAATCCCCTGGTACACAATGAGGTATTTATCATACTTTGTTTGCGAAATGTTTTCGCGAATTGTATTATTGCGCTGTAAAATATAATATGCGTAGTAATTGGATGTCACTTCAGTTATGCATATCGGAAAATGCTCATGCCAGAGTTCAAATGTAAGTGGAATTGGTATTGGAAAAAATATCCGACGAGCCTGTTATAGGCGCATAAACGAAATTTAAAAATCAAATTTGAAACAGAATTTTCATGTATATTTTATCACAGCTGCATCATAATTTTTGATTTTCGCTTAACAAATAACCATGCGAAAATTCGTCTTTCTAGTACGGCTTAGTGTAAAGTTACCTAGTAACAACACATTTATTTACTAGCTTTGTTGACAATTAACGTCAGACATACTAATTTTTATAAAAATAAATACTAGATGTACACTTACTATTACTGGAAATCCGAAATCCAGAAACCAGAAGCTTCTGCTTATTATAAGTTATTCGGAAACTAACAGTTTCAACCCTCAAAATTTGGAATTTGTAAAATAAATCAAATGTTTCTTATTTTCTTTTTATTTCCACCTTGTGCTGCAGATGTAATACAAAACCACGTATAATATAGGTGCATAAGGCCTTTCAAGCACTGCTCCGTTAATAGCACTCTGCTTCGTGTCGTGCTCTTAAACCTATACCTATACAAAATATAATGCGCTGCCAAGCCGATTAAAAACTATAGACAATTTTATAATATTTACAAAAAAGTATAGACACTTATAAAATAATTGCAAATAATTAAAAAGCATTTCGGTCAAGGCAATAATGAACTACTGTGATTAATATATCACAATTAATTATTATATTTAGCAGAAATGAAAATATGTAATCAATAATTTACTAAATTAATTAGCCTACTTACCTTATAAAGTACAAATAATGAACGCTCAGGTAATAGAATTATTATAAGTAGATATTAGATTAAGAAACAACAATCCATTATGAATGTATTTTATATTAGAATTAAATAAATTTAAAAAAAAGCGGCGGTCGTCTTTGAAAGGAGCACCTTAAATATAAAAATTATGACGTCCTATTTTTACATCAGTCTTTGTCAAAAGTGTAAGGCATTGAAAAAATGCAAATATATTATTGGACTGATTTTAGGAGCAGATTTAGGATAGATAATTATATTAGAAGTTTCAAAATAGAGACAGGATCTTGATTGAGTGATCCTAATCAAAAGTAATTTATATAAATTGTAAATCACAACATTACAAATTTATGTTATATTAGAAACAAGTTTCAAAACCGACGAGGCAGGTACTTGATTGAGTTACCCTAATCAAATGTAATTTTTGTAAATTCTAAATTACAACATGAATTATTAGTTCAATAATGAAAGATATTATCAGATTTCACGTTAACTGTTGTGAAGCAGCCAAATATAATTCATGTGGTTTTTACTGTTTCTTGCTGAAAAATCTGATGTGGACAGCACGTGACTGTCTCTATAAGCAATAAGTTTATTAAGAATAACATACAAAAAAATATTTATAAAATTTATATAAACAATTAGTATAATATTATTGATATTATTGATATGAATACAAATAATGTGTGCAGATTTAAGTTATATTAGAAACAAGTTTCAAAATATACGAGACAGGTAGGAAGGTATTGACAGCATAAAAGCTTTAATCACATTAGAGGGGAATATGACTGCTAAATTAATTTGCAAATGGGGATTTGATGGGAGTTCCGGCCACAGTAACTACAAACAAAAATTTTGAGATCAAGAAAGTACCGATGAGTACATATTTGTAACAGCATTTATGCCATTAAAATTAGCATCTATTGGATCCGGAGTGGACATATGGTCAAATAATAGACCAGGATCGACATTGCTTGTTGGCCAATCAAATTTTCTTTTAAAAAGAAGACATCAGATTTAATCATCAGGTAGTTATAAATTGGAAATTTGTTTTGAATTCTTGTTCACTTTACTTTGTCAGGGACAAATGCTGCTTCTAGACGTTGTATTTGTAATGGAACACCCGTAGAAATGAATAAGCCTGAAACGGAACCAAAAATTCCACAGAAAGAAAATTATAAGCTTGGCCTATCAACCCTCCACTCTTGGATGCGTAGCTTCGAGTGTCTCCTCCATATCCCCTATCGACTACCTTTTAAATCATGGCAAGTAAGAGGCAATGAAAACAAAAAAATGTTCTCGCAAAAGAAACTACAAATTCAAGAAGACTTCAAAGCAAAGTTGGGGTTGTTAGTCGACAAACCGAAGCCGAGATTTGGATCAACTAACGATGGTAATACCGCGAGAAGGTTTTTTTCTAATCCAAAAGTTACCAGTGTAATTTCACTGTACCAGTAATTTCACCAGTAATTACAGGTGTTGATAAAGATTTAATAGAAAAAAATCCACAATTTTGAAAGTCATTAAAAGCGGAGGTAAAACAAACCTTAATACATTTAGCCTTCTATTAAAATAAACAAAAGCACTTTATCTGCAATTGTACAACTGGTATTATATGCCTAGTAGTATAAACAAACTTCTTATGCACGGATGCGGCAGTATAACATCATATGATTTGCCAATAGGGCAGTTATCTGAAGATGCGTTGGAGGCAACACATAAACAGATTCGTCGAAATCGTTTATATCATACAAGAAAATCTTAAAGAATAAACACTAACCGATTTGATGAATACGCTATTAATGATATCGGACCCTTTGATCTCCAACCTGAAACGGACCTTCACGAAGAAGCCCCAAGCTATAGACCAAGAAATGAAATGTATATACTTGAAGATGAAGCAAACATTTCTGAATACTGTCTTCATGATTCCGATAAGGAAAATGTAAGTGACCACGAAGAGACCTAGCCGATGTTCTACACACTATAAATTTGTAAGCAAATAAATTATTATTATATCATTCATGTCTAAAATAAGCGATGAGATAAATTGTTTCATATTAATAATCTTCCTTTCCTCCATTATAATTTATTGCATGTGCACAATTCGGCCCAGAAAAATGGTATAATCACAAATAAATTAATGTGTACAAATATGAAAAAAAAAATCAAAATCTCAGAAAAAAATCAGAAGTGGCAGTAGTACATCGGCTCCTGGGGCGTCATAGATAAATAAATAACTTGTTAATATCAGGTATGTTACAATTTTTAGCCGCCAAACCATACGATTCAATGTACTGTGTGCTCTGCTGATTACAATAGCCCTGGTCACTTTTTGCTAAATCCAAAATGCATGAAATAGGTTTGATTTTTGTGCTAGGTTGCACAATGTGTGCAGTTTAAAGTAATTTAGTATCATGTCAAAATGTAGATATATCTTATTTAAATATTTTTTTAGATGTATGGAATTCCTGAATTAAACCATAAAATAAAACCGTAATAAATTACACCGGCGCCAGTTAATCACAATCGCGTTGATGGAACGGTGCGCGACCATTCACAATTTTTTTCTTCATTATTTCGGAATTGATGGTGAAAAATTGTCCCCATTTTTCAATTAAAGCGGGAAGTGCGGATGCCGATGCCGCTGCCGCTGCGGCAGGAATTGTTATTTAATAAACTGCAGTTTTTCGCGCGTTATTAATGGCGCTGGAATGCGGATCCCGCATCGAGCCGCCCCCAGCCCTGAAAACCGGGCTGTGGGTCGAAACGGGCGATCGCCCGTCGATGCGCTCCCGATCGCGAAGAGACTTCCGCGGGTGATTGATGGAGGAGCGCCGTCCCCTTGCCGCCCCCTCACCGCCACCGACGGCGCGCTCTCAGTCTCGTTTTGTTGTGTGTCCGTGATGAATCGGAGGAGATGGATGGGCCCGGGTTAATCATAACGTGTTAAACGCGAATGCAATTTATCAGCGGCGTGAGTGACGCGAGCAGATTGCATGTCCTCCGAGGACGTTCACTTCCAGGCCCGGAGACCTCGCCAACTTAGAAAGCCAAACGTACATTCAGCACAAAGGCTGGGTCAATTTTTGCTTATTAATTTAATTTACCGCCGGAACTGGGCTGCGGTCTATCCAGGGATTGTTATAACTTCGTGCAAACACGTGTAGGTTAATACGCTTTGTACTCAACTTATTCAATTTGGAACATGTGGCGGACGGAAAAGAATTGCTATGTAGCCTCTAGCCACCAGATACCACACGGATTATTTCATTTTGCCACAGTTTGATGTTTGGGTCATTTAAATAAAACTCCACCCTGTTTCAATTTATAAAAATAATATCATACAGGTGCGACCAACAAATAAAATAGTTATACTATTCATTACGAAAATACAACACTAAATTGGATCTTACCCCATTATTATGTTATTTTTTAGATTAAAAGTTATTTATTTCTACTATAAAAATACATAGGAGACAAGTTACGCATACTATAATGGTATAGTGTGTCTTCTGGTATTTCTTTCCTTCGTTCTTCACCTCGGGATTTGTGGATATGCTCCTCCCTCGGGCTGATGGTATTGAAGGATGTTTTTTTCTTTTCTCTCTTATTTTGTTTAAATTTAATTATTCAAGATTAGGTTTTTGATTTTTAGTTTGCAAGGTATGTATTTTAGTTTTCTTATGTGTTCGTCTAGTTTTTTATATGTATTTATTGTTTTCGTTGTTAGGTTCTGTGTATTTTTTGTTGTTGTAAAATTTTCTGTTCTTAATTTGGATATTCTTCTTATATTGTGGTGGTGAAATTGTTTATTATATGTCAGTGTCATGTTTGTTTTATTGGTTGTTTTTTATTTTATGTATAATTAGTAGGTGGTTAGTTTAACATGTTTCTTACTTTTACTTGTTTAGTTTTCATATATACGAGGTCTGTAAATTAAGTAATGAGACTGGCAACGTAGCGTTCGATCTGGCAACAGTTGTGGCGCTGGGCTTGGATGGGCAAAACTCACTGGAGTTTTGTGAAACAGTTTTTCTATTGTGTTCTAAAAATGAGCGACATCAATTTCGAGCAACGGTGTAATATCAGGTTTTACTTCAGACTTGGGCACAGTGTAACGAAAACTCTTGTTAAACGTCAGAAGGCCTATGGAGACAGTGTTTTGTCAAGAGCCCAGGTTTTTCGGTGGTTTAAGACATTTTCAGAAGGAAGAGGGTCGATTGAAGATGAACCACGAAGCGGAAGGCCTTCATCTTCAAGAACCGAGGAAACTGTCGACAGAATCCGGGATCTTGTGCGTTCAGATCATCGGTTGACAGTCAGAATGATCGGGGAGGAGTTGAATTTGACTCACATCACCGTTCATCAGGTTTTGACCAATGAATTGCAAATGAGAAAAATCTGCACAAAAATGGTTCCAAAAACCTTTCGCAAGACCAAAAGGACATCAGGAGGGCAAGGTGCCTTGACTTTATGGATTCGATTGAAAATGACTCCCATCTTCTAGAACATGTCATTACTGGTGACGAGTCTTGGCTGTTTGGGTACGACCCAGAAACTAAGCGCCAGAGCATGGAGTGGCACTCTCTTTCTCCAAGTCCCAAAAAAAGCAAGAATGAGCAGGTCGAAGATCAAATGCATACTGATTTGTTGTTTCGATGTCCACGGAATCGTTCACAAAGAGTTTGTACCTCACGGCCATACGGTCAATCAACACTTTTACCGGGAGGTTCTTGAAAAACTTTGAAAAAGGGCCATTCGTGTGAGACCAAACATCAAAAACAACTGGATATTGCATCACGATAATTCTCCTTGTCACACAGCAATTGCAATATACGAGGTTTTGGCCAGTAAAAACATTCCTGTGGCTCCTCAGCCTCCTTATTCGCCTGACTTGAGTCCTTGTGAGTTTTGTCTCTTCCCGAGATTGAAAAATCACCTCAAGGGAACTCATTTTGGGACCTTCAAAAACATTCAAATGGCTGTAACCGACCAGCTGAAGGCTATTCCAGTATCGGAGTTCCAGCACTGCTATGAGGATTGGAATAACCGTCTCCAGCGCTGTGTGGAAGAAGGAAGTTATTTCGAGGGTGACAATATAAAATTGTAATTTTATTTGAATAGATTATATATAATAATTATTATCATATAATATTATATGTATAGTATAATAATTAGATTATATACATCTAGATTATATAGTATTTTTGATATTTTATTTTGTTGTGTTTGGAGTATGTTTAGGTTATTTTCCGTTGTGTTTCCCCATATGTTGTTAAGCTACCTCGTTATTTTGTAATATAAAGAGTTCATGGTATACTTCTTTATTTTTCTCTTCTGGTATATACTTCCTGATGTTTACGATTACTGCGATCATTTTAGAGTTCCTTGTTTTATTTTTTTCTATA
This sequence comes from Othius punctulatus, assembly GCA_951805005.1. Lineage (NCBI taxonomy): Eukaryota > Metazoa > Arthropoda > Insecta > Coleoptera > Staphylinidae > Othius > Othius punctulatus. Next base: position 55,273,747 of record OX638142.1, read on the forward strand.
TGTTGATTCTATTTTAGGTTATTTTGAATTTTCAATTCTTGATAATTGATTTCTTTTATTTGGTTTATTCTTATATTCTTGATCGTAATGTTAATAGCTTCTGTTATTTTCTCATTTGAGAATATCATATAATTTGATTTTGCTTTGTTTATTATTAATAAGTTGTTGAAAACCCATTTTTCCATCAGTTTTACATTAAATCAACATGTAAAACTGATGGAAAAAAGGTATTGTATTGTACGAGGGCTGTTTGACGGAAGAGTGACTTTTCAAAGGTTGGTAACACTTTCGCTATAATGATTATGTTGCTAGCTCCTAAGGCCTTTCGGAGGTCTACTGTCAAAATTTGGCACCAATCTGACAGATAGATTATGTTTTATACTTATTTGAAGAAAACTGTTTTCGTTGTTGTGTAAATATGGAGAAAAAATAATTTCGAGTGTTGATTAAACATTATTTTGTACGTGAAAAAACAATTAAAGAAACCGAGGAAAAGTTACGTAAATATTATCCAGAATCTGCTCCGTCCCATGGAATGATTTGTAAGTGGTTTCTGCTTTTAAAAGTGGCCATATGAGCACGGTTGATGCAGATCGTCCAAAACCATCATTTACTGTAACTACTCCAGAAATGGTTAATAAACTCTATGGCCTTGTAATTGACAATCGTCGAATAAAAGTTCGTGAGATAGCTAATGAAGTAAACATCTCAACCAAACGGGTATACAATATTTTGCATGAACATTTCAATAAGAAAAAGCATTCCGCGAAATGGTTGCCGCGTTTTCTTAATGGTGAACAAATGCGCGCTCGCATTAAGAATTCAGAAGAATGTTTGGCCGTCTTCAACGTAATTCAAAGGATTTTTTTCGTCGATATGTCACAGTAGATGAAACTTGGATACACCATTATACTCCAGAAACATGCATACAGTCTAAATAATGGATTTCTCCATGCAAACATGCTCCCAAAAAGGCAAAAACATTTTTTTCGGCCAATAAGGTCATGGCCACAGTTTTTTTGGGATTCTAAAGGGGTAATCTTTATAAATTGTTTACAAAAAGGAAAAACGATAACTGGCCAGTATTATGCTAATTATGCAGACACGTTTTGATGCCGAACTTGAAAAACAACGACCGCATTTGATGAAGAAAAAAGTGTTGTTACATCACGATAACGCGCCCTCACATTCGTCTGCAATTGCTACAACTAAATTGGCTGAATTGCATTACGAATTACTGCTTTATCCGCCATATTTGCCAGATCTGGCTCCCAGTGATTTCTTCTTATTCCCAAATTTAAAAAAATGGCTGGGTGGAAAAAGATTTTAGGCAACTGAAGAGGTGATAACCGAGTCAAATGCATATTTTGAAGACTTTCCGAAAGATTACTTTTTGGAAGGTTTAAAAAAACTGTAAACTCGCTGGGCTAAGTGTGTACAGTTAAAAGGGTGTTATGTTGAAAAATAAAATATTTTTTAAACAGAAAAATATCGTTTTCATTAAAAAGTCACTCTTCCATCAAACAGCCCTCGTATTTATTTGTGTTCTTTCTCGTGCAGACTGTACATGTGTCGTCTGCGTATATATGAGGTGTCCTTTTATGGTAATTTCTAGCAGATCGTTTGTATATATGATATATAAGATTGGTGGTAAGTTTCCTCCCAGTGGTATTCCATATTCAGCTTCAAGTGGTTGGCTTTCTGCATGATTTACTTTGGGTTTTCGTGTTCTGTGTGTTAAGTATGTATGCAATATGTTTAGTTATTTTCATTTTTATTCCTATTGCCCTAATTTTTTCAATTGCTTTTGGTTTTGATAGTGTCGAATGGTTTTTCCATGTCGATGTATGTGGCTAATACTAGTTGTTTCTTGTCCACCTTTGATGTTATGTGATGTATGAGATCTTGTGTTGCCGATATCGTTCCTGAATGTTGCTGATAGGCATATTGTTCTTGGTTTATAATTTTGTTTTTAAGTTACTGATCGGTGATTTGTGTTTGGATTATTTTCTGTAATATTTTGTGTAGTGTGAACAGTAATGAAAGGGGCCTGCAATTTTCTGGGTTTGATTTGTCTCCTTTTTTGTAGATTGGTATGATTGTGCTTGTCTTCATATATTCAGGATAAATTTCTTCTTCTAGTACTAGGTTTATGATTTTTACGAGTATAGGCGTGAGTATTGCTCTGTTTCGTTTTAAGATTTTGTTTGTTATTTTGTCAAAACCTGGTGTTTTATGTTTTTTTTAATTTGTTATTATATAGTTTATTTCTTTGTCTGTTGTTTTTCTGAAGGTGAAGGTTTTGATTTGTCTCTTTATTGTGATGGATGTTGTGTGACTGTTTCTTGTTTGTTTTTTTGCATGTTCTTTTCCTACATTTGCAAAGAATTCGTTTATTTCGTTAGCTATTTCTTCAGATTTTTTTGTGGTGCTTCCGGTTTTTTATTCGTATTTCTTCTATGTAATTTTCGTTTGATTCTTGTTTATTGATGTAGTCGCTTATTATTTTCCACAATTTGTTTGGGTTATATTTGCTTATTTGAAATTTTTTCTTGTAGTATTTTATTTTCTGTTCATTTATTTCTGCTGTTATTATTATTTATTTCTTCCGTTTGTTGTACTTTAGTTTTGTTATTTCATTGTTTGGATTTTTAAGCTGTTTTTTTAAGTTTGTTTGTTTGTTTTATTTATTTCATTATAGAATCATTTATCCTGGAAGTTTCAGCTTTTCTTTTGATTTTGTTTGTTTGTTGGGTTCTTTCTATTATCTTTTGCAACGTTTTTGATAGTGTCTAGAAGTTACTAGACACTATAGAATAGAAGTTGTTTGTCGAGTACATGTCTAAAGATTTCATTTTGTCTGTTATTTTGTTTGGTTTATTGTTGTAGTTTCAAAGTGTTGATATTTTAGTTTTGTTTTTCTTGTTTCTTTTATTTTTGTTTTAATTGCGCTGTGGTAGGATTTATTTGAAAACTCTATTATTACGTCTTCTATAAGTTGTCCATTTGTGATGATGTGATCAAGTATTGAATTATTTCCCTATTTATTTTGTCTTGTGATTTTTTTTATATTTGGTTTTCCACTTTGCATCCACTTTCCTTCAAAATGTTTTTGTACTCATTTGTTGTTTGGTTCTTTCCTAATAATTTGAAGTTGATATTTATATCTCCTAGAGTAATATGCGGTCTTCTTCTATTTATAATTCGATTTTTTAGTGTATATTTGAGTATGTTAAATGTAATATATTAGTATATTAGTGTTATTGTGATGTTTTTCTCCTCCAGTAATAGTGTGATTATTTGAATTTCATTTATTATTATTATTCTTGTGTTGTATTTTGTGTCCTTATGCATTGCGACGCCTCCTCCCCTTTATTTCTCGAGTTGAATTTTGCGTTGTATTTGTCTGGTTTGTATACATAGTTTAGGTGTTCATAGTTTGGTGTTAGCCATGTATCAGTTATTGCTATTATTTTTGGATCAATGTGTGTTGTTGGGAGCACATCGATTTCATGAAATTAGTTTTTCATGCAGATAAAAAGTATCTATCGTTCGAGTTGTTCTTTTATTGTTTTGTTTTGAACGAGTGTAGCGCAGTCACTCATATTTTATTTTTTTGTGTAGAAACTGGAACTGATATCAAAAACTATAAAGATACAAAAAAACTTAATGATGAATGCTTGCGTCCGATTTGTTTTTTTTTAATTGATTTGCTTTTGTCATTAAAAAATATGAATGTATTAATGTTGGGCCTCACTTGTGTTATACACAACCGGTCTACTGATAATAACAATATTGTGTCAAAATATGAGTTTTAGCTGTATAAAGTGGCATACCAAACAACATCCAAATCAATGTAAACGTTCTGTTGTTATAAGCAAATTTTGTTTATATAAAATTAACTTTGAAGCTGAATTCTGGCCAAACCAAACGCATTTGTATATAGATATGTTTTGTTGAATCGTCTTTTTTTTATCCCAGTAATCTGTGGTTAAGCCATTTCCACACAATTTAGAGACACCCTGTATACAGTGTGTCAATTTGAAAAGTTCCTACAGTCACTTTTCATAGAACTAATGATTATTTTTTAAATTACTCAAAACCGTTTGTGTGGATAGGAGGGAGAACCAAAATAGTAGTGTTGACCCTCTACCCACCCTTTAAGCCACAGCCACCTCCATCTAAAAAAATTAAAGAGCACCACCCTACTTGTGAAAAGCAGGCCATAGTTTTGTTTAGAAAACAAGGAAACCATTTAATACATTTACTTTAACATGTTATTTGAATTTAATTAATTGAACACTTTTGCACTTTATTTGCACTTAATTCCAAAACTAGTTGACCAAATCATATTGTATTAATAATAACTGGAAAGCATTTTTCAAGAGCTTTTCAACGATGTAGTTGTTCATTTATGAATAATCATTTATTTTCCTTTTAAGTTGCATTCGCTTGTTGTTAAAGAGCCTATTGTCTTCGGCTCTCCATCTCTTCGAATTTTGCGCTCATAAAGTATATTTCAATAACTAATTATTATTGTCCGTAATGTCTTATGACTTATCACGTTTAAAATGGAACTTTACAGCTTTAGTACTGTAGAGTTTTTACGGTACAACTGCTATAATGTAAATGGAAGTAGATATTGTCCGTAATGTCTTATGACTTATCACGTTTAAAATGGCGTTTTACAGCTTTAGTACTGTAAAGTTTATACGGTACTAGTGCCATAATGTAAATGGAAGTAGAATACTTTTTTTTTTCTTTAGTAAATTTTTTGTAAAATATTTAACCATCATGAGAAGCGCGTACCCACAGTTCCACGTTTGTTTAGCAGTTTCAATTGCACTCTAGAATCGATGCTGTAATAAGATATTATGTTGATAATATTCTATCGTGTGTCCATTTTAACGCTATAAAATAAAACGATAATGCACCACGGAACCGTCCCTGTCTCAGATGTATTTGAACAATTCATTCTGACTTACGTCGGTGTTTATGATTACATTCCCGGCTCAGAATGTCCGGTCTCATGTGCCCCTTTCGAAGTTAATCTACTTAGAAGAGCGCATTTGGTCCTGGCGGAACGGCAATACGGCTGTATACGTAGTGCGACGTCTAATAGTGTCTTTTCTGTAAATATCAGGTGGATGGAACGCAAAGGCAAGAGGGGAATTTCACGTTATCGTAAAAGCCGGCGATGAAAGGAGCCCTACGAAACTCGGGAGCCATTGTTGTATAGATTCGAATATCTTCTTAATGTGCAGATGTAAACCGAATCGCGCAGTCTCATTGTCGTGTAATAAGAAGGAAAAAAAGTCAAGGGGCGCGGTAATAGGAGTGTGACTCGAATTTCTTGCGCTGAAATTTAATTATCTCGAGTGTTATTTAAAAACGTGATGTGGGAGTCAGTGTCTAGATTTAAATTGCTCCCGGGGCTCCTTTGATTTACACAATGGATTCACGGCTATTGTGCGCGAAAACACGAATTAGTGTATGGAGTATGAAATCGTATTGTTATTATCACAGAGCTACTCATATTTAAGAAAATAATAAAAGAAAAAAAATATGAAAGATTCTAGATTTGTCGAAATATCTGATGTGGAGACGACACACGACTTTCTCCATATATTAATAATATGAAAAATTAGTATCGAAATTAATGTTTTTAACAATAAATCAAAATCAATGGCTGCTTACGAGAAACTATTATGTTAGTTGTCAGTGTCGATGTGTTAAAACGCTTTGTTTTACTATGCATGGAAAACACACAAACTATATTTGATCTTCTTCGTGCAAATAACTGCTAAGACCCAGTCATTCGATCGAGAATAATCGTTGTTAATACATCGATACAATTGTTAATACAATGGTATCGTGTTAGAAAGGGAACCATGATCAAAGATAATCCACGATCGTACAACTGGGCCTTAGAGTAATGCCCAATTAATTTGGTCTTAACTATACATATCACAATTATGCTACATATTTTTTAATCTAAAAATAAACCGAGTAACCGTACATAATAAGGAAGTATAAAAAACTAATCCTGGCGTGACATCGGTTGTGCCATCACGATGACGCGTGGACGTCGAACTTACACGCCACTCAACTATCAGCGATCCAATTCCCACAACCGAACAACTCAATTGTTAAGGCTCAATTAGCCTCCCAGTGGCGTTTCTCGGGCAGCGGAACGAATGCGCCTCGTAAAACCTGTTGATCGTCTGATTGGGAAGGCGAAAAAAGCGAATTTCAAGTATCGCCGACCCAATTGTGGCATGTCCAGGGTCTGCAGGGGGGCGGCGGGTGACTGATGCGCGTTCTTAAATCGCGCCGCGGAAGGGATGCTCGGGTGCGGCTATTTATATCCCTAAGCCACGTCATAATTCCCCGGTCCTGCTCCGTTTTTTTCCCCCGGCTGGGATGAAAATTAATGGCGCCACCCTTCGGGCGACAGAAACTATCTGCGGAAGGCGAAGCTTCCCTGCGGTTTTTGCGGTGGGGCTGCGGCGAAATTATTCAATGACAACGTCTCGCGCTCAAATGAGATGAAAATAGAAGACGTTTAATCATCCCGCACAATGGACCATCTTGCGAAGAATACACTGACAAACCGAATTTATTACATTTAAAATGGAAAGTTTTCGCCTGCTGGTTTTGAATAATTTGATTTTAATTTGCAGATTAAGAGTTGGTTATTACTTAGTAACGATGCAAAAATAATTAAGTGATTCCAAAACTAAATACATTATCCTGCTACAGTGGTGCCTTGTGGAACTTCTTATGAGCTATATAAAACACCAAAAGTGCAGGAATTCATTTAAAAATTCGTCCAATTTCACAAAAACCTGTTTGGACATTTATACTTCAAACATTTTTTGGGCTTACGTTTTATTTATATACTTACTCAGTGTTTCCACCAAAGCACTAAATACTAAATGAACTAAACAAAAATCATTTGATTATAACTTTCGTGGAATTGCTGTGTATGTAAGTATACAGTGCGGAAAAGTAACGCGTAAATTCGATAACTTTGGTCGAATTAAGTTTCTTAAAAAAATCTCAAAGGAGTATAGAGATTTTAAATAAGTGACGTAACATACTCCATTTTTATCTTGTTACGTAATTTTTCATCATATTTCCTGCTGTCTTCTATACTTCTTATATACGAGTATTATCTTATATTAGGTATTATTTAGATGAGAATTTTCAAACTTCCAGATTTCATTGTAAACTCTATACCATTTTTATATTTAACGAAGTTGTTTGGGTGGCAGTATTGTTGGCCAATGAAAAAAGTCACTAGACTTGAAAAAAATAGGCTATATTTAAAAAAAATGGTTATATTTTATGACAGTGGGAAATGTTGCCATCAAATTGAGTATCTATTGAGTACAGAATTTATTTGCTATTTTTATTTTACGAACGCAAATCAGTCAAATTATAATATAAAATATAGTTGATGATTGGTTTACTTGAAGCATAAATCTAACGATTGAATGATTGAAGCAATAATTTAATTATTTTAATATATGAATTAGGGTATGTTGGTAGAAATCTGACATTTACTCATTGTTTCACTGTCAGATAATTTTTTTGGTGTTCATGTGCAAAACTCTATAAATGAAACCACAGCCTCCTTAGTTAAAAAAAACAATTAGTATACCTATTAACTAAAAAAACTTTTTATGATGTGTGACATTTTTTCATCAGACATATTTGTTTTCATGTGGCTGATAGAAGAATTCGCTGCACTAACCGTTTTTCAGAGACTAAACTGTAAATTTAGAGCTCTATTAATTATGGCACATTTTTGCATATTTGGCATAAAAGCATATATTTGCATATTTCGGCAAAAAATAGTATATTAAAGTATAAGTGGATATCAAGGCCTTTCAAGCACGAACGTTTTTCAAAAAACCGACCCGTCGCTCCCCGCTGCGCGGGGAGGCGGGGAGGTTTTTTGAATAGAGTGAGTGCTTGAAAGGCCAGATATCCACGCATACTTTACGCTATTTTTTATCATTGATGCCGTAAATTGGCCTAAACATTTGTAATTATAATTTCTATCTGATGTGCCGTCGATTTTGCCGTACAGTTTTAGTATCGTTGCTAAGATACTGAATAAATAACTAGCTAACATGGCGGCTGATACTATGCAATCGTTCTAGCCTTGGTTGTCAAAGTGTTGAATATCGTATGTAACAATCTTTCAATTTGGCGTCAGTTTTGATTTTGGTTGAAAATGCAACGAAACATTGATCAATTAAGCTCCGAAGCAGAGAGGCGTTTAATTCCCCAAAAATCGGAATTGGCATATAAGAAGGAATACGATAAATTGGTAAAATGGATGGACGAACAGGAGGTGAAAACTGTAGATGAAAGAATGATTCTTGCTTACATGCAGAAAATGTCTACATGCTATAAGGCGTCAACAATGTGGGCAATACATTCCATTTGTATCCATGGAAACCTTTACAGGAAACGCGCGTTTTTGAAAGCCTGTTTTATGCACGCTACACGATGTTTTAAACAAGCAATATGATGCATCAATGATAAAAAGCATATTTTAGCATATATTTCTTCATATTTTTCATAATAAGCATATATTTCACAAAAAAATAACTACTTTAGACCATAGTTTGCTACTTATTTATATTTTTTATTCCATAGTAGTAAATAAATTAAAATAATATATCCAATATTTTTACCAACTTTTCTTGAAATGATAATGTGATCAAGAATTTTTCAGGATTTTTTTCAACCTACAATACAATTTATAATTATAATGTAATTCTAAAATTAATCTTTTATTAATACAGAGTGTTCAAGAAAGTGGTGCCAACTTTTTGAATAGTTCGAACGAAGTACCCAATAACAAATAATGACATTTGAAACAATCCAGTTAAATTATTTGCTTTTATAGTACATAGTATAGTACATATAATAGAGAATTTAATAGGATATGTAGCGTAGTTTATCATATTTCAATTAATATTCTAATAATGGAATTAACATAGCAAAGCATCATTATTAGAGCTGCAATGTAAAATGACTATTTATGGTATAAGTGAATAAAGTCGAATATTATTGAATTTTTGTAAAGTCGTTTCCATAGAAATCAATACATGCTTTCCATTTAATTTTGCATGTTAATTTTCATCTCTAGAGTGACAAAGTATCACTTTAATGTATAGTAAGGCGCGGAAAAATTGCTACTTTCACATATGTATGTGAGTAGAAATAAATGCTTTATTCACGTGTATCATACAAGATTTTTTCCAATTCATTATCAGAATTGAAGAATTTTCTTTATTGACGTTGTCAATGGTTATACTGAATAAAGTGAAAATGTAAATATTTTATTCACCCATTTGATTAAAGTGTAGTTTTAATGATGAGATTCAATATCCATAAAGTGCATTTTAATAATGCGAATTGAAAAAACATATATTTGATTTGAATCTTGAATGATCTTGATTGAAATCTAAATTTCTGTACCTGAGAAGCGAAGGATGTATGTGCAATATATATAGAAATGAGGTAAAGGTGTAAAGGTGTATTATTTTTTTATCTATTTTATAGATATAATATAAAATGTAATGCTAAAAGTAATAAAAAATAAGTAAATTTACTTTATAATAGTTCAGAGGAATCTTAGAACTATTGTTTTAGCTATCTACAATTCAGTAGATTGTATAAGCACCGCATTTTAGTTTTTGGACATACATCCTTCTGCTTCTCAGGTACAGATTTGTTTATGTATTTATTTTGATATCACTTTCTTGATATTTTGATATCATTATCTTTTTAGTTATTATAAAATTTATTTGAAAATATTCAGATCTTTTTTAAATATGTATTTTAAAACTTCTTGGCAATTGATTTTTTTCAATGTTAAGAAAATATTTTTAAAATATTTTTTTAAATATTACTAATTACAAAAGCAAATTGATCAGATTTTTTTAATATTGTATTGTTGATTTTTTTATTAATACATAGTAGTAGTAACGATATTTTGTTGGCTATTGACCTGCGGTCTTTCCACCTTTTTATTAATATTTTCATAAATAAATGGATTTTTTATTTCTAACAAAACTAAGTTGGACATTTAAATATACATAAGTATTTGAAAAAACAACAAAATAAAGATGAGCGGACGGATGGAACTTACGCAGGAACGAGGCTACGCAGCCTCGGTCGAACCTATATCTTCTTAACTTAGTGAAAAAAATATACTATTTTAATAATAACAAAATTTATTAACCACTAATTATAAAAATCAACTGTACAGTGCTTTGATACATGAGAAAATGTGTCTGTTGTAAATACATGACCCGCTGCTATAATAGTATTCACAATCGTGGTGTATATACTATGTTTTTGCAGTACTAGAACAATTACAATCATTTAAATTTAAATATCGGCTGTCTGCTGTTGGGATTTGGTTGTCGCAAACTGTGGATCTGCGGATTGGCCAACGGTTTGAGCGAACGGGGAACTTAGCTGCGTAGCCTCGGATGAACAAATAACCTTTTTACCTTGGTATGTATGAACCACCAATTATAAAAATCAACTTTACAGTACTTTGATACATGAGAAAATGATGTGGCTTTTTACTAGTAGTGCAAAACACTATTTTGTCAATACGAGCTTATTAGCTTATTATTCAATAATATATCTCGGTGATCAAATTGTTCCGCCCTTTCAACTCATCAATTGATCATTTTTGTTACTAACCAATATCTCTAACGATTACAAAAATAGTATAAAATTTATCAATTTTCTGGAGCTAGAGCTTAGATGCGAATGGTTACAAAGGTGATTAAAAACTTGATTGGCGGGGCGAACTGAAACAGTGAAACAGTCAGTGTCGCGACGTATATGCACTTACACAACACTTTGGCGTTTTTAATTTCTTCAGTTCCGTAATAATTACTTTGAGATTTTTACTGACTGGCTAGTTTGAGAATATGTAGGAACAATTTTTAAACTACGTAGTACTTTTTATCTGAAAAATTCACATTTTTAAACTTAATAAGTTTCCTCGAAATTTAGTTGGAAATATGAGATTGTCATTAAATTTAAATTTGCATAATTATTGTGCTATCAGTAGAAGGAATTTTATTTGATATAAAACGCTTTATGCACCAGTCTCAGGTAATCAATTTATATTCACTCATGTGAAAACATAAGCTCTAAAGTTATTTGGAATGTATATCTGTAATTTTATTTGTTTGATCAGTTGCAAATAGTCCTTTTAACAATAATAGTTGTGAGAAATATTTAAGAATAATAAAATGAAATAAAGAAACAAAAATTAAGGTTCTTCCATTACTCTATGTTTCATTCATCTATGTTTTAGGGCATTCCGTTTTAAGAGTACATTATCCATTTTTATGAGCATATTTTAATTCCTTTAGACATATTTTAAGCGCTTTAAATAGTTTATTTAGAGTACATTTTTAGTTGCCCTACTCATCATGTTTCTCTGTCCTCTTTATATCTCATGTATTCGAAAGTATGATGTGAACGAAAATTCTAAAAACAATCTTATATCGTCATATTTTCCTGTTTCCTAGTAACAATCTTATATCGTCATTTTTCCTAACGATCTTATATCGTCTTATTTTATCCTTTGAAAATGTGTCCAAGTTCTAAATTTAAACAATACTATGGGTGGTAGGTCTCCGAATTTATTGTCTAAAATATGTATGACATTTTTATATGCGTAGTGCAAATCAAAAACCAATCAATATACTGAACTATTACAACTGCATTAAATTTTAAAAAAATCCACGTATAACACATTTGATAATAGTGTATCAAGTGGCATATTTTCCTAAATGAAATAAATGTGTATTTCAATTAATTAATGTTTATTTGCTAAAATGGTGTCAAATTTCTGTAATCAAAAAGCTCCTATCGTCTCGGATTACCTGAGCTCGAGCTACATTTATTTTATTTCACATATTGCCCAGGGTAGCCACTCCCTCACATCGGTAATTAGGCACAATTAATAAATAACGGAGAATAAAAAAAAGTTTAAACTAAAAATTATATCTGAAAATCGTTTTGTAAAAATTTGTCAAGAAGTAGGTCGTTATCTTAACAATCATATTTGTTGTGGTGTTGGACGCTTAAAGCTTAATTATATGATATTGCGATTTCTTTTTAAGTAGGCTAATTGACATTTGTTAAATCAAATGTGAGCGAAAATATACGTATTTCTTGGCGCTTAAAGCAATATTTAAGTTAAGTGATACAGTATTGATTACAAATCCGGTACAACAGGTAGACTATTAATAACCATTCCAATTTCATAATCTGTGCCTGTGCTTCTGTGCAATATATTAGACTTTGTAATCAAAGCGAAACTGCGCACGTAAATCACACGTGAATTATTCCCCGTAAACGACGTCACTAATTTCCACACCGTTCCCGCGCCCAATAACGGCGGGGATTCGTGCGGATTTCGGCGGCGGCACGTTTCGGCATTAGTCGACGTCCCCGCGAAGGGGGCGGCGGCGGCGCTGACTTATGTCGCTGCACATAAATCCCCCGGCGCCCACCCCCGGATGATGCATGCACGGCTCGCGCGAGAATAGTCATAATATATTGTCTTGTTCATTGTGAATATCCCCGGAGCTGTGCGGCACGTGATAAAACTGTTGCGGAAACTCTGGGTGTAGCCACTTTGCTTAAGTAATGGCCAACGCTCACGGGACACGTACCATTATACTTGTGTGTACACGCTTACGCAATGAAGTTGTGACACAGTTTGCTTTATCCGGTTAACTCTTGCAGAAAGGTGCGATAGTCATAGAGACCCAAACGTGTATTAATTATGGTGTGATTTTATCAATATTTTAAGGGGACGGTGTCAGTATACTCGGGGGTTCACTTGTTGTGAATACGGGGGTGGCAATCCCGAGGTACCCTAGCTGGATTCTCACCTTATTTCAACATGTCTTGGGTGAGATCCCTTCTATCTTTCAGCTTTCCTATGAGATCTCTCTTGATCAACTCTTGCTCGTTTCCGACCCCGGCGCTATGAGAGCATTCGAGGGCTTGGGGTCTCTATTTTATTAAAAAATTTCTTCAACACTCCAATTAACCATCTCGTCTGGCCAGCGTGGTGTTTTACGGCTAAAATCCCCCCAAATATCATGGCGAATTATAAAACAAAGGAATTGAGTCCCCAGATGGGTAAAGTCAAATTCCACACCTCTAAGGTCTGCCTCACGGAATCTGGGGGAGGCAAAAACTCGCTTATGACACCAAACAAACACCTGCGTAAACGTAAACTTAACTTGACAATCGGAACATATAATATCCGTTCAATAAATCACCACGACAAAATCCACGAGCTAGAAGAAGAGCTCACAAACATAAAGTGGGACGTAATAGGGTTAGCAGAAACCAGACGGAAAGACGAACAACGAATGATACTAAACTCAGGTAACACACTCTATTGGAAAGGTAACAAAAATTATACCAACGGAGGCGCCGGGTTCATTGTACATAAGAAACTGTCCAAAAACATACAGGCCTTTAAGGGATTATCAAACCGTGTGGCCTACCTCATAATCAAAACAAAAAGAGTAACACTAACAATCATCCAGGTATATGCCCCAACAAGTACATACGAAGACGAAGACATGGAAATTTTCTATGAAGATATCACCAAAGCCATGGATCAACATAAGACTCGCCTGACTATCATCATGGGCGATTTCAATGCGAAACTAGGCAAAAAACTAGATAAAGATGAGACCAAAATGGGAAACTTCGGCCATGGAAATCGAAAAGAGTGAAGTGCTAGGCTAATAAACTTTATGGAAGAAAGATAACTATATGCCATGAATTAATTTTTCAATAAAAGGCCTCAAAGGAAATGGACCTGGATTAGTCCAAAATCGACAACAAAAAATGAAATCGATTTTATTCTCTCTACTAACAAATCCGCTGTTATAGATGTAACAGCTCTTAACAGATTTAGCACCAGCATCGACCATAGGCTGGTTAGATCAAAATGAAGCGTAGACATTAACCATGGCACGTTATAAAGGCCAGAAATGGAAAACATGATATGAATAAACTGCAAAAACACAAAAGTTTATATGTAGAAAAAATAAGAGCTTGTCTAGTAGAAAAAAGAAATCGCGAGGAGAAGGATACAAACCGAATAGAAAAAGAACTCACAAAAACACTAGTTACCATAGCAAAAGAAGTAGCAAAAACAGAGGGCAAAAAAGATAATTACATTAACGAACCAACAACTATCGAAAACTAATCGAACATAGAAGAATACTAAATGAACCGGGGATGAGGCAATCAATAGAGTACACAGAGCTGAATAGAACCATTAAGAAAATGATAAAAGAAGAAAGAATGCGAATACAAGAAGACAGTACAATCCATCATCGAAAATAACAAAAACATGAAATGTCTAAGACCCAGACTGGGCAAATCAGAAATAAATAAACCCAAAGATGAAAAGGGCAATGAAGCAAATACTAAAACAGAAACTATTAGAATAATTGAAATTTACTACTCGAACTTGTACCAATCAAAGAGAGGCCCACAAGAAGACGTAAAAAATCGACTTACATCAAAGATAGTAAACATAAATTCGGAACTTCAACCCGAAATATCCAAATCAGAAATAAAAGCGTCACTGAAAAAATTAAAGAACAATAAGGCAGCGGGCAAGGACGAAGTAACTGCCGAAATGGTAAAAATTGGTGGAAACCCTGGTATTGATTGTCTGCACCTTCTCCTAAATCAAATTTTAACAAAAAAGAAATTTCCAGATAATTGGAACGAAGCTATTACATTACTTCTATTCAAAAAAGGAGACAAGAGAGAATTACAAAACTATCGTCCCATAACCCTCCTAAGTATCATGAATAAGCTCCTAACCAAAATACTAACGAACCGACTTATCAGAAACTTCGATGATTACCAACCCAGAGAACAAGCAAGCTTCAGGAAGAGATTCAGCACACAAGACCATATGCTGACAATGAAGATCTTAATACAGAGAATAAACGAATACAAAATACCATTATTCGTAGCGTATGTAGATTTCGAAAAAGCTTTCGATTGCGTAGAACATTGGGAAATAAAGAACTTCCTAATAAACAGCCGGATCGATTATAGATACACTAGCCCTCTGTCAAACATCTATCAAAATGCTACAACATCAGTACAAATATAAGAAGGAACTAAACCAATAATGATTGCAAGAGGCGTAAGACAAGGAGACACTAATCACCAATATTATTTAGTCAAGCATTGGAGGATGTTTTAAAAATCTGGAATGGGATGAATGTGGCATCAAAATATGTGGTCAACGACTAAATCACTTAAGGTACGCGGACGACATAGCATTATTTGTAAACAATAAAGCAGAGCTACAGAATATTTTAAAATCCTTAAAATAAATTATTCGAAAACAAAGATACTAACTAATACACATGAAGATACTACAGTACAATCAGGAAACAAATCAGTCGAACAAGTTACCGATTATACAGGGTGTCCGGAAAATACGTGTACAACGTTTGACGACAGACTCCTGACGTCAAAATAGGTCGATCTAAGCCGACTTAGTTATATCCAAAATTGTCTCGTTTAGCCGGTAGAGGGCGTCAAAAAAAACAAAAGTATAACAAAGTTGAAAGTATCTATTGTAAGAAACTAAGTAAAACAAAAACATTACTTAAGCAAATGTGTAAAATGACCGCCATCTTGCTGAATACACTTATTAACACTCTTTAAAAAATGATATTGGACCCTATCTAATGTCTCGGGATTATTAAAATGGTTGCCTGCATTTAAAATCCGCTGCAATAAATCATCGCGTGTGTTTACCGGAGTCTTGTAAACTTCTGTTTTAATAGCGCCCCACAAAAAGAAGTCACACATATTTAACTCAGGAGAACGTGGTGGCCATTTTACTGGTACATCATTGCCTCTTCCAATCCATCGGTTGGGATACTGATGATGTAAGTATTGCCGAACGGCAACGGAAAAATGGGGCGGGGCACCATCATGCATATACCACATTTCCCTCCGAAGTAAAATGGGCAAATTCTCCAGAAGAATTGGTAATGTGTCTTGCAAAAAATTTAAATAAATATTTCCATCTAACCTGTCTGGAATAACAATGGGACCAATAAGGTAGTGATCAATAATACCTGCCCAAATATTAATTTTAAATTGATGCTGATGATGTGCAACTTTAATGGCATGTGGATTTTCATCGGAATAAATATGTTCGTTGTGCAGATTGGTTACCCCAGATCTTGTAAAGCATGCCTCGTCAGTAAACATAATTTTTCTACAAAAATTTGGAACAAGGATTCTTTTGTTTCTAATAAATTGACAAAATGTAAGCCGCATGGGGGGATCAGTCGGTAAAAGTTCCTGGACTTTTTGTATGTGGTAAGGATGTAACAACTGTTCTCTTAAAACCTCATTGACAATCGTTTTAGGAACATTTAACTCACGTTCTAAGAGACGGGTACTGGTACTTGGTTCATCTTCAACTCTTTCCAGAATCATCTCTTCTGTTTCCACAGTTCGAGTTGTTCGCATACGACCCCTGCCTTCAAACTTTTTCTCAAAACTGCCCGTTTCCCGAAGATGACGCTCAATATTGGCAAATGTTTGGTGGTTTGGTATTCGACGGTTAGGAAACCTCTCCATGTAAACCCTAACACTCTGACGCCCATTTCATCGACAAAACCCGTATACCAGGAGCATGTCAACTTTCTGAGAGTTTGTATAATTTTCCATTTTTAATGGTAAAATGAACTTGTAATTCAATAATGTTGATCGTATACTTGAGTAAATATTATACTTGATTAATTGTCAAATTATTAAACGTCATTGATATTAATTTTTGACGCCCTCTACCGGCTAAACGAGACAATTTTGGATATAACTAAGTCGGCTTAGATCGACCTATTTTGACGTCAGGAGTCTGTCGTCAAACGTTGTACACGTATTTTCCGGACACCCTGTATATACCTGGGACAACTAATAAAACTCAACAAAGATAATCAATCCAGCGAAATAAAAAGAAGAGTTAGGCTTGCATGGGTAGCTTTCGGAAAGCTGAGTTTTATCCTAAAAAACAAGAAGTACCTACAGTACCTAAAAACAAGAATTTTTAATCAGTGCATACTTCCTGTCTTCACATACGGGGCACAAGTATGGATATTCACAAAGGCCAATATGGAGAAAACTGCTGCAGCTCAGAGAGCTATGGAACGACAGATGCTCCACATACGACTATCAGATAGGAAAAGAAACGTATGGATCCGAGAAAAACCTAAAGTTAAAGATGTAAGAGAGGAGCAAAGCTAAAATGGAAATCTGCTGGTCACAACATCAGACAAATCGATGAAAGGTGGAACCATGTGATTGTACACTGGAGATCATGGGAAAATACGAGAGGACGAGGAAGGCCACAAATGTGTTGGGCAGACGACATTAAGAAACATGCAGGAAATAAATGGACTGAAATAACAAGTAGTAGAGAGGAATGGAAGCAACTTGGGGAGGCCTATGTCCAAAGATGGACGACAGAAGGCTGAAAAGAAGAAGAATAAAGTAATTGTAATTAAACTACCTGCAATTGCGGTAATTACCTATTGTAATTGCTCGCTGTGAATAGACCACCGAATAAAACCGCGAATTAATTTAATCAAAATATCTGCTGGGGGTGAATTGGAGCTCTCCTAGCTTTACTACTTTCATCCATCTGAAATATTTCTTAGAGGCATTGAATTTTGAATGGATGATAGAAAGTTGCTTACACAGCTGTAAGATATGAGGTGTATTCAAATAGTATCCATATAATTATTAAGGGTAATCATGCTAATCTCCTTTGTTCCAGAATGAAAAGGATCACCTGGTATATCTGCGCAACATTTCAAATGTAACGTCTCAAAAACAAAACTGGGTACTTACCTAAACTATTTTGCTGTTCTTTATTTTTATTTTTAAGCACCATGTCTAATAAAGGTTGTCCTCTTGATAATTTGCACAGTATTATGATTTTATTTATTTAGATTGAATGTTATTTCTTTATGTTTTACACTGAACAATTAGCTAACATCAGCGGATAACACCTTCAAAGCACTAAATGTACTAATCATTGACAACTTGAATTCTAAAAACGGATAACTCCAAGTTATCCATTTTTTTTTCGTTGAGAAAAATCGGGCTACCAATTGCTAAACCTAGATATCTTCAGTTACCTAAATTCCGCATTGAAAACATACTTCATTTTCTACTTGTCTACTTTAGAAATTGTCCACCAGGGGTGGATTTGACTCCTAGTTATCGTCGAAAGTTACCTACTATAACAGTATACTGTGGTAGATAACCAAGGCGCGGATTTCTAGGTATTATGCTATCCATCAGTTTTAATAGCAGACCAAAATGACCTCGTATCTATACGAATTTCAGCAAATGAAGTAACTTGACAGTTTTTTTTGTGCTTTTATGCATATTTTTAGTTTTTAAGTTTAGAATTGCTTTAATGCATATTTGTGCATATTTCCTTATATTTGGAGCTTATTTGCTTATTTCTCAATTTTATAGCGTATTATTTATATTAGCTAGGAATATATTTTGTTGCACATTATTGTAATGAGAATTCAGTATTAATTTTACTCCGTTACGTCTAACGTGCTTGATTATCACCAAATCATCAACAAAGCGAGCGTGCGTACGTGATATTTGGTAAACAAAGCTTGATTACTTCGGGGATTACCCTATTTTTACGTGCACAGAACGCATCTGGGGAAAGTGTGGTATCAATTCAGTCCAATTTATCTCAATCTTCAGTGCGTTGTGCTTGTGCCTTGTGTGTATTACGTGTTTATAAGTTTTCTTGTATAAAATGCCGAAAGTAAAACCTTCCGTCGATGAATGGATACGTGAACACTCTGAATTAAGATATGAGAACGGCACATTAATTTGCAGGGCTTGAATCAAACCGGTAAGTTTTATTTTGTGTTGCTGTTGGCCTAGGTACAAGCATGTATTATGTTGTAGATTAACTGTGAGAAAAAAATTAACATAATACAACATATCAAAACAACTCCTGGAAAATTTAAAAAAACACAAATATGCAAGCAGTACCCTGAGTACCCAGCAAACTATTTCCGAGTCTTTTGCGAGTTCTTCTACACAGATGAATAGGAATTTTACTTTGATTTATGCAATACTATGGTATCTTCTAACATTCCGTTAAAATAACTAGATAATAGTATGTTTTTTTTTTACAAAAATACACTGGTAGACATATTCCTGCCGAATCAACCATTTGCAAAAACTATGCCAAGCAAGTATATAAACCCACTATTGAGGAAATAAAAAAGATAATTGGCAACAATTACATATGGTTCTGTGTAGATGAAACTACTGATTCATGTGGTCGGTACATCGCCCATTTAATTATTGAAATATTAAACGAAGACTCCACCAATGCATTTTTAATTAGTTCCAAGCAGTTAAAAAAAACAAATGGCAATACCGTTGCCAAATTCGTTCACGATGGATTAACACATTTTTTTTGCCAAACCTCGTACCAAATGATAAATTATTATTGATGCTTGAATGCGGGAAGATACTTTTCCTAAAAGCTCCACTGAGGGTTAAAATGTTTAGGGAAAGAATGCCAAATGTACTCCTTCCTCTGACACCGGTTATAACTAGATGGGGTACGTGGCTAGATGCTGCCTGCTATTATGCCGACCATTTCGATACTTTTAAGGAGCTTGTCTTAGAGTTTCCCGAAAATGTGTCAGAGGCAATTAAAGAATGCCACAAAGTTCTTAAAGATAATAGGGTTGTACAAAATTTAGCCTTCCTAAAAACAAACTACAGTTTCGTAAGCAAAGCGATTGATAAACTCCAAGCAAAGGACACAACTTTGGTAGATGCGGTACAAATAGTTGAAGATTTTAGGAACGACGTCTCAAACGTATGGGGATCTATAGGAGAGATTATTTTAAAAAAAGTGATGCAGTTTTGTCAAAAAATGAAGGGTTGGCGAGTTAAAAAAAATCAACAGTTTTAAAATGAGATTTCGTGGAAGATTTGCTGATAAATATTACAATTGTTCCTAAATTTAAATATGTACCGATTACATGTGTGGATGTGGAGAGAAGCTTTTCACACTTAAAAAATGTGCTCAGTGATAGGAGAATGGGATTTTGCGTTGAAAATTTAAAAAAACATTTAATTATTTGTTCATTTAAAATGAGCAGTAATCATTATTTGTTATTAATTATTTTTGTTGTTAATATTAATCACCAAAATCTATGTTATTAAAATATTACTTTTATCTACCTATAGTGCGTTCGTATTAATAAGAATATGTTTTGTTTGGTTTTTCTGTATTTTCATAAAAAATAAAATATGCCTTTTCATGCTTTTTCTACGATTTTGTGCTTATTCTAATCTTTATGCTATTTTATATGCTTTTTTTCTAAGAATTTTATGCATTTTTAAGCGCTTATTTTGTAATTTTTTATGCTTATAAATCCGCGCTTTGTAGATAACTCAAGTTCGATAAATTTTGAGTAAATGATAATTACGAACAAACGATATGTTAATTGCGTTAATGTTTTGCCTTGATCATACTGATAAATTCATTGCAGGTATGAGGTGCACTTGTGAAATTGTATATTTCGTATTTTATAGTTTTATTCAGGGTTGATATATTGCGCCATATAGTTTCATACATCGGTACTGGGCTGTTGAATGCTTTACAGCTGACTGAGCTAGATTCGTCGATTACTGCCTCCTGAAATTATTCATTCGGCAAACGAAAAACGGCGCCGCTCGCAAATCGGTTGATTAATCTTTCACGTTTCAATCGGGGATCCTGTGCCGTGTCAGGGCCTCGTCCCGGCGCATCCACCGTACCTGTTTTTTTGTGGAGAGGGCTTGCGTAAACAGCGATGCAGCAGTTTAAAACACACACCGCTTTGATTTTATTAAATGTTTATTTAGACGTAATTTTCCGGTCGCACAGGGTCCCGGTTTCAATTTAGATCAAGGCTCGTCCGAATTGCGCTATTGCAAATATGTCCCAGGGACGTTGCGCTCCAGAAACTGATAAACACGCCGCGCTGGCACACTAATTAAGTACTATTTGCACTATTTATTACTCTAACTAATTAAATCGATTTCAATACGTGAAGCACGAATTATGTTCCACACAATATTCGCACCGGTCTGGGGCTATATTTATAACAAACCCAATTCCATTAGCCCCTACTACTCAGAAGTTGGTGCAATCACTTATTTAAGCATTTGACGCCGCTCAAGAATTTCCCTCGCTCAGGAATGTTCTTTAAACTGTGTCCACCGGGGTATGTGCATACGACGTCCCGCTTCATTCCTGCAAGAAGTACATTTAAGTGACCCTCGACCCCCGAGGACCTTTGATCTCTGAGATAGCCAGAGGTCGGTGCTGCCGAGTGTGTCCTTCTGGGAGTTCGGCGGAATTGCTCTTTTAGAATTATCAGGCCGTTAAGGTGCGCCCCCACGAGCCAAGGGGGTGAGGGTTTTATCGCACGCGACGCCCAACTTTCCGGGTAGATAAGCCCGGGAGTTTTTAATAAGCGGTGCCAGGGAGGGATTCCGGAGTAAGCACGAAAGTTTCTGAATTTATAGGCGCCATTTCGCACGTTGCGATTTTTTCAGCTCGGTACTCGGAATAATTGCAGTTTCTTGAAGCTCGTCCGAAACTAGTTTAGCTACGATTAACGCGAGACCTTTGTCGCCGGTCGGCGCAAACCGTCCGGCTAATTGAAACGAATTAGATGATTTACGGTCGGCCGAGGTCTTGCTCTGGGGCGGTGCTTCGGGCGGGACACAAACGGCCGTACCATTGACGCTTTCCTCCCTGGGCAGTAATCGCAATTGTTTTAATGGGCTTCCCAGCCAGCCCAAAGTTCAAGCTTAAGCGATCCCTAACGTTGCGCGGATTAAATAAGCCTTCGGACCATTAATAATGTAGTTCCTAGTTGGCAAACCGTCAGCTAATAGAATTATCGGCCACCTCTGCACACTCCGGGGAAACTAATATACATTTACACCTACACTTCCATTAGGTTTGTATGTGACGTCGGATGGAAATCTTGACGTGACCCCTTTCAACCCTTTTACAAAGGCGATAAAAAAATTAATCGAAACTTACAAATACAAGGTGCCTTTCACGAAACCACCTTCGTATATTTTTTAACATCAACCATTTTTAGGCATATGTCTAGGGGTTTTACTTCAGAGGGGTCATGATCCTATACAAGCAAAGATTAAATAATATTTAAAAATATTGACAATTCATTCCAATACAGCCCCAGATAAAGGCTTTTATCAGATATCGAAAATATAATAAGTATATAATCTGTAGTTATATGAGTTATTTATATATCATCGCCGTTTTAAGATAAAATTAATGTATAGAATTATTGTTCCTGGAGTTCTGTAACACATTTTAAATATGGATCATTACGTAGTGACGGTCACAACCACATTGATGATGAAGAGATAAATATGAAAATCTGATGTGGATAGCATAATTGTTTAAAATTTCTGTGTTTTTATTATATGTATTAAAATTAGTAATGCAATTAGTTAATACAGTCATTTACATCATACATGTATGTTTACATCATATATCATATGACAAAGAACATCGAAGATAATCTGAATGTATTGCTAGCAGTACAGCAGAAGACCTGCAAGGATACTTCGGGCCTTACCAGCGGACACAATGTACAATGCCAAATGGCACTGTGAATAGTTGCTTCTTAACTAGTGTTACTGGTGAAGAAGTAACTAGAACAATAATGAACCTAAAGAACACATCAAGCACAGGAATTATGGATATTCCAACAAAACTAGTCAAAGCTATGCTATGATAATCGCTAACCCGCTAAGCGACCTCATTAATTTAGTGTTTGAAACTGGAGTGTTTTCTGCAATACTGAAACGTGCATTGGTAGTAACTAGAACAATAATGAACCTATAGAACACATCAAGCACAGGAATTATGGATATTCCAACAAAACAAGTCAAAGCAATTGCTATGATAATCGCTAACACGCTAAGTGACCTCATTAATTTAGTGTTTGAAACCGGAGTGTTTCCTGCAATACTGAAACGTGCATTGGTAGTAACTAGAACAATAATGAACCTATAGAACACATCAAGCACAGGAATTATGGATATTCCAACAAAACAAGTCAAAGCAATTGCTATGATAATCGCTAACACGCTAAGTGACCTCATTAATTTAGTGTTTGAAACCGGAGTGTTTCCTGCAATACTGAAACGCATTGGTAGTACCCGTTTTCAAAAAGGGCGATCCCTCTGACATTAAAAACTATCGAGCAATTGCGATCCTAAATGTTTTCTCTAAAATAATTGAAAACCCGATTTCTGCCAGAATGATTAGCTTCTTAAACAAATTTCCCAAATTACTGATTGCCAGCATGGATTTCGGGAAGGAAAGTCAACAGAGACTGCTACCCTTAGCTTCATAAGTAGCATCTACAATGAATTGGATACAGGCAAATACGTGGCAGGCATTTTCTTCGATCTATCAAAGGCTTTTGATTGTTGAGTTTTTGCTTGAGAAACCAGAGTGCATTGGATTCCGAGGTAATTATTTAACTCTATTGAAGTTATTTTTATACGATAGAAAATTCTGTATCCGAGTAATGGGATGTGATTCGGTTGATCAGAACGTCTCAGAAGGGGTGCCACAGGGCTCGGTTTTAGGTCCCCTAGCGTTTATTATCTTCACGAATGATCTAATCCGATATGTTATCGCAGAAAATACAACCCTTTATGCTGGAAGGGCATTTTCTCAAGATTTGTTTTCAGTCAGGTGTATTTTTATTATTTATACAATAATCACATAGGCCATTATAACATTCGATGCATGATTGCAATCGGACATGGATGTGGGTCGTCATAATTAACAAAACATTCTAAAATGTCTAAAAATTTTAACATTGCATGGGCAGTGCATTATAGATTGATATTCAATTGTGCAGAGGGGATTTTTTGTATAGTGATGTGTGGTGTTGCGGTATTCTAAGATATCTGTTGAAATATTAAAAATATCTGATATAACTAAGTATTAAATTTTTTCCAGCATTTAACGTAACACTAAATAGACTATTTTGAAAAACATTTTGTTTCCTTTATTTTAGTGAAATAAGTGCAAATTTGATTCAATTAGTACGAAATATACACAGTTAACCTCAGAGTTAGTAAAACTATATGCTAGTCTAGAATTAAAGGTAAATTTGTTAGAATATGTAATAATTAATAGAGTCGTGAATTAAATGAAATAATTAATTTGGTAGAAATACTAAAGATTTTGCAGAATATGCTATGTCCAAATTCGCAAACAATTGCAAATTTGGTAGAATATTTAAAAAAATTGTTTGTAGATTCAATAGAACTATGTGCAAATTGAGAATTTAATAGAAAAAGTAACAAGATTTTATAGAAACAAGTGCAAATTAATAATCAATAATAAATTTGTTGGAAAATCTATACTTAAGTTTGTTTGTAGATTCAATAGAACTATGTGCAAATTTAGAATTTGATAGAAACAATAACAAGATTTGATAGAAACAAGTGAAAATTGACAATCAATAATAAATTTGATAGAATATCTAAACTTAAATTTAGTAGAATCAAATATATAAACTTAATTAAAAAATTTGGTACAATTATGAACAAATTTGGAATCATGTGATAATTTAGAAGAATATGTGAAGAATTAGAACCTATTTGCAAATGAATGTGTGCAAATTTAGTAGATTCATTTACATTTTGTTATAAATCTGTTGACCATTTATTAGAATAATGTGTAATTTCAATTCGATATGAATCTAAAGGAATCACATTTGAATTTAATAAAATTATATGTAAATTTAATGGAATCATGAAAAGACTCGGTAGAATTATTCCGGGTGCATGATCTTTCAGTGTCCAGGTTATACATATCTAGGAAACTGTCAAAAATTCAAAAAAAGTTTCATAAGAAACTGGTCGTACACAACCTGTTCTGTATGTCATACTTGTATTTGCATGCCTCTTGTACCAGATTTTACCTGTGTAAAACTCTATGTTGGAAACACCAATAAAGAATTATTATTATTATTATTATTATTTGTATTCCAGGAATGTCTGATTTCAAAATCATAGCCGTACTATTGTTTTTGAAAACAAAAATAAAATCATAATTTTGTTGTAATTATTGTACTTCTTTAATATACATGTAATGTACATTAAGGAAGTATAACAAATATAACAAAATTACAATAACCTTGCAATATTAAGGTGAATATGAGCATGAAGCATAACAAAAATAAAATAGCCTAAAATCTCCGTTGCACAATATGCCCAAACATTACCGAAATTTGTTTTTTGTATCCTTTCCAAGTTTTGCTGATACAGATAATCTGAACACTGAAAAGTCAACCCCGTATACAAATTTAGAATACAGAGTGAATTTGGTGGAATACCTGAAAAGTTTGCAGAAATTAGTCAATATTTGGCAGAATTTAGAAATACCCATAAATTTATTGGGATATCTACAAATTTATAATAATGAAATATGTAAATTTGTAGAATAATTAAATGATTTGGTATAATTATGTGCATATTTGAAACAAAATTTTAATTTGGCAGAATTTATCTACAAATTTTGTACAGTTTTTCCAAAAGTTTATGCACAATTGTGCATAAATTTGGTAAAATCAGTTATATTTTGTAGAATCTGCTGAATAGATAGTAGAAGAATGTGTAGATTCAATTATGTGAAAATTTAGTAGCATAATATACCTATAAAAATTTAATAGACTTTGTTTTTGTAATATTAATAGAATTATGAACAGATTTTGAAGAATTAAATGCAACTTTAGAATATATTAAAAAAACCGTCCAGATATTTAATTAAATTATTGTGTAGATTGGGTGAAATTGTCTGCAAATGTAGAACTATCGGTAAATTAAGTAGAATGATCTTTAAAGTTTGCAGAATTTCGTGCAAATTTAGAATTATTTATATTTTGTAGACTCTGCTGGAAATTTAGAATAATGCGTAGCTACAATTAAATTTAATAGAATTACAGTAAATTTCGCTTGATTTATAACGATAGAAAAATTGTCTTAAAAACTGTGTGAATTTATAAGAATTATATTTTTGTGAGGTTGAATTGTATTTATATGTTTGTGAGGTTATTTTCAGTGAAGCGAGTTCTAATTGAATTAATGAGGCCGAGGCTCAAATTTTATGAATGAGGAGGAGTTATTGCTGTTGGAGGAGATAGGGAAAGAAAAACACATTATAGAATGTAAAACAACAAATAAAATTTCGAATGAAGAAAAGGTAAGTTTCATATAAACATTTTGCTATTAATTTTATTTACATGCCATATTTTTGCTGCAGGATGAAGCTTGGAAACGTGTCCTGCTTGCATTTAATGCAAAATCAATGCGAATGCGGACAATGGACCAAATGAAATCAAAATTCGACAATTTAAAGACGAAGGTCAGGAAGGTTGTGGGAAGCGAAAAGATTTACATGAAGGGCACTGGTGGTGGGAGTTGTATACCAATAAATAACTGTAACAAAGAGTGGACCGTGTCTTTTCTTAACCTGAAATCCCGCACATCGCATAATTCGAAATATTTTTTTCTTTTTCGATAAATTTTCGAACGTCGCAATAGAATATCATTCACCTCTTCTGATGAGCTACTTGATGAGGTAAAATTGGTTAAATTTTTGAACTGGTACATTGCGCACAGATACACGATTATTTTGTGTATACTTCTGTCTAATCTAATACCACACAAGCGAGATTATGTTCGAACTAAAAGGAGACTTAAAGCGCAAAAGCCCAGAAAATGGCCGTTACAAACCGCTAGTTTGCCTGACAGGTTAAAACGCTTGCTTGGCATGCACGATGACCTAGGTTCGAGCCCCAGTACAGGTAGTACATTTGTACTGACAAACTAGTGCCATTCGCCGTTGGGAACTCATTAACGGCGCTCTAAAAATCGGGGGCAAATTTTTAGATTAACAAGCCAATACACACACTTTCACAAATCACACGGCAGAAGGACCCCCTTGTTGGTCGATAGCCAGTGAGGGATAATATCCCTAACAAATATAGTCACTACTACTACTACTGGCCTTTACATTAAAGTCAACTTTAAAGGATAAATATGTGTTATGAAGCGCATTTTGAAAATTAAACTGAGCTTTAAAATTTAAAGTCTCTTTAAATTAATTATGAAATTGGCTGTAAGCATCAATTACCAAGCATCAAGCATACGGACTTTATTTTAAAGTTAAACTACATATGTCAAGTTTTGAATCTTTTAAGTGGTTAATTGTTTAAAGAGAACTTTAGTTCAAAGTTTTCTTAATTGTGACAATAAATATACAGGGTTATTTACACTATACGGCACGGAATATTGTGGCTAAAATACGTGACTTTTAAAAGTTTTTCTTCTGCGATATATGGGAGTCTATTATGGTTACTTTTTCAAATTAATTTCATATCATACAGGGTATTCCAAAAGCCCTAAAAGTATCAAGGTTTTTATTTTAAATAGGACCCTCTATATAACTTGAATTATAACGGTATTATACCTATTATAACTTAACCCTATTATAACTTGGATTTTGTCCATTTTTAGGTCTTATAAATCCGTTTAGTTTTTGAAATTCTCTGTAAGCATTCAGAAGTTATTTTTTTATGCGTTTGCAAGCACTTATTCAAAAAATTTCAGAGCACTTGGTTTTTGGGATATCAGCTTGTGACTTTGGCTGTGTCTAAACCACTGTTTGGGATATCTTTTGGTGACATGACTGTCTATTTGCATTATGGCATCACCTTACTGTGACACATTAATTGTGGTAAACTTTCCATAACTTGATGGCATACCCTATGGATTTTAAAATGGCATACCCTATACTTTATTACTTAGTTGTATGCAGCGTCTAATTTTTCATCTTTTTAAACATTTATCAATTTCGACTTGGTTATGCATTTGAGTGGTCGTACGTATCCCCTTGTCTACATCCCACCACTTTAATAATTTCATTTCAATTCGACTCCAACAAGTGTCCCACTTATATGCCGCGTACTGATATTACTTTTGATGAAAACCCCCGGAGAAATCAATTCAATCAATTACGAGTGTTTTCTATTTCTAATACATTGCAGCCGGGCTCTTGAAAACGCATTACGTTAGAACTGTTTACAGTGGAAAGCTACCTACAGACCGAATAAACACTTCTAATTCTGTGAAGTTCGCCTTAGTATCGATGCAATTGCAATTAGTAACAATTTTCGCACTGTGGATGATGAAGCGAAGGCGACATTTGAACGCACTTGTTGCAGCAGATATAGCTGAACTCAATTATAAGTGGCCAGTCACCGTGCGTAATTTAATTAAAACGTTATTGAACGAACAAAAAACGCGCACCACGATAACTGGCTCAACGCGAATAGGCGCACGGTATAAACACTATTTATAGATCAAACGATGTGATAATTAAACGCACGGTTGTTATTATGGATTTTCGTATGCACTTTTAACCGAGAAAATTGAATTTTAAAATAAAGCATTTTTGTGCGAAAATAAAGCGATGGTAATTATAATATACGTTATTTAACAATTTTCCCAATGATGAATTTTGAATTATTAGTTGTATTCAGTGAGCTGGAGGGCTTTTACAATAGCGGAAAATAACTATTACGTTTTCCATGTCAGTTTTGACGGTTTCCGCAAATAATTACAAAATAATTCCGATTAAACCGTGCAATGGACGAATTTCGATACAGCACTGTGAGGCTTTGAGAGCGTAATCCTCTATTAAAAAATTCATGCGCAAACTTTTCCAATTACGCGCGGAAAAATACGAATCCAACTTAAATTATGCCCGCTCCTTAATTACGTTTTTAACGTCCGCAGGTAGGGCGCCCATTCCCATTCACCTGCAGCCTATCCTGGGGAAACAAGGAGAATTCTCCTTGCCTCGGATTTAATCTATCAATCGGATCGTTATTTTTTCTCCGTGCAGATTTATACGCCGCAGGCGGAGCACCGAGCCACTCCAGGAATATTATGGGATTTGCGCGGAATGCTTTGTATTGTGCGCCCCGAGGATTACAGTAGGTGGATTTGTTATTTCCGTTTATGTGTCGTTTCTAGTGGGGATATTCTGCCCGACATAAATAAGGGAGGGAATATGGCACTAATCATCAGAATTACACCGCGATTACAATTTAACGCTAACGTTCACGTTCCTGTATTATTTGTACTGCCTAATTAATTCAGGAATAATAAGTCATTTGTTGGTTTTAATATCAGCAGTATTTCTCAGATATTATTTTATTCTAGATTTATTTCCTTGTAGACTCCCACCTAAATAGCTTAATATGCAATGTGTAAATGGATTGGTATTCACAATAGGATACACTTTTAATATTTAATTTTTTTCAAATTTCATCCTTTAAAAAAGTTTTTGCATGTCCGAAAACAGAAAATATCCTTCAAAAGTTTAGAGTCGTAATTTTGAATGTCAACCTGTCAGATAAAGTCATAATTATGTCAGCCTTGGTCTTGTTTCACTCGTAAGAATCTCACGAGTTGATTGAGACTAATGGCATCAAGATTGGACAATGCGTTCTCAAAATGGAAATTTCATAAATTATTTTATATTTTATTGTTTTCATTCTTCTTTATTAGGAGTACTGATTGGTAGTATTTAAATATAAAATTGTTTGTTGGTTTATGTTGTTTTTATTATTTTTATTATTTGTTCTTCACATGACTAGTTTTGGCGATTGTGAGCCATCTTATGAGGAGTTATTCTACATACATATGAAAATATATATATACCGGGCTTTTTTTTCGTTTTTACACATATGATTGACAATGTATTACTGGTTGCCTGCATCTACCCGTAAGGAATTTCCTATGTGTAATTCTAAAAAAAAAAAAACAACTCATTAACGGCGTCGGTGCAAGCAACCTGTCAATTTTGGCATATGTTACACAGAGAGGTTAGGTTTTTATTCAAGACAATACAAGAGAGTATTCCTAATGTATCAAGATCAGCTGACTTGTCAACAAATGTTATTTTCTTTCGGGTTACCTGAAAATGAAAATTTTTAATGACGTACAAATACATAACGTAGATGAATTGAAAGGCCGTATACGTACTGCTTGCAATGGCATAAATCCACAATACATTAGGAATACTCTGCGTATCTTCAAAGACCCCGTCATGTATTGCCTTGAATAAAAACATAACCTCTCTGTGTAACATATGCCAAAATTGACAGGTTGCTTGCACCGACGCCGTTAATGAGTTGATTATTTTTTTTTTAGAATTACACATA
Organism: Othius punctulatus; assembly: GCA_951805005.1. Lineage (NCBI taxonomy): Eukaryota > Metazoa > Arthropoda > Insecta > Coleoptera > Staphylinidae > Othius > Othius punctulatus. The sequence goes on from OX638142.1 coordinate 55,304,226, forward strand.
GGAAATTCCTTACGGGTAGATGCAGGCAACCAGTAATACATTGTCAATCATATGTGTAAAAACGAAAAAAAAGCCCGGTATATATATATATATATATATATATATATATATATATATATATATATATATATATATATATATATATATATATTATATTATTATATTATATATATATATATATATATATATATATATATATACTCTTCGGACCCTGAGTAACAATATATTTTTTTGCTATTTCCAACCGGAATTTGGCTATGCCAAATATAATATTTTAATATTTGGTGATTGCGTGAGGTGCACAAAAATTCGCAATCGAATCGCACGTATTCTAGAGTGTCTGGTCATTAAAAATCGAGCAGTGTTTATGCAGTTATGGCGTCCAGTTCGAAACGTGACCAAAAAAGGTAAGTAATGACTAATTATGCATTTTGCGCTAGCGTCTCATTGAGTGAAGGTTAGTTGTTGGTTCTAGTGCCTTCAAAGCTACAGTATCTAAAAGTTTACAAAACCTATGGGCCTATCTACTCAATGTATCTTTGGTGATACATCGGGCCTTACCCAATATCCAATACAATTGTCTATCATCGGTTTTTTTAGCTCTCTCTTTTTTAGCTTAGAGATAGAACTCCAGGAGATCGTTGATAATTGAAACTTCGATGATTCTGATCTTGATGGTGATATACTACTTGATGATGACAGTGAAAATTAAGACGAATTGGTAAAATGGAGGAATATGTGCCAGAGCAAACGGCTGAAACTGATGATGACGGTAACAGTACCACAGAAACTGGCGAAAAAATGAAGCAGAGGAGAGGCAAATTGGAGGTACAGTCTCTTCTTCAGATGACGAGCAGCCTTTGGTTCACTTGCTGCCAAAGGGAAAGAAAAGGAAATGGAAGCGAAGTGCTTTTGTACCTACAATTGCTGTGAAACATTCATCAACGGTTCGTGCTGAACTTTTGCCTGAAAACTTTCCGGATCCAATAAGTTATTTCAGCAGATATCTCGAAGACGATTTCTTTGAATCAATGGCCCTTGTGACCATCATTAACGAAGTAAATAAAACCGGAAAGTCTTTAGATACTTCTGCGGCAAAGCTGAAAGTTTTCTTTGCATGCAGCATGTTAATTGGCATCTACAACCTACCACGAATCAGGATATACTGGCAAATTGGAGTACCAATTATTTGTGAAAACATTTCCAGAAAACAGTTTTTTGCGCTTCGAACTCGTTTAAAAATAGAAGATGACAATGCTGTATCGAAAGAAGCCCGGGAAATAATAGATTTAGGAAAATAAGGCTAATGTTAGACAGAATTCAATAAGCATGTCTACATAATGAAAGGACAAATGAAATATCAGTGGATGAACAAATGGTAAGGTAAGAACGAGATCATTTGTTCATGGAAAACCACATCCTGTTGGACTCAAGAATTTTGTGATGACGACGGCAAAAGGAATTCCATTGGACTTCCTCATGTATGAGGGAAAGGGAAAAACAACGGAATCCTGCTTGGTACCTACTCCCGAAAAATTAGATGTTGGAGGAAGAGTGGTTCTTAGACTTGCGGATACTTTACCAGTTGGAGTATCCGTCTTTACTGATAGATTTTTTACGTCAATACCATTAATAGAAACGCATCTCACTCGAGGGATTACTCTCACTGGCACTCTCACGAAAAATCGAATCCCAAAAGTGGTGAGTTTCAGAACAGATAATCAAATGAAAAAATCTGGACGTGGTTCCCAAGCTATGCTTGTTACTGAGGATAATAAAATAGCTTTGGTTAAATGGTACGACTCCATGCCAATTCATATAGGGTCTTCGGAATTTGGAACTGTACCTGTGGGATTGTTCAAGCGCTGGTCAAAAGTTGACAACAAATACATTGAAATAAATCGTACATCTCTTGTAAAATCGTACAATGAAAACATGGGAGGCATTGATTTGCTTGATCGAGTTATTAAACTACCAAATGAAGAGTCGTACTAAGAAGTGCTCTTATTATATTATACTATATTATTATATTATATTATACTAAGTACTATTCGTGCAATTTACCATTTTGTAGACTTTTGTGCAGCGGCCGCCTGGCTAGAATATCGAGAAGATGCTGAAGCTGCAAATGTTCCAAAAAATAAATATTGAATTATCTTGATTTTAAATTTTCAATTGCGAAAGCACTTTTGTCGTCAGGACTTGCTGCAAACCCGCAAAATTAAGATTCTAGTGGCAGTGAGGATGAGGAAACAGCACAGACCAGTAGAAAGCGCAGACAGGTAGAGGCAATTCCCGAGAAAAAGATTCGAAAGGATGTATCGCTATAAAGAGAAAAAAATGTTCTTTTTAAAAATGTCAAAGCCAACTATGACTGACATTTAAAAAAATAAAGTTTGTATTATAACTGAAAAACGGTGGTCGTTTTTCAAAAAAAGAAAAGCCTATCTTGCACAAGCTCTTAGAACGACAACTCTTTCCTCATTTAACCATACCTCCACATCTTATGGTTTCCGTAATCCCAATGCTTAAAATGACAAAAAACTCACCCTGTATATTGTACTTAAAAGTAAGAACAATTAAATTAAAATACACATACACAACATAAAACACAAACTTATTTTTAAGTAATATATTTTCTATATCTTAAATATACATTTAAATATATATTAGAATAACACCTCTGAAGATGGCTCACATTAGCCGAAACTAATTAGGTGAAGAACAACAAACAAAAATAATGAAAACAACATAAACCAAGAAATTTCTTTATATTTAAATACTACCAGTAACTACTCCTAATAAAGAAGAAAGAAAACAATAAAAAATATAATAATAACTGGTATTCAAAATGGATGAAACTATAACAAATATAAATTATTTTGTTTTTATTATTGAAAACCATTGTACTGACATTATAAATTCATAGCCACAATTACCTATATATTGTAGAATATGGTGTGAAATAAATCATGTTTAATAATATAATCTAACTGTATGTAAAAATAAAATTATAAAACATAAGATTTCGTTTGGCAGTAAAAGTTTAGTTCTCTCGTCAAAATATAAAACATTATATCATCCATATATATTACATTCATAAAACATTATAGAAATATTTTAATCAAATTTAAATTAACAAATGATCAGGTAATTCAATTAGTTTATATGTACATTTAATTATACCCTGAAACACATTTAATCAAAATGTAATTCAAATCTGACACGATTTACAGTGTATGAAATTAAAATAACCACATCCTCATGATATATTAATATTATTTAATAGGATTTTAAATCAAGGCGGGGCAGCCTTGGGCGAAACGTTTTAATGGAAAATTATATGTTACCTCATTAAGTGTACAGGCCTAATAAAGTGAAAACAAATAAATTAATTATATCTAAATACAATTTTGCCTATGCAAATAAAAACAAAAACCGTACGTGTTTCTGATAGGTAGGAATGCCTTACTGTAATAATTTTCGAAAATAAATATTTACGAGAAATTTATTTAATTATATTTGTTGTTTACATGTGAATTTAATTGTAACCTGAGGTAAAACTGGCAGAAATTGTATTTTAAATTATAATTGCCAGACCGCATGAAATATTATTACACCTGGAGTGTTTTTTTTTATTTTGGAGCTTTTTATTATTTTTATTTTTAAGTGTGGCTAATACATTTTTGCATGTTTTGATTATTTACTTTATCTTAATGGGTTTGTTATTTACTGAAGCTGACATTTACTCCTTTGATAAATATTTAACAACCTACAAATATCAGAAAAACCAACTAAAAAATAAGATAAAATAATAAGTTAAATTACACTTTATACAGGGTGTCCCAGTTGCACAGTATTTCAATCAAAAGTTGTTGGGAATATTCTCCCTACAAAAAAAACTAAAAATTTGAAAATTTCGACCAATAGGAGGTTATATATATATATATATATATATATATTTATATATATATATATATATATATATATTTATATATATATATATATATATATATATATATATATAGAGAGAGAGAGAGAGAGAGAGAGAGAGAGAGAGAGAGAGAGGTTAACGGTTTATTTAAGATGGCCGCTGTTACCTGGAAATTTTGCTGGATTAACACGGATTTGGATTCCTCCCATTACCTTCTAATCAACCTCACAAGAATTCTCTGGCGCTTCCGTTTTGTAGATATTAGGTGGAATTTTTGATCTAATTTTACTGGACTATTTTTCCCATTCTTAAGTTACTATCGTCGGCTTACATGTGAAATACACTAAGTTAATTATTTTCTGTTTTTGGTTAAGTTTTATTTTGATGGTTTACAAAATTGTAACAAATCTTAGGCTCTGTAGGTGTATAGTAAAGGGTCCTGTAGCCGAACTTCCAAATTCTCAACTGATTGAATGACTGAGTAACAGCAGAATATATAACTTTAATTGCAGTTGCTCACATTTTATAGTTTTTGACTTAAGTAATTTCACTTGTAAGCCAACGTATGTAATATAAAAATTATATTTTGCTTTTGATTTGAATAGAATTATTTCGTAAATAGTTTTCGTAATATTTTTGTAAAGATGGGAGGGTGATTGTTTTTTTCACACACATGTTCATGTGTGGTGTCCCATGGTTATTGTCTTATTATTAATGATTGCTTATTCAAGTATGTATGTATACATTTATATAAATAATTGAATTTACTGTCAGGTAAACCTATTTCTGTACTAGTCTTGTAATGTTAAACTTTCTAGAATCAAATTACATATTTAAAAGTTATTAAGATATTTTTCGTTACATTGTGGTTTCAAAAATATAAAATTGTACAACTGTATATTACAATGTTTATACATACAGAAATGCAGGAGCTTCCATAGTAAAGCTAATCACGAGCAGTTTTTCGTCTTTGAGCATGCAAAAATATATGTTTGGCGGATAAGCTAATGTATTATTGAAAATATTACATATTACGTATTTCATTTTCTGCCGCACGTGTAACTCAACTAATGCTATGAACTCCAGTTATATTATATATCTATCACGGCACATCAAAATAAGGATATGCCCTGTGCATCGAAGCAGGTATATGAATTGAATCGTGATATCAAAGCTTAAGCCAGAGCACGAGGAGTTTTTCTCGAGAAATATAAGCATGCATAAACGACATGTGCATCCTGCAATATTATATTTATTTCACAATGCATAAGTCTCGGATTTCAGAAATATGGATTGGATTTTTTGTGGGTTTTTGCAGGATTAATGTATCGCGGATATTTACTGCAATACACTGTTTGATTAATAATGGTATTTCCAAGTTTCGTTAACACGAATTTTTAAATAAATATGGCACCTAATTTATATAACTGAATAAACTAAAATATTACATAGTTCTACAATGATAACATATTTATGTGTGTATTAATGCAGTAGTTCCCAAAGTGTGCGTCTTTGCAAGGGCATCGTGTAGTTTTGTAAAAGTTTATAAACAAGTCCATTCAACTCGAAAAGAAAAAAGTAACCTGTCAATTTTTGGAACTTTTAATGAGACTGCTTCCATTGCAAATTATGGCAATTCTGTAAAATGCACAACATCATTGGGATTTGCAAATTGTATATTAAGTTGTTGAAATGTTCATAGTTATTTGTAGAAAGTTGAATGAAAATGAATTTAATTGGATATTACGAGCGAGTACAAAATTTTCATTAGAAATTATGAAATTGTTATTATAAATACCAAAAATTTTAATATAAATTTCAATGTACAATTGAAACCTGCATTTTTTTAGAATAAATTATGAAGGGCTTATTAGTGGAGTCTATCTGGGAAAATTTTATTCGAGGTTGGGAAATTTTGGTAAAAGCAACAAGACCCGGTGAAAATTATTTGTTATAGCAAATGTAAGAAAACCCAGAGTTTTTAGGAAAAAATATTGGCACAAAAAAATCTCCACATTTACATCGCTACTCGTCTCGTCCAATTTATTAGTTTTCCATGTGCCGAGCCTTTTTGGAGGTTGTTTCATGTTTAAATCATTTTTTCGACCCCCTAAATCAGTAGCTAAGGTACAAAATGATACCCTTTTATTGTCAATATTCAAAGAAACTCTAGTTAAAATTTTGCCATATTTAACAAAATTGCAATATTTATTTTTTTCGAAAGTGTGTAATATGGGATATCTACACCCAAAATTGTGTCCAATTCGATTGTTCGATTGAGATTTGGCCGAAATAGCGGCAATTGTTTTTTTTTTTCGAAACGAACGTACATATACGTATGGTACAGGAGGGGGGAGGGTTAATTGGAGATTCTTTGAACATTGACAATAAAAAGGTATCATTTTTGTACCTTACCTAATGATTTAAGTGGTCGAAAAAAATTTAAAACATAGAAACAACCTCAAAAAAGTCTCAATTTACCTTGTTTGGTTGCAGGGAATTTTTTTTTCCAAAAACTCAGAGTTTTCTTACATTTGCTATAACAAACAAGTTGCACTGGGTCTCGTTACTTTTACGAAAAATTACCTACGTTTGTCCAGATTAACTCCACTATATCCACAAAGCATATCATTCTCAAAGTTATTATTATTTTAACAGAAATATACAAAACTTTTAAGGAAATTATTTTTTTGTACAATAAAGCACCTATTTACAATAAGAAACCTAATAAATGAGACCACAGAACACCAAAAATACATGTATATCTGCTTTGTAGACTTACAAAAAGCGTTTGATAAAATGGAAAGAGAATTTGTGTGGCAGACACTAAATGATAGACAAATAGGATCTAAACTGAGGAGGGCAATCAAAAGCATATATAACAATACAGAAAATTGTATCAGGACCGGAAACATAATCACAACGAAATTTAAAACCACAAATGGATTGAGACAAGGAGGATGAAATCATGAAGAATATTAAAACAATGACAAAGAAAACACTGATAGGATAAAACAAATAAAGACCAACAACAATATTTGAATGTATTTTCGCAGACGATGTGGCAATTATTGCACAAAATGAGAGAGACTTACAAACAAATATTAACATATGGGAAACTGAACTGGAAAAAGCTGGATTAAAGATAAATATATCAAAAACAAAGGTAATGATAAGGAGAAACTAAAGAATCAATAAACATTACAATCAATAACGAGAATGTAGAACAAGTAGAACACAAATGAATTGAGACAAGGGGGTGGACTAAGCCCCATATTTTTTATAATTGCAATGGATAAAATCTTGAAGAAGTTTAAAACTATGACAAAGAAAACATTGATAGGATACAACAAATTAAGACCAACAACAATAATGCAATGTATTTTCGCAGACAATGTGGCAATCATTGCACAAAATGAGATAGACTTACAAACAAATATTAACATATGGAAAACTGAACTGGAAAGAGCTGGATTAAAAATAAATACATCAAAAACAAAGGGAATAAAAATAGGAGAAACTAAAGAAGCAATAAACATTACAATAAATAACGAGAAAGTTGAACAAGCAGAACACATAAAATACTTCGGATAAATTATTGATAGGAAAGGGAACATGGAAACAGAAATAAACAACAGAATACAAGCAACAACAAGAACCTGTCACACGATTAACAAAATTATACTAAACAACAACAAAAATTCCCAAAAAACAAAACTTATAATGTACAAAGTACTATTTGTACCTACCCTACTATACCACTGTGTAACGTGGACACTAAAGAGACAAAAAAGCAAAATTCTATCCCTTGAAATGAAATACCCGAGGAAAGTATATGGAGTAACAAAACTAGACAGAGTGAGAAATGTGGACATCAGAAATGAACTAGAAATGGAAGAACTCAATAAAATGATAGAAAATAGACAATTTCTATGGCTGCCACACCTAATCAGGAGAGAAGACAATAACAAAACAAACAAGATATGAGAAACAAAGATAACAGGAAAAAAAAGAGAGCAAAAAAGAAATGGGACAAAAATATTGGAAACATATTAAATAACAGGGGGATAACCAATGCACCAAGTGAAGGAAATAGCAAGGAACAAGAAACGGTGGAACCAAATGATAAAAGAAAATACACGAAGAAAAGTCAACACCACTTCGACATCCGAAAGGGTAAAAGAAGAATGATAATAATAATAATTTAAAAAAATTATTCAAAATTTAAATAAAAATCAACAGAAATTATTATTTTTTCGTTGCAAGCGACACATTTTATATGCAAATTTTCTAAATATTCCTTACAAATTACAAAATTTTATTAAAAAGTGCAAAGAGCAATCACGTTAATTGTAAGTTAGAATGAATGTTGTATTTCTATTGGAAATAAATGCCTACTGTTGTCCAGATTGATTCCATTATATAAACAAATCATACAAAATTTTATTAAAAATTGCAAAAAGCTCATCAAACGAAAAATTCTAATGTGTAATTATATCACGATAATTGTAAATTACAATGATTCATTTCTATTGGAAAAAATTGCCTACTTTTGTCCAGATTGATTCCACTATATCCACAAACCATATCACTCTCTAAGTTATTAATATTTTAACAGAAATTTGCAAAACTTTTAAGGGACAATACCTTATTTTGATTCTAAATTTTTTTTTAATCAATAGAAATTTTGATTTTTTCGTTTCAAGCGACAAATTTTATATGCAAATTTTCTAAATTTTCCTTACAAATTACAAAATTTGATTAATAATTGCAAAAAGCTCCTCAAACGAAAAATTCTCATGTGTAATTATATCAAGTTAATTGTAAATTACAATGAATGTTGCATTTCTATTGGAAAAAATTGCCTACTTTTATCCAGATTGATTCCACTATATCCACAAAGCATATCGCTCTCTAAGTTATTAATATTTTAACAGAAATTTGCAAAACTTTTAAGGGACAATACCTTATTTTGATTCTATTTTTTTTTAAATCAATAGAAATTATGATTTTCTCGTTGCAAGCGACAAAATTTATTTGCAAATTTTCTAAATTTTCGTTACAAATTACAAAATTTTATTAAAAATTGCAAAAGGCTCATCAAGCGAAAAATTCTCATATGTAATTATATCACGTTAATTGTAAATTACAATGAATCATTTCGATTGGAAAAAAATGCCTACTGTTGTCCAGATTGGTTCCATTATATCCACAAAGCATATCACTCTCTAAGTTAATAATATTTTAACATAAATTTGCATAACTTTTAAGGGACAATACAAGATTTTGATTCTAAATTTTAAAAAATCAATAGAAATTATGATTTTTTCATTGCAAGCGACAAATTTTATATGAAATTTTTCTAAATTTTCCTTACAAAGTACAAAATTTTATTAAAAAAATGCAAAAAGCTCATCAAACGAAAAACTCTCATATGTAATTATATCACGTTAATTGTAAATTACAATAAATGCTGCATTTCTATTGGAAAAATGTGCCTACTTTTGTCCAGATTGATTCTACTATATCCACAAAGTATACCACCCTCTAAGTTATTAATATTTTAACATAAATTTGCAAAACTTTTAAGGGACAATACAAGATCCTGATTCTAAATTTTTTTTAAATCAAGAGAAATTATATTGGAAATATAATATTCATTGGAAATTTGTATTATAAATACCAAAATTTTCATAAATTACAAAGGTTATTGGAATCTGCGAGTTTTTAGTTGAAAACTATAACAGGTTTCTTCACAAATCATATTCTTGGCAATTTTTTTAAATATTTTTGCAAAAAACTATAATGAACCGAATGAAAGAACAATTAAATTAATTTGTGTAAGTCGTATGACGACAGACATGAAAAATATATTCTAATCTATTTTTTCCTCTCACTGAAACAAGAGGAGTGGAAATCAGTACACGCAGAAGATGATGCCAATATTAAATTTAATATGTTTCTCAAAACATTTTGCCTACATTTTGAAGAGGCCTTTCCTCTAGAGTATACTAGAAATGAATCAAGAATATGGGCAAACATTTCTAATGAAACAAGGCATATGAAAGAAATATTAGAACTTATCTTCGATGCATATAAAAACACGCAAGATGAAGACATATACAATCTATCTAAAATATAAGGAATCATACCTAAACCATGTTAAAATAGAGGAACAAAACAATATAATTAATAAAATTGATAAATCATCAAACAAATCAAAGGAACTATGGACCACTATTAACCGTGAAACTGGCAAAGGCACGAAAAATTGTACCATCGATGGATCTCTAAATTACAGTGACTTCAATGATTTCTTCTGTAGTATTGGCAAAAATCTGGTAATACAATACAAAATAAACAGTGCTAATGGTAAAAACAAAAGGCATCACCATGTTTTTCAACCCAACCACACCTGCTGAGCTTGAAAGTGCTATTGGTAGCATCAAAAGTAAAACATTCAAGAACATCTACTGAATTGATTCTAAATTAATAAAGTATGTCGCACATGCAATATCAGAACCTCTAGCAGATATTACGAACTCATCATTGAGTACTGGAATCTTCCCCCAAAGATTTAAATAGCTAGAGTAGTACCAATATTAAAACAAGACGGTCGATCCGAAAGAAGCAACTACAGACCCATATCAATACTACCAACCTTCTCAAAAATTCTCGAATTGATAATTCTCAAATTAATAAATAGGTTCTTCGGAGAAAACAAATACATAACAGAGTGTCAATTCTGATTTCAGAGAAACTTAAATACAACGGATGCAATAATGAATCTTCTAGACAACATCTACCAGGCAATGGAAGGCCATAAGTTATGTTTTGCTCAATTTTGTGACTTGAGTAAAGCATTTGACTGCATGTTACATAAAATCCTTCTGGAAAAACTAGACCACTATGGATTCAAAGGCATTTCGTTGTGGCACAAATTGTTGATTTTAATGGAGAAAAGCGCAATCCAAAATACATACGGCGAGGAGTTCCACAAGGATCTATATTGGGGCCGATACTATTTATAATATACATAAACGACCTGCCGAATAATCTTTAATGCCATACTTTCATGTTCGCAGACGACACAACTTTACTGGTATCAGACAAAAATGCTGAAGTAGCACAACAAAAGCTTAGTATAGCCAGTGGCAATGCGTCTGAATGGTTCGATGCGAATGGGCTTTGCCTTAATACAGCCAAAACAAATGTACTCCTTTTTACCTCCAGTAGGCTGCATCAAGTATCCAAGGATTCGTCAAAATTCCTTTGAATACAATAAGACAGTCGATTGACATGGAAAGCACGCGTAGAAAATTTGTGTATGAAATTGGCATCAAGTATCTACGCAATCAGAACAATGAAGGACATCGTAAACATCCAGCCAGCTATAACCACCTACTATACTATCTTCTACAGTCGGATGTCTTATGGAGTTGAAGCTTGGGGGCTTTCAGCTCATGCATCCCAAGTATTTATTTTGAAAAAAAAAGCTATACTTGCGATAATGGGCGTACCACAGATGACGTCTTGTCGACAGCTATTTAAGCAAGAAGGTATACTGACGATGGCATCAGTCTATATTCTAAAACATGCCGTACGAACGTGGAAAACTAGGCACAATCTTCCATCTAGGAGTACTGCGCATGAATATGAGACGAGGTCGCAGCATCATCTAGTCGTCCCATCAAATAGACTTCACCTTACAGATCCAAGATCGGTGGGGATAAAAATTCTGAATCATCTTCCAGTGCAATGGCAGCACCAGAAAATGCACAGTTTCAAAAAGCAACTTAGCGAACACTTAAAAGAGCATTCTTTCTATTCAGTACAGGAATTTTTTCTACATAAAATGTAGTGTTTTGTTAGTTTATATTGTCTTGGCCTCACATGTAATTCATGTCCACTAAAAGAAGTTTGAAGTTATTCTAGAGAAGGAAGTCATGAGAAAACTTTAGTCCAATAAAGGCGGCGCGAGTTATAAAAGTTTGGGAACCACTATACTAAGGCAGTGGTGCTCAGAATTAATGTATGTAGTTTGAAATGCTAACATTATAAAGGCATAAGACTATATATATATATATATATATAATCGATCTTTATTGGGCTATCGACCCCATATGGGGTCTTTCCGCCTAGCATTTTAATACATTTCATTATTATAAAATAATATAATATATAATATGATCTGATATGTGAGTGTATGATATGCTGATGAATGATGGGTTGATTGGTGAAGAGTGTTATGGGGCGTAGTATGATTCATGGAGCGTTTTTGTCGGGTTCTTTTTTGTAGTTCGTTTGTCTAGTCTTTTAATGCATAATTCGTCCAGTATTGTCCTGTTGTCCTGTCTTTGTTGGAATTTATTTCGTAATTTGTCAAGTCTCTGATGAATGGGTGTGATATTGGTACTATTGTATAAATTTATATTTGATATGTTATGAAGGTGATTGTCCCTGTGTCTCAGTTTAGTGATTAGTCTCAATGTTTTACGTTCAGTCACGTCTGTGATTCGTTTGCAATTGCCTCTAGCGTTGTTGAGTACCATTTGTCCGTAGTCGATGATGGGTCTGCAGATGGATTTGTAAATTCTTGTAGCTGTATCAATGGATATTCCTCTTCCTCCGCACGTTAAACATCTAAAATGTTTTGCCCTTTTTAGTATTTCAGTCCTTGTGTTGCGGAGATGTTTGTCGAATTTTAGTTTATTGTCTATAGTCATTCCTAGATACTTTATTGTCGTTGTTGGGTGTACGTTCGTCCCGTTAACTTGTATGGTCGGTGAGTTGTCATTTATTCGGTGGTTGGGGATAAGGAGTTGGCATTTCGTGGGGTTGGGAACGAGTCTCCATTTATTAAACCAGCACATTGTTTTGTCCGTCAGTATCTGGAGGGTGTTTATCGTGTCGTCCAGTTTTTTCCTGTGCGTTATCAGAGTCGTGTCGTCTGCGTACTGTAAGATGTATTGTTCTAAATCAACGTCTCTGTCTTCTGTCCTGTATATGTCGTAGCAGTATATATTGTAGAGTAGAGGGGTTAGGGGGGAGCCTTGAGGGAGTCCTTGTCTTGGAAAACCATAAGACTATTTTCTCAACTTATTGGTATAGCAAGCAACGGAGAATGAATATTAACATCTAGTGTGTGTCTACCCGTGGCGGATTTAAATGTAGACTGATCTTGCACTAGAATTTATTGCACTTTGGTGGCAACCATTCTCCAGTGAACGCGCAATTCCAACAATTTAAATAATGAACGCTCTGGCTGACATCGGGAGGATTATATATTTCACGACTAATATCGCCCTATTTATGCATTCCCGGTACGGGCGAGGAGCGCATCATATATTTATAAAACACATCCAGTATAGATTTTCGATTTATCCCAGGTGGGGTGGAGGGCTCTGCGTTTGCCGTGGAATTTGTGTCCTCCGCACTCGATTAATGCTGCATAAATATGTTGTTGCCCCAACAAACAGAGCTGAAAACTGACAACAATAGCAAACTAAACTCCACGATCGATACCCCCTTTGTCCACCAGACATTCCACAGTTTCATTGTTATAATTGTAAACGGCTGCGGTATATGTACGGTATATTTATATACACCGGCTATTATCTGCCAACATAATTTACGTACACCTGTTTACTCGGCATTGGATTTAGCATATATTACTCCTAATTGATTAATACTCACCTACATCACTGTAACGAGAACTGTGGATGGCCTACGTATTTAAAACATTATTTATTTTATACTTTAATACATACTTATAGGCAACTCTTTTGATGAGGTTACTAGTAAATATTTCATTCGATGAAATTTAGCAACCATTTTTCAAAATTTCTGTCATTTTTGGGATAGGGGGCGCAAGTTAGACACTTGCCACATACTATTCATACCCTCGTTACAGGACTACTCACCGAAACTTGTTGACATGGTTTATATACCCCACGGAACAACGCCGAGTGTGTTTTGTGGAGTGCTCGGTTTTTCACGTCTCTCACGAGAATCTCTGTTCCGATTTTATCACCGGTAACGTCTCGAACCGGCGAGACATGTACCCGTCGGTTGGATCTACCCCTGAATAAATTATAATGGCTAATGCAGGGGAGAGCAACCTCCTGTTGCGCCTGAACGGTGGGGCCATTTCCCGCCGGCTTAGCAGTCGAAACGTATTGTTTAAAATCGGCCGAATGAAAGGGGAGAGCGCGCCGTAAATTACTAAATTATATGCGAAGTTTGCGTTTGGGGAGAAACGCGGCCGAGGGGCGTTAAAAATATCAGGCTTAAATTTATCGGCCGCAAATTATTAACTTACGTGTTACGTGGAAATTTACGCCCCAGCTGAAGTGATGAGCTGAATGGGCCCCAGATACCACATTATCGATTCCGGAGTTCACGTACTACACAAACAAGAGCGGAAAAGTTCGGTGTAAATTAATTTCAGCGAAACTTTGCAGAAACTCCGCATTGTTTCCCTTTGAATTTTTTTAATAGCTGAAGAATAAGCAACCGTTTCGTGTTACGCGAAGTTTTATTTCATAAAGCGCACTGATTGAATTGGATTCAATCAATTAGAGTGGAAAAAAAATCCCACGCTACAGCGCCTTCGCTACGTTTGCAACTTTTGTTTGTGTTCATCAAATTCAACAGCTCCTCAAGCATCACAATATTATCCCTCTATATCTATTAAAGCAGCTCAGGTATTATGCAAATTTAGTTTTCATTGTATGTAAGTGTATTCTCTTGGAAACATTAACTCATCCTGTGCAATAAAACCATTCGTTTATAACCCAGAGGGCTCCGGTTTGATCCTGGGTGTAAAAATAATCATAATAACAAAGGAGCAAATTATTCCCTGAGAGCAGGGGTCCCTAAACTACGGCCTGCGGGTTGGATGATTGTATGAAGTTTAAAAAAGTCTGAATTAATTCGTTAACTTAAAATATATCTTTTATACATAAACAGAAAAAATATTATCATGAACACTAATTTTAACATCGATTATTTTTACAGTTTTACAGACTTGTCAGATTCAGATTCGAAAAATTGCATCAAATTTTTAGGATTGTGTATAAGGGAAAAAAGATACCCAAGGATTGGGAGTATGGCATAATTATACCAGTATACAAAGGTGGAGATAGAAGGAACTGTGACAACTATAGGGGTATAACCTTATTATCGGTACCGGGAAAAGTATACGAATCTATACTTAAAGAAAGACTTAGACAAAGAGTGGAAAAGGAATTGGAGGAGAATCAATGTGGATTTAGGAGAGGGAGGAGTACTCAGGATCATATATTTACCATACGGCAAATTATAGAAAAATATAGAGCACGCAATAAGGAAGTATTAATGTGTTAGATAGATTTGGAGAAAGCATTTGATAGAGTAAATAGGAAAGTAATTTGGAAGACCTTGGAAAAATTGGGAATAGGAGAAGAATTAAAAGAAGCTGTAAGGAGTATCTACCATAAGAATCAAAACTATGTGAGAACATGAAACATGACATCGGAAATATTTACCACAAACGAACGAGTTAGACAGGGGGGGGGACACTAAGCCCACTGCTTTTCATAACAGCACTGGATGAAGTTATCAAAAAATCAGTACCTGAGATGAGGAAACTTTGTGTGGGATACAAAAACATGCAGATAGTGAGCATTAACATATGCGCGTTTGCAGACGACTCGGTGATATTTGCAGAGAATGAAAGGGATCTACAACACAATATAAATATTCTGGAGAAACAACTAGCCCCCTTTAACCTAAAAAATAATGAAAAGAAAACGAAAGTGATGAGAATTGCAAAAGAGGAGAGGGAAATACATTTAAAAATAAAAATCGAAGGCAAAGAAATTGAGCAAGTATCGCAATACAAGTACCTAGGAGCGATTGGAGAAGAGAGCGGTAGTTTGGAAGGTGAAATTAATAATAGAGTAACAGCAGCCGCGAAAGTATTTCATAGCCTAAGAACTAAGTTCCTAAACAACAAGGAAGTATCCAAAAAAACTAAAATAGTAGTATTTGACGCAATATACATTCCAACACTCACATATGGAAGTGAAACGTGGGTCACAAATAAAAGGCAAGAGAGCAGACTACAAGGAGCCGAAATGAAGTATCTGAGAAGAACGGAGGGCATTTCAATGCTGGACAAAATTAGAAACACAGATATTAGGAAGAACGTAGAAGTAGCACCGATAAAGAAGAAAATAGAGGGATATATACTCAGATG
The DNA here is from genome assembly GCA_951805005.1 of Othius punctulatus. Lineage (NCBI taxonomy): Eukaryota > Metazoa > Arthropoda > Insecta > Coleoptera > Staphylinidae > Othius > Othius punctulatus. Next base: position 55,320,401 of record OX638142.1, read on the forward strand.
GTTGGGGCACCTTAACAGAATGAAGGAAACAAGACTTACAAAAAGAATATGGGACGCAAGGCCGGTTGGTAAAAGAGGGAGAGGTAGACCTGCAAAAACATGGAATGAAACGATATGTGAAATTTAAAAAAACAGTGGTATAGATTTTAAGGAAGCAAAGACAAAAAGTGCGGACAGAAGTGAATGGCGGAAGTGGGTCAATGACAGTACGAAAGGATAACAGGACAAAACCTCGACACCCAATGGGTAAAAGATGAATGGATTATGTATGTATGTATGTATGTATGTATGTATGTATGTATGTATGTATGTATGTATGTATGTATGTATGTATGTATGTATGTATGAATGTATGTATGTATGTATGTATGTATGTATGTATGTATGTATGTATGTATGTATGTATGTATGTATGTATGTATGTATGTATGTATGTACAGATTTGTACAGTTGAGTAAATAAAGAATTTAGATTGTTCCAATATTTTTAGCACTATATCGTCAGCTTAATGTTACAAGGTTGTATGTGTAAATTTGTAAATTTGGGAATAAGGACTTTAAATGTGTGATGTATTTTGCACTATAATTAGATTTTTTATCACAGGTACTTCATAATCCGATTTTAACCTTTCAACGAGTTGAGAGGTCCAACTTTGAAAACATATAGTCATGTAAAGCTATAGACCTAAAAATTGACTCTACACGCCTCAATTATATTGCACTTTTATAAACGTAATATTGTATGTGATATTGCTAAATACAAAACTCATTGGAATTCCAGTTTTGTGTTTTAGTTTGATTAGATTGTTATATTAACTTTGTAGATTTGTGCAATTTTTTGAAAATTTGGGGAATATTCTGAAAGTATATACAGGGTGGTCAATTTTACGACGCCCACCTTTAGGATCTATTAAACGAAAATACATACAGAGTTGGTAAAATGGGATAAAGTTTCTTATTTTTGTGCCTGTCAATATACTGAAACGAATTCCGGGATATCTTGCACAGTTCCTGAAATATCGCTGAAAAACTGAAAAAATGCACTTGAAATTGGATTTTTTCGCTCTTCTGAATGCCATTAAAATCCAATATTACGGCTATAAGAAAATCAAAAGTTGACGAAAATTTTGGCATCTAGTTGGCGCAGAAAATGTTTGACACTGTGATCAGAAAACTGACGTCGAAAATGTAAGAGTGCCAAGTTTTATAAAATTTCCTTCAATAGTAAAAAAGTTATAAACGGGAAAGGAAAGTGCACTTTTTCAGTTTTGCAGCGATATTTCAGGAACTGTACAAGATATCCCGGATCTCGTTTCAGTATATTGAAAGGCACAAAAATGAGAAACTTTTACCCTATTTTACCAACTCTGTATATATTTCCGTTTAATAGATCCGAACGGTGGGCGTCGTAAAAGTAACCACCCTGTATATAAACAAGATTTATTGAGCTATCGACCCCATGGGATCTTTCCGTCTTATGAAAGTATTTTCATAGAGATTTAAAAAATATATATAAAAAAACACATTTTCGTATCCTTTATCGTAATATGTAACGATAGTTGCGATACCATGCGATCAACAATTATTTTGATAAAAGAAAACCTTGAGATGTTCGAAGTATATCTGCTAGGGTACAAGACTGTCTACAAAACTAGGGTACAGGGTCTGTCAAAATCTGGTGGCACTAATTCATGATATATCTGTATTTTGTAGGGATGCATATCCAAGTCTTTCTTCAACCTTTTTTTTTGCAGGTTCTATAACACTGACACAGTCTTATCTAAATAATTGTTGATCGCACTGTATATCCACAGGTTTTGAACTTTTTTATAATTTAAATATTTTTTGTTAACATTCATGCTATTTTTGGGAAAATTTCAAACTCTTTAAAACTTTTTGGCAGTTTTTAAAATTTTTATTAATGTAACTTCATTGATTATTTGATTAAAATTGCTTAAAATTTAGAAATTATACTTATTTGAATATTTTGATATTATTATTAATTCCTCAATTTCAATATAATATTTGGTTTCATAATGCTTCCGTTAAGTTTTTAAGGTTTAGTATAATGTTCGCATTTTTTAAACCTTGTGATATTTTAAATATTATGATTACAATGCCGGACATTTTATTTATTTCGATATTTTGGTACATTCTAGAAATTTTCATAACATTTTGTGGAAATTTCTGAAATCTTTGTAAAATGTACAATAAATAATTTTTATATAAACAAATTAATCATGAAGTGTTTTAGATGATTTAGATATTCACTTAATATAATTTTCACAGAATTCTACTTAGAAAATTTGACTCCATTGCTCATTTTTATAAACTTGCCTAGAGTTACTATATTTTTTGCAAATTTCTGAAGTTTTGGATTTCTTTAGTATCATTGCAATTTTGCTTCTACTAGCATGTTTAAGTATTTGAAATACCATTTCTGAAACTTTAATTTATAGGGTTTTTAGTTGCAACTTCTAATATTTTTATTGAAATTTCCGTAATTTGCCTACATATTTGCGACATTTTGATATTTAAAAAAATGCGTTCTCAATTATGCAATTACAATTACAAGTACATAATAAAGTTATATGCATCAATTATACTTTTAAGTTTAAAGGTTTATCCATAAATTAACTGTTATGTATTTAAATTATTATTATTAGGTATTATTATTAGGATTTTTTTATTTTCCGCAATTTGGAAAGATTCTATGCAATTTTTTAAATATTTTTCGGGTTATTTTTATGATTTTTCCATATTTTCTGCAATTTAAATAGATTTTCTGCCACTATTTTTGTTTGTATTAAGTACATTATCCCAATTAAGTTGCAAAACAAATCTATTGCAAAATTTGATATTTTTAATCCGCAATGTACATAAATTTACCGTAATTTGAACATTATTTTGAAAGTTTTTGTATTTTTATTACTCTCTATTCTATATTTTTTAGATACTTATGTTAGAAAATTAATACATAAAATTTCCAGATGACTTACAATATTACAACAACGACAAATTGAAAAATCATAAACTTGTTTTTCGTTAGAGTTAATTTATATATTATAGTTTTTATTATATATTTATTAATATATATATTATAGTTCGTTATAGTTAATTTTCATGTGTACCAATATTAAAAGTTATATTATAATCGCTCTACTCTTTCGCCGAAGTGATAACTTATTACTATCACATTTTTCGTACAAAAGTCTGATCCAATTATCTCAGAAATGTTGTTAAATTTAGTGTACTTCTAAAATACATTTTAATAAAAAATCCGTTTATATCTGCAATAGGTTTAGTTACTAAACACGAACACGATTTCATAACACGAATGAAAGAACATCGGAGAGCAATTCTACAAAACAAGGAGGACACGGGATTAGCGCAGCATTGCATTGAGAATAATCATTTCTTCAGAAATGACAGCCTGGAGGTAATGCACACCGAACACAAAGGGAGACGGCTGGATTTACTCGAAATCCTAGAAATTCGAAAAGCGGTCACTAATGGGGATAACATTGTGAATGAACAGTTAATCTTTGATAATACGCCTTTGTTATGCGGCATCCGTTCGGAAAAACCAAGACCGTAATTCATTTATTGCCATGTTGTATGGCAAATTTTTTTTTTCTAGCTTAGTATATATAGCACATTTGTTAAATTTTAATTTTAGTATCTCTGTACTCTTGATAATGGTCGGGAGGCCGAAACAATTGTAGAGGTTTATTCTTCCAATACAGTGAAACTTTAACCAAGTGTTTGATTTAACCTAGTTACTAAACAAAATCTCAAAGCAAGGAAAAATATTTTTATACGAGCACACTGGTTTCACCTGCGTAAATGATTGTTTTCGTTATTGCGCCACATTCGCAGTTGTTACCTCGCTAAAATTCAATAAAAATAAAGTTTGGAAGAATTTTATTAAAAAGAGGGAGAGAACTAGGACAAAAGTTAAAATCTATTGAAAATATTCAGAAAATATTTCAATTATCAATTTCCAATAAAATTCGGTAATAATTAAATTGACAGTAGGTGAAGCACGTTTAATAAATTTTCAGGCTGAAAAATTAAACACAAGGTTTTAGTTGCACAATTTACTTTTTTTTTAATAAGTCAATAGCTGCTTTGATATTTCGATTATTATCAAGATTCAAACACATTTGAAATGAAAAATTTACATGAACTTATGTAGCCGTTACTAAATAATAAAACAAATATTCTTACGTTGTATTAAATAAAGTACATTAATGTTGTTTGGAATTGGGATATTTATACATTATGCAAGTATAGCAGTTGACTATGTATACATACTCTACCTAAAATAACCATAATTATATTAAAATTTAATGAACTTCGTTTGTATTATTTCGCTATAAAAGTCTCACATTAAGAAACGTAAACCCCACGAACTTCTGGCATGAATTATTAATCATTTTTATGCATTTTATAAAACTTCCATTAGCAATCTTAAATATTTACTGGCGTCAGAAACGTAATTTCCATAGAGTCCGTGCACTGAGAGTTTCAGGCCTCGAGGACGTTTTACAACGTCGCTCAATTTAAAAACTTGCGGGTGGAATTTGTGTACGAGTGGGCCGCAATTGGGTCACTTTGAGGTGCAGTTGAATGGAATGAGCGTCTCCTCAATACCCGAGAACAATAATGAGAGGAACTAACAGGATTAGTGCTCGGTCACGGCAGATCTTATTAAAATTTCCAAGTTAGTGGCTTGCACACGAACGCAATGGCAACGAAGCGAATTGGCGACGAACGAGTGGACGTGTATTGGCAGGACTAAGGAGATTGCGTGTTGTAGTCAATTGAGGTTTTCTCCGGGTTCGACAGTGGCAAATAATAGGAAATTAGTAGACGAGTAACGAATCTTGCTGTAAAATAAAACAGCACCAAGTTAAATCAAATAAATTAAATTCAAAGTTTCAAAAGAATAGTTTTGGTTTTCGTGCTACAAGTGCTAAAAGTGACGTTTGTTGGTATAAATATGTGCAAGAGCTTTATGATAACCTCATTATGTACATAGTACCATAATGAATTCATTATATTATTCCAATTGACGATCATTAGAAACTAAATTATGGAAGCAGAAACTGGGTTACAGCAATATGCGTGCGACATGTAAATATTATCACTGGGTTTCAATAGTCCTGTAATGATACCCATTGAGAAACATTTACCCCGAAATTCATGGTATACATTAAAGTCTTCACTTCTTCCCAACGGCTGCAATAAACTTCTGATAAACGCAGAGGGATTCTGTTTAAAATGTACGAGAAATCTCACCCCTTCGTTAGTTATTTTCGTCTCAGGTGCGTACAAGCCGGAGCATTTATTAAACGCGTTTGAAGCAGAACATGGCTACGGAACATTCTAATGTGCGGAACGTCCCCCATCCCTCTAGATGAGGGGGACTGCGCGGGGAAGGAAGTAATCGCGAGTATTAAGACGGTGCACGGAGACACGTACCGGCGATCCGTCGACGAGACTGATGATGATGTCGACATAATCGCCTCCACGCCGGGAATATTTTGTCAGGGAGGCACACGATTTGACGGGAAGTGATCTTGGTTGGAGTTGGGGGATCGTGATATCCCAGCTTCTTACTTCGAAACAGTCATGTATCACAATAATAACTGCCATGACTATGGGCCCTAATTTTGTCGCTGTGGAGTTGATAGCGTCGACCCACTTCAAACGTTTTGTAATAGTGATGATAATAACACCGATTAATTATATCTAGTTTAATTGGCTTTCAATAATTTGTCTTTCGAATCTATTTAATCATGGCTGGTACAGATAAGCACTAAAGTTACTTAAGAAAACGTAGATATACACGATTCGTAGTATTTTTAAAAGCCATCACGTGTAGCTAACGCCCGCACAGTAAGGCTACAATGGTATATTGATCTGGTAACAATCTGGTAACGATCTGGTTTCAATGGTTCCAATCTGACTACAGGAATAGCAAACATTTTGGAATCCCATACAAATTTTCGAAATGTGTGTTTACGACGCACCTTGTTTTGTGATTTATTATATTTTAATGGGCTTCTCCACATTTGTAATGTCTTAAGTTTCCAAATTGCACTTTTATAACTACCGCTTTTAATAGCATTATTGTCCTGCTGCATGAATCTGGGAAGCCCACTAACTAAGCTTTAAGCGGTATCCCTGTTACTTTGATGAGTTGTACTTCTTAGAATAAGACATTAGGCTGAGTCGGGGTTTCTCGACCTCGTACAGTCGGGCACTAATGGACGCCCCCCACTATATTTCCCCCTCTTAGATTAAGCCATATTTGTATTATTTTTGTAATTACAAGTAAGTGGGTTTTGCACTTCAGTAAAGCAACTCCCTCAAGTACGTTTTACTTAAAAACACCTCTACAATTACCACAAATCGATGCAAACAGGCTGTTAAACCAAAGACCCCATAATTTTAATATCACCAGCACAAAACAACGGTTGTTTCCGTTGAAGCCAAAAATACACTGCGATCGTATAAAACAATGTGTTATCAACATAATTTAAAATAATCACACAGTTTTTGACACACAAAAACTTTTCTAAATATTTTTTTAGATAAGGTCTCGATATTGCAAAGTCTTGTGACGTACCTGAAGGGCAATCAGCGCGTTAGGCCGTGGAGCGAGTGGAGGGTCCCTTCGAAGCAGTGACGAGGGCCAGGCTCTCGGTGTCAGAGAGTGGGGGGGTTAAAAAAAGGCTCCACGTAATTTATCCTCGTCCCAACTTCGTCGCAAAGGGTGGCTCCACCCTACCTGCGTGGGTGGACGGCAGACAGTCAGCGAAGTTCAGAAATCACGAACTGTCACAACGGCTGACCATATGGCGCCAACACCACCAGATTTAAATCTCGCAGTGAGAATAAGAACTGAAAACTGAACCGAATGCCCGATCGAGAAAACGTGGGGGGAACAAAAAAATAACAGGTGTGAATTTTGTAGTGTAAAATATCGGCGTTTATTCACACAAACGACAGGACACCGTGCCTACGCTTCCTGAAATAAATACCTCCGTCCGCAACCCTATCACGCAGGGTTCACCATATTCGGCCGAATATCGCAAGCTCCTTATCGCGCGATTCAAGGGGCCGTCGGAGCGACTTTCTCTTACACAAGCGCAAAACACGTACGGCACGAAACACGTAACGCAAATTTTACACAAAAGAAATAAACGATATATCAATATGGAATTAAACTCAAAGGAGAACAAAAAAAATAAATATCGAAATCTGGCCTGTGTTCCTAGTCTGTCTTCGCTGGCGGGCTGAGTTCGGCTCCTGGACGGCGGCGGTATACGTCGGGGACGCCGATCACTCGATTCCAGGCCTCAGAGCAGGATGATCGCTGCCTCTAGCCAAGAACTGGTTGGCTGAGCTACTTAGCCCTTACCCCGTAAAAAAACGCCTGCAAAGCACATGGCCTTAGTAACAATGGCCGGACACGTGGCTTTACGAAAAGGAAAAAATATCGGGCTTAATTACTTACTCGGATGTTGTGAGCGCATGGATAGTACCTTGCCTTGTACTTGGTGCCTCAATCCCCTCAAGGGTGGTTAAATGAGTCCCCGTTTATTATCCCGGAAACCGGATGGTGGTATACCAATTAAAACGGTTCCTCTGCACGTCTATACTACACGGAAGGCAACTGATTTCTCTCCATAGTGGCGCCTCGCCAACGATTTTAAAACTCACACAAATATAGGGAACTCGTCACCACAACAAAAAAGTGTGAGTACGGTCGCCTACAGTGGAGGCCTGTGCGCCAATTAATTATTAAAAGGCAGTTTCTGTCGAAGGCGTTTCCGGACCGTTACAGTCTGAGCAGCCTAATGAAGTTTAAGTTACAACCATTTGTTTTTAATTTATGACATGCATAAACTGTATTCGGTATCACCTGTATTGAGAGAAACATATAAATGCCATCCCGTGGTGAAATCCAATGACTACAGAGACAACGACTCCTACTTCGTTCACTTACTGCACACGCCACAGTAGATATGGACCTCACAACCACGCAAGCATGGGGGATTTGCAAAATGCACACCATACTTTCAATAAATATATCCTTTGTGATTTAGATTGTTTCACAAATTGTATAAAAAGTGTTAGGCAAACTGATCACATGACAGTTCATTTAACATTTTTTATATGAATTTGAAAATTTGAAAATTGATTAGGAATGATCTAATTACACAAGGCAAGAATTTTTAACATTCTTCGATAACATACAAAATTTTTACTATTATTTACTAATATTGTAGAGCTTATTTCAAATTTGACTATACAAATATGTCTCACGTAAGATTTTTTGTTGTGCTTACCTTTATTTTTTAGTAAGCAATACAAATCTTGTCGTATTTAGAGGTATACTTACCAAGCTAAAATAATAACCCGACCATTCAAGTAGCGAATTCATATTACACTTCTGAAGAAAATTAAGGGACCACCAAATATACGTGAAATAACTTATCCAATTTATATGTTGTTTTCAGTAGATTTTTCACATGTCATAAATTGAAGTTTATTAAACACTATTATTATTTGTTAGGAAACATTTGCATTTATATATTTATTCGGTTCATTAAATGTCGTTAGATGGTTTTAAATTTATTTCGAATTTTACTAGTGAACCCTTAATTTTGTCCAGAAGTATACTTACATATACTTACACTATGGGACAACAAACAATATAAAATTTCAATATTAAAACGTGTATGGATCCACATATGACTAATGCTGAACTCATCAAACCTCTGAAAGAGGGATTGAAACTAATACTGTATGAAGCACTAGTAATTGAAAATACATGAAAACAAACAACTGTAATGAGTTTGAACGACCAAATTTATTTGAATTTCACGCCACTTTACACGTTTCTAACATTACCAACCTAACTCAACAAAATAAAACTGCAGCCCACATAGAATGCCCAGAAATATAATTTCGTGTCACAAAATGGCGAACCACCATTAATACACGTTTCTGATAAATTACATCTCAGAACATCCAGTGAACAGCAAAATCATAATTGCATAAAACATAAAAGCAAACAACATTATACACTAGCCAACATTGGTATGTAGAAATGGTTGAATAGCAACACTAATTCTCATTCTAACACTATATTTTCTTTATACACAGGTAGCACATCCAGCCATTTTTACTTCATTATCCAATCCATTATCATCCTTTCTAAATTTAACTTTTTACTAACTAAACGTCAGACAGCAGTCACAATTTTACTTAATAAATATTTAAAGTCGTAAGAAAATAATGCAAAACTAGACCCATGTCGACAAATTTCAGCAAACTATTAAGCATATAATCATTACATATCACACAATCCTCGTATGTACTCTGGCAACACACAATGTATCACAACACCTTCAGATTTAAACATATATTGATTGTAAGTAATAAACTAAAACTTGTCTACTATAACTAAAATGTAATTTTTAATTAAATAGATTTGAATGCTGATGACGGCTCTCAAGCCGAAACTAGTTCGTTAAAACAAAAAAGGTTTTATTACCCTACACCTGAGAGTGCATAAACATAGTTCGATTATGAAATTTCAAGTTTTGAAGATATATGATATCGAGAAAATTGAGGAGAAAGTACAAAAAGTAGGTCTCCTGTCTTATGTTCTCATTTGCGTGTGTTAATTGGTGTCTTTCTTCTGCGCAAACCAGCAAACATCTCCCATCATCGGTTCCATCTTCCCTGGTATCTTTCTTCCATTATTCGAATATCTTGATGAAACCCCTCTCCTTGCTCATCGCGTACATCACCTAAGTTCTCGGAAAAAGTCAAGATGTGAATGTAGAAACTGTATCTTCAGTGACATCCTGCAACTCAGACATCTGTAGTTTGCGAACAGATTGTTCACCAGCAGCTTGTAGTTCTCTTCCTTTTGATTTCCAAGGAAACCTTTTACCACATATACAAAATATGCCCACGCTGCATGTTCTTGTTTTGAGGTTTGGATTCAAGTTTGGCTTCGAAATTTTTATTTGTGATCAATTTTCTAATTTTGATACCAACAAAAATTCCCTTGCATCACCTTCGGCAAACTGACGTCTGCGAAAATGACGTCTGTAAAACAGACGTCTGTCATACTGGCGTATGTAAAACTGGCATTTGTCATACTGGGGTCTGTTAAAGTGACGTCTGTGAAATTGACGTTTGTTATATCAAACTGACGCCTGTGAAATTGACATTTGTCATATCAAACTGACGTGTGTCGGACTAACGTTCTGTCAAACTGACGTCTGTCATACTGGCGTCTGTAAAACTGGCATCTATCATACTGGCGTCTGTCAAAGTAACGTTTGTGAAATTGACGTTTGTCATATCAAACTGACGTGCGTCAAACTGACGTTCTGTCAAATTGACGTCTGTCATACTGACGTCTGTCAAAATATGTCTGGGAAATTGACGGGTGTCAAACTAACGTATGTCATACTGACGTCTGTCATACTGGCGTCTGTAAAACTGACGTCTGTCATACTGGCATCTGGCAAAGTGACGTCTGTGAAATTGACGTTTGTCATATACAACTGAGAGATATATGAGATTTTTTACGTCAGGAATTTGAATCCCTCGCCTTCATGGTTCATTGCTTTAACGAAATTCTTCATTAAACCTAGTTTAATGTGCAGTGGAGGCAGAAACTTCTTTTGGGGGTCAACTAGGGTCTTGTACTTGACATTGCGTTGCCCTGTAGTGAAGTCGTCTCTTTTAGGCAGTCTATGGTTTGCTAGTGTTTTTCGGTTGCTCTACTGTCCCACATACAGAGGAAGCAGCAGTATTTGGTAAACGCTCCATGAAGACCAAGCAACAATGCGATCACTTTTATATCACCACAAAGGTGCCACTTGTATTTTTCGTATTTTATACTATTCTGGATTATTTCCTTATTCTCATAAGTCTCTTTTAATTCTACAAAATGCGCAACCGGAACTAAAGTTATCTTCTTGCCGTTATGTAGCAGCACGACCTTCAAGCTGAACTTTAGCAAGTCAATAAATAGCCGCAATTCTGTTGCATCATACGTTACACTCATTTCCATCATGAAGGCATCAATATCATGACAAAAGCACAATGAATTTTCCCTACTAAAATATCCTGAAAGAATGTCATTTCTCTTTCTGAATACTAAAACTCTAGTTAGTTAGCCAACTTAGCTAACAGATCCCATTCCTGTAAACATGAAACAGTTGAAACTAGAAGCTCAGCTTTCTCTTTGGATAGGTTGAAATCTTGAACTAGATCATTTAGTTCATGTTGTTCAATAACATGTGGTTTACCTTGTATCTGAGGAGTGTATGTAGTATCAGAAATTTTAGGTGGTGGCTTCCATCAAAATCTTCATCTTAACTATCACGCAGGTTTCACCACTTAGATGGTGGTTTGGGTACGGGTATACCTTCACCATGTGGTATCGGCCGAAGAGCCGAAGGAATATTCGGATTTTGTATCTTACTTTTCTTCTTCTTCGAAAAGGCCCCTGTCTTGGTAAGAAATAAATAAAAAAATTCTAAATGGTTTGTAGGCTTCCGCCAAACCATTGGAACAGCAAATTTCATGCAACTTTTGCTGCCTTTGAGCCATTCAACATAACAAGTAATGCAGCACACATGTGGTGCCCACTTTTTGTCTTGATCACCTACATGGCAACCAAAATATAAAAAGTACGCTGATTTTATAGCATATTACTCTATTAGGCTTGCACGTACGTTATAACAGAATTGATAAAAAGTTTGAAAGATTGAGTTTTCAATTTTCGAGATTTTGAGATCTTGAGATAACAAAAATTTGAGTTGTTTCTGATTTAAATATTTTGACTTTTATGACAAAATGGTGATCATACGTATATCCAGAGTGTTTTAAATGTATTTCGTTAGAAACGTTCTGTGGTTAGGAACCGAATAAACACTTTGAAGTTTCAGTTTTAATTTTTCACAACGGCCAATGAAGAAGATTTGTGACGTGCCTGAAAGGGTCCCTTCGAAGCAGTGACGAGGGCCAGGCTCTCGGTGTCAGAGAGTGGGGGGGTTAAAAAAGGCTCCACGTAATCTTAACCTCGTCCCTCCTTCGTCGCAAAGGGAGGCTCCACCCTACCTGCGTGGGTTGACGGCAGACAGTCAGCGAAGTTCAGAAATCACGAACTGTCGCAACGGCTGACCATCTGGCGCTACGCCACCAGATTTAAATCTCGCAGTGAGAATAGGAACTGAAAACTGAAAAGAATGCCCGATCGAGAAAACGTGGGGGGAACAAAAAATAACAGGTGTGAATTTTGTGGTGTCAAATATCTGCGTTTATTCACACAAAAGACAGGACACCGTGCCTACGCTTCCTGAAATAAATACCTCCTCCCGCGACCTTATCACGCAGGGTTCCCCATATTCGGTCGACTATCGCGAACTTATAATCGCGCGATTCAAAGGGCCGTCGGAGCGACATTTTTCTTACAAAAGCGCAAAACACGTACGGCACGAAACACGTAACGCAAATTTTACACAAAAAAAATAAACGATATATCAAAATGAAATTAAAGCGTAAATGAGAACAAAAAAAAATATATATAAAGATCTGGCCTGTGTTCCTCGTCTGCGTGACTTCGCTGGCGGGCTCTGGTTCTTAGGACGGGCGGCTTCCGCGATCGTCGAGATCGCCGTCGCTGGATTCCAAACCTCAGAGCAACTCTGGCAGGATGGTCGCTGCCCCTAGCCAAGACCTGGCAGGCTGAGTTACTTAGCCCTTACCCCGAAAAAAACGCCTGCAAAGCACATGGCCTTAGTAACAATGACCGGACACGTGGATTACGAAAAGAAAAAAAATGTCGGGTTTAATTACTTACTCGGATGTTGTGAGCGAGTTACGTGATGGCATTCTGCAAGCCAGCGATATGTAGCACTTTTGTTTTTCAATACTTATCTGCGTTGCACCTAGCACAACGCATCATCTTCACGGAAATGTATTTTATTATTCAGTTCTAATTTGTACGTTGTATAACTAACATGTAAAATTAACTCCGACGATTTAATAATAATAAATGCTTTTTAAAAATATAATTCGTCGTTAAACAAACCTAAATGGCGCAGTTACGGTAGGATTGACAAAAGGCCGTAATTAACGCCTTTTGAGTTTCAACTCTTTGTGTCAATCCCGAACCTAAGGAAACCCAAGGAGTGTCCACGGAACAAACATCGTCCACCAGACCTCCCCAGGATATCCTAGGACCAAGGCGAACAAGCCACACCACCCAGGGAACACCAGGCTGAGCCCAAGGAACAAGCATCGTCCACCGGACTCTCCAGGACATCCCAGGTGAACAACATTTGGAATTCAGCTCCAGGCGGAACGCCGAGGGAACAAGCATCGTCCCGAGTTCAACCATCGCTGGATCCCGCAACTTCCTGGTCGGAGCGGAAACCTGATCGTCGAGGTCGCCCTTCGTCGCAGACACCTGATCATCGAGATCACCGTCCATCGCGGACATCTGATCATAGTGATCCCCAATCGCACGGGTTAACAGCGTAAATAATGAAACCGTAAGGAAATTTAAAACAAAAATTCACCTTTTCTTCTCGCAAATAATTTTATGTTTCAATTATTATGTAACGTATAATTAATTATTAGATTAGTTATTATTAATTAAGTATTTTAAGTAAAATAAGCTGGACTCCATAGAATCCAGTTCCCAATCAGAACACAGTTCTGAAAGTGAAAACGAACCCGATCTATCAATTCAATCAGATATTGTAGACAATCAAGAACTTGACAATTTGACAAATTTATTCGAAAACTTAAATTTTGCAATGGCAGTACAACAGCTTCAGCCTCAAATTAATCAAATATACCCCCCGGGATTCCATACATCCCTTTTAAAAGAGATTCCTAATTTTGATGGGAAGCCGTCAGAATTATCAGAATTTGTACGGGCCGTTGAAGACATATTAAATCAGTTCTGGCAATTCCAAGACCCAGACGCATACCTAAACGAACTTTTGCTTTCTGCAGTGCGAAACCGCCTAAAAGGCCCAGCATTAGAAGTGGTTACAGGACAGGCTCTCGGTTCATGGGACGCCTTAAAATTATTACTAATCGAAAATTTTGGAGATCAACGATCCGAATTAAATCTAAAAATCGATCTCTCAAGACTTCGACAACAGAACAAAGAAAGTCCTATCGATTTTTTTAACAGATGCAGATCTTTGTTGGCAGTATTAAATTCAAAAATTGCGCTAAGCAATGTAACTCAAGTGATAAAAAATTACAAAATAGAGGAAGCTAAAAATTTAACTTTAACAGCTTACACGAGTGGATTAACTGAACCGCTAGGTTCATTTATAAGAAGCCGGGCTCCTCAAACCTTAGAAAACGCTTTAACATTTGTTAAAACTGAGCTCGACATTAGATATTTTCAAAATTCAAATTATAGAGCCCCACAACAAAATACTAATAACTCAAATACGAATCAGACACCAACAAAATCACACCCTGTTTTCCAGAGATCACAACCTCCGAATTTCCAACCGTATTTCCAACAAAATCGCCCTCAATACAATAATCAAGTACCTAATTATCGACCCAATCAACGTTTTACGCCTAATCAAAATCAGCATTTTAAACCCAATCAAAACTCATTCGTGAAAACTGGACAAAACGCTTTTGCTCCTAAACATAACTTTCAGCCCACTCACAAACCGGAACCAATGCAAACCAGTACCATTAATAAATTTCCTGGTACACAACAATTTCAAAGATCGAGACCATTTGCCCCAAATTTTAAAGCAAATAATCAATTATTCAATGTAGACTTTCTCGAAGATCAAGAAGAAAACTATTATCAAGAAGAATACACTGCTGATGAAACCCCTGATTATGACTATGATACTGAACAAGGACCCTCAGAACAATTTCCTGATTATTATTGTGAACCACAAAATGACTCTGAAGATGCCGTAAATTTTCATTAACAGCCTCTGTCGAATCATTTTCAATTAATCCAAAGTCAAACCTACCTTACATTATAATACCTCAAACTAACGATAAATTATTAATAGACACTGGAAGTTCACGAACTATACTTTCACCCGAATTCGTTAATACACATTTTCCAAATAGTATCTATGAACATCCTTTCGAAATTTCTACCTCACACGGAACAACCTACCACAACCTAGTTGCAGAAGTCCCAATACCAAATTTATTTTCTGAAGAAGGTACTCACCTTTGCGATTTATTTAATTTTCATACTGAATATGTTGGACTAATAGGTACAGATCTATTAGCCATTCTACCTGCAAACATCGATTATCGATGGATGCACATTCAAACCGAAAAAACTACAGTACCATTTTACTATGACCAATCAAAACTAAAACAAGAAGAACAAAAACGTAATCAGTGTAACTTTTTAAAAACTAAACATTCCGAAAAACCTCTAAAAATTATTAATCTTCCCCCCAGAGCAGAGAAGTTCGTAACTTTACCTGCAGTCGGAAAGAACGGTTATAAATTAACCCCCCGATTAAATTTAACAGAAAATGTACTAATGCCTTCATCTATAGTAACTTTGCATAACAATTGGTTTCAAACCAGCTTAATTAACACTTCCGAAGAACCTCAAATATTAAGTATTTCCCAACCATTAATTTTAGAAGATTACAGCCCTTCAAAAGAACAAATTCAAATTAACAATACTAACTATTCAAATCTTAATCAAAAACAGACACTTTTGAAAAATTTGCAAGAAAATTTAAGATTAGAACATTTAAATTCAGAAGAACAAACATTATTAATTAACCTGTGTCAAGAATATAAAGAAATCTTTTACAGTCCCGAAATTCCTTTGTCATCAACCACTCTGATTAAACACCATATTAGAACCAAAACAGAAACACCTATATTTACCAAAACGTACAGGTACCCGCATGTACATAGACAAGAAGTCAAAAGGCAAGTAGATAAAATGTTGAAAGACGACATTATAGAACCTAGTGAATCACCTTACAACTTTCTAATTTGGGTGGTTCCAAAAAAACAAGACGCTTCTGGTAAACAAAAATGGCGAATTGTTATAGATTACAGAAAATTGAATGGACAAACAATAGACGACAAATTCCCTTTACCTAGAATTGAAACTGTTTTAGATAACCTTGGCAGAGCAAACTACTTTACTACTCTTGATTTAGCGTCAGGCTTTCACCAAATTAAAATTGAAAATTCAGATAAAGAAAAAACAGCGTTCTCTACAGAAGAAGGTCATTTCCAATTTAAAAGGATGCCTTTTGGTTTAAAAAATGCCCCAGCTACCTTTCAAAGGGTAATCAATACAGCTCTAAAAGGATTAACCCCAAAACAATGTCTAGTTTACCTTGACGATATAATCATTTATTCAAATTCTTTACAAGAACACATAAATCGTTTGAAAAATGTATTTCAAAAATGTAGAGAAGCCAATATCAAAATTCAATTAGATAAATCAGAATTTCTTCAAAAATCAGTTAAATATTTAGGACATATCATAACCCCTGATGGAGTTAAACCAGACCCTTCAAAAATCGAAGCGATAAGAAAATTTCCATTACCTGGCACCAGGACCGAAATTAAATCTTTCTTAGGACTTTTTGGCTACTACCGAAAATTTGTAAAATACTTTGCTAAAGTAACAAAATTTCTTACGCATTGTTTAAAAAAGGAAAACAAAATTGTTCACTCTCAAAATTTTATCGATTCATTTGAATACTGTAAAAATCTTTTAATTAACCAGCCAATTTTACAATACCCTGACTTTTCCAAAACATTTGAACTAACTACTGATGCCTCAAAATTCTCCCTTGGAGCGGTCCTCTCTCAAAACGGAAAACCGATTTGTTACGCTTCACGTACACTAAATGACACCGAACAAAATTACAGTACAATAGAACGTGAATTACTAGCTATTGTATGGGCTACAAAACAATTCAGGCCATATCTATATGGAGTAAAATTTACTTCATTTACGGATCATAGACCTTTAGTTTGGCTCCGTAATCTCAAAGAACCAAATTCGAAACTCACCAGATGGGCTTTAAAATTAGAAGAGTATAATTTTGACATCAAATATCTACCTGGTAAAACCAATAAAGTGGCAGACGCCCTTTCTCGTATACAGATTCATCCACTTACTCTTAATGACGTCATGGATGACATTGACGAAATTATACAAGATCTAGATAGAATAGAAACACCCGAACCTTTACCATGTAACTTAAGTACAGTGCCCAATCGATCAGAAACACCAAATATTGATGATTTATTCGATACACCTATTTTTGAAACACCATCACAAAATCTACAGAACGAAAATATAAACAACGACGAGAGATCGTTGGTAGACACTGTTCATACCCAACAAAGTTCAACTCCCGTTATAGACATATGCGAAAAACCGCTACAACATTTCAATAAACAAATAGAATTCATTGAAACCCAATTGCCTAGAAAAATTAAAATTTCCAAATTTGATGGTTACACTCACTATTCGGTTTTTGTCAACCCTCAAAATAAAATTGAAAAATTTAACGAGTTGTTGATAGAACACTGTGAACCCCAAACACATTATTATTGTTATTTTCCCACCGATCCTTTTTATCAAGAATTTTCTCTTTATATTAATTCAATTACTAATGACAACACACCAAAATTCCATAGATGTACAAAACAAGTTACATACGTAACTGATCCCGAAGAACGACAAAACCAAGTTCTGAACTACCATCTTGGCAAGACCAATCACAGAGGAATAACTGAAACAATTGAACATATCCAACGAAAATATTTTTGGAAAGGAATGTCCAACGACATAAAAAAATATTAATGATTGTCAGATTTGTAAAACCCAAAAATATAATCGGCAACCAATAAAACAACCATTACAACTAACATCAACTCTTAATCGACCATTCCACACTATCCACATAGACGTATTCCAAATTAACGGTAACAAATATTTAACAATAATTGACGCCTTCTCCAAATTCGCTCAAGCTTATCCTTTACGATCTAGTAACTTAATCGACATGACAGACAAACTATTTACTTTTATCACTACTTATACTACCCCTAATGTGATAGTAGCAGATAATGAATTTAATAAACAACCGTTTACTAATTTTTTGCGATTGCACAAAATTCAGTTACACGTTACAACACCTTATCATCATCAATCAAATTCTCAGTGGAACGTTTACATTCGACACTCATAGAACACTACAGACTTCTAGATGAAACATCGGAAGGTAAAAAAATCTCATATTGTATAATGGCTTACAATCACTCTATTCATTCAAATTTAAATTTTACACCTTTTGAAATAGTATTTGGACATACTGACAATAAAAACTCTTTCGATTTAGACTATGAAAAATCATTTTTAGACAACTATGTTAATAGTCATAAAGAAAAAATGAAGCATGTGTATAACGCACTTCATGATAAACAAAACGTTACAAAAATAAATAGAAACGAAAAACTTAACAGACGAAAAAAATTAAAAGTATTCAAAATAGGAGATACCGTTTACCTTAAATCTAACAAATGAAATAAAAAAGATCGTAAATTTGTCGGCCCTTACATTATCGACAAAATTCACGAACATGACACATACGACGTTAGAAACGTACCAACAAATAACATATTAAAAAGACATGCTAATGACCTAATGCCTCTTACAGATTACTGTCAACCATCCTCTTCCTCCTTACCTGGTGGAACATCAAGTGTGACGTAACCGTAAAAACTTTAAGTGACAACCCTGGACTATATCCTTTACAAAAGGGCAGAGCTCTTTTGAAAGAATCAGAATGGACGTTAATCAAAATCCTAGACTACACCCCTATGTTAACTAATTATCAAACTTTAAAAAATGACCTCTTAAAATCAATATCTGTCCTAGAAAATCAAAATTTTCCCATAGCACATAGAACTTACATAGACTTAAAAGATATCCTGATGAACCACAACAATCAGCTATTGATCCTAAAACAATACATCAACAAAGCCGACCAGCTCATGTATCAACTATTTTCAGAAACTCAGACTGTTAGACAAAAACGAGGTTTAATAGATGGACTAGGCAATCTAATAAGATTTGTGACAGGTAACTTAAATGCAGAAGATGGGCGGCGATATGAAAACATGATTTCTAAATTAACTCAGGATTCGGAAAACCAAAAAAATGTTTTATTAGAACAAGCACACATTCTCAATGATACCATATCTACTATACATGATCTTTCCGAGAATCAAAAATTATTAAATGACAATTTAAATAAAGTTTTATTACATAACGTAGAAATTGAACAAATACTATCTGAAAGTTCAACCTATTCAGTAATTAACCAATCAATTCAATCATTACAATTGTTAATAAATATTTTGCTTGAATTAGAAAACGCTCTAACATTTGCCCAAAGGCAACAATTTCACATCTCCCTAATTGATAATAGTGACCTTGTTCAATCTCTTGATCAAATAGAAAAATCATTAAATCGACTACAAAATTCAAATAAACAGAGACTATCCCTTCCATTTGCTGCGGAATATAAAAATATTCATTCATACGAATCAATTATAAAAACGAAAATATACCAAAAAGATAAAATCTTTACATTTATCTTCGAAATTCCATTGACAGATCATTCTTCTAATTATCAGCTAGTCGAACTGATTCCTTTTCCTATACATATTACCAATAGTAAATTCCAAATGATTGTACCATCCTACAAATCCATATTATTCACCACCGAATTCAGTGTCCCTGTTGAAGTTGATAAGTGCCAACAAATATCTACAGAGCAATACTTCTGTTCTCAAAACAACCATTTTAGTATCCCAAATACAAAATTATGTCAGACACAATTATTATCTTTTCAAGACAATCAAACGTGTCGTCCATACGTATTTAATTTAACTTCAAACAAAATATTAAAAATCGATACGGCTACCTGGCTAATTAGTACGCCTACTAAATGTATTTTAGACATTCAATGTAGTCAAACTACAAGAAAAAAAGAAATTAGAGGATCGAACCTTGTACACTTAAGTCCCGATTGTTCAGCCCTAATTAATCACGATAAACTGTTATTAAGTATTAAATCTTCCTCTACTAAAGAGATAACTTTAAAATTACCCAATATTGACAGATTACATTTATATAAGTCTAAACCGATTAATATCCCTAAAATTGACCTATCACCAGTCAATACTGTGGATTTAGTTCAAAATCAATTAAAATTGAGCGACCAAACGAATATATTAACCACGAAAGAAAATTCATTTATCATAACTAGTTTTAATATTAGTTCTCTTATTATAAGTTGTATTTTAATTTTTATAATAATTTTAATAATATTTGTGGCAGTTTACTTTTATTGTAAACGTGACTCCCTCAAAACAAGATTATTCAACACATTGCAAAAATTCAAAAAATGAGGAAATTGATTTAAAAAAATTCTCAAATTTATCTTTATTACAAAGTAAAACTTAAACATCGCTTTACCGTGTTTAAGATTCTTGGCATGGAGGAGTTACGTGATGGCATTCTGCAAGCCAGCGAAATGTAGCACTTTTGTTTTTCAATACTTATCTGCGTTGCACCTAGCACAACGCATCATCTTCACGGAAATGTATTTTATTATTCAGTTCTAATTTGTACGTTGTATAACTAACATGTAAAATTAACTCCGACGATTTAATAATAATAAATGCTTTTTAAAAATATAATTCGTCGTTAAACAAACCTAAATAGCGTATGGAGTTGAATCGTATAGTACCTTGCCTTGTACTTGGTGCCTCAATCCCATCAAGGATGGTTAAATGAGTTCCCGTTTTATATCCCGGAAACCGGATGGTGGTATACCAATTAAAACGGTGACCTCTGGCACTTCTGCACTATAAGGAAGGCAACTGGTTTCTGTCCTCATGGCTGCGTCTCGCCGACGATTTTAAAAATCACACACATATAGAAAACACGTCACCACAACAAAAAAGTGTGAGTACGGTCGCCTACGGTGGAGGTCTGTGCACGGAATTAATAACTAAAAGGCAGTTTCCGTCGAAGGCGTTTCCGGACCGTTACAGATTTTCAAATAAATACAGACATTGGAGAATCGTTTTAAAGGGGTTGTGAATCTTTGGCTCCTAAAATATCAGAAGAAAGGTATGAAAACGTTTAATAATTTTACAAAATGTATAGTCATTTTTCCAAATAAATTAGACATCTGCTGGGAAAAAATATTACTATTACTTACCGCATTAGAGCTGTTATAAAGTTGAACAGAACTGTGTTTAGATGGAGACTAGCCACTGTATAGTTATGTTCAACTTACATGGTGTATCAACAGAGACTGTAAGTCGTTATAACAACACGATTATTCGAAAATGTTTTTTTTTTAACTGTCATCAAAAATTGACATTGAGTTAAGTAAGTAAGTTTTCTGCAGTTTTCGAAAAATTCTTGTTTGTATCTCGAATGCGAAATGCTTTTGCGTTCTAGAATGTATATTTTGCCTTGATAACCCTCGGCAAAATAACTTCAATTCTTGAAAGCAAAAGTGGAATTTCGCGTTCTAGATACAAAATAATAATAAATAAATAACAAAATAACTATATTTATCGAACGACACTGAAGCTTGACAATAAACTACCCATATACATTATAAAACTTGTCTGGCAAACTAACACAAGCTTCGAAGCATTTATTTTTGTCCATTTTGAACACCAATGCCTCAAAACTATGAAACGAGATGGTTAACTGGTCAAAGTGAATTTGTTCGCAGTACAGCCAACTCCCAAAGCAAAATTTCCCGCTTATTTAAAAAAATTGTAGCAATTGTACGAGATATCAATTAAATTAGTCGAAATAAATTGATATACAATAACACAAAATTGGTACTTGACATAACATTTCGAGGTCAGATTTGAATTCAGCATCCTAAAATCTACAAGAAACACCTTAATGTTTTTATGAAAGTTATTAATACATTGTTACTCTGTGTTAGTGTTCCAAAAGTATCTAGCGGCAAGTTGAAAATTCGCAAAAATCGCGTTTTTTGCGATTTTATCGGAAAATCTGAGGCATACACCATTTGTGGGGATGTAGCTCCAAGTGGGACGTTGATTTTGAATGGCTGTCATTCACCGCTACCCACAACTCATAGAAGCACAACACCTTATACCAAAAATATTGATATATTATACTGCAAAATATTGTCAATTATGAAATTTTATCACTGCCTAAATTCTGCTAGCCATACATACACTTCTAAAATTGCAAGAAAATTGAAAGAAAATTGAAAAATGTTATTCTAATGCTATGAAATTTCTATAAAAATTGCAGGAAACAATGAAATTTTATAAATGTTGTACAATCTGATACATGCGGTATTGATATTAACTAACAACTAAATCAGCCACAATTAGTCGAAAAATTTATGACAATCTCGATATCTCAGTGAATATTAATAAGCACGAATATAATACAGGGGAATCACAATGCATTCAAAGAACATTAATTCAATCGCCGTTTTGCATTGAAACATGCGAACGTTGCCCTCGGAGTACCCAATTAAAATTCAATATGCCTCCACCCCAATCTACAGTTAGGCAAATTTACATTAAACAAGTGCTTATTATATATTTATACCTTGCTACGGTGTTTTTATTAGCCCTGGAGAAGCGACTCGAGCGCCCGAAACGGTGGATAATTAAAATATTCACAAAGCCGTAGCCTGAGGTGTTTATGTGTATTTTTCACATGAACGTGGAAGCGAGTTGTGGGTGGGCTGGCTGAGGAAGGAGCGACAAAGGGAATAAATGAGAGGTGAAGGGCCGTGCACATGTATGCCGGAGGGGGTAAGAAAACACCCCTCAAAAATATCCCACCCCGCGCCACTGCCGCGGCGCAAATTTCATCTAATTAATCCGCAAAGGCTAATCTGCGAGGAGCTTTTGTCGACGAGAACACGTGTCCGTCAAGAAAATTTCCGCCCCGAGGAATTAATTAAATCGAAAACGTTAGTGTTTGATAACTCATCTTGGCGAGTAATAAGTCACTTTTAATTTATACTCTCGCATAGACGACCGACTTAATCTCGGCGCTCTATTTTTCCAAGATACTTTTTTAAATTAAACAACTTGGACGTCAGAGCGTGCCTTTGATGTTTTTTTTTTAATTAGTATTTTTAATGTCCCACTTTGAAGTGCCCTTACTTCATTAGCGGTGCCGGCGAAGAAAAAATGATAGTGTCCCGGTCCCCCGTTTACGGCATACATAATAGATGGGGCCCCACTTTACACTGAGCGGCCAGGAAATTAAATGACGCCCACTTTTCCGTCTCAGCCCCGACAATAATCGGGGATAATAAATCGAGTTTCCAGTCTCTCGAACATCAAATCCGCTAATCCACTTACGATTTTTCCCGTAAATGTCGCAATTAAGAAGGGGAATTCGTGCGTTATGATGGGGATTAGTTAATTTCTGGAAAATTCGAGACAATAATGCCGTCAACTTGATATCCACTTACCTTCGGGGGGAACGTAACTATTACGTTCCTAATTAATGTATTTTCGCTCGGATATTACATCCGCAGAGTTCGTTTCATAATTAATTTCTACAGAGGATAGTAATGATGTAAGGAAACGTTAAGTTTGTAATATTATTAGCGTCATTTACCAACCTCAGATTAAGTCATTAAAGAATCTATTCCGGCTACTTTTCATATCCAGATTGATATAATTTATACAAGGAATATACCCAAACAAAATTTTGTTAAAATTAGTAGGTAAATCATTATATGAAAAAGAAAGTCATCTAAACATACAATGCATATGTAAATTCTAGCATTATACCTTCTTTTTAAATTTTATTATTTATCATTTCATTAGATTGATTTCACTTTGTTTTCAAAATAAGTAGACATTTCCATTTCTGATGCCACATTTTCACTCTTAGTAAAATATTTTCCCATATGATGTCTGCTATGTCATACATAAGAATTTACATTATATTTGTTTTAGTATGATTTTCAATTTAGCGCTATATTCAAATAAATAGTACAAATTTGCAGCAGAATTGTAAATATGTCTTTAAATAATAATAGAAGAGGCCATAATAACAATAAACAAGTAGATATGGCATTAAGACTCTGAGTAATAATTGTGAATTTTATGTCTACCCATTGGCTATTGGCCTATTTACCTCATATTCTCCATATACTTATTAATATGAATATATACAAGGTGTCCCACAACTTTGTGGCATAAATCTAGCAACATTCTAAGAAAGGCAAAATTAAATGAAAATATAAATATTTTTTTCTACTAAAATATTGGACCTTAAAGTGTTTTTATCAGTTTTCTTATTAACATTTCCACTAGAGTAGACTTGCAAATATGCTATTTTGCGGCGAGTCACCCATCTATCAATACACATATTCACAAATAATTGTAATTATCTGAGTTAACACAGTGCCGTAGAAATAGCGGTTCTGCTATGGTTATTTAAGAAAATATATCGAAAATATTTCAGTTTATTCGTTTCTGCAATAAAATAATAGCTTCCAGTAATAGTCCCTATAATGGATTTTATGGGTTTTATGATGATTACGGTCCTGCAAGGCCCGTTCAACCCTCGGGCGACTGGCGGATTCATAAAAATCATAAAACGTTCCAACCGCACTCTTGACTTACAAAATCATAAATCATACCGATGAAGTTGGTCAGTAATGTAAAAAATGCTTTAATTTGAAATTTAAACATTTTCGTTAATTTTTGATTTTATAAATGGGTTCTATGTATAAAATAAAACAGTTTAGGTTAGGCGTATTTTAAGAAAATATTTTTGATTATATAGGGTGTCCCAAAAAAGTGTGACGTCATGATGATGTGTATGTTTAAATTGCATGGTATATTTTTTGTTGCTTATTTGGGTGCCCTTTATGGATGCCTACATACCCATGAAATTTTATTAAAATTGGTTTAGTGATTTTAGCACAAAAAAATAAAAACTGAAAAAAATCAGTTTTGCACCATTGGCTAAGAAAATTAATAAGAGATGAAAATATGCCTTGTTAATAAAACCATACAAGGTACTCATTAAATAAGGTCTGACAATTGCGTTAACCAAGTTTTATTGATATGCATTATACAGAGTGTCCAAAATTTGGTGTCAAACTTTTCAAACTTTAAAGCACTTTATTTTTCTTATTTTAAATTGGAGCCCCTGTATATTTTTATGTCATTCCATGTGGAATTAAAAGACAAACATTTTTCCTAATTACAACTGTATCGCAATTCCTAACACATTAAAAGTTATGTGCAGAAAACTCGATTTATCAACTATTACAATAGCCATTTTAATGAATAAAACTCAAAGGTGACTTTGAGAACCCATTTATTGACATAACATGTTTGGTAGTTACAATTAATATCTCGAAAGTATTAAAGGTTTCACAGATCTTCGTCTAAAAATATTACACATCGTAAAAGTAATAGGTTTTGTATAAAAACTAGTTTTAGTAATAAAATTGCATAAAAACATAACATAACTGTGCATTTCTAAAATTAATTAATTGCTAGAACTTATGTTCGATATGTCTTCCGCCCTCTTGAAGGAACAAACGAAGACGAGTATGAAATGACATTGCCATTCTTCGTAGGTAACAGGTTGAATGTAATATTTTGAAATGCGAATATGAAAGTCAAATCCACATTTGTCAATATAGGTCATAATATTTGTCATATTATGAAAATCATATTTTCCATGACAAAAAATAATTTTTGTATGTTGGGTATAAAGACCCTAGCTTAAAAAGTTTTAAGCTTTTACATTACTACAGTCAACATTGGCTCTTGTCACTTTGTTAAACTTTAATGTCAATAAATTGTTTTTTAAACCCACCTTCGATTTTAATTAATTAAAATGGCCATTGGAATTGTTGTTAAAACGAGTTTCCTGCAAATATCTTTTAATCTGTTAGGAATTGAGATAGGGTTGCAATTAGGAAAAATGTTTGTCTTTTAATTCCGCATGGAACTGCGTAAAAATATACTGGGGTTCAAATTTAAAATAAGAAAAACAAAGTGCTTTCAAGTTTGAAAAGTTTGACACAAAATTTTGGACACTCTGTATAATGCATATCAATAAAACTTGGTTAACGCAACTGTCAGACCTTATTTAATGAGTACCTTGTATGGTTTTATAAACGAGGCACTATTTTCATCCCTTATTAATTTTCTTAACCAATGGTGCAAAACTGTTTTTTTTCAGTTTTTATTTTTTTGTTCTAATGTCACTAAACCGATTTCAATCAAATTTTATGGGTATGTAGGCATCTATAAGAGGCATCCAAATAAGTAACAAAAAATATACCATGCAATCTAAAAATATACATCATGATGACGTCACACTTTTTTGGGACACCCTGTATAATAAAAATATTTTCCTGAAATACACCCTAGAAAGCAACTAAAGTCTGCAAAATATCAAAATTCTAACTCAATTAGTAACTGAGCTATTGAAGACGGGAGGTGAAATGACGGACCCTGTATATACATATATATATATATATATATATATATATATATATATATATATATATATATATATATATATATCGAGTTGTAGACCGTCATCTTCGTTTTCTTGGATATCTCTTTGGACATAGATGCTAGAATTAAATGCTTCTTGTTTTGTCGAAATGTGACATTTGAAAGATAAATCGAAAATGAAATGCGTCTTGTTTTGTCGAACTTTCTAGTATTTTTTTTTCTTTTTCAACTTCCCTATTGAAAATTTTGCCTTTATGGATTTCGCTCCATCGATATCAAATTCTTTGACGTATACGCACAATACTACAGTATACAGTAATTAGCTATGGTTAAGCAGAAAGGCCCCATGGAAAATATGTATTTTCTACCCAGATAATTTTATTTACAAATTCTAATTTCCAAAATAGCATAGCAGTAAAAATAGGTGATAGTTAATTACAATTATAAAAATACACAATTCCATTGAAGTATTTGATACGATTTTTTCGAGTATAACTTTTCTGTACGCACAATATTCAAATAACACCTTCACATGTTTGAAATTAAAAGTTAAAAAGTTTACAGTACAAAATTGCATTGTGAGAAGCCATCATCAAAATTTGCAAAATTTCATTGCAGCTTCTTGTTCGCAACTTATGCAACACTAGTATTATGGTATTTTATTGCAGCTTCAAATTTTGAAACAAATAGAAAATTTAGTTATCACGTTTTTTGAAATATATGGCATCTCCCATGCAAGTCGTTGTATAAAAGTTGATAGGGTTTATGATATAAAAAAAAATTGAAAAAATTCACACTATAAGTCGTTATCTCCCAAAATAAAATACGTACATGTTTCTATCACTTCCGGTGCTACTTGAAGTGACCAACAACTTTGTTATTTTATCCTATATGTACATTTTTACATACTCAGACTGCTCATTCAATTCTGAACACATTTTGTTAAGCCTATTCAGCACTTATGTATAGTAGTTTTTGAGGAAGAAAATAATTTCAGAAATTATTGCTCAAATAGACGATTTAAAAAAAGGGGGGGAATTTTCAAAATAACTAACAAAAGACTTATTTTAGGGATAGGTTTGTTTTATATTTGTTTGTAAAAAATTGTTCTGTCTATTGCCCCGTCATACAAAAATGTCATTCCGTTTAAAACATATATAAGTTATGATGTTTTGAAGTGTACCTGAAAAAGTACTAGTAAAATATAAACATCAATAATTCGTATGTGTATGAAGCCTAAAATTCCAGAAATCAATAGAATCTGTGCTATGCAGTATTATTATTTTACATCAGGACACACAAAGGAAGTACATATTTGATAGTAAACACTACACCGGCCGTATAAACTGCACCACTTCACACTGCCACTTCTACTCCCGCCCGAAAAGCTTACAACTTTTACTCGGGTTTCCCTACAAGTGGACAGGCGCTTAAGCCGCCCTGGTTTTGGTCCTCGCGTGACATGCGGGGGCTTATAAAATTAATAATCCGACGCGCCGGCCATTAACAAGCCTCGAAATCAGGGGGCCGTTAAATGGCGTTTACAGCGAAATATAAATTTAATCCCGGCCGTGATTAGGAACGGGGCGCACTAATCAGTACGAAACTAATAATGGAGTATTAATTAACAAGCGCCAACTTTTACGTGCAGAGCCGCACAAAGCCGGAAATTCGTATCGACTAATGTGGAGAACGGGATTGTGGCAAATCCTATTTAATTTCTGCATAATGGAAAAGTTTCTGCAACATGCAGTTGATTCCCGGTACAAACTGCAGTTAATTATTTCGTTTTTCGCATAACGTTCGAAGCGATATTCAATACGTTATTGCAGGAAATGGAAATTGTAGAGCAAAATGGAAAACGTTTTTATCCATTATTACGAAATGCAAAAATCAACAAAGAAATAGATTTTCAGAATTATAAATCAGGATGCAACCGATTGATAATATTAATAACAATTTTTGTTCTTAAAGATTGACATATATGTATATTAAAAACTGCTACCATAACAACAAGATTATGTAAATGCATAGGTACACGGCGAATAAAATTTATTGAGTAGCACAAACATATTTCTCACTACTATTCTTATTGTAAATATGTTAACATATCAAAATATAGTAAACCAGATAATTAAAAGTATCATAATATGTACTTCAATTTCTATAGAATTACATAGGAAAATATTATTTAATGATGTAGGTACTGTAATAGTTTTCATAAAAATATTTTCAGTATCTAATCTATAATCAGTATAATAAACATACTATACAATAATTTATACATTATTATTTATCGATTGCCTTATACCTTGCGATTTACATGTCTCTTCACAATAAATTACATTTAAATCTTTATACATTTACATTATAATTATTTCTTTACAATTTGCTCCCTGTGCTACATTACTCATTGTTTACAATGCTCCACTCACAAATAACTTCCATTCAGATCTATTCAGTGCTATCCAGTTTGCTTCACTTACAGTCTGTCCCCTTTTTTGCAGTATTTCTTTTATCCTAATATCCCACTCATGCCTTGGTCTTCTTCTATTTCTTACTCCTACTGGTCTGGCTTCCCACATTCTCTTCACTTCAGAGCCCTTTTCCATTCTAATTAGGTGGTTCCACCATCATAATTGCCTTCTTTCAATATATTCATTCAGCTCTTCTATCTTTAACTTCTCTATAATAACTTCATGTCTTATTCTCTCTAATCTTGTCTTTTTTACCACTTTCCTCAGATATTTCATTTCCATCGCTTGAAGTCTGCTTTTATCTCTTCTTGTTAATACCGATGTTTCACACCCATAAGTTAATATTGGCCTATAAACAGCTTTATACAATTTCATCTTAGTTATATTAGATATTTCTTTGTTGTTTAATATCGCTCTATTCATTTCATAATATACATTTACTGCTTTGTTTATTCTTGCGCTTATTACAATGTCATTTTTTCCATCTTTGTTATAGTGACACCAAAATATTTAAAGTTATCTACCTGTTCCATCTTAACATTATCTAGTTCTATTCTAATTATTTTTTCACCTCCCATCAGCATTACCTTAGTTTATAGTTGATGTATCTTCATGTGGTATTCTATTAAAGTCTCGTCCCAAATTATGAAATTTTCTTGCAGTTTTTGTTCTGTGCTGTTCTGTGAGTAACTATATCACAAGATCATCAGCGAAAGCACCTTCGGATATTTGTATCGCACTCAGATTTTTATATCCTACTGTTATGGTCTTGCTTTTCTCTTTTGTGTATTTCATTATCTCATCCATAAATAATACAAATAGTGTTGTGCTAAGCCCTCTCCCTGTCTTAAACCATTGTTTGTTTTAGATGTTTCGGATTTACAATTTTGATATACTACTGCATTTTGGTTATTATTATATATCTGCTTCACTATTTTTATTGTCCTACTATCTATTCCTCTTTTCTTGAATATACTCCATAAGCTTTGTCGCGGTACTTTGTCAAAGGCTTTTTCAGGTCTATAAAACCTTGACACATTTTCTGTCATCTTTGCACCACGTTTTCTGTTAATTGCTGTATTGTAAATATGTGATCTTGCATTGATCTTCCTGTTCTGAATCCACTTGTAATTTGTTTCTTAATCTTTTATCTATTATCTTCTCTAGTGTCTTCATCCCTGTACTTATGAGCGTTATCCCTCTATAATTTGTACATTTCTTTTTATTTCCTTTTTTATATAGGGTGGCCCACCTATCCTCACAGAGGATAAAATCTGATCGATACTTTTTGAAATTAATTTCGAATGTACAGAGTGTATTATAAATCCGGGCACAACATTTGGTCTCATTTTTAAAATGTATTAAAATATTTTTTCATTTTTGGAATCTGCTTCATGTGGGCTTCACAAATGAGATTGATCGTTATTTACCTATTAAAAAGTATTACCAGATTATAGTCCATATGATACCATTGAACAGCATATGGGTGCATTGAGTTATAGTCCATTAGATGAGCACACCGTATCAGAATATGATACTATATACAGGGTGTTCCATTTCAAGTAAGAAAAGAGTTTTAGCCCTTTGAAAATAGCAAAATTGTATCGTTGTTTCAGAACATCCTGTGCATTCTACGTGACTCAATATATTGTGTGGGTTTTGGCACATTACCTGGGTACTTGCATACGCTGATTCTTTTATTGATCTTTTATAATAAGGTTTTGTTGAACTTTTTTCCACGTCTATAATTTTTCGTTAAATTTGATTAAAACGGGTGATCTATTTAAAAAAGATGCCAAATTTAGTGTCCTGGATTTATGGTACACTCTGTACAGTCGAAAATAAATTTAAAAAGTAGCACATCAAGTGTCCTATAACTTGCAATCAGATTTTTTCCTCAATTTTCATTAGCCTAGCAGCAATGGTCCGAGCGAGGATAGATGGGCCACCCTGTATATTGGTACGATCAATGATGCTTGCCAGTCTGTTGGTATTTTTACCTTTTTCTATATTTTCTTTATCAAGTTGTGAAATGTCCGCATTGCTACTTCACCTATTTCCTTCAACATATCTTCCTCTATTCCATCATCTTCTGACGCTTTTGCTCGTTTGATACCCTTCACAGCATGTGTTAACTCTTCTAATATTATAAGCTGTTCATCTTTTTCTTCCATATTTTCTTGGTTTTCCATAAAATTTTCTAGATTATATTCCGCTTCTCCTTTACTACTGTTGCTTGTACTAAGTAGTTCTTTAAAGTATTCTATCCATCTTGCCATTATCATAATGTCTTCTTCTTGTAAAACTGTTCCATTTTATCCATTCTATCATTCGTTTCTTATTATATCTTCGTTCTTTCCTGCTGTCATTTACTATTTTATAGAACAAGTTTTGGTTTTCTCTGCTGTTTTTCTCCAACATTTCTCCAAATTCTTCCCATGTTTTCATCTTTGTTTTTATTACTTGTTTTTTAGCTTATTTTCTTTACTTTGATACTCCTTGTAGGCTTTCTTGTTGTGTTTAGATAGGTACTTCATTCATGCTTTTTTGCTCTCTTATTGCAATACTTATTTCTTCATTCCACCGTATTGTCTGCTTCTTGTTCGTCTTACTGTTAACACCACAACATATATTTATAAATAAATTATTATTATATTCTTATAATAAAACAAAAACATAATTACACCCATCCTTCTTCTATTTGTTCTGGTTCCTGTTTTTTTTTGTAGTTCTCTGTCTAACTTTTCCTCATATTTCCTGGCTGTCTCTATTTCTCTTAGCTTTACGTTTTTATTTTAATACATTTACTTCTGTTCTTTTTTTTTGGTTATACATTTTATTCCGCTTTATCGGTTCCCTTTTTATTGCGCTTACTGCCATTAAGTGGTCACTCCCTATTTCATATTTCTTTTAAACCCTTGTATCTCTAATATCTGTTCTTCTGTTTTCTCCACTAAGATATCATCAATTATTGATTTTTCCTCTCTACTCTTTACTTCTCGTGTATATTTGTGTATGTTATTGTGTTTGAACTGTATATTTGTTATTACTAGATTGTTAGTTTTGCAGTATTCTGCAGTAGTTGTTATTAATTCTTGTTCTTTCTCCTTGGTCTCCCATTATCTCGCTATTCTCCTCATATTTTCTACATACTCTGCTATTGAAATCCCCCATTACATATATTGTGCCTTCTGCTTCTTCTTTTACCTCTAGTAATTGCTTTCAGAACCTGTCCTTGTTGCCTACTTTATCATCTTCACTGGGCCCGTATACTACTATATTACATTTACTATGTACATTTTTCATCCTAACTACTACTATCCTTGTTACTGCTTCCCATTTCTATATTTCTACTTTCACTCCGCTATATATTAAATAGTGCTTGTTTTCCGTCTTGATTGTCCCTGAACTTTTCATTTTCGTTTTCGTAATTGCTAGTACATCGATTCCGGCTTTTCCTTTCCCCGTAGGCTCAGCATATTCCATCTTCCAATTTTCCATTGTCTTACGCCCGGTTTCTCTAACGATACTTAACTAGTTAAAATCGATCTTATAAATAAGACGTTCTAAAAGTGTTGCACCAACCATAATTCGCTTCCTAAAATCCTCAGAATGTCTGACAATTGAAGACGTCAAAAATGGCGTCTTAAGATTCGGATTCTAACCTAAAATTCAAGCATTTGTACTTTCCGTGAATAATTGGAACTAATGCGAAATATTACTAATGATTTGTTAGTAATCATGGCTATAAATGCATTTGATGTACATGCTGCAGATATTGCAGATGAATATCATATGCCAGCTATTTCCTCATATTTATCATCGAGATAATTATTTTGAAAAATATAATTGCAAACAGTTTTTTTGTTGATTTCGGCTAACTAAAGAAACTGTATTGTATATCCTGGAACAAATTGTTCAATTTCTTGACAGAATTTCTTGTTTTTTTCTATGTTGCTTTCCACTGTTATTTCCCAGGAATTTCCCAGGCATTTGCAGTTCTCTTACTGAAGTCCTTGTCCATTACCTGTTTCGGTTCACTCATAATACTTTTGTTTCTCTCTAGTTTTTTGGAGTTAAATCTTCCTTCTGCCTCCCGCCATATAAATTGTTTATCGTAACTCCACAGCTTCATGTATCCTATTTTCATTATGTTTACGTTCTTCTTCTCTTCCTGGGCTGCCTCTCTGATTGCCTTTTGTGTCCCCCTCTGTTGAATTGTTGAATTGAATTGAAGATGGAAGGAGCAATCTGTTTTTTTATTCTCTTTAAGTCTATGTTTTCTATTCACGTTTTTTTTCCCTTCGTCTCCGCGCACTAACAGCTAACCTCTACTATTCCGCCACAATTATTCACTATTCTTCTTATGACTACTCTGTATATTGTCTAGAGATCAAATTGACACTCGTTACGTCCAAATTTGGATTTTTCAACGGAGCTCAACTTTGACCCGCCAAGCGCCACCTCCGCCATTTACATATATTAATACTAATATATTATAAATCAACTTTCACACTGTCACAATGTACACTATTTATATCAGATCGTGTGATATCAAAGAAAGTTTTTGTTTTATTTATAATCCATTATGTATCGAAGTAGATGCCTGAATCATTAACCAACAAATATATTAATCTTGTGCATTTTTCTATCTCATTTTTTATCAATATGTGATTTAAAATTCTTTATTTTTCTTTGTAAGTAAATGCATGGTACATATAATAGAAAAATATAAAGCTTGGGGTTTAGTGAAATACCTTGAATTTTTAATTAAATAAATCTGAATATTGAAAAATCAATAGAGACCTCCATAGGATGCATGAACGTTTTTGCGGCTTATTAGAATCCCCCAGTTTTTATAATGACTAAAATGCAATCCTTTTATATTCTCTTTGTTAGAAAAATTATTAATTCAATTCAGATGCATTATCCCCAGCAACACACAATTTTAAAGCAATTTTTCACAAAGAGTGGCTATTCTTTCGGCCGTACAAACAAATAACGCAAATATTGAATGAAACGAATATCCTGTCGGCAAATATTTTTATTACGTTTCCATTATCCACGATTCGATTATCCGCGATGCGGCCCACCGGAGATTAATTAATTAAAAGAAACCTGTGGTACAATACAGCGCAAGATTCCCGCCCGGGATTGGCGTGGGTGGCGGAATCGAATTAATCCGCCCCCGTGAGCCCACATGCACTCCGCGGATTTATCCATTCATCATCAATATTTAATGGGCGATGGGACGGCATTAGGGCGCATTACATTTTTTAATGGGGGCGGGATTTTATTTGCGTATTAAAGGCACCGGTAATCGCCGCTTTGTGCACACGCAGGGACGCCACAAAGAAGATTAAATGTAGGAAGCGTGCGCTCCATCAAACAGGTGAGTTTTAATTGGGTGGGGGCGGGCGGGGCCGGCATTGAGCAGGGGCAGCGTTTCGATAATTAAAATGAAATCTATTTATAGTTTCAGCGGGCCGCACTAATCATTTCGGGCACTGCGAAATTCAGACTGATGATAGCGCTGTTCAGTAAATAGAGGAGAGCTGTATGCGTATTGATTGAAAGTAAAGCCCGTTGATGAGGCTAATTTGGGTAATCATTGCATAGGGAAAGTTTTGCAGGTTGAAATAAAATATTAAACGGCGTATGAGTAAATCCCGTGGGTGTATATGGGATAGGATCTATATATGTTTCAGTACTGAATCCAAGCATTTGATTGAATAACATATTATGTAACGGTCTGGTTTTGCCACCGACAGAAACTGCCTTTTAATAATTAATTTGGCGCACAGACCTCCACTGTAGGCGACCGTACTCACACTTTTTTTGTTGTGGTGACGTGTTTCCTATATGTGTGTGATTTTTAAAATCTTCGGCGAGACGCCACCATGAGGACAGAAACCAGTTGCCTTCCTTATAGTGCAGAAGTGCCAGAGGTCACCGTTTTAATTGGTATACCACCATCCGGTTTCCGGGATAAAACGGGAACTCATTTAACCACCCTTGAGGGGATTGAGGCACCGAGTACAAGGCAAGGTACTATACGATTCAAACTCCATACGCTCACAACATCCGAGTAAGTAATTAAACCCGACATTTTTTTTCTTTTCGTAAAGCCACGTGTCCGGCCATTGTTACTAAGGCCATGTGCTTTGCAGGCGTTTTTTCGGGGTAAGGGCTAAGTAGCTCAGCCAGCCAGTTCTTGGCTAGGGGCAGCGACCATCCTGCCAGAGTTGCTCTGAGGTCTGGAATCTAGAGATCGGCGTTCCCGACGCTTATCGGCCGCCGCACGTTCAGGAGCCAAGTCCAGCCCGCCAGCGAAGTCGCAGACCAGGAACGTAGGCCAGATCTTTATATTTATTTTTTTGTTGTTCTCATTTGATACTTTTAATTTCATTTGATATATCGTTTTTTTCTTTTGTGTAAAATTTGTGTTACGTGTTTCGTGCCGTACGTGTTTTGCGCTTGTGTAAGAAAAAAGTCGCTCCGACGGCCCTTTGAATCGCGCGATTAGGAGTTCGCGATATTCGATCGAATATGGGGAACCCTGCGTGATAAGGTCGCGGGAGGAGGTATTTATTTCAGGAAGCGTAGGCACGGTGTCCTGTCTTTTGTGTGAATAAACGCAGATATTTTACACCACAAAATTCACACCTGTTATTTTTTGTTCCCCCCACGATTTGTCGATCGGGCATTCTTTTCAGTTTTCAGTTCTTATTCTCACTGCGAGATTTAAATCTGGTGGCGTAGCGCCAGATGGTCAGCCGTTGCGACAGTTCGTGATTTCTGAACTTCGCTGACTGTCTGCCGTCCACCCACGCAGGTAGAGTGGAGCCCCCCTTTGCGACGAAGGAGCGACGAGGTTAAAATTACGTGGAGCCTTTTTTAACCCCCCCACTCTCTGACATCGAGAGCCTGGCCCTCATCACTGCTTCGAAGGGACCCTCCACTCGCTCCACGGCCTAACGCGCTGATTGCCCTTCAGGCACGTCACAGTTTTCAATCAAAATATTCGAAATTTTCCCTATTCAAGGAAAATATGACATCTAAATATGTAACATCTAAAAATGTTACAATGACTAAAAACTAAAAAAAAAAGTAGAATCGAGCAATCTTTAGAAAATCAGTAATAATCAATATAGGTATATATTATCTTAAAATAACCCTATCTCGGTATCTATTAACGACGAGACACATGCTCAGACGACATTTTTTACTGAGAATCATCCATACTACAACTTCCCAAAATTAATTGCACTTCCTCCTGAAATACCCTGTATTAATATATTATCAATGTATTATTTAAGGTATATTTGTTTATTGATATTAAGA
The DNA here is from genome assembly GCA_951805005.1 of Othius punctulatus. Classification (NCBI taxonomy): domain Eukaryota; kingdom Metazoa; phylum Arthropoda; class Insecta; order Coleoptera; family Staphylinidae; genus Othius; species Othius punctulatus. Next base: position 55,356,867 of record OX638142.1, read on the forward strand.
ATAAGTGTGTAACTAATTTGATTTTTTAATCAAATTGACTTATTGAAACTTGTTGCTCCTGAAATTAACGTCATCATAATTTATTTTTGAAAATTATACTTTGTTTTTGGAACCGTGCTGAAATAAATATAATTATGTTTGTTACACCTCTAGATTTGTTTTAACCTTTAAAACAAGGCATCACAACGTGGGAGTGTAATTTAAATTTTTTAATCAAAGTGAGAGTCGCTAAGGGAAGGGGGTAATATTTTATATTCAATTAATATAGTTTTTAACATCTGCCTCGAAATCTGGATTGACTAGTTTTTGTTTCATTATCTACGAATTTAGATTTGTTCAATATAAATTGTTTTGGAATGTTTCTTGTATATTTATTGTTTCCGAAACGAATCGACAAAATTATGTTTTAAGTGCCCCACTTAATTAGGTTATTTTTAATCTTTAAAGTAAGGTATCGCAAGGTGGGGAGTGCCATTTGAAATTTGAAAGTGGGGGTGGCTAGGGAGGAGAGGGAGACACTTAAAATTGATTTGACGTTGTTTTGAAACTTCCCCTCCAAAAATCAATCGACGTATTTTTTTTACAAGTAAACTTGTATTTAAAACTTATTGAGACAGGCTAGTTTTGAAATGTACAGTCATGCTCACACAAATCTAGTACAAGAAATTAGGTTACAATAGCAATTTTACATAGCAATGCCATTTTTTTGTACTAGATTTCTGTGAGCATGACTGTACACCTGGTAGAATAGATACCTGAAATATAATTTATTTAAGGTTAAAAAAATTGAAAATGCTTACTTTTGAACATAAACAGAGTGAGTAAAAAGTATTCTCTCTAGAACCCTTATTATTATTTTTAGAAAATATCACAGTTTTTATTTTTTTTATGGTTTGATGGCTAATTATTTCCTACAATATGGTGATTTTGTTTCTTTTGTGACGCGACACCTTTTGCTAATGACGTCATAAATATTTTTTTCAAATGGCAAAATTAATTTATCTATTAACAAACTAGATAGATTTTTTTTTTCTTCACGAAAGTCTAGCACATACAACACATACAAAAACTTACCATGAGGTTGCATAATGATAATTTCTAAGAAAATCGAGTTTATTGCCTGACGACTATATGTGAAAAATGAATGAGTGTCTTGAAAAACAGATGAACAGGTTAAACTAGTAAGTTAGATTGTTTGTGTCAGTTTGTGTCAGGTCTAGTAAGTTAGATAAGGTTGTAAATTAAACTGTATAGGAAGTGTTTCTCAATAATTTTGGCAAGTTTAACAGCAGCGCTAAAAATTTTGTGATGAACAAATTTGATGGTATATTTATTCCTCTTTGCGAATATTTAAAATTAGAACAAAGTCGCATAAGAATAAATGTGTAACAGGTATTTTATGATAAAAATGGCAATTTGTGTAATAAGTTATGAAATGTTTTTAATCTCGACTATCGCCTCGATCAAAAATCCTATGCCTAGTACGAAAAAAAATGGATTTCCTACGTGTTGCACAAATGATTTTTTCTACTAGAGTTTGTAAAATAAAATAAATTTGGATAATTTTAATATTTTAAAATGATTTCTAAATTAAATAGCGAAGTCAAGATGGTTCTGCTTTCAATAATATATATTTTAATGTTGTAATATTATTTCCGCATTTGTTAGGAAATATTCCTCTTTTCTTAACTCAAATTAGTATTTTTATGTTGAAATATTATTTCCGCAATTGTTAGGAAACATTCTACTTCTGCAAACTCAAATTAGTATTCAAATGTTTAAAGTTTTCCAAACTCGACTAGAAAAACAAAATTTAACATTTCTAGTTCATCACAAAATATTTTGTTCTCCATTTAATATGGACGTGCGTTCTTTTTCTGTTGCGTACAATTATATGGTACAGTCGTGTTCATTAAAGTATTGTACAGCATTTCTGCCGTGTGAATGTAACTTAATTTCACAAAGTTCACAAGATCTAAGCCTTTGTTGAGTAAAAACACTACAACACATAAACTTTTAAGGGTAGAATAAAGAATACTCAAAAGATCTAGAGTAACGAATTTTCATATAAAGAATACAATAATACAAATTTTTGTCAGTATTAGTTGTCACTTTGACAGTTCTGAAATGTATCTACCATTGACTAAATACACAGCCAACTGCCTATTTCTGTACAATACATTTTTAAACACTACTTAGAACTGCCAATTATCTGTGTACAATACATTTTTTTGTATTTGGTATGTACGACTGTATATACCAATATGTAATTATTGAGAAACACTTTCTAATACAGTTCAATTTACAACCTTATTTGGTAAACACAAACTCACATTAGTAAATCATATTTGTTTAACTTGTATCACTTGTTTTTCAGGGCAAACATTAATTTGGCACTAATTCCATAATAGTACCAGAAGAAATGCAACCGGTCTGCAAGTTTCTCTAAACTTCGTTCAGACAAAAATTATTTCGCATTTTTTGCTTAAAATATATCCGTGAAAAGAAATAAAACCCTGCACCCTTTTGGGCATTCACTTTATTTGAAGTGATGGAGGAAGCTTGGGAATTTTAAATAGGCTGATATACTTTTGACCACTGAAAACTTTTGAAAAACTACGTATGCGTACAATTTTTTTTTTACTTTTCTCTTTCGTTTACGCAGTTATGGTTAATTAAATTTTAATTGAACTTAAAAAATACATTTTACCAATAAATCAAGTTCACTCTTAGGAGAATTATTAGTCATTCCCATCGAAATGAGTTTTATAGCGTTGTAACACTATAAAAACAAACCTTGTATTTGTTTTAATAGTATTGATTCAAAGAGGCTTCACGTGAAGATGTTTTTATTTACTGTATTTCAGTTAAACACTTCCTTACTAGAAAAGGCAATATATCTAAGATTATGTATATTTGAATACTATTATGAAAGTTAAAAAAGAAATAGATTCTTGTAGTGAAATTTTATATTTATTTTATCTTATATTATTAAGATATAAGTAGATATATATTATTTTATATCTACTTATAATATTTAATTAACTAATTGGCATACAATTGTTTCCCACAGTTGAGCACAATTGTCATACAGGACCGCACAATTAATTCTAAATGCGTGAATTTAAAAATGTATAAACGTAACTGACATACTTGAAACGTTACTGAAATTTTAATTAAGTAGGGGTATATGATAACCAAGCATGAATGAGAAATTGTGGGTGATGGTAAATAGAATACGCCCGAGGCCTTTGTATCAGGGTTTTAATTAAAACTACCATTGTATCGTGTATTTTGTTTCAGATCGGTATCGGCTGTCACAGCCAATTATTATGATTTATTTTGTTATTTAAACATATTTCAGTGCAGTAGTGTATTATTCACGCTATACTGAACGGAATGTTGTGGCCAAAATACGTGACTTTCAAAATGTTTAATTTTTGAGATATATGGGGTCTATTACGGTTACTTTTTAAAATTAATTTCATATTATACTGGGTGTTCCTAAAGCCCTAAATGTATCAAAGTTGAGTTTTTTTAATGGAACCCCTTGTATAACTTTGCATATTTAAATGTGCCCATTTTAGGCTTTATAAATCCGTTAGATTTTGAAATTACCTCTAACCGTACAGAAGTTATTTATGTTTTATGCGTTTGCAGGCACTTATTCAAAAAAATCGTAGGACAATTGGTTTTTGAGATATTCGGTTGGTACCTTGCCTGTGTGTCTAAACAACTGCTTAAGGTATATTTAGGCATCACAAACCCAAGAAGGCAAAAGTGTTAACAGATAGACAAATTACGACTTTTTTATGGAAGCAGCAGATGAAGTTATTTTATTGGAAAAAATAATTTTATTATTTGGAATAAATGGCGCTTGTAGACGTGAAGAACTTGTTACATTGTCTGTTGATAATATTGAGGATAATGGCAAATTCATAATAATTACCTTGTAAGACACGACAAACAAACCTTCACAAAGGTTTACAAGTACTGATGATGATACTCCTTTCAAAGGCTGCGAGTTATACAAGAAATATGCAACGCTTAGACAATTCGTGGGTGTGCACAAAATAGGAGGAGTTCCTAGGAAGATAGCGAAATTCTTATAGTTGGAAAGCCCTGAAAATTTTTAAAAAGCATACATTTCGAAGGTCGAGTGCTACTATGTTGGCTACTATGGTGGTGACCTCCTCACATTAAAGCAATTTGGGGGTTGGAGATCCTCATCGGTAGCCGAACAATATGTGGAAGAATCAGTCAGTATGAAAAACATAGTAACTTTTTAATGCAGAACCACATAATTCGGAAATTACTTGTTGTGTAAATAATGAAAAACGAGAAAATTCATTTCAGGAAACGCAAATTGTACTTCCGGTTATTTCCAAGAATCAAAACTATCCCTATTAAATTCTTTAGGTAGGCTTATGACATGTTATTTTTTTCTGAACCTCTATGACGTCATACGTTAGAGAAAATGGCGGGACTGATTGTCTGAAACATTAATTTTTATTTCGTTAAGCATATCATTTCCATAAAAATGTTTCTTACAAAAATTGTTTCTTTTTGAAATACGTATCAAACAATGCCACACATTGCCTAGGTTCCCATTTAGATTCAGAAGTTGAGTGCAGTTACGGCTACTTCTGGTAACTTCCGAAAATCGATATTTCCTCCATTCGATTCTTCAAGTGGACTGGCATGTAATGAATTTTTTTTTCAAAGCTCTACGACGTCAAATTACTGAGAAAAAGGCCTGATACGGGTGGTCTGAAACACCTTGTATAGAACCTTGTACAATACCACCTGAAAACAACGAAATCAGATAGCGAAAATGGGACGGCCTTCTAGACCAGACCATCTGCGGAATATACACCAAAAGCTAAGACACAAAAAATCAATTGCTGCTAGGTAATCAATGTCGCGATGAACGAATAAATTGTCTACTTCATCAAAAGAGGTTGTATCTTTGTTGAAATAAAATTAACATAAATTGACGTATCTTCAAATATTTCTTTATATTACGGGTTGTGCTTCCAGACTACATTGAATAGTTATAACCTATACCAATAGATCCCATATGGGGTTGCTAGTCCCCCATCGGGCGCCTCCCCAGGTGGCGGATGGGGAATGCCTCCTAGATATGGGTGGTATCGGGGAAATGAAATACCCGAGGCGGACCAAAACTAGCACAACAGCCCCAGAATGGCAGACCGAAGTGCTACCGGAATAAGTAGCAAGCATTAACTAGCCAACAGCTACGGATGGAAGAGCTGGAAAATGTTTAGATGACTCTTTTGTCCAAGAGTCGGATGAATTGCTGAAGCTATCACCGGCATAAGAATGCAAAACGCAAGGTGAAACTATTGCATTAAAGATCCTCGTGGATATCTCTAGAATCACCATCATGATGACGAAGATGACAAAGTTCAGAGCAAATTATTCCGGAGTAACACTCTGTCCAGATCTCCGAGCGAGACGGTTTTGAATGATGTCATGGAAAAGACGTCATTGAGATCAGACACGTTAAGAGTAGGCACATGGAATGCAATAAGTCTATATTCGCCAGGAAGACTAGACAACATAGTACTTGAGATGGAAAGACTAAAAGTGGACCTACTTGGGCTAAACGATGTAAGATGGGCAGAAACAGGCTCGAAAAATACAGACAATGGAATGCTATACTCCTCTGGAAACAATGACCCAAAACATCAGTACGGAGTAGGAATAATCCTAAACAAGTAGTTAAACAGGTCAGTTACAAACTTTACCCCTTATTCAGATAGAGTAAATATGATACAATTAAAGACAAATATTGGAGTTATGAACGTGATCCAAATATACGCACCAACTGCAGATAAAGAAGATGAGGAAGTTGAAGAATTCTATATACAACTAAATGCAGTATTAAGAAGTATAAATCGTTGCGAAGTGACCATAGTGATGGGCGATTTTAACGCCAATGTAGGAAAAACAAAGTTAAATGGTTGTACTGGGGAATTTGGCCTCGGGGATCGGAACGAGCGAGGTGACCATTTGATTCAGTTCTGCCATGATGAGAATTTTATAATCACCAACACACTCTTTCAGCTTCCTAAAAGAAGACTGTATACCTGGACATCTCCAGCCCATACAAAGGAGAAACCCATACGAAATCAAATAGATTATGTGCTCATCAGAAATAGATATAAAAATGCCGGAAAATCAGTGATAACTTACTTTGGAGCTGACATCCACTGAGATCACAATCCTGTAATAGCAAAGGTACAAGTTAAACTTAAGAAGATCATAAAGAAACAGAACAGCAACTTAGATATTCAACTCCTTAATGATAAAAAGATACGCGAACTCGTAGTTGACCAGATAAAACAAAAAGTAACAACAGCAATGAAAAAAAATGAACTACGCCAAGATGTCGACATAAGATGGAATCGAGTCCAAACAGCTCTGACAGCAGTTGTTAAAGTAAACCTAACTAGAAAAACAACAAATAAGAAATATTGGATGGCTGAGAAAATCATAGAGCTCATGGATGAACGCCGGACCCACAAGAACCGAAATGAAAAACATTATAAAATCCTACATAAAACGATTCAAACAGAAATAAAAAAGGCAAAATCAAAGTGGATCTCTAACAGTGTGAAGAAATAGAGATGCACGAAAGAAACTATGACAGCGTTCATATGCACAAAAAAATCAAAGAGATGACAGAAGCTAGAAAAACCCTGCAAACTAATCAATGATGTGATCAAGAGCACAGATGGCCGCATACTAACACATGCGAAAGAAAAAATAAAGAGATGGTAAACCTACGTGCAGGAACTCTTTAATGATGTAAGACCAACACAAGTACCAATAAGAGTAGAAGGCGAAGAACCTAAAATAATGAAACATGAACTCGAATATGCCCTCAACAGTATGAAGCCAAGATAGGCTACTGGGCCGGATTAAATACCAGCTGAGATATTAAAATTATTCTATGAACACGTGATGGATAGTTTTCTAGACTTGTTTAACACAATATATGACAAAGGCATCATACCGCAACAATGGCTTCTATCGGCATTTATACTGATCCCAAAAACAGCAAATGCTAGAGTGCACAGTGCACAGACTATAGGACTATTGCACTTATGCCATTCATAAAAAATCTTCCTAAAAATCATCCATAATAGAATTTATCGAAAACTAGAAGAGGACATAAGTGATAGCCAATTTGGATTTCCTGAGGGGCTTGGAATAAGAGAAGCGCTCTTCGGAATTAATATTCTTTTTCAAAGATGGTTAGACATAAATTAAGACTTGTTTGTGTGCTTCATCGGTTTCCAAAAGGCTTTCGATAAAGTTAAGCATGGCAAATTACAACAACTAATTTTACCCTAAAAAAACATGAACTAAAAAGGTTGGAAGCGTTCGACATGTGGTGTTATCGCAGTATGTTTCGAATATCCTGGAAAGATAAAGTCACTAACAAACGGGTATTAGAAAAAGTAAAAGAGGAATGTGAAGTTGTACTGACCATTAAGAAAAGAAAACTCTAGTATCTAGGCCACGTCATGAGAGGCCCCAAATGTAGTCTTCTGAAACTAATTGTGCGGGGGAAAATTTAAGGAAAAAGGATAATTGGTAGGTGTAGAGTCACCTGGCCGAAGAACCTGCGTGAGTGGTTCAGCTGTAACAGCACGGAGCTATTTAGAGCAGTGGTGAATAAGATAAGAATAGTTTTGATGGTGTCCAACCTCCGGTAGGAGAAGGACTGTAAGAAGAAGAAGAAGAATCAATGGTGCTATGAACGAATAATTTGTCTACTTCATCAAAAGAGGTTGTATCTTTGTTGAAATAAAATTAACATAAATTGACGTATCTTCAAATATTTCTTTATATTACGTGTTGTGCTTCCAGACTACATTAAATAGTTATAATCTATGCCAATAATATAGTACATGCTGAAACGTAAAATTTTGGTGTGATGTAATCTACTGATTTTCACGGATTTTGAGGGTCTTAGCTCAGCTGCGTGGGCGTGCACGCTTCACTTTTATGCCAGATCCAGAGTTTAAAAAAATTCATCCCTTCCTAGAAACCACCCCTTAGTGTTATTTTATTATTATTTTATGTGTCTTCACACGTGTAATATTGGTATTTTTACAAGAGCACTCTGAAACAGTAAGAACATACAAGCTAAAAGATAAGAAAGTAACGGAGACGTATGAAGAGAACATATCGAGGAAAATGGAATGGAAGGGGGAGGCAGAAGACTGGAGTGTAGAAAAGCTATGGGAAGTAATTAGTAATTCGATAACCAAATCAGCAAGAGAAGCATGCGGAGTAGCCAGACAAAACAAACACAAAAACAGACAGTGTGGTGGACAGAGGAGGTTAAGCAAGAAGTAAAAATTAAAAAGAAAATTTGGCAGACATACCTACAAAAGAAGACAATAAACAGTTACTTATAGTTAATATTTAGTTAAATAGTTAATTATACAAGGAACAGCGAAAAAAGGTAAAGAATATGATAGCAGAAGCAAAACAAAAAGCTTGGGCGGAATTCGGAGAAAAAATGGAAACAGACAGAAAAGGCAATCAGAAACTGTACTTTAAAGTAATAAAAAATTTAAGAGGGAGCAAAACGGCAGACAGAGTGATAATATGAGGAGAAAAAGGAGAACTACTAACAGATAAAGAGGTAATGGATCGATGGAAGAACCATTTCCAAAAGCTACTAGCAGGCAAAGAACCGGAAAAGCACGTCACAGAGGAACCACAAACCAGAAACAAGAAATATGGAAGGAAGGAAGAAGAATCTATTACAATGGAAGAATTAGAAGAAGCGATAAATAGAATGAAAATGGAAAGGCACCAGGAGAAGACCACATAACAGCAGAAATGATAAAAGCAATGGGGAAAAGAGGAACAGAGCTATTACTAAAAATATGTAACCCAGTATGGACAGAAGAACAAATTCCGAAACAGTGGGAAATAGGTCTAATTGTACCAATATTGAAAAAGGGAGATAGATTGGACTGCAACAACTACAGGGGTATAACTCTATTAAACACATGCATGAAGCTAATGGAGCAAATACTGGAGAATAGACTGAGGAAGCAAGTGGAGCACACTAGAGGAGGAGCAGAGCGGGTTTGGGAAAGGAAGATACCCACATGACCATATATTTACGATTAAACATATAATAAACAAAACACTATCGAGAGAAGAATCCTCATACATATCTTTCGTTGATATGGAGAAGGCGTTTGATATGGTACCAAGAGGGAAGATATGGAAAAGCCTAAGTAGGCGCTAAGTGGACGAGAAGCTAATTAGAGAAAAGTATGTATAAAGAAACAAGAAGCAGAGTGATAAACAAAAACCAGAAATCGGAAATATTTAACACCACGGAAGGATTAAGACAAGGAGACAGTCTGAGTCCGCTGCTGTTTATCGTTTTCGTGGATGAGTTAATCAAAATGTCCAAGATAAAGACAAGACCACTATATATAGGGTACAGGAAGTTAGAAAAGATATAAATAGCGAAGTGTGCATTTGCGGACGACATAGGGATATTAGCATAAAACAAGGAAGATCTAGAACACAACCTGAAAGTATGGAACGAGATACTAGAAAAGAACGGGATGAAAATGAACAAGAACAAAACAAAAGTCATGGTAGTATCCGCAAAGAAGGAAATGATTGATATAGAGATAGCAGGGGAAAATATAGAGCAAGTAGATAGCTATCAATACTTAGGAATCACAATAGACGAAGCTGGCAATCAAGAAACGGAAATCAACAAGAGACTGGATAAAGTCAACAGGGTAAACTACGCATTGGGGAGGGTATTAATGAACAACAAGGAGATAAATAAGCAGATGAAGATAAAAGTGTACAGAGCAGTGTATAGACCGATACTCACGTACGGCTGTGAAACATGGGTGTTAACAAATGTGAGGCCGAAAAATTTTCCATAGTAGTACTTGAGAATGCTTGAGAATGCTGTGTCACTCCCCACCATATTCCTACCTACCCTCGCATTTTGGTAGGGCATCGATAGTTCCCTAGTAGACATTAGCTATAGAGGGTGTGCATGTATTAACTTTCAAGTAGTGCCCTGTGTGTGTTATGGTGTTATGGCGTAATTCTGTAAGTACATTTACCTAAACCTTAGTAGTGACTGAAATTACTTATTAACATAATATACTGCGCCGCTAGCGGGAACGGAGATCTCACATATGTTGTGTTTATACAATGTATGATAGGGTGTGGACTTCGAGAGGGTTTTGGCACAGTCTATATGGCATTTAAATTGAGCCTGCCTCCTAACTCTTAGCCGAGCGTAGCTATCATCTATAATCACCTATAATCACAGACAATACCAGAAGAGACTTGGCACTGTCTATATGGCATTTAAATTGAGCCTGTCTATTATACTTTTGGCCTATCGTCGGCTTATTTCAAAGGGGAACGATAGTACTCTTTGAGATGGCACCTGTATTTACATACATTATTTAGTTGTCTGTGTGTTAGTGTGTGGATCGTTGAAGCGAGATTTGGCACTGTCTTTTATGGCATTTAAATTGAGCCTGCTTATAAAACTTCCGGTCTACGCACGCGCTTATTTCAAAGGGGAACGATAGTACTCTTTGAGATGCACCTCGCAGTCATTAGTTAGTTGTCCATAGTAGAATTAATTAGCTATTTAGAAACTATTAACTGGTGATGGGGAAGTGTATTTTACTGAGCTTCGGCTCATGGATATTTTCTCTACGTTCCAGAGCCCCCCCCCCCCCCCCCAACTGCAAAACCATAGCTTCTGGTGCCACCCAAAGGACCCTGCTGTAAGATCATTTGTAATCTTAATGAACCGAAATTACCGCCTTTGCCTTATTATCCTGACCGATATTTTTAACTGGCCGTTCGATGTTCAAATCGAAAATAAACACGTGACACAAAGGACAAAATGAAGATGGAGGCAACTGAAATGAAAGTTTAACGCGAAGGATAAAATAGAGCCTTTAAACAAATCGGGTGTGTATAAACTATTGTGTAAATACTGTGACGGATATTATATTGGTCAGTCAGGGCGGAATTTTAACATCAGGTACAAGGAACACTTGCGATCGTTCCATCTCAGAAAATAAGACTCAACATTCGCCGAATATCTTCTTAATGAAGGACACGGGCCAGCTAATGACCCCATCAAGATCCTACATTTGGCCGAAAACGGGCTTAAACTGAGTTTATTGGAATCGTTGAAAATCTACAAATCCACGCTCTCAAAGGACGGCCATTCGCTTAATGATCGCACTGATCTTATATTCTCTCCCCTCTTTAATAGCTGCAAAATTTAGTGTATATATTGTGTTTAATTCTCAATTTTTGTACTTAGTTTGACAATGACTATAGAGTAGTCGAAACTGCAGTCACTAAATTATTTATGTAAAATAAATGTGTTAGTGGAAGTATCAAAGTAAAGTTGTTTTGTTTAATTCATGAAATGAAAGTGTTAAAAATAATTAAAGGTATAACGCTAAGATACAGAATAAGAAGTGAAAAGACAAGAGAAGAACTGGGAATCGAGGAAATAGACGAATTTATAGAAAGAAGGCAACTTGGATGGTGGGGATATCTACAGAGAATGGAGGAATCTGTGCCAACAAAAAGGATGTGGGAAGCAACGGCGATAGGAAAAAGAAAGATAGGCAGACTAAAGGAGACATGGGACAATGTGATAGGGAAAATACTAGAGAAGAGAGGAAAATCGTTCAGAGAAGCCAAAGAACACCCTACACCCGATAGGGGTAGAAGGGCATCTGATTATATGTATACAAAGTTTCAGAATTTTTGGAAAATACATATTTTCACCCCCACGCTCCTCTAAAAATAACCTATATAAAATCAATTATAGTGCTTAGATTTTTTTCACTATTTTTTTCATTTTTATCTAACTAATATTTTGAATTGATTTATAGTTTTTTGTCCACCTAGAACTTCAATCTAGACCACTGTGCGTCGCTGTCCGTCATGCAGAGGTTTCACTGTAATATGAATTTAATTTTAAATTGTAACCCTAATAGACCCCCATATATCCCAAAAGTGAAACTTTTTTAAAGTCACGTATTTTGGCCACAATATTCCGTGCCGTATAGCACAAATAACCCTGTAGATAAATATAATATTTGAATGTTTTAATAATTATTTTCATGCATTTTAATAATATGCATGATCATTTTACTGTGCCCTCTAAGCTCATTTCAATTTAAACTTTCGTTTATTTGAAATAATTCTTTACAATACCATCTACATACATTAGAACTTAGGTAGAAATATATGTTTGTAGTTCATGATGCTGTTGAAAATACTTTGAGACATCACAACGCTTGGGACGCAATAGATTTTTATCGGCGCGTAGTATCGTAGTATTGAATATGAATATTTATGAAATGTTGGCAATTGCAGACTGCTTGTCACAGATTTGTAGCCTTTGACTTTTTTTTTTGTAAGTTAGTAGGTATATGAAATACTGCGTTGTCGTGGAAAGGAATTCTTGGGTCCATATAGTACTTTTTGAACAATACATTTTTAAATTAAACTCAATGCTACTCTCTCTGTAATTTTTCCGAAGAATTTTCAAATAATAACGCCGAGCGTTTGCCGATAAAAAGCTCCACCAGCGTCGATCGGCCAATATTTGAAGAGGGTCTCTCGCTCGGCGGCGACCCGGTTCCTACCCCACCATCGATGAGATACCAAAGCGGGGGTGAGCCGTGTGTTTCCCGACCTCATTTTAAATATATATATACAGGGGGTGCCAGTTCGCAAATGTGCCGGAGCGAGATGGTCGGGTCGGCCCGTACAGCATCCGCCTCGGCGTTGATGAATCAATACACCTGTACACAAACGACCAGATGATTACTTAATAAACCGTCTTTGATACGCAGCGTATAATCGGGCTGTTCCTCGCACCCCGACCCCTGCGACTTTATTAAAGTGGGGAAAAGAAGGCGAAGCTTCCGGTTCCTTCGCGCGCCAGGCGTTTCCGAGGAAAAAAGGCGCAGGCATCCGACATTTATTATTAATTTGAAAACCGAACGACATAATATAACATGGGAAATGTTTGTATGTTTCATAAAATATTCACATGCTAATGGATGTATGTTTATTTTATGCAGATATGTGAAAAAAGCGGCGCGTGCTAGTACTCATGAAACATTATATTAACTTACATCCTAAAAATCACAAAGTTTAATGCAAAGGCGGACGAAAGTTAATACCGCTCCAATTACAGCGTTAGTTTCATAAAGGCAGCACATAACTTTTGCGTTATAAACATTTTATTATCCGCAGGGAAAAGAGCGTACGTTAAAAAATTGGGTCCTGGAAATTTCACGTCATTTCAGCGAGCACGTCTCGGTTTTACAGTTGGCCAAGTTATGCGGGTGTGTTCATAAACCCGGCGGTTTAGCGGACCACGTTCCACCCCTCAACGCACAGAACTCCTCTTGCCGGAGCCGTGAAAGAATTGCGACAGATTTTTCACCCCTTAATCCTTCACGAGAGAACCCATGCACGCCGTTTATTGTCGTCATCTTTGCTTTTACGACGTTGCAATGCGCACTTACAGTTTTAAACCGGACATAATAAAACTCGCAGTTTTAATTATCTCTAGTTACAATTTTTCTTTATTAGCTAAATAAAAGTTAATACCCAGGAATACGCAACAAAGATTTATGGCTAGTACTAATTATACTTAAATGCACCAACATTTACGTTATTTGTTTAAAATCATTTGAATGATTCTTCACGCGAGCCAATGTGCATTGCAGACAAAGGTACTGTGGTGAATTGAATCCATGGAATTCTCAGCCTTTGGAGAACGTCAGCGTACCGAGAATAATGGTTGAAGTAATTCATTAGGATGTATTGTGGCCCTAGTTTAGACAAGTAGAACACTGGGATACGCCGCTGTGCTAGAACTAAGCGCGATTGCGTCTCTACAATCAGGTGATGCTTTGAATCTATTTAAGTACATGGTAAATGTTAAATGATACCAACGGAATTTATAAGTGAAAGGTTAAAATTATAAAAAGCACTCATGAGTCACAAGAGGTCCGCAGGATCAAAATCGATTTTTAGTGGTAATCAATACTGGAGGTATTCAAATATCTAATTTTAAATCATAGTTATGTAATTTAAATAAATTATTTAATTCATAATTATATTAAATTATAATTTTATAATTGAAATGGATAATTTCAACAGTAGAAAAGTCCAAACCAGTTTTGAGTCACAGTAAATATAAAAGGCGTTCAAATATCTAATGTTGAAATATATTTTGATAATCATTTCAATAGAAGAAGATCGAAACCGATACTTAATATTAATAAATTCACGAGGCGACAAAATATCGCATTGATAACATACATTTATGTCCGACAGACTTGTAATGAAATATACTATTAAACAAAGGTGGCGTTTTTATTTGCAAGGCACAATTTGAAAAACTCTGAAAATTGATCATTAACGCATTAAAAGTCATCATGATCATGATATTCAGTCACTGGTATTTGTATCTCGTTTTTATGCATAAGCATTTCCCAATTTTTGTTTCCACTTTTCGAAACACAAACAGATGTTATTAAATTATACTACAATAATCAATTCATAAAAATAAAAATAAAATACATGATATTCAGTCACTAGTATTGGTATCCCGTTTTTAGGCATAAGCACTTCCCAATTTTTGTTTCCACTTTTGGAAACACAAACAGATATAATTAAATTATAAAGTACAATAATCAATTCAATAAAAAAAATACACAAACATATAATAATACATACTTACATTATAACGAAAACAAACGTTTATTTACTATTAATATTAAAATTCATATTAAAGATAAACAATTTATTTAAACGTGTATGAAATTCTTCTTCATAAATTATTCACATATTTTATGGAATATGAATATTTAAGCCAGATTTTGTTTACTGGGGCGGCCTAAATTGAAAACACTTTACAAACGAGGATAATTTGATTAATTTTCAGTAAAATACAGAAAATTTAGGCGGAAAAGCCGACGGCCAATAGAGATGGCTATGTCTCTTCAGAAAATTCTAGAAAATTTGCAAATTATAGTAAACGAGTTTTCTCAACGTCTTATACTTCACTAATTTCAAATATAGTATAGATACTTAGATAGACAGTACGTTTTATTTTCAAGTTTACAAAATTGTAGGTTTTGTAGCCAATTGTTTTTTTTTGTGGCCGTTTAATAAATAACAATTGGCTACAAAACCTACAATTAAATTATATTTTAATTATTTTTTAATTTCAATTTTCTTCATTATAAACTCTAGAAAATTCTATACAAATTTCAAATACATAATACTAATTTACCCATTCACAATGTCCTTAAAGTAAACATACCAATTTGGTACATATAGTATTATAATTTAAATATATGTTAAAATTTATAAAAAAGTCATAACAATTTGAGATAATGCCAGCCACAAAACTTTTTTTTACCTTTAGAAACTATAATAAGAATGACTAAACTCTTTATCAAGATAGACACATCACAATCATAGTTCACAGGAATATGAGGGAAACTAAGGTAGGGAAGAAATAACAAATAATTACCTGTACGTAAAATAAAGTCAAAAACCAATGTTCGAATCAAATAGCAACTAAAAAATATTTATATTTAAAGTTTTATCCATTATTACCAGTTATTTGTATTTGAGGTCGTTGTATTAAGTACTTACTGGTATTTATTTTAATTTAATTTTATTATTTATTTCTATCGCCTGACTGTGACTAGTTTCGGTTTATTTAAAAAACTATCTTCAGAGACATATCTACGAAGAATACAGTAAAGTAGGTTAAATATAAATTAGAGTTAAGTTTGTTGCAATAATGTTTAAATATAAATTATAATAATATTTCTTATGTGCTTATTGTTATAATGTGTATAAATGATTTAGTATTTATGTATTTTTTTAGTGTGGAGATGAATTAGAATGTGTGAAATTATCTTTTATGGGGTTATTAATTTTGGTGACAGAAAGTAAAATCAATTCTTAAATAAGTGTTTTAGTTATATTATATGTATATTTATATTTAGAGTTATTTACTTATGTATTTTAATATTAATATATTTATATATATACTTCAAATTAGACATTGGTACATTTAAATTTCAAAATTCAATTCAAATAAAATCAGAATATATAAATATTAAAATACGTAAGTAAATAACTTTAAATATATATTAAATATATCTCAGAAACCATAAAACATAGAGATTCTCTTAAATGCGGAAAGAGTGGTTATTTTAAGAGCTTGTGCAAGATATGCTTTTGTTTATTGAAAAAAAAAAACATAGTTTTTGAGATATATCAACACATTTTTTTTAAATAGCAGTCATAGTTGGCTTTGACATTTTTAAAATTGTTTATATTTTTATATGTATATAAGGTTTGCTATACTTACCTTCATAACTAAATGAGATGCAGGAATTTTCGTTGTATCATTTGAATTGAATTTAGTATAATTGAGGTTACTTAGATTTAGACTAAGATATTAACACAGTTTTCTAAACTTATTCCTGTTAACTTTAAGCCATTTATCTCAGAACTACCAAAACTGCACTTAAACCATTTTACTTCTACACCCCTCAATTGGAATAGAAAAATTAATAGAATTCTCATAAT
This sequence comes from Othius punctulatus, assembly GCA_951805005.1. NCBI lineage: Eukaryota > Metazoa > Arthropoda > Insecta > Coleoptera > Staphylinidae > Othius > Othius punctulatus. The sequence continues at coordinate 55,373,580 of OX638142.1, forward strand.
AAGAGGAAAAAAAGTTTTCCATGGCAAGCTCTGTATTTGCAACTCTCAATGTATGTAATGTATCGTGTTTATTTGCCAAAGTAAGTAATAATTTTCATAAAGTTAATTTTCGAAGATGGCCTTTATTTATCAAAGTAAGTACAGCAAATCTTGTACCGCTAGAAAGAGAAAAATGTGCCCTTTTTAAAAATGACTAAGCCAACTACGACCGCCATTTAAAAAAGTCTGTATTATAACTGAAATACTGTGGTATTTTTTCAAAAAACAAAAGCATGTCTTGCATAAGCTCTTAAGACAACAACTCTTTCCTCATTTAACTGACTCTCTATGTCTTATGGTTTCAGAGATCAAAATGCTTACAATGAAAAAAAAGCTCACCCTGTACACATATAAAATAACTAATACACTTACTTAAGAATTGATTTTATTTTTAATCACCAAAATTAATACCCCCATAAAAGAATTCACACATTTTAATTCATCTCCACACTAACAAATTACATAAATACTAAGTCATTTATACACATTATAGCAATAAATACATAATGAATATTATTATAATTTATATTTAAATATTATTGTAACAAATTTAACTCTAATATATATTTAACCTAATTTGCTGTATTCTTCGTAGATATGCCTCTGCATATGTTTTTTTTTCAATAAACCAGAATTAGTCAGGCAATGGAAATAAATATTAAATTAAAATTAAAATAAATACCTGTAAGGACTAATACAACTAATAAAAAATATTATATTGATTATTATAACTAAAGCTCGGTTTGCAGGCTTAATAACTATCATTCTGCTAAATGCCTGTCATTGTTATAAGCATCAACTGTATTGTTTTAAGTGGCAATATATGTTTCTGTTTTCTTATAACTTTTTATTGCACAAACTTGTGCAATTAACTTTTGACGTTATCAAAGTAAATCCTATTAAATTTTGTTTCGAATTATTTGTACCTATTTTAATATCTATTGCCATTGCTTACAATCCACTTATTAAATATAACCATTACAAATCAATTTAAAAATACGTAAAAAAAATAATTAATTATTATAACTAAAGCTCAGTTTGTAGGCCAAATGACTATCATTCTGCTAAATGCCTGTCATTGTTATAAGCATCAACTGTATTATTTTAAGTGGCAATATATATTTCTGTTTTATTACAGTTTGTGTAATTTACTTTTGACTTTATCAAAGTAAATCCTATCAAATTTTATTTCGACCTATAGATCGACCTTCGTAGATATATCTCTGAAGAGGTTTTTTTAAATAAACCGAAACTAGTCAGGCAATGGAAATAAATAATAAAATGAAATAAAAATAAATACCAGTAAGGACTAATACAACAACCTCAAATAAAAAATATTTTATTGATTATTATAACTAAAGTTCGGTTTGTAGGCTTAATAACTATCATTCTGCTAAATGCTTGTCCTTGTTATAAGCATCAGCTGTATTATTTTAAGTGGCAATATATGTTTCTGTTTTCTTATAACTACTTATTGCACAAACTTATAACTATAATAAGATAATAACAAATAACTGCAATTTTGAACTTTTGACGTTATCAAAGTTAATCCTATTAAATTTTATTTCGATTTATTTATGCTTATTTTAATATCTATTGCTATTGCTTGCAATCCACTTATTAATTATAACCATTACAAATAAATTTAAAAATACGTAAAAAAAAGAATTAATTATTATTACAAAAGCTCAGTTTGTAGGCTAAATGACTATCATTCTGCTAAATACCTGTCATTGTTATAAGCATTAACTGTATTATTTTAGGTGGCAATATATATTTCTGTTTTCTTACAGTTAGTGTAATTTACTTATAACTTTATCAAAGTAAATCCTATCAAATTTTATTTCGAAGTATTTATGCATATTTTAATATTTATTGCTATTGCTTATAATCCACTTTTTATTTATAACCATTACAACTAAATTTAAAAAAATAAATTATACCGCTACAGTTTTAGAACCAGATTTTTTAGGTTTTATAGTTTTACCTATTATGGAATCCGTTCAAAGATTATCTTGTTTAATTTCTTACCAAGGATAGATTAAAAATAATTAATATTGACATGAGGACTTATCGAACCAACGACTTCAGGTGATGTTTTTATTATTTTTTATTAATATTTATGTTTTTATATATATATATAATTTCGGTTTTAGAACGTCTGTCGACGCTGTCCGATCCCCAGACTCTTCCTCCATCCTAACCTATCCTGCCATTGGTCATCTTGTAGGTTCCTTTCGCTCATAGCTTTCTGGATGCCGTCATTCCAGGATTTCCTGGGCCTGCCTCGTTTCCGTCTTTCCGGAGGGACCCAGTCGAGCGTAATTTTTGGCAAGCGATGATCTGCCATCCTTTTCACGTGTCCGTACCAGATTAGTTGCCGTTTTCCTGCTTCCTGTACGATATTTTCTCTCAAGCCGATTAATTCCTTTATCCTTGTATTGCGTACCCTATCCAACCTCGATATTCTACATGATCTTCTTAGGGCATCCATCTCCAGAGCCTCTAGTCTTCTTTTGTCAGCTTCGGTCCACCTCCATCCTTCTGCTCCGTAGAGTACAATACTTTTTATAACTGTGTTGTATATGTTATATTTTCTCTTTTTCGTTATTTCTTTACTCCACCATATACCATTTAGCCTCTTAATACCTCTTCTACCTTGTCCGATTCTTTGCCTAATTTCCTTTTCATCCTTTCCATCTTTTTGTATGTTTACCCCTAAGTATTGGTAACTATTGCATGCTGATATTATTTCTCCATTCTCCAGTTCCAAATCCTCGGATTCTCCTCCAATACATAGGTATTTAGTTTTGTTCAGGTTCATAGATAGACCTGCTTTTTCATACTCTTCTTTAATTTTCCTGGTCATATATTGAAGGTCATCTTTATCTTGGGCCATGAGCACTTGGTCATCTGCAAATTGGAGAGTGTATATGTTGTTGTCTCCTATGTTAATTCCCATGCCTTTGCATTTCCTTTTCCACGTTCTCAAGGAGTGCTCGATATAAATTTTAAATAGTGTCGGTGATAGGCAGCATCCTTGTTTCAAACCTTTAGATGTACTGATTCCATTCGATATTGATTCTCCAATTTTCATTTTAATTTTGGTATCTCGGTAAAGTTCTTTAATGGCTTTTATTACTCTCGTACTTATATTAGTGTTTTCTAGAGCTTTCCATAGTCCTTGTATGGGCACATTATCATACGCTTTTGCTAGGTCTATGAAAAGTAGGTGCAACTCTCTTCCTGTGCTAATTTTCTTTTCCATTAGCTGTTTTAAGCAAAATAAATTGTCCATGCACGATCTGCCTGCCCTGAAACCACTTTGTTCCTCTGCTTCAATTACCGCATATTCCGTTTCAACAAGATCGCGAAGTACTCTTCCATATAGGCGGCTAAAAGTTGATGTTACCGTTATTCCTCTGTAATTTTCGCACTTGCGAGGATCTCCTTTCTTAAGTATAGATGACATGAACCCCATTTTCCATTCTTCAGGGGCTTTATTTTCGTTGATACATTTGTTTAGTAATTTTGTTATCATTTCATTAAGTTTTTTTGTACCATTTTTTAACATCTCCGCAGCCACATCTCCTGGTCCGCTCGCCTTTCCATTTTTCATGTTTTTTATTGCCTTCTCTACCATATCTATTGAAATTTCCATGGGCTCTCCATCCACCATAATATTTATTTGTTCTTCGATAAATTGATGTCGGTCTTCCGATAGCAGTCTTCCGTAATATTCTTCCCACTTTTTTGCCGATATTTGTTTCAGGGGTATTTGTTTCTTGTCTGCTCTTATATTGTTTACAAACCTCCATGCTTCTGTACATCTCCGGCCGCCGATGTACATTTCTATTTCGCGGCATTTGTTGTCCCATGTCTTTGTTTTTTCTTCTTTTACTAGATTTCTAACCGCATTTCTTTTCTCCGTATACACTTGTCTGTCTGCTTCTGTTTTAGTATTGAGCCATTTGAGGTACGCCTGTTTTTTGCTTTTAACTTCTTCTTCGATCTCATCATTCCACCAAATGTTTCTGCTGATGGGCTTCTTCTTTTCTAATGCCCCTAAAGCTTCATGTGATGCTTCATGTATAGCTAGCTTTATGTGTTCATACATTTCCTCGACATTGTTAGATGCGTTGTGTGTTAGCTTTTGATCTAACCTTTGTTGGTATAAATATCTGATGCTTTCCTCTTTAAAATTTGCGATGTTGTATCTTTTTCTGTCTAGCTTTGTTAGTTCTTCCTTAGACACCTTTCCTTTTTTTTCTGGTGGTAGGTTAGAAGACTTATATGGAAAATATGGAAAATAGAATACTCCCTTTACTAGATAATGGTCTGACCCACATTCCGGCCCTCTATATGCTCTTACATCATTGACCTTGATTGATTTGTCTTGACTGGTAATGATATAATCAATAATAGATTTTAGTTGTCTAGTGTGCTGGATCCACGTGTATTTATGTATGTCTCTGTGTTTAAAAAATCCATTTTCGATCTTCAATGTATTCTGTGCACAGAAATCCGTCAGTCTATCCCCATTATTGTTGATATTTACTTCGCCGAATTGTCCGATTACTTTATCGTCTCTTCTACTCCCTATATGAGCATTAAAGTCTCCCATTAGAATGATCTCTCTATTGTCTCCTATGTTATCTAGCGCCATTTGAAGTTCTTCGAAAAATAGGTCTTTTAGTAGGACTGTTTCGTCTTCATTGGGAGCATAAATTCCAAAGATGGTTAGTCGTCTTCCTAGTATATTGATATTCACCTTGATGATCCTTTCATTGATTGCTTCAAAGTTAGTCAAAAGTTTTTTGTTTTTATTATGTTGTTTAAGTATTTTATATCATTGCGAATATAAAGAAAGTCATGTAAGTTAAATTATTCGATCTGCTCGCTTTAGAGTTTTTTTAAATTTTATATATTTGAGTATGCGTCCCAAAAAGTTTTGGCTTGTTTTTTTAAGAAAGCTTCTAAGTTTTTGAAGTCTTTCAAAAACCATGTGTTTTATAATATAATATAATCCGCATTTATTTGTATTACAATCTCCCAACAGGACACTACGTTTTTATAAAGAAATCAGAATGATTCATTAAGCAAATTCACCGGAAAATAGTAAAATGGAATAATTAACAAACCAATGAAAACGAGGTAATTTAATTTCTACGCCCTGCACGTGTAATTACTACGTTTGTGATGCAAGCCCTAGAGCTAAGCCTCTGACTACAAATAATATGCTGTTTTTCAACTGTAACTAACAACTTTCATACCACTGCATTCAATGAAACAAATGACGACCCGAACAAATTAAAATACACTTCAAAGAACATTTACTACAAATTAATAACTGTAATAATTAGTCCACGAGCTGCGGACACATTGTTTTGGAATTACTTCAAGCTTTCAAACGGCATTGTATGCCAAGCCACTATTATTTTGCGAAACAATAAAATAATGGCCGTCTCTATAACGGCATTAATATTCTATTCAAGACGATGAATTCGTTATGGAATAATAACGGGCATATAGAGCTGAATTTTCGCGGCAAACAAAAACATAATTTTACATTACTCAAGCACCTTTTATTTTGATTTAGCCCGAGCTCGCGTATGAAAATTTTACATTAAAATTCATAAATATTAAAGTGAGCTTAAACTCGCGGAAATCGCACATAAATCCCTCAAAGATTAAACTTTTACGAATTTAAATATCTTGAAAGTTCACACACAGGCGCTTCCGTGCTTTCCACAAGCACACAAACTTATTACGAAACGGAGGGTGGGAGTGTATTAAAATTCAATCGTATTGATTTTGTGGCTGGCTTCATCATCGCTTCAGTAGGTATCCGTAATTATCGTTGACTAGTGTGGATTAGCTGATAGTGCCCATTGTAGTCTGAAATTTGTGTGTAATTGATGGTATCGCCAACCAAACTCAGTTCAGGTCGAGTATTACATTTATAGTTTATCTTGGCCGGCCAAGGCTCAATGAAAACTTGGGAATTTCAGAATCAACTAGTGTCCCCATGGAGCGGCAGTGCTGTGGCATGAACTTTCCACCATGTAATCTGATTAGGGCAAGAACAGTCCGGCGTCGTTTATTAACCGTTAAAAAGTAAAGAACTGGGACGTCGACGACGTCCGTCCGCCCCGATCGGGCCAAATAGGACGTTATAAATTGGTTTTATTGATTCGCAGCGCCGGCATCTGGATTTGTTTCCAGTTGGGATTGTTCGGGGAATCCAATGATCGACCCGTAATACTGAGTTAGTGAACCAATAAGTGTTGAGTCATAACTCAATTTGTAACTCGTCAGATTCGGGGCGGCCGGATCCCTTAATTTACACCGATCATTACCTCCGGAACGCGTAAATTATCGCCGCTGAATAAGCGAACTCTCAAGACCGACGCGAGATTTTAATCGGCCAGACAACTTTTTAATCAACGCGCAAGTTGCGCCACCCCGGAAATTTATAATTAATAACTCACCAGTTTGTGTACGGATTTAATTAATTTCTACATTTTTAACTTATATTATTTTAATCCTAAAATTTATAATTGTGGAATTTTTGTTGATCTAAGTATAGTAAAACAAATCTTAAATCAATAATGTTAAGTAATGCTGTCATTATTGTTTTTAGTATATGGGTCGTTGATTTTGAAAGTGAGCCAAGTATTTATTAAGTTATTATTGGATAATTGATGATTTGCGTTTGAACTGATTTAAAAATATTAGTAAGCAATACTTACTTATTTTACCTACAACGGTACAAGAAGAAAGGTAAGCACTAATACCACAATTAAAGGAAGCTTGAAAGAAAGGACAGAAAGCGTACCTAAAGTACAATAATCTAGTAATAAATGATAAGGTACAAGAACCCCAATATTCAAAAGATTGAGGAATTGAAGACGAAGGAAAAATAGAAGACAACAAGAGAAAAATGAACGAAAGATCGCCAGGAATGAGAGCACTCGACCAACAACTGAGATCGATAACGAGATAAAAAAAGTAACCAAAAGGGTGAGAGAAAACAGACTAATGGACATTGACCAAAGGCAAGGAAACGGTACACGAGTTAAAGTTATTAAACAAAAACAACATTTTGGATCATGGAATTTACAAGGAATAAATTCGGCAGGACCAGTTAAAAATTTGGCCAACGAAGCGCTGAGGTACAAAATTGAATTAATGGCAGTTCAAGAAACTAATATAAAAGGCGAATCCCAAATAGTGGTAGGAGAATTCATATTTTTTAATTATGGAGGACAGAAGAACAGATTAGGAACGGGCTTCCTGGTAAAAAAACCAATAGTGGAGAAACTAATTGAAGTTAAAGGGATTACCGAAAGATTCGGTTATATGAGAGTAATGGGAGAACAGAGAAAAATAAGCATCATGAACGCACATGCCCCAACGGAAGATAGCCCCGAAGAAATAAAAGAAGAATTTTATGAGGAACTAGGACGAATATATGATAAATGTCGAAAATTTGATATAAAATTATTACTAAGCGATTTTAATGCAAAACTCGGGAAAGAAGAAATATACAATGCAGTAATTGGCAAACACAGTAAACATAACAAGACTAATGGTAATGGGGAAATGTTAATACAGTTCGCTACAATACGGAAACTAGTAATAAAAGCCACATTTCAAGAGCATAAAGAAATACATAAGGGAACGTGGGTTAATCCAAGAGGAATGCATACCAATCAAATAGATAACGTTTTAATTGAGTCAAAGCATGCTAAAAATATCACTAATGTACGGAGCCCCAGAGGAGCTGATGTAGGAAGCGACCACATACTACTTAGAACATGGAGTAACAATAAATAAAGAAATAACTACAGTACCAAGGACGATGAAAGTAAACAACAAAAGAATAAACCCCAATTTATTAACTGAAAACGACCAAATAAGAGAAAACTTTGTGGAAAGAATAGAAAAACAAATAGGTCACAAACAGACAACGAATTATATAAATCTAAATTGGAAAATGTTACAAGAAATAATAGAAAATACCGCAGAAGAAACACTACCCGAAAAAAGGAGGAAAGTCAAAAACTGGTTTGATGATGAATGTAACCAGCTGATCGAAAAACGAAGGAAAGCAAGAATAGATTTTTTTTAACATAAATCGGAAAATTGTAAACAGAGATTCGAAGAAATAAGGAGAATGACAAAAAGGATAATTAGAGAAAAAAAAGAGCTTACGACGAGAGGAAAATCGAAGAGGTTAATTCTGATTTCAAGCAGAACAAAATTCAAAGGTTTTTTTATAAAAAAATAAGGGAGTGAAGAAAATACCAACGCAAACAATACTCATGGAGAGACATGGAAAGAAAACTGGAAATAAGCAAGAAATTACAAAAATATAGGCAGACTACTTCGAATATATGTTTAAAGAAGGAAGTAATTGGGAAGATAATGAAAAAACTAGCAATCTGAGAAATGATAAAATAAAGCCAACCGTCAGAGAAGAAGTAGAACAAATAATCATGAACCTGAAGAATAACAAAGCAGCAGCAGGAGATAAAATATTTAAAGAATTTATAAAATATGGGGGAACAACATTAGTAACCAAAATAGCAGAACTGATTAAACCTGTATGGGAAGAAGAGGAGTTACCCCATGAGTGAAAAAAAAATCAACCATAGTACCCATACACAAAAAGGGACAAAAAAAAAATTACGAAAATTACAGACCTATGAGCTTGCAGAATATAGTGTATAAGATACTAGCAAAAATTACCGATAACAGAATTAAAGCAGAAGTAGACCCAATAGTAGGAGAATATCAAAACGGATTTAGATCCACTAGGTCCACGATTGACAACTTATTTTATGATTAGACAAATTCAAGAAAAATGCTGGAAGAAAGATATAAAACTGTATTCATTGTTTGTTGACTTTAGGAAAGCCTATAACAGTATTGTACGAAGAAAGATAATAAAGACCTTAGACATGTTTAAGTGCCCTAGAAAACTCAGAAATTTAACAAAACTGGCTCTAACTGAAACGTATAGCAGAATAGGTAAAGATAATTCAATGAAGTTCCGAACCTATATAGGCTTAAAACAAGGAGATCTATCTACTAGACTGTTTAATTTAGTGTTAGAAAGAGTTATTAGAGCAAGTCAAGTAAACAGTAACAAACACATGTTCAACGGACCATACCAGTGCATAGCGTTCGCCGACGACGTTCTATTGATTATGAGAACAAAACAGCACTTCAAGAAATAGCGACAAGACTAATAGAAGAAGGAAATACCGTCGAATTAGTAATGAATGAGAAGAAATCACACTACATGATAATGGGCGCGGAAGATAAAAACGAGAAACTCTACATTCAACAAGGCCAGCAGAAAACAATGGTAAATCAAACGAGTGTAGTGAGTTACCTTGGCATGGAGATTGAAGCCAATGGTACATTAGCAAGCGAAATATCGAAGAGACTCAATATGGGAACAAAGTGTATGAGAAGTTTTAAAAGGCTGTTAATGTCAAAAACCCTATCCTGGGCAGCCAAAGTGTCATTATACAAAACAATTATAAAACCAGTTGCGATGTATGGAAGTGAATGCTGGGTGATGAACACCCAACAAAGAAATAGAATAGAAGCTTGGAAGAGAAGAATATTGAGGGTAATTGATGGAGCTGTGAAAGAGGACGGAACTTGGAGAAGAAGAACAAATGAAGAAGTTACCGAATTATACAAAGAAGAACCAATATCAACAACAATAAGTTAAAATAGGCTACGATGATTAGGCCACATAACAAGAATGGGAAATACGAGGACGACAAAAATGATCCACTTGGGAGAGTCAGAAGGAAGAAATAGGATAGGCAGACACCGGAAATGTTGGGGAGAAAGCGTGCAGAATGATTTGAGGAAACTAAAAATCAAGGATTGGAAGGCGCGGGCACAAGTCAGGAATGAATGGAAGAAGATTATAAAGATAGCCAAGGGCCTGTGAGGCCTGTAGAGCAGTTATATTATTATTACTTACTTATTTTACATTGTTTAAGGTCTTGTTTCAAAACTTTTTCACTGTTTAAAAAAATCATATTCTATAATTATACATGCGTTATTTGAACAAAAAACATGTTTTAATAGGGCCCAAAGAACTTGCATCACTTTGAAAAGCAATGATTTTATGAAAATGTGTATTTCATGTTTTCAAGAGTTATTATAATAAGAGAATAACAAAAAGTAAAGTAAAGTTAAAAATAAAGATATAAATTATTCTATTTTTTTTAATTATAATAACTCTTGAAAACATGAAATACACAATTTCATAAAATCATTGCTTTTGAAAGTAATGTAAGTTCATTGGGCCCTATTAATACATATTTTTTGTTTATATAACGCAGATATAATTATAGAATACGACATTTTTATGAAAAAATACCTTAAACAATGTAAAATAAGTAAGTATTGCTTACGAATATTTTTAAATCAGTTCAAACGCAAATCATGCTTTACTTTCAAAATCAACTACTCATATATTAAAAACAAAAATGATTGCATTACTTAACATTCGTGATTTAAGATTTGCTCTACTATACTTAGATCAACGAAAATTCCATGATTTTAAACTAAAAAATGTTACGATTAAAATAATATAACTTAAAAATGTAAAGAATACTCAGCTTATTACATTTATTTTTCACAATTTTCGTCTTCTTAAATAATTATTGTTGGAATAATTTCCAACATTGATCTAATCTTCGTATGCTTCTTGGACACTCTCTTACACCTCTCGTAAAAGAGTAGTGTTGTGCTTGGTTGTGCTTAGATTTTATAGATCGCATCTAATTGTGATACATTGTGATCATACATTGCATCTGTGATTATATTTTCTACATTTTATTTTTTTGTTCTTGATGTCCAGCATTTTGCAACATTGGCCTAATCTTGGCATGCTCATTGAGCATTCTTTTATTCCCGTTGTTAATGTCCTCGGGCCCAGTTTTACAATTGTGGATTATCTTTGTTCGTGGTACATTTGCCTAGAATACCAGTCTTGTATTGCAGTGGGGCATTGCTGTTTTTTGACTGATTTTTGCAATTTTACTATTTTTGGTCAACACCAATTCCTTCCATGTTGTCTTTGCCCTTTTCTTGTGTTTTAATTATATCTTGGATTTCACATATGCTTTACGTTTCTTCATTTCTCATGGGGTTCATGGGTTCATGGGGTTCTCATAGTACGTGCTTTGATATCCTTATTGTTGTTCTCAGAAGGCGTAAACTATTGAATTATCTATACTTGTTACTTATTTTACAATGCACATCATAATATGCTTCACGCTAATCTTATACACTTTTTCTTTGCTCTTTATCCTGATGAGTTTGATTCCAACAAAAATACACGATACCCTATTTTCTTCATTCGCATGTTTTTACACAGCTTTTCCCACTTTGTATGTATCGGTGATGTTTGCTTTGGGATATTTGATTTTCGCAATATGCTCTTTGGATCATTTATACATTGCGATCAACTATTATTTAGATAAAAGAAGCCCTTGAGATATTGGAAGTATGTCTGCTATGGTACAACACGTCTGTTAAAATTGGGTGACCGAAATTCATGATAATCCTGCATTTTGTAAGGATACACATCCAAGTCCTTCTTCAATTTTTTTTTTTGCAGGTTCTATAATACTGATATAGTCATAGCCGCTCTTTATCAAAATAGTTGCATCCTCTCAGCACATCCAATTTTGTCATAGATGTGAGTCTTCAGTCTACTGATTATAGTAAAAAAAATAGTACCTAGTTCGAATTTGTTGAACAATTTCTGCAAATTGTCCGCATCTTCTGTTATATGGAAGCCCATACAAAACTCGAACACTATACTGCCCCATCTATTTAGGTATTTATTTATTTTGTATTTGGGAGATACCGTTTAGATATTAGTTTGTCCCATACAGTATGAAAGGATGCGTTTTGATATGGACCCCCTCATATTTTACATGCAACGTTAGTTAAACCGAGTGTTTTACTTCAGCGTCCCCCATTATTTCTCCTCTGACGACCGTTTTGGCTTCTTTGAAGATGTAATTCGTGATAGCGTTAAACGAGATCAGGTTGTGGTTATCCGTTTCCATTATTCCGGTTGTCACTGCATATTATTCGTTTGTGCAGTGCCTTGTTATGAATGTATTGTTGGCGATGTTGACTTCGTCACTGTTTATGATAGGGCACTGGGAATTGCGTCCTGTCGTATTTTGAGCATATATGTAGGATGGGTCATCAAAAGCTTGAGATATACCTATAAGCACATGAGGGCGGTTTCATTGAAGTCAATGGGTTTCTCTGTGAGGTCTATAATTACGTCTGTAGTATTTTGAGCATATATGTAGGATCATCAAAAGCTTTATCTGTGATTTGCCGGGGTATGATTATTGCCGTCATAAATTACTCTATGGAAAGCGTTCATGTTGTCAGATGATTATGTTGAAAACTACGCGAGCTAGGAAGTGTCGGGGCGGCCGGATCCCTTAATTTACACCGATCATTACCTCCGGAACGCGTAAATTATCGCCGCTGAATAAGCGAACTCTCAAGACCGACGCGAGATTTTAATCGGCCAGACAACTTTTTAATCAACGCGCAAGTTGCGCCACCCCGGAAATTTATAATTAATAACTCACCAGTTTGTGTACGGATTTAATTAATTTCTACATTTTTAACTTATATTATTTTAATCCTAAAATTTATAATTGTGGAATTTTTATTGATCTAAGTATAGTAAAACAAATCTTAAATCAATAATGTTAAGTAATGCTGTCATTATTGTTTTTAGTATATGGGTCGTTGATTTTGAAAGTGAGCCAAGTATTTATTAAGTTATTATTGGATAATTGATGATTTGCGTTTGAACTGATTTAAAAATATTAGTAAGCAATACTTACTTATTTTACCTACAACGGTACAAGAAGAAAGGTAAGCACTAATACCACAATTAAAGGAAGCTTGAAAGAAAGGACAGAAAGCGTACCTAAAGTACAATAATCTAGTAATAAATGATAAGGTACAAGAACCCCAATATTCAAAAGATTGAGGAATTGAAGACGAAGGAAAAATAGAAGACAACAAGAGAAAAATGAACGAAAGATCGCCAGGAATGAGAGCACTCGACCAACAACTGAGATCGATAACGAGATAAAAAAAGTAACCAAAAGGGTGAGAGAAAACAGACTAATGGACATTGACCAAAGGCAAGGAAACGGTACACGAGTTAAAGTTATTAAACAAAAACAACATTTTGGATCATGGAATTTACAAGGAATAAATTCGGCAGGACCAGTTAAAAATTTGGCCAACGAAGTGCTGAGGTACAAAATTGAATTAATGGCAGTTCAAGAAACTAATATAAAAGGCGAATCCCAAATAGTGGTAGGAGAATTCATATTTTTTAATTATGGAGGACAGAAGAACAGATTAGGAACGGGCTTCCTGGTAAAAAAACCAATAGTGGAGAAACTAATTGAAGTTAAAGGGATTACCGAAAGATTCGGTTATATGAGAGTAATGGGAGAACAGAGAAAAATAAGCATCATGAACGCACATGCCCCAACGGAAGATAGCCCCGAAGAAATAAAAGAAGAATTTTATGAGGAACTAGGACGAATATATGATAAATGTCGAAAATTTGATATAAAATTATTACTAAGCGATTTTAATGCAAAACTCGGGAAAGAAGAAATATACAATGCAGTAATTGGCAAACACAGTAAACATAACAAGACTAATGGTAATGGGGAAATGTTAATACAGTTCGCTACAATACGGAAACTAGTAATAAAAGCCACATTTCAAGAGCATAAAGAAATACATAAGGGAACGTGGGTTAATCCAAGAGGAATGCATACCAATCAAATAGATAACGTTTTAATTGAGTCAAAGCATGCTAAAAATATCACTAATGTACGGAGCCCCAGAGGAGCTGATGTAGGAAGCGACCACATACTACTTAGAACATGGAGTAACAATAAATAAAGAAATAACTACAGTACCAAGGACGATGAAAGTAAACAACAAAAGAATAAACCCCAATTTATTAACTGAAAACGACCAAATAAGAGAAAACTTTGTGGAAAGAATAGAAAAACAAATAGGTCACAAACAGACAACGAATTATATAAATCTAAATTGGAAAATGTTACAAGAAATAATAGAAAATACCGCAGAAGAAACACTACCCGAAAAAAGGAGGAAAGTCAAAAACTGGTTTGATGATGAATGTAACCAGCTGATCGAAAAACGAAGGAAAGCAAGAATAGATTTTTTTTAACATAAATCGGAAAATTGTAAACAGAGATTCGAAGAAATAAGGAGAATGACAAAAAGGATAATTAGAGAAAAAAAAGAGCTTACGACGAGAGGCAAATCGAAGAGGTTAATTCTGATTTCAAGCAGAACAAAATTCAAAGGTTTTTTTATAAAAAAATAAGGGAGTGAAGAAAATACCAACGCAAACAATACTCATGGAGAGACATGGAAAGAAAACTGGAAATAAGCAAGAAATTACAAAAATATAGGCAGACTACTTCGAATATATGTTTAAAGAAGGAAGTAATTGGGAAGATAATGAAAAAACTAGCAATCTGAGAAATGATAAAATAAAGCCAACCGTCAGAGAAGAAGTAGAACAAATAATCATGAACCTGAAGAATAACAAAGCAGCAGCAGGAGATAAAATATTTAAAGAATTTATAAAATATGGGGGAACAACATTAGTAACCAAAATAGCAGAACTGATTAAACCTGTATGGGAAGAAGAGGAGTTACCCCATGAGTGAAAAAAAAATCAACCATAGTACCCATACACAAAAAGGGACAAAAAAAAAATTACGAAAATTACAGACCTATGAGCTTGCAGAATATAGTGTATAAGATACTAGCAAAAATTACCGATAACAGAATTAAAGCAGAAGTAGACCCAATAGTAGGAGAATATCAAAACGGATTTAGATCCACTAGGTCCACGATTGACAACTTATTTTATGATTAGACAAATTCAAGAAAAATGCTGGAAGAAAGATATAAAACTGTATTCATTGTTTGTTGACTTTAGGAAAGCCTATAACAGTATTGTACGAAGAAAGATAATAAAGACCTTAGACATGTTTAAGTGCCCTAGAAAACTCAGAAATTTAACAAAACTGGCTCTAACTGAAACGTATAGCAGAATAGGTAAAGATAATTCAATGAAGTTCCGAACCTATATAGGCTTAAAACAAGGAGATCTATCTACTAGACTGTTTAATTTAGTGTTAGAAAGAGTTATTAGAGCAAGTCAAGTAAACAGTAACAAACACATGTTCAACGGACCATACCAGTGCATAGCGTTCGCCGACGACGTTCTATTGATTATGAGAACAAAACAGCACTTCAAGAAATAGCGACAAGACTAATAGAAGAAGGAAATACCGTCGAATTAGTAATGAATGAGAAGAAATCACACTACATGATAATGGGCGCGGAAGATAAAAACGAGAAACTCTACATTCAACAAGGCCAGCAGAAAACAATGGTAAATCAAACGAGTGTAGTGAGTTACCTTGGCATGGAGATTGAAGCCAATGGTACATTAGCAAGCGAAATATCGAAGAGACTCAATATGGGAACAAAGTGTATGAGAAGTTTTAAAAGGCTGTTAATGTCAAAAACCCTATCCTGGGCAGCCAAAGTGTCATTATACAAAACAATTATAAAACCAGTTGCGATGTATGGAAGTGAATGCTGGGTGATGAACACCCAACAAAGAAATAGAATAGAAGCTTGGAAGAGAAGAATATTGAGGGTAATTGATGGAGCTGTGAAAGAGGACGGAACTTGGAGAAGAAGAACAAATGAAGAAGTTACCGAATTATACAAAGAAGAACCAATATCAACAACAATAAGTTAAAATAGGCTACGATGATTAGGCCACATAACAAGAATGGGAAATACGAGGACGACAAAAATGATCCACTTGGGAGAGTCAGAAGGAAGAAATAGGATAGGCAGACACCGGAAATGTTGGGGAGAAAGCGTGCAGAATGATTTGAGGAAACTAAAAATCAAGGATTGGAAGGCGCGGGCACAAGTCAGGAATGAATGGAAGAAGATTATAAAGATAGCCAAGGGCCTGTGAGGCCTGTAGAGCAGTTATATTATTATTACTTACTTATTTTACATTGTTTAAGGTCTTGTTTCAAAACTTTTTCACTGTTTAAAAAAATCATATTCTATAATTATACATGCGTTATTTGAACAAAAAACATGTTTTAATAGGGCCCAAAGAACTTGCATCACTTTGAAAAGCAATGATTTTATGAAAATGTGTATTTCATGTTTTCAAGAGTTATTATAATAAGAGAATAACAAAAAGTAAAGTAAAGTTAAAAATAAAGATATAAATTATTCTATTTTTTTTAATTATAATAACTCTTGAAAACATGAAATACACAATTTCATAAAATCATTGCTTTTGAAAGTAATGTAAGTTCATTGGGCCCTATTAATACATATTTTTTGTTTATATAACGCAGATATAATTATAGAATACGACATTTTTATGAAAAAATACCTTAAACAATGTAAAATAAGTAAGTATTGCTTACGAATATTTTTAAATCAGTTCAAACGCAAATCATGCTTTACTTTCAAAATCAACTACTCATATATTAAAAACAAAAATGATTGCATTACTTAACATTCGTGATTTAAGATTTGCTCTACTATACTTAGATCAACGAAAATTCCATGATTTTAAACTAAAAAATGTTACGATTAAAATAATATAACTTAAAAATGTAAAGAATACTCAGCTTATTACATTTATTTTTCACAATTTTCGTCTTCTTAAATAATTATTGTTGGAATAATTTCCAACATTGATCTAATCTTCGTATGCTTCTTGGACACTCTCTTACACCTCTCGTAAAAGAGTAGTGTTGTGCTTGGTTGTGCTTAGATTTTATAGATCGCATCTAATTGTGATACATTGTGATCATACATTGCATCTGTGATTATATTTTCTACATTTTATTTTTTTGTTCTTGATGTCCAGCATTTTGCAACATTGGCCTAATCTTGGCATGCTCATTGAGCATTCTTTTATTCCCGTTGTTAATGTCCTCGGGCCCAGTTTTACAATTGTGGATTATCTTTGTTCGTGGTACATTTGCCTAGAATACCAGTCTTGTATTGCAGTGGGGCATTGCTGTTTTTTGACTGATTTTTGCAATTTTACTATTTTTGGTCAACACCAATTCCTTCCATGTTGTCTTTGCCCTTTTCTTGTGTTTTAATTATATCTTGGATTTCACATATGCTTTACGTTTCTTCATTTCTCATGGGGTTCATGGGTTCATGGGGTTCTCATAGTACGTGCTTTGATATCCTTATTGTTGTTCTCAGAAGGCGTAAACTATTGAATTATCTATACTTGTTACTTATTTTACAATGCACATCATAATATGCTTCACGCTAATCTTATACACTTTTTCTTTGCTCTTTATCCTGATGAGTTTGATTCCAACAAAAATACACGATACCCTATTTTCTTCATTCGCATGTTTTTACACAGCTTTTCCCACTTTGTATGTATCGGTGATGTTTGCTTTGGGATATTTGATTTTCGCAATATGCTCTTTGGATCATTTATACATTGCGATCAACTATTATTTAGATAAAAGAAGCCCTTGAGATATTGGAAGTATGTCTGCTATGGTACAACACGTCTGTTAAAATTGGGTGACCGAAATTCATGATAATCCTGCATTTTGTAAGGATACACATCCAAGTCCTTCTTCAATTTTTTTTTTTGCAGGTTCTATAATACTGATATAGTCATAGCCGCTCTTTATCAAAATAGTTGCATCCTCTCAGCACATCCAATTTTGTCATAGATGTGAGTCTTCAGTCTACTGATTATAGTAAAAAAAATAGTACCTAGTTCGAATTTGTTGAACAATTTCTGCAAATTGTCCGCATCTTCTGTTATATGGAAGCCCATACAAAACTCGAACACTATACTGCCCCATCTATTTAGGTATTTATTTATTTTGTATTTGGGAGATACCGTTTAGATATTAGTTTGTCCCATACAGTATGAAAGGATGCGTTTTGATATGGACCCCCTCATATTTTACATGCAACGTTAGTTAAACCGAGTGTTTTACTTCAGCGTCCCCCATTATTTCTCCTCTGACGACCGTTTTGGCTTCTTTGAAGATGTAATTCGTGATAGCGTTAAACGAGATCAGGTTGTGGTTATCCGTTTCCATTATTCCGGTTGTCACTGCATATTATTCGTTTGTGCAGTGCCTTGTTATGAATGTATTGTTGGCGATGTTGACTTCGTCACTGTTTATGATAGGGCACTGGGAATTGCGTCCTGTCGTATTTTGAGCATATATGTAGGATGGGTCATCAAAAGCTTGAGATATACCTATAAGCACATGAGGGCGGTTTCATTGAAGTCAATGGGTTTCTCTGTGAGGTCTATAATTACGTCTGTAGTATTTTGAGCATATATGTAGGATCATCAAAAGCTTTATCTGTGATTTGCCGGGGTATGATTATTGCCGTCATAAATTACTCTATGGAAAGCGTTCATGTTGTCAGATGATTATGTTGAAAACTACGCGAGCTAGGAAGTGTCGCAAACTCTGGATAGAGCTTTGTTGTTGTTCGTTGATTCGAACAATACAAACTACTTCTGTAAGATTTTTATTAATAAGTACAATTTTCTGTTTAAAATAATGAATCGTTGATAGTTTTTCGGGTAACTTTTTGTTTGTTACCCTAATAATAGGGACTACATACCTCATAGTTAAATGGCTAAACACAATATTGAATGTTCCTTAGATACTTCGTATTACAGCGCTTATTACTAATTACCTGGTTGTCATGGTGCGTATTTCGAATATATCGCTAGTTTGCGTATTTCGATGAGGTGTTAATAAAAATCAAGTTGCCGTGAATCATAATATTTGTACACATAAGTCAAAATGACATAATATTTCTTGCATTCAGTGTATAATAAGCGGTCAAAATGAACCGATTTGGATCTGATGAGATTCATAAAATCGAAGAATCCGTCACATCCACTAAACCCATTAATACAGTGCGAACAGAATGTTATGTTATAAGACAATTTCATCACTTCTGTTCAGAAAGAAATTATGATCTAAAAGAAGAAAAGTCGGATGAAGAATTATGTAAAATTTTGGAAGACTGGAAGACATGCGAAAAGTCAATGGTGAAGATTATAAAGAAGGAGTATTGAAAACACTCTGGAATCTCACAGCTAAGCATATTCAACTTACTTATTATAATAAATTCAAAAGAGTTATAGATCCTTTTAAAAGCCTTATATTTCAATGTTAGTTCAATGTATATTCATAGCTCAATGTGTTCCTTAAAATACACCTCGTCCTACGGACTCGGCGTATTTCTCAGAACACATTTCGCATTCGTCAGCTATATTCTATTATTTTTTATGCTCTTGTTATATTACTTCTGATTATTGTACTTCTACTGTTCCGGTAATTTCTATCAGCTAATTAATACGTTGTAGATGATATAGAGCTATATATATATTTATTTGATCGAAATCGACATTGTCTGGGTTATAGTAGTCACCCCTCAATCTTCCGCGTCTTCACTTGTAGCTATTGAGTCGTTCTGTTCTAAACGCTAAAACGCATTGGCACGCTTCATCCGGGCAAATTCGAGGCATTTTAAAACCCTGGCAGGAAACATCCGATGATTATTGATTTATGTCGTCGGCGCGGAAAACGCTCGCCCCACCCCCGCCCTGTCGGCTTTTATGCATGCACACTTGCGTGGGTGGGTGGTTATGGCCCGGCTCACCGGAAACTTGCCGTGTTTACACTTTAAAGTAACTGACAAGTTATGAACTATATAAATTGGGGGGAACTCGGCACCACCTGCTGACGTCCGTGCGCATTCATCTAATTCCTGGCAGGCCGCAGACTGCCTGCCCGGGACGCGTTTTAAATTCGGCCGCAATTTGTTCGCGGGCGTGGAAAGTTTCCCTTTACCATTTCCCGTTTCCCATTTCGCAGGTGTCGACACCGCAGGTTTCGCATTTACCTTATGAGAACGTGAACATTTGCACGGGTCATTCTAGAATTCTCATATGCTTGGATCTTGGAATTTTTAATATTTTAATATTAATATCTCTGTCCATAGATTTGATTAATTATCGTTTTTAGCCATATACTTCAAACAAGTCTATAAATGCGAAAAGAAGTAGAACAATGTGCTCAGTTGTCTTCGCTACTACTAAGCTAGTCGGTAGATGATTGACATTTCGGGGCTACATCTTGATCGATTAATAGATACGAGACTATTTGCTGGTCAAGTGTTTAGTTATTGCTCTTGTGAATAGCTTATCCAGTTGATCAGATAGTAGATATCTATCGCTGATAGCAGGACATGGAACTTATGAGATATAGAACTATTTAAGAATGGTGTTCTTCTTGAGGCTTGAATTTTTTTTTAAATATTTTGATATAGTTAATATTTGGTGCAAATTTTGAAAATTTGTAAAAATTCTTAATTACGAAAGCTAGAATAATAATTCCATACTTTTTACAAACTTTTAGAAAACTTGTAATTCAGGAGATTAGGTATATAATAGTAGAAATATCCAAAATTATTATATATTTCGAAAAAAAGGGATCAATATAGATGTAATAAACAATTCCCTGTGTAGGTCAAACAGAGTCTGGCAAATTATAAACAAAAACATAGGTGAAGGTAATCGTCACACACCAAAAAATTGGGAAGTTGTTGATGATGATGGACAAGTGACTAGTGACTGTGGTATAATCGCCAATGTTTATCAAGGGTTTGGGTTTATATCCCGACAATCAAAATCCCGATAGTTATAATCCCTGCGATTGAAATCCCGATAAAGCAGAACCCCGACAAATGGAAATCCCGACAAATCAGAATCCCGACAAAGTAGAATCCCGACAATTAAAATCCCGACAAAGTAAAATATGTTTTAGATTATTCAGAGATTCTGAGATTAATAATAGAAATCAGGCAAAATAATAAAGGTCGGACTTTTACAATCTGGTTTATTAGTTTACAAAATAATTTAAGGTTTATTAGTTAACGAAATAATTTAAGGTTATAAGGTGTTTATGACTGAATGTAACCTTTTATATTGTTTTACTTAACTTGAAGCACCTATTTTATCATATGTTTCCTCTTTGTAGTTTTTGCCTGATGATGACCCTTTAACAGGTCGAAACCGGTCGCAAATTTATATTTAATAAATACGAACCAAATTTTAAGGAAGTACATTTATTAACATACAAATAGAACAAACCTTAAAATAAGAAACTTAAATGAAATACATCTGGCTAGTACGCGACAACTCACAAAGCCATACAAAAAGTCGAACCTTAAAAGTGCAGTCACTCTACAACATATTAATTTCCTCAATACATGCATCCATGAGAAACTGGCCCCTAATTTCACTAAAATTACTACAACAAATCTTTTAAACAACAAGGACAAAATATGGGATCTTAAGAAATACATAATCAAACAGGAAATTAGCAAACATTACTCCAAACTCAACAGGCACTCAAAATGGTTATACGCCTGTTACTCCACCATCTCGCAATGACTACACTACATTCTGTTGAACCAACTAATTGAAGAATCGCAAGAAAACTTATTCTTCCAAACCTTAGAAGACAAGAAAAGGAAAGACAACAAACTGAATATTTTAAGAAAATACAAGCAACACCACTCCAAACAAGAACACATCAACAAGATACATCCTATCTACCAGAGATTCACCAATCTTTCTAACACCAATTTTAGCAAAGAAGAAACTGCCTTACTCAACAAAGGGCATACATTTGCAAGTGTCAAAAATCGCACCAATCTTGAACTTTTAGCTATCGACTTAGAAACTGCAATTAGATGACATCCACACTTTGACGAAGTACGAAACGATTATATTAATTTCTTAAAAAACGAGGTAAGAAACTGACACATAATACTAAAAACCAGAGGTCTTCTCAAACTAATCTTACCAAGACCCTCAGAAACTTAAAACTTAAAATTGCTAAAGATAAACTTATAGTCGCCAGAGCTGACAAAGGAGCAGGTATTGTAATTTTGAATGATTTTGCATATAACGAAAAAATACTTACCTTCCTCGACTCCAATAACTACTTGCCTACTCAGAATAAAAATATCTTGAAAACATATATTAGTAGAACTGAGAACTGTCTATCTAGATGCAAAGAAACCTTAGATTACTTTAGAATTAATAACTACAATATTAATCCCATGAACCCCCAAATCCCTAAGGTATATGGACTTATAAAACTACACAAAGCCCCAATCCCTATCCGTCCCATCATCACTGCATATGACACCCCTGCTAATAATCTTGCTAAACACATTAATCACACTATCAAACATGCATTTAACTACAAACCTAAGCACACAGTTAAAAACACCAAAGACTTCATTACTAGCATCAAGGAAGTAATTATAGACGATGACATTCTAATCTCTCTTGACATATACAACATGTACACAAATATTCCAATTAAAGAAACCCTCAAACTACTCAATAACGTATTACTGCAATCTAACCGCATTGAAAAACAAAATGCCTATCACATAACCGAGCTAACTAAGATCTGTACAGAACAGAACTTTTGCCTATTTAACGAACAAATATACATAATGTCCGATGGACTTCCAATGGGCTCTCCCTTGTCTAGCTTACTTCTTCGAAAATCAAATACTTTCAGAAAAGAACTCATACAACAATCATTTGAAAGCTAGGAGATGATACGTGGACGATATATTTTGCATTTGGAATGATAGTCTTACAATGTTGAACACTTTCCTTACACATCTCAACAACCTACAGCCCAATATTCAATTTACCCTCGAAGTGGAAAAAAAACGAAAATCATTAAGCTTTCAAGATATAACTATACTGAAACAAGACAACCACCTTGAATATAAAGTGTATAGGAAACCCACCAAAACAGACTGTATTATACCTTTCGATTCGCACCACTATCACAGTCACTCTTAGCTACTTGTCACTCCCTCGTCCACCGAGCGTTTGATATCCCCATGAACGATAATAATAGAGCACATGAAATTAATATTATTAAACAACTCGCTGCTACGCACGGTTTAAACATAAAAACAATTAACAAACTTATAGCTAAATAACAAAACAAAATTGATAACTTGCCCATACATAACCCCCACATCATAAGCAATGAGCAATACATCGAAGGTAATCAATTACATTTAAGTTTTCACGATTTTCCAATACGGTTTAGAGTTCTTTGTTCTCTTTCAAGATCCGCTCGTTTTATTTTGTAATTTCGGTTTTTTCGGTTGACCACGGAGTAAGCATTCAATTCCATTTTCAACTTGTTGCTGCTCCTTTTGCAATTCTTCTACCATGTAGATAAGACCATCATCATGTAGATGAGCTCTTCCTACGAAGTTTTCCCATCTTCTGTGCCAAGCTTCAACATTGCCTTGAGTTTGTGATACTCCCTTCGCCAATGAATCAAATACTGACCATTATTTTGGAGAAAACATTGGTTCAGAACGTAAAACATTGCCGTTTCTTAAATGATGCATAATTCTTCCATACACATACATGTTTTCAAACCAGCCAATTACATCATTTGCTATCGGTGGAAACAGTGGTTTGAGAGCTAAGCCAGCTGATTGAATTCTTCACTGGCCTAAATGAAGAAAGCAGAGCTTGTAAGTCGCTTCTGGAAATTCAGACTTTGTGGCATTTATTGCTGCCAAATCTAAATGCGTGATTACTTTTGAAAGTACTAGCTCCACATTATTTTCATTCGCATATTCAGTCAATTTCTGTAGCAGCATTTTGTATATTTCCTCGCTTTTAGCAGTAGTTAATGCATAAGCAAAAGGAAAAACTCTGCCATTGGCATGTCCAACGATCGCGTGGATTGAATATAACTGATAAAATATTGTAGGGACTATTTTGAAAGTACCATCCATTAGCCAGAAAGATTATATATTTTTTTTATATTGGGCTTTGTGATCAAAAGTAAAATTCTCATCTCACCAGTAGTGATGTCATTAGTCAGAAATTGTTCGCCAAATAAAGTTGTTTTTAAATTATCGGGATTGCTAATTTGGTATAAATCTTGTAGTTCTATCGGTCTTAAAGCTTTTTGCACACGTTTTATTTTTTGTCGTAGTGCATTTTTTGATGGCATATATGGTACTAAATATAAATTTCGCCTTACGTTATTTAAACCAGGTACTCGAGCACACGTGTTATATTTGCCGTAGTGAATTCTTTGATGGCATATATGTTACTAAATTTGGATGAAGAGCAACAACTTGATTTTGAATTACCAGACAGGGCAATTCTCTGGTTTCTTCAGCCCGTACTTTTATTGCCTCAATACTTTTACAGACTGATGTAGAACTTGCTTGTGGAGCATGATTATGATCAGTACAGTCGAATTTTACCTTGCCGGAATTTTAAACTGTCGGGATTTCATCGGGATTTTGATTTGTCGGGATTTTGATTTGTCGGGATTTCGACTTGCCGGTATTCGGACTTATCGGAATTTTGATTTGTCGGGATTTTTATCGTCGGGATTAGGATTGTCGGGATTATAATGGTCGGGATTTTGAACGTATACCGTATAGCAAGTATTATGGAAATATTGAAAATACAGCATTAAATGAGCATTTCAAAAATGATTCATCAACATCTTTCTTGGTTGCGCCAGACATGGTGAAATCTTCAATATTATTTATGGGCTTAAAACTCTAAACCACTCGGGTATCAGCCTATAGAACTTATAAAAGAAATTAGTGTCCTTTTATCGTTGAACCACTGGTCTATATGGTAAATCTGGCAATCCAACAGCAAACATTTCCATCGGCATTAAAATGTGCACACGTGATTCCGATTTTCAAAAAGGGCGATCCTACAAACATAATAAATTTGCGACCGATCTCAATTTTGAATGATGTCTCTAAAATTGTAAAGAGTCATTAGTTCTGGAATCGTTTTCTCTAACAAGTTTGTTTTTGCGTTTTGGTAAAAGTTGCTCGAAAACAATTGCTGAACCGAAAATTGTTCCTTGAATAGGCAGAACAAATTTTTGTGCAATTTTCTTTTCAGGAATTGTAAATATCTACGAAAATAATTTTCTTTTACGAAATCGCTGAAACACGTCAAGTTTTAATTCAAGGGGGATAACTTTTGACAGGCAAGCGATTTTCAATTGCTTAACCCCTTGGACGCAGGGGAGGTTAACCCATTTTTTTCATGGAGTAGAGGTCGAGTGATAGCTCATTTGAAACCAAACTTAATTTGCAATACAACGGTGCACCAGTTTTAAAAATCTGTCGATTAGGTTTAAAGATATTATTTTTTTAAATTTGAGCAAAGTACAAAATAATATGGCATTGCAGCAACAAAAATGTATCCAGTAACAAAAGTACAGAGTAAAAATCAGTCAATTTGACAGTGTTATGGTGGTTTGAAACAAGCTTGTTTTTTTGCATTTTGGTAAAAATTGCTCGAAACAAATTCATGCCAAGAAAATTGCACGAAAAATTGTTCCTTGAATTGGCAAAACAAATTTTCGTGCCATTTTCTTTTCGGTAATTATTTTCGTACAAATTGCAAAACCCGTTTTTTTAAATACCAGTTAGAATTCTTAAAAAATACCTTATAATAAAAATAAGTCATAGTCACTAGTTCTAGACTTAGTTCTAGTCTAGAATCGTTCTACGATTAACTTCGAGAATATTTCAATGGATTTCATTAAAGTTTTTATATGGCTACAAAGAGATAAGTTGTTTGCAAATATTAATTTATATATGTAATAGTTTGCATTCTATAAAGTAACTAAGTTTATAAAAGTAGTTATAAAGTATAATGTTTTCACTTGAAATTGAAAATTTACCTGCAATGAGGGTTTATTACGGTCAAGGGTTCTCCATTGCTGCGAAGAGGCGGGTGTCCAGGAACGTAACCAAATAATTTACTTTCGACGAAGATGCTCCTTAATTGTTTTCTCTTCGATATATACACAATTATATCACTATGATCATAATATAAAAATCATTTATTAAATAAATTGAAATCAATAATCTTACAACTATCTACATCGTTTTTTATGAGTCGGCGGGCGTAATTCTTTTTACAATTTTACAATTCGATATAATTACAAGACTACAGACGTCAGTAGATAATTAAGAGCCGTCACCTAGGAAACGGTTTTAAAAGGATTATACATTCGCCCATGCAGTTAGGGTTCATTGTATCTTAATTGCTGGGCGAATATACAGTCCAGATAGACAATCAGTTAAGGCTACCTCAAATAGTCTTTTTCTCAAATAGTCTACACCTGTCTTTCAGACGGTGTTAACCTTTATATTTCAATAGTACTCATTTTACATACGTGTGCATATTATCATTTATAAACTTGTGAAAAGGTAAAGTTTATTAAGATGGAAACGTCGTAAAGTGAAACTGCAACAATTATTTCATCAATTTATAATGACACTCAGTTCGACGATCTATTTCAATTATGTGAGGAAAGAAGCTATTCCGAAAGTTTTGTTGAAGAATCCCTTCGACTGTCTACAGAGGGAAGCTGTTCTTAAATTGATTTTGAAAAATTTCCAAACAACCATCATCAAATGGACACATCAACTATCGAAAATGAAAATCAGGGATTAATAAAGCATGCTTTTCTTTCATCTGATACTAAAAGGATAGTCGTAAATATTTATAACACCCTTATAAGCGAGAATCATGCATCTCCACTGCAAATAATTTCCATACTAACAGGAATATTCAACGGTTAAATGGTAAAACGGTAAAAAAAAAAAAAACAAAAAAACGTATGTGGTTGATAAGAGGCAGAAGAATTTGGTCACCAAGCGCCTTCCACCTTATTACTGTATCTTCGATCCAATTGAGCTGATAAGGTCAACTATAAAAAGAAATTTGCGGAAAAATAATGCACATCCCAAAATGAGTGAAGAAACAATTCAACTTTTTGAGCGATAATGCAACAGCATTTCAAGTAGCATTTGAAAATTGCATCGATCATGTGATTTAAATTGAAAACGATTATAGGACGCTCTGTGTACCAAATCTAATTATTAATGTTCAAAGTGAAAGTGATAGCGATGAATCTAGTTGTGCGGAATAATATTTGCTTGTTACATTACGATTCATGAAAAAATTAACTGATGTTAACGTCGTTAATTTTTTAACGCAATGAGTAAGTCAATAATGTTATGGGTAACTTAAGTTATTTGTTTCGCGAATCATACTGTATATAAATTTTCTATGAAATTATAACTACATTTGTAAAACACAATTAATTATATGTACACTTAAAAATACAATGAAAAGTACAATTTAATGATAATAAATCACTATTGTTAATTTTCTAAGGAGCACTGAATCTGTATTTTCTGATGCCGGCTCTGGACTCTGTTCTCTTCCTATTACCCGTCATAAAATTCCGTTCGCACAATGGAGCGCAATAAACACCCTTCGTAGGTAGATTTTTAATTTGAAGTAAAAACACTATAACTGATACTCACATTGAATTATTTTCTAATTGATAGACAATTAAATGAATCTACCTAAAGATGCCATCTTTTAAGAACGGATGCACCAGTTAATGCACGTGATGTTAATTTAATTGATTTAAAAATAAACCTGTTAGCGTGTGACTTGAAGTGCTTAAATATTTTCTGGTTTGGGTGGTGGAACAGAATAATTATTTTAGCCAAGTAAAACACGTTGTAATTCATAATCCCCGAGCTTAGAGAGTAAGCCCATAATCCTGGGATTAATCAGTAATGTTTGTTTATGAATTTTCCATTTCGCTCGGGCATTAATTACTACACAAATAAAACTGCGAAATTTAGCGCCGGCCATTAGCAAAATTGTCCATTTGACCGTTAGGGGAGCAAACCACGTATGAAGCCTGTGCAGGTATGAGCATAAAGCGCTTCTAGTTTAATCAATACTTTTATAAGAAGCTGCATAAAGCTTATTTTAATAAGCACAGAGCTTAGATATTTAAACGCCCGCTTCTAATTAATTCCTGCGAAAATTTAATACACATCACATAATCATAATGCGATTTAATTTGTTTTTAATTAAGGAACGGAATAATCCCGTCTTTCGGGGGGTTTTTCCGCCAAATCAGATGGGACGTCTGTAAGAGGGGTTTAAGTATTCAGTATTAATTCAGACAGGCCGCCTCGGGCTTGCCATTATAATCGCGACGAGATTAACTTATTATCCGTGGATGATCGCCATTAATTCTGACGAAGTTTTTCCGTACGGGACGAGTTAAGTCGGGGACGTCTAGGTAATTGGCCTATCGGAAACGGGGCGCACTCGGGCACTTAATGCATCTGTAATCTTAGCGTACGCGGCGTACAAACGTAAACAGGTGGTTGGATGTGAAGCACAGCTGTTTCGTTTGGTGGAGCTTTAACTTTGAGCTTACCCGGCTCGGATCCAGGCGGGTGCCGGATCGGTGGCAGCATTAAAATTATAAATTGCCCCGCGCCAACTCGCATTCGTAGGAGAATTAATTCCCACTCCTGCAGTCTCACCTCTGAAAACAATCGAACGGCGCGTCATTTTTTTCGCCATAACCTGCCGAAATTTCCCCGGAGTGTCTGCTCTGGCGACCGGAGCGAGGCGTCTTCTAAATTGGTATCATCAATCTTCCTGATGGGAATCGATGCCAGTCCTGGTGTTATTTATATTAATATTTGCCACCCAATCCTTGGTTATTAAGTCCTTAATAAATATAACAGAATGCGATGGAGACTATTCATTAAGGCTCCATGCAATATTCATTAAAGTTATCGACGTTTCAATATTTCCATTACAACCCATTTTTGCAAGATAAAAAAATGAACCGCTGTATATTTTGAAAATTACGTATTAAAACATACTAAATATTTCATTTTTTAATGAACACTTATATTTCCAATTCTGATTTTCATAACTTTCGAAAATTTAAATAAAGAGCATACAATATTTTATTTATAAATATCATTTAAGGGCAGTTCCAAATTTTTCAGATGTTTATCAAATCTACACAATTCTTAAACATTGATGTCTGAATCGTCTGAAAATGCAAATTCCTTGTCTATTACATTATATTAATCACAAATGCTTCCATTTAATTTTACATGTTTATTTTCGTCGTTAGATGTAAAAATACTTTCATGTCTTTAGTGAAAAAGTATCACTTTCATGTATAGTAAGCCGCGAAAAAATGGATGCTTTCTCATATATGAGTAGAAAATAGCTATTTGTATTAGAAGGGAGCAAAGTACATCATTTCCTCCCGCAGATTTTTCAAAATCTAAGGGAGGAAATGGCACTTTGCTCCCATGTAATACATATGATATTTCTACGACCTTTCACAGTGTTTTGCATAATTTTCTTGTGCATGACAAATAATAAACCAAATATCAAAATGAAATATTTAGAATATTATTATATATAAAGTGTACAAGGAACGTACG
This sequence comes from Othius punctulatus, assembly GCA_951805005.1. NCBI lineage: Eukaryota > Metazoa > Arthropoda > Insecta > Coleoptera > Staphylinidae > Othius > Othius punctulatus. The sequence continues at coordinate 55,403,241 of OX638142.1, forward strand.
AACATTTATAAATTGCCACACCAATAATTCACCTGCACGGTGGGCAGGGCAGTTAAATGAGGACAGGGCCAGATGGGCCTCTATCCTGACAGGGCGAGCGAACTGGCTCGCCAACACCTTCACCAAGGGCGGACCTGGCTAGTCCAGTGGAGAGGGGGGGGTTAAGGGCGCCACGCAGATATCTCCTCCCCTGGTGAATAGACTGTCGCTGCGATGACAGCTGGTGTCGCTACTCGACAAAACAAGAAAACAAGGGGTACACAAAACAGCGTTTATTGATACGCTCCTAAGCGGAATTACAGGATTACGTCGTCCGGTGGCCACGCGAACGCGATTACGCTTAACTCTTAAATGCTAGATGATTAAATGGATGGGGTGATTAACAGTGATAGGCACAATAGCCTAAACCGACGAGATCCTAAGACCGCCGACGTCACGCTACACGTGATGGCGCGCGCACCGGCTTAACTTAAGCCGGAAGTGCGTTGCGGCCACGAGGCGTACTATCCCGAGATAAGTATGTTAGTACGTATATACTGGGTGGAGCTTATCTGATGATGAATCCGAATGGTCCAGGATTTCCGGGCGGCGGAAGTACACCGTCGAGCTGGTCACGCCGTCGGGGCTGTAGGGTTTCGGTCGAGGGTTGTCCTCGAATTACGGACAGATGAACCCAGACGAACAACAGGAAGGAGACGAAGCACAAGACAGTAGATAATAGAATAGAATAGAACCTACGAATCGAAGATAAGCATTCGAACGACGAGGAATTGATTAGGCTTACCCTTTAGAGCTAACGAAACGAATATCCGGCACTGCCGTTTTGGGCGTTCCCTCACTGGGGCAATCCCTATAGTTGTACTCACTAAATCCCGCCAACACGCGGTCGCTATCAAGCGATTATCGTGAGATACAACTTCTCGTCCGCGTCAATTGAACTCTGATCGGAAAGTGTCCAGTACCGCTAATGCACCGAGGCAGCACAATCCATCAATCCATTCCCCGCGTATTTTGAATGTAACAAAATATAAATAATACGAAGCTTGTGTCGCACGTTCAACCGGTTACGGTTACCATTGTGGACCGGTTGAATCAAATACGTAATGGATTGAATACGTTTATTAAACCGGGTGCGTGGTTCTTAGGAGCTTATGTTGAACGTTTTGAGTTGATTAAAATAAATGTGAATACATCCATCGCAACAGGGTATGTAGCTGGTCAAGTTTTCGTCTTTCGGTGGATAGTTTTGTAGTTCTCGCGAGTACAATTAGCCGGCCTTGGCTGGCCGCATTTTTACTATATTTGTTGAAAACGTCAATATCAAATTTTGATTGATGTGATGGCAGATGTTTGTTGTATTTTAATATTTAATTTTAAACAATTGTAATTGTTCTAGGTTAAAAAAATAGTATACACTGTGTATCAGCCAAATGGAATAAATTTGATAATAAATAAATGGGGGCGTGTTCGAAAAAACGCTCGGACACGTCGATTGTTATTTTTAGTTGCGCATTTTTTTCAACAAAAACTTTTTATACAGGGTGTGTCATGTGACCGTGGCCAATACCAACTTTCTTATTTTAAATGCAACACCTGGTATATTATTCAATTTTTGGATTCTTCGGTCCTCATTCTTCCCTCATACGAGGGAAGAAAGTTCTACATTTCCTCCCATGGCAACTTTGCAACCATTGCTACATAAACTTTGGTTACCTCATATGCAGGAGGCAAACAACTTTTCCTCCCACGAGAGCCAAACAACTTTTCCTCCCACGAAAGGCAAATAACTTTGCATCCCTAGAATAATACTTAGAATAGAAACATTAAATAGCTATGATACTAGTATATAGTTTTCTTTTATTGATAGCCCCGAGGTTTACAAGACCCGAGGCTATAATAGTGTTCACAACCGTGGTGTATACAGGGTGTATCAGCCAAATGGAATAAATTCAATAATAAATAAATGGGGGCGTGTTCGAAAAAACGCTCGGACACGTCGATTGTTATTTTTAGTTCCGCATTTTTTTCAACAAAAACTTTTGATACAGGGTGTGCCATGTGACCGTGGCCAATACCAACTTTCTTATTTTAAATGCAACACCTGGTATATTATTCAATTTTTGGATTCTTCGGAAAATTCTAGACATATTTCATGTACAATCTCCTATACCTATCTTCAACTGTTTCGGAAATTCGGAAACTTTAAGTGTCTTCAGATTTATTGCAAAAATTAACATTAAAAAAAGAAAATTATTTGATTACAGAAATTCGTTACAACACACTCAAAAACTAATAAGTAATACTGTTTATTTCTTGATAATGTAAAAAAACAAAAAAAAAAACAATAAATTTCAACGGAGGAGATGTTCAAAATGCTCGCGGTGAACGTCTTGGCAACATCCTAATCTTAAATAGAAATTTCTTCTAACGTTACTCAACATCTCAGGCGTGACCGATCTAATCGCAAGCATTATTCGTCTTAATACGAGGGCTGTTTGACGGAAGAGTGACTTTTTAATGAAAACGTTATTTTTCTGTTAAAAAAATATTTTTTAATATTTTATTAAATATATATAATTATTTTTCAACATAACACCCTTTTAACTGTACACACTTAGCCCAGCGAGTTTACAGTTTCTTTAAATCTTCCAAAAAGTAATCTTTCGGAAAGTCTTCAAAATATGCATTTCTCTCCGTTATCACCTCTTCATTTCCTAAAATCTTTTTCCACCCAGCCATTTTTTAAAATTTGGAAATATGAAGAAATCACTGGGAGCCAGATCTGGCGAGTATGGTGGATAAAGCAGTAATTCGTAATGCAATTCAGCCAGTTTAGTTGTAGCAATTGCAGACGAATGTGAGGGCGCATTATCGTGATGGAACAACACTTTTTTCTTCATCAAATGCGGTCTTTGTTTTTCAAGTTCGGCATCAAAACGTGTCTGCATAATCAGCATAATACTGGCCAGTTATCGTTTTTCCTTTTTGTAAACAATTAATAAAGATTACACCTTTAGAATCCCAAAAAAACTGTGGCCATGACCTTATTGACCGAAAAAAGTGTTTTTGCCTTTTTGGGAGCATGTTCGCATGGAGAAATCGATTATTTAGACTGTATTCTTGTTTCTGGAGTACAATGATGTATCCAAGTTTCATCTACTGTGACATATCGACGAAAAAAATCCTTTGAATTATGTTGAAAACGGCCAAACATTCTTCTGAATTATTAATGGGAGCGCGCATTTGATCACCATTAGGCAAACGCGGCAACCATTTCGCGGATAGCTTTTTCTTATTGAAATGTTCATGCAAAATATTGTATACCCGTTCGGTTGAGATGTTTACTTCATTAGCTATCTCACGAACTTTTATTCGACGATTGCCAATTACAAGGCCATAGAGTTTATTAACCATTTCTGGAGTAGTTGCAGTAAATGATGGTTTCGGACGATCTGCATCAACCGTGCTCATATAGCCACTTTTAAAATCAGAAACCACTTACAAATCATTCCATGGGACGGAGCAGATTCTGAATAATATTTACGTAACTTTTCCTCGGTTTCTTTAATTGTTTTTTCACGTAGAAAATAATGTTTAATCAACACTCGAAATTATTTTTTCTCCATATTTACACAACAACGAAAACAGTTTTCTTCAAATAAGTATAAAACATAATCTATCTGTCAGATTGGTGCCAAATTTTAACAGTAGACCTCCGAAAGACCTCAGGAGCTAGCAGCATAATCATTATAGCGAAAGTGTTACCAACCTTTGAAAAGTCACTCTTCCGTCAAACAGCCCTCGTATACACACTTAATATTTCCGAAACAGTTGAAGATAGGTATAGGACATTGTACATGAAATATGTCTAGAATTTTCCGAAGAATCCAAAAATTGAATAATATACCAGGTGTTGCATTTAAAATAAGAAAGTTGGTATTGGCCACGGTCACATGGCACACCCTGTATCAAAAGTTTTTGTTGAAAAAAATGCGGAACTAAAAATAACAATCGACGTGTCCGAGCGTTTTTTCGAACACGCCCCCATTTATTTATTATTGAATTTATTCCATTTGGCTGATACACCCTGTATACACCACGGTTGTGAACACTATTATAGCCTCGGGTCTTGTAAACCTCGGGGCTATCAATAAAAGAAAACTATATACTAGTATCATAGCTATTTAATGTTTCTATTCTAAGTATTATTCTAGGGATGCAAAGTTATTTGCCTTTCGTGGGAGGAAAAGTTGTTTGGCTCTCGTGGGAGGAAAAGTTGTTTGCCTCCTGCATATGAGGTAACCAAAGTTTATGTAGCAATGGTTGCAAAGTTGCCATGGGAGGAAATGTAGAACTTTCTTCCCTCGTATGAGGACGAAAGTGTAAACTTTCTATTAACGGAGTAGAAAAAAGCATTTTTTTTAAAGTAATTTTAGGTATTGCTTGTCCTTTTCACGTAAATACAATCTTGTTAACTAGGAATTTATTGTTTTTCATTAATGTAATTTAGAAAATGTCATAAATTTCGTGTTTTGTGGTTTATTCAGGGTAGTGTTCTCTGGATAATCACCTACGAAAAATTAATATTTTCCTTTTAACATTCTAATTAGTTATTAGCGTTAAAATATTCATACAAACTTTAGAGAAGTAAGTATACTCTGATTTTTCTAAACTGGCGTGCACGTCATCAGACAGCTGTGCGATGAAGTTTTTTCGTACCAACGTGATTGTTTTCGAGAATATGCATAACAATAGTTTAAGAATCGAAATTAATCTGAGGATCATTTGTTACATAACACTTATTACCGGTGGTTATAAATAAGTAATCGGTGTATTAACCGCGGACACAATTTTCGCCTGCCAATAATTTAACAAATCATGTTATGTTGGCAGCCGTGATATTTTTTCGGCGACGATGCCACATCTTTTTCACTAACCCGTGCTCATACATGTGTGTATAACCAAACTTCTTTGACGTCTAACTTGTTACATTTGATCGATTATTACAATGCATATTTTGCCATTGTAGATATTAAACCATAACCACAAAATTGATATCTGTACGATAAAGTCGACGAATTTGATACGAACCGCGCACAAGATTGCACGAGCGCAACAGCTGATTGCAGCCATTTTTAAATACCCAGGACAGCTGGAAACCTTGTAAAATTGTGCCATCATTATTATGATTATTATTTTGATGACGTGCACGCCAGTTTGGAAAAATCAGAGTATATCTATACAAAACTAACAATAAATTCATTGTCAGCCAGATTCTGTTAGCAGTCAACACTTAATTTACTTAAAATTAAATCTGCTGGCATTTCTGTAATTAAGGGGTTTTCAACATTGGTTCAGGAAACATTTTTTACTTAGTTTTCTTTTTTTTTTGTAAGAGCATCGCCATCTATTGTCATTAGCGCAATTTTTGATTTAAAATGACCTCAGAACGCAAGGCTGGGATATCATGGGATACCCTGTATAATATCTTTATTTCTGGTTTGGTTATATCTTCGTTTGGCTGAAGACCTCATTATATTCCGTGTTTCCATTCATGAGTCTAAACTTTTAGTGTTACAACTTTCAAAGTACATATTCACGTGTACATATCCTCAATTTTCCATTTTGTTCAAATCTCCCGCCATGATTATCTCAATTTATGCAAATTTTGCAAAAAGTACTCGAGTAGGTACTCGAATATTTCTAATCCTAATTGTATCGATCTATAAAATATCTAGAATAAGTTCAAAATTCTTGAACATTCAATTTTTTGAAATTTCGATTGGTTTAGGTTCTTTGAAGTTTCAAAATCGTTACAAAATAATGCACTTGAAATATGCAAACGTTTTTTTTCGTACCTACATCAAGGTTATTCCATGTTTCTAATGTTACGATTGCTCAAAATCTTCATATCTACATGCTTAATAAATTTTTATGTTTCAAATAATTTCATTCTCATAATTATCTCAATTTATGTAAATTTTGCAAAGAGTACTCGAGTAGGTACTCGAATATTTTCAATCCTAATTGTATCGATCTATAAAATATCTAGAATAAGTTCAAAATTCTTGAACATTCAATTTTTCAAAATTTCGATTGGTTTAGCATATTTGAAGTTTCAAAATCGTTACAAAATATGCACTTGAAATATGCAAAACGTTTTTTTCGTACCTACATCAAGTTTATTCCATTTTTCTAATGTTACGATTGCTCAAAATCTTAATATCTACATGCTTAATAAATGTTCATGATTGTCTATAATTTCATTCAAAAGATCTATACCATTCTTGAATAACAATATTTCCAAATCGTTATATAAAATACATATTTCTAGTCTATTCAGTAAAAAACGTATACTCAATTAATTAAAAAATTTAATTGCTTTTGAAACCGGTTTCGACCAATTAATTGGTCATCATCAGGCAAAATGGTCCAAAACTAAAAACACAAAGAAGCCTACAAATTAATTTACAACATGTGGCACATACCAGAAAAATACAGTTTTTAGTTTTAGACAATTTTGCCGTACATTTTGTGTACAACATTACACGGGATCACCTGCTTCAGTTCTGTGAAACAGCAGGGAGGAATAAATATTAATACTTTTCTCAACTATAACTGAAGTAACTTGTAGTTTCTGTGTTTTTTAACAAGTTTATAAATACACTTATTTGAAATTAGATAAAACAAAATTCAAATTTGTATGTTCAACTTTTTAAATACCGTCAGCTTACAAGTGAAATACACTAAGTTAATTTTTGACTGTTTTTGGTTAAGTTTTATTTTGATGGTTTACCAAATTGTAACAAATCCTGAAGCCGATCTTCCAAATTTTTAACTCATTAAATGACTGAGTAGGAAAGGTAACAGCAGAATATAAAACTTTAATTACAGTTTCTCACATTTTATAGTTTTTGACTTAAGTGATTTCACTTGTAAGCCGATGATACATTGTTTTGAACGATTTTAATTTTTAATTCTTTTTGTAATTTTTTTTATAATCAACGGATAGGTTCAAGTTACTTTTATGTATATTATCAAGTATATGAGTTAAAAATACGGCAAGCACGCACTTCCGTACTACAAAGTACGCCTATACCCCGCCGCTGAGTTTGTACCTGTTCATTTAACTGAAATTGAATGTTATGAATAGAGTAATCAACAAATTGATCCCCTTTGTACGTCACTGAATAACGCATTTAGCATAAGTTGAAATAGCTTTTGCGGAATCAATTTGTTGACCGGCAGAATGGTCTGAATAGTCGAAACAATCAATATTACTCCAATGAGCTCATGGCCCAGCTTTTAAAGGTCGTTTAATCTCATCGGATGGAATCGCATCTGTCTAAGCATGTGACTAATCACTGGATGGCCGTCTAAAAGGCCCCCATACAATATAATTCTGTGCGCATGTATACCTGTGATATTGATTCCGGCCAGAACTGCCCTCCCGCTCGTATACGAAGCCTATACCGCACAAAATCTCACTTGGTTTTAATAAGTTGAGTTATAAGGATTCGTATTTATCCCATTCTGACAATAGCAACCAATTACTATCAGATTAGAGCATCAGATGCACTTGTGGCAGTGTTTCTCAAAGTTATCGCATTCTCGAACTACCGATTTAGAAAATAAAATGTATATTTACATTCAAAAAATTGAAGATTTGTGGAAAATTTCCAGTTAGCTAGTAAATATCATTCTCATTGATTAATTGAAGTTTAGAGTTAAAATCGGAAGAATAGTAATTCCATTAGTCTGTACATCTGTTAACAGCCATGTTAACAGAGCAAGTAAAATAACAATTACATGTTTTCAAATGGCTTAGTACATGATTAGCTGAAAACGTCATGCTGTTAGCTAACATCGCTGTTAAAATATATACAGACATATGACATATGGCATAAGCAACGAAATCTAAAACCTAAAAAGCCTGCGTTAACACACACAATAATAAATTTACTGGATGAATAAAATTTGTGTTCTAATTTCTAAATAAATATACAATCAAATCTGACAAGTAGAATTTAGGGGATAATTATACTTGTGCCCACCCACACACCCTCCAATTTTACACAAATAAAGATGAATAATTCTCAGTTTTTTTTTTAAATCATTAAGATACAGATGATTATTAATAAATGAAACTGATGATTTACGACGCTGCCAGATTAATATAGTGCATGATTATAGTTCTGCCCACCCAGCTTTCAATTTTATAAGAATAATGATCAATACTAGATGTTCAATTGCTTTTAATAATCATTAATGTATAGATAATTATTAATAAATGAAGCATCAATATATAGCTGTTATCATTGCAAGAAATTAAAGTTACAATGATTTACAGTGCAGGAAATTTTGACAGGAGGGTGGGTGGATGGTCACACTATAACCATCCTCTAACTTGATCTCGTAGCAATAGGAATCATCACATTATTGCTACGATGACATTTATTTTAAATTAATGTCATTGTCATTAATTTAAACGTCAGAAAATTTATAAATCGCTTGTCACCAAATCGAGACTCGAAATTTATACATTAATACTGGAAGTAGAAGAATATCAATAATGGATTCCGATAGTGACGATATAACAAACACTCCGCCGGAACTTGCGGCCATTGCATCCACAGTTTCGTCCGATTTATTGCCTCAAAAATCAAAAGAGAGGTATTGGAGTGCGGAAAGTGAGTGCGGAAAGTACTTTCCGCACTCATATAAGTGCGGAAAGTACTTTCTGCACTCCTTGTAACAAATACCAACTTTCAAGGTTAAATTTTATGACAGAAAACGTGTCTTTCAACACTTTCGTAGAAAAAATAGTATGTAACACTCGTGCGGAAATGGCCATTGCAAAACTCGTATGAATGACAACTTTCATACTCGTTTTACAATGAAGCCCTTTCCGCACTCTTATTACAATATACTATTCACTGAACACTTTCTGCACGGGTTACTGACCAATGCGAAGAGGAGATTTTACTTTTCTCTACGGGTAGTATTTATCGTTAATATTAAAATATTAATATTAATTGACATTGACATTTGTCATCGAATCTGTGTTTTTTCCACCTCTACAAAATATCAAGATAAATGGAAAATATGGATGATATAGAGAATTCTACGCCACCAGACGTGCAAGAGGCTGCCAAACTTAGAACACTCTACCTCTTGCCACAAAAGTCGAGAAAGAAATACGAGTTAAGTTACAAAGCTTTGATGGATTGGTGCAGCACAAAGAACAAGAATTTATTCTCCAAATATGTTCTGTTGGCGTATTTCCCGGGACTAGCAGAGAAATACAAATCCTCTTTATTATGGTCTCAATTTTCTATGCTAAGATCTACTCTGAGCATTCACAACAATATTAATATTGAAACCTATCTTAGGATAGGATAGGATAGGATAGGATAGGATAGGCCTATCCTATCGAGGCCTATCAGGCTATAACATCAAAAACATTTACTCCCAAGGAAATTGATGAATTCTTATGCAAAGCTCCAGTTGAAATATATTTTGCAACAAAGGTAAAATATCAACTTCTTAATAATATGCTGTTATGCTAAATATAAAAAGATATTACAATTATTACTTATATGATATGAGCCGAAGGCGAGTGGAGTAATTTATTCGAGTCACCAACTTTCTCACTCGTTGAATAATACACTATTATTTAAGTCACATCTATACTGGCAAAACTGATCAGAAATATATATATTTTTTTTAAATCAAGGTTTATTTGTTTTTTTTTAAATCATTGATTTTTGATTTTGTATGTTTTTAAATCATGAGTTATTCCAACCCGAGTTAAAATGGATTAATAATGAATGCAACATCAATCTAAAGCAGTTTTCATTACCGGAAATTGTAGTTCCAGTGCTTTACATTCTATGAAATTTAGATTGGAGGGTGGGTGGATAAACTTTTGAATTTTGTTTACGCCAACCTCCATTTCGATTCCAAAATAAATAAAAACTAAATTGTCCAAAATCTCAATCTAATTAATTGCACACGTACCAGTGATCAAGTGAAGTTTACCATCTACCAGTTTACCAATGTTTCCTATATTGGAAAAAACTCGTTTTCTTAGAAAATTCACAAATTTTTCAGTTTATGAGCTAACAATTCGTCTCTTTCCAAATCTCTTCAGATTTAAACATACTACAAGGTGCTACATTAGAAAAATTAAAGTACAACGCGTAACACTTTTTGATATAAGTATTGAAGGAAATTCATCAAAACTTATTTTTCAGAAATTTTTAAGGTCGCCAATTACGAATCCAGTGTCACACATCTTATATTAATAAGTAGTATTAGATTATAGTACATATGCTACCATTGAATAGTTCATTAGATGAGCATTCAGAATATAAAGCTATATTCTGGGTGTTCTATTTGAAAAAAATGAGTTTCAGCCATTTGAAAATAGCAAAATCGTGTCGTTGTTTCAGAACACCCTGTGTATTCTGCATGACTCAAAATATTGTGTATATTTTGGCACATTACTTGAATACTTGCATACGCAGATTCTTTCATTATTCCTTTATAATAAGGTTTTGTTGAATATTTTTCCACGTCCATGATTTTTCGTTATATTTGATTAAAATGTGAATAACTCTGCAACGTTGCATCTCACCCCTGAAAATGAAGATGATTTGTGAAGCCCTCATGAAGCAGATTCTACAAATGAAATAATATACAGGGTGATCCATTTAAAAAGAGACTAAATTTTGTGTCCCGGATTTATGGTACACTCTGTACACTCGAAAATAATTTTAAAAAGTAGCACATCAAGTGTCCAATAACTTCCAATCAGATTTTGTCCTCAATTTTCATTAGTCTAGCAGCAATGATCCGAGCGAGGATAGATGGGCCAACCTGTATATCAGTTATATTATAACCTATCAGGTATAATTCGAGATCAATTTTCCATTTTTATCTCATTTGTAAGAGATATTGCTGCCATTTTTCATAACGTCTTTTTATTGTCAAAATCTTGGAATTTTATTTTTATCTCACAAGGTAAAAAAGATCGGTGTACACACATCTTTACAAAAGATGTTTCAAACTAAACGGTGAAGTTAGAAACATAAGGTGTTCTATTTAAAAAACAAAAGTTGATGACTTCTTTCAGTAGAACCGGAAGTGATAGAAGGTTGAAGTATTTCACAATTGGATTGAGATTTTGAAGATTTTATTTTTTATATAAATAAAACCCATTGATTGTGAGTTTCACAAAATATTTAATGTTGTACTACGACAATTTATCAGGCAAATGAAAATATATGTATTTAAAATTTTTTTGGAACCGAATTGAGGGTTGGCGTAAATAAAATTCCCAATTCTTTTTTACTATAATCATCGTCAAACTTGATCCCGCAATCATCACATTATTGGTACGTACGAAAACATAATCAAACTCGATGATACAAATTTGTGCTCTTAATAAATATACAATGAAAGCTGACACCTGGAATTTAGGAGATGATTATACTTATGGCCACACGCTAATACTCAGCTCATTCTAATATGATGATTATGATATGATTATATACACCTTGTCATCAATTGTATGTGATGTTTCTAACGGGTTTTCCAATAAGAGGGACCATTGGACCTTACTTTTTCGAAAATGAGGCTGGCGCAACAGTTACGGTGAATGGATTGCGCTATCAAGAGATGATTAACGATTTTTTATGGCCGGAATTGGATGGTATTGATCTGGACAACGTTCACTTTCAACAAGACGGCGCTACGTGCCACACAAGCAACGAAACCATTGATCTTTTAAGGGAAAAGTTTCCGGACCGTGTTATCTCTCGAAGAGGTGATCACAATTGGCCACCGAGATCTTGTGATTTAACACCTTGCGACTTCTTTCTTTGGGGCCACGTGAAGGAGAAGGTCTACGCCAACAGCCCAGTATCGATTCAAGACCTCAAAGATGGAATTCGTGAGGCTATCGAGGACATACAGCAGCCACTTTGCGATTTAGTTATGGAAAATTTCATGAAAAGGATTTTGTCCTGTAAGCGTGGCCGTGGTGGTCATTTGCTTGATGTTATTTTCCACTATTAACGGCATACCTTCCTCTTTGTAATGAAATAAACATCTGATGATTTATAATAAAAAATGGCATTTTTCTTTGAATATCAAAATAACACCTCTTATTGGAAAACCCTTTATTATTCAATAAAAAACAGTTTTATATATTATCAAAAAAAAAATCTCACACTTCCAAGTCAAAATTTACTAAAGTTGGGTAAATTTCACTTGAAATGTAGGTACTTATAGACTATACCAAAAATGTACTAAATTTAGTGCAGTGGTTCTAAAACGGCAGCACTGGTATTATAAAACCGTTAGAGCCTAGAGGTACATAAAAATTTAAACCGTGGTTTAGCTGTGTTTTACAAAGGGTTATCAATCAAGGTTACTTAAGATTAAACCACCGTTCATATTCATTTATTTTCCCCTTAGCCACAATATACAAAATATACAGTATACATACACCACGGTTTAAATTTTTATGAATAACGCTATTAGTTTTTGCTCACCACCTCCTGATATGCATGGAAAATTTATATGCAAGTAAAACTGGCGATATCTTCCCCAATTTTGCATTTAGATAATTGCTGCAGCTTCGAACGGCCTCCTGCACAGGTAACTCTGCTGGAGCCAAATTTCCTCCCTTATCTCCATGTGAAGTCGAATAAATTCTCCCTTCGTTAAATCCGCTAATTTTCTCCCGGTATCGCGGCAGGGATTCCAGGAAGCCGCCTGTAAAATCTAATCAAACATCTAAACGGCTGCTTTATGTGGGAGTGCACCGTAATTCTGAGGATGGCCGCGGTAATCGCGCCGAAATAGGGTCTCGTAAATAAGCGCTGCCTCATGCTGGCGATCATTTCAATATGAAGTGATAACGTTCGGCGAGTTGTTAAAATTTAGCAGTGGCTGTTTATCATTGCAATACGATTTCACATATTACAACACGGATTTTTCATAATTAATGCCATGTAGGTTTGGAGGAGATGTAAAGTAAAAATATTCAGGGGATGTGTAAGACACTATATTTGAAAAACATAGTAAAAATAAATTGTACAGCTCATAGGTGTGGAATTTTTTTTATTAGACTAATTTGTCATGTAATATAATGAGGTGCTAAAAACAATTTAATTGAAACAATAAGTTTCTTGAAAAAATCTATCAATGTCATCATCATCAACAGGCTTGATTTTCAACCAATACACTAGGTATAAATAAACAAAAAAAATATATGTCATGGACACAGTAGGTACGAAGCATTTAAAACTAACTATTTAACATAAATCCTTTAGAGGAAGAAATAATATTGTGTATAAAAACTAAAGTGCTTCACGTGTAACGTTTTCGCAGCAAATTAAGTTAAAAGACCGTAACAATTCTCTGAGTGCCGTACTTCAAACTATAACTATTTTGTTTTGTATAAACCTTATTTTGAACATTTAAAAAACTTGGAGCACTGCAGTTAGCTGTTAAATTCATTGAGTGAACTCGCGCGATTGTGCAAAAAGGCGTCGGCCCGGCTTTTTCGAGAAACACGGCCGGCTGTACGTGTCCGTGAGCGCGTTCGATGCTAACGAGCAAGCAGACTGTAAAAGCAGCGGACCTCGAAAGCACAGACAGAAAGCAATTTGGACGGTTTGTCGAAATATATGGAGGTGGTCCGGGCGGGAACGTGACGGCAAAAAAGGGATCGATCGCGAAATTCAAACGGACACACCGGGACACCAAAGCGCCCTTTGTCAGTCGGAAAAGTACCAATTTTCTGCGTCGTTAATTAACGCAACCGGAGGAAATTGTTTTGCTTAGGCAAACGATCGATATTGCTATTCTATGCTTGATTATTATATGGTTCGGGCAGAGTATTGCAATATCCGGTTATCTCTTATGGGATATTAATTTCCTTGCGTGCAATTGTATTCATGGAAACTAAACCACGATTAACCGGAGATTGTTACACCGGAGCTAAGAGATTCAAATGGCAGGCTCGTGCATGTTTAGTGTTCATATTTCCTCTCGGTTCATTTATCGCTAACTTCTTATATAATAACTATATGATCGTTCACTTAATTGAAGAAAATTAATTTCATTTACTTGTAACGTAATCTATCAAATAAGAAACAATTTCAAATTTGTTAATGTGACATATATGTGTGAGGCACGAAAAATTTTCCCTAGTAGTACTTGAGATAGTTGCGTCCCTCCCCACCACATTCCTACCAACCCCGCATCTTAGTAGGGTATCGAATAGTTCCCCAGTAGACATTAGTTAGAGTGGGTGTGCATAAATTAACTTTCAAGTAGTGCCCTGTGTGTGTTATTGTATTATTGCATAATTCTGTAAGTACATTTACCTAGCACCTTAGTAGTGATTGAAATTACTACATACATAATACATACATAATCCTTCCTCTTGTATATTACGATGTTGAGGTGTCGTGGCAGAAGTTTCTCCACCGACGACGATCAGTAGCCAACTTCGCTGCTTGTCTCCATCAGTTCTCTTCGTCTGTAAGACTTTGGCTACTTCACTGTTCCACGTTCTTTTGAGCCTGCCTCTTGTTCTTTTCTATTTTCGTTCATTCTAACCATATGCCCAAACCACATTAGTTGTCGCGTTTCTACTGTCTTTAATACTACTACTAATACTACTGCTCTTAAATAGCGCATTTTACTAGCCTGGATTCTGCTTTTTTCTTGATCACTTAGTCCCCATGTATCCATCCATAAGTTAACACCGGCACAAATACACTTCTGTAAATTTTAATCTTGGTAGTAGGGCTGACTTCCTTCTTTCTTTTAAATGTTTTATTCATTGCGTAAAACAGTTTAGTGGCATTGGAGATTCTATTATCAATTTCGTTTTTTAAGGTGCCTTTTGCATTGATTATCGAGCCCAGATATTTAAAATTTTCTGTTTGTTTTAGTGTGGTGCTGTTTAATGTTATCACCAGTTCCTCCTCTTTTTTGCCTATTACCATGACCTCTGTTTTTTCGATGTTGATACTCATATTATTCTTCTGGAGGTCGTCGTCTCATATCTTGATGTTCTTCAGTAAGTCGGTTTTCAAGTTTTCTATTATTAATAAGTCATCAGCATATATCATTTCTGATATGTATACATGTTGTTATTTATGTACCCCTATATGTGCTGCCTTTATCCGTTCTCTGCATGTCTTATAAATTTTATCCATTAGTAGTATAAACAACAATGGGCTAAGAACCCCTCCTTGTTGACTTCCATAGTTGTTAGAAATTCTTTGGAGTACACATTATTTGTTCTTATTACATTTCTTGTCGTGTAATAAATATTTTTTATTGCTCGTAATAAATTACTATCAATGTTGCATTCTTCTAGGATTTCCCATATTTTTTCTCTGGGTGCACTGTCAAAGGCCATAGTAAGATTAACAAAACCTACGTATAGGTTGCTATTATGAGTTTTTTCGGTTAGTTGCATTATACTGAATATCAAATCTGTTGTCCCCCTTGATGGTCTGAAGCCACATTGGTTATCGTTTATGGTGGGGTCTACAATTTTTCTTAATTTTTTTTTCGAGTATTATTTCATACACTTTACTGATGACGCTTATTATTGAAATCCTTCTATAGTTAGTGCATTTTTTTGCATCTCCTTTTTTGAAATATGGTAAAATTATTTCTACCGTCCAGTCTCCAGGTACTGTTCTTGTTTTCCAAACCAGATTTATCACTTTATGCAGGCATGCGAAGCTTCCTCATCCATATATCTGTGATGGGTGGGAAAAACAGTATAAGTCGAAAATTTGGGAAAATGAGTTTAAGTCAAATTATATTTCAGAAAGTGATGCTGTACATTGTGTTTGAGATAGTATATGTCACATTATTCAGTTAAGGCTTTTAAATAGGTTGGCAGTTTTAGTACAACTTTAAATGCTACGATTATTGGAGGGAAAAAAGGTATAAGTCGACGCTTCCTTAAAATTCTAATTCTTGACTTATACTGTTTTTCCCACCCATCACAGATATTTAACCATTTCTGCTTTAATATTGTCTTGGCTCGCTGCTTTGCCATTTTTTCCACTCTTGACCACTGTTTCCACTTCTAGGAACGATATTGCCTCTTCTATACCATGGTATTCAGTATCTCCATCTCTTACCCTCTCTACCTCTGTTCCCCTACCAATATTTCAGTAAAATATTTTCTCCACCTCTCCACAATTTGTTTGTCATCTGTGATTAGTTTGTTTACTTTATCTTCTATGTAGTTGATGCCACTTTTCTTTGTTTTCCTTAGGCTGTTCAGCGTTCGATATAGTAGTTTGGCATTTCCTTGGCTGTTTTTCTCCGTGATGTTTCCAAATTCTTCCCATGCTTTCTGTTTTTCTTCCTTGACCCTTTCTTTCACTTTTCTGTTTTGTTCTTTGTATACTTGGAAATTAATTTCTGTCTTGTTGATAAAATATGCTTTCCATAGTTTCTTTTTTTTTATTTCTGATTGAACTTGTTCATTCCAACCCGCAGTGCCCTTATTTGTTCTTTGGATGGACTTACCGCATATTTCCTCTGCTGTTCCATAGATTATTAGTTTGAATACCTTCCATAGACTCTCTACCTCATTGTTGTTATGCCAGTCTGCTTTATCAAATTCCCTTTTTAGGGCTATTTTGTAAATTTCGTTTACTTTAGGTTCCATTAGTTAATATATTTTAATCCTGCGGCAGTTGTAAGTGTTATTTGCTATGATCCTAGTATTTTCACCGATGTTTAACTTGGCTTTTACTAGATAGTGGTCGCTCCCGATCTCTGGGCTCCTACACACTTTTACGTCATGTATTTCCTTTCGGTATTCATTTTGCATCAATACTAAGTCTATGATAGATTTTTCCTTTCTGCTTTCCATAACACGAGTGAACTTATGTATGTGCTTGTGTGTAAATTTTGTATTACTCACTATCATGTTATTGTTTACACAAAAATCTATTACTCGTTGTCCATTATTAGTTTTAGTTTTTTCCCCAAACGGTCTCACCGGTCTTTATCTGACTCTTCCATTGAAATCACCCACAATTATTATCTGATCATCTACCCTGTCTCTCTCTTCTTGTAAGTTTTCCCAAAAAATATTTTTGGTATTTTTTCCACATTTTCTGAAGGTCCATATGCTACAATTATTGTCAGAGTTTCGTTTCCATTTATTTTTAAGTCAACTCTTATTAATCTCTCATCGATAAATCTCCAATCTCTTATAAGCCCAGTGTATTGCTTATGTATTAGGATTCCTACGCCTGCCTTAGCTCGCTCTGTTATATCTACTCCGTTGTATATTAGTAAGTGATTATTACTCATCTTCATACTTCCTTGTCCCTTCTTCCTTTGTTTCTGTAAGTCCTAATATCACACAATTACTTTTTCAAACTCTTCAATTCATTTTCTTTTCCTTTTAAACCTTGCACGTTCCATACTCCTAGATTAAACTTTGTTGTATTTGTTATGCGTCTCTTTTTGCGAAAGTTACGGAATATTCTTATTTCATCGCCGTATCCGTTGCCTATATCGTTATCGTTTGCCCCATCCGATTCGGTACTTGTTAGTTTTTTTCTTTGATTGTCCGGCTTACCTTTTTTAGCTGTTGTGTGAACTTGTCTCCTTCCGGTGATCTTTCGCTTATAGTTCTTTTACCGCTGTTCATTTCCGCTCCGTTCATTGTTTTGTTCAATTTTAGATCTGCCGCGCTATATTTCTTATCGTTTATTATTAATTGGTTGTTTTGTATTTGGCCTTTTATGCCCTTTCTGTTTCGCTTCCTTCATTTGTGGTACTAATAGTTTTCTCTCTTCTTGAATTTCTTTGTGTAATCTTGATCTATCCATATATCTTTTCCCTTAAGGCGCCTTGCATTCTTTAAGATTTCCATCTTCTTACTACTTTTTGACAGTTTTATGAGTATCGGTCTACAGTTATCGACTCTGAACTTACCAATTCGTCTGGCTTCCTCTATATCATTTTGTTTATCTATCATTACTCCAGCTTTATTTAGTATCGCGCCTATATTTTCCTTAGTTTCCGTCTCCCCATCTTCTTCATCATCAACCACCCCTCTAAACACTAGATTATTCCTTCTAATCTCTCTTTCCAAATTTGCTATTCTTTCGTCTTGTTTCACAACTTGTTGACTGACGGTATATGGCTACTTGTGACACGAGCACTTGCTTTGGTCATAAGTCGAATTACTAATTGACCTCAATCAACGTAGACAATGGAACTCCTATAATAGCATTAGTGTGGTCACAAAGACAACCATGTGATTCGGGAAAATCGCGAGATTCATCATTTTTAATCGTGCGTTATTGATGATATTTCAACATCTTTTAATAGTTCTATTTTTGGTCATATCAATTTGCCGCGGTCAAATGGAACGAGAGAGCATGGTAACAAATGATTTGAGGAATGAGAGAAGCATGTGCATGTATAACAAATTCACGTAAATAAACTTGGCAGTCATTTTCAAAATAGTAATTGAATAAAGAATAAATAAAAAGAATTTATAATACGCTCATAAGATTAACGAAACAGAAAATAAATCAAGTCACGTCATCATCATCAACCTGTGTTTTATTTCTCTGTCTGTTACAACTTCAGCGTGTCTATAATTAAATAAATAAAACAAATCCATAAATCTGTGCTTTCTTATACTAATCCATGATTTGCATTTGATAACACATTACCAATTGCAAAGTACCTTGAGAGTAATCACGGTAGTTAATTTAACGTCACGACGTGTAAGTAATTAATACGATCACAAAATCACGAGCCAAAACTAATAAAGAAATCATATAATAATTTCACAATAAAAACACAACGATATATTCAGTAGTTAACATACGGTTACAAACATAACCACAGAAATAATCAACTATCAATAATTTTGTTCTAACGTGTATTTCAAATATTACTTATTATCAGTTCAAATGAGTAAATCAAAGTATATGTGTATATATATTCAATTTATAATGAGTAATTAGACATATATTTTTATTATCCAGCAAATTACTTACATGAAATACATTTCACGATTTGAAAAAGCTTTAAAGTAATTGATCTTCGGTTACCGCCTCGGCAAATAATAACCATATTTATGATACAAAAATTGAACTTTAGTGCCTTTGTATGCGAATAATGATTAGTTATCGTTTGGTTTTTTTTTCTATCGCAATTGTTTTGGAAAGTTCTGCATCCCTCAATTGTCACAGAACGTTTTTCATTTCAATCTAGCGAACAAGAGAGCTGCAAGTTATTTTCTGGGAGGTCCCCGATGAATTTCCACACTTCAAAGGTGCATCTCCCGCGGAGCTCTCCATATTTTTATGTAATACCCCGGTTAATATAGGACGGGGGACGTTCCGGGTGGGCATTGTCTCCACGAGCGTGGATATATTACGTTCTGGGAGCTCTTATATATTATTTACGCGGAAGGAAAAAGATAAAAGGACATTTTACGGCCGCCCCGCTCGCTAAGAGGATATTAAAATCGAGCCCCCTTGCTAGGGGGGGGGCGGGCATCGATTTATTATTACAAAATTGTTTTCCTTGTGGGGTGATGGGAAGAGGCGCGCGATTTATTTATGCCGTGGGACGAAGTTTTCAGGTGATGTGCACAGTTACTTTTTTCGAAACAGCGGAGTGCATTAGCAGGAATGGCTCCGACAAATTGCACTCCCAAGTTTGCTGCACAAAGTTTGCAGACTCATTAGCTTGCTTGGACTTTCTAAGGTTTCACAAGGTTCATAAAGATTATAATTTGTACAGTTATCATATATCCAGCAAGTATAACTTATACGAAATACGTCTAGAATTTCGATCATTTACTGTCGTGCATATCACGTTACTTATCAGGCAATTTTAGTCTTAAAGTTACGAGCAATTTTTATGGCGGAATAAAAACAAATAAAAAAGTTGCACATATTAGGGTGTGAACGCTAACTATTCGTAACTCCAAATTGCACTCATTACTAGGAGCGAGGATGTACGGTCCTCGTCAATGCAACCGCTGATGTATACATTTATACTTTATATACTACTATAGATATTCCACGAAAATCTTATTCTGGAAAGTAAGTTTTTGACTAAAAGTCGCTCACGGTTAAAAGTTTTGCTAAACTTGGTATAACTTCTTCTCAAGAAGAATATATAAAGGATGACAAAAAAATGTGAAATCTACATTTTATGTGTAACTCTTTTAACGTAAGCTCCTACGAACCACGCTTTAATCCATTATTTTAATCAACCAGTCCACAACGGTAGCCGTAATCGGTTCAACATGGGACATAAGCCTCCTATTATTTGTAATTATGAATATTCGTACATCCTTGTATACTTTGATTTTTAACACTATACTTGTTCTAAATATTATATTTTGACATTTGGTTTTTTTAATTGTCATGCACAAGAAAATATAATATTTATGCAAAACACTGTGAAAGGTCGTAGAAAAAACGTTTTAATGAAACACAGCTTAATCATGTGCAACTTATTCCATGACAACACACACGACTAAATAATGAATATTTAACTTGTATTCAACTAACTTTTTTTGAATTTTGGCGCAATCGTTACTGTTATTATTATTATTATTAGAAAAAGTTTACGAGAGTACTTACCTATAATACTTGCCAACTTGACAATATCTACAGAGCGTTCAAGAAAGTTCCAACTAGTCCAACTAGTTGAAACAAAACAATAACAAATTATGACATATGAAAAAATCTAGTTTTTTTTTTCATTTATCCTACAAAACATTTCAGCAATGTTGCAAAACAGATTTTATTTGCATCTTTAACAGTGTCATCTATAAGTATCCAGCGTAAAACTTGACACCACTTTCTTGAACGCTATGTAATAATAAAATCGTCGAGTTGATAATGGAAGGAGGAATGAAAGCAAAATGAGGGATTGGTAGAAGGTCATTACGATGAATGAGGAACATTCAGAACTCAACCGGATTGAAAGCAAGATACATTTTAGGGCAACTGCGGAGTCTGTTAAAGAAGTAGTCGCAAACTTCGGTAATGGAGATGCTTTAGAAGATGACAATTGAATAAAGTTTGAGTCCCACCTCAATAATACCTTCCTTAATAATTTATATAAACAACGAACGAAATAATAAATATCTATAGTACTTATATATTGTTGTATTCATTCATATATTTAATTTAATAGGTTGGTATACACTCTTGTTAATGGAAAAGTTGCATATAAAACAACAATTAATTATGAATCACTATTTGTTCAAATATATTTCTTAATTCGTTTGCAAGTGCTAGTGATTTTTGAACAGAAAAATGCATATTTTTTGTCATCAAGCTTTCGTAGTTTAAACGACAAATTTTGGACTTTTATCAAATTACTTATAGTACAATTACATACATAACTGCAGATTGAAGTGGGGTGTAAAGATAGATCGCCTCCGCGTGGTGCACCCTGGGTAATGCTAAATGATCTATCACAAGTGATGTGCTCAGTCACTTTGAAGAGCTGACGTACATAAAAAAATCTAAATAACTAATTAGAAAAAAAAATTATAATTAATGTCGGATAGTTTCAAATTTGCCAAAAATGTCCTCAGAAATATCATCTTCACGGAAATGCTTCAGATGCGAGCACCAATTGATCACCAAACGGGCCAAGTCTTCTCACAATATAGTGATTTTAAGAATTCAATAGGTCAATCAATCCAATGGGCCCGAGAATTGTTTAGCAATTAACATGTTTTAATAACATATGTGCTGATTAGAGCTTAATGTTTTGTTCCCGGGAAACAATAAATTTAAAAAAAAACTGGAAAACCGGAAATCCCGGGAAAAAAAGAAATAAATTGAAGATGAAAAAAATCAAATAAAACAACCATTTAAAATGTGGCTTAATTATAAAAATCAGGTATCATTATACTACTTCATTGGTTAACAAAAAAGACTAAAAAAGCCTAGCGAGAATCGCTTAAAGGTGATCTTTTTAACTGCAAAAAAATTATGATGCGCATAAGGCTATTTCACTTTTTGTTGATGTAGGCTGTATCGTCATCAGAACACCCAATGATTTTTCTAAATTCTTTATAATATTTGCAGTAGTTTCAAACAGTTGCATTTCTTTTTGTATTTTTGTATTATTGACTGTGGTCTTTTCGCTTCAATTATTTTCATTTTTAGTGCTTCATTTATCGCACTTGCCAATCTAGCGTTCATGTCAGGAACTGGAAGCCGCCTAAACATCTTAGCAGGAGAATTTCAAAATGTCGTATTAGCAGATAAAGGCAAATTTCCAGTAGCAGTGGATTTAATGTCAAGTGTCTGCAGAAATTTTGCTGAGGCAACATCTTGATTCCTTATTTCTTCTATTAGAGTCGACAATAACTCCAACAACTTTCTTGAAATTTTGTCTTCATTTTGTCGGGCATATATTAAAATTAAAAAAAATAATACTTAAAGCGTCGACAGATAATTTGACTAGTATAAGGGCATTGCACATATTTTGCAAAATAGATAGCTTATTTTCATGGAGTAATGAGAAGGAATTTAATAAATTAATCCATTCCTAATTGAATCACAAATTAATAAAAACTGAGTATGGTGACTATGCAATATCAAAATATATATTATAAATTATAAACATAAATTAATAACATTTATACCATAAATTTGTTCGGTGATAATGCCATAATATAATGTATTAAAATGCAATATATTTGTATTTGCATAATCGTCAATCATTTCCCGGGAATTTGAAGTTTTTTTCCCGCGAAACGGGAAATACAAATCTTAAAAAATTCCCAGGAATTCCCGAGAATAACCCTCTAGTGCTAATCCTTGAGAGGGAACTGAAACAAACAATTCCATATACTGTTAAATTGTGCTTAAACACGAAAGAACACGATACAGATGAAACGAAATCCACAAAGCCAACATTGTCAAGTTCTTTGGCGACTTTAATTAGCCACAGCAGCAGAAAAAGTCGGTTGTTAAATAATCTTGATAATAAGAAAATAATTAATGCGGTAATGAGAAATATTTTTCTGTACCTTATTAATATAACAATTTTATGGCACAAAGATTGAAATTTTGAGAAAAAAACAGAGAAAAGAAAATCAGATTGAGGAAATCGAAAAGCTGACAGTTTTAATTTATTTTCCGCCAAAATTTCACTTTTCATGTAGATTTTTTGACGTACCTACCTATCTCAATAGAAAATATTAAGAAAAGTATTTTCTTACAGAATAAGTTTTAGTGCATCTGTAAAAGCGAAACTTTCAAATGTATTTGCTTACATAATTACAATTTTTGGAGTACCCATTAGAGCCAATATTTCATTAGTCTTATAGAATTAAAATTTTTAACGTATCTCAGATGATTTTTTTTTTCTTATACTTTCAAATGTATTTGCTTACATAATTACAATTTTTGGAGTATCCATTAGAGCCAACATTTCATTAGTCTTACACAATAGTACACTACATTAGTACACATTACACATTATTAGTCTTATAGAATTGCAAATTTTGGACTATCTGCAAGTAATAGACTATGTAATTGCACATTTTGGAGCACCTATATATATATAATCGATCTTTATTGGGCTATCGACCCCATATGGGGTCTTTCCGCCTCTGGAGCACCTATTTTTGCCAGGTAACGGAGAGAGAGAGAGAGAGAGAGAGAGAGAGAGAAGCCATCTTGATTAGGCTATCGACCCCTTAAGGGGTCTTTCCGCCTGGAAATATACATAGCTTTACTATTTTCAAATTTTCGTTTTACAATTTTTGCGTTTTTGCTTTTCATTTTTGAAAATTAAATTAATTACATGCGTATTATATACGGTGTTAATAAAATAACTTTCCACGCTTTGACAGGTGATAGTAGAGATCAAAACAAGAAACACATTCTAATAAACTCATGTCCAACACTCAATGGTTACCGAAATATAAAATTTTAAAATCTTAATTGCACCTTCCAATTTGATTGAATCTAACAGAATCAAAATACCGTAAAACAAAATTTGTCCTGTTGACTGTGACAATCAAGTTTAGTGACGCAATGATTGTATTTACTTCACCGTTATACACTGATATGTAAATATTTGTGCTATAGCGAAGCTGGACAAAATTCGCGTGAAGCTAAACGCATTTATCAGCAAATATTTCCTTTGAGACATGTTCCATCTCATCAAACTTGAAGATGACCGTAGGGCCCAGAGACATAAAATATTTGCAACCACATTGAAGCACTTCGAAGTATAAATCGGCAAATATTTTTATTCAATGCTGACATTTTAAACTGACGTTATATATCTCCTAGGCCCAGTTGTACGTACATAGATCAGCTTGACCATGGTTTAGTCACCTAAGATACAATTGTTAATACAATGGTATCCTTAGAAACTGAACCACGATCAAAGATAACCCACGATGGTACCACTGGGCCTTAGGCCCAGTTGACCGATCATGGATCACCTTGACCATGGTTCAGTTACCTAGGATACAATTGTTAATATAAAGGTATCCTAGGTAACTGAACCATGGTCAAGGATGATCCACGATCGTACAACTGGGCCTTAGCAGACATTTTAAGCAGTTTATCTGAAAGTGAAATAAAATTTTCTTGATTCCACTAGTGAATTTAAAACTTTCAATCCACTCAAAATCAAAAACATACTTGACTTTGATACTTTGACTTCGTGGACACCAACTTCCCCACTGCTTCTAAGGCTTCATTTGGAACCCCTTCTGGTACAAAAATATATAATAAATGTAAGTTTTACTATTCACCGAGTTGATATAAAAATTAAATGTATAACTTCTAAACGTCAACTTTTCGCTTGCATTAGCAAGCAGAGAGACCTACTTTGTGTGTTAATTGTAGGAAAATGTAATTTATCTAACAAATTATTCAATATTTCCATTAGATATTTAATACCAAACGCTGGGCCGTTTTTTTTTTGGAAGTTGGGGACAACTATTCTGCGGATAGATATAAAAGAACTATGAGGATTGTATAAACTACATGTCCAATGGGCTCCTATCCTTGTGACTTAAATAGTGTTTACCAAAATTTTTAATAAGATGTCTTTGGAAGTAACTTTACATTGAGAACAAAGGAAATTGTAATTATTTTGAAAAAATAGTATTATCTGTGAGTGCAACACGCCTTAATTGTAATAATCATCTTGTTATAGAACAGCGATAAATTTTGTGAAACTCACACATAAACTCTGTATTATTTACACCCAAAATAATATTGCATGTACCGTATTAATCGTATACATTTGCCAATTTATCATATTAAAATATAAATTAATGTGGATTTGGTGGCACTTGAAATCGTGTCTTACTTATTTATTGGATATTTAAGTTTTTATAAACTTGGATTCAATAGATTATTGCATTTTTAAATAGAAAGGAAGTCTCCAACAAAAAGAACGACGTAACAATTTGATATATAAATAAAAAACATTTTCGGCACACAATTTGAACTTTGTTGCTTTTCTGGTTATTAAAAAAAGGCATTCAATGCCATCGAGGGCAGCATTTATTTTTTTATACAGGATTCCCACGAAGTCCAAAACTTTTAAATCGCCAAAAACGTCATGAAATTCGAAATGTCGTACTTCCGATTATAGATGAATTATAGGTTTTGCTGAATATCATGATTTTGAATTGTTCTTTGTATGCCAGAGATTGAAAGTTGTCGATTGCAGACCTGCTATTGCAGTTTAACTAATCAGGAGCGGGCTGCTTTGAAAACATTCTTATTATCGGTGATAATTGCAAGATATTTAATGAAAGCATCATGAAAATGGTATTTCACATGTGAATGTAGGAAATTCAGTTGCTAAATTCAAAACCTCTAGTTCTGTTGGTAATCAGTGAAAAATATGCCATGCACGAAAAGTGTATAACCCAGAAACTCATAAAATCATTTTACGCCACTTTAGACGAACCAACCATTTCATTATGAAAAAAATCACAATGTTACCAAGTCATGTTAAAAAAATCATTAGTTTAAATAGTTTGAAGAGAGAACGATTTCGATCCATACAAACGAATATTCCATAATACAAAGTCAGTGATTATTATCTTCATTTCATTTTTGTATCAGGTTTGATATATTCGATATTCGAAGATGCGAAGATTTTTCTTGAAAAATACTACTTCTGATGACATTATTTATATCTAATTCACAAAATGTCCGTGAATTTCCGAAAATTCTAATTTTGTGATAAACTGCTCTCATCAGCATATTCATTCACGCAAGTAGTTTATCGAAATAAATGCTTTTGCAGCATAAGAGGGTGTATTGATATATTCTTAGCGTTACAACTTTAATGCGGTGTTTTATTACCCCATCGATTCAGTAGTAGTAATATTAAATATATGCTAGTTGGGTCTGGTAAATCGCAGTTGGTTAAATTGTTATTAATTATCAGCAGGTGTGTAAAGGTAAATCAATAGCAGACACCTAAGAGACGACCGTCCCTTTCATCTGGTCCCCAGAACAATTCGTTCCAGTCACGAGCGCTCCGCAGATAGGGTTGATTTAAAACCCCTCCTCGGGCGTCCCGAACATTCCTGCACGACCCACTTCCCCTACGGGATCCACACAGATAATCCTGAAGGATAATATTTACGGGAGGAACCGGGGGCTACGGATCAAAGCCCAAATTGTAATGTGTATTGTTAACATTGGCATATCCCAACAACCAAATACAGGCACATAGAGGGAAAAAAAATACCGACACACGAAACGTGGAGGGGGAATCGGGGGCATAAGCAGCAGGCATTTATACGTGTCAGAGGCGAAGTTCTCGTGTAATTGCGTTTCGGGGGCGCTTTGGAAAAATTATCGATGCGTGCTCCAGGTAATATACATCACCGGCAACAATTCTCGTTTCTCTTAATTTGCAAAACGGCAGCCCATTAGTAATTGGCAATTAATATAAATGAGAGGGCGGCGGCGGTGGGCGGCTGCTGGTCTGCAGGGATGTACTGATGACGGCGGCCGATTCGGGGGCGGACGCGGTGCTACCGAGTTAAGCAGCAATTGTAGTTTGTCGCAGGATTGCGCCTGATGTTAACTACCCTGAAAACTTTTGGTTTAATTAAAAGCCGCGTCGGCGGCGGTCACGTGCGCCCCTAAATTTAATTATCCCGGAACTGTAGATAAATACTCTAGAGATAATTACCGACGTTTTTGTGCGACGTCCCACATGAATCATCGCGCCGGGCAATGGTACATCGGCTTAATTGTCCCCCGGCCTATCTATTATCACGACACAATATCGCCGGCCTTGGGGGCGGCTTTTTGTGCTCGTGCACCTTTTGTCCTCCCCCGCGCTTTTGGCCTTCTCCAGTGCGATTTTGCGTCGTTAAGTCGCATTTCGAGAGGTACTCCAGCCGCCTCCCGCGATGCGTTTGATGTCCATGAAAGGATCAGGTGGTGTCTCTGTACATTTATACAAGGACTCCGTTGTTTGCAGCAGTTTCCTAGCGGAATCGGCTATGCCAAAGCTTGACGAGGACGTCTTTTTATAACTTCGATGTATCCCGGAAAACTTACATACTTATGTACTTACTTGCCTCATCGATACTTACAACTTCCTAGCGTCCGCTGTCTAGGTACGAGAAAACTGAGAATGTCAAATACCTGCAATTACTTATAAAATAATTTACAACAATTTGTAACTTTTATCAAGTATCGTATTGATTTATTTCTTCTAAAGCTTATGAGGAATACATACACTCTGTTCCATTTTTATTTTTAACTAAGAAGCCTGTGCTTTCATTTTATAAAGTTTTAAACATGAACACCAACAAAAATGATCTGACAGTGAAAAAACGATAAAATGTCAGATGTCTAACAACGTTACCTAATTCATATATTATAATTAAATTATCGCTTCAATAATTCAAGTGTGCTGGTTTTTTAATTAATAGTAAATAAAACAATCAGCAACTATATTTTATATTATAATTTAATGGATTTTCTTTTGCAAAATAAAAATAGCAAATAAATTCTGTACTCAATAGATACTCAATTGATGGCAACATTGCCCACTGTCATAAAATATAACCTCTTTTATTTAAATATAACCTATGTTTAAGCCTAGTGACTTTTTATATTAGCTAACAATACTGTCACCCTAACAGTTGGCCAACTTAGTGAAAAATAAAAATGAAACAGAGTTTAAATAAATCTAAATTCAAAATCTCCAAATAAAAGTCTTATTGGCGACTTGAACTCATCAAATACATATATGTATGACGATGAGCGCGGGAAATAAATTGTAATTTTAAATCTCAAACTGTCATAGATGACATGATGCATAGGGTGTAACTAAATTGATTGACTTCACATACGTGATATACAGAACACAACTGTGAAAGACGTTCCTATAGTCATGTGTCCAGAATTGCTTACTTAAAGCTACACTTGAATTTTAAAATTATCAAATGTGCTGAACTCGAATTATAAATTATTGCTTGTTTGTTCCTTAAACGACAAAATCAATCAAGTTTTACGTTTTCAAACTTATGAAAACATTATTATAAATGTGTATTATGTATAATTACACTTGTTTTCTTTCATATATTTTATCAGTTTCCTGACACGTGTTTCGGCTTATTCAACCATTTTCAATGGATTATGTTTAGTTTTGATGACTTGATTGATAACACATTGACACATTGATTTCAAATGAATCCCTGGTATAAAAATATCATTGCCTTGGAAAATCTCGTTTTGATTATTCATTATGTTTTTTCCTTCCATAAAAGCTTTTTTTATCTCTATCCCTTCTAACATGTTTAATCTATCTCCTTTTTCTGAAAATTGAATGGGTTTGATATCTCCTAAATGGTGTCCTGTTTCTATACAGTGGCACGTTAATCCTGATTGTCCGCTTAAATTCTGTATAGCTTTTTATGTTCATTGTACCTTGTTTTAAAGTTCCTCCCTGTTTGACCTATATATTCACTCAGATGCAAAAAATCCGGGTCATTGGGTCGTTGTTTGAAAAAATCATTTTTTTTTAAATTTTGATGTTGGTATAGTCCTTAGAATGAAAGTTTTAGTGTTTTACAATCAAAGAGACCATCGGGATGTAGAAAAAAATAACATATGATACTTATCAGTTTATTTAATAAGCGAACATAACATTTAAAGGTATGCGTTCTTCACTACCTATTGCTCATTCGGCATTATGCATAGAAGATCAAGGTGGCTACTGAGTTTTGCCTTGTTTGTTTTCGATTAACTGTCATTTTCATTATTAATCTCTGTTACGTTTATTTTGGAGAAATGCAGTTTCTTTCGTGTATACGTAAATTATCATTTTCGCTTAATAATGTTCATTACATTAATAATAAGTACCATATGTTGCTTCTTTCTACATCCTGACGGTATTTTTGATTGTAAAACACTAAAAATTTTATTCTGAGGACTATACCAACATCAAAATAAAAAATGGTTCTTTTGCAAACAATGACCCAATGACCCGTTTTTTTTGCATCTTAGTGTATATACTATCTCAATGTTTTCAATTAATTTGATATACTCCTGATTTATTTAATTTATCTATATTTTCTTTTTTATTATTGATTATAAATTTCCCGATATTATTTTTGTTAATTCCTAGTGCTTTAATATTGTATTTATTAAATTCTTTACATCTTTTTTACTTGTGTTTCTCACATATTTTTATAGCAGGGAATCATTTGAAATTAATGTGTCAATGTGTCATCAATCAAGTCATCAATCAAATTGTAAACATAATCTTTTAAAAATGGCTGAATAAGCCGAAACACGTGTCACGAAACACTGATAAAATATATGAAACAAAACAAGTGTAATTATACATAATATACATTTATAATAATAATAAAATGTTTTATGAAGATATTATCAAGCAAAGTATTAATTTTATGAAAACATATTTAATTTCTAACACACTATACTTAGACATTTTTTTCACCGATTTGTTTCATACGTCATGTTCGTAAAGTTTGGTGAAGCAATTCAGTACTTATATTGTATATTTCAGTTCAAGTTTAAACACGTTATTAAAGGTTCTCTTATATTGTTTTTCCGTAACGTCGAAACTCTGGAAATTTGGACGAATTTTCCACGTTTTAAGATTGCTCATAAATTTTTTGTGTGAAGATCTAATAATATCACTATTTTAGGAATGTATTGCTGGCTATAAGCGTGTTTATTCAAAAGTATTTTCCATTTACAAACAATTTTCATAGAGTAGTTGAAAAAATCAAACTTTGGTAGTAAAATTAGAATAGAATTAGAGAAGAAATTAGAAGTTCAGAAATGAAAAGTTATATTGCAGCAGTAGAAAGTTACATTTAGGTGACTCCTATAGGGAGTACATATAATATATTTGTTGAGCACGTGAAGAGGCGTTTAACATAATTTAACACTTACCAGCCCCTCTTTCTACTAATCTTTTAATTTCCTCACCTTTTCCTTTTCCTCACTACCTTTTCCTTTTCCTCATCTCTCCTTTTCCTCACAACCTTTCCCCACTAAATTTATTATCTTCAAAATGTAGTATACTATGTAGTATAATTAGTATACTAATGAATATGGTCACATGGTCACCGAAATGTACATTATGAAAATAATAAATTTAGTGAGGAAAAGGTACTCAAGTAATTTATTGGGAGTACAAATGATATTTTATAATTAGTCGAAGAAAAATTGCATAAATTTATGCATCGATAAAAGCAAAATAATGAATAACAGTTAGCCAAAAGCATTTCATAACTGCTTATAACAGATTGTTAGAATTGTTAGTCATTTTGGTAATAATGCACCTTTACTCCATAACAAATTTCAACGAATTCCGATAAAAAGTTTTCAACTTCTTGAGATGACAACAATCATTTCGTAACTGCTTATAACAGTGAGATTAATCAGTATTATAAAATTTCGTGTGCACCTTTTCTTAAATATAGACATTCATGTAATTTATAGCGAAGCACACCGAAATTATTCACTTATCCACTCTTAAGAGACACCCAACTTTAACTATATTCAGCTATACAAAAATCCCCCGCCTTAATAAATATTTTTTAATCACCCTGTATATACCGGGTTTCCAGTGACGTATAATAAATACTCTAAATATATTACTACTACATTACTACAATATATTACTATACTATAGTTATTACAGGATTTCGAAAAATCGTCGAATTTGTCGCTTAAATTTTAATGTAATCTTTTAGTGTGTCGATAAATTGTTCGCCTGGAAATTTGACTGATATACATTATTAATATTGTAGTAAAAACAGAACTCTTATTTTTTTATTCTAACTACTCTTCAACTAAGTATCTACTACATAATTATCATTAGGACATATTTTTTTCATGAATTATTTTTTTAGAAATTTATTTAGAAAACATTTTTTTAGAAAATGAGTTGGGACCATCAAACTTCGCGGGCAAAATGATGAGCGTTTTATAATTAGCTCCAACTTACTTGAATCTCAAAAATACATCAACTATAATTTTCAAAATAGGTTTATCATTCTCACATAAAGTTAGTCACAATGTACTTACGAGGTATCACATCTTAGCCATCGATATGAATATCTCTCAGTTTAAATTTTTCAAAACTTTCAAGATTTGATGGCACATTCAAATGTTATTATTATCATACTTAATTGCCAACAATTTTTGAACTTCTTACTCGTATTATGAATCAAACCAAATTAGACATCCACATATTTGGATTTTCAATTATATCTATTATTAAATTAAGTAAATTTTAATCATTGTAACATCCTTTTTTCGTCGATTATGTAGGCCCTCTTTAAGCCCCTGTTTCAGTTTTAATAACTTTTGCAAATTTTTTAACAACTTTCGACCTGCAGATTTTCATTGTAACAAACACAATTTTCGGCGCCTTCTATTCACATCCGGTCATCATAGCACTTCTATGGTTTGAGTTTAACGTAAACGTGGCAATTTTTTCAAAATTTTAATTACTTACATTAGAAGGTACAACTTTGAATAACTAATGGCTACATTTTACAAAGCTAATGAAGTTTTATTTATTTCTTAGTAAACTTGTTTTTTAAAGTTTTGTTGAAAATAAGATATACATGTGCTTAACACTGAGTTATAAAGAAAGTAAGAATATACAATTTCACCTACAAGAACGCAGGAAGAAATTACTCATATATCGCAAAAAACAACCGAAAATATACAATTGAAAAAAGTACAAGCAATATTTCTTATATTATATTATTGAAGTTAAAACTATTTTGAAATATAAGAATAAAGTTGGAGTAGATTTTGAACTGAACTGTAATAATCCACCCTAACTCTAAACTATATAATAATATATACGGTGTTCTATTTCAAAAACAAAAGTTGATGGCTGCTTCCGGTAGAACCAGAAGTGATAGAAGCTTGAAAGTATTTCACCTGAGGAGAACGGAATCATCCATGTTTGAACGATTTTTTTCAATTTTTTATCGTATTGGGAACCCCATAAACATTTAATGGTCCATAAGCGTGGGGCACCCTGTATAAAATTTAAAAAAAACAAATACAACTTATAAAACTCAACTCTCCCTAATAATATGCTAAACCTCACAAAATGCCCTTGTTTTCAAAATAATTAACTGTTTTCATATTTTTTAATGCCTGACATACGCCTTGTCAGGGGTAAACAATCTAATTCAGTGTGCAGAGATTTTAGGTTTTTGATTATTTTTCATTGTGGATGTTATCCATGCCTCTAAATGCACATTATTGCTAACTTCTTATTGTTGGTCTCTACCTATTCTAATACTTCCATTCATCGCTAATTGGAAAACAATTTTTCTGGCTCAAAGACATATGAGACTGGACTAGTTTGCATGCTGGGGCTTTGATTAGAGGAGTCATTCATATTACCCAAATTGTTCCCAGTCTTCAATAAATTGAAAAGACACCGTAAGTAGAAGATTTGAAGTTTTGTTATTTGAGTATTAAGAATTCCTTCGATATTTCTGCAATTCCTTTGTTTTCTAGTAACATTTCACCATAATAATTTTAGACGCTATGACATGTTTTCTCACTTTACACTTAGTTTCGATTTCTCTGCCAGCTTCATCAATTCATTCTTTGTAAATATACTATTCAGTAGTCTGGTTTGCTTTTATGGTTTCTCTTCGAATGCCATTGCGAAGTTGTCCGTTTTCAATGTTTACATTTGTATTTTCTCATGCTTCCCATTTTCTCATTTATCATTATTCCACTCTTGCACTCTCATGCGGTGCGCTCTAGCTAAACGTGGTGGATCATTACGTAGTTTACCTTGCAAACATTTTCTTTCTGGGCTATCGTATTTCGCTCAATCATATCATGTATGTACCTATAAGTTCAGTACTATCGAACATCGGACTTGTTTTAATGAGCCAGGCACATTTACCTTACAACAATTTGCATGATGTAGTAACGTTAGACCACATTACGAATCATGACTACGTGAGATAATAACGCGTGTTCCTGTGCATTGCCTAATTATGCAGCGGTGCATGTGGAAACCACTGACAGCTGGGAACTTTTCAGCGTCCAAAACTTTGGTGATGTAAAACAATAATTATGTGATGGGATAATGTTACGCCGCGATTGTTGCAAAATTGAACTAGTTCGGCTGTTGTACTCCCCATGCGGAATCACCGCTTCCACGAACCTCCCTGGATGTTTACAACGACGCTGTTTTCATCGAGCAAAATCGCCCCTTTTTTATATGCTTTGGATCTCGGCTGTGCTGCATGTTGCCATATGCAATTTTAAATAGCGAAATGGAAAACTTAATACAGAATGTGAAAGATTTGTATGGGCAAGTTTATTACAATTTACCCCTTGGATATTATGAAGTTTTTAGTTAAAATATACAATATGTTGCTATGTTATTCTTTTGGTTTAGCCTCACATTCAAACTTTAAAAATGCTATGTTATATATTATCAATAATTATTATTATTTGCCCACGTTATGGGTTCCAAAATGTGATGTTTTACTATTTAACCCCACTTTGGGTTGTCAACATGCTCTGTTATATTGGGTTCGCTTTTTATCTCAGGGTCTCGAGTAGGTTGCAATAAAATAGATAGACGACAGGTAAATTTAATTTAAATAAATTTATTATAATTAAAATAAACGTTTATGTTGAATATGTTTTTATTTTATATCAACAAGAAATGAAAAGATTACCTTGTTTCTTGCATTTTTATATTCTTCATATCTCTCCCTTGTTTTATTGTTGAGGTATTTTATTACGAAAGTTACGTGCTGTAGATAGGATCAGATTTATTTTTATAAAATTAAGTCATTGAAAACCATTGAAAGCCACAAAATAATAATATAATTACCGTATTATATATTACATAGAAATGTTGTCCCAAATGAAGCACATGCCGACGTGTTACTAGAAGCAATACGGGTTGAAGCAACTATTAAGGGTTGTTTGTTATAAACATATAACAACTTGGTTAATGTACTTTAATATGGCATGACGTATGTACGTTTTTTTTGCTCTCGTATACGCGTATTAAGTGTAATTGACTGGAATCATCCCTACCTCATACAAGTTGTTGCTGTTTTGTTAGGGATGATTTCTTTAAAAATATAAAATTATCCCGTATTGAAATACATATTGCTCAGTACGTGATATTTTTTTCGTAATGTTTTGGCAACTAATAACGCCGTAAATAAATCAAACGCGCTGGGGGTTGTGAGCGCATTTAGGGGATCGTTATCCAAAAACTGGTGCCGCAGCAATTTTCTGCACCCAATTCTG
Organism: Othius punctulatus; assembly: GCA_951805005.1. Taxonomy (NCBI): domain Eukaryota; kingdom Metazoa; phylum Arthropoda; class Insecta; order Coleoptera; family Staphylinidae; genus Othius; species Othius punctulatus. The sequence goes on from OX638142.1 coordinate 55,438,121, forward strand.
AGTCTATATGTAAATTTCGGCACAATTCGGGTAGTTAATATAGCGGCAATCAATGATTTAATTTCGGGTGAATTAGTTTTCAATTTCGCAATGTAATTAATGTTTCCAAAATGTTATTAATTCTGCTCAATGTCAAGAGACATGTCTGTGCACGATTACGTTTTTTGCTCGGAAACGACCGAACAAAGGCCGAACGGCAGACTCGCCTTACCCCGCACAGCTAGTGTGGCCCACGGGCCAATCAAGGAAGAAGGGTTCTTCGCGTTTCTGCCGAATTTTCCAATTTTCATCCAGGAAAAAGGTGCCGGATCGGGATGAAATTGGCAGGGATTGTTCCCCGGTCGTCCGTCGCCACTGTGTGTCAATTTGGCGGAAATCCTCCAACGGCTTCTCGGAAAAATAGGTAATTATTTCATTTAGGTCCGCGTCGACGTCACCGAACAATAACCAAGCACTTGGTTATTGTTCGGTGTGTGCGTCTAGTTTACTTACTGGCCCAAAACGTTTCGCTTATATTTGCACGAAGAACTATTTAAACAAACGCGTAATTAATCAGTGGCCGGTGATGAATCAATTCATGATTAATCTCAATCATTGATTCATGGAGGAATCAATTGGCTGCTATGGTACGGGTGGCGCAAAGGTGTCGCGGAATCTTCGCGTCTTATATGTGGGCGCTCCACGATATCACAAGATTTTGTAAAATCACCCATCGCCAGGCACCAAAATGAATCGCAATCCTTCGATATGGTGCCTGCCACAACTTTCGTGCGTATTGCCCGGGTTCGTAATCGTCGTGACGACTCAAAATCTCATCATGTATCAATCATGAAATTTGGCACAAATTTTGACATATAATGTATTATTGCAGGTTACCTTACTCGGTGGCACGAGCCACCGAGCACGGCCGAATCTCAGATAAAAATCTCTTCGGCGAAATTCATCTCCGAAAATGATACCTTTTCAATGCCTTTGGACTTGGATTTCAGAAACTGCGGATTTAACTGGGGATTGTGGACTTCTACGGATAGATGGTGATGACGGCACATGTAAGTGTTAAATGTTTAATTAATTGTTTGCGCAAATTACATCAGAATTTAAAATCATCGACTATGGAATGGAAATAAAACAAGAAAAAATAAATAAAAATTAAATTTCGCATTTTGGTACCATTTTACCATTTTGGATTATGTTTGCCGGGGCGTATAAAAATTTAATTCTTTTAAGTTCCACTGCTATAATATTTTTTTTATTACTTAAAATAAATTACTTTTCTACTTCTCATTGATTAATTCTGATATCAGTAGTTCTGCCACTATTAACTTTATTTTGGCTTGTATTTACAATGATGCAGCCACAAAAATACGAGTTCTGCTAGTACACTAAACTAATTTTACTCATGTATTCCTTCGCCTTTCTACTTTTTGGTGTAAGGCATATATTATTAATTTTTATAATATTCTCTCCACTTCCTCCTATCTTTTGTTAATTCCATTATCTCTTCCCATGTGTTCCCTTTTCTTGTTGTCTCTTCTTTTATTGCGCTGTTCCACTCTTTTCTCGGTCTTCCTCTCTTGTCTTCCTGTTGCTCTTGTCTCATATATTTTCTTAGTGTTTCTTTCATCTCGCATTCGTCTCATGTGTCCATACCACCTCATGTTGCCTTCTGTTATTTTTTCGTGTATTGCTTTTATTTTTTAAGTTTTTCCTGTGCGTCTCGTTCCTTATCCTGTCTCTTCTTGTTTTGTTCTCTATTTTTCTTTGGAATCTTATCTCCATGGCACTTATCCTTTTTATTTTGTTTTTCTGTCATTGTCCATGTTTCGCTGCTGTAAGTTAGCGTTGGTCTAATTACTTTTTGACTATTTCTGTTCTTGTGACTCTTGATATCTCCTTCTTTCTAAAAAATATGTTTTTTAATATGTTATATAGTTTTGCGGTTTTTCCTATTTTATCTTCTATTTCATTATAATTTACCATTGCTCTATAATAATAATAATAATATAATAATAATAATAATAATAATAATAATAATAATAATAATATAATAATAATAATAATAATAATAATAATAATAATAATAATAATAATAATAATAATAATAATAATAATAATAATAATAATAATAATAATAATAATATATTTATTGATGCCATCACAGAGATAGTGTTACATAAGTCAGAATACAAGGTACACATAATGTCATAAAATACAAGTATAAAAATATATCTACAATGAAATGGTCCAGAAGCATAAATAAAAAGAAATACAATTAGTAAAACAGTTTCATAGTAATAGTCTAGTATCCAGTACATCGCGACGTATTAAATAAAATAAAATAATTTGATGATTCATACCTTAATGAACAAGTGGTACCCAATAAGCATTTCCTACAAAATCAAATATACATTAGATCCTGCTCAATAAAATATGAATTTGACAGATTTCCAGCATCACCTAAATTTGCAGGGCTTCCAGAACATTCTGAAAAGTGCTACAAATCACAGGTTCTGTCTGTGCAGTTTACTAAGAATTCCTCCCAGGAATAGACACTCATGTCAATTAATAGTGTTTTGAGGCGCAGCTTAAGTTGTTTAAGGCCAAGCTCTGTATGATTGTTCCTAAATATCTGTATTATTATTCTTGTTCGATTTATTGTCCTTGTATTTTTATTTCGTGTTTCCTTTTCTCTTTCGCAATTGTCAGCATTGTTTCTATGTTTGCATGTGTGTATATTTGTATGTGTGTATGGCTGTATGCATATTTGCATGTTTATACATTTAATTGTGTGTTTGTATGTATGTTTGTACGCACGATCATTATGTTGTTAGAAATAAAATACTTTTCTCGTATTAATGCCCTCGTTACATAACAGCAGGCTTAGAAAAACACATGGTTTTTAAAACAAAATCATAAATCAATGATTTTTTAATCATAAAAATCATGGTTTGTTTCATTTTTTTAATGTTTCTGATCAGTTTTGGCCAGGACAGATGTGATTTATATCAATTGATTTACATCACGACTTAATCATATGATTTGTTTTTTATAAATTTTGATTTTGAACAAGAAATGATAATTAAAACAAATTTATATCAATTGATTTACATCACGACTTAATCATATGATTTTTTTTTAAATAAATTTTGATTTTGAACTAGAAATGATAATTAAAATAAATGTCTGTGTATCTATACCATGTGAAAAAAATTGAAGAAAAGAAATATATTTTATTAAGTTTAAAGTATTATCCATAAGTTACCAGTTATTTATTTAAGGTATTATTATTGGGTACTTACTTGTAGAGTTATTTTTGTTTTATTTTATTGTTTATTTGTTTTATTTTGCCTGACTAGTTTTAGTTTCTAACAAATCATCATCAGAGGCATGATATGTGTATTTTGCTATGTATGTATCTGAATCTTATTTTTACCATAAATGTTTGTAATTAATTTGAATTTTGAAATGATAAACTAGTCAAGTAATTAACATTAACATTAACATAAGTACGCATTTATACAAAAGTGTATACAGTGTATCTACTTTAACAATTATCTATTTTAAAGCATGCTAACTCTGTAGTTACATTATAATTTTAATTGTTCACTTATTGGAATGCACAAACAGTGCAAAAATAATCATTAATTTAAAAAAAAACCTATTTTTATTTAAATCAATCATTTATAAAAAAATCCGTTGATTTAAATGAACGAATATTTAAAAAAAAAACAGTTTAATCATGATTTATATCAATTGATTTAAATTATTATTTTTTTTTTAATTCTTTGATTTATAATTTTTAAATCATATCAACCCGGAATAAATGGCTACATATTTTGAAATACCGGAAATTTGCATTTATTGTTAAAATTGCTTCAAGTTCAGAAAGACATGGGGATGATTTTTCAAAATAAATCAAATTATTATACAATTTTGCATACTTATTCTTATAATTCCCTCATTAATTAATAGTACCTTATCAATGTAATCAAATGGGTATACATTTACGCGATGATTGTGCAATTACTGACTTTTATTAAGTCCATTGTTTGGGGACAATTAACCAGAAATATTACGTGCAGCGGATTTAAATTTTCTCCTCAACATTTCAGGGCACCCAGAATTCCCCAAGGTGAATCATGTGAGATGATCTTATATCTGTGTTTCGATCACTTCTGGGCCAACCTGGGTTTGGTTGAAGTGTGGTGTGTATGAATGTGTATGACAACACATTGGCCTGTGGTGCAATACTGTAGATAGTGATTAGGAGTTCATTGTTGAGCCTCTCAATCATAGTCCACTGTTGCACCTAAGGTTATTGTGTAGGTATATTAACTTCTGGTGCAACATTTTACATCGTCATTGAGAGTTTCTTGATGAGCCTAATTAAGAGTTCCATGTTCAGGTCAATTCATAGATCTGTGTTACACCCAAAGTTATTGAATATACAGAGTGGGCCAAAAAAAACCCAAAAATTGGAAATATTCATATTTTCAATTAATGCATTAATCGATCATTTAATTTTGTTTTTCATGTTTACACTTGGTCGATTGTAAAAATAATATTGCATTTTTGAATAGTTTTTTTTATCATCAACATTAATTATTGACATTAATAAAGGCTCTGCATTAGAGCTTGTACAATTCTTTTGCCCACTCTGTATGTATCTATGTATACTCTGTATGTATCTATGTATACTCTGTATACATACTATGTATACTCTGTATACATAAATATGCGTGCGTGCATTGTATTTACTAACGTGCAATTTCTTCCAGCAAGTGTTAAATTCGCGATTAACATTTTGGGATTACCCTCCCAAGTCAAACGTATACTTTTTAGTGTTTGTCCGTGTTCTTGTCTTCAACAAATTATTAGTGAAAGTATCTTGAGCAGTTCAGATTACCTTCTGACGTTAAAAGTTTGCCCGTTTAGAGCCAGTGCGTAGTAGTGTCGAAAGTTCGGGTATGGTCGAGCCTGAGGATTGTTGCGTTTGTTTCGTGCTTTCCTCACCCGCGCCACACCTTCAAATTTCTAACTCCGATTTGTTTTCGGAGTTCGGAGTTGCAGGGTACTGGATCTTCGCCAATTCAACTTTAAAAGTCAATTTCAAGGTAGGTCTTTTTTTGAGATGAGCTCCAAGACGTATCAAAGTGAGTACAGTTTTTCTTACATTTCATCAAGTAGAGTCTCGATTCAGGTTTTTGTTCACAGATGCGCCCCAGCTTTTATTTTATTGCTTTGCTACCGATAATGCGTATTGGTTTTAAGCAGGAAGTTCTTAACCTGGTGTCCGGATTGAGTTCTCGTGAAGCAAGTTAAGCCACATTGAGATTTCTCTGTAACACTGTAATAACCCATGTTGTTCTGGTGCGGCATTGTAAATCGAGATGGTAGGTTCCTTGCTACACTGTTGACCTCAATCAAGTTGTTCCCTTCAAATTCGTGGATTCCGTAGGTTCAAAAGGGTCAAGAATAACTGCATTATAGCGTCACACAGTACGCCGCCTGAGTGAGCAGGGTTTTTCTTACAGGTTGCGCCATTTGTATTTGTGTATTGTCGGCGTATATTCTCGCTCTGGGTGACGTACTTATATTTCTTGCGCTGCGCATATGTACGTTTAGGGTTTTTCTCCTTACAGGTGCGCTCACATCTTTGCGCTCGTACGTCAAGACAGTAACGAGTAGGGCTTTGTATACAAAACTTGTTTGTTTCAAGTATCTGTATACAATACTTGTTTGTTGCAAGTACAATGTATGCAGTGCTTGTTTGTTGCAAGTACTATGTATGCAGTGCTTGTATTTTGCAAGTAAACACAATCGCATTTTATCTTAGCGCTGCGCCACTCATATTTCTGCCCACTCTTGTACTTGTTGTATGTATACAGTGCTTGTTTGTTGCAAGTATTACGTATACAGTACTTTTTTGTTGCAAGTACATACGTATACAGTACTTGTGTGGTTCAAGTACATATGTATACATTACATGTTTGTTGCAAGTACTTTGTATACAGTGCTTGTGTGTTGCAAGTGCATGTATACAGTACTTGTTTATTTCAAGTACCAACAATCGCATTTTATCTTAACGCTGTGCCACTCATATTACCGCCCACTCTTGTACTTGTTGTATGTATACAGTGCTTGTTTGTTGCAAGTATTACGTATACAGTACTTGTTTGTTGCAAGTACATATGTATACAGTCCTTGTTTGGTTCAAGTACATATGTATACATTACATGTTCATTACAAGTACTTTGTATACAGTGCTTGTGTGTTGCAAGTGCATGTATATAGTACTTGTTCATATCAAGTACCAACAATCGCATTTTATCTTAGCTACTTGTATTTCCTTGTTGTCGGCGCATCTCGTTCTGTAAGACGTACTTATTCGATGTGCATATAATTAGTACCGCGATGTTGCGCCCATGCATTGAACAGGGTTTTCCTTTTCAGGTATAATCTATTAGCTACATTTGAAGTAGATGCATGTAAAACTGCGCCTTACTAGGGTTCCTCTAAGCAGGTTCTCTTAAATTATTAGGTACCCAGTACTTGCTTGTTGCAAGTACTTGTGTACTATGTACATAGTACTTGTTTGTTTCAAGTACGACAATACCATTTTCTCTTTCAGGTACAATACAAACTGCGCCTATATTGGGTTCCTGTAAACAGGTTCTCTTAAATTACCATACAACAATAACATACAACAATACAACTATACAACAATAATAACAACAATAATATTAAATAAAGGAAAATAAGACACCTGGTATAAGTTTCACAGTTTTTTTTTAATTATTGATGCTCCACAATTATTTCGGTTGTTACACCATTGTCAAGAATTAAAAGAATACTCTGAGTATTCTTTTAACTCTTGAAAATGTTGTAACGAACGAGACAATTGTTGTGAATCAAACTAAAAAAAATTAAAAAATACTGTGACACTTAGATGAAGTGTCTCATGTTGCTTAATTTAATGTTTGACCAAGAAGTTATTAAACTTTTAATTTAATCAAAAGAATGTTTTCTTTCAGGTTACATGAGTAAAATAGGGCTGAAAGCGAGATCTCTCATGTATAAAATAAAAAGATAACGGCACCAGTGAATTGGGCAGCTTAATTTACACCAACAGTCCAACTTTAGACAAATACCAAGAGGTATTTACATGTTCATCAATTCAGTTGTATTGTAAATCAGGCTTTCCATTCACAGACAGTACCTCAAACGTGCAGCACTTTTCGGAATATTCTGGTAATGCTGCAATTTGGGGTGGTGCTGGAAAATCTGTCTAATGCATATTTTACTGAGTAAAATGCATCATTAATTTTCTTTTTCATTTTACATTGAGCTTACTTATGAATATGTATAAATCTGTAAATTGAGACGAATAAATGAGAAAAACTTATAAATATTGAGTATATTGATTAAATATAGCCCTCATAGGCCCCCCACCTCCCTAAATCCGCCACTGCACATGAGACGAATGAGAGAAGATAGAAACACTAAGAAAATGTACGAGACAAGAGGAAGAGGAAAACTAGACAATAAGATCGAGAAAAGAGTGGAACAGCGCAATAAAAGAAGAGGCAGCAAGAAAAGGAAACACATGGGAAGAAATAAAGGAATTAACCAAAGATAGGAGGAAGTGACGAGTATACTATGAAAATTAGTAATGTAGGCCTTACACCAACAGCTAGATAGGAAAAGGAATAATAAATAAATAAATGCATAGAACATTAAAAAAAACAGAAATTGAAACAAAATGCAAATTCTGATATTCAGAAAAAATATTAGTTGGAGCGAACAATTTATAACCTAATTGCGAATTATTTGCGAATCTTTTTCGACTATTTTAGGGTAGAATACAGCGTCCGGCAAAATTGAGCATTCTGCTTCCTGTACAGACTAGTTTCAAAAAAATTCTAGAGAACCAGTTTTTATCTCATTCGGCCTTAAAAATTGGAAGGAAGCTTAAGAAAATATCAAGTACATCCAGATTTTGAGTGTCATAGAGTCGCTACGCAAAAATGGTCTCTTTTTAATAGGTCTCTCAAAAATGATCACTGTAGAAGTTGTTTTAATACAAAACAAACACCAAATTGGTTTTGTTTAGAAGCCATAATAAAAGGCCGAAAGTACCAACGGTGGAAACTGTTCAGAAGAAGTTTTTGAAGTTTTGAAAAATAATGTAACCATTTTTACAAAGTTATAATCCTCCCAAGAATTGTGTCTGGATGATGTGTATCTAAATGGAATTGTAGACGCTAATTGCTTATTGAACATGTTTGTAAAAGATACTATAGGTGCATATTAGTTTGCTGTTATGGTCGATGATAGTAGAACAGAAGATAAATTAAGAATGATGGTATAATATATTTATGCCATTAAGGTAGTTAAATTAGCATGACCGACAATTTTAGAATATTTTAGAATATTTAAGAGACGTTAAAATTTCACGTGTTGAAAAAACTCGGCCGGTTATTACTCCGAGAACGCTTTTAAACATTGGAATAATCATATGGCACACCACTAACATTAATAATAATAATATTCATAACAATATGTAGGCGCGTACTTGTGGCTAATTAGTGGTTGCGAAAGTTACAGCAATCGCGGTGTTTTTTAAACCATTGTCCTGAATACGACAGAATAATTCCGGCAGAAGCGGAAGTGATAGAAACATGTACTAATTTTATTTTAGGAGATCACTACGAACTATGATTGAATGAACTTTTCAAATTTTAATTTTATCAGGGACCCCATAATCTTTTACCAACGGCTTGCGTAAGACAATCTGTATATTTGCACTTTACTGTGATCACGTGATTTCAAGTTCTATATTTCAAATTTTAATAATAGGGTTTTAGAAAATGATAAAATATCACTTACATTTAAAATGTTGTAGCGCAAAAACAGGAAAATGTTCAAACTAGTGCCCATCAGTATTATTTTTGATATTTTCAAATTGTAACGTGAATATGGCCATGCTGGCAATATGGTCAATTGTCTTTATCTCCGCAAACTTATATTTTTAACGTAACTTGAATTTCTGTAGATTTAATTAATTCATGTTTTGTATATTTTATACCGGATCTGTATACAGTATACGTGAATACAAATCCTCTAAAAATTTGACCACCAATATATCTTAAATAAGTGAGAAAATGGAGTTATTAACTTTCCGAGTTGACCAGTATAAGTTATCACGTTATCAGACACTGAAATTTCTGAAAATTTATCTAACGGATATCTTGAAATTTGTATGCCAGATTTATATCGAGTATACCTGAATACAAATCCTCTAAAAATTTGACCACCAATATGTCTTAAATAAGTGAGAGAATCGAGTTATTAACTTGCAGAGTTGACAAGTATAAGTTTTCAGACACTGAAAATTAAGAAAAATGTATCTAACAAATATTTTGAAAATTTTATGCCTGATCTGTATACAGTATACCTGAATGCAAATCCTCTGAAAATTTGACCATGCATATGTCTTAAATAAGTGAGAAAATCGAGTTATTAACTTGCAGAGTTGACCTGTATAAGTTTTCAGACACTGAAAATTCTGAAAAATTTATCTAACGAATACTTTGAAATTTTTATGCCAGATCTGTATATAGTATACCTGAATACATAACCCATGAAAATTTGACCACGAGTATGTCTTAAATAAGTGAAAAAATTGAGTTATTAACTTTCAGAGTTAACCAATATAAGTTATAAGTGACTAAAATTTCAGAAAATTTATCTAATATCTTGAACTTGAATTTCTGTAGATTTAATTAGTTCATGTTTTGTATATTTTATGCCAGATCTGTATACAGTATACCTGAATACAAATCCTCTGAAAATTTGACCTCCAATATGTCTTGAATAAGTGAGAAAATCGAGTTATTAACTTTCCGAGTAGACCAGTATAAGTTATGTCACTGAAATTTCTAAAAACTTATCTAACGGATATTTGAAAAATTTATGCCAGATCTGTATACAGTATACTTGCATACAATTCTTCTGCAAATTTGAGAAAGATTCTACTTTAAATAAGTGAGAAAATCGAATATATAAGTTTCTGATTTGACCTGCAAGAATTATCAATTACTGAAATTTCTGAATAGTTATCTAATTTATGTTTTATATGTTTCATGCCAGATTTGTATATAGTATACCTACATACAATTCTTATGCAAATTTGAGGAAGACTCTGCTTTAAATAAGTGAGAAAATCGAATATATAACTTTCTGATTTGACTGTATGAATTATCAATTACTGAAGTTTTTGAAAATTTATCTAACTTATGTTTTGTATATTTCAAGCCAGATTTGTATACAGTATACTTGGATACAATTCTACTGCAAATTTGAGGAAGATTCTACTTTAAATAAGTGAGAAAATCGAATATATAACTTTCTGATTTGACCAGTATGAAGTATTATCAATTACTGAAATTTCTGACAATTAATCTAATTTATGGTTTGTATATTTTATGCCAGATTTGTATTTAGTATACCTTCATACAATTCTTCTATAAATTTGAGGAAGATTGTGCCTTCAATAAGTGAGAAAATCGAATATATAACTTTCTGATTTGACCAGCGTGAATTTATCAATTACTGAATTTTTTGCATATTTCATTAATTCATGTTTTGTAAATTGCATGCCTGATTTGTATACTGTATACCTACATACAATTCTTCTGCAAATTTGCGGAAGATTCTGTGTAAAATAAGTGAGAAAATCGAATATATAACTTTCTGATTTGACCAGTATAAAGTATTATCAATTACTGAAATTTCTGACAATTTATGTAATTTATGTTTTGTATATTTTATGCCAGATAGGCACTTAGATATTGACATTTTATGAGCACTGATTATCAATATTGTCAGTTTAAAATGTTTCACTCATAGAGGCATCCTCTAGGTACAATTAGAAATATAACTTATAATTGTATCTTATTCCTAAGAGAAGTTATTGACATATTTCAGGGTACCTTTTAGAGGTCAAAATTTTAGAAAAACACTTTTTCTTGAAAACCAGAAGAGATAAGTGCACTTACAAAATATGTTCCAATTTAAGCGACAAATTCAAAAATATAATAATATATGGGGTGTCCTATTTAAAATAAGAAAGTTGGTGCTACTTCCGGTGGAACTGGAAGTCCTACAAAGTTGAAAACATTTCACATGAGGATAACTGATTCAACCGTGTGACGAGGATTTTTTTTTTTATTTTTAGGACAACGGCAACCCCGTAAACTTTTAACGAACGGTTTAGCGTAGACACCCTGTATATATATACGTATCGTGTTTTGCAATATGTAAACATTTGTATTGCGTGATTAAATTGAGTGCCAATAAATAGATATAAAATTGCAATTTGTGTTGTTCTTGTTATTTATAGTATACCTTTTGCTGTATGGATATGCATAAGGTCCTGAAACGTTAGAAGTTTTTAAGTTCTGTGATCGGGGACGAGGTGTCTTACTTCGTTCTCATTATGAATTTCTTAATTAGCTATGGAAATTGCTCGTCGCCGTGATTGGATTCTGATGAGGAATTGCGCATGTAGAGGAAAATTTATTGGGTTTTGAGTGCGCGTCTATCCAGGTTAATTGCGTCGGGTGCTTGAGGTATTTATCGCGCAGAAAGCTGACGACATTATTGCATATTTGTTGCGACAGTGCGGGGGTGTCGCTTTATTGCCACTTAGGGGTCGCGAGGGATGCGCGTGAAGCGATGGGGATAAATCGAATCGCATTAGAACAGTGCGAGAGCGATGATCTGGCCGTATTCGGTCGTAACGCGGCAGGCAGTAAAAAGTAACTCTCGGATTTACTGTGGTGGATTTATACGCCGTTCGGGGAATTGATTATCGTGTATTCCGCGCACTTGACTCCCCGTCCGTACGTACATATTTTTCCGCGCCTGTCGTCGCACAATAAGGGAAAATGTGTCGTAAAATGTGTGTTATTGTGCCGCACACGGAGGACTTTATATTCCGCAGGGCTCGTAAAGAACACCGGTTTGATTTTATGTGCCCTCAGTGTCCGCGCCGCCCCCCGCCGCCCTCTCTTTTTTCCTTCTGCCCTACGCGCGCCCGGCCCTGCACGGTGTACGTGGATTGAAGGGGCGTAATAGACCGAATTGGAGGCGACGCTCGCCGAGAGCGCCGAGACGCCGGCCGCAGTTTTCAGTGTAAATTCAGCCACGCCGCCTCTCCAGACCGCTGAAACTGTGCCGTTACTGCCACATAAATTGCTATACCTGGGTATCCCCCGACACGCTGCAGACGATGCTCGTGCTTTACATAAGTGAGTTTTACTGCATGATGGACCATTTTTTTGCACACCCTCACACCCTTGTGTCTTGAAATGTTGCCCCCTCAGTCTTTGAACCACCTGTTACACACTTCATTACGTCGGAAAATCCTTTCTCAGATTAAGACGCGTACTCAGAGATACGTCTTCTTCTCAGCATCCGCGAGCCCCCGCACACCCCTCAGCAACAAAATCCGACCGCCGACTCATACACGCCGGATTTATTAAAAAGTTGAGTACTTTACATTTTCCGCGCAACAATTAGGCACCCTCCGCGCGAAACTTTTTAATGCACTCGCGAGAAAAACTTTTTTACGCCTCCTCGAACGGGCATAAAACGTTTTAATATTTCAGCGGGAACCCCTCCACCGCCTCCCATAATCTCTTCCAGACGTTTCTTCGCATTTTTCACGTTAATTCTCCCCTGAGCCAGATTCTGCTCCATTCCCTTTTACATTCGTCTTGATTCTCTCGCTCCGTACTCACCCGCAGCTTTTCTTGTACCTACTCTTCTGGTAATATCTCAACCGTCAAATCGCATGTAGAACGCTCCCCAAGCTAAATACGACACCTGTTAATGTTTTTAATGGTTGTACCAGAAAATTCGGCAACTTCTAACATACTGCACATATGTGCCGTGCACAAAAATGTATGCACTATCTATAGTTTTATATCCAAAACTACAGATATGAGCAGCACATGACTATCGCCAGCAATTTTCTCAGAAACCAGAGATAAATTGTGCTGGGATTTCTTGGTTTTCCGTATGTTTTTTTTCCATATAATTTATGGAAATTTGTTGTTGTTGAAAATGATTTAGGATTTATGGGAATATTTTTTCGTCAAAATATTATAATTCAGAAAACATCGTTTTAGCGCCCTATTAAGACTATTTCTGAATAATGTGTTTGAATGTAGATCACGATCTATCACAACTTCATGTTGACATGAGCGCAAAAGTTCAAAAATGTCAAAAGATATACAAAAATTAAAAAAAGGATGATACAATTAGAAAAATTACAAAAAAAATGATGGAACGTCCAACACAGCCAATGTAATTGAATCGATCATTTTATAGTTAAAATTCTTAAAATAAAATCCAGATTTTACATGTTTTTGCATAGAAATTGACGTTTTAAATGTGATAAAAAAAATACCCAACCAAAAATAATGAGCACCATATTTCTTGAGCTATCCACTGAAGATTTTTATGGAACTTTGTTTTTCCTAAACAAACTGTTTTGCATAGATGTTATATTAATTACTTCACTTTCATAAGTTCGACATTTAATATATTCATTTGTAATTTATAACAAAACGCAGATATCCGTTAAATAAATAAACAACCAAATAAAATAACTATTATACTTGAGAAATGAGAACTATGTTATACTAGTATGGTGGTCACTTTTACGATGCCCACTATTATTATCTATTAAACGGAAATATGTACACAGTTGATCAAATGGGATAAAAGTTTCTCATTTTTGTGTCTTTCAATATACTAAAACGAAATCCGGGATATCGTGCACAGTTCCTGAAATATCGCTGAAAAATTGGAAAAGTACACTTTCATTTTTCTTTTATAACTTTTTGCTTTTGAAGGAAATTTTACGAAACTTGGCACTCTACATTTTTCGACATGAGCTTTCTGATGACAGTGCCATACATTTCCTGCGCCAACTAGATCTTTTGATTGTCTTATGGCCGCAATATGGGATTTTAACAGCATTCAAAAGAGTGAAAAATACTGATTTTAACCATGTATAACACATGGGTAATCTGACATTATTTATAACCAAAAATCGATAATTTAAAACTTTATTGCAAAAATCAAACTTGGACTGCTCTAAAAATCAAGTTGCCATAGAATACCATTTTGACATTTCTTCATACGAAGAACATAACTTCTGAGTAATTTTATTGTGTATAAAGTGCAAAAAAGGAGATAATAACTTTGGTTAGTAAAAATGGCAATAATTAAATATCCAAAATTTTAATTCAAGAATGGCATTTGATCAGATTATTTAATGAATTTAATATGATTTATGATTTGCAATCTCGGCCAAGGCTCTGTAAGATATTAAGATATTACATTATAGCGATTGTACATATCAATGTTTTCATGTAATGGATAATATCTTGCTATTTTTACTATTCAAAATTTTTATTTATCTAATAAATATATATATATATATATATATATGTTCTGAAAATGCCACCCTTACGTCATTTCCAGAAAACTATTATTTTACTGAAATTTTGCCATCACTTAATAAGAATTTGTTAAATGTGACTTAATTTTATTTGAAATTATTGAAAATTGAAAAAATGAATATGGCAAATCTGACAAAAATTGACCAAATTTTGGTAAATATTACAAATAGTATGCCAGCAATACATAACATTTTAATAAATATGACTACATTTTGGATATTTTGCAATATCAATGAAATTGTGACCTAAATACTGATTTTAAAGGTATTTATTGAAATTTGTATAGAAATTTGTTAATGATTGACCAAATAATTGAAATTTTGGCAAATATTACTGAAATTTTGCCAGCAATTAACAACATGCTGTCAAATATGACCGATTTTTGTTAAAAATAATTGAACACATAATACCATTGAAATTTTTGCATAAAAAATTGAAAATCTCTCACCAATTATTGAAATTTTGGTATATATTACTAATATTATGCCACTAATAAATAAAATGTTATTAAATATGACTACATTGTTTTGGAAATTTCACAATATCAATAAAATTTTGACTGAAATAATGATTTCAAAGAAATTATTGAAACTTTGATAGTAATTATTCGATGGTTGACTGTATAATTGAAATTTTGGTAAATAATACTGAAATTTTGCAGAAATGAATAAAATTTTGTTAAATATGACTATTTTTTGTTGGAAATAATTGAACATTTAAGACCATTGAAATTATGGCAAAAAATATGAAAAATCTGAGAGCAATTATTGAAATTTTGGTAAATATTACTAATAGTATGCCAGTAATAAATATAATTTTATTAAATATGAAAAAATTTAAACATTTTTTTAGAAATTTCTCAATATCAATCAAATTTTGACCGAAATACTGATTTTAAAGAAATTGTTGAAATTTTGATAGTAATTATTCGATGATTGACCATATAATTGAAATTTTGGTAAATATTACTAAAATTCATAAAAAAATGTTAATATTTATGGACAGTCGGACATAAAATAATTTGTCGAAAGAAAGACGGTTTTCACTCTTATTGAATCAATGAGAGAAATAGGATTATTTTTACATTAAAAATGACAGATACAAAGTGGACATTTCAATCGAAAATTGCAACAAAAAATATTCAAAAATGTTCAAAATATACAACTATGACTGGGTGAATAACGCACGTTTTGAGTTAAAAAAAAAGTTTCGACACACAGTGTCTTCATCGGGCAAAGTGTCTAGTGTCTTCATCGGGTAGATGAACAATGGTCTTACAAATGTACTACATTCTTAAAATAGCTTAACATCTAACAGTTTTGTAGCGGGAGGGGGGGGTATAATCTAAACACGGGAGATGGAAAAAAACAGTCTTCAATTAAAATAGTAATGTAGTACATTTGTAAGATGTGACACGACACACGACACACGACACACGACACGACACGAGTATTAAAATATGAATCCAACATTCACGAGAATAGATCCAGTCTTTGCATGATGTATAGAGTATTAATTAATGACCAATTTACAGTAATATAGTAATTGTAAAATACATGCAATATAACATAATTCAGTTTTAAAACTGATTGAAATGTTTCGCAAGTTAAAAAAACTTCGGACTGGTGCATAGATTATAATGTTGTGCAAACTTTCAATAATTAACTATGTTTACAAAATACACTGCATTAAACAATTCGCGATAGTTTACTCAGTGTTGCTCTCTCCGTAACATCCAGTCTATAGTCTATAGCCATTTCAAAAATCCAATTTTATATCGCGCGTGTATTTTAAATGGAAATCCAATTTCATTTCGTTACGTTGTACACCGTATCTTAAAAAACAAAACATGAAATTGCCTATTATTTTTCAATTACCTCTCTCAATTAATCCAGTTTTTGCAAAACTATTTTAAATGCAAATTTTCGAAATGAAAAGCATGTCAGAGTATGTATAAACAAAATACAGTTAGAGAAGTGCTCAAGTTTTTTTAAGTGCTTAAGTCCTTCATTGTACTAATGTACAATTGATGAAATTTAATTGTAAGTTAATTGATTAATGATGAAAATCTTACAATTGTAGAATATTCTATAAGGAAATTATGATTAAGATAATGATGATGATGGAGATGATAATGAAATGAATAATAGTATAATTAAGATAGTACTTTTTTTTTAAATTTAATGCTCTATTGTACTATTGATGAATATCTTACAATTGTTGAATATTCTATAAGGAAATTATGATTAAGATGATGATGAAATGAGTAATGGTATGATTGCCATATCACACTTTTTTTATTTAGTGGTCAATTGTACTAATGATAAATATTTTATAATTGTAGAATATTCTATAAGGAAATTATGATTAAGATATTAATGATGATGAAGATGATGATGAAATGAATAATGGTATGATTGCGATAATACATTTTTTTTAAATTTAATGCTCAATTGTACTATTGATGAATATCTTACAATTGTTGAATATTCTATAAGGAAATTATAATTAAGATGATGATGAAATGAGTAATGGTATGATTGCCATAGTACTTTGTTTTTAATTCAGTGCTCAATTGTACTAATGCTGAAAATCTTACAATTGTAAAATATTCTCTAAGGAAATTATGATTAAGATTATGATGATATGAGTTATAATATGATTGAAAAATTAATTATTCTCTAGTTTTCTTCTTCTGTACAGCTAGGAGAATCCTCCTGTGGCTAATTGCTACTTTTTTCGAGTAAGATGAGTAAAAATAAGCTGTTTTGTTATAACTTAATGATTTACATAATTTTTAAAAATTAATTAATTTTAATTAATTTTTAATTTTAAAAATAATTTAAAAATAATTTAATCTGCAATAAAATCTGCATGTAGGTTATACAGGGTGTATCAGCCAAATGGAATAAATTCAATTATAAATAAATGGGGGCGTGTTCGAAAATACGCTCGGACACGTCGATTGTTATTTTTAGTTGCGCATTTTTTTCAACAAAAACTTTTTATACAGGGTGTGTCATGTGACCGTGGCCAATACCAACTTTCTTATTTTAAATGCAACAACTCGTATATTATTCAATTTTTGGATTCTTCAGAAAATTCTAGACATGTACAATGTCCTATACCTATCTTCAACTGTTTCGGAAATCAAGATGGAGCACCGCCCCATTACCAAATCAATGTCCGGAACTACCTCAACCGAATATTTCCAAATCGGTGGATAGGGAGGCGAGGATCGATGGAATGGCCAGCACGATCCCCTGATCTGACGTCATTAGACTTCTTCTTATGGGGATATGTCAAAAGTATTGTATACAAAACTAAACCCCTCGACTTAGCTGACTTAAGAAGACGAATAATGCTTGCGATTAGATCGGTCACGCCTGAGATGTTGAGTAACGTTAGAAGAAATTTCTATTTAAGATTAGGATGTTGCCAAGACGTTCACGGCGAGCATTTTGAACATCTCCATTGAAATTTATTGTTTTTTTTTGTTTTTTTACATTATCAAGAAATAAACAGTATTACTTATTAGTTTTTGAGTGTGTTGTAACGAATTTCTGTAATCAAATAATTTTCTTTTTTTAATGTTAATTTTTGCAATAAATCTGAAAACACTTAATGTTTTCGAATTTCCGAAACAGTTGAAGATCGGAATAGGACATTGTACATGAAATATGTCTAGAATTTTATGAAGAATCCAAAAATTGAATAATATACCAGGTGTTGCATTTAAAATAAGAAAGTTGGTATTGGCCACGGTCACATGACACACCCTGTATAAAAAGTTTTTGTTGAAAAAAATGCGCAACTAAAAATAACAATCGACGTGTCCGAGCGTTTTTTCGAACACGCCCCCATTTATTTATTATTGAATTTATTCCATTTGGCTGATACACCCTGTATGTAAAGTATAGAATATGTACCGTAGCGGTACATGTGCCACTTGTACAATTGTAAAATGTACAATTTTTTTTACATTTTCTGCTAAACCAAATTCACACTAGCCAAAAAACCTGTCCAACTTTTTATAGCCTTGACCGTACCTATATACCGATGCAAACTTTGATGTAAACATTTTAGATGGTTAGGAAAGTATTGTTAATACCTTGCTAAGTGCTAAGTTGCTAACGTGATTTTTTTAATTTATTTTTTAATTTTACAAATTAGAGGGTTTTGCATTTGAGGCAATATGATATGATTGGGTTTGAGAATATATGATTTTCTGTTCACATGTAGGTAAATGTTTTATTTTTAAATTTTGTTCATTTGACTTCATTTGAGTATTTTCCCGTTGCTATGACTAATTACCGTTGCCAAAGAGCGACTCACCCGCAATTTGAAATTTTTCGTTTATTAGTTTCTGTTTTTTTGGATACTATGGATTGCTATAGATGCCATATTAATTAATTTGAAAGACGTCTGATTTATCTGTCAAAATTGTTCAAAGCCTCGTTCAATCTAATAAAATAATGCTAAAATCTCTACATGTTTAAGCTTTTTTTGTCGCGCATAGTATAATAGTTATTCTGTAGAGATAACTATTAGAAAGTACCTACGTCTTTCTGGATACCTATGTCAAAGACTCAAAAATATGAAAAGCTGAAGAATAAAGCCAAAGAAAAAAATACAAACGCCATTAAAAGTTTATCTACTACAACTTAATCTACCACAACACTTTTGTTATCCTGTCTAGGATCACCGATGAAATTCATCCGCGAGCGCAGCTAATTTATAATTTAAATTTAAAATCAATAGAAAATATGCACGCATGAATACAAATCGCATGCAAAGCCTCTCGGCACAATCAAGCGGCGGCGCTTCCGGATTAAGCGGATAATCCCGGATGTAGATAATGAAAAATTAAGTGCAGGTTCTTTATTTACTTTTATTTTTTTTGCAAGTACGCTCACGTAAAACCGTCTCCGAGTCGCCCGTTATGCAAATTCTGCCACTCGATGCGATGGTTTCAGCGCGCCTGAAAAGGTGCTCGGCTGCTGATGGGGATGTATTGCGTGATTTGTTTCTATTAAGGTTTGGGGCTGTGAATTGATCTCGGGGATGATTTTGCGGTGAACACATTCGGGGCGTCCACCGGGGGCTGAAGTTTCTGTCGACACGTGCCGGGAATACCGGAAGCGGATGTGCACGGATGGGCGATGATATTTTTAATGCAAGACTGGCCTGAAAATTGATTGGTGGTTTAACAAACAGTTGAAATTATATTGTTGCTCTCGAATTATGGTTTATGTATACCAGAAACCTAAATTAATTAAATTGTTTTATTTGGGCATTGAAGTTGAGAGTGGTTTAACGATTAATTGGCAATTGTTTTTATTGTTCACGAATTATGCTTTATATCATACGTACCAATATACGGAATCCAGAAACGTAAATTAATTAAATCAATTCATTTCACATATCAAAATTGCGGGGGAGAATTACCGATTATTTGTGCATTATGTTATTGTTCACGAATTATGTATCGCCAGTAAACGATATCCAAAAACTAAAATTGCATTTAGATGACGTAATGCTACTATGCTAATTCCTATTATTATATCAGTATATACCGTTCGATCAATAATTTTTAAGATAAGGGGCGGCTATGACTGTATCAGTGTTATGGATGTGTAATGGAGGACTGTATCAGTGTTTGGGTATCTGCCAAAAAAATTTAAAGAAGAACTTGGATATGCATCGTTACAAAATACAGGCCCATCATGAATTACTGCTACCATATTTTAACAGACGTCTTGTGCCATAGCAGATTTACTTCTAACATCTCAAGGGCTTCCTTTATCTAAATAAATGTTGATCGCACGGTACTCAATATACGGTTGCATTGGATCACATGCACAAAAATGATTACAACAAAAAAAGCTGCTGGCCGCAAACGCAAATACGTTAGAACTATCATTGATGATCTGGTACTTGACTCGATAATCATATTCTTAAAGACAATTTCAATGATTAAATCTGCTTGTCAGATTATTGCAATAATAATACCTCAATATTATTCTAATATGGCAGCACCCATTATGAAAATGGGAAAAAAATGTATTTTCTATAAAATAGGTAACATTTTGGCCAATAGCGTCAATAATAATTGACATTATTACACACTACACAACCCTATATGAACAATGCCCAATACGAACCGGCAAAGATTTGCAAGTGTGGTAGATCGTTCTTTGGCGACGATTATTAACCATAGCAGCAAGAATAGACCATCGTAAAATAAACAACTAATAATAATATGAAATGAAATGAAAATCTCTAAAATACATTAGGTTAGGCAAATTCATGTAATAAACATAATAGTTACTTGGTGGCATTCTTAATAAGTTACCCTTTACGGACGAGCCGAAAAGTTTGGTGGGTGAGCGACGCGAGGAGCGAGCCTTGTAAACCAGTTAGCTCCTATCAAGGAAAATTGCAAGCGAGCCGCGTACAACGTTTTATGTCGTCTTGCAACTGAAAATCCGTGAAAATAACTATCGTTGACATCTCCAGAAATATACTTTGATGCTGGTGATGACAGCGTGAATTGTGAATGTCATTATTAACTGTCATCTTGACTGATCCGGTAAATGACGCCCAGGGGGCGGTGGAACCGTGCTTGATTCAGACTTGACAGAAGTGCCTAACCTAACTTGTAAACCACAGGCCTCTTCCGGGCAGCTGTGAACAAAGTAAAGATAGCCAATATGATAGCCAACATCCGGAACAGATAGGCACTTGCAGAAGAAGAACATGTAAATAATCTCTTACAGAGTAAATCTAGAATGACAATAAACGAGCTTTTACATGTTAAGAGGACATAAACATAATTTACAATATTTACTATTGATTATTTAAATATTAATAAAAATTGCGTCATTAAATACAGATATATTAATAATATTTATATTTGTACGTTTCGAGTGCATTGAACTGTTAATATTGAATATATATTTTAATAAAATCGCGCATTAATTCATAAAAATTGAATTTTACTAAAAGTGGGTAATAAAAGCAATCTATCAAATGCAAAAGTGGTCGTTTATTGCATTTCATGTATATAAATGAATGTAACTATTTTTAATCAACCTATATTAAATATTGGATTTTTATTAACGTCAGTACTAAAATATCGCATGTATTCACATATGTGGGCAATAACGTTATAAAATGTAACTGAATATAACTGTAGGTACAGTTAAATATTTTTTTCAACCATTCATCAAGTAAGCATTAATTATTTTTTTTTTAACTTTTCAAATTAATTTCATTAATGACAAATTATAAGAACCGTAAGCAAAGATTACCGCTCTAGGGTTGTAATGAATATTATATACTTATTATATACATTTTTTTCGGATTACTGATAAATTACTAGCCTACACAAGAATTGGTGTCTTTGAATTAAAGACACATGTAGAATTCTCAAAAAACCGATATTTGCTACCCCTTAAACTTTCAGCGCAATCTCTGAATAATCGATATATATTTGATTTCACCAAATTAATGTGGACTTGACCAATGTCTTGACATATTTTGAGAAATATTTTATGAAACGTTATTTAGTCTGTGGTATTCAAGGTAGTTGAAAATACACTTCTGGACAAAATTAAGGGACCACCAAATCTACTTGAAATAACTTTTCCAATTTATAAGTTGTTTTCAATAGATTTTTCACATGTCATAAATTGACGTTTATTAAACACTATTATTATTTCTTAGGAAACACTTGCATTTATATATTTATTTGGTTCATTAAATGTCGTTATCTCGTATTACATTTATTTTGAATTTTACTAGTGGTCCCTTAATTTTGTCTAGAAGTGTAGTATATTATACGCCAAGGTTGTGAAGACCAGCATTATTGACCGAGCGCCAGTTTATATGCCGAGGCGGGTAGTGCGGAGGGATACAAGGCGGGTGGTCAATAATGGTCTCACAACCGAAGCGTATATACTATTTTTTTGACAACAAGGAGAAAAGCTACCATATAATAGTTATTTAAGTATTAAGAGAGGTAAGTATTGTTTACCAGTCGAGGTCGAGTTAGCGCCCGAGCGACAGCGAGGGCTAGCAATAAAGACCGAGACTGGTCAAAACTTACCTCTCAAATTGCTTATAACTGTTTTTCCACTCCTGAAGTTGGATTAATTGTTTGTGTTTGATTTATTTATATTCGCAATTTGAACAACATGTCAGTACGGCTTTGGTTGCTAAGACTATTTTTCAAACAAAGTGTGAATGTCAGAAATTGCTTTCGTTCAGTTGTAAAATGAATTCCAATAAAAATAAACAAGAAATGGCAATTGAAGAGGCTGCAGATGCTGCCTGTTCCTTCCTACTGCCGGAGAAGTCGAAGAGGTGTTATCAAAATGCGTATAAGTGTTTTAAAGACTGGTGCCAGAGAAAGAACGCTATTAAAATTATTTAACTTACTTCCCTGAGGGAAGTAAGTGATTACTTACTTCCCGTTGCTCATAGTAACCAAAGCTTTATCGCTAAGTGGGGATTATTTCCACCAAATCAATGTTACAACAGTGTACTTACCATGCAGGGAGTGGAAAAATAAACATTTAATAGTGACATTTATTTCACATGATAATTTATAACACAATTATGACATACTAATTAATGAAGTCAAATTATTATTAACTGATGAACTGGTGTGGTTGGATACAGGAATGTATATCGGCGAATTATAAAGTACTTATATATAATATGTAGTGTGGTACAGCTTAGTTAGGTCAATATCGGACGTAGTATAATTTTATTTATTGACTTTTATAGTGAATTGACTCTGACATTATTATTGACCGAGGCTAATAATATTCAAGGAGGTAGTAAAAAGAGCATTTATCTACAACTATTAAGTAACATTTATATTACTTATATATTTTTGACAAATAACGGCATGTATTACTTTCATAAATTGAGTAATGATGACAGCATAATTGAATAATATTATTCCATGACAAACAATCGCTTTCACTGTCAATTATACTTGTGTTTTGCGTTTCGACGTTCTTTCATCGTGTTAATTCCATTGAGACATGTCCAATGAAAGTGAAATCTCTTGAACGCCCCCAGAGATATTGGAGCAGGTGAAAAATGCTACTGAAAAGTTTTTGCCGGAAAAATCGAAAGGTAAATATGATACATATAAGAACTTCATGATTTGGCAAACGAAGGAAAAAACGTCTTCGTTTTCTGAAAACGTCATCCTGGTTTACTTTACCGAATTGGCAAAAACGTATAAGTCGTCATCTTTATAGGCTTTTTACTCTATGCTAAGAAGCACACTGAATATTTACCACAATATTCATCTGGGAAATTATATGAAGTTGCAGTCATTCTTAAAGCGTCAAGCTGAGGGTCATCGCCCAAAAAAGCCAACGTTTTTACGCCGGAAGAAGTAAACAAATTTATTACCGAGGCTCCGAACCACTCATTTCTTTTAACAAAGGTTTGTATTTTCAAAATCATTATTTCAATGTTCTCTAACAAAACTGTATTTTGCATAGGTGACATTAATCATGAGACTAATGGGAGCTTGCAGATGCAATGAGTTGCATGCTATAAAAAATGAAGATATACGAGACTATAATGGAGCGCTAATAGTAAATATTCCCTTTACAAAACAAAGACTACAAGGTTATTTACTGTGCCCAGTGAATTTTACGAAATTTGCAAAATATACACTAACATGCGACCACCGACTGCTAAGTGCAGCTCTTTTTTTTTAATTACCAGAATGGGAAATGTACTGCTCAAAAAGTAGGCATTAATAAGATATCAGCAACAGGCAAACAAATTGCTACATTTCTAAATCTGAAAGATCCCGAATTATATACAGGCCATTCACTTAGAAGGTCTTCTGCAACGATTTGTGTCAGCGGAGGCGGTGATATCACTGCGGTAAAAAAGCTCGGTGGATGGAAATCCACTACTGTAGCTGAGGGATATATAGAGGACCATATAAGCAGCAAGTTATCCAGAGGAAAAGCTATAGAAAAAGAGATTAGCGAAAGTAACAAGCCTTCTACTAGCACAAGCTCGACAATAAGTAGCAGTAGCACAAATACGACCATCCACAACAATTATGATTTCGTTGGAAATTCAACTCCAATCATTAATTTCCATAATTGCAAGAATGTTACAATTAATTACAGTGCCCATAAAAATTAAATTCACAATTTAGGTGCATTATTAAAATTTTTGTAGATAAAGTATAGTATTCGACTCGCGCGCAATGGCTATTACCCACTCAGATGATTACAGCACTCGCCGCTGCGCGCCTCGTGCTGCAATTTCATCTTCATGGCCAATACCCATCATTACGCGCTCGTTGAATAATATACTATTACACAATTAATATCTGTCAATAATGGTATGTTTATAACCTAGTAGTGAAAATAATAGTATAAACACTTCGGTTCATAAGAATCTCGAATACTTACAGACCCTGAGTAAACCACGGTTTCCGAATCTACATTCCCGACTACGAAACATTATGGTTATGGCCCTTTACTCTTAATGTACCATTAATGAATAATTTAAATGCAGCAGTGTATATTTTTTTGTGTATTAATACATACAGAGTTGGTCAAATGGGATAAAAGTTTCTTATTTGTGTGCCTTTCAATATACTGAAACGAAATTCGAGATATCTTGCACAGTTCCTGAAATATCGCTGAAAAACTGCAAAAGTGCACTTTCATTTTCCTCTTCTAACTCTTTTACTTTTGAAGGAAATTTTACGAATCTCAGCACGCTTACATTTTTCGACGTGAGCTTTCTGATGACAGTACCAAACATTTTTTGCGCCAACTTTTAGATGCCTAAATTTTCATAGTCAACTTTTGATTTTCTTATCGCCGCAATATTGAAATTTAATAGCATTCAAAAGAGAAAATTTACAATTTCAACCATGATTACACATGGGTAATCTGATATTATTTACCACCAAAAATCTTTTTTTTTTTTAATTGCAGAAATCAAACTGCTGTGGACTGTTCTAAAAATCAAGTTACCATGGAATAACAAATTACCATTTTGACATTTCTTCATATAAAGAAAATAACTCCTGAGAAATTTTATTGCGTATAGAGTGCAAAAAGGGAGATAATATCAATAACCAATCATTGGTGATAATAATATTTGCTCGCACGGTATAAATATAATTCCATGATGTAAATATGATGAACAAATTTACTCAAATAATGGACTAAAAAAAACGTCGTCTGCCTGACCAAAATGCGCGGTCCATATGTTATTATCCGTCTTCCGCTCTGACAATTCCATCAGCTAATAAAATCCAATTTGGCCTATTTCACGTGGACTTTAAATAAAACACCCTCTCCATTATTCCCTTATCAATAACGCGGCGTATGGCACAAAGCGAATCAATTTTTAATTCCAATTTAAATCCCGAAGCTGGGCATGTATAACGAGGGTACAAATCGAATGCGGGCATCGCTTTTAACACTAATCAATCAGTGCCGACGTCCGAATCGGGAGTCGTGGGCTGGCCGGTGGAAATTAAGTTTTCCACCGTGGACAGTCGACCGATCGATGTAGGGGCGACTTAAAATTCGCTTATTAATTGAAAATTTGCCAGCCCCGTGGGCTTCAGATTAACCCCATCAGCGCCTATTAACCTGCCCCGGCCGCGTATTATTGGGGAAGTTTTTCCCCAATTAATTAACAGCGCGGTTTCCGCCCACAGCTAATTAATCGCGTCGCGATTAATTGCTATTTCAGCACCTGTCTCGGTGTTACTAGTTTATTTACACCTCTGACTTGGCTCTCTGATAAAATGTTACTGCGCTGATATTGAGATTAGAATTAGAATGAGTCTGATTGAAATATTTATACGTTACTCGGTTTGCAGAAACCTCTCTGCTGTTTTCTGCACATACTCAGTGTTGAATATTCACGATTTCAAATGTGTCCTGAGCTTAATTAATTACATCTGCCCAACCAGCTGAAATGTTACTTAATTCCGGTACAGTAGAGGCGCGAAGTTTTAAAATCACTATAATTAGCAATGAGCGCTGCAGTTAATACTAAAAATAGAACTAGTTAATTAATTCCTAGGCAAAACAAGTTAATTCATATACCAATTTAATTAAACAAACACGTAGCCTTATTACGTTCTAAAATCACGTTAATAATTACCAACCAGATTGTTCTACTCTCAGCAATGCTAACAAGTTAATTACGGTGGCATCAAATTTAAAATTATTATTATTATAAAATATTTGCGTAAATAATTATTAAATAAAATAATTTTGTTTTGCATTTCACAACATTGGTTTGTTAATATCACCATATAAAACTTGTTATTAAAAGTTTGCGATTGAATTGTGATACCGCTCTGGATAGTGGATAGTCAATTCAATTTTCCGCGAAACAACATTCTACGAATTTTACAAGCGTGTAAGTTTTCCCAGGCAACTCGATATTGTTTATTTTAAAAAGGTTCATTATTTACTCTGTAAAACTACATAAACTTCCCTGAAATATTTGATGTTTTATCAAGAAATATGTAGCCATTTTGTATTAAATTTTTGTAAGGAAATCTCTCCACATGCACGGCCCGCTAAAACTAGTTCTAATGAGGAATTGTAATTTTGAAAAAATAATATATTCGTCCATTGTTTCTACAAGTTATATTTCTTTATGGTAGAAGGTATTAGTATTATTTCATTATTTTCCTTAATTTTTTTTTGGGCAATATGGTTAATGTGTGCATTCATTTTTTTGCTGTTTAATTTACTGTCGTGGGTTCGATCTTCAGACCAAAACGGTTTGAAAATTATTCCCCATAACGTTGACATACTACTTATAATTAAAATAATATATATTTTATTTGTAATCCTGCGCTTTTTTCATTACAAAAAGTACTCAACGATAAAAAAATAATAATATTCTAGTTCTAGCTTCCATCCTACTACTAAATAACCAAACGATGCTGTGTATTGTTATTTTAAGACATTCACCACGAACAAATGGATCGATAGTTAAAGTGCAAATAAAAGTTTGCGTTTGTTAAAAAAATCTAAAGGGAAAGTTGGGAATGGAAACCAAACTGTAGACGAGTTTAAGCGTCCAGATATAATTGACGGGGAGATATCCTCAAAATAAAACCCCAGTTGAAACTTTTCCAGTAACAATGCAACTCTGATAAGAATACTTTCGACATTGTTATGAAACGGGTATATATGAGTTTGCGGATTTTAGTGAGCATTTTCATGAGCTCAGGATAAGCGAAGTTGGCAAATATGCCAAACTCAAAAATACTGTAATAATACAATTACTATAATTTATATAATAGATTTTAATATTTAAAATGTAAATGATAATGTATAACTTAACAATAAAAAATATTGTATATAATAAAAATTAAGTTTAAATAATTAGTAAATAAATAATTCTAAATATATACATATAAAATAACTAAAACACTTATTTAAGAATTGATATTACTTTCTATCACCAAAATTAATACCCCCATATAAAATCATTTTCACACATTTTAATTCTTCCCCACATTAACAAATTACATAAACACTAAATCATTTATACACACTATAACACTAAACACATAACAAATACTATTATAATTTATATTTAAACATTTTGGAACAAACATGACTCTGGTTTTATTTTTAACCTAATTAATTTATTGTATTCTACGAAGATATGCCTCTGATGATGGTTTTATATAACCGAAACTAGTCGGGCGAAATAAATAAATATAACAATGTTAAATAATAATAATTATTGATAAAAAATATTGATGTGGGCACAATATGATGGTTGTTTTGAATTTAAATCGATTTATTCTCAATCTCTCTCAATATTCATATTGTAAATAATGTTATTAAATTGACAACATTTACAAACGTTTATACTTTTTTCTTAGAATTTTCAACGATGAATGGAGTTTTTGTTTATTTTGATCAAATCTCACCATAGTCAAACAGTAGTTGACGAATAAAATAAAATAAAAATAACTAGATCATATTTTATTCAGTTAAGAAATTAATTTAGATAGTTACAGCTGTGAAAATATTCAATTTTCATGGAAATTTGGCCCAAATGAAAAATTTTAAACTGCTAATAATTTTCAGGATGGTTTCGACCTTTAGTACGTGGCCTTTAGTATATTAAAAAACAGAGAAACAACTTGCTATGTTTTTACCACAAAATGTTTATTGTATATGTCTATATATCAATAAACATTTTGTGGTAAAAACATAGCAAGTTGTTTCTCTGTATTTTGTTTTGCTAATAATTCATAAAATAATATTAAAAATACCACAAAATTCAATTGAATTTGTCCTATCTAATATTTGTAATTGTGAAGCGCTTCCCCGTGCTGAGTTTTTCACAATCGCAACACAATAAAAATAATTCAATAAAAATTAACTGAAAACTAATGAAATTTTCAATTTTCAATCTCGGAACTGTTAGTTACTTACTATTTATTATTCTCGCACTTATTCGTAAAATTGTCAGGGCATTAGATAGTTGAAGAAGCGAAAATTTTCAATTTTCATGGAAATTTAGCGGAAATAAAAAATTTGAAACTGCTAATAATTTATAAAATATGGGAGTATTAAAAATACTACAAAATTCAATTGAATTTGTCCTAACTAATATTGTAATTGTGAAGCGCTTACCTGCTGAGTTCTATTACATTACAATAAAAAAAATCGATAAAAATTAACTGAAAATTAATGGAATTTTCAATCATGAAATTGTTAGTCAATTAAATTTTTATATTCTCGTTTTTTATTCAAAAAATTGTCAGGACTTTGGATATTTGAAGCTGCAAAAATTTTCATGGAATGTTATCCCAAATGAAAAATTTGAAACTATGTGCTAATAATTTATTAAATGTTTATATTAGAAAGTACATATACTGCAAATCAGTAGTTTTAGAAAGTAGTTCATTCTACAAATAATTGTAAAATTCATGAAATTTTCAATTTTTCAGTCATGAAATTGTCACTTACAATGTTCTATACAAACCTTAAAATGAATTGATATTCACAGGAATCATCCTATATGATAAAATGCTTGCACTTATTCATGAAATTTAAAGGGATAGATGCAATTTTAAATGTCTGACCAGAAATTCCTGAAATTTAATAAAAGTTCATAAAAAATCAACGAAGTTATAATATTTTCATTACATCCTTGGAATTTTCAGACAATTAAAGATTTTGCTCATTCGTCAATCTCGTGCCATAATTTGGTATAAATATTTCTTCGATTAAGACATAAATTTAGGTCAGTGAAGCAGCTGAAGATTGCAAATTTTCATGAAAATTTTGATCAAACAAGAAAATTAAAAGCACTAATAATTTATTCGTGAAATGTAATAAAAGTTCATAAGAAATCTACGAAGTTATAAAATTTTCATTACATTCTTGGAATTTTCAGAGACAATTAAAGATTTAGCTCATTCGTCAATCTCGTGCCATAATTTGGTATAAATATTTCTTCGATTAAGACATACATTTATGTCAGTGAAGCAGCTAAAGATTGCAATTTTCATGAAAATATTGATCAAACGAGAAATTTAAAAGCAATTATAATTATTCGTGAAATGTAATAAAAGTTTATAAAAAATCTACGAAGTTATAAAATTTTCATTACATTCTTGGAATTTTCAGAGACAATTAAAGTTTCAGCTCATTTGGTACAATCTCGTGACATTATTTGGTATAAATATTTCTTCGATTAAGGCATAAATTTAGATCAGTAAAGCTGCTAAAGATTGCGATTTTTATGAAAAAATGTATCAAACAAAAATTTAAAAGCATTAATAATTTATTAAATATATTTTCTGTTAATACAAATGGCAGAAGATTGACTTGACCCTGATCAACCATAACTTTTTCTTAAAAACAACATAACTTAAACCCATTTCAACGTATACTCTTCAATTATGAATATGACATTATGCAGATTTCAACGTAGTATTAGTTATTTACATAATTTTATATAAATCTGACTAATACTGGTAAAAACCAATAAATATTTATAGAACATTTTCGGGATTACAAATATCTTACACTTCTCTTGAAATGTTCAGTGAGTGCAATTTTAATACATTTTTACCAAATATGAGCACAGTTAAGTAGTATCAGATCAATATTTCGTAAAATTCAATAAATCAAAACTAACAAGTTAAACTCACGAAGATTTATAATTAATAAGTAATACAATTTTTATTATAATTTATTTTATACTGCATATTATACTTTACTTCAGATAATTGATACCATGAAAATTTTCACTTTCATGAAAATTTTGCCAAAATAAAAATTACCACCAATACCAAAACTACCAATAATTTATTAAATATACTTATTATAAAAGAATAAACAACTATTAATTGTTATACAATTAATAATTATGTACACGTAATATCGTAATAACAATATTAGAATTATTAGTTACTTACAGATTTATTGTACAATCTGAAAGTGAACAAATATTCGCAAGAAACGTTGTAGATGGTTCTCGCACTTACATTTCTGAAATTTTCAGGGATATGTGCAATTTCAATTGAATTTTGCCAACCTTTATCATAGTCACGAAATATCTGACCAACAATTTGTGAAATTTAATAATTGTTCATAAAAAATCTATTATGTTATAAAAGTTGCATTATTTTCATTAATTTAATCCACTGATAGTGGAGTTTTTATTGACCTCATAAAATCTCGCGACATTCAAGAAATATTTGATATTAAAGATAATTTTTTTTTTTTTATTAAGAAATAAATTTAGTACATTTAAACTGCAAAAGTATCAATTATCATGAAAAATTTGGAGAAATGAAATTTAGAAGCTCTAATAGCAGTAACAATATTTTTTTATTGGCTATCGATCTGCAGTCTTTCGACTTTCTAGTAAGCATAAATAATTTATTAAATATATTTGTTTTAATAAAAATTACTGACTTTACATTGATTAACTATAACGTTTCCTTAAAAACAAGATAACTAATATACATTTTAAGTTATAGATATTTTTCAACTATCATTATGGCATTATGAAATATAATACATAATTTCTTTCTACCCATTTATTTAAGGTTTCAAAGCATGTTTCCAATTATTTTTTGTTGCACAACATTAAGCAAAGTTCTCTGCACCAAAGTACATTGATTTTATACCTATACGTAACAACTTCAATCTCTGAGCGATAAAACAGACATTCTCGCGTCTAACTATTTAAGGAAAATAACGCAAGCGCGGAGGTAATCATCCCATAGCCCCAGCACACACCTTTTCCAATAAAGCTGCAGATGAGTTGTGGAACTATGCATCTTAAAGTTTCCCCGAGAAGTAAGGAACGTATTCGGTCGGCAGTTCGTCTGGAATGTAAACCGCACACTTCCAGCCGAGAAGTACGTAAAGTTTATCAGGAAGTGCAATTGTTGGGAGTAGTTGACAAAATGAGGCTTGTTTTATGGTGACTCCTCAACTAAAACATATGTGAGCGGCGGTATTTCAGTCGCGTCGTAAAACTTGTACGCTGAAACGTATGAATTCTAATAGAAACATATATTTGATAAATAAAGAAACCAATTTACAATATTTTATAGCTGTTTTTTTTTTAATTTATCACATGATTTATCAGGTAACTAAGAAAAATTGTACGGTTTTTTTAATACGGATTGACACTAGTATTATTTTTAATTTAAGGTTGTTTTAATAAGTAGGGGAGAGGTGGCATGAAAGGGTCACTTTTGCTTTAAAGAGTCTAGTAAATAAATGAGTAAATAATTTGAACAGTTACGAATACGAGTCCTAACAACTATACCTATGTTCGGCCATTTAATAATTTCTATCTAAAAATTGTTTTTCCATAAACTGTTACCAGCAAATCATATTTATTATTATTTTTTGTGTGTATGAAACAAGGGTGACAAATACGACATTAATATATTCATTTTTTTTTTTAAATCGGACGCAGGCATAAGTTTTTTCATTAAGTTTTTTTGTATATTTATAGGTTTTGATATCTGTTACAGTTTCGACACAAAAAAATAAAATATGAGTCCTCGTTTGGAAACAAATCATCAGTGAACAGAATTTTCTGGTTAAAAACTATATGTTCAGCTCTTTTTTCCTGAAATTTGAGAAATAATTGCTCTCATTGAACGTTATTTTTCAATAGGTTTTTTTGATTTTCAACATTATCAGTTGTGTTTTCTAACGTTGTTAAGCTATTATGAAAATCTCGTATTTTCTGTACATTTTTGAAAGCCACGTATCGTTATAACCACTTTCAGTGTTTCATGGATCGGGACGTTAGGAAAAATTACGGTTACGTCGAAAGATATCAACCTATCATCTTTCATCAGTCAAAATTACATTCTCGATTTCTAACCTATTTCATACAGAAACCTCGTCAAATTTACAGAAGAATTGTGTTAAGGTATACTAGATACAAATCTGGCACCTAATCTGCAATTGATAGGAAATTCAGGAAATAATAACCCATAGTTATGAATTCGGAAAGTTACATCCTCGATTTTTACACTTATTTAATACAGAAACTACGTCAAATATTTGGAAAAATTGTGTTGTTATGCGAAAGACTAATCTGGTACTAAATATCAAAAATATAAATTTTCATAAAATTCAGTATAATAATAATTGTCAATTCTGAATATTACATCTTCGATTTTCTCACTTATTTCACACAGAAACGTCGACAAATTGGGCAGTTTATTCAATACGTTCTTTTCAATATCTC
This sequence comes from Othius punctulatus, assembly GCA_951805005.1. NCBI lineage: Eukaryota > Metazoa > Arthropoda > Insecta > Coleoptera > Staphylinidae > Othius > Othius punctulatus. The sequence goes on from OX638142.1 coordinate 55,471,450, forward strand.
GCTATTTTTTATTTTTATTCATGTTTTCGGTGTACTTACGCTAAACCTGATTGAGTTCTTATGATGCATTGTTGAGCCAGATTGAGATTTGAGATTGAGATGTAACACTGTAATAACTCATTGAGTTCTAGTGAAGCATTGAGCAAAATCTGCCAAATGATAAGATAGAAATGGCAATAAAAAATGCATCGTTATTGGGCATTGTTGCTTGTTCCTTGTTGAGGACAAATTGGCGTTCGTTTTGGGTCAAATTATGAGTTCTCTATTGCATCTAAGAATTTTGAATGAGCCGCCAGTATTTCCCCAGTGTCTAATAAGGGTTTCTTCTCCTCAACTATCTGTCCTCATCTTCCAGATATCCACATTTCTATTATTCCAGCTACACCAAAAGTGAAGGAGTAGTATAAATATATGATCCTTCTATTTGCTTTACTTCAATTTGTTTCCCCTTTGTCCGCATCATCTTACTAATCGTTCTCTTAGTCACCATAACCACTAGGGGCAGTTATGAATAGGAACCTAAACTAGTATAACCTAACCTAACCTAATCTAACCTAACCTAACCACCGAAGGCAGTTATGAATGGTAGGCACCCCTAACAAAAGTAGTCAAATTTTCAGAAAAATTGTATTTAGTACTAAATACAAATCTGGTACTAAATATCAAATATATACATTTTGAGAAATATAGTTCTGAAAATTACATCCCCATTTTCTCACGTATTTCATACAATTCGATAAATTGGGCTGTTTACATTCAATACCTTCTTTTCAATATCGCGCTATTTTTTATTTTGATTGAATGTTTTCGGTGTAGCTGCGCTAAACCTGATTGAGTTCTTATGAAGCATTGTTGAGCTAGATTTTGATTTCTCTTTACCACTGAAATAACTTATCGAGTTCTGGTGCAGCATTGTAGATCGTTATTGGGCATTGTTGATCATTCCTTGTTGAGGACAAATGGGGGTTTCTTTTGGGTCACATTCAGAGTATTTTTTTTTATCATCTATGCCTATTAAATGAGCCACCAATATTTCCCCTGTGTCTAATAAGGGTTTCTTCTACTCAATTATCTGTTATCATCTTCGCGATATCCATTTTTCTATACTTCCAACTACACCAAAAGTGAAAGAGTAGTAAAATATAAGATGGCGTTATATATAAATATATAATATATTGTAAATATAAGAGTCTTCCTTTTGAGTCAAATTAATAGTTGCTCTACTGCTTATTATCCTCAGTATTTCCCCAGTGTCCAATTAGGGTTTCTTTTCCTCAATTATCTGGCCTCATCTTCGGGATATCCATTTTCTATCCTTATGACTACACCAAAAGTGAAGAAATAGTATAAATATAAGATCCTTCTACTTGTTTTGTTTTAATTGTTTTCCCCTTTGTCCGCATCATCTTACTAACGTTCTCTTAGTCACCATCAGCGTCTTCTTAAGCTTTGAAATGAGGTCTTGTGCATTAATTATTGACATATCATTCTGAAGTTTAAATTGCTTGAATTCTTTCACTAACCATTTGGCTATATTATAAGTGGATGAGTTTAAATTGGACACTATGCGTCTGAAATTATTACCTGGTTTGTGGATTTTTGGTAGACAGTAAAGTTTCGGAATATGGGGATTTGGGTTACGTAAAAAATAGTTCAATCTAGTGTCAATTAAGTCGGGGCATTCTTTCAACGTCTTCGTAACCTGTTTCAAACAACTATTCGTCGGATTTCTTGCAATTTTAAATATGGACCTGATTCTAGTAGTTCTAATACTGAAGTAACGTACTCTTTTTGTCCAAAAGCAGTAACGCGTTCCCCTTGTCTGCTTTCACGTACTCGCACCCATGTTTCTTCAGTTTCTTCGTGATACTGGAGTCTCTCGATTCTTGGGTTCATCAATTTATTGCGGATCTTTCTAGCATCACTCTTGAACTGGATGGATGTTTCCGGGTCCAACGTTCTTGCTGCATTTTCTATGTCGTTTATGATGTCTTCAGCCGGGAGTCGGTCGTGCTGGATTCCATGATTGAGACCTTTGTTGAGTAATTGTAGTTCTAATAGTCTAGTCATTTTAATTATATTTCACCTTTCACAAGCTCAAACGAACCTAATATGTACTTAATTGTTTTTGAATCATTTTCGTTTAGCGAGCGGACGAGATGACACTTGTTATATTGCGATTTTGTGAGTAAAATTTGCTATTTAGGAATATAGTAGTACGGCTGACGGTGAATAATTAATGTAATTTATATTTTATGTTGAATCGTATGATTAAGTATTAATGTAATACAGGAAATAGCTGGGTATTATTTCAACTAATCCAAACACATTTTACGCGTTGTATTTATAATGTCAACGGTGCAGTTTATACAATTCGAACATGATATTTTGCAATTATTTGCACTTGGATGGTCGGGTTTATCTATTATTACACTTTGTGTCGGGGTAGTATTCGCACATGGCGGTTTTGTTTGTGTTAATAATGTTGAATACTACTTGTTACACTATACACGTATTTCCATGAAAATTTGCCGGCGGTGAGTGTTTGATAAATGAAAATCAATTTTAATTAACTTCCCTTACGTGGGGATTTTTAAGGCCTTTGAGGCCACAACACGCTGCCTAATGAATCAGCTAATTGATTGAGCTCGCCGGCGATGAATCGAGGACGCCGGTTTTGAGGTAACAGCGCGCGCGCCCCTGTTATGAATTTTCGGCGGCGGCGGCGGCGAACAAAAGGGCTTCGGGGGCAGGGGAGGGCCCTAACTAAATATGAAGTCGCGCTGACGCCACTCCGCCCTCCCCGCTGCAAACACTCGCTTTATATCAATATTTACAGACCACCTGTGTCTAGTTAGATAGTTGCTCGTGATAATACGCGCCGTCGGGATTCTGCCGCCCCCGCAGCGTTTTTACCTGTGCCGCCGTCGTAATTAATTCGATAGGGTCGCGCTTACGAACTATGCGCCTGAGGCGGTAGCCGCAGCATTCCGCAAACATCAATTTTGATTAGGGTGGCGAATCTTGTCTGCGCCTCCGCCGCCCCCGCTGCAGCCGTGCCGGAAATAAACTCACTTTGCCCGGGCATAATTAAAGTGTGTGTCTACCCGAGGTTCTGCGACAACATCGTAGGTATGTCCTAAATGCGATGTTTTAATTAAAAGTTTCCTCCTTAGTGATAGAAGCGTATTTCAATTTTCCAAGAACGAAAGCGGCGGCAACGTGAGCGAATCTAATTTTGATTCTGTTTGTAACAGCATTACAGACTCTTCTTAAATATTTTAAATTTCACTGAAATATGAAAACATTGAATTTATAAACGACTTACTCAAATAATGAAAATTAAATGAAATCATTGGTCAGCACCGGTAAGATATGATTAATAGATTTAAAAGATGAAAAATTAAATAAAAGTTTTTACATGAGGAGTAAATTTTGTACCTCCCTATCTGTAAGCTATAATCCTTTGTTTGTTCTGGACTAGTGTTGTAGTAGTACTAAACCTTCCCCTCGTATATAACGTATTTTCATAAAGTTGACGAATAATCCTGTATAGATTTTATATAGAGTTAAAAGTTTTTATACAGGGAGTTTCAAATGTAACTTCAATAAAATCGTTGCGAAAATTATTTTTAATGCTCAGATAGGTCGTTTTTATTTATACATACACAGAGAGTACATTTAGAAATTTCCTGAGGCTGGCACCAAAAGTAATGGTATTTTTGAACTCACCGCCTCGAAAGTGACATTTGACGCACTCTATTGACAACCGGAAATCCGTATTTCCCGGTCTAGTAGACCGGGAAAACGGCAAAAAAACACTGTCATAAATAAATCAATACATAATTATTTATTGTGAACGATCTACATCGACTTAAGCAGGGTTATTATTGTACACATTTATCGTACAATTAGTACAATTTGAAATGCAAATTCCCGAACTTTCCACCGCATCGGGTTTAGATATAGTGTGCGACACATTAAGAGTTTCAGAGATTGTATAGTTTTCAACTTGAGATGAAGGTCCCGGAGCTGGTTGCATCAATCTTTCAGCTACGTTAATTTTACTCTGCACAGAGTCATCGACGTAACCTTCGGCCACGCTTGAAGATCTCCAACCGCCAAATTTTTTAAGAGTCAGTAAATCGCCACCGTTGTTTGCAAGTAAAGTAGCTGAACTTCTTCGAAAGCAATGACCAGTGTAGGCCTGTGGAGCCTCTAGCTGAAGGTACTGTGCCACAGAGCAAGGTATTTTGCCAATTGTATTAAGACCAATAGGTGAATTAATACATTTCCCATTTCTGTAGGTCAAAAAGAAACGTTTATTTGTCCCTACTCTTAAATTTTTGTATTTTAACAATAAATTTATCCATTCTGGATGGATCACCACAAAACGTCGAGAAATATTAGTTTTGGTCTCTGGTACATTAACAAGTACCATTTCATGTTTAAACTCGATATGATCAATTAACATTTTACATAATTCATCGCGGCGACAAGCGCCAGAAATGCCCAATATTACTACTGCCTGTAAAACATATTATAGAATAATAGAATAATATCGATTAATGAAACATATTGTGTACGTACCTTCATTAACAGAAATGAGTTATCAGGGGCTTCATGAATAAATTTGTCAATTTCATGACTTTCTAATACCTTGGATTTTTTCGGTTTCAGGTTATACGTTTCTTTTTTGAGAAATGCGTAAAATTTCGTAAATTTGGAAATATCTACGTTATTGTGTATTAGTAGACAGGACTTTAGCATAGAGTAAGTGGACCATAGCGACTTTTTGCTTGAAAAGGTTTGAAAATATGCCAGCAAACAATTTTCTGAATAAGTCCGTATTTTGCTTAACCTGCACCAATCCATAAATTTCGAGTATACCAACTCGTACCTTCGTTTGGATTTATCCGGCAATAAATTTTTAATTGCCGTATTAGCGGCATTGCGGATTTCCGGAGGTGTACAACTACTTATATCCGAATCGGAAGACATTTTATTAGAAACTGAGACTTTAAACGACAGGCTTTAAAAAATCAACTGTCAAAGTAACAATCATTGTTTTGCTATACAGCCATGGCTTGCTTTATTTCATATTTTGAAACGGAATGAAAATTATTTGAGTTTATGCTGATCGTTCTGTTCGTTTCAAAAAAAAATGTACAAACCACTTGCGGGAATCATTTTCCCGCATTCACGCAGATGAAGCATTCGCTCCCTTCGGTCGCTCATGCTTCAAAATTGCGTTCATGCGGGAAAATTGTGTTCCCGCACTTGGTTTGTAAATAACTATAACTCCCTAATATTTAGGGAGTTTCAAATGTAACCGGATATAATCATTAAATTCGTTGAGAAAACTATTTGAAAAATTGCGCGGACAGTTCGATTTTTATATTTAAATTATCATTAAGAGATGCAATTTTCAATCCCCTACCTCAGCCATAAGCGCTAGCACCCCAACTTTAGAAATTCAAATACCAAGGTACCCCTTCTGCTATCTCATTTAATACTTTTTTAATATTACATACTGCAAGGGCCCGATCCATATTTAATATTAATTAAGTATAATGATTCTATATTTAAAACATATAATACAAAAACGCATACGTAAAGGTTTTAGAGGACACGGGAAGGCATGGGACCACCCGCATTTTCGGATATTACACAATTGAGAGAAAGCGGACATTTTAAACTACATCTTCAGATAACCGGTGAGCTGAGTTCGCCACCGGCATGATAACCTTGGGTGGTTCACTAATGCTCACGAGAGAGATTAATTTCAGACAAAAACAAGCAAAAATAGGGATCTGGGTGGTAGAATGTGGAGCGAGAAAAAGTATAAATACAGAAATTCAGCACTTATTCTGTTCAGTTAGAAATAACCACCAGCGCAGAGCGTTACTCTGCTCGACGAAGTCCCAGATGTTGAGCATTAATTCCTCATGTTATATGAACGACGATATCGAATGTATACTTTATTAACCAATTCTAAAGTCATTTTCCATACTAATGATAAAACCTATCAAGTGACACTGCAGTGCCGTGCCGCTGATCAAAATGTCATAAAAGTAGAAATGCAGGTTCATTTCACCGAATACTGCATAGTGTATCGAACTGCATTTTATATCTTGTCTTGACAATCTTGACTCGTCGCTAACATTTGAAAATCGTGTATTCATTAATCAAAGACATTTGGTACTTGGGTGTTTTCATTAATTAAAAACACAACTTAAAAAAACCTGTAGATTCAGGTGAAAAGGTATTTGTAGTCATAACACCTTATAAACAAACTCTAAAGTCAATTTCCATACCAATGAAAAACCTATCTAGTGACACTGCAGCGCCGTGCCGCTTGAGTGGATCAAAATTTATTAAAGGTAGAAATGCAGGTTCCTATCGCCGAATACTGCATAGTGGATCGAACTTAACTGCATTTTATACCTTGTCCTGGCAATGTTTTCATCAAGACAGTAGAATATAGTAAAATTCCATCCTGTGACTTGTTACTAACAATTGAATATCGTGTGTTCATTAATCAAAGACATTTGGTACTTGGGTATTTTCATTAATTAAAAACATAACTAAAAATCCTCGTAGATTCAGGGAATAACGTATTTATAACACCTTATTAACCAACTCTAGGGTCAATTTCCATACTAGTGAGAAAACCTTTCGCAAGAACACTGCAGCGCATTCCCGCTTGCTAGTGGATCGAAGTTTAATAAAGGTACAAATGCAGGTTCCTCTTGCCGAAAACTGCGTAGTGGATCAAATTTAACTGCATTGTATACCTTGTAAAAACAAGGTATTCTATACACCCAAAAATAGGTGTTCCATCTAAAATGAAATTTTTGATGATATTTTGTCTGATGAAAGTAGGGAATACTCGCTAAAAAAATGCGCTAATTAGTAAAACAATCTGTCTAACTGTTTTATGTACGAGATTACGTTGACCCAGTATATCATTGAATTATTTATATTGAGCGATTTATACAGGGTGATCTATTATGTGCATTGGTAACTAGTTTTATTTTAGCAAATAATCTTGATTCATTATATCGGCATTTACATATTTTGTAGTAGTAAAGGAGGAATTTTACAATATTCAACTGTCTTGATGAAAGGTCAATGATATTCTGGGTCAACGTAATCTCACAAATAAAACAGTTAGACAGATTGTTTTGCTAATAAGCGCATTTTTTTAGCGAGTATTCCCTACTTGGGCCATTAGTTACTGATTCAAAAGTGATTTATCAATCATTTTAGATGGAACGCCTATTTTTCAATAAAATTGGGTTTGCTTGTTCTTGCACCAAGCCACAGATATGTGAATTGCAGATTTTTCTGATCGGCTGATGATTGACAACATATCATCAAAAATGACTCGATAAGAGTCGTGTGGTAACCACGCCTCGACTATTTATCTTTTTTCTCTTACCTTGTTTTGAAGGGTTTTATTCAGTTCCCGAATTTACACTAAAATCAAACGAGCTTTCCTTGTTCGTTTTATATTGTGGCGATCTTCGCTAATTTTCTTCAATTCCAATATTGAGATAAGATCTACCTACACGAGCCACATCTCGATTATTTGTCTCTTTCTCTTACATTGTTTTGAGGGGTTTTCAGCAGTTCCCTAATTTACACTAAAATCAAAAGAGGGCATTTTCCGTGATTCTTTTATATTGAGGTGATCTATACTAGTTTTCTCTAATTCCAAAATGTCGAGTAAGATCAAAACGGGCCACACCTCAATTACTTGTCTTTTTTCTCTTACATTGTTTTGAAGTGTTTTCTTCAGTTTCCATATTAACACTAACATCAAAAGAAGGCATTTTCCGTGATCCTTTTATATTGTGTTGATCTTCACTAGTTTTCTTCAATTCCAACATGTAGTGTAAGATCTATACGGCCCACACCTCGATTATTTGTTTTTTTCTCTTACATTGTTTTGAATAGTTTTCTCCAGTTTCCAAATTTACACTAAAATCAAAAGAGGGCATTTTCCGTGATCCTTTTATATTGTAGTGATCTTCACTGGTTTTCATCAATTCATCAAATATTTAGAAATATTTTTGAATTTTGTGAAATATTATGTCTATTTTTGCATAGTTTTAGGTTTGCAGATTACTAAGTTTGTTTTCCACATAATGGTATTTTTTTATATAATTTAACGATACTTATGATCATATAAGTTGATATCCACATCCACATCCAGAACATATGTTTTTCGTGTTTTTTTTTTAACAATTTGATTCATACACAAAAAATCCTATTAGCAGCGGTATTTTTGTTATTATGACAGGGAACAAAGTTTTTCCCAACTTTTACAGCGACAAAACAGAACCTAACGTTTGAAAGCGTCTGATTCTAGTAGGTCTGTATCATTGACCTCAAGCAACCCTAGCATAACAACCAATAATGTAAACAATTTATTCTCAAATTTGCGTTGTCAGAAAAGTATCTAATCTGTGAAAATTTCGCGATTTGGAGAGTCGATTGGATACACTAATTTAAACCTTACTCGTTAATTTAGTGATTTACGTATTCATTAAATTGTCTTACCGAATTACACTCAAGTTTTTTTTGGGTCGAAGTAAACTTGACATTTATAATTTGTTAGTTTTTTTCGTTAAATTACCAGACAATAAAATTCTCAATTTGAAATTGAAATGTCAAGTATACTCTGACAAAAAAAAAGCTCTAAAAAATTATAAGTGAAAAAAATGAGTTTGTTCGATAAAAACCGATGAAGAAAAGTACAGTTTTTCCGGTTAGTATTTTTCCTCGTCGTAGTACATTTCTTCTTAACGACTATCAAACTTCAATCATTCAACTTTATTATAAATTTTTATTGTAAAATCTTTATTATTAGTTTGAAATGAACCTATAATCATGCAAATTATTAGTAAACTTTGTAATGCCAGAAGAAGATGCTATTAAATGGCAACTTCTTCTGGCATAACATTGACATTGTTGTCTAAAACTGTCAAAGAATTTCACTCACTATCAAGAGACTCTTCAAGTGACATTGTCGGTTTTATTTCACAAACTTAAAAATTATTTATTTTCTTGTCATAACATTGTGTTGCCATATTAACGACGCGTGCTCGTGTGAAATTAATCCACTCGCTCGCTGCGCTTGCCCGTGAATTAATCATTTACACTCGAAGGGAAAGTTTCGCTTTTCTGAACTTCTGTACAACAATCTACTATTTATTCACTAATGGTATTCAAATTTGGCTCGTGCGTAACCGTCCTAATAATAAACTTGCTGATTACATTTACGAAAATGTTACGTAGGGAGGTTGTTCAAATTTAGCTCACTTTAAACAACCAAATATTCTTATATGACGGGGATGAGTAAACTGTGCTCAAAGTTATTTATTAGATATATTAAGAAGTTGTAAACTTTTGTATACGCCGTGCTATTTGACACATAACTTTAAATATTAGAATATTACTTTAAACTTGATTCCGTCCTTTTGATGGGGAGGAAGTTACTGTGCAGCTCCCACGTGAGAAACTTCCCGCATAATAGAATTACCTTCATTCCAACTCGGCGATGTATTAAATATTTCACGGACTTTCCGCCGTGGAAGCGATGCGAAATCGAGTTAATGCGCGAGACAGTACTTGAGAAGCCGCGTGTGAATGATCCACGGAGGACGTCGTCTTCGGCCATTAGAGCCCGAGTTTTGCAGGCGAGCGCCGATGAGTTTTGATGGGTCCTTGTTAGGGAAGGGTCGCGTGCGCCCTCGAATAAACACGGACGGGAACACACGCCGCAGCAGCCATTATAATTAAATTCCAAGAGCATGTTGGAAACATATGCGGTTGTTATATGTCTTATAATTAAGTTATCTAACAACGTTATGGGTCTCATTCAACGAGGCATTCGAGCCGGATGTCAGCGCAACACCATGTAAGACGTCCTAAGTGCCCTCGACGCTAGATTGGGTCTCGTTCGACCCCTTCTTTTAATTAACCCAGCGCAGCCTTTTCAACACCTACACTAAACTTCACACACAAACCGAACAGATAAGAATAAAACCTCAGCCGCACACCGAGGCCAATTGCCTCGTGAACAATTTGCGACTTCTCCTAAATGCGTTTGACGTATCTCCACTTTACCTTCCAACCATCCGCTCTGCTCTGCCTTTGTGTAATTGAGCGAATTGATGTCTGCATTATCCCAGGGATGTTTTCATAAGAACAACGCTTCGGCTGCGAGTTGCCAGGCAACAAATCCCAGCGGTTCTCCGGACGAACCCAGCGGCTCCGATTCCGGGGTCCGAGTCCGGGTGCGGACCCGGAAATGAAATATACACGAGGCCCCTGAAAATGCACACGTGCCCGTTATTTACGGCCGCTCCCGTGGCGCTTATGCCTGTCAGCGCCGCCCCTGTTTCGGACATCCCCGCAGCTTTTTTTTCTTCTGTTTATTCATATGCAGTAAAAGGGCACTAATTCGGGTGGAAGTGATTAGGACGATTATTCATAGGGCGCCTGTCGTGTCGCGTTTGTGTGTGATTAATTAGGTCAAGGCACGATGTTTATTGTTTTGTATGCTTCTGGCTAATGTGCTCAATTTATCAGTATTTTGCATTCAAACCTATTGAGGACATCCACAATATCGGTCCACGCAAGCGAAAACTCTCGCTCATAAACATTCAGAGGTAGAAAAATCGCCGGACACGTCGATTTTAGTTCTCTAAAATAGATTTTAACATTTTTGTAATTATTTATTTTGTTATCAATTATTTTTATAATTATCGTCACTTATGACGTCATCTACTTTTTTTTAAATGGAACCCTAAATAATTTATAATTTTATTTGATAGACTCTTTTTCTGGATATAAAGGCATACTTTTTTTTACCATTCCACTTACCACTTCGGGAGTAATTGATGGAAATCATGATCAATAATCTTAAATGAAAACCTCCACCTATAAAGGGAGTTTCAAATAGTTGAATAAAAGCAATTCATTTTTTTTTTCAAATATGTTTCATATCGATTGTACCTATCCGTTATATTTAAACCTCCCTGTATATTGTCGACTTAAAATGAATATAATATGAATATAATGATTAAAAATCGATTATTACTTTCTATGAAAACGAAATGTCAACCAATTTATTGGATTTTATTATATTTTATTATTCAAATTAATAATGTACCTACTTTGATTTAATTATGAGAATGATGATTTAAAATACTGATACTTATCTTCAATATAATAATAGTAACTTTTGAAAATCTATAATCATTTAATTTTAAAAATAAAATTTTGTCAATTTTGCAGTGATGAATGCCAACATTTTAAATATTACGGACAAAATTTAAATTACTGCGTCTAAAAATTCGTCAATATAATGAAATTTTGTCGAGTCTTTGAAATATTGACACAAAACATTAAATTTGTGATAGTAGTGCTTGGACTACTGACGTAATAACTAAAATTGACATTAATTGATATTTTGGAAACAATAACTTAAATTCTATATGTAAAATGTTTTTATTCAATTCGGACGTTTTAAACTGACGTTATAAACCTATTAGCAGACATCATAACCAGTTGTTTATCTTCAAGTGAAATAAAATTTTCTTGATTCCACTGGTGAATTTAAAACTTTTAATTCATTCAAAATCGAAATCATATAACATCGAAATAGAATAACTTTTTGAAATAGATAGATTTTTTTTGTTTACTGCTGCTGGAACTAAAAAAAAACTCAAAAAAAGCATTGTTGCTTTCTGGGAAAAGTTGCGGCAATTCCCCAAGAGGAATTGGTAAAAATAGCACAAACATTTTTTTGTTTACTGCTGCGCTGCCGAACTCTATTAAATTTAATTTGTAAAGAAACTGATAATATATTGTATTATTCGCAATCCACAAAGTGTTCACGAGAACTTTGCACTTGTTATCAATAGCAACGCGCGACAAAGTCATGGTCTTTGGAAAACGTCAAATTTTCGTTCGCATTAGCAATCTGAGGGTTCTACTCTGTGTGTCAATTGGAAATTGCTATTTGTATTACAAGGGAGCAAAGTGTATAATTTCATCCCGCGAATATTTGATGCCCGACGCGAAGTGGAGCTCCCGAGTTATACATATGATTTTTTCTACGACCTTTCACAGTGTTTTGCATAAATATTATATTTTCTAGTGCATGACAATTAAAAAACCAAATGTCTAAATATAATATTTTGAATAAGTATATTGTTAAAAATCAAAGTAGCGTTGTGAACTGGTTGAATGAAATACGTAATGGATTGATTATTAAACCAGGTACGTGGCTCGTAGGAGCTTATGTTAAACGTTTTGAGCTGATTGAAATAAATATGAATACATAACATTGCAACGAGGTATGTACCTAGTCAAGTTTTTGTCTTTCGGGGAATCTTTTTGTAGTTCTCGAGTGCTAAGTACCTCTTAGCAGACATCATTCGCAGTTGTTTATTTTCAAGTGAAATAAAATTTTCTTGATTCCACTAGTGAATTTAAAACTTTTAAATCATTCGAAATCAAAACCATATAAAATCGAGATAGAATACCTTTAACTTCGTGAACACCAACTTTCCCACTGCTTCTGGGACTTTATTTGGAACCCCATCTGGTACAAAAACACTGCAATCGTGGCCTAAATTTTATTCTTAAAACGTCCACTGAACTCACTTATATATAAATTATATAATAAAGTTATATAAATTAATATTATTCATAGTTTGACAGCAATCAATACTCAATAAATATGTTATACTCTTTAAACTCTGTAATAAAATACTCCGTAAAGAGTCATAATACTGAATCAATGCAAGAAATGTATTACCCTTCTTATATTATTATGTCAAAATTCTATATGATATCCGTTAAAAATCCGACTATTTTGATCGTATTCAATCACATTTGGACATTATATCAAAGTTTGACAGTAATAATTTTAATTTTCGGAATAACAAATGAAACATTCAAAATTATACTCGAAATTGTAGGAATATAATGTAATACCGAATCAATAATTCTATAAACAGCATCAATTAACTTACTCGTATTAATACCGAATATTTAAAATTTTCACATAATGAAATATGTCAATGAACCACGAAATATTGATAATATTTTAAAAATAAACATGTGTATAGAGCAATCAATGCAATATTGATTGAATATTTAAAATTTTGATAGTAATTAAAATTTTAACAATAAATTTATTACTAATATTATATTATTCTGTCAAAATTCTATGTATCCGTCAACATTACAATGAATATTCTTGAAATGTCATAAATCTAACGATATTTTGATTGCAATCAATAAGAGTTTGACATAATATCATAGTTTGACAGTAATAATTTTAATTTTCGGAATAAGGTTATAAATCTGACGAAATGTTGATGTATTCAATTACATTTTGACATAAAAACTTTGATATTATAGAGATTTATATTATAGAGACTTTGATAATTACAGTAATAATTTTTATTTTCAGAATAACAAATGAAACTTTCAAAATAATACTCGAAATTGTAGGAATATAATGTCATACTGAATCAATAATTCTATAAGCAGCATCAACTTATTATTACCGAATTATATAAATGTTCACATAATAACTGCAATATTTAGAATGAATCACGAAATATTGATAATATTTAAAAAATAAACATGTGTATACAACAATCAATGCAATATTGATACAATATTTAAAATTTTGAAAGTAATTAAAATTTTAACAATAAATTTATTGCAAATATTATATTATTCTGTCAAAATTCTATGTATCCGTTAACATTACAATTAATATTCTTGAAATGTCATAAATCTAACGATATTTGGATCGCTATCAATGATAGTTATATATAATATCAAAGTTTGACAGTAATAATTTAAATTTTTGGAATAACAAATTAAATTTTCAAAATAATACTCGAAATTAGGAATATAATATAATTAGTATAAATATAGCACTTGGTTAAGTTTCACAAATTTAAATTTGTGAAATTTAACAGAGTGCTTTATCTATACTAATATAAAGATGTTTCACCAAGTACTAACCACCGATTCATACAATATAATATAATATCAGCATGAATTAACTTAATAATGCCGAATAATTAAAATGTTCACATAATGATTGCAATTTTTACAATAAACCATGAAATATTGATAATATTTTAAAAATAAACATGTTTATACAGCAATCAATGCAATATTGATATACTTATGATCAATTTCGAAAATTTATTCGAGACTATTTTGACACACATTGTGAGATGTACTTTCAAAATGAATTGGTAACATTCTGGCATCTACTTTTAAAATTGTCAAAATTATCATACTTCCAACTATCCTGGCAGACTTACTTCCACCATATCAAAGGCTTCTTTTATCTAAATAATTGTTGATCGCATGGTATAATATACTATTATGCAAACATTGTTAGTTAACAATGTTAACAATAACTCTCTAAGTTACTTTGAGAGTATCACATAAATTTATTTATTTGTGACTATAGTTTCGACTAGTTAGGTAATCAATATCAAACAAAGTGTCAAACAATGATTACCTAAGTAGTCGAAACTGTAGTCACAAATAAATATATTTAAGTGATACTCACAAAGTAAGTTGTTTTATTTATTATTATGCGAAAGAAACCTTACTTCTGCAAAAATAGATATTTTAAAATATAGTTTTTAGTTAGGTTGTTTGTAACATTGTTGAGCATTTTCTGTTGATTTTTTTTTCAATATTTTTGTATGTTTTCGGCATATTAAAAACTAACAACAGTCTGAAAATATATATATTTCAATTCTAGAGGGATTTAAAAAAAATCACGGACATGTACGCAGAATAGTGAACTTATTAAAAAACAGAGAAAAAATATTTAATGTAAATTATTTTTAACTGATTTGATCGGAGAAGAAGTAAGAAAGCTCAATCATGTCAAAAGATTGTAGATCTGGAGATCAACTTTTATGCAGTTAAGAGAGAGATCAACCATACAGTAGATTTGCCATAATAGGTCTACGAGGATTATCTGTACTAGCTCAATATTTATTGATTTCTCCTAATGGTGGCATTTTATAAGGGTTCTATTGAAAGTTTTCCATTTACACTAGATATCCAAGTGTATTGCGAATCAAAAATGTGTGTACGTTACTTGACAGCATCACATTCAAATGTCAGATTCATTTATGATATGAATGTATCTGACATTCGAATGTGATGCTGCAAGTAATGTACACGTTACTGAAACATTTTTTGATACGCAATACACCTGCTTATTTGTTTGTTAAATTTCTATTTCATTCTTAGTTATTATTTTTCAATTTTACTTTTAGCTCTTTGGCACTGAAGTGTGCTACATTAGTATCAAAGAGCTAAAAGTAAAATTGAACTAAGATAAAACAGAAATTTAATTAACAAATAATGCCATGTGAATTAATTCGAAATAATAGACGACTATAGAAAATTAAGTTCAAAATAATGTCCTTAACGTGCGTTTAATTTAATTAGAGAACAGCTTCTACAAAACAAAGAGAATCTTTGACTCGTACAAATCTCGCATCTCACTCGCGTCATTTTTTTGTCATGCATTGAGATAATTAAACGGTGCCTTAATTAAATTACGTAATTATAATACAGGGCCGGTGCATGCACTTACGTAATAAATTTGATATCCGCATTGTTATTTCTGCTCGCTGCGAATATACTCAAATGCCGTTGAATTGCATCCGTGTTTGCATCAATTCCTATTTACAATTTCCTTGACCTGAAAATACATCGCTGTTCCTTTACAACTCTGCATCAGCGACAGTGCGCTTCCATTTTGATCACATCTACATTGAGCTACTGAATTGACAGTTCATGGAATGGTTTACCAAATAAATTAAATAAGAGGAAATGTATTTTTAATAGGGTGAGCTGTTGCAGCCGGATGCATTGGTGGATGGTTACTTAAAGATGATGTAAATTTCTATAAATATGCAGGCAACTGCAGATGATGACTATTGAAAACATTGATAATAATTAGTTATAATGCAACTAATTATTATCAGTGTTTTCAATAGTCATCATCTGTAGTTGCCTGCACATTTATAGAAAATTACAAAATCTTTAAGTAACAAATAGTACCTAGTAGTAAATAGTAGCACAATCAAATAATGATAATAATAATACTTTATATGAATTTATTATTAGTACACATTGAAAACATTGATAATTAGTTGCATTATGCAGGCACTGTAAATTATGATTTGATGACAATGATGATAATTACCGTTATGTATATTTAATGACAGCTATGTACTGTTATTGTATGAATAATTGGATGATTCTTTGAAGTGTAGCATTTTTGATTTAAGAAAGTAGCTCTAATAATGTTAATTATAAGTTAACTGTAGTAGAACTAGAATTTCTCATTGATTGCAGTAATTAGCTCTAGTATCAGAAATAGGTCGTCTTTAAATGTACAGACAAATAATGATAATAATAATACTTAATATGAATTTATTATTAGTACACATTGAAAACATTGATAATTAGTTGCATTGTAACTTATGACAACTGTAACTTATGATTTGATGACAATGATGATAATTACCGTTATGTATATTTAATGACAGCTAAGTACTGTTATTGTATGAATGATTGGATGATTCTTTGAAGTGGAGCATTTGTGATTTAAGAAAGTAGCTCTAATAATGTAATAATAAGTGAACTGTTGTAGATTGCTCATTGATGACAGTAATTAGCTTTAGTAGCAGAAATAGGGCGTCACCAAATGAACAATCAAATTATGATAATAATAATACTTTATATGAATTCATTATTATTACATAAAAAATGGAAAGTAATATGTCAAAAAAATGTAGTATTTAAATAAAATTTATGAAGGCAGCTGGAGTTGTTTTCCAGATAACAATCATTTGCCTTATATTCCTTTACTGGCTTCATAACTTGGGATTGAGTTTGTGTAATGGTTTTTGTATTGCATCGTGTATTTTAGAACGATGCAATTTATCATTTTTTAACGTACAAAAATGGAACGCCTTCATCTGAGCTGCGAAAGCTTCCAGTACTGTTTTAGTTGGTAATTGATTACAGATTTTAATAGTTTGGCTTCGACAGAATTCACTTGCATATTTTAATTTAAACTAGTAATGATAAATTTGTACAAATATTTTACATCATGTATTTTAGAACGATGCAATTTATCATTTTTCAATATACAAAAATAAAACACCCTCGCATAAGCTGCGAAAGCTTCCAGTATTGTTTTAGTTGCCAATTGATTGCACATTTTAAGAGTTTTGGTACGGTAGAATTTACTTGCATTTTTTATAAGTAATTATAATAAATTTGAGTTAATATATTAGGTTAATGCATAATTATCGTTTTTTTTTTTAAATTAAAATTGTCTTAAAGAAACGTCGAAAATGTTTACATCAACCCGATATAATAACATGGTAGCTGAGCGCTGATAAAATAATTACAGAAAAGTACCCATACTATAAAGTATGCAACTTATACAGGGTGTTCAAGATAGGATCAACAGCATGGGGATCTTGGAAACCGTAAAAGTTACAAAGGCGGTTAAATTACATAAAAAGTTGCGCAATTTAGTGGCCAGTAATATTCTGTTGAGAAAACCAGAAAATTACGCTTACTTCCGGAGATATTCGACAAAATCCAAAGTTTTGTGATATGGTTTTTATGTTTTTCTGAAGTTATTTGGAAAGGTGTTTAAAAACAAAAGCCACGTTTTTAGCTCTGCCAGACAATGCTTATAAATTTTCAGTTCAATGTTCCTTTTCGAAGAAACCATCATCAACTTTAAATTTATGGCCCGTAAATAAAGTACACCTTCTATTAATATTAAATAGAATTTCCTATTATGAATTCAACAATTTATATCACACTATGGTTTCTCATGTTTTTATTTAGAAAAAAAAGGCTTGTTAATACATTTCGAACATTTTGATGTAGTAGGCGTTGAAATGAGCGACGAAGACAAAATTTATCACCTAATTTTAAGATTTTGAGATAATTAAATAAACAGAGCATTTCTCATTATACCACAGTAAAAAAATAATAAGTTTAAGGTTTTATCCATATTACCAATTGTTTTTGAAGGTATTAGTTTGTACTTACTGGTAAAGATATTTTTTATTTCTTTCAGTTTTTTGCAAGAATAGTTGTTAAACATTGAATCGTTATTGATATATTTACACACTTATTATTTTTTTGAAGCTATTTGTACTTACTGGTAAAGATATTTTTTATTTAATTATTTATAAACCATCATTAGAGGCTTGATAAGTGTAATTTTGCTTTGTATATCTTTTGATTTTATTTCATTGTATGTGTTTTAAATTATATTATTTTTTTTTTTAATTGAAGTAAATTTCAAACATTTACAATGAAATAAAATCAAAAGATATACAAAGCAAAATTACACTTACCAAGCCTCTGATGATGGTTCACTGGACAATCCGAAACTAGTAAGGCAAAATAAAAATAAATAAATAATAAAATAAAATAAAAAATATCTTTACCAGTAAGTACAAACTATAATCTACAAAAAAATAATAATTGTGGTTCTCGATAACGTTTCAATGTATTACAACTATTCGTGCTCAATTGTTTTTAGTTACTATGTTGGTACCTATTCTGGATTAAAATTAGGTAATAATTGTTGTCTTCGTCGTCATTAAATGAACCGAACAATTATCATACCAAAGTAAAACAATAATAAGAGTGGTTCTAAATATCTCTAAAGTTTCAATGTTTAGCAACTAGTCTTGCTAAATTATATTTTGTCACTATTTTGGTACATATTCTAGGTTAAAATTATGTAATAAATGCTGTCTTCATCGCCATTAAATGAACAGAACAATTCTCATATCACAGTAAAAAACTAATAAGTGTGTTTCTAAATAGCTATAACGTTTCAATGTTTAACAACTATTCTTCCTAAATTATTTTTTAGTTACTATTTGGTACGTATTCTGGGTTAAAATTAGATTTTTTTTCTTTGTCGTCATTATTTCAACGCCGATTACAAGAAAATGTTCGAAATGTATTAACAAGCTTCTTTCTAAATAAAAACATGAGAAACCATACTGTGATATAAATAGTTGAATTCGTAATACAAAATGCTATTTAACACAGGTTGTAGATTATATACGGGCCTTATAAAAAAATAAAGTTGATGATGGTTTCTTCGAAATGAAACATTGTACTGAAAATTTGTAAATGCTGTCTTGTAGAACTAAAAATGTGGCAATTTAAAAGTGCCTTTGGTTTTCTTACACCTTTTCAAATAACTTCAGAAAAAACGATATCGCAACATTTCGGATTTTGTCGAATATCCCGAGATTCCGAGATTCCCATGCTGTTGATCCTTATCTTGGACACCGTGTATATAAATCAGTAAAGGTGCAATATAATTATTATTAGCGCATTTTGCAAGATTTCCAATCATAAATTTAATTTTAAAGTTATTTGGATATTCTTGAGGGGTGAGTTATAACTGCAAATATTATTTAAAACTATGCAAATGTTTTGTTATCGTTATATGTTTATTAATTATCGAATTTCATATATTTAAATAATTATCAACTTATTTGTATTTTTCTGCTGGTTTAGATTCATAAATTGGAATTTAGAATCTTGTGAAATCTTTGATTTAGAAGATAAAAAAGTTCTGTAATTTTCGAATAATTATCATCCTCATGTTATGAAATTTTCACGGTATATCTAATTCATGGATTTTCATGTAATTTGCGATAAATGTAATTAGAGATTTTCATGGAATTTTCAATTTTATATAATTTTTGATCTCCTACTAAAGCAATTTCCATTGAATACAATGCATAGAATTCACTGAAAATGTCTTAAGTAGTTGATCGAAAATTGTGAAACTCCCTGAAGAGTTTCATATATTTATTTCAATTTTAATTTTTCAAATAATGTTCAATATTTCTGCACTTTTGTGCTGGTTTAGATTAAAACCTTATTAAATTGTTAACGAATTTCGTATATTTATGTAATTTTTTTTTCTGGATTTTTGTACTAAAAAACGCAAACAGAAAATGCAAAAACGCAAATAGAAAATTCCCTTTCCATTAGCGTTTTCTACTTGCGATAATCTCTTCTTCGTTACTGAACCGAACTGAAAACGACAAAGAATCCTGTAAATCATCAGTTAATATACAAACGTTTATATTCTGCTGACGTGGTTTACGTCCGAAAATTTCTGGTTCTAAACAGAATATTACTGACCACTTAATTAACTTTTTTTGTAATTTAACTGACTATGTAACTTTTGCGATTTCCGAGATTCCCATGCTGATGATCCTTATCTTGGACACCGTGTATATAAATCAGTAAAGGAGCAATATCATTATTATTAGCGCATTTTGCAAGATTTCCATTTATAAATTTAATTATAAAGTTATGTGGATATTCTTGAAATCTGAGTTATAACTGCAAATATTATTTAAAACTGTGCAAATGCTCGCCAACAGGTTACTGAAGTCGACAAACAATCCTGTAAATCATCAGTTAATATACGAACGTTTATCTTCTGCTGACGTGGTTTACGTCCGCGCCGATCGTAAAATAGTCCTTTGGAGGACTCGGTGCCCATTTGATAAAAGTTTAAATGTGAATGGCCCAATATATCACGAGCGGCTATCAACGTCCTATTCGCTATTTCATTTTAACTCGCGCATCAACCTTCCTGTATTTATTCCCAAAACGCAATTACTTCTAAAACAAATATTTAATTGTTGTCACAAATCAATAAATAATATTCCCCGAAAGACCTCCTGGCTTATGTTTGTAGAATAAATATGGCAATTAATTGCAAATCAATATTATATGTAAACACTGATAAACCGCCAAAGTAAACAAGTCAGATTGGTGTATTTACAAAAAAAAACATCAAACGCTTTTTTTTCATATGTTTATTAGTACATCAAATATTCATTCCACTCTTCGATGGGGCTTTTTTTCAGTAGAGTACTTATTTCTATGTAATTCGATTATTTTTGACTTATTTATAAAGTTATAATTTATATTTTGGGCTGTATTTTCATTTATATTATTCAGGAGGAGTTTACGCTTTCTTGCATAAACGCAAAAAAATCACGTTTAGGTGAACGCTATTTTAAACACATTATTTTTCTTGTTATATCAATCTTGCTGAAAATACAATCAATATGTCATAACATTTTAGGGGCATTTAATATGTGCGCAAACACGCGAATGGGTGTGTAAAATAATCCTAAATACAATGGGCGTATCATCAACATCAATAGCTCGTAAATACTACACTGTACTTTATTACTTAGTGTTGTTTCTCTGTGCATTAGGGCTTATGAGAGTTGAGCATAACTGAATTGTTCTGAAACTCATACATCAGCCTGCTTTTAAATTTTTTCCCAAGTCGCTTCCATTATTCTTTTATATTGACATTGTTTGGCAGTGCGAATTTTATTTGGAATTCCCTCTATGAAACGCACACCTGGCGAATATTACGGGCCTAAGTGGATTGTCTCAGTTGCGAATTTTCATCGAACGGTAAATTCGATATAATTAGGTTAACTTTGATAATAAAGCTTGCAAATTAATAGCAAGAATTTATAAATCATGCAAGTTATCAGCGTAATTTTGCAATAAGTAGATTGCTTTAACTTAATAAATTGCTTGCATAGTTTATTCCCACAAGTTTTCGCAGTTTTCGTTCCTGTGGGCTTAATGCACTGAGTACGGCAGTAAACGTTATAAACTGAGCTTTACTTGAGAACCATTAAAAGTTTTGCGTTTCTGACGACGAATATATCAATCTTCCTCTATGCTCCAGCTATTGCTGGATAAATCCCTTTTATGCGAAATGCATTACTTTAGTATACGAATGGCTCATGCATTTACCATTATCTCCCGAAATTGATGTATTTGTTGTCATTGGACTCGAACAAGGCATGCAGTATTCATCATATCCCCCGTACGTAGTTGTATAGGTCGGGCGAAGGGCGTAGGTGTTTGCTTGCGTTTCATGCTTGGTCCTGGTCCCTTTTGATATTCAAATTTTGCGGTTCCGGGAGTCGCTCTCGTCGCGGCGAGTGTACGTTTGAGTGACTGGAAAACGTACAGATGAAAGCAATCAGGGTTAATTGGTAAGGGCAGTGTGCGGCTGTCGATGAGGAAATTCCCTTCACGTCAGCGCCCGGCCGATGCGTGTTCCGTTTCCGCCAGAAAAACGGCCGAAATTTCCGCGGTTTGAGGGCGGCCACTTTTGATTAATTAATTCGCCAGTTTACGGATCCATACTCCCCTGCATTAATTAAAATTTATATTCAGTCCCCGAATTTTATTCCGTTAAAAATTGAAATTACTTTGCCAGCGAAACAATATTTACCCCTGCTAAATATAGAAATTAAATTTAATTAATCAATTAGCAAATTGCGCTATCTTAATTACAATCCTAAAATTAATTACTTATTATCAACACTATTAAAATCATGTGGTAAAGATTGCGGTTGCGCCTATTCGCAGCGTTATTATCATGTGTAACGCGCTCGTGCGCGGTCAGGTTGTAATTAATATTCATTTATATCCCCAGCATTTGAATTGCAAATAAATCGCTGCGTATTCCAGCCGTGCGCTCAGGTTATTCTATATAAAAGCAAGGGATTAATTATTCATTAAAAAATGCCGCGCGGACTTCATTTAATTAACGACCCAGTGCATCTCGTTACGAGGCTTCGCCGATTTTTAAACGCGGATCAGATCCATTAGCGAGCAAACATAATTACTCGCCATTAAGAAAATGAAGGGTGTAATTGGGGATGAGGGACGCTAATCGCGCCGGAAATGATTTCCGCCGCTTATTTTTTTCTCTGGAGACGCTGAAAAAAGGACCTCGCTGCTTGGAAATATTTTATTCAGTCGCTTGTTTGCATTGGAATTTAAAAAGCGCCATTTGGGCTGCGGCAGAATGTACGTCTGTTTGCTGACTCTGTTCTATTATACCAGGAAATCTTGCGGTCCGGAATTTCTTTACGTTATTTTTACTAACGGCCCATGCAAATGCTGGGGATAATTAAAAATATATTTTGCAGCACGGAGGAAGTATACGTTAGAGCCACTCTATATAACGTATCGATTATACTGATTAAAACTGTAATTGGGAACAAGATACGTGTCAAAGTAGGTCTCACATTTTCATTAAAACTGCTATAAAACTTCGCTCCAGGCAATATTAAAATCATTCAATTTCGCTCAGAATATTACTTTTCTAAAGCGTATAGAAAATATCACTGGACGGAAAGATTGATCTTGGTAGCAGAAAATTATATCAAATATTCAGTTTCATGTTTTATTAAATATCAAATGTTGATAAAACTGGCTGACTGAACTTGACTGATATAAGCAATAATATTGTTGAGAAAACTATTTGAAAAAAATACTCGGACAGGTTGTTTTTTATTTTTAAATTGTCATTTATGCCCAGTTGCATCAACGCGAGTTCAATATTAACTCGGGTTATACATTTAACTCGGGGATAACTTCAAAAATGACGTACACCAGATGTGAAATAAAACATAAAATGCGAGTTATACGAACTTGATTCGTTCACAAGTGACCCGTCTTATTAAACCCGAGGGGTTTTCTTGCTATACGTTACTCCACATCATCAAATATTGATGCTACTGATTCGAAACATCACTCTGACATTTATATAGCTCAGGGTTACATAACCCGAGTTAAAACAATGTTGATGCAACCGGGCATTAGAGATGTAATTTTCAACCCTCCATCCCTAAACTCCAAAGCGCTATCAACCCCAACATTAAAAATTCAAATAGCAACTTAATACCCTTTCGATACCTGATTTGACAGCTTTTTTTTGTTCGATACAATAAAGAAACGTTTTTAAAAATCTTAATTACCGGAGATATTTACCGAAATTTATTGAAATGAATCAACCATTATTCGATGTTATTGATTTTATTCGTTACTTGGGAAGCACTGTATATATTTACATCCATTTTTGTCGCCTAATATAAATGGTTTTGAGCCAAACAACGCTTTTTGGAGAATATTTCCCCATTTTTTTTTAATTCAATTGATAGATTTGGAAAACGGCTCTCCCTTGAGTATGATTTTTGTTTTTACTTAAATATAAAGAATGTCGCCAGAAAAAACTCTTCATTCGTATTTATGTTGTGTGTGCTGGTATATTTCTTCAATTTTGGAAACCAAATTTTGGATTTCGCAAGTTACTCTTTGCTCCAAAAAGTTTTGAAGTTTTTATCCCTTTTTGAAGAATGCATTTTTTACCGCAATAAAAGATTGGGAGAAAATAATAATTGCTTATTGTTTTAGGAGCTAAAGTAAAACTTTATATGTTGAGGCTGGAGTTTGACAAAACAGCTGAAGCACATAAAGCCACCTTACCTCCACATAAAATTAATATTTTTTTTCTTCGAACGTAAAGAATAAGTTTCTTTACTGGACACTTTTTTAGTTTTATAATTATTTTTTTAATCAAAATCAAAATTATGTACATAAATAATAGCGAGCTAGCAACAAAAAGAAATGGTCTTCTATAGGTGCAGGATCTAGTGTGAATCTAGTAACATTCAAAATGTTTCGTTATCAGATTGCACTGTCTTTTTTCATCAAACATAAAGAATACATTTCTTTACTGGACACTTTTTAGTTTTATCATTTTTTTAATCAAATTTAAAATAAAGGACATAAATAATAGCGAGCTAGCAACATCAAAGATATGGTCTTCTATAGGTGCAGGATCTAGTTTGAATGAATGTAACTCAAAATTCGTCTTTATCTAATTGCACTGCCCACATAAATTTTAACAATAAAATTTCAACAAAATGAAATTCGTTCCTTGATAATAGTCGGCCCTGAACACCAGCTGCATCAATAGTTTATTATACATCAATATTGTGAAGTATACTGTTATAGCCGAGGTTTGTTGTGTGGTGCGTAGCGCTGAGTGATACATGGGCCCAAGTTCACAACCGTGGTGTATCTATATACTATTCTTTGCACTACTAGAACAATTAAAATAATCTAAAATTCAGTATTAATATACTTACAACAAACATCTGCCATCACATCAATCTGATCCGGTTTGGATCCGTCCAAATTGAAAGGGTGCTTAATAACTTCTATTCTCGCCGGCTAAGGCCGCTGAACTCACGAAATTTTCAGTCGTAAAGACGAAAATTTGACCAGTTGCATATGCGGTTGTTGGCTGTCGGCTGTTGGGATTGGGTTGTTGCAAGATGTGAAGGATGTAGATGCTTAGCTGTGCCCTCCAACGAGTGTATACTGTTTTTACCTTAGCATAAAAGACAATTTATTAACCACTAATCATAAAAATCAACATCACAGTGCTTTGATCTATGGTATACTGATGTGTTACTTGACTAGTACCTGGTACAAAACGTACTTTGTCTGCCGGCCACGAGCGGCATTAAAGTACTTCAATGCCCCTGCAGGTGAACTTAACGACTTTAACGTTGTCACCTAAGTCACATAATGTCATGGTTTTCTGACGTTTGAAGAAAAAC
Organism: Othius punctulatus; assembly: GCA_951805005.1. Classification (NCBI taxonomy): domain Eukaryota; kingdom Metazoa; phylum Arthropoda; class Insecta; order Coleoptera; family Staphylinidae; genus Othius; species Othius punctulatus. The sequence continues at coordinate 55,497,069 of OX638142.1, forward strand.
TTGTTTGATGCAAAGTTTGTTGTCTGTGCTTATAGGTAAAATCAGATAACAATGTCAAGAAACTTAAATAAGAATAAATAATGTCAAAATTTTCCAGTTTTGTTATAAATTTTAACCAAATAATCAAAATTTTATATTAATTATAAAATATATATTCATATATTTTTGGGACAAAATAGTCTCAAAATAATTTAATCCAATTTATAAATAAACAATCTACTTATTTGCAGTGGGCACGCTTAATAGCAATCAGATGAAAACTTGTTAGTGACTTATTGTGTACAAAATTTGAAAAAAAACTATCAAATAAGGTACCTAATTACGTTATGTTTTACTTAGAAGTTGAGGGGTAGGTGGTTGAAATTTAAATATTTAAATAACAACTTGAAAATAAAAATCTATCTCTTCGAGCATTTTTTTTTTTAAATAATTTTCTCAAAGATTTTATTGGTTTTATCAGTTATTTTTGACACGCCATGTATATAAAATGATATGCATTATTATGTACAATCAGTCAAGACTGCCAAAAGTTTAAAACACTCTAATTAATCTTTTTTTTTTCAATATAGCAAATAATCATAATTGACTCAGATGTCAGAAACTGACTTAATTTTTGGATCTTGTATTCGATAGGAAGATTTGATCGCCGTTGTGACATTCAGTTTCAAGAGCGTTCAAGAAATTGGTGTCAAAACTTCTACGTTGGAAACGAGTAAATGACACTGTTCAAGATGCAAAAATAACTGGATTTTTGTCACTACTTCGTTGGATCTAGTTGGAAAAGTTGACCACTTTCTTGACTCTGTGTACAGGTTATTTTATAAATTATCAAAAAACTAAACGTGGCGATGTTGGTCATAAAATTCTGAGTCGAAAATTTGAATACCAAAATGTTGCACAAATTAGAAAAAAAAAAGAGTCTAAATTTTGTATACCAAAATATCACAGGATCTTTATACGAAAATATCAAAATATAGAATGCACGGGGTCTCCATAGTTTGAAAGTGATAATATTTTTGTGATTTTTTGTTTTTTTTTTTTCAAATGTTGCAACATTTTGGTATTCAAATTTACGACTCTTAATTTTATGACCAACATCGCCACGTGTAATGTTTTGCAGAATTTAAAGAAACCCTGTACACGATCATCAAGTGTTATTTGTGATGATGTACAAAGATGATCTCATTAGCAATGCGACGTGACTCTCAATTTGTTGAATTACAGCATGCTGTATGCAACTAGAAATCATCACCCCTCGCATTTGCTAGACTGTGCATGATTATAGTATTGCACAAATAGTCCATCATTGTCCATCTTACGAATTGTTTCATAGTACATATTATGTATGTGGTACTATGTGCGATTTACACTATTTTTCACTCGCATTTTATTTTTTAATTCGCAATAAGTTTTCGCAATTTTGTAACACTATTAAAATACTGTTCTATAATAGTTCAACTAGTAATAAAAATAAAATTGTGTCTTATTTTCGAAATTAGGCATATAAAATAACAACTTTAATATCAATGTTGAACATTCATTTAACAACATTTAAAAGTTAACATCCACTTTCGGTTGTCCATTTTTTCAAAAGCTTTTTAAATGTAGATTTTGATATATTTGTTAAATTTGACAAGAGCAAGCCTCCATTCTAGTTGTCGATTGTTTCAAATGCTTCTAAAATATAAATTATGATAAATTTGATATATTTGTTAAGAGTAAGCAACCACTTCCGGTTGTCGATTTTTTCAAACGTTCCTGAAATCATGACTTCAAGAAGTAAAAATGTTCTCCCGGTTATCGATTATTTGGTCAAAATCTTATCAACTCTAGATTTTATTCTCAAACAATTTTTATTTTTAAATTTTGTTATAATTCACGCACACGTTGATAGGCATTTTTCAAAAATCTTCTCATCTTAATCATCTTGAAAATCTTGAAAAATATTTGCTCTACATTACAAACGAGCCTCACCCACCTGAGCTTATTTCCTATGAATCTTTGTATCTTGCAAAATTTTGATTAGGTAGTACTTTTTGTGCCACCGAATCAAAATTCTGCAAAATTTTCAAAAACACAATTTCTTATTTTCAAATACGGCAATTTAATTTTAAATCAGCATTTTATTCTTAATATGTGATTGTCTAATAACTTTTGTCTTCTCTCTATTTGAAGTTTTCTAGTCATACAAAGAGAGACACTCAGTATATACAATTTTAACTGTAACATTATACAGGTAGAGTGTGCACAATGCTTCATCATATTATAATAATAATATAAAAAATATATATAATAATAACATTTTATTTTTCACAGAACTAGCTAAATATATTACTTATTTAAATATATTATTTTAATATCAGGTATTTTGTAAGCATTCAAGCAATGTATAATATAATTTACATATAACTCACGCATTCTACATATACCACTTATAAAATTATACAGTAAAAACAGTGGCGAAATTCGATATTACATAGCAACCCTTTATGTTTCTGTTTGCTTTTCTCGCTTGGCAATTATGCAGATTATTATATTTCTTGCGGGTGTGCTGATGGTGAATCATTTACGTCGGGGCACTTTAGCGCGCTTCCATCGCTTTTCGTGTAATTACGGTTATTACTAATTGAATGAGGTTTACAGTGGCGGAGGATACTCGATGGCCGCAAATCGATACGTGTACTGAATTGACTTTAGGCGTGCGCTCGATTAGCGAGGATAAAGTAATTGTTACGTGTAAGCATCAGTAGGCCAAGTGAATTGATGATTACTTCAAGTTTACTGAAGACCAATGAAAATTCAATAACATAGTAGGTGAGCGAAATTAAGACTTATATAATTGAATCGCAAGATAATGCAAGGGAAATTTCTCAATTTCATATTCATCATCTTCATCAAGGCTTCCACTCTTCTCTGGCGCTTCAAGGTAAATGAAGAATAATTGAAGTTGAATGCAGAAGCAAATTCAAGTTCGAAGAAGAAATATGCTATGAACTGAGTCTGAATTATCTGTCAAATAATAAGAGTAACCAATTACTTTACAGGTAGAGAAGCAGTATGGATTATTATTATTACAATTATTAATAAATAACAGTGCAGGTTATATCGAGAATTCCATAAGTGAAAATAAGTGTAGATGCAATATATGAATATGAATACGAATAAGTATAGATTATTTTGCTAATTGAATGTGTGAGATGTAAAAGGAACATATTTCTCCAGAGTACGATTTTGGGAAACTAAAAATTAACCTGTTTTAGGCAAACAGATTTGTAGCTATAGTTTATGCACGCTCACAGATAAAATACACATTTTTTAAAATAATTGATAGTTAAGATATATATTATTGTTACAGTGAAAAAAATTAAAGTTATTTAATTATTAATTGTTAAGATATAAATAAAAAAAGTTTATTTTCAATATATTTGTAATATGTACCGTTTTCAACCGACTCATTTAATTGAATATGTTTCTAAAATTTCAAGCTACTCACATAATCATAACAAATTTATTTTTAAAAGGGTAATTACAAAAATTGGTTTTTAACAGTATTTATCATCACTGATCGCTGTTTTTTCAATTGATTTTTCTTCATAATTGTTGCAGTTACAAAATGCTTGTCATGAATATGTGAACATCGGTAAAATATAAAATACTAGTAAATATTCGCTCCGTTAGTAAAGTGGTCCTGAGTTTACATTGAATTATGCAGTCCTAATGCGGCGATTAGTCGCATCAATTACCAGGTCATTAAGATGTTGTCTGTATGCACGTAACTGCTACAATTTGTACTGTCAATCGATGTTAATTCGGAATGAATTAGTCTCATTTGCCTTTCACTAATATTGATCATGCGATTTCGCGTCTATTTAGATACTATGTTGTAAGTACCTACTGTTACATTATCAGTTCGCTTTATTATCTATATCACGCAATGCGTCAGTAAATTACTAAATAATTCATAATTATTAGTTTGGTTAATATTGTACTTGAATAATAGACATATATTTTTGTAAAACACTTTTTCATGAGTATCAACAATATCTCCCTTTCACAACAAAATAATAGACTTCGCAGCAATTTACTTCGAATATACATACAGGGTGAATAAAAAGTTACGGACATTTATGATGGAGCCTACATTATTAGTCTGGAGAGAACAAGTTTGTACAAATTTAAATGGCCAATTGTTTACCACAAAAGTCTAGACTTCAACCGTAATTTTCTTGAAATTCTTCTTTTGCAACCTTGTAAAATTTATACAAGGTCTAAAAAAATAACATAACTACCATAGTAGTTCTAAAGAGAGTTTTTCCGAACAAAAAAACGCATTTTCTGTGCTCGTTAGCTTAAGGTAAATACAATAGAATAAAATGAAATAAGAAACGTATATCGAATTCTAGTAATATGGAGCGATGAGTCATTCTCAGCCTCGAGGGGAGTATTGCATTTTATTACCTAAAGTAAGGTAATAAAATTCAAATATAAGAATAGCATTGATGATTGCCAAACTTCGCAGCGGAGAAGGCACTTAAAGAAGAAGGAGACCAAAAGTATAGTTTGTCATTAAATTTTTGTTTTTGGTCAAGTTATTGTCAGAAAAAAAATAAGATCTTGCTATTAGCTATTAAACTTTTGTTCAAACTTGTTTTCAATCAATCATCCTTACTTTTATTCATCCTGTATATGTCTCCTAGATTTATGCCATAAAGTTGTGGGACATCTTGTATAGTAAATTGCTGTGGATGTAATGTTCAGCCACTTGTATTGATTTGAGAAATCTACAAATAACTTCACATTTTTTGGTGTGACTTATTTAGGTTAATAAAATAATCGATAGTAATAAAATACTACAAAGTTATTACATTTTTTCAGCTCACCACTCTAACGCACATTACATACTCATTCATAAATAACTAATAGTCAAATGGTATTTATTTGTTCGGCATATGAGGTACATTTATATATTGTTAATGGTAACTTAGAATAGTGATTGAGATTTGTCATTCTGATATCAATAACCACATTAAATACTGAATAAAATTAATTGAAAACATAATTACTGAAGATGCTCGAATATACAGGGTGTCCAAGATAAGGATTAACAGCATGAGGATCTAGAAAACCGTAAAAGTTACAAATGCGGGTAAAGTACAAAAGTTGCGCTATTTATTGATCAGTAATATTCTGTTGAGAAAACCAGTGAGTTTCTCTTACTTCCGGAGATATTCGCCAATATCCGAAATCTTGCGATTTCGCTTTTTTTTTCTGAAGTTGTTTGGAAAGGTATAAGAAAACTAAATAGCTAGCAAAATGTAAATACTTATATTTATAATATTTTTTTTTCTAATCGGTTCTGTTTCCAAAATATAGGACCTTAAAGTGTTACTTAGCAAATCAGTTTTCTTATTAACATTTCTATTGGAGTAGACTTCTAAATCTGACATTTTGCGGCAAATCTGCCAAATATTGGTGAATCTTGTGTCTCCGTGTACAGTCTTCTTGCGGCTGCTAAATTTCGTTGGTAACTGCCCAGTATCAAAAGCATATTCGTATATTCACTGTAAATTACTGAAATTTTCCATAGTTATTTTAGAAAAGATATTTACTTTTTTACAGAATAACACTTAAATTTCTTCTTTTCTTAACAGAGTAAAACTAATCAGTTTTTTCTGACGTCAATTATTATTATTTAATAAATATGGAATAAGCACACTACATTATTATTAGAATTGTTTTTTATTATTATTATTTTATGTGTTCTGCCTAGTTTAACCTGGAATATCTCGGAAATGCTTCATTTTTTTTAATGTTCAACAAGAATACTTTTTTTTTTATGACATATAAGCTAATTCATCGAAAAATAGTATATGATTTAAAAAAGTAATAACCTCAAAGTTTTTATGTTTCTTTAACCATAGAAGACGCCTTGTTTCTACGGCACTGTGTTTATTCAGAGAATTGTAATCATTTGTGTATATGTGTAATGATTCGTGATTCGTCTCAAAATATCAGATTTCCAAGTCTACTCTAGTAGAAATGTTAATACGAAACTGATTTGATAGGTAACACTTTTAGGGTATGAATATTATTGGGTTTGTGAATTTTGAATTTTGAATTTTGAATATTTAATTTTGGAAACTAAAGCAATTAGAAAAAATATATATCTTCATTTTCATTCAATTTTGCTTTTCTTAGCATTCATTGTCGTGATACGGATCATCTATTACTGATATATCAGAAATATTTTCAGCATATTCCTACAGTTCTTTTTGTGTTAGAGCTCTCCTCATATATGAAATAAAAGTTACTTTTCAATTCTTGTGGGATCAACAAGACCCACACGTATTATGTGAAAACTGCTATTGGGACACATGGAATCTGATGTAAAATCAAATTCCTACATTATACAATTTAAAATTATGATAATTCAAGTTACCTTAGATGATTCCTGAACAATGGGAATGATTACACTTGCTGCTTCAACGTGCACGCCTTATCACCGCAATCTGTTAGGTTATGATTGTTAAGTTTGGTTTTTCATGAATTTTTGCGCATTTTTCATGCAACACATTATACACCTGACCACAATCTACTAATAAATCAAGTTTTAATAGCTATTTGGGCTATATTAGACCCGGACGGTTTTTAAATGTGTGCTGGGACATATTTGTCCAATCGGAGCGAAAGGGTTAAGCAACAATAAAATGTTTCTATTACGAATTTTATAACCATACTTACTTTATTGCTATACCTACAGCAATAACAATAATGTATGGTTACAAAATTTGTTCTTAACTTAAAATGTGTTCATCTAACATTAAAAAAGCATTCAAAATATAAAAATTTATTACTCTACTTAATATTTTATTTATTAAAAAAAATTAATGGATTTGGAACAAAACCCATTAGCCTTACTAAGTATTATCGTTTCATTATGGGCTCATCGGGGCTCATCAATACTCAGGGGTTCACTTCTTGTGAATACGCGGGTGGCAATCCGGAGGTAACCGGAGGTTCTTGGGTGAGATCCCTTCTATCTTTCAGCTTTCCTATGAGATCTCTCTTGATCAACTCTTACTCGTTTCCGACCCCGACGCTATTAGAGTATTCGACGGCTAGGGTCTCTATTTTATTAAAACTTTTCTTCAACACACCAACTCGCTAACCCGTCTGGCCAGCGTGTTGTTTTACGGCTAAACTCCCCCCAAATATCATGGCGATTTATAAAACAATAGAATTGTGTCCGTAGGTGGGTAAAGTCAAATCCCACACCTCTTAGGTCTGCCTCACGGAATCTGGGGGAGGCAAAATATCGCTTATGACTCCAAACAAACACCTGCGTAAATGTAAACTTAACTTGACAATCGGAACATATAATATCCGTTCAATGAATCACGACAACAAAATCCACGAGCTAGAAGAAGAGCTCACAAACATAAAGTGGGACATAATATGGTTAGCAGAAACGAGACGGAAAGACGAACAACGAATGATACTAAACTCAGGTAACACACTCTATTAGAAAGGTAACAAAAATGATACCAACGGTGGCGTCGGGTTCATTGCACATAAGAAACTGTCCAAAAACATACAAGCCTTTAAGGGATTATCAAACCGTGTGGCCTACCTAATCAAATCAAAAAGACCTAATCAAATCAAAAAGAGTAACACTAAAAATCATCCAGGTGTATGCCCCAACAAGTACATTCGAAGACGAAAACGTGGAAATATTCTATGAAGATATCACCAAAGCCGTGGATCAACATAAGACTCGCCTGACTATCATCATGGGCAATTTCAATGCGAAACTAGGCAAAAAACCAGACAAACATAAGCCTAAAATGGGAAATTTCGGCTACGGAAATCGAAATGAGCGAGGTGCTAGGCTAATAAACTTTCAGGAAGAAAGAGAACTATATGCCATGAATTCATTTTTCAATAAAAGGCCTCAAAGGAAATGGACCTGGATTAGTGCTAACTCGACAACAAAAAATGAAATCGATTTTATTCTCTCTACTACCAAAACCGCTGTTAAAGATGTAACACTTCTTAACAGATTAAGCACCGGCAGCGACTATAGGCTGGTTAGATCAAAATTAAGCGTAGACATTAACTATGGCACGATACGAAATATATAGGCCAGAAATGGAAACCTTGATATGAATAAACTGCAACAACACAAAAGTTTATATATATAGAATAAATTAGAGCTTGTCTAACAGAAAAAATAAATCAGGAGGAGAAGGATATAAACCGAATAGAAAAAGAACTCACAAAAGTACTAGTTACTAAAGTAAAAGAAGTCGCAAAAACAGAGGGCAAAAGAGATAATTACATTAACGAACCAACAAGTAAACTAATCGAACATAGAAGAGTACTGAAGGAACAGGGGATGAGACAATCAATAGCATACACAGAGCTAAATAGAACCATTAAGAAAGTGACACAAGAAGAAATAATGCGAATACAAGAAGCCCTTTTCACTCAAAGATGAAAAGGGCAATGAAGCAAATACTAAAACAGAAATTATTAGACTAATTGAAAATTACTACTCGGACTTGTACCAATCAAAGAAAGACCGACAAGAAGACATAAAAAATCGACTTACATCAAAGATAGTGAACATAAAATCGGAACAGAAAATCGGAGCGCGAAATACCCAAATCAGAAATAAGAGCGTCACTAAGGCAATTAAATAACATTAAGGCAGCATGCAAAGACGGAGTAACTGCCGAAATGGTAAAAATTGGAGGAAAACCTGTTATTGATTGTCTGCACCTTGTCCTAAATCAAATTTAACAGAAAATAAATTTCCAGATAATTGGAACGACGCTATTACATTACTTCTATTCAAGAAAGGAGACAAGAGAGAATTACAAAACTATCGTCCCATAACCCTCCGAAGTATCATGTATAAGCTCCTAACCAAAATACTAACAAACCGACTTGCCAGAAAATTCGATGATTACCAATCCAGAGAACAAACAGGTTTAAGGAAGAAATTCAGCACATAACACCATCTGCTGAAATGAAGATCTTAATAGAGAGAGTAAACGAATACAAAATACCATTATTCGTAGCATATGTAGATTTCGAAAAAGCTTTCGATTGCGTACAACATTAGGCAATAAAGAACTCCCTAATAAACAGCCGGATCCATTATAGATACACTAGCCTACTGTCAAACATCTATCAAAATGCTACAACATCAGTACAAATGTATGAAGGAACTAAATTAATAACGATTGCAAGAGGCGTAAGACAAGTAGACACTATATCACCAAAATTATTTAGTCAAGCATTGGAGGATGTTTTATTCCAGACAATTGGAACTTTTAATTCCAGATAATTGGAACGAAACTATTACATTACTTCTATTCAAAAATGGAGACAAGAGAGAATTACAAAACTATCGTCCCATAACCCTCCTAAGTATCGTGCATAAGCTCCTAATCAAAATACTAACAAATCGACCTGCCAGAAAATTCGATGATTACCAACCTAGAGAACAAGCAGGCTTCATGAAGAGATTCAGCACACAAGACCATCTGCTGACAATGAGATCTTAATAGAGAGAGTAAACGAATACAAAATACCATTATTCGTAGCATATGTAGATTTCGAAAAAGCTTTCGATTGCGTAGAACATTGGGCAATAAAGAGCTCCCTAATAAACAGCCGGATCGATTACAGATACACTAGCCTACTGTCAAACATATATCAAAATGCTACAACCTCAGTACAAATATATGAAGGAACTAAACCAATAACGATTACAAGAGGCGTAAGACAAGGAGACACTATATCGCCAAAATTATTTAGTCAAGCATTGGAGGATGTTCTAAAAAATCTGGAATGGGATGAATGTGGCATCAAAATATGTGGACAACGACTAAATCACTTAAGGTACGCAGACGACATAGCATTATTTGCAAACAATAAAGCAGAGCTACAGAAGATGTTAAGAGAGCTAGACCTCAAAGATTGGCCTTAAAATGAATTATTCGAAAACAAAGATACTAACTAATACAGAGGAAGATGCTACAGTACAAATAGGAAACAAATCAATCGAACAAGTTACCGAATATATATATACCTGGGACAACTAATGAAACTCAACAAAGATAATCAAACCAGCGAAATAAAAGTTAGGCTTGCATGGGTAGCTGAGTTTTATCCTAAAAAACAAGAAGTACCCACAGTACCTAAAAACAAGAATTTTTAATCAGTGCATACTTGCAGTCTTTACATGCGGGGTACAAGTATGGACATTCACAAAGGCTAATATGGAGAAAACTGCTGCAGCTCAGAGAGCTATGGAAAGACAGATGCTCCACATTCGACTATCAGATAGGAAAAGAAACGTATGGATCCGAGAAAAAGTTAAAGATGTAAGAGAGGAAGCTGCTAAGCTAAAATGGAAATTTGCTGGTCACATCAGACAAATCGATGAAAGATGGAACAAACTTATTGTACACTGGAGTCCATGGGAAAATACGGGAGGACGAGGAAGGCCACAAATGCGTTAGGCAGACGACATCAAGAAACATGCAGGAAAGAAATGGACTAAAATAGCAAGTATAAGAGGTCTATGTCCAAAGATGGACGAGAGAAGGCCGAAAAGAAGAAGAAGAATTGTGGGCTCATCATTGAAAATTATAAATGGTTTCTTTAAATGGCAGAAGCAACTTTCTAATGCATTAGACGAACGATGTCCCAGCGGCAAAGAATAAATTCGATAAAAAAATTGTAAAGGGTATTTCAAAGAATCGTTGTACCTGCTGATTATTTGTTAAGTTTTGCCACGTATAGTAAGTCAACTTGTTTTTACTGCAAAATTTATTAATAGATCTCATTGTTGGTTTTAAACTTAGAACTACGGTTTGTCGGAAATTTCAAAATATAAGGGGGTTGCAACAGAAAATGTTTGATAAAATATTTGGTTAATATTTACAGTTTTCATATTAATTTTTCCCCGACGGATAAAGGGTTATTGACCGAAGTCCTGCCTGCAAAATATAAATATTGGCTGATCGAGCAATGCATTATTTTCCCATGTAGTGTGTTTGAGTTCTATTAAAAACATACACATCCGAACACTCTACGTTCACTTATCATTACGTTCGAATTTTGTACAGTGGCCCAAATTTTAAATTCCATTTGATTTTCCGCTGCGATAAAAGTACGCTAATCATTTTTCGCGTTAATAAGCGGCGAATACCGCATCATCCCTCTAATTAAAATTAAATTCGAAGTGACCGTAAAAGGGACGCGACAAAATTAAATATCGATCCGTACGCGTGGCAGGAATGCGTGTGCAGGAGCGGACTCGTTTGATTGATTATGTCTGGGGCACGTACCCGTCGGCCACGCTGTAATCGAGCGAGGCGATGATTGCGTAGGTGAATCCATGTAGCACCACCGCAAAGAACGCGCCTGTATTGTACCCTCCTCACTTTGCATGTGTGCCCCACATAAGCGCGTCGTTAACACAGGAACGAAAACAATGGCCAGCGACGCCCCGATGATGATAGTGATGATGAAAGGCACACCGGAGCGTAATCATCCCGCCTGTATGACCTGGAATCACTTGCACGGCAGCCGGGACCGGTTGCTTCCTTTATTGTGGCCTGTCTTGAGGCTTGAATTTTAATAATGCGAGGTTTAGCCCGGCGCATCCACCATTTCGTAATTTGTATTATTGTGCTGCTTGCGGAGCAGGAATTTTTAATTGAAAGCGCACGGATTTCATACAATTTAAAAGCACGTTGTGGTTGTAGCTAAGCATTTTTACATCCTAATAACGCAAATTCACAATTCTAAAAACGCTTTGTTATAATAACGAACCTGCTGCTATGCGCTTCTGCCTGATCTTCAAACCTCAATATTAAATAAAGATGTACATAGTTCCAATGTTCAAAATATAATAATATGTAATATATAACCATATTGTATGTCAACAGCAATATTACAAATCTACATTGCTTTCTAGAAGTTTATTTTAAAATAAACTAGATAGAGTGAATGCAATAAAGTTCTGAGAGGCTGTATGTCAATAGCCATTATAAATGTTTACTTTTCAACCCGTTTTAAGTCGACATCCTCATAAAATAGCATTTGTTAGACTTGGAACGTACACAGATATAATCGACCGTTGAATTATACTGAAAATAAAATAGAGCTTCTGACCCCCGCAATGGGATGGGTGAGAGATCCCTCCTGCTTCATTACATATACTTAAAAAAACTGCATTTTTACTGACATTAAGAAGCAAAAAAGTAACGGCGAGTTGTTTAATGCCTGTTTTTTGCAATACCCACTAGTATCGGGCAGTGCTGTGCGGATGTGTCGCCGAGAAAAGATTTATGGTCCGCTCTCAATTAATCATAACATGTCGGACATTGTTCGTCCGCACAGAATCGTGTAGTGGTTGCCATTAATTTTCATTCTGCACTTTTATGGTGTGTTAATTTGATTGTTGGTTCAGGAAGTTTTTATTGCGCCAATCGCTCTTGTTAAATGTTGCTTATTAATGGGAATACTTTATTACTCACAATGAAACTGGGGCTGAATGTGAATTATAAGGCTGGGTATATATATATATATCGTACACTAAATGAAAAGTGAAAGAAGTTAATAGCTTTAGTAGTTTTTATCTAATAATACTATGTGTACCTACTACAAATAAGTAAAATGTTTATTGCAAAATTAATAATCAAAAACCATAAATCATAATTCTTTATTGATGTTAAAAATGCATACAGGAAACATAAAGGGATAGTCGAGAACATATACAGGGGGTCTCAAAAGTGACGCTCGTGCTCTTGAAATTTATTTCAGTAGACCAAAACAAATCGAAAATTAAGAGTGAACATTTTTCCAATTGCTACTTAGTAACGAGTAATTTAGAAAACAAGAACTTTTAAATTTAGAACAATACAATACGAGAACGTACGAAATAGTCGCCTGCGATGTTTTCAGTCATACCATGTCAGTTATTACTCATATTGAGTAAAAATAATGTAGTTTGCTTATTTTGTGAAGTTTCTTTCTAAAGTTATATGTTTTTTTGTTTCCGTAGTTACTCGCTAACAAGTGATAATTGGAAAAATGTTTACTGTTAATTTTCGATTTGTTTACAAAAGGGCAGTTAAGAACATATACAGGGAGTCTCAAAAGTGACGCCAGTGCTCTTGAAATCTGATTCAGTACAAAATCGCAAACAAATCGACAATTAAGATTGAACATTTTTCCAATTGCCATTTGTTAACTAGTAGGTACCTAATTTAGAAAACTTTTAAATTTAGAACTATACAATACGAGAACGTACGATATAGTCGCCCACCATATTATCAGTCATACCATGTCAGTCATTATGACTTAAAATATTGCAGTTTGCTTATTTTGTGAAGTTTCTTTCTAAAGTTAAATGTTTTTTTGTTTCCTCAGTTACTCGTTGACAAGTGGCAATTGGAAAAATGTTAACTCTTCATTTTCGATTTGTTTTGGCCTACTGAAGCGGATTTCAAAAGCACGGGCGTCACTTTTGAGATACCTTGTATAAATAATATTTCATAATTAATAACAAATTGAGAATTTCCATCTAAAAATTCCTACGAGTAGAAACACCTCCTCAATAAAGTTTATTTTATTGTCATTTTGTATGCTTGAAACTAAAAATTTTTAAATTATTTAGATTTATTTAAGTTTCTAGACGTCATTTTCTGATTTTATTTACCTAAACAGACAACAAAGTCTCTATCAAATACTTGGTTTTATTGTTTTCTGAAAATCTGTAAATACGGTAAAAAAATGCGTCCGCTTTCTCCGAAAAAGGGATCAAGTTAAATGTTTTCTTATTTCCTTAGTTACTCGCTAACAAGTGGCAATTGGAAAATTTTTCACTCTTAATTTCCGATTTGTTTTGGCCTACTGAATCGGATTTCAAGAGCACTGGCTTCACTTTTGAGACACCTTGTATAAATAATATTTCATAATTAAAATAAATTAAGAATTACCATCTAAAAATTTCTACGAGTAGAAACACCTCCTTAATACCATTTATTTGATTGTCATTTTGTATGCTTGAAACTGAAAATTTTCAAATTATTAATGTTCATTTAAGTTTCTAGACGTCATTTTCTGATTTTATTTACCTGAACAGATAAAGTTTCTATCATATACTTCGTTGTTTTCTCAATATCTGTAAATGCGGTAAAAAAATGTGTCCGCTTTTTCCGAAAAATTAATAAATCCATCAAGAATGTTGGTCCTAACGAGTCCCTACTTTTGCGAAATATAAAATTTTATTTTCATAAATTTGAAGAAATATTTTTACTGTATTTAATTATTTTTTTTTTAATAACATTTATTATATTCTACCAGCACATACAAAATGAGTACGTATAAACAGTTTTCCTGCCGCCATTGATAATATTTATATAAAAAGTTTGTTATAATCGCACAAGAGTCAGTTTTTCAAATCTATCAAATATGTAAAGAAAGTATTTTCCGAAAAAGTTAACCGAAGTATTTCTTGCGTTGTTTGGAAAGTAACGGATAAAATCAATACTCGGTCTGGTAAAGTTTTATTTTGAAACTGTTATTTAGAGATACAATTTTCAACCTTTGTTATATCAATTTTTAATGTTAGGGTTGCTAGTGCTTAGGGATGAGCCCCCTCTAAGCCCCTCATCCACATGCTAGCACTTAGAGATGAGGCCCCACTTTTTTTAATGCTGCATTTTATTTTTTAAAGTTAGACAAGAACTTTAAACATTTAAATTCAAAATTCAAAAAAGTGGGGTCTCCTCATCCCACATCCCCAAGCTGGTGCTTAGGGCCCCACCCCTCATCTCTTAGTGCTTAGCGCCCCACCCCTCATCTTTTAGTGCTTAGGGTCCCATCCCTCATCTCACTAGCTTGGCGATGAGAGGCTTAGGGATGAGGGGAAGGAGAACTATTAAAATTCAAAGTCAAAATAAAAAAAAGTGGGGTCTCATTCCCAAGCACTAGCTTGGTGATGAGGGGTGCTAGTGTTTAGGTTGTTGATGAGGGGCTTAGGAATGAGGGATAGGACCTCATCCCTAAGTACTACCATCCCTAAGTTTATAAATTCAAGTTTCACCCCTTCTGATTGTTCTGATTGTTTACATGCGTGTGATTATTACATTTAGGAAATCTAATGGGAGGTTGAAAATTACATCTCCAAATAACAAATTTATAATAATAATCGACTAGCACGAGTATTTTTTCTTCCATTTTTTTGTCAACAATTTAATTGATTTTATCCGGTACATTTGAAACTCCCTTGTATATACAGGCTACAGGTTAACTTGCTTTCTATTCGGCTGCAGAAAGTGATAAATGCTTTACTATAACTTCAGTAGAACTTAGCATATTCAAAAGAAATTCTATTTTATTTAATCTATACAATTACTAACGAATTTATTTTTATTGTTACAGGCCAGAGATTCGTCAGTCTAATTTAATATCTTCGTGATCTTAGAGGTGAGATTTTAAATATGATATATACATTATAACTGTCTAGAATATCACGGTTATAATTGTAGTATTAGTTATTTAATAGTACTTCTATGAAAATCCAATATAATTTATCATAGCAAAGTTTCTAAAACACTAGTAGTAATACAGCAATTATTAAACAGTTAATTATGAAATTCAAAGCAAGTAACGCGAACTATCGAATAAATTAGAAGATGCGATAATTTGAAAGTGATTTATTCAATGCAACAAAAAAATAATAAAATTACATAATGATGTGTACATAATTAAATTATATTAAAATCCAGATTTGCAAAAGGTTTGGAAAATATCGTCAACTTTGACGTTATATTGATATAAAAACTAATCTTATAAACAAACAATTTTGTAAGTTATTTTGCTAATACTATTATTTTTTTTTTTTGTGGAAATCTTTGTAGTCATAGTAGTTTAACCAGCTTGTGTATTAATAAGGCGATTAATAATCGAGATATTTCAGAGCGCGTTAATGATTGAGATTATTAATCGCTTATTAATACCTACAAGAGTTAGTTACAATTATTTTCCGTAGACTATTCAGACACACAAACATATGCAAACATAGATTCGAATAAATAAATGAACAAATATTCAAACAAATATGCAAACATAATAACATACAAATAAAAATACAAATAAACATACAAATAAACATACAAACACACATACAAATATACAAACACACATACAAACATACAAACACACATATCAACATACTAACAAACATACAGTGTGGAAATTAAGTAGCGGATAAATTCGGTAACTTCGTTAATGTGTATGAGAGAGAAAAAATCTAAAAAGGAGATAGCGATATAAATTGTTGCGCATATGAAAATATTTTTTTCAGATTTATATAAAAAAAGTTTTAATAGTTGTGACGTCATTTTGTTTAATGACAACCTATGTTTTTTTATTTTTTATTTCGGTTTTTAATCTGTTTTTCAACCATACAACATTTTGAATAGGTTACATAAGAAAAATTTAAAGAAAAACGGCCTTGAAATTAAAAAAGTAAAGTCTGTCTCATACACATTAAAGGAGTTACCGAATTTATCCGCTACTTAATTTCCGCACTGTATACAGGGTTAATTGCTTTGTATTGACCCAAATAAGCTTTATTTAAATTTTTGACATCTAATTATGGCTCACTCTGTATACAAACAAACATACAAACACACAAATATACATACATACATACACATATACTAACATACAAACATACAAACATACATACATATATGTATACTAACATACAAATCTACATACAAATAGGCAAACAAACATACATACGCAGAGACACATACACACACTCATACAACTTGTTTTTGATTGTTCAGTGCATATGCCAAAATCATCCATTAACGTAAAATTATTCATTAATAAGTGCATAACGTTTACATTAATAAACAATTTTGTGCACCAAGTCGTTGGAAAAGTACGTTAAATAGCTAATATGACAACTCTATTGGCAGTTGATATCATAACTAATAATAAAATTGTTCTTGTTGTGGTTCAAATACCTAACTTTTTTTTTATTTCGGATTAATTTTTAACAAAGTTTACATTCATAAAAAAGGCATTCATAGGAATTCAATGTGAGAAAACTGTGTATGAAGTATTTTCATTCAAAGTACAGAATAATATAAAATTTGAGGACATTTCAATCAAGATTTGTTAAACCATAATTTATAAACCTACCATCACAAATCTATTTATTGTATTTTGTTTTTAATTGAATATTGTGAAAACCTATCGATACAGTATTTTCCGTTTTCACCTTTTTTAATAAAATACACAATATAGATCAGACACACACAAATTTGACTACACTTTATTAATCAATAATTGTGATAGAAATAATGTGTCAGCAGGATTACAATCTAACAATTCAATACATAATACTTTTTCAATTTATTAGTATGAGAAAACTATCGATAGGCTATTTTCTGTTGTTTATATGTTCTTATAAAGTATATAACGTAAATTGCATTTCATTCATCAATTATTAAAACAAAATTTTTAAAACCAGTATGTCAAATAAGGCAATTCAATTACGTTTTCAAATCAATTTTGCGGAAAAACTATCGATGAGGAATTTTCCATTTTTCACGTATTGTTATAAAATATTAACTGCCCATAACTGAGTCATGACACATAAAATGTTATTGATACATAAATAATATCAACCTAAGATACAAGTCTAACAATTTCCATTAGTTGGGAGTTTCGGTACGTATATCTACCGGGTGGTACATTTAAGTGAAGACAAATATCTCGAAAAATACGATGCTTATTTTCAAGATATTTTGATGTCTTCACTTTAATGGACCAACCGGCACAAGTTTTCCATTGAATATAGTGCAAAAATAGTTTTTGTAGTACTTTTAGATACTCACGCTTTGTTATAGAGATCATAGGTGATTGGTGATTGATTTTATAATTTTAGAGAATTTATAGAGATTATAGGTGTAGTGAGTTAAGGCTCCGACTAATTGAAAATCATGGTATTCATGGCTAAAAAAACATCTCATTATTCATACGTAGAGTTCCTTTATTCCATTTTGATTATCAGATTGGAAGTATGGAATCTTAACACACATTTGTTTTCATCTTCGTTTACAAAACGTATTTCGTACTCAAGGCTACATTCTTCGATAATAATGCATCTGAACTACTGTGAAGGATATAAATATTTGGGCAAATTCCTGTGTGACTAAATTTCTAAAACATCTGAAGTGAATTCCAGATGAATATCTTATTGCAGGGTTGGAATAAATCATGATTTAAAAAAAATAAAAAACAATGTTTTTTTTTAAATATCAAATAAATCAAGATTTATTTGATTTATTTTTATTTTTTGTATATATCTGATCAGTTTTTGCCGGCATAGGTGTGATTTAAATCAATTGATTTACATCACGATGCATACAATATGATTTTTTCCTGTTCTTGAATATGAACAAGAATTGATGATTAAAATAAATTTCTGTGTATTTTCTAAATATTTTACATACTATTATCTACTTTAAAGCATATTAATTCTATAGTTACATTATATTTTTAATTTTATATCTATTAGAATGCAGAAACAGTGAAAAAACAATGATTAAGTTAAAACAAAAAACGATTAAAATCAATGATTTATTTAAGAAATCATTTGATTTAAATCACACCAACCCTTTTGGACATACTTTGCGTTTCCACAAAACTTGGTACCTGGGATTTAGGGGGTGATTCTACACAACTATCTTGAGAAAATTATTTGATAACAAAAATCAAATATATTCTTTGCACTTTTTATCTAATTGCTTTGATAATATCTTAAAAGGGCTAGCAGCAAATTTTAATCAAGAATATAATTTTCACTACGATCAACATTTTAAAACAATTTTTGCATACCTTCTTCGAAACTGGTTCCCTTCGGGAGTGAAATGCGACATGTTTTTATAATAATTATTATAAACAAATTAATTTGAAAAAAAATCTAAAAAACAATCCTGCAGTAATAATCAACAGACAATGATAATTCGATTTTGTGCATAATTTTTTTAAATTTAGCACTATTAATGGTTTATCATCAAAATTTGATTGCCAAATGAAGCTCGATTATTGGTTTATGGGGATATTGTGAAATGATAAAGTTTCGTCTCTTCTAAACTTATTGGAAAGCAAAACTTGCATGTGTCCGGCATTTCAAGCAGATGTTGGACCTTCGTCCCTTGCCCCTGTGCTCGTAGTCTGTGTACGTTTTTATTGCCCTCGATTGCGAAAGCGTTAATTTTATTAAAAAGATAACGGTGTCTATATTATCACAATTTTTGTTTGTGTGGAGTGGTAATTTTAAGATTAAATTTTTATCCATTATTACAGACGATTGATATGCATAGCCATTTTATGTACACTGTTAATGTAATAATTCTTCACACGATGACATGATTTAGATTTTGTGCACCCAACTGTGTGTACCTACGTAGGTAGATATGAGAACTTTAATACATGCCAGGCGAAAATTGATGACAGTACATTCGAGCTAGATAAGCGAAACAAATCATTTACTGTACAGATGGGCAGCAAATTACGTAATTATAAACTTGAAACCACCTCCACTCACAAGCATATCTCCAATTTAGTACACTAATTAAAGCGTGTGTCCCGCAGAAACGTACTCTGCATTAATATAGTTATTACGCGGGAACCTGAAGTGCAATTATTTGTGCTCTCAGAATGCACCCGAATGATAGCTGTAGATAGCTGTGGGGGAGAGGGATTGTTTGCGGAGCGTTTCACGAGAACAACCATCCCCCCCCCCCCCCCCCCCCTGCTGGTGTATATAATCCCGAGTGTATCGCCGGGGCAACCGTCGGCCAGGACCTATCTCCCAGGACTCACAAAGGAGCTGGGCGTCTGTGCGTGCATGCTTGCAAATTAAATAACAGAGCCGTTATTAATTAATTTCGCATTAATCAAATCTCGCGCTCGCCGGGCACATACTAATTTAGCCATTGTCCGCAAACGCATCGGTCGTATGGTGGCTGGCCTCGTCGATAACGCTGGCTGATTGTGATAGTTTGATGATTATTGGGTCGACTGACAAATTATTTATTGAAATGATATCATTGGAGTGCTCAATTAATAGATGATGCGAAAACCCAAATTCACAATGCACACTGCTCGCACAATTGCCAAGATAATATCAATAATAAAGATTTTACGATAATTGAGATATGTATGGTAGAGGTGTTACTACCCTGGTATGGGTAAGAACAAATAAAGTATCTGACAATTTACAAATATGTTTAATTGAAATTTCCACCAACAGTTTGCATTTATTTTTGAAATTTTCATTCAGGTGTATAAATTGTCCACATGAGATACATTAATCTTGGTCTACGTTGCTAAGAAGTGTCTAAGACAAGAGCCAACACATACTCACAGTACTTCTAAAGCTGTCTTGAAGGACTGTCTTGAAATTTCTTTCTCACCTTATATTTCATTGCAAACATCTATCTGGCAGAACTGAAATACACGACTGTGTATTCTGGTAATATCTAAAACGTGTGCAAACCTCTAAGCCGACATAATGTCCAAGGGGGTCTTAGTATAATGTAAATATTATCACGAAGTTTAATAACGTATATTCAGTAGGTGGAAATTTGGGGATTAGAGAGTTCAGGCGTGGTATTGGTGAGTTACTTATGTTAGGCTAGTTCTTTTTCCAATCGTAGCCTTAACTTGACGTCATATTTAATACATAAATTTTCGCCATTTTACCTATTAATAATAATAATCACTTACATAATATACTGTATTTTCATTGGTCAGGATGCGCAGGCTTTATATTGAACTCGATCCGAAGATGGCATTGGCTCCAAATGATTTCCCCACATATAAAGAGTATTCTTTTAGTATTGTATATTAACTATAATTGGAAGGACTTACCGGGGGAGCAACTCCCCTTCCCCCGCCAGTTCTCTCGCCAACTGGATCGCTAGCACTCACGGCTTCAACCATTATTCTCTACGATTATTGTATTTCACCTTCATGTGCAAAGCAGTGACATACACCTCTTACTAGGACGAACCTCTAGGACGAATCTCTCTATTGCAATTACTAGGACGAATCTCTCTATTGCAATTACTAGGATAAACCTCTCTTAATGCAATTACTGGGATTAACCTCTTTTGTTGCAATTACTAGGATTAACCTCTTTTGTTGCAATTAGGACTAACCTCTTTTGTTGCAATTAGGATTAACCTCTTTTGTTGCAATTAGGATTAACCTCTTTTGTTGCAATTACTAGAACGCACCTCCAGGACGCACCTCTATCTAATATACATATTGTAGTTTATGTACTGACCTTTAATCCATTCCAACACCTAATCCATAACCGTCCACATCGCAACACACACCAAAACACCAGATCACACATGCTTTTCCCACAATCGGCACCCAACTTGCATCCACACTCCATAAAAGCACGTAACTTAATGTCCTTCGTTCTCGTTCTTAAGCTGAGCGCGTCGCGCCCCGGCTTATATAAACAAACAAAGCCACAGATGCCGCCTCTAATATTAATAATCAATTATTTGCCAATGATACAATTTGATACCTAACACTTATAATTATCAATGATGGTATGATATAATATGAATATGGAAATTATAAGCAGGAGCAGATAAACTTTAGAGTTACCCATCTCATACGATTTACAGGTTGAAATCTGAGAAAGTTTAGGAGGAAACAGGGGATGCACACATATTTTTACTATATGAGTGTCACCATCGTATTTGACTCTAATGTTAAACAAATGTACAGGTAAAGTAAAAGAATAATAATTAAAACATATTTAACATCCTCAACATTTTAGTAATATTATTGTTACGATAATAGGTTATCAAATTGTTATATTCGTTACATCCAATTACAACTGTTAGCACCAGTTTTAGGTGTAAACGGATTTAAGATAATTCCCGGTAAGCATGTGATGTAATAACAGCCTCCCGCACACATAAACGGTTAGATAATGGAAACTGTGTTGATCGTAAACTGTGCAAACTGCAGCACGTGTTATTAAACACTTTGCCAAACATTGCAGCAAAGCGTAGTTCGGTTTACATTTGAGAAGCTTATATGTGCAGGGCAATTTGAATGATTATTTCTGCCGGATTCATCAATTGGGCAATCACCTTGAATATGTACTAGGAAATTGATTTGCTTGGTCTGATCCTGAAGTAATAACTATACCACACAGAAATTTATGTACAACTTGTACAGATTAAATGGAAATAAAGCAAATAATGTTGCATTAAATAATTGAAGAATATTAATCCTTGAAATGGTAATGGTGTTTACTTTGTGTTTCATGTTTTAAATAATAAATGAAACAATATGCTTTCTTAATACCACTTACATATTTATTTCTATTACTGTAGAGTTTGCTTACTTACGAGTCATTATCAAACAATAGTTTTAGTGTTTAAATAAGTATATACAGGGTGTCAATTTGAAAAGTTGCTACCGACTTTTTTCATAGAACTAATGATTATCTTTAAAATTGCTCAAAACCGTTTAGGTGGTTTGGAGGGGGGAACCAAAATGGCATAGGTAACATTTCCTTTAACATGTTATTTGAATTTAATTAATTGAACACTTTTGCACTTTATTTGCACATAATTCCAAAACTACTTGACCAAATCATTTTGTAATAATAATGACTGGAAAGTACTTTTCAAGAGCTTTCCAATGACGTATCACAAGTAGGGGGGTGCCATTTAATTTTTTTAGGTGAAGGTGGCTGTGGCTTAAGGGGTGGGTAGGGGGTCGACACTACCTACGCCATTTTGGTTTCCCCTCCAAACCAACCACACGGTTTTGAGTAATTTTAAAATTAATCATTAGTTCTATGAAAAAAATTGGTGGCAACTTTTCAAATTGACACCCTGTATACTTAAGCTGCTCAAAACTAAGTTCAAATGATACAACTTTTGCTTAATAATGACTTGGAAGTTAGTCGAAACTATGGTCATGGAAATACATATTTGAGTGACATTAAGGAAGTACACCATTTTATTTTATAATCCAAACAATCCAAATAATAACCTACTCCAATATAATATAATCAATAATCCAAACAATCTTAATATTGATAGAAAAAAGTCTATCAAGAGTCTATCAAGACTCTTATCAAGAGAATTGATAATACCATTCGCATATTGTTCTCCATACAATCATCGATATGAAAATATCATTACGATATTTAATTTTAGAGCAATTTAACGAAAAACTATTTTTTTCTGATTTCCTTATATAAGTTAGATTGATAATTTTGATATATTTAATCCATAACTATCTGCTAATATCTATAATTATTTGCTAAAAAAATATAGGCAAGAAAATATATTAATATATGAATATATAATATATGTTTCAAGAATGTTGCCCTCCTAAATTTTTTGGAAAACTATTGTAACTATTTTAATAATTCTGTAATCTTGTTGGGGAATTGTTATGTTTAATAAGTTTATAGAGTGCCCATACCAAGTTTCTAATTAAATGTGTAACTCGTTTCGTTATTTTATTGCATGCAATAACAATTATAGAAAAAAGAGAATGGTTAGAATTAAGCACTTGGCGAGGGCTCGGTTCCAGGCCGTGCCACAATTAACCCACTTTGAAAACTCCGCTCAAATGAAATTTTCCACTACGCGGTTGAGTATTAGTGGTCCCATTGTACCGTGGAAACATCGACGGCGGGGGTGGCGCGTCCGCCCTTGTATTAAATTTCCTCATTAAAATTTTCCAATATCCACTTTATTACTAGCGTCAATTTTTCCATCCGTTTTGCCGTATTTTACTGTTAGATGCATCATCCCTGGAATGGGCAGGTTTCAATTTTAAAAAATTAAACAATTCAAATATACAACAACCTAAAATTCAAAAATAGTTAGGAATTAATTGTTGGGCAGAATCATTAGAGTCACAGCAGTCCACATTCCATTACTGAAACTTTATATCCAATGATGTTTTTTTTTAGTTTTTTTATAATACGTAATATAAGAAAATATCAAATACATAACAATATTTCAATTATTTATACAGGGTGTCCCACGCTCATGGACCATTAAAAGTGTATGGTGTTCCTGATTAGATAAAAATTTGAAAATATTCAACCGCACATGGCTGATTCCGTTCTCCTCAGGTGAAATACTTTCAAACTTCTATCACTTCCGGTTCTACCGTGAGTAGCCATCAACTTTTGTATTTTAAATAGAACACCCTATATATTATTATGTTTCTGGCTTCCCCATTTACTTTAAAACATCTTATAAAAATTTGTGTAAACCTATCTTTTTTACTTTCCGAGATAAAAATAAAATTCCAAGATTTTGAACTAAAAAATACGTTATGAAATATGGCTTCAATTTCTCTTACAAATAAGATAAAAACGGAAAATTTATCTCAAATTGTACCCTTGAAAGGTACCCTTTTTAACTGATATATGTTGCCGCTGAAAATGTTGACAATTAATCATTCAAAAATGTCATTAGCTAAGTGCCCAATTACGGTAAGCATATTTTATTTCTTTTAAATTGAATGACAGACTTTATATCTCATAAAGCAATGTCATAGAGCATAGAGCAAATGACAATTTGCTACAAATAAGTATGATACAACCATATTCCCAAAATAAGTAGTTTTTGAAATATTTCGAAAATTCACTTTGTTGTAAAAACACTTTTTCGTAGCAAATTATCATTCCAATTGCTCTATGAGATCAAAATTTTGTCATTCTATTTAAAAAAATTGAAATACGTTTAATTTAAGTGGGCACTTAATTTATGACATTTTTGAATGATTCTCAAAATTTGCAGCTGCAAAATGTTTCAGTCATAGAGGTACCTTTCAGGTACAATTCGAGATAAATTTTCTGTTTTTATCTTACTTGTAAGAGAATTGGAAGTAATTTTTCTTGACGTCTTTTTGAGGTTAAAATCTTGGAATTGAATTTTTATTTTAGAAAATAAGAAAGGATATTTTGTAGGTCTCTACAAATGATATTGCAAATTAATCGGGGAAGTCAGAAACATATAGGGTGTTCCATGTAAAAAACAAAAGTTGATGGCTATTTCTGGTAGAACCTGAAGTGAGAGAAGCTTCAAAGTATTTCACCTGAGGAGAACGGAATCAATCATATTTGGATGAATTTTTTCAAATATTTATTTTATTGGGAACACTATAAACGTTTAATGGTCCGTGAGCATGGGACACCCTATATATACAAGGTATTCATTAAATATGGAACCAAAGCGCTCCTACCTAATAATTATATCTTATTATATGTTATATATTATTATATCTACGAATAATTAACAAAATCCTCGAACAGGACAACAACATAAATTTTATAAATGCGTCAGAAAATGCGGACTGAATAACAAAAATTGAAAAACGCGTTGGTTCCATATTTAAAAAAAAAACACTGTATTTAATTATCTAAATTTAGTTTTAGCTAAAACTTTAGTTTAGCATAATTAAGGTATGATAACCTAAATGTGCAAGTTATGTAATTGAATTATGAGAAAATTATAAATTCTAATGCAAAAAATTTATATGGATATTTTTTTTATAATGTTATATAGTTCAAAATTTATGTTTATTTATTAATGACAAATGTGAAAATTATAACTTTGTGTTAGATTTCACATTTTCAACACCAAAATTTAATTAGATAAAGTACAATTTTACTTTCTCACAAAATATTTATTAACTAAATTTACATAGTTTTTAAATTAACTAAGTACATTTAGACCATGAAGCGATTATCTGCAGTAGATATACAATTTACATAGAAGTGAAGTAGATGAATAATTCAATTCACTTCAGTTGCTTACTTGTAAATGATAGAAAAATATGTTATAGTCCATAAAATATCGATTATTGCATTAAAAGCGCGGCACTGCAATATTTAAAAGATTAGATAAAAATCACATAACATTTGCTTGTTCTGCACCGTATGTAGGGTGTGGTTAAATGTGTAAAGGTAATTTGCATTTAAAAAACTTGATTCTTTAATATAAGATTTTTGTAATAGTATGTAATCAGTACGTATTATCGGATTGCACTTAATTACAGGTGTAACTGTTCCGATTATTATTGTATTTTTTATTAAAATTAAATTTTAAACACAGATTTAGACTTCAAAATTTTAAAAAATCAATTTTTTTAATTAAAATACTTTCTAGAACAATAATTTTTCAATTATTATTTTTCAAAATAAATAAGAGAAATGTGTGAGATATAGTTTTTTACATCACCATTTGAATTCGGGAATTTTTATTTTGCCCTAATTTTCTGAGAAATCTGGGGTGGATACTTATAAAATATCAGCCTGTATAATATCTACCATTTTTTAATTAAACGTAACAATATCAAGTTGTGATTATTAATCAATCAAATATTTACTTGGAACTTTAAACATTTGACTGATTAATAATCACAACCTGATACTGCTAAATTCCCTCACTAGAAAAACTTTACATCAAGATGGATCTTAACGACTACAACAAAAATAAATCTAGTATTATGCGATCTACTGATTATTAATCAGTCAAATGTTTACTTGGAACTCGAAACATTTGATTGATTAATAAACACAACCTGATAATGCTAAATCCTCTCTCTAGAAAAACTTTACATCAGGATGGATCTTAACAACTGCAACAAAAATAAATCTGGTATTATGCGATTCGACATCAAAATGTTTATATATTTTTAATCCTCTTGGAATTTTCTTGCTTGTGATTTTGATTTATTTCCTCGGATATTTATGTTATATATAAAAGTCATTAATTATTATTTATAAGTCTCACAATAGTTACAATGAACCCAACAAGTTATACATCAGAGAACCCCGAAAAAAATCCTTATTCTAAAAATGGCATTGCCTACTATGCCAATTCAAATGCAAATTACCAGAACTTGTGCAAGTATCTTAACACCCATGAATGGCACGGTGTTTTTAACAACGCATTTAAATTTTACTCAAAAAGTACCTTCATAATTTCATAATCTCATTTCAATGTAATATCAATAAAATGTAATATTTTTAGGTTTTCTCCAGATGCAGTCTAAAATTCAATGTTTGAAACATATTTTCAACTCCGACAAAAGAATCAGAAAATATTATTATCATTCCCAAAATTGACGTTATTTCAATCAAATTTAGTAACTTCATGCAACTTTATATTTTTTCCATTGTGAGTTGAATGATCTTGACATTTATTTTCCAGGTCAAGCTAATCTTAATATAGGTTTTTGCCGCCGTTTTGAATGTTCACTCCATTACAAAGCCAATAAATTGGTAATATCGACGTTTACCTTCAAAAAACTTGCTGAATTTTGATGTTCACATTCATAAAAGAACTTGCTGAATTTTGATGTTTACATTCATAGTTTCAAATAACACTTGTATTAACAAAGATAAATGTGTGAGATACAGTTTTTTACATCACCATTTGACTGGTTAACTAAGAATCGCATTTTCTATGCTTACTCGCAAGCTTAAGATAAATGTAATAGAGTGAAATGAAATATGAAACGTATGTCGAATTTCGGTAATATGAAGCGATAAGTCATTGTTAGCTCTCAATGGGACTATACTGAAATATGAAAAAATATATGGGTTGTTATTTAACAAACATAATTATGACGTCGTAGTGCGAAAATAGCAGTCGACAGAAAAGCAAAAAAGTATGTTTTACAATACGAAAGTCGCCTGTTTCCGGGTTTTCATTCCAATTTATCGCCACTCTGGACGTAGTAGGTATTCAATGACCAAATGAAATTAGAAAGTGTGGATGATTTAATATTTGATATAATATGTAGTTTGCGGGTCAGTGAAGTATTTCTTCCCGGTTATAAAGCCTGGACCCGACTACGCCGCCGCCACAGCGTGAGCCGCCGCCGCCGTATGGATCGCGCCGCCTCTGCCGGGGAGGGTTAAAAATAGAGCGCGTACAGTCCCCTAACAACCTGTAGATCTTACGTTCGCCCTGATTATTAACGCAGTTATCGGGTCATGAATAGCTGTCTGCGATGCGCTCCGGGGTCATTACCGGAGGCGGGCCCGCCCCCGCCGCACGTACCTGTGCCTCGCCCCGCCACCCCCTGGCACGACGTCTCCTTAATGGGGGAGCGGAGCCTGGGTCCGGGAATAATGCGATTTTAATGAAGCCCCGGATGCCTGAAATTTTAATTCGAGCCCGCGCAAAAATCGATCTCCAGGTGATGGGGGATTACTGCGAGGGTTGGTATTTGCTATTTTTAAGTGCGTCTCGGGGGCGGCTCTAATGTTCGCGGGGAGAAAATAACCCTGATCGGATTAGGGACGACGGGGAAAAAGCGCGCCCTGCGTAATAGGATTTGCGGAATATCGGGAGGGGGGCGGGAGATGGGGTGTGTACGTGTGAAAGACGTTAAATTTTAATCTGCCTATTAAGCTCCTCGCGTCACGGCAATTGCCACCTGCACTCAGGGCTGATAAGCGAAAACCGCCGCTAATTACAGCCACGTGGGACGCTTTACTTAATCTAATTCATGCAAAACACTTCCGGGAAGCGACACCTTCGCTTCTTATTATTCACCCATCCACTAACCCTAATAAACCAAGTAAGCAAGAACACATTCCAACAAAAAACCAATTACAGCCGGCATCATTAAACCACGCTGTAAGAGGATTTACTCTTCCCCCCAGTGACCCCATCAATTCCTTCGGAGGCAATCTAAATAAATAATAAATATTTCGATTGATCGGCGAGCTGCTTCCGTTTCAAAGGGGTCCCGATCTACTCGCAGCGAGAGTTAATATAAATTTTAAGCGGCTCCCCTTAATTCCCTTAATTAACGAAGCCTGATTTTTCCCGGAGCAACTCGAAATGCGAACATCAAATGGAAAGATATAAATTTCGATTTTTCCACGCTCTAATTGCACACAAATAACTCTGGGGGGAATAATTAGCAGTTTTGTTTGGTTTCCGTTAAAATTCCCCTACGAATTGGAACTTAGCAAAGGCGACGTTTTCATTTAATACATTCACTGCCAGCGCGTCATAAATGAAAAGTTTTTCATCCAAGGTAACAGCAAATATAATGCACCATTTGTGGAAGTACCTTCATCATAAATCAAAAATCACAGTTTCGGGATACGAGAATTTTTTTTGTGTTAATTTACCTGTTGATAATTATAAACTAATGTAATCAAATAAAATATCTATGGTATTTTTTGAAGCAATCAAGTATTTATTTATTTATTTATTCCTTTACCTATCTGCCTTTCGGTATAAAGCCTACATTATAAAATTTTATAATATTCTCTCCACCCTCCTATCTTTTGTTAATTCCTTTAAATCTTCCCATGTGTTCCCTTTTCTTGTTGCCTCTTCTTTTATTGCGCTGTTTCACTCTTTTGTCGCTCTTCCTGTATGTTGTTTTCCTGTTTCTCTTGTCTCGTATATTTTCTTAATGTTTCTTTCTTCTCTCATTCGTCTCATGTGTCCATACCACCTAATTTGGCCTTCTGTTATTTTTTCCTGTATTGGTTTTATTTTGAAGTTTTTCCTGTGCGTCTCGTTCTTTATCCTATCTCTTCTTGTATTGTTTTATGTTTTTCGTAGGAATCTCATCTCCATGGCATTTAGTCTTATTATTTGTTTTCCTGCCATCGTCCATGTTTCGCTGCAGTAAGTTAGCGTGGCCTAATTACTATTTTGACTATTTCGGTTTTGTGTCTCTTGATATCTCCTTCTTGCTAAAAAATGTGTTTTCTTGTTTCGTGTTTCTATTTCTCTTTGGCAATTATTATGCTTTTTGTCTTTTCGTAATTTATTTTCATTTTTATCTTCCTAATCTCTTTCTCAATTATTTCCATGTTGTGTTGCAGTTGTTCCGTTGATTCTACATTTATTGCCATGTCATCCGCGATAAGTAGTTCTGCTATTTTTGTTATCTCCATTTTCCAATATCCAATTTTTAACATTTTCATTTTTTCTTTGCTTTCTTCATCGCCTTATCCAATACAATTGTGAAAAGCAAAGCCCTTAGCACGCATCCTTCTCTTACTCCTTTCTTCGTTTCGAATTCTTTTGATTCCTAATTGTTTGTTCTCATAATATTTCTGTTTTCTCTGTACATGTTTTTTATTACATTTATTATTTCCTCCTCTATTCCTGTTTCTGCTAGTTTGTTCCATATGTCCTCTCTCTTTATCCTGTCGAATACTTTTTCGAGAACTACGAAGCAGAGGTGCATTTCTCTGTTCTTCTTAATTAGTTTCTCGCTTAGTTCTCTGACTATGAAGATTTGGTCTTGCGTACTTCTCCCTCTTCTGAATCCGCACTAGCTGTCCTCAATTTTTGTTTCTAGTTTGTCCCGCATCCTTTTTTTCTATTACCCTGGTCATTATCTTACTTGGTATACTTGTTTGTGTGATTCCTCTGTAATTTTCGCATATTCATTTATCCCCTTTCTTATGTATTGGTAGAATAATTCCTTTATTCCATTCTCTTGGTGTTTCCCCGCTTCATACTATGTCATTTATTAGTTTCCTCATTTGTGATATTCCCATGTCCTGGGTAATATCATCATCTCCGGGGTCATATCGTCTGTTCCTGGTGCTTTCCGGTTTTTTAGTTTTCTTATTGCATCTTGTACTTCTTCTTTTTTTACTTTACGCAATTTTTTTCTCCTACCATTCTTGCGACTTTCAGGCGCATTATTTATGACAATTTTCTACATAAAAGTATTTTCTAAATGTTTTTATAATGTTAATTCAAAAATGAGAATTTTTCAGTTATGTCGTTCTACTATAAATGGAGCGATAATACTGCAAAAATAAGCTCTTCATCAAAAGTATCAGCAAATCAAAATCTGCAAAGATTGGCTCGATATTATAAGCAAGTTAAGCATTAATATTTCTAAATATAAGGTGCAGAGATTCAATTGGTCTCTGTGCCATAAATCAGAAACTGATTACAATCTCATCAGAATGTTGCATTTGTCACTACATGATAATCCATATAGAATAATAATCATCATCATCATCAGTGGTCCTAACACCCTATAGCAGGGTCTCGACCTTCGCCAGCTTCTTTTGCCATCCGTTCCTCTCCTTATTATTCATAGAATAATTACTATGTTTTATTCTGTGTTTTGATAATATTGTTTTTTTTTATTCTGATCAACTTTTTTTAATCAATTATTATGATACTTCTTACTAATTATGTATTAGTAATTATTAAATAACAATTATTAATTATTATGATTGTATAGTAGGTATACAAGTATACCTACTAAGATTTATTTTTTCACGTGCAGTATTTGCACGTGAATATATGCAGTACGGTAAGGTTTAAGATTTTTTTTTTTTAATTTTTATTCAATACAAAAATAACCCTTTTAAAGACTAGTACAAATGATCAAAACTTGATACCAATCAAAGAATATATATGGAAGATACATCAGTTGGAATGAGAGAAGTGTACACACTGTACGTCAAACACCCATAATTTGACAAACTCACGTACTAAAAGTCACAGCCCAAAGTCAGTGTGTCGTACGTGCTTATTTATCTTATCGGTGTCCAATAAATGCTACGCAAACATGACCCATATCCGGTGCCCCCTCGCATCCAATTACTTATGCCCGATATTGTAACCGGCTGATAATCTCACCTGAAAGTTGCCCATGAAATATTCAGGCCCAGAATGATTTCCCCCACCCAATCAGCTAATAACTTTGTTTTTCCTGGGGAAGTTTTCCGTCGAGGTCCTGAAAAATTTACGGGGACGATGCATAATAAACGAACTGTGCGAACGTCCAATCCATCAAAATAGTTGGAAGTTTCGATTACGCTTCGATATTGCGGCCGCTAATAAACGTTTCATGGGCTGGCTGCCCCCCGGAAGACCGGAAAAAAAATTACGATATACTAGTTGAGGTGGAATTGAGTTTTCAAGTTTGTTTGCAATACCGGAGAGGTAGCGGGTTCGACTCGCGTTATTAGTGCATGATCGTTTTGTTTCAGCTTACAATAATGATTGAGAAATGTGTCATTATTATGAATCATTAATGTTGTTTAAGTGTAATTTAATTAAATATTATTGTGTTGTCTGTTTATTAGCTGCTTTGTTTTTAGTAAATTAAATTCTATATTCCATAACGCTCTGGCGACACCATTAATACGTCATTATTTATATTCAATTACACGCTAATTATACTATATAAGCATAATAAACGGATGTTGCTTTTGAATGAATTGTGAAACACATCATTTTAATTGTTTCTCAATAATTGGTGTATCATGTGATAGTTGATAGGATATAAAATTAAATTTAGTTCATCTATTGATATCTAGAATCAATTTTAATTAAGCGCTAGTGTAAGATAGACCCACAAATAATAAAATACTCATAGTGGGTATGGCACTCATAGTTGGCTTTGACATTTTTGCTGTACTAGTTGGCTGTGTGCTATACTTAGTTTCATAAGTAAATGAGATTTAGTTGTATAATTTGAATAGAATTTAGAATCATTAGAATGGAAAAATTAATATAATTCATGTAGTAAGAGGTAAAAAAAATATTTCCATGGCAAACTCTGTTTTTGCTACTCTCAATAATACAAATAGACCTATATTGTGTATATTTATCAAAGTAAGTAATAATTTAGTTAATTTTCGAAGATAGCTTTTATTTATCAAAGTAAGTATAGCAAACCTTGTATCGCTATAAAGAGAAAAAATTGTCCATTTTAAAAATGTCTAAGCGAACTATGACTGTCATTTAAAAATATTAAAGTTTGTACTATAAATGAAAAACTGTGGTCTTTTTGAAAAAAAAAAACATATCTTGCATAAGCTCTTAAAACGACACCTCTTTCCTCATTTAACGCAATCTCTATGTCTTATGGTTTCCGAGATCCCAATGCTTAAAATGAAGAGAAAACTCACCCTGTATATTACTTGTCATGATTCGTCAATTAAAAATAAATACTTCCTTCATTCGACGTATTTTCTAAACAAAAAAATTTTGTGATAAATGTTCATTAAGTTTAAATGTATGTATTGCTTTCAGGTGTTTCATGAGCAGATCGTGAAGTCCTCATCAAAATTCAAGGCAAGTACACTTGCATGCAAACCTGTAGCTACCCCGGTCATGGAAATTATCAATTGGCTACTACATAAACCAAATTAAAATCGATGTTTAATTGGATTTGTTGCAGAAAATTCAACACGAATTCGAAGAACGATACTTTGAAAGTTATTAAATTTGGCACTCGTGTATTTGCATCAGAGTAGATATTCTGTATCTCTTTTTTTAGGTTTCCAATACTTCATCTAGTATTATTTTTCTATATGCATATGTCTTCACAATACTAAACTGGCTGAAATAAATCACGGGAAATGCGATTATTACATCATTACTTGGACGTCAGAAATTTCGTATTATTAAAATTAATTCTATTATTTTTGCCTGATATTTGTGACTTGAATATTATTACATAATAATTGTTAAATATTAGTTTCAAATATTATCTTAAAGAAAGGAAACAAAATGATAAATAGTAAGTGATAAATGATAAATGATATAGGATAAATGATAAATGATAAATGATGAACGATGAATGTTGAATAATGAATGAAGAATGACGAATGACGATTGACGAACGAAGAATGACGTATGACGAATCACGAATGTCAAATGGTGAATGACCAACGACGAACGACGAACGACGAACGACGAACGACGAACGACGATCGACGAACGAATGACGAATGACGAACGACAATTGACGAATGAGGAATGACGTATGACGAATCACGAATGTCAAATGGTGAACGACGAACGACGAATGACGAATGATGAATGATAAATAATACTCCAAATAATAAATGATAAATGATGAATGATAAATGATATATGATAAGTGATAAATGACAAATAATAAATGATAAATGGTAAATGATAAGTGATTAATGAGGCTTACAACCGACACTCGCCTACTGCGCTCCATAGAATATGACTGGACCAGTTTTTATACTTGATAAATGACATATTAAATACTAACTAACTATACAATTATTATTATTTTTGCAGACATAATGATGTCCTCCTTTAATTGATAAATTGAAGTTGTGCGAAGTTGTGGAAATGCATAAATGTGCATTTGTTCACCCACATAACTCCAAATTATTATTATCTTTATTATTAACAAATATTTACTAATAAATAATAATTATTATGTATCAAATATAAATAATAACTGAAAAAGTAACCAGTAACAGTTTAAAAAGAACACACTTCATATAACCAACACATCACAATTATTATTACGTACACAAAAAACTTGTTTGCACCAAAACACAGAATAAATTTAT
Source organism: Othius punctulatus (assembly GCA_951805005.1). Lineage (NCBI taxonomy): Eukaryota > Metazoa > Arthropoda > Insecta > Coleoptera > Staphylinidae > Othius > Othius punctulatus. The sequence goes on from OX638142.1 coordinate 55,531,546, forward strand.
TTAATTTTTATTTAATACAAAAATAACCCTTTTAAAGACTAGTACAATTGATCAAAACTTGATACCAATCAGAGAATATATATGGAAGATACATCAGTTGGAATGAGAGAAGTGAACACACTGTACGTCAACCGCACAACTTCAATTTATTATTATCTTTGTTATTAACAAATCTTTAATAATAAATAATAATAATTACGTATCAAATATAAATAATAACTGAAAAATTAACCAGTAACAGTTTAAAAAGAACACAAGAACACACTTCACATCACAATTATTATTACGTACACAAAAAACTTGTTTGCACCAAAACACAATTATATTTCGAAATATCCATCCAAAATTGTAACGAAATATAAAATTTCAAACACTATCATAACATTTTCGATGAAACTTTTAATGTCTTTTAGTGAAAATTTAATCAAATTATCTCTAACGCACTGAACTACTGATCTATTTCTGCCAGTTGATGTTATTGAAGCATGTAAGTGTAAACCCCAAATATTTGTTTCTCGTTAGATAGTTTAAGGCATGGCAACAAATTAACGTTAGTTTGATGTCTTTAATGTTGGCATACTACATAATGTACATGAAATTATGGAATTAAGATAGCCAAGAGTATTATATGCACATTGCTATAGTGGCGTCGACTTAAACAAACAACTGTATGCTATAAGTTTTAAGGTTAAGGTTAAAATTACACAGAAAGTTTATTACTTCACAATTAATATCATAATTAATAGCTGTGTTAGTAATTCAAAATATATAAATTTTAAGACTGTACTTTATTGATAATGTTTAAGTAATAAAAGATATAATATTATAGAAGTAACATCACTTTTATTGCTGAAATATAGGCAAATAAATAGTTGTATCCTATAAGTTTTAGAGGTATAACTTATACAGAAGGTTTATTGCTTCACAATTATTATCATAATTGAAAGCTGTGTCAATAATTCAAAAGATATGAATTTTGAGACTGTACTTTATTGATAATATTGAAGTAATAAAAGATATAGTATTATAGGAGTAACACCACTTTTATTGCTTAAATATTAGCCAATTAAAAATTGTATCATATAAGTTTTAAAGTTAAAAATCATACAGAAGGTTTATTACTTCACAATTAATATCATAATTTATAGCTGTGTCAATGATTCAAAAGATATCAATTTTGAGACTGTATTTTATTGACAATATTTAAGTAATAAAAGATATAGTTTCATATGAGTAACATCACTTTTGGTGCTTAAATATTAGCAAATATAAAATTGCATCCTATAAATTTTAAAGTTATTAATTATACAGAAGGTTTATTTCTTCACAATTAATATCATAGTTGAAAGCTGTGTCAATTATTCAAAAGATATGAATTTTGAGACTGTATGTTATTGATAATATTTAAGTAATAAAAGATATAGTATTATAGGAGTAACATCACTCTTATTGCTTAAATCTTAGCAAATAAAAAATATGAGAAGCACTTTTATTGGTTAAAGGTTATCAATAAAATGAAATCACAGTATTGATAACGTTTAAATTATCGACACAGCTATCATTTTATGATACTAAATCTTCAATTATATAAAACTCCAATAATACTAACACCAAAACTATAATAATTAAAAATTACTAGTTAACAACTAAATACTAGGGGTGATTTTGAATATAATATAAACAAAAGTAATAAATATATTTTTACACCAAAAATAATAACAACTAAAGCTTGAAGCTTAATAGTTTTAGTATTAGTATTAGTATTAGAAACCTTATTTGATACTGAAACTTTGACACTTTTTCAGGAGAATTAGTTGCTGGTGTACCGTACACGAATCTAATATCAAATTTGCAAATAATGAATTTTCAGAAATTTCAGTAATAGCTAACCCATACTTGTCAATGCAAAAAGTTATATGTTTGATTTTCTCCCTTATTATTTACTGAAACTTTGTCACGTTTTCAGGAGAATTAGTTTAAGGTGTACTGTATACGAATCTAATATCAAATTTGCAAACAATAAATTTTCAGAAATTTCAGTAATATCTAACCCATACTTGTCAATGCAGAAAGTTATATGTTTGATTTTCTCCCTTATTTGATACTGAAACTTTGTCACTTTTTCATGAGAATTAGTTTCAGGTGTACTGTACACGAATCTAATATGTTATGGTAATAAATCTCCAATTATATAAAACTCCAATAATACTAACACAAAAACTATAATAATTAAAAATTATTACTATTACAATTATTAACTAAAGCTTGAACTGCAATAATTAAAGATATGTAAAGAAAATACCTGTGTACTGGAAAGAATTTTCGTGGTAAATACATAATTTTGTTAAAATATTTTCAGAATTTGGAATTGCGTTCATTACAGATACATTAGTCTGCGAACACGAGTAAATAGTTGATGATGTGGCCAATTTGATATTTATTATATTTATAATGGCGTCAAAACTCAATAGATATTTTAATTAATTAATGCATTAAATGCAAATTCAGTTGGGCGTGTTTCAACCGCGGCATTGCATCGAGCATTTTGTTTTTTGCATTATTGCGTTAATAATGCATATATGGTAATGTGCTTAGAAAATCTGCATAAATTTGCAGCACGCTCGTCCGAATTTCGGCCTATTTTAAACTCTAGATTTGCAATATTATATGTTTTATCAGCAAAGTGGATTAAAAAAATTAATAATTAATTTTATTTTTATAAATACAAACGGACGATATATATTTTTAAAATTATTATTTGCATGTATGTTTTACAGTATTCAACTATTAATGATTCAGTTCATATTTATATTAGAAAATTAATTCGCAGAAATTAGAAGCAAGGACGTTAGTATACAAGTACATAAATGCCAGCCATCATTAGGATGATTTCGATAAAGAAATTAAATATTATTTTTATTTTTATAAATACAAACGGGCGACAAATATTTTTAAAATTATTTTTAGCATATATGTTGTATAGTATTCAACTATTAATGTTACAGTTCATATTTATATTAGAAAATTAATTCGCAGAAATTAGAAGCAAGGACCTCTAAATTAGTATTCAAGCACATAAATGCCAGCCATCAGTAGGATGATTTTGATAAAATGTTTTTGTAGAATTTGTACTTAAGTATTTTTTAATTTAAATTTTCGTGAATGGGAATTTACTCTTGAAACATTTTTGTTTCCTATAAAAAAATGACAACCTAAAATTATGGTTTTCCATAATATGCATTTAAAGTTAAAGTTCAGATACAATTTATCATCATTTAAATCTTGAAAAGAAAAGTCTCACTTCTCGAATTACTAAGAAAATTACTAAACTTATTTTTAATACAAAGCAAACATGTCCACCTGTGTTGGAAACGTTGATAATTATCCCCTTGGGCTTAATCCTTACGCCACACGATATCTTAGCCCTGACCTAGATTAGGCAATATTCGTAAATTCACTATGAGTTTAATCTCTACATCACACGATGCTTATCCTCTATAGTCTACGTTACCAGCCGTATACGTTAAAAGGATACTTTGAGATCTAATAATTATCCCTTGTAACTAATTTAAGCTCTAGCTACACAGCGGTGTTAATTACTACGTCTCATTTTTCAAACTAAATTAATTACATATTGATATATTGGGAAGCTAAACTAACTATAAGATTTCAGTAATTAATAATTATTTAATAAAAATATATGGTGTGGATTTTGGTCACTATCGCCGTGTACAAGTGCAGACCGGTTTCCACCTGGTAGAACTCATCGGTACAGTACATCTGGATGTAGTTCCTAAAAAGCACTCAGTAGTCTCACTAGTATGTCTCTGTAGTAATTGGATTTCACCACGAGATGGCACTTGATGCTTCTCTTATTCGTTAATTTATAATTATCAGCAAAAGAGTGATAATAATACACGTGTATTTACATTGTATTTGTAATTGGATTACACCACGAGATGGCACTTAATGCTTCTCTTATTCATTAATTAATAATTATCATCAAAAGAGTGATAATAATACATGTGTATTATTATTATAAAATGGGGCTTACTTTTTTTCAAATTTATTAAGCATCTATATCTTCCTTAACACCCTGTATAATGGTAGTTTATTTTTGGTATTATTATTATTACATGATGTATATTTCTAATAAATTAGTGATTACTGATGATGCAACTTGAGGTGCACACACTTTTTATATTAATGACGCATAAGCTCTTGCATGTGCAATTTAATTAGCATCATGTTAAGCAGCTTTCCCAGGCACTGTTTGCGTTTGTGGGCAACATTTGGCTCTTTGTGCATACATCTACATACGCTTGAATCTGCAGTACCTCCCGGGATCGAATCAGCTATCTATAAATAGTACACATGAGATATTTCATGCACGTCGAATTAAACGCGCATGATCATTGCAATTGACTCTCTAAGATTACCTGAGATAATGTTCACATTACTGAAATTAATTAAAGCAATTATTATAGTGTTCATTATAATTGCGAGTGTTGCCTAAGTCCCAACTCTATTATATAATTAATTGGCATGATATAAATATTATAATGTTATATGGCAAAATCAGTTGTCGGTCTCTACAAGTTTGCACCAAGTAAATCTAATTTATTTGATTAAAATAAAGCGGGTTGAGCTTGATTTTTTTCCTCGGCAAGATATTATTTAAATGTATAATTAATAGAACTAATTTTAGTTATTTATTTATCGCCGTCCTGAGTGTGAACTTTGGGTTAATTACAATATTATCTACCAAATGTGTCTATTTTTGTCGAATAATAGTCGCTTTATCTATAAGAGATATGTGTTTTAAAAACAAAATCTATATTATAAGTGTATATTATGTATAATTACTTTTTTTTCATATGTATACTTTATCAGTTTCATGAGACGTCAAAGGATTATATGTGTTTACAATACAATTTATTTGATTATACAATCTGATAAACTGATAAAATATACATATAAAACAAAACAAGAGTAATTATATATAATATACACTTATAATAATAATAGTATGTTTCAATATATCAGCAAGAAATGTATTAATTTTACAAAATCTATATTTGAAAGGCTTTTGGAAAAAATCAAAAACCTGATATGGCTCTTCATAATTTGATTTTTATCAATAATTTAAAAGGTTCTGGAAAAAATCGAAAACTGGCTGCTTACTCTTATCATAATTTTGTTTTATCAATAATTCAAAATTACAGATATTTTATTTATATTTAAATAAAAGTTAAAGACATACGTAAACATACTTTTGCAGGAAGCAAAATTTGATTGCATTCTTGCTTTACAAACAAAACTAATTCGGCAATCAATATTTATATTAATGAACTAACTAGCCATAAGTTTTTTTATAATATTAAATGATTACCAGTTCATGTACATATATTCAATTCATATGGTTTTCATTCACATGTTCAATTTCCCTAATTGGGAATCAACTATTTTCGCTACTGCTTTTTCATTTCCTCTGCAATATATTAATACGTGCGCACATAATCCTGTAATAACGACCGTCGATAAAAATCCCGTCGGAAATTCGCATATTGCAAATTCCTGGGATTGCAACCAATGCTGCATAGATTTCAAATAATGAAAATTGAACATTCGTTTATGCCAATTACGATCAGGAACTCGAATTGAAATATGCGTCAATCACGCCTGCGTTATGTCCGCGGATATGTACATAATTAATATAATACCGTAGCATTACAACTGTGCGTGTTAAACTGATTCTGATTAATGCTAAATGTCACAATGGATGAATGTGAGTGTGAATCGTAAAATGATTTCGGAAGGTGTTAGCAGAGGTCATCAACCTATGCCCTTCCAAATGATCCAAATTTTTGATCTTCAAATTAATTTATGTATATTTCCATAAAACAAAAATATTTTAATGTGGTACAGAAAACTGAGAAAAGAATTAGAGAATGGAAAACTGAAGAAAACTGCGAAAATAATTACTTTTTTGTACAATTTCTTCATCTTCACACTTAATTATGACCTCAGGTGATGAATTTAGTTATCACACGGAAAAATATTAAATTTTCACTCACATATTTCAGCACTGTTAATAAACACCATAAAATATCACTTGTATATACTTATGTATCAAATATTAATAAGACGTTTCAAACATATTATATAATTTAAATATCAGAATTACAAGCAGCTTACGGATTCTTTTAAAGGATTTTTTTTGTTTTGAAAGGCATGTCAAAAGTTTCTGTATTCACGAGAGGGCTACGATTTTATTTTTTTGTAGAAACTGAAATCCGCGTAGTTCCGAGCTCCCACTAATCTCTTCCGCCATCCGGAGCGGCTCCCTTCCGACGTGCGAAAATATGCATCCGGCCCCCGTCGAGATAATCCCGGGGGCGGTTGATGGTGGAAAAAAATCGCAGGATTAAGACCGACCGCGCACGTCAACCGGAATTTCAGTGGCGCCGGATTTTTCACGGCCAATAGTCACGTCAAACCGCAACGACGTGGAAGTGACATGCGTTTTTGCCAGTCGTACAAATTACATTCCAACAGAGGTTTAATTTATAGCCCATTTGGTTCTCACGTAGAAAATTATTAAAATTTTATTGCACTATTTCTGCAATTTTTCCATTTTTACACTTCAAAATCTGTTGACTGTACTATTTTTATGTTAAATTACATACATGAATGTTAAGAGACATAAATGTATCATGGACAAAATTGTGATAATTTTATGACAGTAGTACTTACAGCGTTGCTTTTTGTACTTTTGTACCTAATTGAAATTATGCCTACAATACACTCACACTCGTATTTCTAACTAGAAAACTAAATTTTCTCTTATTTTTCAACGATTTCTTAATTTTTGCACTTAATTAACGGTACCAATCGGTACTCATATGGTCAATTCACAAACATGGAAGATATTAAAAACAATGTCCATCTTGCAATTTCTTGATTTCCATACTTAAAACAATGAAAACAATGACAATAGTAATTGATTCGATTCACAAATAGTGAAATATTAACGCGTTTTGTCTTAGTTTTGTATTTCTACAATTTCATCACTTCACCCTTAATTTGCTATAGTGGTAATTACAGCCGTGAATTCAATTCTTAATTGGAATTCTCAATTGGAATATTTTTTGATAGAATTCTGTCAATCATATTTTCACTATTTGTTGCTAAAATGAAAAAAAAAAACGAGTACTCTAGGAAAAAGTAACATTTTTTGTAGGGCAAAACTAATTTTTGAGAGAAACGTTCTTTTGAAATAAAATATTTTCTAGAAAATGTTCTTACGTAAGGTATTTACATTTTTACCCAGTCGTACTAATATGATGACCCTTTTTCAAAATAAAAATTCAAAAAGTAGGGTTACTATTAAAAATTTTCAAGTTGACTTTAAAATGACTTTGAATGTCAACTTTAAGGTCAACTTCAAGGTCCCCATCAGAAATGTACAACTTTTGTTAGGGATAATTTAAGCTATCGGACATACATGCGGCGTAATTTGCATGGATTGATTAAAATGAATATTATTTAAATTATATTAATAATGATTATAATGTATTATTTATTAATATTTATATTAAATTATATTATATTAATGATGAAACCTCTGTGTGGTTTTTTTTTTGTGAAACTCACGCCAATTGTTTTTATTTAAATATATATTAATAATATATATAATTAAATATATTTTATAACTATATTTTATATATCTCATATTTCATATAAAATATATATAAATTTTGAATATATTAAAATTTTACTCGAAATTTTCTGCAGTTTTGTTCTTATTATCTTAAATTCCAACAATTTTAATTTTTAATTATGAGTGCAATTCTCGAAGGGGAAAATCTGTTGGTTTTAGTCAAGTTTTAAAAAAAAATCTCCTTTTAGCTCTAAACTTTCCACAATTATAGTCATGGTTCGATTCTCTAATAGTGAAATATTAACTTTTACTTTTATTATTCTATTCTTACCATATTTTAATTCTTAATTTTTAAAAGTTTTCGACTACAGTCATGCGTTCAATTCTCGAACAGGAAAATATTTAATTTAACCTGTAGTTTTTCTCCAATTTCTTCTCTTTAGTCTAATTTTTCAGCAATTATAATTTTCAATCAGAAGGAAAATCTTTCAATTTTAGTCTACCTGTAGTTTTTCTAAACTTTCTTCGTTTACCTCCTAACTTTCCACAATTTTAGTCATGGGTTCAGTTCTCTAATTGTGAAATATTGAACTTTTACTTTTATTTGTCTACACTTTCGTTATTTCACCCTCAGTTTTCAATAGTTTTCAACTTCAGTCGTGAGTTTAGTTCTCAAAGAAGAAAATATTAAAAGTTTACTATGGTTTTACTTGAATTTCTTCTATTTAGTCTTAACTCTGAAGAATTTTATTCATTATTGATGAGTTCCATTCTCGAAGGGGGACATATTTCGATTTTGGCCCAATTTTTCTAAAATTTCTTCTTTTGACTCTTTACTTTCCGCTATTTTAGTCAGGGGTTCGATTTAGAAATAGTGAAATATTACTTATTAATAATATTTATAAATATTATAAATTTATAAATAATATTACTTTTATTTTTTAACAATTTCATTATTTCGCCCTTCATTTCCAATATTTTTTAATTACAGTCGTGAGAGTCGTCAGTTCAGTTCTCAAAGAGGAAAATATTTAAATTTTACTCTTAACTTTCAACAATTGTAATCTTTAATCATAAGTTTTCTTCTCGAAGAGAAAAATATTTCAATTTTAGTGTAGTTTTTTTTAAATTTCTTGTTTTGGCTTTTAACTTTCCACAGTTTTAGTCATGGTCCGATTCTCTAATAGTAAAATATTAAACTTTTACTTTCAGTTTCCTATTCTTACCTTATTTGACTCTTAATTTTGAAAAGTTTTCAACTACAGTCATGAGTTCAATTCTCAAACACGAAAATATTAAATTTTACTCTAATTATTCTCCAATTTCTTCCTTTTAATATATATTTTCGGCAATTTTAATTTTCAATCAGCAGTTTAATTTTCGAAGAGGAAAATCTTTCAAGTTTAGTCTACCTGCAGTTTTTCTAAACTTTCTTCTTTTGGCTCTTCCGCAATTTTAGTCAAGAGTTCGATTGTCTAATAGTGAAGTATTAAACTTTTACTATTATTTTTCTACACTTTCGTTATTTTACCCTGAGTTTTCAATAGTTTTCAACTACAGTCGTTAGCTCAGTTCTCAAAGAGGAAAATATTTAAACTGTACTCTGGTTTTACTCTAATTTCTTCTTTTTGGTCTTAACTTTCAACAATTTTATTCATTAATCATGAGTTCCATTCTCGATGGGGGAAATATTTCGATTTTAGTCCAGTTTTTCTAAAATTTCTTCGAATAACTCTTAATTTTATGCTATTATTTTGGTCAAGGATTCGATTTAGAAATAGTGAAATATCAAACTTTTACTTTTATTTTTTTACAATTTCATTATTTTACTTTTATTTCTTACAATTTCATTATCTTACTTTTTACTTTTACTTTTTACTTTCCGCTATTTTAGTCATGGATTCAATTTAGAAATAGTGAAATATCACACTTTTACTTATATTTTTTTAGAATTTCATTATTTTACCCATCATTTCCCATGTCATTTAGCTACAGTCATGAGAGTCGTCAGTTCAGTTCTCAAAGAGGAGAATATTTTAATTTTTCTCTTAACTTTGAACAATTTTAATCTTTAATCATAAGTTCTACTCTCGAAGAGGACAATATTTCAATTTTGTGTAGTTTTCCTAAAATTTCTTTTTTTGACTGTTAAGTTGCCACAATTTTAGTCATGGGTTCAGGAAATGGTGATATTGAAGTTATACTCTGTGTACGACTTCATCATTTAAAGGTAAAATTTTGTATAGTTTTCCACTACAGTCGTGAGTACAATTCTCACAGAAAATTGTTAAATTTTACTCTAGTTCTACTCGCAGTGTTGTGCGTTTTCTTCTATTTAATCTTAATTTTCATCACAATTTAAATCTTTAGTCATGAGACCAATACTCGAAGCGATTTTTTTAATTAAATTTAGACCAGTTTTTCTAAATTTACTTGTTTCAACTCTTTACTTTCAACAATTTTAATCTAGTCATATAGTCGTTTTCGATTTAAAAAAGAAGTTCTTCATGAATGTTGTAGGTGTTTAGAGAAAAAACATTGTTCAGAATCAATTCTTTTTTATTTTGTATTTTCAAAAACCTACCTGATAGAGCTTACCCTTCAACATTCTACATTCTCCATAAATGTTTAAATTTTTAGACTTATAATTTAACAGTTTTTATTCGTAATCACGTAGTCAATTCAAAAATAACCAAACATTGATATTTTCCTTCAATCATTCTATTATGAGATAAATAAATATTAGTTCTTCGGGAATTTCTCTATTTTCACACTTTTTTCCAACAGTTTATATCCGTAATCACGGAGCTAATTCTCAAACAGGCAAATATTGAAATTTTTTTTCAATTTTTTTTAATTTCTTCATTTTGGTAGTTAAATTTCAACAGTCAGCTCAAACATTTAAGTCTCAACGAGGAAAATATTTGGACTCTTAATTTTCCACAATTTTAGTCATGGGTTCAATCCAAAAATAGTGAAATATTACACTTCTACTTTTATTTATGTAAAATTTCTCTATTTAGTCCTTAATTTTAAATAGTTTTCAACAGTACGCGTAAGTTCAATTCTTGAAGAGGAAAGTATTTAAACGTTACTCTCCTTATTCTGAAATTTCTTCATTTCGACTTTCATGTTTTAACAGCTTTAATCTAGTTAATAATTCGAATCTCAAACAGGAAACTATAAAAAAAATTACTTTCATTCTTCTGTAATTTCTTCATTTTTACACTCAATTATTTGCTACCATTGATCGGTCACTTTTACGACGCCCACCATTAGGGTCTATTAAGCGGAAATATATACAGAGTTGGTCAAATGGGATAAAAGTTTCTTATTTTTATGCCTTTCAATACACTGCAACGAAATCCGGGATATCTTGCATGGTTCCTGAAATATCGCTGAAAAACTGAAAAAGTGCACTTTCCTTTTCCTTTACAATTCACCATAAATTCTAGATGTGACTGTCGCATTTCTGTAATTCCTTACATTGAGATTGTACATGTCAATTTTTTCATGTTGAGGATAATATCTTGCCATTTTTATTAATCAAAGGTATTATATCCGTTTTTGCACTTTATACACAATAAAATTACTCAGAAGTTATTTTCTTTGTACGAAGAAGTGTCAAAATAGCAATTGTTATTCTTTGACAACTTGATTTTTAGAGCAGTCCATAGCAGTTTGATTTTTGCAACAAATTTTTGATTATCGACAATTGGAGGTAAATAAAGTTAGATTACCCATGTGTTATACATGGTTGAAATTGGAATTTTTCGCTCTTTTGAATGCTATTAAAATCTAAATTTGCCGCCATAAGAAAATCAAAAGTTGACTATGAAAATTTGGGCTTCTAGTTGGCGCAAAAAATGTTTGGCACAGTCATCAGAAAGCTCACGTTGAAAAATGTAAGAGTGCCAAGTTTCGTAAAATTTCCTTCAAAAGTTAAAAAGTTATAAAAGGAAAAGGAAACTGCACTTTTTCAGTTTTTCAGCGATATTTCAGGAACTGTCCAAGATATTCCTGATTAGGTTTCAGTATATTAAAAGGCACAAAAATAAGAAACTTGTATCCTATTTGACCAACTCTGTATATATTTCCGTTTAATAGATCCTAATGGTGGGCGTCGTAAAAGTGACCACCCCTATAATATGATACATGATGGAATGGGCAATTGACTTTCGTATTTCGGCCCATCAAATTCCTTATTTTCACATGGAAATTTAGCACTTCTTATGTTAGTCACTTGCAAGATACATTAAATTTCCTTTGACATCGAACATTTTTCAACTTTTTCTGTAAACATGATAGAGCAGAGGTTTGTATTATGAAATATTGTGATTTTTTTGGCATTTTTTAAATTTCACACTTCATTTTCATTAGTTAAAGGTTTGATATTACGCTCATGCTGAAAATTTGTTCTCAATGTTTTCTATATTACAAAAAAATACTATTGAAACTATATTACTTATTTAATTATGTGTTCCTATTATGTGGCTTAAACAACAATGTAATACTCACTGGAATCTGACAAATTATTATTATTATTCACATGTTTAATTACGTGCCAGATATAGCCAATTTCGGTCGACTTTAAGCATTTTTTAAATTTATTTTGTGTTTATAATGACAGAAAAGAAGGTGATATTATGGAATGCTGTGGTTTTATGGAATAGGTTGATTTTCATTGAAAATCATCCCATCTATAATCAACCAATAATCGAACCTATAATCAATCAATTGATTTTCAACAGATTGAAAATTAATATAAAAATTGATTTAAATAAAATATAAATGATTGAAATTGCATACAGTAATGTTTATAATATTTAAATAAAGCACTTATAAATAAACATTTGGATTATAATTTAGATATAAATTTATATCATAAATACATACTTTTTTTCATAATCACCATCACCATGTTCAGCTAGAATAAAGAAATTATCTATTTTAAGGAAATTAATCTCGTGATTATAAAATATAAACATTTATATCCTGCCATAAAATCCAACAGCTTGTATGAAATATAACGGGAATTATTTCAATATTCTATAAAATTTAATGGCTTGCATATAAAATATTTATGTGTTTTCATAAAAATTAATAGGCGCTGTAAAATATAACAAGAAATATGTTGAAGTGCACTAAACTAATTATAGTTCATTATTTAAGATAATATTGGGTCGTTCCGAAGAAATAGTTAATTTTCTGTTTATCATTTTTAAAGATAGTAAGATGGTAAGATTTCTTCGTAACCATTTCGAATATTGATTCAATTGCATATTAATAAAAAATCAACAGTTTTTCCGAACGACATCCGATGTAATTTAGAGTCCATATTATGTTACAATTACATTGTATACGAGTACTGCGTATTTCTATACTGTAACATACAGAGGGTGTATTTTGCCTTAAAGTTACATAATATAAAATTTGTTTCATGCAAGTATACACAATCGATGATATTTTGTTATCTATCAATATGGATTAGATATATCGAAATTTAATAAAATGCAGCCATATAAAGTTTGTATTAGGTTCAAATTCGAATTTTTATATTTATATGCCGGTTGTGTTTACTGTGTACGATACGTACGATACGAAATATCTTTGTTATTCAATCTCAATCGCTCGTTCATCATATTGAATGTAATATGGTGTTGCAAATAGTAGTGGTAGTAGGCATATTTGTAGTATGGTCCCTGTTAGGGAAATTACACCATTACTTACTTATACCCGAATATGTACTAGCTTTGTCATCGTACTCCCTAATAGCGACTGTAGTGTAGAATACTTTCAGTAATTATTGTACTGAATCGTTGTTTTTACATCAGCCAACGTTCTACACCATTTCGCTTCCAACTTCCGGTTTCTTAGCAGTGTCCCACTTATTCCGGAAGCGTTCGTAAGAAATCGCATCCGGCGATTATACACCGGGAACGGCCCATAAATTATGCATAAGGGGGAGGCCGGTGCCCAACTTGGGCCCTTAGTGCGGCGCAGGTCGACGCCACGGCCGCCCTCGCCGTTCGATAGGTGCCATCCATGCAGGGATAATCAATTTCAGCACTCCTGACTAATGGAAAGAAAACATCGGACGCGTTCACGAAACACATATTCGCGTCATCGCGATACCGGGCCGCCCGGAAATTAAATCGCTGCCGATAAGCCGGTTTTCGAACGGGCGCGCGGAAAAATGATAATTTCCAAAAGTTGAACGGGAAATTCGCTAGGGGAAGTTTTAAAACTCACCCTCCAGAAATTATGCCGATAAAAATCGCGATACAAACACACCGGCTGAATAAACTTTTTTCCTGCTCTCGGAACTAAAAATATGCTTTCAGCAATCCTATGATTTACTCAACAGATTTTTTGTGTATTCAAATTTATATATAATGTTATAAAATTATAGAAATCAAGAACTTTATGTAGCCACATACGTGTATGACATGCGTTATAAACGAAATAATTACATTATTACAACAACAAAAAATAAGTAGAAAGAAAATAAAATGCGTATACACTAAAAATAGAATCAAAATACGATTTTTTTTGCAAAAATCAACGTAGTAAACTGTGTGAAATTCAAGAAAAAATATTAGATAATGTGATTATCAGCTCCCTTTCGTTAAATTTAATCATTTATCATGTTTATATTAATAATATTTACAATAAACCCTATAATATTGATGCGACCGTAGAAAATCACTTATCTTCAATATACTCTCATAATATATTACTTCAATAATATTGATTGTGCTCAAGGCCCTTAACTTGGAAACTATTTGGCAGGTATGTTCAATAACATTAAATGTTTGCCCAGAGCAGGCTCCATACGTGAGCTTGCCGATTCGATAGTAATATTCAATCAAGCAGCTCCTGATGATAATATTTTATATGGAACTATTGTTTCAGTAGACATCGTTCAAGTTTGGTTTTGAATAAAATTTTGCGTGGTAGTTTTTAGAGTGGGTACTTTCTTTTAGAGAACCCAAATATCTCAAAGTACTTGTTGAATTATACTGCTAAAAAAATGTATTTTGAAATTGTTATTACAACATAAGTTTATGAAAACTCGGATTTTTTTTTGAACTCTTTTTTATATTGCTACATTATTTTTAAAATTAGGTACATATACAGGGTGTAACAGAAATACATGTGTTAATTTTTATCATTGGTAGAACTCGTTAAATAAAACATTTTTTCTATGTTTTTTTTTTCAAAAACCAACGTTAAACTGATTTAAAATATGTTCTAGTTTATCTACTAAAACGCGTACCCGCCTATGGTTAAAGGTGTGCAGCGATAAAATATTTTGTTGTGATGGCAACGGTGTCATAAAGGTACATCATTGCCTGTTAGGCAAAACACGTTCAGGATATTGTGCACTGTACAATCTACGGGCTTCTGCGGCATTTCCAAAGGCTCGGCCATATACCAACACAATATCGGTTAATTCTTGATGAAAATGAAAATTTGGCATTTTGAAATAAACTTCACTTGACAATTATAGTGACAGTACCTGAGAACGGCTCGTTCAGTCAAAATTAGGGGGCAAAAAAAAATGTAAAAAAAACCTGCAAATTTTGAAAAAGAACATATAGAAAAAATGTTTTATATAACGAGTTCTACCAATGTTTAAAATTAACACACGTAATTCTGTTACACCCTGTATATTCCTGAAACTTAAAAAAAACCACCACCCCAAGAGTATTTTGAGAACACTCATGAAACTTAAAAAGAAAACTCCAATATCTCAAAATACTCTTGAGGTGGTGGGGTTTTTTTTAATTTTCAGGAATATATAAGTACCTAATTTTATAAATTATGCAGCAATCTATTAAACAGTTCTAACAAAACATTGAGTTTCAATACTTTCGAATCCTCGAGCAGGTCGATTTTTGTTTTTTATATTGCATTTGTTGATGCACTTTTGATGCAAATTATGATGTCAGTCATTTTTGACTTCATTGATTTTTTTTAAATTTAATTCGATTTTTTTTTATTTCGCAACTTTTATATACTAAGAACTATAAGAGAACTCAGAGCTCAGTTCTCTTTACAGTCACTTTTTTCCGAAAATTAATATTAAAAGAATAATAAGAATATTTATTAACATAAGCTACATAATATACACACGCAGCATAATAGAAAAATACTGCTGTTTTTTTTTGAGAAGTAATGAATTTTTATTGATTTCATTAGATTTCTCATTATTTATCAAGATTTCGAGAGATTTTTCAATAATTTCGAGATCATTACAATCAGAAAATGCAAATTAGTTGGCACGATTGACACGATTATTACATACATTTTTCATTCTCCATATTTCTCGATAATTCTTAAAATATCTAGTCATTTCTAAGTATTACCAAGATTTTTTCTCGATAATTCTTAAAATTTCTAGTCACTTCTAAGTATTACTAAGATTTCGAGAGATTTATCAATAATTTCCATGCTTTTTGAATATTTTGCATTACTACGGTTTCAAGGATTTCTCAATCATTTCTTCAACATTGTTCGAGATTTGTACAGATTTATGAGAATTGTCGAGATTTCTAGAAATGTTTCTATAATTACCAAAATTTCTTAACAATTTTCGAGATTTATACAGATTTCTCATTAATTTTCAAGCTTTCGAGATATTTTTCAATAATTTCGAAGAATTATCGAGATTTCTTAAATTTTTTCTATAATTACCAACATTTCTTAACAATTTTCGAGATTTATACAGATTTCTCAATAATTTTCTAGCTTTCGAGATATTTTTCAATAATTTCGAGATCATTAGAATAAAAAAATCCAAATTGGTTCACACGATTGGCACGATTATTACATACATTTATTTCATTCCTCAGATTATTTGTACATTATTAAAATACCTAAACATTTCCAAGTTTTATAGAGATTCCGAGAGATTTTCCAATAATTCCACGATTTCTCAGTATTTTTCAAGATTTCTACAGATTTCCCAACAATTGTCATGAATTCTAGAGATTTATCTATAATTTCGAGATATCCACAGATTTCCATTTCGAGATCAATAAAATCAAAACAACGAAATTGGTTCACACGATTGGCACGATTGGCACATCATTTTTTTCAATCTGCAGATTACTCGATCATTTTTAAAATACTTAAACATTTCTAAGCTTTATCAAGATTCCGAGAGATTTTCCAATAATTCCACGATTTCTCAGTATTTTTCGAGATTTCTACAGATTTCCCATTAATTATCATGATTTCTAGAGATTTCTCAATAATTTCGAGATTTTCACAGATTTCCATTTCGAGATCATTAAAATCAAAACATCAAAAGTGGTTCACACGATTGGCACGATTATTTTATTAGCAAGTTGATAAACCAATAATAATGTAATTTTGAGATTTCCACAGATTTCCATTTCGAGATCATTAAAATCCAAACATCAAAAGTGGTTCACACGATTGGCACGATTATTTCATAAGCAAGTTGATAAACCAAAAATAATGCTCGTTTTCTTTAGTTACAATGATAACGTATTACAATGGTTATTTGAGTAACCAAGACGACTATCGATTATACGAACCTTTGTATAATCGCTTCACTAAAATCCTCCTTGAAAACCCGCGGAAAAAACTAATAATTGATCAAAAGTGTATAATAATTGTACTTTAATGTTAATAAATATTAAATTTATCATTTTCCTGTGTACTTTATTTTGTTCATAAAATAATATACCCTTATACAACTCGACTATCGGAAATACTCGAATCTCGACGTATTGTCTTTTAAAACACAACGTGTTTCAGGTAACCCGTCATGTATAATTGTTTATTTTCGATTGTATAGTTGTATAACTTGCCATTATTACATAAATTTATTTCATTCGTCAAATTATTCGATAATTCTTAAAATACCTAAACATTTCTAAGCTTTATTAAGATTTCGAGAGATTTTCCAATATTTTCCACGATTTTTAAATATTTTTCGAGTTTTCTACAAATTTTCCAATAATTATCAAGATTTCTACAAATTTTTCAATAATTTCCAGATCAAAAGATGCAAATTGGATGACATTTTTTAATAATTCTCAAGATTTCACAATAATTTCAAGATTTCTACAGATTTCCCAACAATTATAATGATTTCTAGAGATTTTTCAATAATTTAGAGATCAAATTATGCAAATTGGTTGGAATTTTTCAATCATTCCCAAGATTTCTTAGTAATTTCAAGATTTCCACAGTTTTCCCAATAAATGTCCATAATTCCAGAGATACTTCAGTAATTCCCAACATTTGCCATTCATTTTTGAGATTTCTAGAGATATCTCAATATTTCTTAAGATTGTGAGAGATCACTCTATAATGTATATGATTTTTCAATATTTTTCGAAATTTCTACAGATTTCCCAATAATTATCATGATTTCTCGAGATTTCTCAATAATTTCGAGATTTCCAGAGATTTTCCAATAAATGTCAATAATTCCAGAGATTTTCTAAAATTTCCCAAGATTTCCTCAAAATTTTTGAGATTTCTAGAGATATCGCAATAATTCTTAAGATATTGAGAGATTCCTCAATAATTTCCATGATTTCTCTATATTTTTCATTACTAAGACTTCAAGAGATTTCTCAATCATTTCTTCAACATGGTTCGAGATTTCTACAGATTTTACAGAATTATCGAGATTTCTAGAGATTTTTCAATAATTCCTAAGATTTCTTAATAATTTTCGAGATTTATACAGATTTCACATTAATTCTCAAGCTTTCGAGATATTTTTCAATAATTTCGAGATTATTAAAATCGAATCATCCAAATTGGTTCACACGATTGGTACGATTATTACATCAATTTATTTCATTCTTCAGGTTATTCGATCATTTTTAAAATACCTAAACATTTCTAAGCTTTATCAAGATTCCAAGAGATTTTCCAATAATTTGAACGATTTCTCAATGTTTTTAGAGATTACTACATGTTTCCCAATAATTATCATGATTTCTAGAGATTTTTCAGTAATTTCAACATCAAATGATGCGGATTGGGTGATATTTTTCAATAATTCCCAAGATTTCTCAAAAATTTCGAGATTTCCACAGATTTCCAAATAAATATCATCAAATTTCCACGGATTTCCCAATAAATTTCATGGATATTTCCACAGATTTCCAATAATTTAAAGATTTCCAGAGATATCTCAATAATCATTAAGATTTTGAGATATTACTCAATAATTTCGATCGCATAAAAATCATAAATGATTAAGATGTTAATTACTCACATTTTTTCATTTTCCAAATTAGTCGATAATTTAGAGTCATTTCAAAATATTGTCAAATTTCGAGAGATATTTCAAACAATTGCCTGATTTTTCAATTAATGTTTGAAGTCTCTGCAGATTTCGCAATAATTATCAAAATTTCTGGAGATATTTCAAACAATTAAAGGATTTTCCTAGTCCATCAATTAGACCATCCAAAAATATGGGTTACTTCAACACTAAAAATTAAAGGAATTATTAGTTGGAGAAGAAGAAAAACCAAGAAGAAGAAAGATTTTTCCATAAAAAATGCTTTTAACTGTTTAAAGGAAAGGATAAGAGTTTTTGCAAAAAAAGTAGTTGTATATGACTGTAAAGACAATTAAGAGCTCTACAAAAGTTGCAAAATAAAAAAAATGGATTAGATTAATAAAAAAATGCCAATGACCTCAAGTCAAAAATTACTGACTTCATATAGTTTTTTAGTGAGTCGGAAAATGCCGAATAAATAACACACATAAACCTGTTCGAGGATATTTTATTCTTTTGATCTATCTCGGCTGGAGCGCTATGGTACCATATTAAAAAAAACCTGTATAATTTATATAAGTTATAAGTTAATACAACAATTTTGAAAATTGCAATCATCTAGATATATTCCGAATTTGTTTCTGAGATAAAATGAGAAAAATAGTTCAAATATATTGCAAAGATCAAACTTCAGCAGTCAACACAACAAACATTGACCTGTTCGAGGTTTTTTTTGTTTTGTTGAGCTATTCGACAGGAGCGCCTGTAATAAACTTACAATAATTTTGAAAATCGCAATCATCTAATTATAGTCCGCTTTTATTTCTGAGATAAAATGAGCCAAACAGTTAAAATTTACTGCAATATGCTTACTTCAGCAGTAAACACGTAAGTTGCTGATTATTTTAATGAATTTGTGTGAAATGAGTTTTGAAAGCTTGTATTCTCGGGAGTCCCAAATTTCTCAAATCCAATTGATTTTGAGATTTATGCTTGAAACAACACTTGCAACATTTTTTTTGTTTTTTTAGAAGAATATTTTATGTAATATACCTTAAGTTTATTATAGATATTATGATAGTATTGAAAATTCACACTGGTCAAAAATGCAATATGTTGAAAATACCGTATTCTCAGTTTTAAAGTTATGTGCATTTAATCGTTATGTGAATATATCTTTAATTTGCCTCATTAAAATCAAAATTTAAGTAAGAATTTCTTGACATATTTGGAAAAAAAAGTTAGGGTCTCGTTATAAAGTACGATCACTAAAACTTGACGAAAAGCAATAAACTAGAGCGAATTTCGACCTTAATAGAAACCGGGGTAGAGGCACGTAGCGACTGTAAATGCACCGTAAATGCAGTTCCGATCTCAAAAGTCGGTGAGGCGCTCATAAAAAAGTGCTGTGCAAGCCAATTTCCGTGATTGTTTGTGCCCCAGTCGTTTACTGCTAGTATTACGAAATTGTGGGTGGAAAAGTGGGATTAGAAGTCAGGATTCTTTATTTATATAATATGGCGTTTGAAACCGTCTAATGGCAGTAATTCAGAATTCAGTTCTAATTCAAACGGAATTATAAAAAATTGCTTGTATATAATGAATACAAATTTGAAGGTAATAGTGCTCTCTTGGTATTCAATTCACTAGTAATAGGCATGTACTCTCGGTGCATTAGAACATCTGGCCGTTCCATTATGCGGTGATAATTCACTCGCTTAATTCATTCCTCCCAACACTCTGACTCATCAATTATCCTTATTAGCAGTGAACCACTGTCGTCAATTATCCATCTGAATTCACCTGTAATTTCCACCTGGCGTATTAGCCGCGGATCGAGGTCGACGGCGGATATTGTTGCGCGCTAATTACACCCCCGGCAACAGACGCTTAATACGTCCGTAATTTTGAGTTGGCCGGGGACGGGGGTGCACCACCCCGGGCCCCAAGCGCTCTCGCAGGATTATCCGCGCGATGTGTACAGACCAAAAGTGGAACGAGGAATCTCAGGATTAAGACGACACCGAATCACAGGTTCGCGTTACACGGCCAAGGAAATCTCAATAATATCCGCCCCCGGATAATTTCAGGTGGCGAGGATGGGGGAGCCTCCTCAGCGTGATCCACGCGAAAAGTTCGCATTGTAATTTAATTAGTTGGGAATTAAGTCGCGCGCCCCGGGGGGCTCGGGGCGGCTGCTGAAAATTAAAACGCTGGGATCGATCAACGTTTCGCCACCGCCGGGAGTATTGAAAGGGGGTGGGATTACCGTGCACAAAGGGTGAGATTTATAGGTGTTGACGTGTCAGAGCACCGCATAATGCCTCAACTTACGCCGGCCGCATCCAGATTTATAGAGGAATTTACAGCGGTGTCGCGTGTGCAACTTGAGGAATAACTTTATCTACCGCCTAGAATCTAATTAAACCCGTGTTAACAATGATACTACAATAAAGTATTTGCATTTCTATTCCCTAAAAATCGTTGGTGATATTTATAGGTGTAATGAAACTTGTTACAAGCAGTTATTTATGTTCTAGAACGCTAAAGTATTTTTCGTTCTAGAACATAAAACAAATATGAAAATAATTTGTCAATTATTCAATTTATATTTATAATTTTATTAATTAAATACATAACTACCTTTTGTACCTACTACATGTAAATTGAAAGTGCCGATATTGCAGTGAGTCAAATTTATGCCAGATCCAATGCTGTCCGTTATCGTAGCGTTTTGTTCTGGATGTTCAATGCTGTAATTGTTCAAATTTACTACACACCTTGTAATATTGGCAACTTCCGTAGGATCTGCTGAAGACGGTAATAATTTATTTGCAATTGATTTTTTTGGTATAGAATCTTCTATATATGTTTCCGCGACCATACTCAATATTTACGGTTCAAACAATTTCAAATATAAATGAATTGTTGTGCACAACAAAATTGTCTTGTTGTATTGCAGTTTTCTAAAAACTGCAAAATATCCATTCGAGAACGCAAAAGCATTTCGTGTTCGAGATACAAACAAGATTTTTTTCGAAAACTGCAATACAACAAGATCATTTTCATTAAAAATGACTATTTTTTGGATAGCCCAACACAATTATTAACATTATTTTTTTAACAAAATGACAAAAGACGAAAAAAATCGTGAAACAAAGTTATAACTGATATGTATAATTCTAAATCTAACTCCCATTGAAAAATGAAACTAAATAGATTCTTGGAAGTAATAGATACTTTTCATTCCTCCTCAGCTGCACTCGAAAACGATGGTAGATTTACAGAAAAAAATTGTAATAATCTTTGCTGATTGCAGGAGGCATTTACTGATATGTATAATTCTAAATCTAACTCCCATTGAAAGGTGAAACCAAATAGGTTCTTGGAAGCAATAGATACTTTTCATTCCTCCTCAGCTGCACTCGAAGACGATGGTAGATTTACAGAAAAAAATTGTAATAGTCTTTGCTGATTGCAGGAGGTATTTACTGACATGTATAATTCTAAATCTAACTCCCATTAAAAGGTAAAACTAAATAGATTCTTAGGAGCAATAGATACTTTTCATTCCTCGTCAGCTGCACTCGAAGACGGTGGCAGATTTACACACAAAAATTGTAATAATCTTTGCTGATTGCAGGAGGCATTTACTGATATGTATAATTCTAAATCTGACTCCCATTAAAAGATGAAACCAAATAGATTCTGGGAAGCAATAAATACTCTTCATTCCTCCCCAGCTGCACCCGAAGGCGGTAGCAAATTTACAAAAAAAATATTGTAATAATCTTTGCTGATTGTAGGAGGCATTTACTGATATGTATAATTCTAAATGTAACTCCCATTAAAAGGTGAAACTAAATAGATTCTTGGAAGCAATAGATACTTTTCATTCCTCTTCAGCTGTACTCAAAGACAATGGTAGATTTATAGAAAAAAATGTAATAATCTTTGCTGATTGCAGGAGGCATTTACTGATATGTATCATTCTAAATCTAGCTCCCATTAACAGGTGAAACTAAATAGATTCTTGGAAGCAATAGATACTTTTCATTCCTCCTCAGCTGCACTCGAAGACGATGGTAGATTTACCGAAAAAAATTGTAATAATCTTTGCTGATTGCAGGAGACATTTACTGATATGTATAATTCTAAATCTATCTCCCATTAAAAGGTGAAACTAAATAGATTCTTGGGAGCAATAGATACTTTTGATTCCTCCTCAGCTTCACTCGAAGACGATGGTAGATTTACAGAAAAAAAAAGTAATAATCTTTGCTGATTGCAGGAGGCATTTACTGATATGTATAATTCTAAATCTAACTCCCATTAAAAGGTGAAACTAAATAGATTCTTGGGAGCAATAGATACTTTTCATTTCTCCTCAGCTGCACTCGAAAACGATGGTAGATTTACAGAAAAAGTTGTAATCATATTTGCTGATTGCAAGTGGTTTGCAAGAAAAAAGGGACGACAAGTCATTGTACCAATTCTTGTGATACACCTAGGTGTCTCATATAGTAGTTTGTAGTTTGTAAAGGCTGGTGTGAGGACCACCTTGTATTAACAACTCCGCACTCTACATTTTTTGCCAGTGGACAGGCTGACCACTATTTTTTTTCTTTCTAATCGTAAAGTTTGTCTGGGAAAACTTTAGCATTATTTTAAAAGATTACCTGTATTTTATGTGTTGTAAAAATGTGAGTTGACTTTTCCAGTCATAAAAAAAAGTTCTCAATGATCGTATAAGGTGTCCCCCCCTTTTTGCGTGCACTGTGGGCTATGTTTTTCCAACCACCTGGCCAATATGCCTTTGCTACATGCTTGTATGATGATGATAAATGGAGTGAATCTCACTCCATTTCAGAATGCCCTGACTTCAGAAATTTAAGGTCGATTGTCGTCAAGTTAAAGGTGACAGCAGCATGCATACACATACAAGCCACAAAATGGTTCAAATTTTGGTCACCGCAGCGATCTCTAAAACAGTGGATTTCTTCAACATTATTTTTAGAAACAGCTTGGAAGTACTAGAACAGACAGGCGCTATTTTACAACTCCCCCTACCTCCTTCACTCTCATGCCACATGAAGCAAGTCCCTTCTTTAGAAGCCACATCATACACAGTAAAGTTATAGGTTTCCAACCTAAGTTTATAGGAAAGTGCCGATCGCCGATTAAACCGCGGATCGCCGATTACCCTGTAATTATCCTATTGTAATCCTGTAATAGTAATTAAAGTAACTGCAATTGCAGTAATTATCCTATTGTAATTGCTCGTGGTGATTAGATCGCCGATTAAAGCCGCCGATTAAAACCGCAAATGAATTTAATCGAATTATCTGCTGGGGGTGAGTTAGAACCCTCCTAGCTTTACTACTTTCATCCATTTCAAAATATTTCTTAGAGACACTGAATTTTGTATGGATGATAGATAGTTGCTTACACAGCTGTAAGATGTGAGGTATATTCAAATAGTATCCATATCATTATTAAGGGTAGTCATGCTAATATCCTTTGTTCCGGAATGAAAACGATCACCCGTTATATCTGCGCTTCATTTCTATTATCGCCGCGGTTATCGTGCGATATTTTTTTCAAGAAGTCGAAAAAATTGATTCAAACCTAAAAAACGAACGCACGATTTGATTTTGAAATTTCGACCGGATTTGGATCCCACTCGGAACGCTGTTTTTTTTTTCATATTTTTCCAGAAAAGTCTGAGAATAACGTACATATAGTTGGGCATTTTGAAAGTCGCGAAAAGGGGCGAAAATTAGTTTTTTCGATAAAAAACGAAGGGTTGGGGGGGGAGGGGTATGAAATTTATATGGGAGTAGCACCTCGTAGATGCACGTTGGGTATTTTGTTTCTGAAAATTCGTACGACAGTTTTTAAAAAAATCGAGTTTGAAAGTTAAAAATTAAAGTTTTTAACTCAATTTTCTGACGTTGGTATAACTGTTTTTATATATTTTGAATTTGAAAATATCTTTTTTTTTTTATTTTAAAATAACGCTTTCGCTATAATTGCATAGACAGAAACATATGTATGTATGTATGTATGTATGTTTGTAGTATAATAATGTAGTTTAATTAATAATTAATCATTAGTGGATATTAGTACGTCCAGTCTTTGAAGGTTTAATGAACGGCTAATTTCCATGGAAAGTAACATTCGTTGAAATTTAATGGCCGGGCATTATTATGTGGTTTCATTATTATTAATATGTGATAAAAAAGACTTTCTTCCGTTGCGTTCTTACGTTCTTACGTCTTCAGAGGCTACATTTGACTAAATCCAATGTATTTTTTGGCGTATATTCAGCATTCTCTTTGAGTCCCCCGTCACGCCTCTAATTACTGCCGTAAACGTTTACATTCGCAGGAGTGCGCATAAAAAGATCCCGAGCAATTTCGTCTGTCTGAATTGACGTTCTTCCACTGGCGAGGACAAGGCGGCGAGGCGCCCCTCGTTACTCATTTAAACGCGGCCGAAGCAACTGACTTCGGAATTATCAACATTGATCTTATTATTACTTCTGCATAAAAGAAACCTGAAACATCAAAGCGCTAATTCCCGTTTCGTTCTCTTTAAGATGCTTATCTTGTTATTATTTTTCCCTGTTTGCTCGCCCGCCCGTTCGGCTTTCATTAATTCCCGAGCTCGAGGTACCCCCGCCACACTAGAAGAATAATATAATAATATAAATAATCCCATTCTTCGTTTATCTGCTGGTTAATTAGTCTGTTCCTATTTAGTGCACCGTTTCATTCCTAAGAAGTAGAGGCAGGCGAACGTTATTCTGATTTATTTCAATGAATTCAGAAATTTTATTTGCTTTTTCTTCTTGCTTCTCTTATTTTTAAATACATACATTTATATTTTCTATAATACATATACAGGGTGTAAATTTGAAAAGTTGCCTTCGACTTTTTTCATCATTTACATTTTCATCATTTTTTGCAGTAAAACTACTGTCAAAATTAACTTTAGTAACTGTCAGTTTTTAAAGTGCAGTATGAAAATAATTGATAACCAAAACCTACTCTGAATCATGTTAAAATTAGATGAACTATACTTCGTGCATTTCTGCAGATCTTCAAATCAGCATCACGAATAATAACACCTGACATTTTAAATTTGCAACATTGCGTTTCTGCACGTTTACAGCGGCATCCAGGGCAATTCGTCACATAAAACTGGAGCGCCAAACGCCCCAGTTTAATAACCGCCCCATTCCCCCATGCCGTTTCGGCGTGGCGGAAATTTAATTGCCGCCATCAGATTGTGGCTTTATGCTGCATTCAAATTAAAAACGCTCTTCACCGCCGCGTTTTATCCGCCGTTTGGGGACGCGATCCGGGCAATTAAGGGGCGGCGCGGGCGGCCGCGGGCTGCGTGCACGCGACACCCTCGCCGCCCGCCACCCCCCAATTAATATATTCCCAGGCGGGCACTAAAAAACCGCACAGGGTTTTAAGTTGTAAACTGCGAGTTGCTAATTATGAGAGTCCTCAGTGCGTTTCAGAGGCAGAGCGTGGAAGGAATAGTTTCATTTTAGAAGACATTTGTCTCGTAATGATAAATTAAACTCCCGGTGGTGTATTGAGTCCTGGCTACGACTTTTAATCAATAGTCTTGGGTTATTTTCTCGTGTAATGCAATAGTTATATTTTCGTCGGAATTTTCTACAGCATATTCTAAATGCAATCACCGCGTATAATGACAGCAGCAACAGTGTAAGTTGAACTTCGAAAAGTTATGAGTTCGATGGTTGCCCTGGGTTAGATACTCACCATTGTACCCCTGTATCGTGGTTATTATAATTTTTATTCACTTAATTCATTTTATCGTTTTCAAATTTTATAATTAATCAATAAAATAGTATATTTTGCAACAAGGGATGAAAACACCGTTTATTTTCGTAAGTGGGAAGTTGTTCTCCATTGGAGGCGTGCATATCACTTCCGTGTATAGTAAGCCTTGGAAAAATTGCTACTTTCACATATATAAGTAGAAAAAGAATTATATTTATAGTTTTTAAATAAGTTGTTTGTGAACACGTAGCCTACAAAGTTAAAACATATGCAAAATTTCATGTTAAAAGTTATTAAAAAATATACTGCTATTAAGAAATAAAATAAAATAATCGAAAATATTGTCTAAATAATTGATTTCTTGACCAGCAGAATATCTGGTTTAAAATATGGATGTTTGTACGTAGCCGTCATATAATAGTATATTACATAACGAGAGGTGTTAGAATCATATACAAGAAGAGAAATGTTACGTACCGAGTCGCGCAGCGCCGAAGTGCGTAATTTCTCAAGTGCGTAATTGCCGAACAACTCAAGTATTGTATGCTATTTTCTCTACTATCAATCGCATTAAGAAAAATGTTGCACAAATTGATACATTTTTGTTCTGTCAGATGCTCATGGCAACATTTGACATTCACCATTGACCGATTCATGTTAATAAAATAACAATGGTTAATATAGATCAAAATAAAATTTTATTAATAGGATAGGATTGATTTCTTTGACATTTTTTTTAGACCATTTTGACAATTTCAATACTAAATGTCACAATGTTGCCAATGCTCATACAAATAATTCCCCCCGTACTGTTATGTAATACACTGCTCAACATTTGAACTGTTACACTTATATAATATGCAGTAATTTTTTTTTAAATAAAAAAATTCTAATGCGTTTGGCATGACTTCCTATATGATCAGGGCTGTGTTTCGGAATGCAAACAAATGCCTATCGAATAACATTTGCGAAACAATTATTGTTTATCTGTCATCAGTGTAGTTACTGAGTTCGCGGACGCTTATACTTTATCAAGTTTTAAGAGAATTTTTGCTAATATCTCGAGTAAGTTTTAATTCATAGTCGTTGACTGCATTTTAGTGATGCCATTAAGTCATTTAAGTATTGAAGAGATGAGCCTAGCTATGGGAATGCTTATGACTGGTGCATCGCTAAGAACTGTTGCTGCCCAGTTCAATGTGAGCCACAATGTGGTCAGAAGAGTTCGAATGTGTTTTAATGATACTTGATCTGTCGAAGATAGGCACGTCGGAGGGCGAAATCGCAGTACAATAGTCAGGGAGGACCGGTTTATTACGATTCAGACTCGAAGGAATAGATTTTCTACTGCAAGAACACTCCAAATTCAGTTATTGAATGCAACAGGTATTCAAGTATTCACTCAAACAGTAAGAAGAAGGCTTTATGCAGTAAATTTAAGGTTCAGATCTTCTAAAAAATGTCCATTGTTGACCAGAGCCCACAAAAGAAGAAGGCTAGAGTTAGCACACCAACATGCAAATTGGAGTGTTGAAGATTGGGGTCGTTGTTTATTCAGTCGCGAGACCAGAGTGCGTCTCTATAGCTCAGATGGAAGAGTTAAAGTTTGGAGAAGCAGAGAAGAACGCTATATTGAGAACCATGTGACTTACCATCAAGCTTATGGAGGCGGTTCAATTACCGTTTGGGAGGTACTTCTGCGACTCGTCGTACTGAATTGGTTATGCTTGGAAATGCTACAATGAATAGTGTCAGGTATCTTAATGAGGTATTAGAACCTGTAGTGTTGCCATTTGCCAATGAAATAGGCGATGGTTTCGTGTTTGTTGATGATAATGCGCGTCCTCATAGAACAAGGCAAATCAATGCATTTTTTGAAGAGAACAATATTGCGCACATGGATTGGCCAGCGAACTCTCCAGATCTGAATCCCATAGAGAACATATGGGATTACCTGAAAAGGTTGATAAGGTCACGAGGAGTGGATCCAAACAATCACCATCAGCTCAGAACTGCCGTTTTGGAAGAATGGCAAAATATTCATCGGCATTACATTCAGGATTTGATTTTCAGCATGCCAAGACGTTGCCAAGAGGTTATAAGAGCTAGAGGAGGTCCCACGCATTATTAATCTTTAAGTGTTTGTTTATCATTTCTTTCCAGAGCAAACTTTTTTGTAATACTAAAATGAGGATTTTGTTATTTTTCTATTAAAACAGTTGAAATTCGTTATTTAAGTATTATTCTTTTAATTCTTCGTCCTAAAAGTATTTCCAGAACCATATACTATCAATTAAGCAAGAAGGTGTTGTTCAAAAAGTAGTCAATTGTTTTTTATATGTTCTTGTAAGTGTACCAGTTCAAATGTTGAGCAGTGTATATACAGTCTGTTTAATGTATTGTAACACGGCAAATATCTCGGTTATTAGTACAGATAGAAAAAAAAGTTAAACAAGAAAGTGTTAGTACTTTTGTCGTCTATTTAATCCTAATGTCATAAGAACAATTGAAAATCAAATAAACACGGAAAGCTATAAGCTTCATTTTTTAACGGAGCACCCTGTATATTTTGGTTATTTCTAATAGGCAATAAAATTTGCTTTATAATATACCACATAAGTACCCCTTTATTATACAAATAACGCGGCAATTGCCAATAAGTCTAATTTATCAGTTGCTTTAATATTCTTTTTTGTTTTCAAGAAATTTTGATTTCTTTATCAGGAAAATGAATGATTCAAATTTGAAGTAGCTGCCATATCCAGATAATATTATTTCATTTCAATCGGTGGTCAAAATTTTCTATTTATTTAACTTTATTTAGAACAGTAGTAGATCCAACTTTTTTCGACTATTAAACGAATATTTATTAAGAATAGCAAATATTGTCGA
Organism: Othius punctulatus; assembly: GCA_951805005.1. Lineage (NCBI taxonomy): Eukaryota > Metazoa > Arthropoda > Insecta > Coleoptera > Staphylinidae > Othius > Othius punctulatus. Next base: position 55,561,205 of record OX638142.1, read on the forward strand.
TTTAACTTTCTTTCTTTTTTTAGGTCTTCACCAGGAACATGCCTGGTTACAATATTAAATCGTAACTGCAATATTAAGAAAATAATAGAACGATAACTGGCATTAGAAATATTACAATTCCAAGAATTTACAATCGCAAGGTCCAGTTTTCACAATCTCAGTTTTCTTTTCGTACTTATATATCCATGTAAATTAACCTTAGATTGAATATATCAGGAGATTACGAAACTGGGGTGTGATATAAAAAAAATATATTTTTGTTGAGTGCTGTTTTCAATCATCCGTAATTTGCCATAAAGTATTTAAGAATGACATAAATAGTCAATATTCTTTTTTGTTTTCCAAATTTTTTTATTTCTTTATCAGGAAATTGTCTGGTTTAAATTTGTAGTAGCTTTCATGTCCAGAGAATATTATTTCAGTTTAATCTGTGTTCAGAAATTTCTAATATATTTAACTTTATTTAGAATAGTAGTAGATCGAACTTTATTCGGCTATCGACCTAAATGAATATTTATTAAGAATAGCAAAAATTGCCGATGTAACTTCATTTCGTTTTTTTTTATATCTTCGCCAGAAAAATGCCTGGCTACAATATTAAATCGTAGCAATTACAATGTCATAAAAATATTGAACGATATCTGGCATTACAAATATTACAATTCCAAGAATTTACAATGCAAGGTCCAGTTTTCACAATCTCAGTTTTCTTTTCGTACTTATATATCGATGGAAACTAACCTTAGATTAAAGATAACAGGAGATTATGAGACTGCGGTGTCATATAAAAAAATATATATTTGTTCAGTACTGTTGTCATCGTTAATTTGCCATAAAGTATTTAAGAATGACAGAAATAGTCAATATTCTTTTTTGTTTTCAAAAAATGTTGTTTTCTTTATTAGGAAAATGGTTCACATTTGTAGAAGCTGTCATCTCCAGATAACATTATGTCAGTTTAATCTGTGTTAAAGAAATTTCAATATATGTAACTTTATTTAGGATAGTAGTAGATCCAACTTTATTCGGCTATCGACCTAAACGAATATTTTATAAGAATAGCAAAAATTGTCGATTTAAGTTCCATTCGTTTTTTTTATGTCATCATCAAAGTAATATCTGGTTACAATATTAAATCGTAACTATTTCTAATGCCAGTTACCGTTCAATTTTGTTGTTGAAATTGCAGTTACTACGATTTTATATTGTAACCAGACATTTTCTTCGTAAAGATATAAAAAAAACAAAAGAAATATACGTACTATTAAGTTTGTGCGAAAATAATAATCAGATTTTGAAGGAATTGCATGGTTTGAGATAAATTAATAGTACGTATATTATAGTTTTTATGCATAAAAAAACCAAATTTTGAAGGAATTGCACGTTTTGACATAAAGATAATATTGAATGTACAAACTGCATTAAAACTCTTAGGCGCTATTTCATAATTTCCGGTTATCTTTAATCTAAGGCTGGTTTCCATGAATATATAAGTACGAAAAGAAAACTGAGATTGTGAAAACTGGCCCTTGCGATTGTGAATTCTTGGAATTGAAATATTTCTAATGCCAGTTATCGTTTTTTTTTTTAAATTGACATATGAATGACATAAATAGTGAATATTATTTTTTGTTTTCAAAAAATTTTGTTTTCTTTATCAGGAAAATGGTTCAAATTTGTAGAAGCTCTCATATCCAGATAACATTATTTCAGTTTAATCTGTGTTCAAAAATTTTCAATATATTTAACTTCATTTAGAATAGTAGTAGATCCAACTTCATTAGGCTATCGACCCAAACGAATATTTATTAAGAATAGCAAAATTTGTCGATTTAACATTCTTTCATTTTTTTTAAAACTTCATCAGGAAAATGTCGGGTTACAATATTAAATCGTAGCAACTACAGTATCATAAAAAAAAATGAATGATAACTGAAAATAGAAATATTACAATTCCAAGAATTTATAATCGCAAAGTCCAGTTTTTACAATCTCTATTTTCTCTTCGCACTTATGTATCCATTAAAACTAGCGTTAGATTAAAGATAACAGGAAATTACGAGATTGCGCCTAAGAGTTTTAATGCAGTTTATACCAATATTATCTTTATCTCAAAACGTGCAATTCCTTCAAAATCTGATTATTTTTTTCTCGCAATATACGTACTGTTAAAGTTTTTGTGCGAAAAAAAATCAGATTTTGAAGGAATTGCACGTTGTGAGATTCCTTTACAATAATATGTTTTTTCGAAAAGTTTTGAATTCAAAACTTTTTTGATTTATGCTCAGTAGTACGATCGTGGATCACCATGTTTCAGTTACCTAGGATACAATTGTTAATACAATGATATCCTTAGAAACTGAACTACGATGAAAGATAATCCACAATCGTACAACTGGGCCTAAGACTATTTAAAAATGTCTATTAGTGTGTTTGGGTGTATGAATCTCAGGTACGATAATTCAATAAAATTTGATTCAATTCAAAATGATCATAATTTCAAGAATCGACTCCCAGTTTGCGCAACCTCGCGTTTACTTCTCGTACTTTATATATATGAGAAGTATCTTAAAGGAGACAGTATTGAATACACAGCTACAGACTATAGAGACAAATTTAAAGCATATAAATTCTCACAGCACCATTTTTGTATATTTTGGAGTGTCTGGTTCATTAAACACATCCTGTGTACATTGAGTATATTACTTAACAAGAGTTGTAAATAGCATATTACGCACGATCGGAAAAGTTTCATTCCGTGATTGCGTAATTGCTTTACAACTCGAGTTATGTACTATACTTTAATTTCGACGGCAACCGTAAATTCATAAAATTGTACAATTTATAATCGCAGTATCCACGCACAGATGGATGTAAAGTAAGAGAAACGCACAGCGGTGGCATCATTGTCAATTTTTTTTGACAACTGCAAATTAAAAATAATTAGTAGATACTGAATCATATGTACTTATTATTGAGTTTGTTTGTATTTTTTTGCAACAAAAGACACATTTTTGCCATAAAAGTAAATTTGAGATTTTTGTAGTTGTGTCACTATCAATGCCAAGCAGCGATATTTAGATAGCTCATCGTTTTGGAAAAAAATTATGTACGTAGTATTGAAAGTGTTTCCGAAAAATTCAATTCAATTTTAGCTGATGGATCTCTTATCCATCATAATCAGTAAGCGCTTTTGCACGGTGTGCGACGCGCGCTTCTGGTGGAGGCGCCGGGACGCATGTCGCCCAGGAAACGGGCATCTGTCCCAATTTTCAAAACTTCCCCACGCGCGCGCCTCGGCACCTGGATCCCGCGCCGCCCCCGCGGCCCGCCGACATTAAAAGAAATAAGCCCCCGTGTAATTCGCCGCGGGGCGTGGGCCCCCCCCGCGAGGGGGCAGAACGGGGGCCGCGCTCGCTCGGCGGCGAGCGTGAGCGCAGTTGGCGGGGAGATCTGGATGTAGTCCCCGTCGGAGGCGGCGGCGGGCGTCCAGGGCAGATCGATAGCAGCGACGCTCGCGCGTCGAGAGCATCCCGACGCTGCCTGGCGGCCCCCAGTCTAACGTAGGCGACGCGTCGAATCGGCCGATTATACAGTGCACTGCCAGCAGCGGGCCCGGAAACCCACCTCCGCTTCCGCTAGTGTGCTCCAGCTGGTGTTGGCTGCCGGAGTTAGTGGGACTCTTCTGCAGCGAGGTGGTGGACGCACGCCCCACTGGACTTAAAAGTATTGCTGGACACACAGCGCGAGGGGGCCGACCTGGTGATGGCGGGCCCGATGCGGAACCACCTGTTAGAGGCTCGGGGGCCGGCACACCGCCTCCTCGCGGACTCTGAAAACGCACCGTAAATGTACACCACACGCTTGATTTTTAAATTTGTTGCGATTGCTTGGTAATAAGTAAGTAACTTAAACATCAAAACCCTCTCTCTGTGTACCCCCCAGAATAAATATATATGTGAGCATGCTAATTCTTCCTGTATTGTATTTCCAAATACAATTCTTCAACCGAAACTGAAACAAAAAAAACTCAATTAATAATATTATTCCATAAAGTGCAAATTTTAATTATTTAAAAAAAACTAATTCACCACAACTACTACATTCATACAATTCTAATAAAACTAGTTAAGGAATTATAAATCAGCTAATAAATTTATTATTACAACATTACCGCGAAGCCTTACATAAATATCTAATTTATTCCTAATTACCGTATATACAAGTTATATCCGTTAATTATTGCAGTTCAATATTTTGCACGCTAAAAATTAGAACCAATATTTATTAAATTAATACCCATTTCCTTACATAAATATATTCTTAATTTCCTTACATACAAATTAATTCATATAATTGTTAGAATTAAAAATATTAGTACATATATAAATTGCACGTTAAAACTAAATGTTTATCATAGTTTACTCCCAATCTCCGCTTTAATAATATTATAACGACGAAATTATTACAATTATCAAAATTTGAACACACAAAAAAAATGCACATTAAAAATAATTTAAAAAAAATTATATTAGTATAAAAATTTCATCTTATAAATAATATTTATTACACTTTACAATCATCTTTAGAAGCAATATTTATTAAAATAATACGCCATTTCCTTAAATATATATATTCTTGATTTCCTTACATACAAATTAATTCATATAATGGAAAAAATAAAAATGTTAGTAGGTACATATATAAAAATTGCACGTTAAAATTAGATGTTTATCATAGTTTTCTCCCAATTTCCGCTTTATTAATAATATAATGACGAAATTATTACAATTTTAATATGGGTATAAAAATTTCATCTTATAAATAATATTTGTCAAAATTTGCTCTCATCTTTAGAAGCAATATTTATTAAAATAATACTCCATTTTGTTACATAAATATATTCTTAATTTCCTTACATATAAATCAATTAATATAATTGTTAGAATTACAAATATTAGTACATATATAAAAATTGCATAAAAAATGCACGTTTAAAATAATTTAAAATTTTAATGTTAGTATAAATATTATTTATGAGATGACATAAATAATATTTATCACAAGTTACTCTCTTTTATGGTAATATTAACCCAATTTTATATTTATTGTAATTTAAAATTTGAACACACGTAAGAAGCACGTTAAAAATCTTAATACTTATATAAAAATTATACGTTAGAAATATATTTTATTATAATTTTCTCTCAGACGTTTCATTACTAATAATCCAGTGATATATTTATTAGAATTTTAACTTTAATTTTTAAATTTTAACATAGAAAACATGCAGGTTCAAATTGTTTTGCGAAATTAAAAGGAACTTGCAATAAAAAAAATATATTTAAGAAAATTGCATGTTAACAATATACAATATATGTTAACAATATATGTTTTACCCTTAATATTCAATATCAAATTCTTTTCTTTTTATCTTACATGCAAGTTACGTCATATAATTATTGTAATTTAAAATTTCAAATTAGGTATAGTATATAAAAATATAAAATTGCACGTTAAAAATATATTTATGGCAAAAATTAATATTATTCCTGACTTAATTATCTAAAAAAGTCTATATTGACGCGTATTAAGTTACAACATACATTACATATCAAATTATTTTCTTGCCATCTTACATGCAAATTACGTCATATAATTGTTGTAATTTAAAATTTGAAAGTAGATATAATATATTAAAAAAATAATTGCACGTTATAGATGTATTTATGACAAAATTGATCTTTTTCCTGACTTAATTATCTAATTAAGTCTATATTGCCGCGTATTAAGTTACAACATACATTACATATAAAATTATTTTCTTGTCATCTTACATGCAAATTACGTCATATAATTGTTGTAATTTAAAATTTTAAAGTAGATATAATATGTAAAAATTTAAAATTCCACATTAAAAATATATTTATAACAAAATTAATTTTATTCCTGACTTAATTGTCTAAGTAAGTCTATATTTCCGCGTATTAAGTTACAGCATACATTAAAAATAAAATTATTTTCTTGTAATCTTGGTTTATTTTACGTAAATACGTAAATGTGTAGTTTGAAAAATATATAAATATGTTGATATTTTAGAAATACAAGTCAGAAAAACAATATAAATAAATGTTACACGAAAATATAAATTTAAATATATAATAGCATATTATAATTTGTAGTATAATAGGATTTATCATGAAATGGTGTATTCTGCTAACATAAAATTTAAAGAGAATAACATTTTCTTAGAAAAATTTCGTCTTTAGTTTCATAGAAAATCCTAAAAATGATGAAAATGATAAAGGTACAAAAATCATTTGTACATCATAATATATCATACATAATCATAATATTCATAATAATGAAAACACTAAAACTCTTTTAATATTATTGTAAGTATAGACATATCTCAAGAATCACACATTAGATATTTACACAATTTTGAATGAAATATACCAATATATCATGCGATATCAGACACAAATTGTGTTAATATTGATGCAACACTTTTTGAAATATTATTAGTGAAATAAGAGCAAAACTTGAAAATAGAATATAAAAGCGAATATCTCAAGAATTACACATTAGATATTAATCTAAATCAACACACTTAACACGAATATATTATTTAATTTCATTAGTAAAGTGTTTTGCTTTTGATACGCCAATTTTTGAGATATCGCTAAATCAGTGTCGACAATATTTGAGAAACTATCATTATCACTAGAAAACACTTGATTTCACTTGAAAGCAAATATCTCAAGATTTAGTCGTTGGATATTAATAAAATGCAATGCATGATATGCCTATACCTCAGTTAATATCAGTGTTAAATTTTACTAAAATTGATACGCTGCGTTTTGAGATATCGCTAAAAAAGTATCAACAGTATATGAGAATATTACTGAAAGACACATGATCACACTAAAAGGCAAATTCTTCAAGTACCATGCATTAGATATTCATACAATAATAAATGTAATGTACTAATATATCATGCAATATCAATAACAAATTGTGTTAATATTCGTACACCAGTTTTTGAAATATCATTTGTGAAGTACAAGCAGAACTTGAGAATAGAATCTAAACACGAATATCTCAAGAATTGCGCATTGGATATTAATCGAAATTAACGCAGGTAGCACTAATATATTATTTAATATGATTAATAAATTGTATTGCCAATGATACGCCAATTTTTGAAATATTGCTAAATCAGTGCCAGCAATATTTGAAATTATTACTGGAAACCACTTTATTACAGTATAAAGCAAGTAATTCAACAATTACCCGTTGGATAATAAGACAATTAACGTATTATATTCTAATACATCAGTCGATACCAGTGCCAATTTTTACAAAAATTGATACGCTAGATCTTGAGATATCGCTAAATAAGTATCACCAGTGCTTGAGAATATTATCCAAAAATCGAAGATTCACTTAATTTATTACCGTTCGATCTAAGTGAACATCCTGGAAAAATAAAAGATTTTATATTTTCTGTAAGTACGACGTATACTTTATACGTACATGTAGTTTTGTCGTTATACACCACGTAAAAGTTAACAAAAACGACATTAAATGTATATGGCCAAGAATCATAAGTTTACTGAGGATCATTGGTTATGAATTTTGTACGTCCTTAATTATTTTGTTAATTTTTATTTTGCAACTGATTTTGATATTTTCAATATATCATATCACACCTAAATTGACAGGGTTATAAAAAAACTATATTTATACACGAAAACAAACATCATAAATGTTGGTAAAACAATGTTTCTAGAGCTCTTCTTACTCAGTATAAAAAAAGTTGACGTCAATATAACAAAAGCAATACGACATAAAAATATCTAAACACATTTCATAAAAAAATTAGCATAAACCATTAAAATTTACCACAAAAAGTTGCAATGAAAATGTATTTGCAGAATTAGAATGATAAGAAAGTTGAATGTTGGTATTCTAGAAAATGTCTTGCAGTTTCTTGTAGCATAATATTGGGCAGCTTTAACAAACTTAAATCTACAGGTCCACATTGAATCAACCGGCATAATGTTAAAGTTGTTAAATATAGTCAAAAACTTAAAAACACGTTTTCATACGTTAATTTACAAATATTTATTGTATTTTAAATGATAATTTCAAACACTATTTGTGTAAAAGTATGTTATTTTTAATTATTATTATTATTATTATTAAACACACTTGCACTTTCGTGCAAGTGTGATTAATAACATTTTGTCATCGTCAACGTTGCTTAGGATTATTATTTTACGAATTACAAAATTTTATAGAAAAAATAATTAAAACTCATAATTTGATGTGAGAATCTAAACAAAACGTTCTTATAAGTATATCTTAAATCATTGTAACGATATGTTCAGCCTGCATTAAAATTATAATTATTCTATTAGTTATACATGCATATTCTATGATTACACTACACAATTTACATAATACTCAAAATGTAATTAATTTACGTTACCCCGACATTCAATTTGCAAATATTTATGTCCTCGCCCCACAATACACGATACCTCTAGATAATTATATTCTGCTTCCACAATATTCGAATATCTGAAGTATTAAATCATTAAGCTACAAGTAATTAATACTAGGCTCAATTATACGTGTGGCACAATATCAGCATATACATGATCCGGAGAAGCAGTGGTAGCAGATGGTATTTCAAAGGCCTTCTCAGGACGCTTGTTATTGCTATTGTAACTGTAACTATGTAATATAATAATAATATAATAATAAATAACCTTTTTTAAACACCGAAGCACCTTAAGTTAAATAAATATCGGAAACAGCACATTTCCTTTATAAGACACATTCCTTATTTTTATAAATAAAATTAGATAAATATAATCATTATAGTTCTATCGACGGAGCTGCATATTTATTTTTCTACAAAATATATGCAGTTTACTGTTTGTAAAATGTGTTTCAAATATTTGGTACATTTTTAACATTATTAAAAAACACATAGGAGTAAACACTTTTGGGTGTTAATTTTTTTCCGATACTTTTCCAAACCTAAAATTTATTCTAAAAGTCTTAGTAGCAGTAGCATTCGTTTAATAGCTATCCTTTCCGCCCATTTTAATTCATTTTTCGACATTTCCAACATTTTATTCAATTATCTTGAGTCGTCTTTAAATAATCATGTCCACACATACAAACACACAAACTCTCATACGCAGGCAGTTATTTTCATGAATGATCATAATGGACTGGGGTCATCAAAACGGACATGGAGAAAATAAAAAAAACGACAATAAAGGTAGAACGACTCAGATCGATAGCCGCTTTTAGGAATGAAGAGAATCCCAATTCATAATTTATATTACATTTTATTTTATTTGCACTAATAAATTATTGGAGCACATCTTGGCAATTCATTCGACGAATGAATAACTGAGAAAAATATAAAAACGCCTCCTACACGAGCGATCAGTAATTTTCCATTTTATGGATGAACGAGTTCTGATATTGAGAGGGCAGTAGGTCAAGCAGTCACATACAAAGACGCGCATAATGTTCCCTTTTCATACCGCAAAGATCAATTAATTATGTCTGTTGTTGTCATCCCGCCAGTTATCTTTATATTTCATTTTCTGCAAAGCTCTTACAGTTTGCGAGCTTTTTCCGAGATGGCGCAAACAATACAATCTCGAGAATGTTTTCAATACTTGGATTATTACGCATATTATTTTTATACGCGCAATATAACATAGGGCATTATTTAATGACAACTTGGCCATCAGTATTTAATCTATCTAATTATCATAATAAATGAACTCCATGAGTGCCCACTGACCAAACAAAGACGAGAGCTGTCTTTTGGAAAATAAATTACGTTGTACTCATTATATTATTCTGTTAAAATATGTACCTATTTACTTGCAATTTTACAGAAATTATACGACTACCATTACTACTACTATAATAGAGCTAATTTTCATAATGACAAACTTTCCATGTGTAATCGATTGTTTCTTGGCGGCGGTAATTAGCAGCGGTAATTAGTAATAGCAGCAGAAATAGGCTGTCGTTAAATGAACAAATAAATAACAATAATATAGATAATTATTAATAGCAATAGTTATTGATTCAGCTCTCTCCTTAATTTGTTTTTAATTGTTTAATATTCATCGGATTGTAATTTATATACCGGGTGTTCATTTCAAAACTAGACGGCCTCAATAACTTTTGAATGCAAGTTAACTTGATAAAAACAAAAAACACGTCGATTGATTTTTGGAGGGGGAAGTTTAAAAACAACGTCAAATAAATTTTAGGTGTTACCCCCTCCCCCCTAGCCACCCCCACTTTGAAATTTCATATGGCACCCCCCACCTTGCGATACCTCATTTTAAAGCTTTAAAAAAACCTAATCCAGTGGCGTAATAAAAAAAGATTTTTGTCGATTCGTTTTGGAAAAAATAAATAAATAAGAAAAAATCTGAAACAATTTATATTGATTATTTTTTGACGTTTCTCAAAACCAATGATATATTTCGATTTTTGTCATATTGATACTTCTGGACCAATCCCGTCATTATTATACTGGGAATATTCTCTAGAGATTATTATAGTGGGAATAATCTCGGTAGCTAGGTTCACTCTTGTCAATCAAAATATTTGTCAAATTATTAATTTATCAATCATATTAAAGTGTCATACAAAATGAATAAAAGTCGCTTTAGCTGCGTTTCGCATACTGAAATTGATAAAGAAATACTAGAAAGCAAAAAACGTCAAAAAATAATCTAATCAAATATAACTCGAGAGTTCGATAAATTAGAAAATAATTTGACAGATTATGTCTCAAACTTGTTGCCATTTGGCAATAGTCACTCGAGCCCTTCGGGCTCTCGTGACTATTGCCTGGCAACAAGTTTTCGACAATCTGTCAAATTATTTTCAATTTATTCTCACTCTCTTGTTATATTATTACTGAACAAATTTAAGTTCCTTTCAATGAAACAACAAAAATAGAACAAATTGAACCAGTTTTCGGGGCAAATCTTAAAAACCATGGTAATTGAATATAAAATATTACCCCCTCCCCCTCGCGACTTTCACTTTTCTTACAAATTTTAAATTACACCTCTTTGTTGTGACACCTTGATTTAAGCTTTAAACAAATACAATCAAGAGGTGTAACAAACATATATTTACGTTAGCAAGTTTTCAAAAGCAAAATATATTTTTCAAAAATAAATTATGCTGACTTTCGTTTTAGGAGTAACCAGTCTCAATAAGTTGTCAATTTTACTAAAAAAACACGTCGATGTAGTTTAACATTTGTTCTATTTTTGTTTCATTGAAAGGAACTTAAATTTGTTCAATATAAATTGTTTCGGATTTTTTCTTATTTATTTATTTTTTCCAAAACGAATCGACGAAAATCTTTTTTTATTACGCCACTGGATTAGGTTTTTTTAAAGCTTTAAAATGAGGTATCGCAAGGTGGGGGGTGCCATTTGAAATTTCAAAGTGGGGGTGGCTAGGGGGGAGGGGGTAACACCTAAAATTTATTTGACGTTGTTTTTAAACTTCCCCCTCCAAAAATCAATCGACGTGTTTTTTGTTTTTATCGAGTTAACTTGCATTCAAAAGTTATTGAGACTGGCTAGTTTTGAAATGAACACCCGGTATAATATATTCTACAAACATGCGATTTATCTCAGTAACTGGCAACTTAATTGCAAATATTTTGTATAACTCCAAGTTTACATAACGGGACGTAATATTAAATTACGTATGAAATATAATCTGAAATGTACAACAACAAAAAACGCAACATGCCAATATAGAACTATTTTATATAATTATTTACAACAATCGTACTACATATATTTAAATTGATAGAATATGTAATTTTATTTGATAATTAAGCAAATTTGTAATGTACTCTCCACGTCGGTATAATTGTGCAAATTAAATTCCACCAACTTGTTTCCAACTAATTAAAATGTATATTTTATTACAATTTGCTACGTATAATGTTTTTGCTATATAAACTTCAATTAATTGCACAGTTACCTAAATTTTACTTCCACAATTGCTACAGCAGAAAATTACTCGTTATCGTGTAACTTGTTTTACTATTTTAATTCCCTACACTAAATTTGTATATCAAATTGAAAGTTTGTCTAACATCTAATTTAAAACTGAAACTGCGTCATAAGTAGTTAACTTTGTTGCGCTTCTTCTATTATCTTAATGAAGATCTAATAACTGCACACTTTACTTTAATGGTTTTCGAGCGAAGTGCACTCGTCGTAACCAACTTCATGCTTGATAGTACAATTCACTGATAACAAGATCTGCACTAGGTGAAACATGTTTAATAAATTGTGTTAGGGTAGCACTCCCTTATCACTTTGAATACCTTAACCATTGTATAGATTTCAGTAATCAATGTTTCGCTTATATTTCACCTTATGTTTCCTGTATTCTTTATTTATATGTAAGTAATTACACTTATAGAAAAAAACAGATATTTACAACTACTCAAAGTTTACGTTGAATATGAAATAAATAGTTCTTTATGTAACATGGCACTAAAGTAAATTTTTTATTATGAATTTAGATATACAAGGTATGGAAAAAAAATTGTAATATATTCATTATTTTACAAACCGAAAATGTTAAAAAAATCTTCGGGCATGTTGATTTTAATTTTCAAAAATATACATTTTGTTATAAATTTAAAAAAAATGATTTTTCGCTGCAATATTAGAATTGTGATTAAAAAAAAGTCGTCACCCAAAAAAAAAAACAAATGATGACAAACTTTTTAGATACAGGGCCACAGGCCCGCTTATTCTCGCTCGGATCATTGCTGCTAGACTAATGAAAATTTTGGAAAACATCTGATTGGAACTTATTGGACACTTGACGTGCTATCTTTTACAATTATTGTCGAGTATACAGAGTGTGCCCTAAATCCGGGACACAAAATTTGGTCTCTTTTTTTAAATTTATCACCCTGTATATTATTTCATTTTTATGATCTGCTTTATGTGGGCTTAACAAATCATTTTTATTTTTTGAGATCAGATGCAACGTTGCCAAGATATTCATATTTTAATAAAATTTAACGAAAAATCATGGACGTGGAAAATAATTCAACAAAACCTTATTATAAGAGATCAATAAAAGAATCTGCGTATGCCATTACCCAAGCAATGTGCAAAAAGATTCACAATATTTTATGTCACGTACAATATACAGGGTGTTCTGAAACAGCGATACAATTTTGCTATTTTCAAATGACTTAAAACTCTTTTTTTTCACATTGAACACCCTGTATATAGCATCATATTCTGAGTTCTCATCTAATAAGCTATTCAATGGTAGCATATGGACTGTAATCTAATTATACTTTTTGATAGGTAAATAACGATCAATCTCAATAAGTTTTGCCCATTTAAAATTAGCAAAATTCGATCGTTGTTTTCGAACACCCTGTATATTCAACGTGACTCTAAATGTTGTATATGTTTTGGCACATTGCTTGGGTAGTTTCATAACCAGATTGTTTCATTGATCTCTTATAATAATGAGTTTTCATTAAATTTGATTAAAATGTGAATAACTTTGCAACGTTGCATCTGATCTCTGAAAATAAAGATGATTTGTGAAGCCCACATGAAACAGATTCTAAAAATTAAAAAAATATACAGAGTGTATCATAAATTCGGGACACAACATTTGATCTCATTTTTAAATGGAACACCCTGTATATTCTTTAATTTTTCGAATCTGCTTTATGTGGGCTTCACAAATCAATTTTTTTTATGGATCAGATGCAACGTTGCCAAGTTATTCACATTGTAATAAAATTTAACGAAACACATGGACCTGGAATAAAATTCATCAAAACCTTATTATAAGAGATCAATGAAAGAATCTGGGTATGCAAGTACCCAAGCAATGTGCCAAAACATACATAATATTTGGAATTACATTGAATATATAAGGTGTTCTGAAACAACGATCGAATTTTGCTATTTTCAAATGGCTAAAACATATCGAGATTGGTCGTTATTTACCTATTAAAAAGTATTATTAGATAATAATTCATATGCTACTATTGAATAGCTCATTAGATGAGCACTCAGATTATGATGCTATATATAGAGTGTTCCATTAAAAAAAAGAGTTTTAGTCATTTGAAAATAGCAAAATAGTAATTAGTAATATCTAATGCTACTATTGAATAGCTCAATAGATGAGCACTCAGAATATGATGCTATATACAGAGTGTTCCATTAAAAAAATGAGTTTTACTCATTTGAAATTAGCAAAATACTAATTGTTTTAGCCTACAATGTTTACAATTTTTTTTTTTAATCATATTTTATGATTTTGCATCCCCATGTTTCTACAGCTTAAGAACAGCTTGAGTTAGAACCGTAGCAGTTCACTCCAAATATGAGGGTGCACTGTGACTAAGATCGCACATAATCGAGTTTGATGGATTCTCAATTTACAATTATATTTACAATTGATAGCCAAATTTACCAATAACCAATAATACAGGTTGTTTTAAAACTTTTTTTAATTCTTGTCCCATTTTTCACCAATTGACCAATTGAAATTACTAGAGACCTTTCTTGTAAGTAATGGTAAATTATGGTAAATTTGATATTTGATATAAAATTTGATTAGAAATAAAAAGCATTTAAAATTCAAGAATCTTTATCAACATATTCTGCAATCCACCACAACTTTACGTTAAAGTACGTGTAGAGAATTTAATGCACTATAACAAAATGTTAAAGTTATCTTGAAATTATCAATATGTGATTAGTTTTAATATCTAACATAATAATAGTAATTAATATGTTTTTAATTAAAAAAAATTAAGTTTTATATTTTTAGTACCTTATACAGGGTGATCTATAAGGTCGGGGGCATACTTGGAAGATGAAAGGTGATGTTATTCTAAGAAAGAAAGTTAAACGAATATAGGATTCGTGTTAGTTAAAGACTTAGAACATAATATCCTAAAACGATGGGATATAATTGAAATTGTGAGCCTTTATTTAAAAAAAACAATGATTACTCCACAGCTATAGCTCTACTTTTTAATCAAAATAATCCGTATAAAAATACCAAAATGCTCATCAATGGAATAAGCCATCTTAGTGCTGACAAATTGACAGTTTCGTACTAAGTACTTTTGTTGCTGGATACATTTTTGTTGCTAGAACGTTATGTTTATTATGTACTTTTCTCACCTAAAAATTAATTTTCTTTCAAACCAATTGACAATTTTTTTAGAGTAATTAATTGTTGTATTGCAAATTAAGTAAGCTTTCAACTGAGCCATCACTCAACCCCTACATCAATTTAAAACAAAAATTAGCTTACCTCCCCTGCGGAAAATAGGTTAAACAATTGAAGATCATTTGCTTGCCAAAAGTTGTTCCCCCTATTTTCATATATTTTTTCATCTTAGTTATGGGCGTAGAAAACAAAGGCGTAAAATGATGGACCAGATGATTTTGGCTTTCTATATGGTATTATACAGGGTTGGAAAAATATGTCGGAATACCTCATTGCAGTCTAAACGTTATTGTTATTATTATTATTACTCTTAAAACAAATATTAGTAGCTTTTTTCCCTATTGACTGGCGTACTTTGTTTTCCAACAGTTAACCTACTTTTCGAGATATGACGGTTTTTTAATGGATTCAACTCGCACACCCACCAAACCCTATATCATTGTAATTGTTGAAAAGGGTCTATTAGAAAATGTAATAATATACAGGGTAATCCATTAAAATATTCTGTCAGTGACGTCATATCTCGAAAGGTAGGTTAGCTGTTAGAAAACAAAGTACGCCACTGAATAGAGATAAAAAACTACTAACATTTGTTTTAAGACTAATAATAATAATAACTTTGACGAAGTAGCAAGCACTATCGGGTAATGAAGATTCAGTCTTTAGTTTACATGGACTAGTTTCGACATGGGAGTCATCATCGGCAGAGTCCAAATCTTTTATTAAAGGAAAAAAATCAACAACACCTTTAAGATGTCAACCGAAAACATAACTCGATTTGTCGCTACCCATTTATGACTGTAAGTCAAATTATCCCCTAATTTATATTACAATGACACAAATCGTATACATGCAATTTTTTTTTCTTTAATAAAAGATTTGGACCCTGCTGATAATGACCCCTAGGTCGAAACTAGTCCATGTAAACTGAAGGCTGAATTTTCATTACCTGATAACGGTTACTACATCTTCAAACCTACTTAATCAAAATGGATCTAAACACATTTAAATAACAAGAACGTTTAGTGAGAAATCAGGAATTACGACTCATTGGTCCAACCCTGTATATGGAAATGCGAGACAAGCTATTAAAGAATATGAACACACATATCCAAATAGACATAATCTTGTCCATAAAGTATTTACGTACTTATTCATTTCGCAGACTAAAAGAAGCTGGAAAACACGCTCCACCAACTAACGTGCCCCATGAAAGTCCCCATGAAATGAACGTACAAGACAAAGTAAAGTATTAGCACTATGCGTATTGCAACGCATCTTCAGCTCAAACAAAATTTGGCGTATGTTGAATTGCAAAGTACTATATTCGTATCGTCGTCAAAGTGTACACAGTCATTATTACGGACAATAGACACAGGCAATTGCAGGAAAATTCAGTCTATAGGCAATAGTCACCAACAATCCGTCTTTTGGAAGTAAAGTAAGTGTGTTGGTTTTAATTAGATTCTGCAACAACAAGCGCAGAATATCTCTTCATCATCTCATGTACTATGACCTGATGAAGTATGGTTCATTTATTTTTCTAAAAGTATCGGAGGTTGGATATCATCATAACAATCTTTACTTTATTAACAACTGACCTAAATAATTGATTGGATGTTAGACCTTAGCATTCCATTAAATTTAAAGCCAGGAAATCCTTCTTCGTCCTATGCTTTTCTTTCCCCTTTCTTCCATCATTCCTTAATCTTTCATTCCATAACAGTTTGCTAGAGATGGTATTAATAGTACCATAATGAACATATTTGGTCGCTATAAAATTCATATGCAATAAGAACACGCCGTTTTCAACAACGTTTCAGTATCATTGTATTTATCTTTAAGGGCTTGAAACTCTTTAACTAAGATGAATCGGAGTTATGTTCATTTTTTTTTCTCAGAATTACATCACCATCTGTCAAAGTGTGTAACCGACCTTATAGACCGCCCTGTATAACATTCATAACAATACCAAACAGACACGAATATCTAAGCTCGTCCTATAAATATACATCTAGGCTTGATTCCCGTTTGTGTGATAATGCGTGCAACGGCTACACTCTGCTATTTGAGGTTAACAAAGAAAACACTTGGTAAAGTTTCACAAGTTTTATAGAATTGCTCCACAATTGTTTCGGCACTGCTGCCATTCTCAAGAGAAATAAAACTGTATACAAATTCAGATTGTGTAACTTAAATACTAAACGCGCTTAATTGATAATGGTGGTGGGATTGCTCGTTCATTCATTACACGGCTTTCCAGGATGCCGTTAAATATTGGCGTGTGTTCTATTGCTCTACAATTGTTTCGGCACTGCTGCCATTCTCAAGAGAGATAAAACTGAATATAAATTCAGATTGTGTAACTTAAATACTAAACGCGCTTAATTGATAATGGTGGTGGGATTGCTCGTTCATTCATTACAAGGCTTTCCAGGATGCCGTTAAATATTGGCGTGTGTTCAAAACACACCTGGTCGTTAACTATGTTCTTGATTTCGAGGATTTCCAATAGATCTAATCTTCTTCCATTGTTGCCATTATGGAGCAGCGATAATCCTCTTTATGTACATAATGGTTATATTTGATACTATGGTCAGCAATCCCAGTGGAAAACTTATGAAACTTTACCAAGCGTTTTCTTTATTAACTTAATCAAAATGTTTCACCAAGAAGTAACCACTTCCTCATACAATTTGATTTTTTGAGTATAACAAGGGCTATACTTGCTTTGTGTGTAGTAGAAATCCTACCTAAAATCTGTCAATTGAAAATATTTGCTGGGATCTTGAGCGGGCCGCATTCCCTATTGGCATTATTTATGTGGAATCGATTGCCTAATTAAAATTTAAGGGCTCTCAAGTTTTTGTGCCCCGTCTTGCTGTGGTACTTGTTGCTGCCGCTGGAAGATTTAGTGGAGCACAATGGGGATTAGTCGGCCTCTCATGTCCCAGATAATGTATTGAGTGGGTAGTGTAGTTATGTACTGTGCCCCTTGACCCCTAGCCCCCGCACACCAACTAGTTATCTAAGTGGTTGGCTGTTGGCGTTTTTATTTGAACTTTATGGGCTGTTTTGCCTAGTCCCTCTAGTCTAGTAGCGAGGGTGTGATAGATGTGTATTTAATGTTTGGTGTTTGGTGTTTGGGCAGGCCGGAGGAGTTCCAGGACTGGAGTGAAGGAGAGGAAGAGATCGCGCCGCCAGAATGAGCCATGGCGCAGATACCGTCGCCGCGCCTGCGTCACTACAGGTCCGCACTCGCTCGTTTGCACGCACAAAGGTTGCTGACTGATTATTCTTGCAGGAAAAAAAACTTTACCACAACGCTTCATCTCGTCTACTTCTTCTTACAGCATGCTCTAGCACCGCAGATTTTTATACATACTTTCATGTTTTGTTTTCGTTTTACGTTCGAGATATATCAAATCGCACCACTAGCGCGCACCATCGTGTGTGTTTGGGTTAATTGTTTTGAACATAAATGGTTTTCTTTTTCTAGGACAATGACAGCGATTTGCTTCGTTTGCAATCTGCCGATTCTGTCGCACCAGGTGGGACTGGTATGGCAGGGTGGGAACGGCTGGGACGACCTGGTGAGAGAACAGGTGGAGGAGTCCACCCTAAGGCAGCGCCTAGGTGGCCGCAGGGACTCGGCGGCGCAAATCTCCAGCATCTCGCCGCCGACGGAGACGCAGGAGACGTCGCCGCCGACATCGGGCCAGCCGAGGCGACGGCGGAGCTCGCTGGCTCAGCTGACCGACATCCTGAGGGAATGGAGCGGGGGCGGCTCGACGAAGTCGCGCAGGAAGGCGCCCCTCAGTCGGCGGGAGACGCTGGCCGACCTTGCGCGCAGCCTTCCCTGGGGTCGACAGGCCACCACCGACGGCGCCGTCGCCCACCACCGCAAGCGGCGCGAGTCCAGTGCTGATTCGGGCATCAAGAGCATTGGGGCGAAATCCAGACGTGACTCCCATCACAATGCGATCACGGATTTTAGAAGTGAGGTAGCAAAATTATGGCAACGCCGTGAATCTAATACTACTCCCGTAGTGACGACGTCATCGCCTCCAAGGAGGGGTTCTGGAGAGTCCAGCCGCAGCGGTCGCCGCGACTCCATGGGCCATTCCCACGCGACGTCGAGGCGTGGGTCTGGGGAGAGCAGCCGCAGCGGTCGCAGAGATTCCACCACGCTAATTATTACGCCGCCGCCTCCGAAAATCGTCGGGGCCCACAAAAAGCGCAGAGACTCCCGCACCATCAGCGACGCAGCCAACTACCGCCAAGAGCAAAGGCCCTCCACGTCATCCACAGCATCCGATTCGGCTTCGGTTCCCGTCATCCAAGTACCCACCCATCTACCCACTACATCCAGCGACATGGGCACCCAAGCTCTTCCGCCTCCCACAATCATCATGTCAAGCGTGACACCTCCGGCCACGTCTCCCACAGTACAGGTCCAGGCCACCACACCCACCCACCCTCTCCTTGCGACCCGCCGCGACTCGACCACCCAGTGTGGACGTCTCGGACGACGCGACTCCAGGCCTCACGCGAGCCCGGAGCGCCGCAACTCCCGCCTCCAGCGGCAGAACACGGCTTACGACGAAAGCTGCCTGCCCCCAGGTGGCTGGGGCAGACGCGGCTCCCAGCCGACGGCGCTCAGCCCCGACGTCGACGACACGGGCCGCAAATCCCGACGTGACAGTCTAAGCCCCGACTCGGCGTCGCGCAGCCGGAGGGACTCCCGGACCCACCTAAGCCCAGACAGGTCCGGGGAGCGCGACATCAGCCCCATGAGGAGGAGCAGGCGCCTCCGGAGACAGTCCACCAGCATCGCGGGCAGGGGGCCGGGTCACAGGTCGCCGGACTCGTCCAGCTGCTCGTCCCGAGATCCCAGTCCTTGCGCCCGCCCCATTCCCAATCAAACGGAGACCGACCGGCCCCGCATGATCAGGCGGCAGTCGACCACGGAGGAGATATTAATCGCCCGCGGCTTCCGCAGGCAGTCAACCACAGAGGAGATGATCAGGTGCAGGAATTTCCGCAGGCAGAGCTCCCAGAGCGACGACACGTCCAGGTACAGGGGCCGCAGGGACTCCTGCGCCCAGATCACCGACGGCACCATCGCTTCCATGACAGTCGAGACGTCGAGCACATTTTTCGACTCCAGCACTCAAACAGGTAGGATCTATTTGAAAACATACATATTAACTCATATCTGCATAGACTTGCACTGAAAACAAAATCACATAAAGATATATTATAATGATCGCCCGTAGATTTTCTTCCAGCAGCGCCAAACTAGAGCCCTTGAAAACCAGCTAAGTTTTTTTTTACCAATTTAGATAAGTCTAGAAATATGCGAGAGATATATCTGTGATGGGTGTAAAAAAGAGGATAAGTCAAGAATTCGCATTTTTAGAAAACCCTATTCGAAGATTTTGACTTATTTTAAACACACACCCAGGCTGTGAAAATAGTTCTACAATGTTATTAATTGGTAATTGTTTTTTGTTTGTATAACTTTCAAAATTTGATTGAAAAAAAAATGAAAAAACAATTTTTACAACAAAAAGGATTGACTTATACTATTAGACCCTCTCTGAGGGTCTATAAGTGCCCTGACTTATACTAAAATAACCAAGTAGATAAGTTATTAGAAAACGTTCTTTAGGTTTATTTTTATTCATCTGAAATGTACATTTTAATGTCTGCTTTGAAAATAATCCTAAATTAGGTAACAATAAGAAAAATTGATAATGATTGATGTACCCTATGCTTGGGTTTCATCAAATTCTTCAATGTCCGGTAATGTATCTTCACCGTCAGCAGATGTTTTTTAATTGCGATAAAAATGATATTAGTGGAAAAACTTCTAATAACCGTGTTATAGTTGTTAAGCTAGTTCTTTTTCCAATCGCAGCCTTAACTTGACGCCATATTTAATATATAAGTTTTCGCCATTTTACCTAGTAATAATAATAATTATCACTTACATAATATACTGTATTTTCATTGGTCAGGATCCGCAGGCTATATATTGAACTCGATCCGAAGATGGCATTGGCTTCAAATGATTTCCTCACATATAAATAGTATTCTTTTAATATCGTATATTAACCATAATTGGAAGGACTTACCGGTGGAGCATCTCCTCTTCCCCCACCAGTTGTTCTCTTGCTGACTGGAACCCTAGCAGTCACGGCTTCGTACCTTGTTCTCTAGGAGTATTGTAATTCACCTTCATGTGTAAAGCAAGGACACACACCTCTTAATACCCAATACGAGTACCGTATTAATTACGGACGTGAGGACATACCCCTTCTTTATGTAATGACTGTGATTATGAAGAACACGAGGACACACAACTTCTTTATACAATTACGACGACACACCTCTCTTTAATTCAATTACTGTAGATATAAATAACGTAAGGATACACCCCTTCTTAATACAATCATGAGGACACACCTCTCTTTAATTCACATATAAAGATCGTAAGGACACACCCCTTCTTTATACAATCACGAGGACATACCTCTTCTTTATACAATTACGAGGACATACCACTTCTTTATATAATCTCGAGCACATACCTCTTCTTTATACAATTACGAGGACACACCTCTTCTTTATACAATCATGACGACATACCTCTTCTTTATACAATTTCGAGGACATACCTCTTCTTTATACAATCACGAGGACATACCTCTTATTTATATAATCACGAGGACACACCTCTTCTTTATATAATCTCGAGGACATACCGCTTCTTTATATAATTACCAGGACATGCCTCTTCTTTATACAATAATGAGGACATAACTCTTCTTTATACAATTTCGAGGACATCCCTCTTCTTTATACAATTTCGAGGACATACCTCTTCTTTATATATCACGAGGACATACCTTTTATTTAAACAAATATGAGGACATACCTCTTCTTTATATAATCACGAGGACACACTTCTTCTTTATATAATCTCGAGAACATACCTCTTCTTTATACAATTACGAGGACATACCTCTTCTTTATACAATCATGAAGACATACCTCTTCTTTATACAATTACAAGGACATACATCTACTTTATACAATCACGAGGACATACCTCTTATGCCTGCCATACACGCACCGGAAAGTCTGTAAGGAAAAACTGTTCATATATATCTGTGAGGATTTAAGGAGCCAGGTCTTAATTTTGACAGCCATGACAACGTCAGACGATGCAATTCTGTCGTGATATTCTTTGATTTTTACTAGCCAAAGGCATGGTGCGGATTCGTAGGGTTTTAGAAACTCTTCCAAATTCTCACGAGACATGTTCGTTGCTCTAAAGCTTCCTCACAACTGAACGGAACTGACAGACTTCACACGCAGAACTGACAGAACTGACACACGTCCAGATCTGTACAGATTTATCGAATGCGTTTTCCATTCTACTTCGACGGCCTGAACAGTCCGTTCAGTTAAGTTCAAACTGTTCAGTTTTTCCCCACACACGCTCCGGAAATCGTTAAGGCCAGGTCTAAACAGTTTTTCCTTACAGATTTTCCGGAGCGTGTATGGCAGGCATTATTTATACAATTACTAGGACATCTTCTTTATATAATCACGAGGACACACCTCTCTTTAATTCAGATATAAAGATCGTAAGGACATACCCCTTCTTTATACAATCATGAGGACATACCTCTCTTTAATTCAATTACTGTAAATATAAAGAACGCAAGGACACACCCCTTCTTTATACAATCATGAGGACACACCTCTTAATAATGTGTATATTACAATCTAATTGCCTATGTCGGAACACCTCAACCTGATATACATATTGTAGTTTAAGTAAACCTAATCCATAATTATCCACTCACACCAAAACAATAGGCCTCATATCCTCTTTTACTAACCAGCACCGAACTTGCATGTGCGCACCATAAGGGCCAGTAACTCAATGCCCTTTGTTATTCGTTCGTAAGCTGAGCGCGTCGCGCTGGCTTATGTATACAAATAAAGGCACATATATCCCGCCTATATTAATAATAATCAATTATTTGCTGATAATACAATTTGATACCTAACATAGTAGTCTAAGGGACCGTGTCAAAATAACACCTGTTAGGTGTAAGTGACAAACCCTTGCCACATCGTGCTAAATACAATTTTTTAAACGTTTCGTTTTCATTAAGAGAGTTCTTAAAATATACAGTTCCAGACCCCTTTGTGTAGCGAAACCACTTAGCGTCGTGCCATTTAAAGGGATTGCCCTCGGAGTCCTTTTCCTCCACCATACCAAAGAGGTATACCAAGAGTAACTCCAGATGTTAAATTGATTGAATTTAATATTGCTAATGTGACAAACATTTGAGTTTCATCTAATTAATATTTGCATAAAGCAACCTCTACAAACCTTCAGCATTTCCTCAATACCAAGGAGTTCTTATAATGATCAGCAAAATTTAATGAACATATTGTTTGTCAGTTCTTTTGCTAAGTTTCTGCTTCTGTTTTTTTCACCTCTGACGAGCTGGTACCAGTCATGAGGATGAGATATTTCAATAGCAAGTTTCTTCTTTTGCTTCTCGATTAAAGCATAGTCCACATCGCATTCCATGTGGCTGTGGCCACTCACCATAAACTTGTGGTTCAGAGTATCCACATGTGTATTCTGTTGCATATCAGTTAAAAACATAGCAGCTACGTGATAATTTTTGTTCTGACCTCCACACGTATCTGAGTACAACACAACGTTTTTAAGTTCCTCGGGTAAATCATTCAACTCCAGGAGGTGGAATGTAGCAATCGGATTACCTCCTCATCCATCTTCGGCTTCATGCCGCATCAAACATGTCACTACCCGTCCACTACCCAATTCGTGCATAGTTAAGTTAAAGGTCCATAACTGCCTCTTGTAAAACGCAACAGAGGAATTCACGTACGGAGTTGGGAGGCATTGTTGGAGATCAAAGGTGTAAACTTTTAAGCATTTTTTTCTTTTGCCAAATTTTTATCCGCATCTTTCTTCAAATAAGCATTATCTGCTTCAATGTGGTGCTCATCTATTGCTTTTTGTATACTTTCTTCCTCTTCATTGCCTTTCGCAACTTTGAGCTGCATCTGCAGGGTATCATAGGTATGACAGGTATCTACTTTAGGCTGCTTAAACACTACATTCAGCTTGTGAAATCCTTTTTCATAAATGTGTCTAGAAACCACTATTTCTCGGCCTTGGCAATACAATAATTACATTACATACATAATTTAAAGAGTCTAATGAGGGCCCAAGTATTTTTTATCGTTGGTTCTTCTTGTATAATGAAATTTGTAGCACGAGAAAGTCTTAATTTGAAGAATTACAGCCAAACTGTGTTTGTTGGAAGGTGCACAGATGCCTCTTTGGTCATCGCGAGTAACTCCAAATGTTGAATTGATTGAATTTAATATTGCTAATGTGACAAACATTTGAGTTTCATCTAATATTTTCATAAAGCAACCTCTACAAACCTTCAGCCTTTCTCCATTAAGTTTAAAATGATAACAATTTCTATCAAACAAAGTTACATTTCTATTGTTTCTTTTTCAGGATCGTTTATCCTTTTTCTTTTGGTGGCAGTTGATTTCAATCTGCACTACTTGCAACACAAGTAACCCGCTTATCGCGGTCCCCTAGAAGCCAATATGTTCATTAAATATATTTTGTCTTCTATCTTCTTGAATTCTTTCGGCACACTTTAGCCTGCACTTAGGTAATTCTTGTATTTTCCGTGCTTTGTTTATTTTGTTTTTTGAGGTTACATATTGCTGGCCCGTATTGTTTTTCCTCTTCCTCTCAGTCCTCTTTTCTCGTGTATTACTATCGTCTTTATTCCGTTTCTTCTTGTTACTCGTAATACTGCTTCCTGCTTCTTTACTCTCTCTCTGGTTTACGTCCGTAATTTTTATACCATTTCCTTCTCACCATTAATACGTTTTCCTATAAGCATTTGCTCGTCATCTTCACTATCGCTTGGTTCATAATTCCTATCTTTCACGCAATCATCGTCATCAGAACTTAGATTTTCAAAATCATTAGCTACAACATCCGAACATTGCTGTAACCCACTGATAATTATAACATTTGTGTCTTCACTTTGTCTTGGTATGCACTCGGCTGGATTACCCTCAACTTTATCTCCAAATATTAGATTATTAGGCTCCTCTTCATGGTTTCCCTCCTCTTCATCATTTTCATACATAACCTCTAATCCAACAAAACACAAAAAACACTATATACGTTGCAGTCTTCTTATTTACGTATTTTTACATACCAAAATCCATCTGGGCAAGATGTAGAATTCTAAACGTGATATTAGAATACATTATTCTACTCTCTGAGTTTAAAAATCACCAGAAATTCGCAAAAAAAAACGTAAACAACACAAAACACAACTTGGTCCACGTCAAACGTCAGTAGATTTGACACTGACCACTTCAACAGCATTTAAATATTTCGTACTCCACCTAGCGTCAAATAGTATGTCTCTTATTATGAAACATTTTGTTACCTTAAAATAGTATAAGTCGACTTATAACTTTTTTCGGTCCAATAATCGTAGCATTTAAAGTTGTACTGCCAACCTATTTAAAAGCCTTTACTAAATAATGTGACTTACACTATTTGAAACACAATGCAAAGCATCACTTTCTGAAATGTAATTTGACTGAAACTCATTTTTCCAAATTTTCGACTTATACTGTTTTTCCCACCCATCACAGATTTATAAGTGATAAATTTGAAGCATCGTGTATATTTATACAGTTTAAAACATAATTCTGTTAAATTATTTCTCTCTAGTGATGTTTTTAGTAGCTCCTTATATCCATGTAGTTCCATTATAGAGCTTTTGACCTACTGGGAAATGTGAATGCTAGCAGGCGTTTGTCATATGAATATCCGTATTATTACGAGATCCACATGCGTGGGCTCATTATTCCGGACACCCTGAGTATATGCACATACATCTAATTTGCATACATATAACTGTTGATGCAGACGAATCCACGAAAATATGTTTCCCAGCTAAAGTTAACTGGAGATTAATTTTATTCGATACCATTTTTCAGTGGATATTGGAAAACCGAGTTTGTCTATTTTAAGAACCAATTTATTCTGCTGTAGCCAATTATAGTCTCCAAGCAGCGATCAATTATACATCGAAATTGCCTCTTTACATATAGTACTTTAAAATACTTTAAATCATTACTTCATCCGAACATTTTCATTCTACAATTTTTGTTTTATCCACAAGTCTAAATAAATTTACTGCGTTTAAACGGTTAGGTCACGCGAACCTCTCGCGAAGTTTTGTGAATTCGGAGAATCTAATCGGAACGAAAGTACAGCCAGAACTTTCAGTTCAGCCGTTTCACCTTCGGAATTAAACCTGGATCGCTCACACCGGGCCTTACGTGAGCCCCGTAAACTTTCATTAGCGTCTCCCGCCGGACACGTGAGTTCACCGGGGTGGCTGTTTTTAATTAACTACGTTTGAGGGCTCGGTGGATGAAGTACCCCGTTTGATCCTCGATATCGGGAAGGCGGCTAATTGATATATTCAGCGGGGCAATTAAATATTGGGGCTATTTTTAAAGCGGGACGAGAGCTCGCTCCGGCGACTTGAAAATTATTTCCTCGGGGACCCGTAACGTAATGTATCGGCGCTGACGCAGGTGCCCCTTTTAGTTTTAAATTGGATTGTGTTTAATTCCGAGGTAGAAATTTAAATTGAAAAATAATATTGCCGCACGGTCCGATAGGAATTGCTCAGAGAACGCCGTTTACGCTGTTTCAGTACAAAAGTACTCTATTAAATCAATATTATTACAGTGAGAAACATATATTTTATTGAGTAACGTGCCAAAATTTCTCACTACTACATTTATAGAGAATAAGGAGCAGCTATTTATATTCAAAATTTTCTAAATTTACAAAAACCAAGTAATTAAGAATACCATAACACAAAGCGAAGTGTTATGGTATCGAATGAAAAAGAAAAATATTCGATATACTACTTTAATATTGTAATTATATTGGTATCCTGACAAAACGATACCATTTGCGCTATTTACACAGCTACTGTTTATACATATTAGAACAGATACATCAATATATGCTGTAGGAATGACTTCAAAAACTTGTGGACAAATTATTTAAAAAATATATACTGGCCACATATAAAAGTCCGCATGAATTTTGCGGCGCTCATAAAGGAACGCCAAGATGCTATTAGAAGAGCAACAACTAGCATTACTAATAGAATTACTAAATGTATTGAGGCTGGCGGTGAAATTTTTGAACCAACAAAGTAAATTTGTTTAATTTAAATTGATATTATTAAAAAACAACAATATTATTTCTAGTACTTTAATAAATCTTATAATGACCTTATCTCAGTATCTATTAACAATAGAACACATGCTCATATGACATTTTTTTACTTAAAATCGTCCATACTACAACCTCCCAAAATATTTGCACTTCCTCCTGAATCACCCTGTATAAACTAAAATGACAGCAGATTTGATACAATGTAACCTAAATCTGCCCAGGGATGTTTCCCCAAAAACTAGTCGTTTGCAGCCGACGTTAAACTGTAGGTGCCATACGTCACTGTAACTACGATACAGACACTCATACACTGACGTATTCGGGGAAATAGCCGACGCTCGACATCGAGTATGGCAATCCAAGAAGAAGAACCTAAATTTCAATTCGAATTTCATAATATAAATTCAATGTATAAACTAAAATGACAGCAGATTTGATTCAATGTAACCTAAATTGCAATTCGAATTTCATCAATATTCAACAAAAAATACAAAATATATAAAAACATATTTATGTACAGTCATGCTCACATAAATCTAGTACATACATATTGACATTGCTATATAAAATTGCCGTTTCCTGAAACACCCTGTATATTGGATTTGGATTTACAAATCAAATGTATATTACTGCCGAATTCTTTGATATTGGGTTAGTAATTTCGGAAATTGTTTGAAGTTTCTTGAAGAACCCGAAAAAAATCCTGAACTGTTTCCAAAGTTTGTTTTTTATAAAACCTAAAATTCTAGAGGAAAGTGCTTCAGATAAGAGGTGTAGCCTATCAGGAGAAGGCAATCAATTGCACATCTCTACTTTTTGAAATATGACAATTTTCAAGCTTCATCACTTAAAATAAAACACCCGGTTTGTATGTGTATTGTTATTGAGTATTACTGCAATTTTTATTATCATTTATAGTGCTTTTGCTCAAAAAGTTTCAATTTCGATTTATGGAGTGCATGCATATTTAGTTGTGGTAAATTTGGGAATTTTGAAAAACAGATTTATGAAATTTTTGTTATATTTTTGCTTTCTTTCTTTCGATTTTTTGTAAATTGCAAGTAATGATAACTGCTCTCATTTTATAAATGAATTTTAGAATATAAGCCGAATATCAACAACGTCACATAAATAAGTAAATAAACTGGAGTAAAAATAATTTATTATCTCAGAATTTTTCAGAATTACGTTGTCACCTACGAAACATTAAAAATTCAAAATTTAGTAACACTAATTTGTAAGATATCGTTAATTTTGAAACAAATTTTACCAAAATTCGATGAAAACTAAAAATATAACAAAAATTTCAGAAATCAGCGCTTCAAAATTTCAAGTAGTAGTAACAATAAGTATTTTACTGGCTATCGATCTGCGGTCTGGTAAATTTCAAATTTACCAGAAATATATATTGAAAGATTTATTTTCAGTATTAATAACTACATTTGATTATTTACATGCGATATTTCAGCTTATATTTTTTAAATATATTTTTTTAAGTGATAGTTTATTTAATATATATATATATATATACAGGGTGGCTCACCTATCTTCGCTCGGACCATTGCTGCTAAACAAATGAAAACTGAGGAAAATATCTAATTGGAAGTTATTGGACACTTGATGTACTACTTTTTGAAATTATTTTCGAGTGTACAGAGAGTGTACCATAAATCTGGGACACAAAATTTGGTGTCTTTTTTTAAATAGATCACCCTGTATATTCTTTCAATTTTATAATCTGCTTTATAAGGGCTTCACAAATCATCTATATTTTCAGGGATCAGATGTAACGTTGCCTATTAATTGATATTTTAATCAAATTTAACGAAAAATTATGGACTTGGAAAAATATTCAACAAAACCTTACTATAAGAGATTAATGAAAGAATCTGCATATTAAAGTACTCAAGCAATGTGCCACAACATTGGACACAATATTTTGAGTCACGTGGAATACACAGGGTGTTCTGATACAACGATAGAATTTTGCTATTTTCAAATGGCTAAAACATTTTTTTTTTTCAGATGAACACCCTGTATATAGCATCATATTCAGAGTGCTCATATAATGAGCTATTCAATGGTAGCACATGGACTGTGATCTAATAATACCTTTTATTAGGTAAATAACGATCAATCTCGATATGTTTTAGCCATTTGAAAATTGCAAAATTCGATCGTTGTTTCAGAACACCCTGTGTATTCAACGTGACTCCAAACATTGACTTGCATACCCAGATTCTTTCATTGATCTCTTATAATAAGGTTTTGTTGTTTTTTTCCACGTCCATGATTTTTCGTAAAATGGTATTAAAATGTGAATAACTTAGCAACGTTGCATCTGATCCTTAAAACTAAAAATGATTTGTGAAGCCCATATGAAGCAGATTCCAAAAATGAAAGAATATACAGGGTGTTCTATTTAAAAATGAGACCAAATATTGTTTCCCGGATTTATGGTACACTATGTACACTCGAAAATAATTTCAAAAACTAGCACATCAAGTGTCCAATAACTTCCAATCAGATATTTTCCTCAATTTTCATTAGTCTAGAAGCAATGGTCCGAGCGAGGATAGGTGAGCCACCCTGTATATATATATATATATATATATATATATATATATATATATATATATATATATATATATATATATATATATATACGGGGTATAAATATATATATACAGGGATACTAATAAAGTATCATTTAAATAAATTTATTTAAAAAATATCAGCAGAAATATCGCATGTCAATAACCAATCAAATGTAGTTATTAATACTAAAAATAAATCTTTCAATATATATATAAACAATCTTTATTAGGCTATCGAATATATATATACATATATATATTTCAATATATATTTCTGGTAAATTTGAAATTCACAAGACCGCAGGTCGATAGCCAGTAAAATACTTATTGTTACTACAACCTGAAATTTTACAGCACCGATTTCTGAAATGTTTGTTACATTTTTAATTTTCATCGAATTTTGGTAAAATTTGTATAAAAATTAACGATATCTTAAAAATTGGTCTCATTAAATTTTGGATTTTTAAAGTTTCATAGGAGACAACGTAATTCTGAAAAACTTAAGAGACACGATTTATCTAAAATTTTAGATATTTATCATATTTAAAAAAAAAATCAAATGACATCACTAAGGTTCATAAAACAAATTTATGTATGAGCCGTTCAAAACTGGAGTGGTGTAAATCCTTTTTTTTATTGAAAGAACTCAAACAAAACACAAGGTCTGTCAACTGTACAATTGTACATTTCTTGATGTCTCAATTTAAAAAACTTACACAACTCCACGAGCTTACACCAAGGACTTACACTCTGGTTTTCAACTTCTCGTATAAAAATATTATAATATAATAGGTATAAATGTATTCTAATAAACCATATAAAATAAATAAATAATAGTTTAAATTTCTAGTAATGACATCTACAAAACTACTCTGATGTTATTTTGAATATTTTGAAGAGTGTGTATGCTGAATTGTTTTACTACTGGTAATAATTTCTGAAACTTCAAAGAAAACATTAAATTTTCTTGCATGTTCTGTACTGTACTGAAATTTGTTTTGGCATTTATAGATTTTGATTCATCTATATCGAGTTCAATAGGTGAGATTAACCTAATAATACTTGTACAATGAACGTACAGTTTGATTCTGCTATAATTTTAAACTCTATTGGATTTTTGGATCAAATACTTCTTTTTTTTTTTTTAGAAATATATTATTTATGTCGTGTCGTTACACTACTTACACAAGTTATATAAATTAATAAATTACTGATTACATACTTGAAAATATCATTTTTTTTAATGAAATTGCGAAATTTTTATTGTAACATAAACATTGCAGTGGAAATTATAAAACTGTCAACATCTATTTATAAAAATAATTGAAAAGAATAAATTCTGTAAGTGCGATTTCGGAAATGTTACATTTGTTATACGCATTTTATTATTGTTTTCGAATTTGGGCAACATTTAAACGGATATTATATTGGATATAATTATTTATTAAAAATAATTATATCCAATTTTTTTTTAAGAAACAGAAAAGCAGTTGCACTGTAAATGAACTGACACGCAAATTCGCAAATTGCTATGCCAATGCGAATATGTTCACCACGTGTATTTTGGCGGTCTCTTTGAATTGAAGAGGCCTAACTAAGGTGACTGCAAAGCATCATTGAAGTAATAATTAATATTTAATAAATATCGAGGTTTTTGAAAACTCATATCCTGATGATCAGGAGTAGAGCTTTAAATGATTCAGTAAACAAAAACTAAAATGTAATAAAAAATACTCATTGATATCTTAGTAGATAAGGTATGTTGCTTCTTGGCTCATTTCCCATAAGGATTTATCTAGGGGTGTAAATTCACTGTTTTCCGGTCGCCAAATTGAAAGAACGGAATTTGTATACCGTGTTGTATAACGGGAATTTATAAATTTAGACCCTTATGTCAATCCTTATGGGGATTTGGTCCAGAAGCAACATACCTTATCTACTTTTCTTGCGTAATTTCCCAAAATTAACATATATATATATATATATATATATATATATATATATATATATATATATATATATATATATATATATATATATATATAGATATATAGATATATATATATATATATATATATATATAAACAATCTTTATTGGCTATCAACTCCATATGGAGTCTTTCCGACTCCTTAGGCTTCTCTTTCTACTAATCTTATTAGTAGTAGGGAGAAAGAGGGCGGTTATTTCGAATTTGAAAAAGATATTTTCTAGGTAAATGAAAAATACATGTGCTAGGAGCTACCTAATAAGGATTATAGACAAGCACAAATTAATGCTGTATAAACGTTTTTGAATAATCAATAATAAACAAGTTTCACATATGATGACGACTTTTTGGCGGTCACTGTATGATATTTACCTTTAAAATACCAGAATGAAATAAGTGTGCAAAAACTAATTGTGTAATAAATTGTCAAATGGTGGTACTTGGAGATAATATCTTCTTTCTTTATACAAATTTATTGTAACATGATAAATGTTAGCTGGATTATGTGGCCTAGAGCTTAAGCCCATTAATGCGGGTATTATATTTCGTATAAGCATAATAGCAGATCAGTATTTTCTATTTGCAGCATTTTTACTTCACTGACGTAATACAATCACTTTAATTTCTAAACTCTATCGTTTCAACACGTTTTCTCTGTTCCCATTGATTTTCTTCTAACATGTCGCCATCAATCATTAAAAATAACGAGCCTCCCTTCGAGTATTCAAATAAGTGGTCCAGGAGTGCTGCACTCCAATTGGAAAAACTCACAGGGCCGATCCGCCGGTAATCTCCGATTCTGCACATCCCTAATCGCGTTCGGGGAAGGGCACCTGCCTGCACCCCACCCGTCACGGCATCCACTTAATAGCCAAATCCACTCCGATTTAAAGCAAATTCACGTAAAGCACGCAATAAACATCATAAATCGACCAATTTCTGGGCCTAATAAAATTTTAACGTGGCTCGTGCGGATTGTTTTCCGTTTTTCCTCCGTTTTTCCGCCGCTCCCTGCAACCGTTTCGTTGTTCGTCGCTGCGTAAATGGAAGAGTAGGGTAAACCGCTGCTCGGGATTAGAGCGATTTAAATATGTATAAGCCCATATTTAATGGGTGTCATAGTTTATTCAGCCGATCGCATCAAAACATCACCCTCGTATTTTTTCAAATTCTTTATTCTCCCGTGGATCCGCAGCGCGCGTAATTCAATTTATCACCAGCTGACGTTACTTCTGCCATTCTGCGTGAAAATAAATCTGGATCATCTCGTAATAAATTATTCACCGAAACTTATGTACCATGGAATAACAGCTAGGAAATAATCAAACACAGTGACTTAGATAGGGATGTATCCTGTATTGACTCAATGTATTTAGAGTAATTACACATTGTCAATAAATACTATATGTATACAGAGTCATTCAGCTAAGCCTATAGTTAAAAGTTTTTAGATTTTATATTTCATGTTTTTTTAATAATTAAAAGCTAGCAGCTTCCAAGGACATAATAAATAAACATATTCTTAACTTTCTGGGATTTCGAATTACAAGCAACTTTCTTATTTTGCAAAGGACACCCTGTATTTTATAATATTTCAACGGAATTCAACGTTAAATTCGAAACTAGAATTAATACATTTAAAGGCTTCAAAAGTACATAAACACTATCATCATGCCTTACTGAGGAGGACAACATCAAAATTCGTCCACTTCTATTGTATTGGAATGAAATATTGGAACAAGTTTTATAAACCCCCTCAATTCGTTTCTATATTTTGCTCGAGTTAAATTACTCCATACGAATGTATTTTTAACGCAAATTATATTCGTACCTGAAAGATAATTCAAACCGGAATTTTCAAAAGTTTTTCACGTCTCTAGAACAATACAAACGGATTAATTTAAACAAAATAAATACAAGCCTTTGATAATGCTTTAAAAACACGGTAACATGTATGTTATGAAACCAATTCTTTGACAAAGCGTATGGAAACATGTGTTGCTTTGTAAGAAGCCGGATAAAGGGAAGGCAATCATGGATGTAATAATAATTTGTTAAAGGGAAACATAACATACATTTACCGAATACATAATTTAATTTAAATCATTTGGTATGTGTAGTTTTAAATGGTTCTCAGGCACAATTTTACAATTCAAGTGCATGCTTCAAACTGAGTCACTCAGTAAAATAAAATAAACCTTTCAAGCGCACTTGAAGACGGACCTCGTAATAACAAAGCTGCAGATCAATGATTGTTTGCTCTGCAGAATTGCTGCGGAATGATGAAGTGTGATCTAATGCACGTAGTGGCATGAACAAAGTGTATTGAGGCATGATGAAAAGCAGACGGTGCCTAAAACAGCACCGATGCAGTAAAACGTCCATCATCCTTTATCATGACCTTCGCCTGGAAGAAAGAAAAACTTAACTGTCTACAAAATTACCATGCAGACGCGCGCAGATGCAATAAATAATCCCTGCAATACGAGATTTTTCATAAAAATATGAATTCATATCGCACCTCGCAGTCTGAAGGATCAAAAGAGGCTTAATATTCGCTCCCAGACACTCACGTAGATGTTTTATTACTTTCTTTGTAATTTAATAACACACTACATAAATTTTTCATAACTTTCCACAATATTGATGCGCGCTTACATTGGTTGCTTTACAAAGTTGCAAAGGCTAGTTTCTCATAACATTATACTTCAGAATTAATTAGTAGCCATCTCATATCCTGCAGCGGCATCAAAATCGAAGACTTGTTAACAACCGCAAGCTGATCCCAATATCCCCCTCTCGCTCTCGGGTTCACTGCGTGCGCCGTGAAACAATAACCATTAGGTCAGTTGTCGATGGTATCAATAGATAGGCGACTTTGTGGTGTAATTCCTGAAATAATCCTGTTGCAGGAGTCTGGTTGAGCAGGTTACACGAGACACGTAATTCGAGGCTGCACGAAGCCCACGGCTCTGTAGCCTTGTATTGCCTCATGGGGCAGTGGCGGATCTACTTGTCTGAGGCTCCTGGGTTTGAGGTCATGTGAGGCCCATTTTTTGAAATTACAAAATAGTCATAGTATGATAGTAAAATTGATATTTTTCATCAATGAAATAACATTTTATTGATGTACAGTAAGCACCAAAAGTAACACGCCCGACATTTATATTTACATAATAACATTCCGAAAAATAATATCTATCAAACGCTATTTCACAATAAAAGGGTTTCGAGTTAAAAAAAATAGAAAGATGCTGCCCCACATAAAGGGTGTTTTTTTTAGACGTGTGGTTTTCGAGAAGAAATAAAACGCATGTAATTTAATGTTATGGCCAAGAATTTAGCTTTATTAGAAAGATAAGGGTTTGCCATTATGTTTTAAAAATGATTTCGGGTAAGTGGGCGCCGCGGCTGGCTCGAAGAAATTCCAGCCGAGAGACCCAATTTCCGACCACTTTTTGCAGCAATTGGGGCCGTATGTCAGCAATAACGCGCCGAATATTTTCTTCCAAGGCGTCAATCGTCTCGGGCTTATCTGCGTACACAAGCGATTTCACATAACCCCACAAGAAATAGTCCAGCGGTGTTAAATCGCACGATCTTGGAGGCCACGCCACAGGTCCACGACGCGAGATAATGCGCTCACCAAAAGTTTGTTGCAATAAAGTGATTGTTGCGTTGGCTGTATGGCATGTAGCACCGTCTTGTTGGAACCATAGGTCGTCCACATCAACATCCTCCAATTCAGGCACGAAAAAGTCATTAATCATGGCTCTATAGCGTTCCCCATTAACTGTAACATTATGGCCGGCTTCATTTTTAAAGAAATATGGACCAATGATTCCCTCTGCCCATAGAGCACACCAAACAGTGACTTTTTGAGGATGTAACGGCGTCTCAACAATAGCTTGTGGATTATCTCTACTCCAGAAGCGACAATTTTGCTTATTGACATACCCATTTAACCAAAAGTGAGCTTCATCGCTGAACAAATTTTCTTGTGAAAATCAGGATCGGTGGCCATCTCGTTTTGGGCCCATTCACCGAACGTGCGACGCGCTTGATGGTCGTTTGGCATCAATTCTTGCACGAGTTGGATTTTGTAAGCAAGCAAACCAAGATCCTTCCTCAAAATCTTCCATAAAGTTGATGGGCACAGCTCCAATTGTTGCGCGCGATGGCGAATGGACTCATTCGGGTCTTCTTCGATACTCTGCTCCACAGCAGCAATAGCGTCTTCGGTGCGCACTGTACGGCGTCTCTGAGGATGCGCATTATCCACTAGAGTAATCGAGGTGCGAAACCGATCCATGGTTGCTCGAATTACCGACTCTGCAGGGCGATTATGTCGACCGAATATTGGACGCAGCGCGCGATGCGTCGCGCGAACCGAACCATTATTTTGGTAATAAATTTGCACGATTTGCAAACGTTGTTCAGAAGTAAGTCTATTCATTATGAAATGGCAAACCAAACAGAGCATAAATCAAGTGACAGCTGTCAAAAAGACAATCTCCGAAAAAAGTAAAGCCATCTTGAAAACCACATGTCTAAAAAAAACACCCTTTAGAATGTGACATGTGACATGTGGTAACATGTCGTGTGGTATGTAACATGTGGCATGTGTGTAACATGTGGTATGGACATGTAACATATGGTAACATCAGGTAACATGAGGGATTTGTTTTTGTTTTATGCCAAAATTTGATTTTAAAAATTCGATATCGTTCTGTTTCCCTACTTTTTGAACACATCAATGATGAAACATTTTATTAACATACAGTATGTCCCCGGATTGAGTTTACAAGAGGAAATGTTTCTTAATTTTTACATTTAAGTTAAAATGTTACAGGAATTATAATTCCTGCTTGGTCTAAAACTACCAGTTCAGTTATTGAAACTTTGATTTATTTATACCGGGTGTTTATACTTATTTATTTACTATTTGCCAAAGGAATTTAAAATTACTTTTAACAGCATTAAAGAAAAATAAAATCATTCAAACAATCCCCCAAATGCAGAAAATGATAGTGGAAATTTAAAAACTATTGAAGAAATCTAAAACAGTATTAAGGAGTTTCATACCAGGCTTGATCTGTGTGAAGAAAATGGTGGGGGATTGTTAAATGATGTTATTTTTCATAATTATTCAACATAAAGTGTCAAAATTAGTTATTTTTGTATTTAGCCAACGCCCTGTATAAATAAATGAATGTTTTAATAAGTGAAATGGTAGTTTCAGACCAAGCAGGAATTATAATTCCTGTAACATTTTTACTTGAGAGTAAAAATTTTAAAAATCCCTCTTGCAAACTCAATCCGCGGACATACTGTATAATATGCGCCGAAAACAACGGATATAATTTTATGATATTTTTTTTAGAAAAAACCCACTACGTCATTATGATTTTATTAAGTCAATATTAATTCATGTGGGACATAACATGATAGCTTATGATAGCATTTAAATTTCTTATTCTGTTGGGGTAAATATATCACAATCAAGTACAACAGATTTTTTTCAAAACAAATGATTGAAAAACAAAGTAAATTCAAATAGGTTAGTTATATTTGTCAAAAATTAGCATTTAAATTAATATTGCCAGCCAAGTAACAATATAACTAAATAAAATCGAATCAACCACCCATAGAATTTACATTTTAATAATCATTGGTTAGCCAAATGCAACATTGTTGATTTTAATTTGTCAAAATGTTATCAAAGTGTCAATATTATTTTTACAAATTGTGACATTCCTATTACGTTTCACTTGTTTTATGTTTTTAATTTAACGATGAACGAATTTTGTCATATAAATCTTGGTATATAATACCATCATTGTATTCAGAAGTCAAAAACAGTCAATTTATGCATCTCATGTCAATTAAAAATAGTGTTGTTGTCAGTAGCTAAAACACTAAACACATAAAAAACATTTTCGGAACTGAGAATAATATCATTTTAATGTCCTTGTAGTCGATATTTTAAATGTCAAGTAAGATATGTTTGCTATTTCTACATATATTTAACCTCTTCTTGTTAGTTCTTCTCAGAATCCAAGTAGGTATATCATTAATATCTTCATTGCTAATATGATTTTTTTGCCAAGAATAACAGAACTCCTATAGTTAAATGGCCATTCAGAGAAATTGTTAAAATCTAAAAGATAACATTTATTGTTATGATCCTGAAGTTGAATGACGAAATGAATTGTCATTACGATTTCTGTTACAGATTCAGCATCAAAATGTTCACTTGAACGCTTCGAAACCATATCCGTACCTCATAAATATTAAGTTCAAGGCCATGCGCAAAATTTAGCTGATACATAGCCACAACATTATTGAAAGATTTTTAAAAAAAGTCGGAAGTGTTTTAAATCGTAGATGTAAATAAAAAATGCTGAAATAAAAAGAAGAAATAATGAGTAAAGAGCTTTTAGCTGAAGAGTACCGAAATATGGAAAATCTCTAGATCAATTAAAACAAAAATTGGGTTATTCAAAAGGTGGTCCAAACTTATGGGTGTGATGTGTGATACTATATGAAGCATAACATGTTAATAAACCTATGTCTTATTTCCATCCGTTATCTAGTTGCAGAGGATTTCTGTGTTTTCTGTGATTTTATCAAAGTTCAGTAAAATCAAGTCACAAGAGAATATGAATAGAAGATGTTTAAAGCTTGAATTGTTGAACCTCTTCTATTGAATCACCCTGTATATGGACAGTTACATGTTAACAGCCGATAGATTTTTACATTTTTGTACTGGGACATTAAAAATTGACAAATTTTTGTACTGGGACATTAAAAATTGACAAATTTTTGCAGTATCTATTGAAAAATTGACAGGTTTTCACAGTTGAAGCTTAGAATTTGAGAAATTTTGACCGATGCAATTAAAATTTTTACAGATTTCGGCGGTTTTCATTGAACATTTTACGTATTCCGGACAGTTGCACTTAAAAATCTGATAATTGTTTACATTTTATCACTGAGATATAAAAATTCACAAATTTTAACGGATTCAAGCAGTCTATCTATTGCAAAATTGACAGATTTTTACATGTGAAGATCAGAATTTAATAGATTTTTAATGTCTCGGTCGAATATGAACCCATTTAGAAAGTTGCTAAAAATTTATTAAATTTTGACAGTTGCAATTGAAAATTTAGCAGATTTCGACAGTTTTGAATTAAATTTAACATACAGGGTGATTCAAAGATTGTGGTCCAAGTAAAAAATGCCAATTCTATCATACAAAATTAGCATTTTTTTTTTCTTTTATGACTTGATAGAACTGAACCATGATAAAACAAAGAATGCAATGATAAAATAAAGAAGATAAAACAAAGAAACAAATAATTTCCAACCGTTATCTAGATAACGGTTGGAAATAACACTGGTCTATTAACATAGTTTTGCTTTGTATAGCATCCTACATCACATCCATAAGTTTCTAGCATGCCCAATGAATCACCCCGCATATGAATTGATTCTTATTTCTTTGGCATCTAATTTAAAAAGATTAAGAACCCTTCTATTCATATTCTCTTGTGATTTGATTTTACTGAACTCTGATAAAATCACAGAAAACACAGAAATCCTCTGCAACTAGGTAACGGATGAAAATAATACATAGGTTTATTAACATGTTATGCTTCATATAGTATCACACATCACACCCATAAGTTTGGACTACCTTTTGAATAACCCTATATGTACTATCATAAAAGCGCTTCCTGATTCAAATCAATATATCCCAAATGCAGTGTTTATAATGAGATAATAATAGTAGATTATACCACGAGTCAATAATAATAGCCATTATTATGACTAGTATACTCTACTTCATCTAAGACTAAATAGGCTAGTACAACATTTTTGGAAAATGAGTTTGCGTTCTTTCAAAGACGTTATTCGTTGATGGTTGCATACGTTTAATTGTAAATGGATTTCGATGTTTCCGGTATCAAGGTATATGTTGTTGCTGTAGCTAGTTGTACAATTTCTGGTGGTGTACAAGTAAAATACTCTTCATTTTCATCCATCTCAATAGAAATATACAAACACTACGTGTTTGACTGTGAAACTTTTGAGTCTGTGTATTTTGTTTCCATGGTATTATTTAATTTGAGAAAATTTGTATTTGGAGTGCAAGAGGGAATAATGACTATTAATCCGTAGTCATTATTCTCTAAGGGAATAATATATAGCATTATACTGCAAAATCTTCAAGTATAATACTTACATTATAAATTAGCCGTAGATAAAACTCATTATTTTTGCACCGAACAAAATTTTAGATTTCTTGAGCAGTGACTGTATTTGTTAGGGATATTATCCTTAACTGGCAATCGACCAACGGGGGTCCTTCTGCCGTGTGATTTGTGTAAGTAAGGAAGAGGGAAGAGGGTAGAGTCCAAGAAGGAATAAGGACTATTAATCCTTAGTCATTATTCCCTAAGGAAATAATATATAGCATTATAAGAAATTTCTTTAAAAAGAAAAATTTAATCTTTTAAGAAAATCGCATTTATCTCTCATGGCCTAAATTATATTATTTAAATATCTTCATAAATGAAACGTTTTGAAATATTTTGTGCCAAAATTGTACTATCAAACATACCGTGCTATACCATTAGTGGTACGTGAACCATCGTTTGAGAAACGATGCTCTAGATAAGATAAGGAAATGACGTTTAAACACATTTTGGATTTGAAATGTTTGTATAATGAGATGACCACTGTTTTTTTAACAGAACGTGAATGAAATTCAAGAAAAATAAGAATTGCTTTATAAAACAATTGAAGTGGAACTGTAAGCTGTAAGCAGCACCTGAAAACGATATTCTTCTAGTATAAAGTCATGAAAACTATTGCTCGCTGTAAGATATTGTTATATCAAAGTGAATACACTCACCGGTAATAAAATGTAGATTTTCATATTTTTTTAAATTATTTTTACGATTCCATTTGCTTATTTTACCTTTTTAACTTTTGTGTCTAATGCTAATTATATCGATATTTTTCACCAAAGTTAAGTTTTAAGATTTGAAACAGTATTTTAGAATAATTGCAATTGTTATGATATTTTTAATTTTCTCCTACTTTTTCATGGTAATATAAAAGAATAACAATATTTTTTGTTCTGAAATTACCAGTAAGGTATGAGAAATCGGCTCTAAAGTGTCTAATTATTGTACGATATCTGCAAATTTGTTTGTACACAACATAATAGTGTAATCCCCTCGTATTTATAAACTTATAACAATTATAACGATTATATAACAATAATTAAATTGAAACTATGTGTGGATACTACTTGGTGAAACATTATGATTAGGTTAAATCATAATTAGTGTTTGATTTAACCTAACCTATATAACAATAGTTTCCATTATAATTATTATTAAGTCTATTATTAACTTCGTCTAATAATAGTATATTAAGCAACGAGCATTTAATTATGGTTATTAAGACACGAGTATGAGAATTACGAGTTGAATACACTCTTTTTTTCTACCACCAAGCATGAAAAGTGGTCATTATCAAAATTTGTTAAAAGTAAATATACAACACAATAATTTTAATATATTTAACAATATGTTTTCTACGACACAGCATAAAAAAAATTAATAAATATTATCATCTGGGGCGTCTATAATAAATTTTAAACGTTTTTAAACGCAAACGTTTTAGCTTATTTTGGGTTTATATCCTTCATATTTTCTTTTTAATAAAGCATGTAATTTGGGATATTTGGATATATCCACATTATGTTTGATACCCAACGTAGATTTCAATTTTAAAAATGCTCTCGTGTATTCTTCTAACTAGGAGACAAGTAGGCCGAACAATAATTTTGTAAAGCTTTCTAATAAAAAAACCACAGCGTTATGGGGTCACGGTGACCCCACAATGAAATAGTTGTTTCACATAAAAATAAGACAATATGATGATAGACAGCGCTCTAAGCTCATAATTGTGTGCAGTGTGTCTGCACTTTTGCTGTCAGCTAGTTTATACCATCACCTAACTTTGTTTCACGTGTTATCGAAGATTTCTACTCCTTGCTGTTTGCGTTTAGATGTTTGATTTTATATTTTTCCTTTCTTTCAACGAATTTTCGTTTTATTAATTTTAGCCAGAAATATTTTTGACATAATGAGCAAGGACAAGTACAAACTTGTTTCGTATGTCCTCAAAAAATGATAAGCTGTAGTACTGTGGAGCACATTTCATGATCATACAACAACCCTTAATCATTTCTTTCAATTTTCAATTTATTAATTTTAGCCAGAAATAGTTTTGACATAATGAGCAAGGACAAGTACAAACTTGTTTCGTATGTCCTCAAAAAAGGATAAGCTGTAGTACTTTGAGCACATTTCATGATCATACAACAACCCTTAATCCATAAAAAAAACAGAACAAATCTTACTTTATAATATGACGACAGGCGGTATTGGCACGTTGGACAAGCTTTGCGCTACATACAGCGTCCAAAGAGGGACACAGAGATGGCCGATAGTGCTCTTCTTTCTAATGACAAACATCATAACTGTTAACGGCATGGTCATCTTCAATCAAGTAAATCAAAACTATCTGAGGGATAAAAAACACGGGCGAAGATTATTTATTCGCGAAATGGGCGAAGATTTAGTCAAAGCTCACATGTCGAGGCGCGCGAAAAAGCCTCAAATGACATCAGCCGTGAGGCTCAGTATGAAACATTGTGAGTCCTCAACATTAAAAAGACCTCAGCTTCAGCAACCTAAAACTACTAGAAAACTATGTAATACCTGCCCTCGAGGTAAAGATATCAAGACGTCTGACCAGTGTGGTCAAAATTCCTGTAAAAAGCATGTTTGTAAGGACCACTCTGCTATCATGTGTTTGACTTGTTACGAATCCTGAACCTCTGATATTTGAATAAACCATAAGTAGTTACATGAAAAATTAGCAATTCCATTACCTCTATTCATATTCAATTGTGACTTGATTTAATAGAACACTGATAAAAACGCTGAAATCCTCTGAAATTAGATAATGGTTGCAAATTAGACATAGGTTTATTAATATTTTATGCTTCGTATAGTATCACACAAGGTAGATGTTTACCTATTAAAAAGAAACAACCTACTTATTTACATTGTATTTTGGGGCTATGGTGACCCCACAATGCAAAGTTTGCACCGGAAAATCAGTATGCTTTCCGAAGGTTAAGAATACGAATCAACAATTCCCCATGCACAGCTGTCAAAACGAATTAATTTTATATCTGCCATTGTCATGGCTTTTTAAATAAACTTGTATCTTAATGAAAAAAATGTATCTAAATGACTTTCTAAATGATTAAATCATTTAGGTATAGGTAGCGAATGTTTAATATATCAAATACAGTGTAGGTGTAGGAGAATATAATATTTGATTTATGTTAGGGAGATGCCGTTTGAAGTTTAGGAGACTAAATCAATGCCTGTCCATCTGACCAGCGTTACCCAAACTGTGGGGCGATAAACGATTTTTGGTAGGTCGCGTCTTGAAAGTACATTTTTAAGATTTAAAAGTTAAAATTCATAAGACATGGCGAAAATAAAAACTAAAAATTCAATGCGCCGGGGATGAAATGGGTCGCTACAGATTGGGGTCCTAAAAAGTAGGTCGCAATATTTAAAAGTTTAGGAACCACTGCATATGACATTCATAAGGGTGATCCCGATGCACTATAAATACAATCCATCATAAATATTTCCAATTGTTTAAAACTAATGGATACGAATAAATGTTCCGCATTTAAGTAGTAACTAGTGCTGACTTTAAAATTTTTGTTGGCAGCCAGCGATTAGAATCCAGGCGCACATTTTCAACATGTTACCATTATGATAGATACAATACATTTTATAGGTTTTTAAATTAGGGTACTCTACATATCTAGCCTCCCGCGCCAAAACTGGTGAAGTCCGCCACTGAGCCCTAAGCCCTTACATAGGTGTCGTGGTGTGTTTGCATGTTGCTGTGGGGGTTTTATGGGAAGCCGAGTGCGGAAGTCGTACCTGTTGCGTGAATGATGCCGCTGATGATGCCGTCGCTTGCAGGTGGTGCTTTTCGATGCCCCTTTCGGGGATGGCGCGACGGCGCTGCCGGTGGTGAGGAGCCAAAGAACGTGTGAATTCATTAAGTGGTAATACGTGGTAGGTGAGAGCGCCGCGGA
Organism: Othius punctulatus; assembly: GCA_951805005.1. Classification (NCBI taxonomy): domain Eukaryota; kingdom Metazoa; phylum Arthropoda; class Insecta; order Coleoptera; family Staphylinidae; genus Othius; species Othius punctulatus. The sequence continues at coordinate 55,605,704 of OX638142.1, forward strand.
TTTCAACGTGCGCGCCGGCATCTCAGTAATATTTGTGATAACACGGTTGGTAATCGATCGGGGGTGGGGTCGGCGCCGCGACGCTGCCTCAGTGGTTCCGTGGCGTCCGCAGCACGTGGACCTGTCCTCCTCTCTCGTACTCCACGGGGATGTTGCATCTTGGCTGACACAGTGCGCGCCCGTCCCGAACCTATGATAGAGCCGTGCTGGGGTGTGTGCTTGGTCTGGTGCCAACTATCATCTGTTGCCGACGCAGGGAAAAATGGGTAAATTGGTGTTAACTTTAGGAACGCTCTTGCAAGACAATGGCATTTGTTTTGGTTGCACGCGTACCGAGGGCCTCCCCCGCGGTTGGGTATTAATTGGGCCCACATTAGGGCGCACGTTAAGGTGCACGTTCGCCCTCCAAGGTGGCATTAATTTCATTACAGCCCATGATCTCCCACCGTCGCTTTCTGTTTACATAACACGCGTCTTCATCGATCCCGTCGGAATTTAATTTTTCCCTAAATCCTACAGGAACCCCGCTGACCGCGAGGGCAATAAAAGCACCCCCATTTGCGCCGCGGATAATTAAGAAAACGTGCCCCTGGAAATCTAATAAAAACCAGATTTCCCCGAATTACCACCCCCGAGGAATGCAACCGCATCATAAAAACACCGCAATTTAATTACAATTACAATTACAAAATGCAGCAATTAATTATGCCGAATCTTTGAAAACATCTCGCGACGTCCAGGCTTCCGGTGGGGCGCAATTAAAATGCTAATGCACCCCGCCGCGAAAACGGAGCGGATTGGAAAAATTCTCCTTTTATGTGTTTCTTTGGTCTTGTACTTTATTTTGTGAGGGGGTCAATCGATAGAGTGGCCGCTCCAGTACGCCGACGGAATAAAGAGACGCTCGGAAAAATCCGGCGATTTCGACTTTCCCAAGAAAATTATGAGCAGCCCCAGGCTACGGCACACGATCTTGCACAGGGCACGTTCTGGCAATGACTTGAAACAAAAGCTAGATTACGAAGCCAAACAGTTCACAAGCAACAGTTGTATACCTCCTCAATTCGTTTATACATAAAACCAAACATGTACAAGTCGTATCTTAAAACTGATAATAAAAACATATATTTGCATCGCATGTTTATATGCAAACTATGTTTTTTTTTTGTTTCTGGTTTGTAATGTAGCGCACATTTGCACTGTAGCAAACTACAAGCATGTCGACAATTTTTGTTGACAACATTTCAAATAATAGTCTTTGAATAAAAGTCTTTTTAGTCTTAAAGCTTTGACGTTCTCCATCTTTCGATTTCAACATTTCAAGGAAACGTAAATATTTTAAAATCCCGAGTCCATTCTTAACCAATATAATGTTTGTAGTAAGTACTCTTAGAGAAAATTGCTTTAAAATCAAAATGCACCGTACAAAATTTTAAATGTTTTTAGTAGTAGTGACTGTATTTGTTAGGGATATTATACTTAACTGGCTATCAATCAACGGGGGTCCTTCTGCCGTGTGATTTGTGTAAGTGTGTGTATTGCGTTAGGGCTCGTTACTCTAGAAATTCTCTAGAGCGCCGTTAATGAGCTCCCAGCGGCGAATGCACTAGTTTCTAGTACAAATATACAACCTGTACTGAAGCTCGAACCGAGGTCTTCGTACACGCTAAGCAAGCTTTCTAACCAGTCAGCCAAACTAGCTAATCCTTTGGATTATATTTGTCACGAATTCTGGAATTCTCCATTTGAAGTTATTAGTTGAACCTATCTTATCGTGCATTTCAATTATATAAAGTGTGGAAATTCAGTAGCGGATAAATTCGGTAACTCCGTTAATGTGTACGAGAGAGAAAAAATCTAAAAGAGAGATAGCGAAATAAATTACTGCAACATTAATGTTTTTGTTAAATGAGAACCTATATTTTATTTTTTATTTCGGTAGAGTTTTTAATCTGTTTTCAAATACAATATTTTTAATGTGTTACACAAGAAAAAAATTAAAGAAAAACGGCCTTAAAGTTAAAAAAGTAAAGGTAAATGTAATAGTCATTTAAAAAAAACATTAAAGACGTCACAACTTTTAAAATTTTGTTTTTTAAATCTAAAAAAAATATTTTCTTATGCGCAGTAATTTATATCGCAATCTCCTTTTTAGATTTGTTTTCTCTCATACACATTAACGAAGTTACCGAATTTATGCCCTACTTAATTTCCACACTGTATACAGGGAAATATATACAGAGTTGGTCAAATGGGACAAAAGTTTCTTATTTTCATGCCTGTTAATATTCTGAAAATAAATTTGGGATTTCTTGCACAGTTCCTGAAATACCGCTGAAAATCCGAAACAGTGGACTATCTTTTTCCTTGTATAACTTTGTTACTTTTGATGGAAATTTTAAGAAACTTGGCACTCTTACAAATTTTTGACGTGAGCTTTCTGATGACAGTGCAAAACATTTTCTGTGCCAACTAGATGCCTAAATTTTCATAGTCAACTTTTAATTTTCTTATGGCCACTATATTAGATTTTAGTAGCAATAAAACAGCGAAATGTATTATACATGGTTGAAATCGGAAGTTTTCGCTCTGTTGAATGCTATTAAAATCCAATATTGCGGCTATAAGAAAATTAAAAGTTGACTATGAAAATTTGGCCATCTAATTGGCGCATAAAATGTTTATCACTGTTATCAGAATGCTTACGTCAAAAAATGTAAGAGTGCCAAATTTCGCAAAATTTCCTTCAGAAGTAAAAACGTTAGAAAAGGAAAAGGAAAGTGCACTTTTTCAGTTTTTCAGCGATACTTCAGGAACTGTGCCAGATATCCCGGATTTCGTTTCAGTATATTGAAAGGCACAAAAATGAGAAACTTTTATCCCATTTGACCAACTCTGTATATATTTCCGTGTAATAGATCCCAATGGTGGGCGTCGTAAAAGTGACCACCCTGTATATAGTCATTGTCCCTTTCTACCCTTGTAGATGTAGGGTTAGTTCGCCTTATTTTGTCAATTTTCTGATCGTTTCTCTCCATTTCTCTCGTTCGTTTGCTACTCTTCCTGCATCTTCGATTTGTATTCCCCTCTTTTTCAGTATTTCGTTGATTACGTCCTCCCATGACTTCCAATTAACAATTTGTTAATTGCAATTAATTAATTTCTTAGTTTACAAAGAAAATTAAATTTAAATTTAAAATCTAAAACTAAAATCTTAAAAGGGACAAGCGCCAAAAATACAATTTTTGCTTTACAAGTTTATACCACTGTTAATTACAATACAATACAATATTTTGTTAATTTGTCAGTTTAATTGGAAATTATATGCATAGCTACGAAGTAACAAATCTCATAATCATTTATAAAGAAGCGTCAGACCAACATTTAATATTAATGTTTACTACAAATAAATAGTTTATAGGGATTTTTAATATTTCGTCACATTCTTTTTTTAAAAGGATAAGCGTAAAAAATACAATTTTTGCTTTACACGTTTGTACCTCAGTAAATTTCAATACAATGCAATATTTTGTTAATTTGACAGTTTAAATGGAAATAATTAAGACTAAATTGTAACACAAATATTAAAAGAAACTTCCAATTTCATTGAAATTACGTTTTATAATCGATGTATGTTGTCTCCTCTAAAATTAGTACATTATCGCTTATCCCTTAAAAAAATGCTTCGATTTATTTTTCATTAAATAGTCTTAACAAATACAACTCGTGTTATTAATAATTGTCTCCAAATAGAGTGATTTTATATTTCGACAATCATTCATTCACTTGTATTACTCTCGAAAACTGCATTGTAATTTAAAACCTTAATGTGCAATGTGCAAAGAAATTCATATGTAGATTTCTTTCTTTTCGTAGAATATATCTCGGTTAAGTAAATAAGTATGCACATTTCCGTAGAATTGCAGAGATAATTCAATTGAAGCGTTTAGAATTTCTGCGAAACTGTTCAAGTCAAGCATTTAAACAGTATTTCCAATGATATGCAAAATAACATGCACACAAGCAGTTGCATACGTCAAAATAGAATTAGAGGACACAACACGAAAAATGAGTGTTGAGGCTTCAGTTTGTTTGACTAATTCTTCAACTTAGAATTGTACGGGAATATATCACTTCCTGTACTTACCACACAATATAATTTTTTTTAATTATAATAATTTTTCATAAAGCTCAGAGAATAATATACCATAAACATAATGTAACTACAAGCAAGTTTTTTTAAATAAATTTCAATTACGTTTTCATATAAAAGTGGTCAAAGTAGAAAAATATATAAAATTTGTACACATTAGTTATACAGTAAAAAAATAACTAAGGTAATATCTGATTCTAGTGATGGAAATTTCACTTCCACATACAAAAATATACATATAGTGTTACATAAATATACAGTGTAATTCAGTGTATAACCGAAGATTCCTCATGATATTTTTAGACATTAAAGTTACGAATAAAAAATGCTCCATTTTCATTCCAATTCTGTTAAAACTGTTACAAAACATTGAAATTTCAATAAAAAAAACTAAGCAAGTATTAAGGTAACAATGAAAGTGTGTAACATTAAATGCGTTATTACAATCCAAATGCAAAACCAAATGCAAAATTAGAAACATCTCAACGATAAAAATAAGTAACAAAATAACTGATGCTTGTGGTGGAAATACACTATACGTACAATAATGTACGTTTAGTGCTTAACTTTTTTCTCAGTGGATATTTTATAATTATTTATGTCTATGGTAATAAAGCAATTATTAAGGTAACAATGAAAGTGTGTAACATTAAATGTGTTATTACAATCCAAACACAAAACCAAATGCAAAATTAGAAACATCTCAACGATAAAAATAAGTAACAAAATAACTGATGCTTGTGGTGGAAATACACTATACGTACAAAAATGTACGTTTACTGCTTAACTTTTTTCTCAGTCGATATTTTATAATTATTTATTTATATGATTTTCGTCGATAATTTTTTTGTCGATTTACGTCGATTTTTGTTAGGACTTATGTTATGTAATGTATTATGTAACTTTGCTTATATTTCAATTTAAGGGCTAATGTCCATAGTTAGCGATGCATTTGTGCCATCACAAAAATCTATTTGAGTTTAAGGAATATAAATAATTTGTTATGGAAATAGATTTGGCGGATACTTGATTAAACTCCATTATTATGACTGGGTAAATAACGCACGTTTTGAGTTTAAAAAAAGCAGACAATATAATTTTTTTTAACTGAAAACGTGCGTTATTTATCCAGTCATAAATAATTTTATTCACGATTTGATTTTTCGTTCATTTGTAATAAAATTATTTAAAAATCAAAATTACTTCGTGTTTGGATGAAAAAAATGTGGCACATAACTTTCTCCATAACTACCTATATAAATATGAAAATTTAGAATTCAAATTAATTTTAATAGTATTGCGTTTAAGTTAAGTTATTCATCAAGTCTATTATTTGTATACTCATAATTAATATGCATCTTTTAGTTATAAATAATTATACCACCAAAAGATTGAACATGAATTTCAACCCAACCCGATGAATTTAATTATAATTTTAAATATGTGTACATTTGGAAATGTATTGGAAATTATCTTCTGAAACAACTGGATACCAGTTTTGACTTAGTGGGTCTCATCAGTCCAGTGCGTCCGGAGTTAAATCTCACATATACATTTTCCATAACATCTTTTTAGAAATTGATTTCAACAAGAACAAGAACTTAACAAGAAGCGTCAATGTGCTTCTCTCACACTTCATTGGTACTATGAAATTTAAATTTTCTACAGGAAATATATAGTTTTAGATTATCTTAACAAAAGTTCCAGATTTCAGTCCAATTATTAGATATTCATTAAATTATCATAATTTATGAGAACTTTCACAAAATAATGATTATTGAATTGATCTTGTGCCAAAAAGCGTTAATGTGCTTCTCTCACACTTCATTGGTCCTATGAAATTTAAATTTCCTACAGGAAACATTTAGTTTTAGATTATCTCAACAAAACTTCCAGATTTCAGTTCAATTATTAGATATTCCTTAAATTATCATAATGTATGATAACTTTTACAAAATAATGATTATTGAATTGATCTTGTGCAAAAATGTCAAGTTCCAGTTCAGTAAAGAGTATGGCTATTGTATAATGTAATATTTTATAAATATTCATGGACCGGGCGATTGGGGTAACAGTTAAGCTAAAATTTACGACGAAAAATTATGTCCATATAAATCATCCACACCTCCCGTCCATAAAATTGAAATTAGCCGAGCTGCAGGTGCTAGCAAGTAGAAAACATAAACTTTTACGTCTATAAAATTAATAACCAAGATCCACATTTCGTGAAATATGAAATGTTTCTACTAAAATATTTTATTTGCAATTTCAACGACATTCATGTAATTTGTAGTTATTATTTATTTGTATTTTTTTGTAAACTATAATTTACTGGAGGAGGATTGCTTCTAATTGTTGCAAAAACATATTTTCAGGTGCTGATATTGTGTTATGATCTAGGTTGAGTGCCCAGGGCCTTAGTGAACCTACCCAAGAAAAAGTGATTCTCAAAAGTCATAAGGGTTTTCCATCCTAAATATTACTAATACTTACTTGTACCTACCCAGGAAAAAAAATGATTCTCAAAAGTCATAAGGGTTTTCCGTCTTAAATATTACTAATACTTATTTTTAATTTCTGCAATATAGTGATCCAAAGTGATGCCAGATTGTCCTCCATCTGCCATATTTTCCAGTTGCCCTTAAAAGTTTTTAATTTTATTTTGCGTATTCTGGACTTTTAAAACTGTTATGTTCAACTGGAAAACGTTGATGCTGGCAGGCGTTCATCACAAATTCTGAACTTATCTATTATATAGGCTGGGAGTAACTTTCTTTAAATATTTATATTACATAAGATGTTCTAGAATTCTTTAATAATGCGTTTTTTTTTATTTAAAAAAGATTCAAATTTTCATGCGACCCATTTGAGACCCTTTTCATGAATTATTCGTAACCCTTGACCCTTTCACCGAAAAAAATATATTCTCAGCATTTTTATAGCGATACAATCCCGAATATCTCTGAATGGATTTAGTCTCTTTTGCCCCTCAGAGTGCATAGTTTACAATACATGAATGATTTTTTTGTTATTTACTGCATTTACTGAAAGACGTACTATAACAGTGTACCCAAATGTGATTTACACTAGAATTTTCAAATCTAAAATGGTTTCATCAGTACCTTAGAAATATAAATATGCTAGGTATATTCCATTCCGTATTTGTGATTTGGAATGCACGGCAGTGATTCTTAGCCTTTGTTTCTATCATTTACCAAAAACTAGTTATGTAGTACTATAAAAATGTTCCTAATCTAATAATATATCTTCGTGATTATTAAAATTTATTTTAAAGTAAAATATTCTGATTTTAAATAATATTGTTTTTTTCATACCTATTTTACCATAGAAGTCCCTGGTTCAGGGACTTCTACTCTTTCAGAAGATGTTATTCTCATATTTATTTTACCTATTTCAGTGACTCAACGATTACTCGAAGTCATGGTTTAAGTTTATAATATCTTTAAGAATATATAGTTATGAGAACGTCTGTTGTAGTAGATTTCTTATAAATTCATAAATTATTTTTGTTTGGCTCCAAGATGAACAGCGACAAAAGGTTTTTTATGCTTTCCATGTCTCGTGCGGAACATGTGACTTTCATTGGTTTCACATAAAAAGCAATTTGTTATAATTGCAAAGAGGAAAGTGTTCGTAAATGGCAGTATTGCCTCAATCTTTATGCTTCTAAAAATACTAGTACATAGTGACCTTTACACACAATTTATAAAATCTTTCTTCAAATATACATTGCAACCTGATATCTGAAATTCATACCTTAAGTGGTTGTTAGTTCGCTGGATAGAGCAGTGTAAATATTATATTCGACGAAAAATAGAATAGATCAATATTGCATTAATACCATCTACGTTTTCATGGTTGCAGAATTTATTACTACCTTGAGAAATTACATATTTCTCGCTCACAGTTAATCGATAATCCCCATGAAATGTCCTGGCCGACACTTTCAGCGGCCTAATCCTTCGCTTGGGTCGCCACAACCCCCCACCCCGACGTTTTCCGAGGAAAATAAAAGCGCCCGACGTATATGTGCGAAAATTGAATTTCCCCCGTGCGTGATAATTGGGTGTAATCCGCCGCTTTCCGGATGAGGTAGTCTTTTAACTGCGTTTAGGAAGTAGCGATACTTTTTTCTGCGTGAAAACGGTTAAGAGGTGTGAAGGTGGATAGAGAGAAGGCCAAACAATTGAGAGCAGAAGTGATAGCACAAAAACATCGCTAAGCCAACATCGGTTCTGTGAAGAGCCACTTCGTGACTAACGTTTAGATATAAGTGTTTTCGCAGGGCTCGGGAAATAAGAGTCTCGCATTAACTTAATTCAATCAACAATTTACCCGGTATTTTACTTTTTTAGGATCTTAATAACATTGTAAATCTATTAAATAACTTTTCATTTCTTATACTACTAATCATACATCGTACATGAACATACTTATTACAATAAACAACATACCCTTCTTGTTAAAACTATGAATTAATATTATAATGATTGCGTCTTGTATTTGACTTACATTAAGATACTTAGATTATTCAGTAAAAAAAAATGTACTTCCTTAATTAAAATGTTTAATTGCTTTTGCAACCGGTCTCGACCAATTAATCAGTCATCATCAGGCAAACTTATCTAAAACTAAGATGACTGATTAATTGACTTAATTAAATTAAATTAATTTGGACCAATTAATCAGTCATCTTAGCCTTAGACAATGTTTCCTGATGATTTAATAAGGAATTTGATCTGATTAATTGGTCGAAACCGGTTACAAAAGCAAATAAACATTTTAATTACGGACGTACATGTTTTTTTCACAGAATAATTATTACGACTGTTCATAAAAAAAATGAAAATCGCTCCTTAAAATGTAATTTGATTGAAAACAGCTCATTTTGATGTTATCTTACATTCATTATTTCTTAAGTACCTACTATTCATCATTTGCATTGATTCGAATTCTACTTTAATGTGAGTTTCCTTAATGTTGCACTATCCATTTAAAGCTAACTCTGTCTACATTGTAGATTAATCTAGTTCACGTTAATTGCCCTCATGGTTATTATCTCCTCATATCGCGAACTTAACTGATTCCTGCACGAAAACTTGTAAATGGGGTCAGGGTTAATCGTTAATGTACGTTTGAAGAGCACTGGGTCTTGAATGAACACGACATTGTTTTATTTTATTAATGATCCCGGATCAATAAACACTATGCTATGGACGAGTTTTTGGCTACCACTTTGTTTCTGACAAGATCTAATCTAACGGTTAACAATTTATTATCTAAACAATTACTTCGCTTAACTGATACAAACATTAATATAAATTTGTATACAGGGTGTCCCAAAAATAAGGAATAAATGCATTATATTCGAAATGGAAAATATATTTAAAAAATCCTAGAACAGGTGGATTCCTATTTTTTTTTCAAATATAGAGGACCATCGATATCTATATCTTGAAAATTATCTCAAACAGCTCTCCATTTATTAAAACCTAGAAAGTTTGTGTTAAATGTTTCATCAAATAAGAGTCAGAACACCTTTTTCATAAACAAAAACCTTTTAACTAAATGTACATTTCGATCGCGATGTGGTTATCTTCCGTAAAATAACTGTACTTGGTGGAAATGTACATCTAGTTAAAATAAATATTTTTTTGCAAAAAATGTGTTCTGACTCTTATTTAAAGATGCTTTTACAAGCTCCAAAATATTTCTGTAATTTTTTTAATGTTTAAATCTTTTTATAAATAAAGATCATCATATTCTCAACAATTAAGTTAACACTTTTTTGATATAAACAATTCTCTATTTATCTGTTCATCACCAGTTATAAATTTAATAATTTCTTCGTGCCTCAAATTATAAAATAATTAACTCGTATTATAACACTGTGTGTTCAGAATCACGAGAGACTTAATCAAAATTAAAGATGATTAAATATAATACTTATTTTTTTCGTATAGAGAGATAACAATCTTTATTAGGCAATTGGCCCTCTGTCTTTCCGTCTTATTTTCTAATTTTTTCGATAATTCGATATTTGAGTTATTTTTGCAAATCAAGTTATCCAAATTTCTTTGTAAATGCATTCTTGCATCGATTCTTATAATATCTAGAAGATGTATGCTTCTGTAAGCGAGATAACACAGTGCATATGCGTTGATTGCTTTGTTGATTTTTTTTAATTCTGTACCATTCTATATTTTGTTATGTCCCAATAATTTCATCAAAGATCAATATCTGAAATTTGAAACTTTGCCTGAAAATAATATTTTCCCCGTAATATCCACATGAATAATTTTGAAATAATGCATGTTAGCATTTTCTACCACAAAAGTATTTCTAAATTCAGATTCATAAAATGTATATGATCTACCGGTGGATATGTTTTTTAACTTAACATAACATCTTGTAAACACCAATTTCCTTCAAAATACTGTCAATTAGATGACATGCACTTGTCCCAATGGTGTTTCTACTATTCGAAATGTTTTATTTTTTATTCTTCTGAACTAATGCTGTAAAGTGACTCCAGAATCTTTTTAATAAGCTTCCTCTTCTACGTCCTGAAAACGGTATTCCTTTAGGGTTTTCTTCATTATAGTGAATAGAAGAAGTGGTAAGCTGGTGGGCAAGTAAGGGGTATGTGAAACCATTGTTATGTCGTCTTTCGTTATAAACTGGTTGGTATTCAACTCTATATAAGCAGGTCCATGGTCATGATGAAGCAGTTATTCCTAGATCGCCACAATTCTTGTCAGTTTTTGCTCACTTAGATCTTCCTTTTCATAAGCTTCCCGAAGTATTGAAATTTTTGCTGCTGTTTTCTTTAACATGAACAAGAATTTAAAAAGATGAAAAAGTTTGGCATCGCAAAATCATAAGTTTCCCGAAGTATTGAAATTTCTGCTGCTGTTTTCTTTAACAGGAACAAGAATTTGAAAAGATGAAAAAGTTTGGCATCGCAAAATCGCCGAGAAAGTTGGGGGGATAAAGAAAACAATTACTCTGTCCACTGAGGTGGTTCCTCATTACTACTTCTCAGAACACTACTCGGCCAATTAAACAGGAAGAGTGTCTAGTAAACCTGCCTACCGAAAGAAGCAGCACTGCCAACGCAGTTGCCTACAGAAAGTTGCCCAATTATCGTTGTTTTTGGGTATCTCCTCGTATATCTCTTATCTAATTTACCCGTTTGGTAAATATTACAAAAATCTTACATGGTTGGTTCATAAAATCTTCATGAAATAGGCCCCAAAATTTCCACATCTCTATTCCTGCCAATTTTTACCTCAACCACAGACTTTTTACTTACTTCGCACTTTTCTCAATTTGACACCCAATACTCTTACATGGATTTATCCAAGATACCTGAAGATGTATCTAAATGTTTTGTTAAGAAGTAAATTGACAGGAATGAACCTTTTTGTAGGTGTAATATCTATTTCTGGTAAAACAATTATACTTTTTTGCCCATTATTTGAAACCAAAAAGTGTAGATTTGTCTTTTACTTTTAACTTTTTACTCACTTGGCACTATTCTCAGTTAGACCCCCAATACTCTTACATGGATTTATTCAAGATGCCTGAAGATGTATCTAAATGTCCTGCTAAGAAGTAAATTGAGAGGAATGCACCCTTTTGTAGGTGTAATATCTATTTCGGGTAAAACAATTATACATATTCTGTAATATTTCTCATATTAAGGATATTTTTTTCAATAATTTAGGTTAAAATTTGTATGTCCTTATTCTTGATAAAATCCTTAAATATTGTAAATTGCCTTATTTTGAAGCTGACTGCTTATTCGCTAAATTTGTTTAATTTTTGAAATGTTAACTTTTTTTGAAACCACTGGTCGACAAATGTTGACGAATATGTTGTTCCTACAATTGAAATTCATTTTTCGGAAAATATTACTATTATGTACGAAATGCAAAAAAAATTGTTGGAGGTAATTTTTATTTTTTTATTTTTTACATGGTTTTTCCACTATTTACTTATAAAAACACGTTCTCAGTTACAGTTAGGTTAGAAAGTGATATCGGTAACTGTCAAACTAAAATTTGAATACAGTACTGCCATAAAAAAACTTCGGAACCGGTCTTGCATGCCGAAAATGTTATATATTCTGCAAAAATTGAAATATCACAAAAACTTTGCGTGCTAGAAAAAAATTACGTTTCTGAAATCAGCAACAAAAATGCTATCGGAATCGGCTATTTACGTGTAACGGACAAAAATTGTGTTACCAGAAATCAGCCGCTGTTGGTCAGTTTGTAATTGATTCCTATGGTCCTTGGCTTTTGAATATTCAGTACTGGGTTTCTGCCCGTATGAAGTTGACATCCAGTTTGTAATTCATTCCTTTGGTCCTTGGCTTTTGAATATACAGTACTGGGTTTATGCCCGTTTGAAGTTGACATCGTAGTCTTACTTTTTCTTGGTTTTGCTTTTTGAAGTGGAATATTTTTGCACTGGTTCTCTGCTCGTATGAAGTTGACATCGTAGTCTTCCTTTTTCTTGTTTTTTTTGCTTTTTGAAGTGGCATATTTTCAGTCATTTTGGGCCATGCACCCGAAAACATGCCACTTTAAAGAGCAAAACCAAGAAAAAGGTAGAATACGATGTCAAATTCGTATGGGCAGAAAACCAGTACTCAAAAGACAAGAGCCTTATCCAACCATAGATGGGGCTGGGGATGGGGATGAGGCCAATCCAACTATCTAAAGGAGGAGTTCGAGATATTGTGTTTGAATGCAGGTCAACTGTACGTGGTACATTTTTCAGATGGACATTTTCTACTTCGTAAAAATTATGTTCATCCATTGTTATACAGTGTTCAGTGTTCAGTGTTATACAGTAAAAGTAAAACTAAAACTAATCTATTAGAACTTTTTTTTTCTTGCTTCTTGAAAGTAACTGATAAAATCGATAAAATCTTTGAGAAAAATATTTCAAAAATGGTTCGGAACGATCTGAATTTTTAAAGTTTGGGTTGCTAGTGCTTACGGGTTAAAGAGTGGGGGGTTGAAAATTACATCTCTAAACGATAATTTTAAAATTAAAATCGCAGTGTCCGAGCATTTTTTTAAATATTTTCCTCTATGATTTTATAGATTTTAACCGTTACTTTTAAGAAGCAAGAAAAAAAATCTAATAAGTTAGTTTTAGTTCTACTTTTACTGTATAACACTGAACACTGAACACTGTATAACAATGGATAAACATCATTTTTACGAAGACACAGTAGAAAATGTTCATCTGAAAACTATACCACGTTCAGGAAGCAAGAAAAAAAAAGTTCTAATAGATTAGTTTTAGTTTTACTTTTACTTTGAGGTTGTGAAAGGATAAATAATTGAATGACACACATTAACCCTTTTTCACAAAAAAAAAAATTAATTAAATGCACATTTCCGACGCCATTCAACCATCTTCAGTAACATATAAATAGGTACTTAAAAACTTTATACAATTTCAGCGCTATACCTAATAGATACGGTTCTAATATATAATAATGAGTACCAAACTAAGAAAAATTTCAATTATATTTTTATTATACTTATCTGAATATGCACCTTATTTCCATCCATTGAAACACTGACGGAAAGGTGACATTTTCAGAGCAACGCACAGAAACCTTTTCCCAATATCCGATTATTTTCCGTGCGCTAAACAAATACAGAACAGCGCCAGCGCATGAAAATTTTTCCCGATCTCCGATTTTTTCCGTGAGCTAAATAAAGTAATAATAAATTATAATAAAATATAATAAAGTGTATCGTTCATTACACGCCTAGAACTAGGGTTGTCCAGGAAAAATCCTTATTTCCACAATCGAAAGAAATATACTGTTTTGTACATTTTTCTGTAAGTCGTATACAGAGTGAGTTCTTTTTTCCTTTTGGTCAAGCATTGGGATCTCGGAAACCATAAGACATAGAGATTCGGTTAAATAAGGAAAGAGTTGTCGTAAGACCTTATATATGATGACATGCTTTTGTTTGAAAAAGAAAACCACAGTTTTTGAGTTATAATACAAACATAGTTGGTTTTGACATTTTTAAAAAGGACAATTTTTTGCCTTTATAACGATATAAAATCGGCACAGGATTTATGCCAACCTGAAGTTGACTTTGCATTCTCACGTTTTCTTGTTTTTGTGATGTTTTGATGTGGTATATTTTCAATGTTGAAATGGTTGATTTTTGGTCCATTGAAATGGTTTTGGACCATTTTTCGAAATGCTGTTGATAATCAATAATCACGTATTATATATTAATACAATTCAATATCTTAGATATCAATATATCAGTGATTATCATTGATAAATTTCATTGCTATTGATGCGCTAATAATACTTTATAAATGCTTTTTGTACTAAAATACTTTTCGATTTCGCCAAGAGATTGCGTAATGACTCTATCTTTTATTATTGTTGATAATAATGTTATCTAATTTATTTTTATCGCTGGAATTCGCTATATATGAGTTATCGCAAGTAACAGCCAACACAATAAGTATCCTTCATTTAATTGTAATTTTTAAATGTCTAATTTTGTTGATAAACATTTTTAAGACATTCTGTATTTACATTCTGCATTTCTGCCATTACGTATATTTTGCGCTTTTCTAGTTTAAACTTGTTCTTTTAGATTTTCTTAACGCACAGCTGCATAAATCGTTAGTGTTGAATAAAAAGTGGCTTATTACATTTAGAGTCACATCGTTATGTTGATTTCTTGACCTGTTGAATTTTGTATTCCTGCAGTCGTGGCGGTGGAGTTGTCCGCAGCCGAATCGATAGCCACTCTAATTGCGGAGGTAGATCTGGCGATGCCGCTGGAAAAATAAATAAGAAAATGGAATGTAAATATTATTCATAACAGGCGGGGAAACCCATAAATATAATCAGCCGTGGATATTAAAAGTTCCCCGTCCTCGGTTTATGCTAAACGGTTTTAATTTCGCGGCGTTTACATCGGCGCGTGAATCAGAGAGCGGGGGGGTGGCGGCGGACGCGGCGTGCGCCCCCGCGGGATTCGAACCCGGGGCTAATTGATTCGACACAAACTTAATAAATTACGGCGGCCGAGGTCGCACGGTGCTGAATCTGGGTCGATTATCAATTACCACACGTCAAAGTTGGCCCCAAGAAAGGGCGAGGAAACTTTTCTTTTCGCCGTCCGCCAAGTAATTCATGGAATTACTGTTCCGGCCCTAATCCCGTTTATCCGCAGGGCCGCCCCCGAACGACACACGCCGCCCCACGAAATTTAAATAAAATATCACACGGCAAATTAAGGGCTTACATCGTAATTAGTGCGCCAAAGTTGCGCAATTTTAACTTTTTAATTAAGTCCGAATTAAACGGCGAAAGTTGCGTCCGTGGAAAAAACCCTGCCCCCAACCCCCGCGGAGGACGGCGAAATGACAAGTTTGTAATTTGATCAGCGCGAGGGTGAATGGGGAAAAAAATAACGACGGATTGCGTCATCCCCATTAACGCCGCCGGAGGTTTGATATTTAAAAGCTCGCTGGCCTAATGGGGCGATTGAATTTAACTCCGTATTTTATTTACATAGGATGGGGGCGTTAATAACGCGACATCGGTCTTGCATTTGCGTGAGGAGCTGAAAGGGATTCATTCGGAAATGCCGTATTGAGCGTCCGCCTTTTGCCGTCATAAATTTCAATATCCTTAAAAAATTGCTTCGACGGCCGGAACCGCCGCACAAAGGGGCTTCCCCGACCGCCTCCGCTATATTTCACCGCCCCCGTTAATTATCCCGTCCGCAGAAGACGGCGCAAATATTAACAAACTCGGAGGAACGCAGGAACTTTCTCCGCAACGGCACTTGCACGGCAAATTAACAATTACAGGGATAAATGAACGGTCTGGAACCGTCCTGCAGGATGGAGCCTACAATTGGGCTTCCTCGCCGCTATTAGCGGTTACTACCTCCGAAATTCGGCTGAGAGACAATGGATTGTCACTTCTAGTCGTGCAGTGTGTCAGGATTGAGTTAACGGTCCCGTGAGGTAAACCCGTGGCAGCCCAGATACTTTCAGCACGGAGAACGGCCGTTTCAACCTAAGCCACCAAGGGTCGTAACATTAAACTTGTTTAAGGCTGCTTTGTGATATTGCACGTTATTACACTTTACAGTGTGTTGGGATTTCCCGAACTTTTGTGTGTCCCTTCTCCGACACGTGTATTATTGCAAACTCGAACCATTAACACCAAATTCCTTATGAAAGCAAAACGTTTAAACATACAAATATAAGTGGTATCTTGGAGGTTGTGAAAGGTTCGTATTATTAAAGAAAAGGTATTTTTTTCTTTATTAATACAAATATAGTTCGATGAATTCAACCATGCTCAAGTATGATCCGCGATTGTACAACTGGGCCCTAAACCTTCAGTAATCCTATAATTAGGTGTCATGGCTTGTATTGCTATCAAATTAAGTTGGAAGATATTAACAATGCGTAGTCTGTATGAATATAGTACTCCAGTAACAATGTCTTATACCAAGATCAAGTTCTAAATTTACACCAACAAAAACTAAATAATACTTATCTTGATGTGGTCGCAAAGGTTTCCGAGATATCCGACGGAAAGACCCTCTGGGTCGATAGCCCAATAAAACAAGCTTTTTTACATTTTTTTAAATCCAGCAGGAATAATGTTCTTCCGCCTTTTTCTGTCCACTTCTGAACGCCGGCCTCTCCCGTTTTTCTCCAGGTTTCCCATTTCTTTGCAGCCAATTATCAGTTACCTCGTCAAATTAAAATTAATGAGTTGAAAATTTGACCTGTGCTCAAATACGCTTACAGTTAAAATCGCAAAATCTGGACCTGATACCTCATCAAATTTAATGAATTAAAATGCGAGACCAGGAATATTTCTAGAGTCGTAAAATCTGGAACAAATAATTAATCACTGCAATATAAAACGCGAATAAAACTTGCGATTAAGGTTTTCTGCATTACAGATGAGACGTCGGGAGTTCGAACCTCGTCTCAATGTGTATACAGGGTGTCCCCCAATTAAAATTTGCCCCCCTCCCCCCAGAAAATATTCGTTTCTATTAATATAAAATAAATATCCTGAAACACGACGTCTTTAGATTAGAGATAGTAGTCAATACTGTCACAGCTACCTCCAATTAGGGGTAAGAGTCACCCCAAAAATCTTCAATAAAACCCATTTTTCTAAACATATTGGCCCAATTTAAACAAAACTTGCATCGTTGTCAAGAGAATTTACAGAGTCATCATATGATGTGCGACTTGATCCACTTTCCAGGTGCACATCATATGTTGACTCTGTAAATTCTCTTCACAACGATGTAAGTTTTGTTTAAATTGGGCTAATATTTTTAGAAAAATGGGTTTTAAAGTTGATTCTAAGAAAACCCCCAATTTCTCTAAAAATATTGGCCCAAATTTATATTCAAAGAGCTATTTGAAGCGTTTATTTCAGAAACTGGTCAAGTGCACCTTTTCAAATTGTTGGGAAACAAAGAAAAACATTATAAGATAGTTATAAGATAATTTATTTATTCTGTTTAGATATTGTAACAAATCGAAGATAACTACACTGAAGGACGTCATAATTTAATAATAATAAAACATAGTTACATAAAATTCAAAATGTACACAAAAAAGACACCCAAATGACTTGATCCACTTTCCAGGCGCACATCATATGATGACTCTGTAAATTCTCTTCACAAAGATGTAAGTTTTGTTTTAAATGGGCTAATATTTTTAGAAAAATTGGCTTTAAAGCTGATTCTAAGAAAACCCCCAATTTCTCTAAAAATATTGGCCCAGATTTATATTCATTGAGCTATTTGAAGCGTTTATTTCAGATACTGGTCAAGTGCACCTTTTCAAATTGTTGGGAAACGAAGAAAAACATTATATCCTTGATATTTAAACAGATGTTCGCCCTGAAAGAAGTTTTGTGTAAATTGGACTACTATTTTTAGAAAAATTCATTTTAAAGTTGATTCAAAGAAAACACCCAATTTCTCTAAATATATTGGCCCAAATTTATATTCATAGAGCTATTTGCAGCGTTTATTTCACAAACTGGTCAAGTGCACCTTTTTAAATTGTTGGGAAACAAAGAAAAACATTATATCCTTGATATTTAAACAGATTTTCGCCCTGAAAGAAGTTTTGTTCAAATTGAACTTCTATTTTTAGAAAAAAAAATTTAACGTTGATTCAAAAAAAACCCCAATTTCTCTTAAAATATTGGCCCAAATTTATATTCATAGAGCTATTTGAAGCGTTTATTTCAGAAACTGGTCAAGTGCATCTTTTCAAATTGTTGGGAAACAAAGAAAAACATTATAAGATAATTATAAGATAATTTATTTATTCAGTTTAGACATTGTAACAAATCGAACATAACTACACTGAAGGACATCATAATTTAGTAAAAATAAAACATCGTTATATAAAATTCAAAATGTATACAAAAAAAGACACACAAATGTCAAAATTCGTACACTGTGTATAGTTCTTTCTGTAACGGGAACTCTCCAACCTTTATCTTAAATTTCACGACATTAGATATACTCCGTATGCATTCCGGTAATCTGTTGAAGAATTTCTTGGTAGCATACTTAGGACTTCTCTCGTATAAGGTCAACCTATGGCGAGGAAAATTGTACTGATGAGTACAATTTGGTATACTAAATATACCAAACTACTAAACAATTTTAAGTAATGGTAAACAAATGGTAATTGTTACCATAGTATTAGTATTATAAAATACCACAGGACTTTTACTGCAAAAATTTAAATTTACTGCGAAAACACGCTATGTAATGTCGCTTGACAGGTTTCTGTACTAAACGCGATATTAATTGTAAATTATATCCCATAAAACGGAGTTATATTGCAGAAAAATATACCCTGATAATAGGAGATGCTGATTCCGCAAAAACAGAAAAATCAATAAAAATGTCTGTTGACCAGTTTCTGAAATAAACCATTCATCTATAGGCTATGTTTTTTTGAGAAAATTGATTTTTGAGTCAACTTAAAAAACCATTTTCGACCAAGGGTTAAAAGGCGAAGAAAAAAATTCAGAAATTCTTGTACAAAAAAAATATAATTACGTTTGGACGAAGCAGGAGAAACTTTTACTTTACTTCATTTATATATATTATTTAAACGAATAAAACGAAAACAGTTCCATATGGGAACTATTACTCATTTTGCGGATTTGCACTGAACGCACAGTCAATAAGAAATTCCATTTATCTTGATAAATATTAATGTGTTTTTCGATTCATCGTTTATTTCTTGTCTTATCTACTTTAGTGCCTCTAAGTGAATTACGAGGTCCATTCCAGAAGTTAGTCCCCATAGGTTTTAGCAAGAGTATCAATTATTAAAAATATATACTGTTCCTACATAATGTAAACCAAATTCACTGCATAATCACTTTCAATAATAAGATTCATTGATGATTCAGTCAACACTGCGTGAAATATGGATATAAAATTTCGAAAGTTTTAAATGTTTAAATATAAAAGTTAGTTTCAAGATTGAAAAGCACAGATTTATTAAAATCAATAGTGATAAAAACTTTGTGTTACCAATTTTCAATGATAAAATATAATTATATAATTATAGTAACTTAAGTTGTTATTAAAATCAATAATGATAAATAAACTTTGTGTTACCATTTTTCAATGATAAAATATAATTATGTAATTATAGCAACTTAAGGGGTACCAAGCCAAATAAATAAATCCTTTACATTTGCAACCATCGTTTACATCAAAAATATTTCATTTCTTAATCATGTATTAATCATGTAGGAATTGCATTGCATTGTAAGTTAAACATTATCATACCATTTTTCAATGATAAAATATAATTATATAATTATAGTAACTTAAGGTGTACTAAGCCAATACCAATAAATAAATCCATTTAATTTGCAACCATTGATTACATAAAAATTATTTCATTTCTTAATCATTTATTCAGGAATTGCATTCCATTGAAGTTAAACATTATCCTGCCATTTTTCCAATATTTTTTTTTTTTACAAACAATGACGCAACTGCAAAATGATGAACTTCAGGAGAGATGATAAACCATTGTTAATTATTGAGTTTTTGAAAGTGAATTTTATTGGTAATTATTTTAATGTAAATTATTTACATTAAAAATATTGTTACAATAAAATTGTGAAATTTATTGGTAATTATTTTAATGTAAATTATTTACATTACCAATAAAATATATTCACTTCTTTAAAACTCAAGAATTAACAATCGTTTGTCCTGAAAATTCATCATTTTTCAGTTACAACATTTTTGCGATATGTACAAAATTATAACAAACGTACTAAAACTGGACTATAGTTACGATATTTTGAAACTTCAATAAAATAATAATCAACCTCATGTGTTGTGAGTTAAGGCCTCGACGTCTCAATAGTCGTGGGTCTGAGTCTCGCCGAGGGCGATTTTAAAATGGTTCAATTCCCCTCCGAATACGTCTTCTCTGCAGCAGATTCCAATAAATTGATCCTGATGGGGCCAGCGATTACAGCAGTCGGCGAAATAATTCAGTCGTTAAGAATTCTTTCAATACAGATTTTGCAGACATTACATTGCATTACATTAACGTCACTTTAACTCAATACCGAGGCTCTGCTAATAACGATTTTTCCATCGACTCGATGTCCGCAGCTAATCACTGAGAACGGATTCTAACTGAATTGAATTTCGAAGCGAATAGAGGTTGGAATTTTATCAATTCCCTTTTATTTCTATTTACTAATTAGAAGTTAATTAGATTGTCATTTATATTTTAGAATAATTCACGCATATCAAATACTGAATCGATAATATCAATAATTCTATTCATTATTATTATTATTATTATTATTCTATTCCTAATTTTAGGAATTTCTATAAGAAAACCTCGTTAATATTTCCAATGTCTAAGGGATTCACTCTAAAATATTTAATTTATATTGCCATTTATATTTAGAATAATTCACGCATATCAAATACTGAATTGATAATATCATAAATTCTATTCATTATTATTATTATCTATTCTTAATTTTAGAATTAGGAATCGTTGATATATGAAAATATCGTGAATATTTCCAATTTCTAAGGGATTCACTATAAAATATTTGAATGAATGATTCGAAAAATTGATTTGAATAAATAATTGATGATTAATGAAGTATGGTAGACTTGATTTAATCTGTTTCTACTGAAATATGTTATTTATAAATAATAAATATAATTATTTATAGAAATACTATATAATAGATAATAATATTATGAATTAATTCTAATGTAGTCCCGTAGATCAGATATTTAAAACGGAAAATAAAAATGAAACATTCAGCGTTAAATAATAATAAAATGCAGCGGTTGATTTGAGTGCACATTTTATAATTAATATTTGCACTAATTCTGTTCAAATATATAAAAACGTAATAGTTCCGCTATATAAATACATATGGGTATACAGTTTACTTTGCTCATTTTTCGTTCAAATGTGCAGTGTACCCGTTATAATGGAATACCTCATCTCTGGAATATAACGGTAGAAATTTTTATGTATAATTACAGAAATAATTGCAATGTCAAATAAAGAGTTTGTGTACAGTTTGTTTAAATACTGATTCACATTTGCCAAAATAAAATGTAATATAATTTTAATTGCATGTGAATTTATTCCACTTTGAATATTTATAATTAAAAATTAAAAAGCAAATATTTAGCAATAAATTATAATAAATGGCAATGGTTGAATTGACTGCACATTTTGTAAATTATTGTTTGCATTATTAATTCTGTCCAAATATATAAAATTAATTCAACCATGCAAATCATGCAATCATTGTAACCATGCAAATATATTATATTTTAATTTTTATTATATTGCACTAATTTAATTTGTTAGCCATTTATTTTGGTTTAACCATTTTTCCTTTCACCATTTCACTATGAGCTATGAAATAATAGCTATGTCTTTAATAGAGCAACAAGCGAGATGATTTAATAGCTGGGAGTTTTAAAGCCGAGGCGGAGTCGAGGCTTTGAACTAAACACAACTTTAAATCAGCATTTGCGCCGAATTGAACTTAATATTATACATAATAATATTTTCGCCGAACATTTAGGTTTTACTTTTTGAATTAATATTTTGCCGATTGACATTAAACCCCAAACGTCAATGTCAACTGACTTGCACTAAACTGTCTATTTTACTGCCTAGGCAGTAAAAACACGGCAGAATTGCTAAACAGTAAAAGTGACAGTTTAGTACACGACAGTCGACATTTAAGTTTGGCGTTTAATTTCAATCCGCGAAAAAATAATTTAAAAACGTAAAACTTAAAAATGATCGGCGAAAACATTACAACGTGTACGGATCTATCCTGAGTTATATGATTTAAGCTATGAGACCTATATTTAACCAACATGATTCAAGATTTATGTACTCGCAGATATAACAATTTAAAAAAAATCACATACGTGATATAGATAATAATAGATGTAATATTGGATTGTGCATTTGAGAATTATTTTCGCGGACAACTCGAGCCCGGTTTCGACCTGATCGGGTCTCATCAGTCCAGTGGGACCGAATTTAAAATTTCCAGATTCACGTTAATCATATTTATAAAAGTAAAGTTGTGATATTGATGTATGAGAGAGGCACGTGAGCGCTATGGCTCGTTCGAGACAAAGTTCTGGATGGACTGATGAGATCCGATTAGGTCGAAGGCGGTCTCCAGTTGTCCGTGGAAATAATTCCCAAATACACATTCCAATTTACTTGTTCACGTATGTGATTTTTTTTTACATTAAATATATATATATATATATATATATATATATATACTCTAACAAAAATGATCGTCGATGTCCAGAAAATATTCTGAAAATATCCTACTTTTCCAAGAATAGTTTGAAAATATTTCAGAAATTCCACTAAATTTCTAGAAAATTAAAATAATCATATACGATATATAGAGATTTTCATATTTTTTTAAATTTTCGTGATAATTCGGAAAAGATTTTTTTTGCGGAAATATGAGAATTATTCTAGAAAATGCAACAAAATCATGAGCACTCTAAGTATATTTGATATATACAGGGTCTCAATTTATGTTTCCATTTATGTTTTGCTGAAGTTATTTGAAAAGGTACCAAAAAACAAAAGGCACTTTCTGATTGCCACTTTTTTAGCTCTAGAAGACACCGGTTATAAATTTTCAGTACAATGTTACGTTTCTAAGAAATCATCATCAACTTTATATTTTTATATGGCCCGCAAATAAAGTACACCATATATTAAATAGCATTTTATATTACGAATTCAACTATTTAATCGCATTACCTATAATTTCTCGTGTTTTTATTCAGAAAAAAAAGCTTGTTAATACATTTCGAAGAATTTGGTGTAGTAGGCGTTGAAATGAGCAACGAAGACAAAAATGATCACCAAATTTTATGATTTTAAGATAATTAAATGAACATCACCATTCTCATAATACCACTGTAAAAAAATAATAAGTGTGGTTCTGAATAACTATAACGTTTCTATGTTTAACGACTATTCGTGCTCAATTATTTTTAGTTACTATTTTGGTACCTATTCTGGGTTAAAATTAGCTAATAATTGTTGTCTTCTTCGTCATTAAATGAACAGAATAATGCTCATACCACAGTAAAAAAATAATAAGTGTGGCTCTAAATAACTATAACGTTTCTATGTTTAACGACTATTCGTGCTAAATTGTTTTTAGTTACTATTTTGGTACCTATTTTGGGATAAAATTAAGTAATAATTGTTGCCTTCGTCGTCATTAAATAAACAGAACAATTCTTATATCAGAGTAAAAACATAATAAGTGTAGTTCTAAATAACTATAATATTTCAATGTTTAACAACTATTCTTTCTAATTTTTTTTTTTTACTATTTCGGTATATATTCTGGGTTAAAATTATGTAATAATTTTTGTCTTTGTCGCCATTAAATGAACAGAACAATTCTCATATCACAGAAATCAAATAATATGTGAGGTCCTAAATATCTGGAATGTTTCAATGTTTAACAACTATTCTAGGTAAATTATTTTTATTTACTATTTTGGTATCTATTTTGGGTTAAAATTATATATTTTTTTCTTCGTCGTCTTCATTTCAACGCCTACTACAAGAAAATGTTCGAAATGTATTAACAAGCTTTTTTCTGAATAAAAACATTAGAAACCATGCTGTGATATAAATAGTTGAATACGTAATAGGATATGTTATCTAATGCACGGTGTACATTTCTTACAGGCCATATAAAAAAAAACGGTTGATGATCGTTTCTTCGAAACGAAATATACAGAAAATTTGTAAACAAAATAGAAAAAATAAATTCCAATACAATGTTCTTAGTTAGCTCAGCTATTATTAGTTAAAGCTTCGAATGTTAGAATATAATTCGTTCTGATATATCTTGCTTTTTTTATTATATTAATATGTAACTTTTTTTTGTAAAAGTTGTATTTGTCATCGTATTTGTCATCAAAGACATATTAGTAACATTTTTATGCAAATAATTTAAGATGAGTGAAATTGGCTTACGCACAAATAAATTCATATTTCTATTATGCTGCTCTAATTTTGAATGAAAAAGCCTCGTGTAGAAGAATAGAATTTTGCAATAATTTTATAGAATATGCAGTAAATTAACTAGCGCCTGTTGGGAATTAACTCGTAGATTAAGAAGAGAACGCCGAGGAGAAACTGAGGCATTCGCTTCCACTTATAAGCGGAATTTTACTTAATTATCCCTGTCGATCCTAATTTAGTGAAAATTGACGGTTATTATTTGCCAATTTGGACCTAATTTAACATAGATTAGGAAACTTACAAGCTTGCTCGTGGTGCACACTATACGCCCTAGTTGCTGATATCATCACGTGTATCAATATCACATTAAATTAATGTAATTAGGCGATTATAGTTAACTATGTTTGCTGTAGTTACTGCTTATAAATAATTCGAGTATGATTATTGACGATGGCGTGTACTTCATAATTATTAAATAATCGCGTATTTTATGTGTTTGTATTTATTTTAAACGACTGCTTATTTCTACTGCTTGGCTAATTACCATCGCTAGTCAGCCGGGTAACTATTTTTTTTTAAAGAACAGTTGTACTTTGTTGATATAACACTTATTTATTATTGGTAATAATTGGTAAATATCTCTTCGTCTATATATGATTCTTATTATTATGTATTATCAAGCATGTAGTTGATTTATATGGTGAGTTTGTAATGAGCAAGAATATACAATTTGTATTGGTTATGATTATTTTGTTTTCATATAATTCAGTAGGTGAAATAAAAGTTTCCGTATAAAAAAGTCGGGGATAATGATGGGGGGAAGTTGTTGGACCTTCCAGCGCTCAGAGAATTGTTTGGAAAGTTGGATTTTATCACTTTATTTCGCCTTATTTGGAGGAAGTTCCGGGGGGCCAAATAAAAATTCCCAATTCAAACTTGCGCCCTGTAAAATTGAAAGGTGAGGGAGCAGGGGAGCGGACCCGGAAGTGAGAGTTATTGGGATCCCCGCCGCGGACGCCAGTCACACTGCAACAAAAGTGAAACAGGTCGGAAATCAATGGGCCCCACGGTCCCTGGCGAAATTTCACCGCCGTATTTCACACGGCAATACGGAAACTCGACGAGCTGGAAACTCGCAAGGGCTGGAACGCACGGGGGGCACAGGTCGCTGATAAATTTCAGATTTCAAATTAACGCCATTCAGAATCCATGTCCCTCGGTGTAATTAAAACGGCACAATTTGGACCTTTCGCCGGAAGTATTAAATTCCTCCGCCGCCGCCTCCACGGCTGCGACCGGAAAACGCGAAACAAACACTTCTTCGGTTGAAGGGTGGTGGGGGGATGTGCACGCGCACACAAAGAGGGTTCAATTAGGGCGATGAATTATTAACGAAATCGCTAATTGAAAGTGAAGGGGTGAGGCGGGGGCGTTTTGTTTTCCGGGTTGCCTGGTTCGCAGGGTTAATTGGAGATTCGGTTTTCCGAAAACCGGGGGTGCGTCGTGTGGGGGTGGTGGTTCGTTCAGCCCTCCGGGTACGGCGGCGTCGCGATTGCTACGCGCCGCTAATCGCAACCGAATCCGTTCAGACGCCCGCAAATAATCAAACCGATGATGGAGGAGAGGTCTCTACATAATATCAATTCAACCCTTGCCTGCCGGAACCTTTGTTTAAATCAACGTCATTTACTGCGGACATGAAAGGAGTTTTCGGTGACACAAAGGGGACGACCCTAATAATTCCGTAGGCGGTGATTCCGCTGCGCCACCACAAAAATTCCCTTTCTGTTTGAACACTTATGGCAATATTGAATAGAGTGTAACAGCAAATAGTACGGCTTGAAAATTTAATAATAGTTGGTCAACAAATTTAGAACTAGAACAATGGACAGTGAAGAATGTTTGCACGCGCATGATTACAGAATCTACTGATTGCTTGTCGAGTCTCCCACTTTTGAAGTTGAAACGCTCAATTCCGAGAATTCTATCATGATTATTAAATTCCGGATGAAAATGTTGTTTGTGTACTCGCACGAATTGGACAAAAACTGATTATTTGGTAAAACTGTTTACTGCGTTTAGCCCTTTTCAGTTAAGTTAAAGCACTTTGAGCTATTTTTTTTATTAAGTCTATATATACTGAAAATAAAATCGTATACTCGACGAATTACGTTGTGCAGATTAAAATAAGTTCCCCTTGCTCCATACGTATGTTTATTTTTTAATAGTTATGAATCGAGAGATATATGTAGATAACAAAATATTTAACTTATATAAGAACTTATATAAATATTGAACTCTTTTTGACGGAATAAGTGAGGATTTGGCACAATTTTTTTTTTTCATGTTGCATTAATTTAATTTATTTAATTCTCTATAGGCAGACAGTTACAAAAAAGTGTTGAATTTTTTTTAAAAGCCAAAGTTTTTTTCCGGCAGCCATTTTAAAAATGGTGGTTGGGCAAATGGTTGGCAGACAGTTTAATTTCCAAGCTATTTTAAAAGATATCAGAATAATTCAAAAAACAGTGTTCGGCATAAAACATCAGGCTTACATTTTTTTATTTTTTTCTATCATGCAAGAGAGTCAGTCAAACTCTTTCTGTAAAAACTCGGAAAAAAATTATCAATCGTTACTTTTTAAGACCATAAATTTTTATGAAGGAAATGAGACTCACTAATAATATGTTACTTCTGTGTTAAATACTTACATAACTTCCTGCAGTATAAGTTTTAGTCCTGAAAATGCACTCCTTTGTTTCCTAGAGCTTTTCAAAAATCGCCGAAAGCCTTTTAACGTCAATTTTCTCAGGTCAATATCTGAAAAGGGACTGAATGAAAACAAGTGAATATTTTACATAATGTTCTTTATACACATAGGAATATCTCACAAAAAAAATGACTTAGACTCAACTACATTTGGAGTAATAGACGAGTGAATTTCAGCAAAAACGCTAACATTCTACACAAACTCAGAGAAAAATTATCAATCGTTACTTTTTAAGACCATCAATGTTTATGAAAGAAATGAGACTCACTAATAATATGTTATTTCTATGTTGAATACTTACATAACTACCTGCAGTATAAGTTTTAGTCCTGAGAATGCACTCCGATGTTTTCTAGAGCTTTTCAAAAGTGGCCGAAAGCCTTTTACCGTCAATTTTCTCAGGTATATATCTAAAAAGCGACTGAATGACAAAAGTGAACATTTTACCGAGTGAGAAATAGCACATAGGAATACCTCACAAAAAAAATATGACTGAGACTTAACTAAATTTAGAGTAATAGAGCAGTAAATTTCAGTAAAAACGCTATCCTTCTACACGCTCGTGCAGTGCCAAGTTTCCAGACGAGAAGCTATCAGAGATATGTCTCTATAAGTGACAATCAAATAAGATGTTTTGTTACTTCCATAGGCTCAAACTTTGATGATCATCAAACTACAATAGTTTTTACAAATGTAGCATGTTTTACAAATAATGACTTTGTTGTTTATATAACAACATGTCATGATGAGAAGTGGTGGCTTGAAAAAATTGAAGACAAAAGTGAAGATAATGTATGTTTCTACACGTTTGGGCACTGCCAAGTTAGCAAACAAGTGCTTGAAATGATTACAATTGACATTGGTCGAATGACGTTCAAATCATTACATACAATAAATTATCAAATATTTCTACTATCGATAGCCCAATAAAGATCGATTATATATATATTTCTACTTATAAATAACAATGGGCAGTGATAACAATAGGTAAGAGTTCTAATTCTTAAACTTAACGATACATTTGTTCTACTACACGTGCAGTATACACAGAATAATGTTTCTCTATGTATGTCAAATGATGGACCCAAACTTCTGGCCAAATGGACTATCTATTCGACGTTACTATTTCCCAAGTAAACAGTCATCGACACCAAATTGACAACTAAGGTCTGCAATTTTCGCCTCGGCGCAGAAATCGCAAAAGCATATTGCCATTATACACCAAAATGTTCAATCAATACTTGCTTGTCAATTGTGAACCATACAACATATCGGATTATATGGAACTGTAATGTAAACAATGATATGTAAATGTATATGTGTGTGTACTATTATGTACAATTTAATGTTGACAATTTTCATTTTATTATTATTTTATGTAATGATCTTATGAAATAAATATATATCTATCTATCTATCTATCTATCTATCTATGTATTTAGATTTAAAACTTCAGATGTAACTACTTGCCAGCTGCAATTTTCGTTAGAGAGTAAAACAAACACGATATTTCATTGCATAGTTTATCAGTTATGTCGTGTGTTCTACCAGACACTTGTGTGGGTTCCAATGGAGTCACTTTTCGGACTATTTTCTTTCCAGCTACCCAAGCAGTATTATTTTGGGAAAGTTGAAAGGCAGTTTTTAGTCCAGAAGGGTGAAAGAAATGCACCAAAACATCATTGTTATCTTCACTTTTGTATTCAGTTATCAGTTATGTCCTGTATTCTACCAGACACTGTTGTGAGTTCCAAGGAATCACTTTTCGAACTATTTTCTTTGCAGCTACCCAATCAGTATTATTTTGGGAAAGTTGAAAGGCAGTTTTTAGTCCAGAAGGGTGAAAGAAATGCACCAAAACATAATTGTTATCTTCACTTTTGTATTCAGATATCAGTTATGTCGTGTGTTCTACCAGACACTGTTGTGGGTTCCAATGCAGAAGGGTGAAAGAAATGCACCAAAACATCATTGTTATCTTCACTTTTGTCTTCAATTTTTCAAGCCACCACTTCTCATCGTATATACAAACAACAACGCCATTATTAGTAAAAGATGATACGTTTGTAAAAAGTATTAAAGTTTGATGATCATCAAAGTGTGAGCCTCTGGAAGTAACAAAACATCTTATTTGATTGTCACTTATAGGGACATATCTCTGAAGGTTTCTTGTTTGTTAATTGGCACTGCACGAGCGTGTAGAAGGGTGGCGCTTTTACTGAAATTCGCCGCTCTATTACTCTAAATGTTGTTGAGTCTCAGTCATAATATTTTTGTGAGATGTGTATCTCACAATGTGTATAAAAAATATTCTATAAAATGTTCACTTGTTTTCATTCAGTCCCTTTTTAGATATTGACCTTAGAAAATTGACGTTAAAAGGCTTTCGGCCATTTTTGAATAGCTGTAGACAAAAAGGGAGTGCATTTTCAGGACGAAAACTTATACTGCAGGAAATTATGCAAGTATTCAACACATAAATAACATATTATTTGTGAGTATATTTTCCTTCATAAGAACTTATGGTCTTAAATTGTAACGATTGATAATTTTATTCCAAGTTTTCACAGAAAGGGTTTCATTGACTCTCTTACATGACAGAAAGATTTTAAATAATGTATGCCTGAAGTTCATTTCATGCTGAACACACTGGGTTTTGGGTTATTCTTATATCTTTTAAAATAGCTTGGCAAATAGCTTGGCTTTCCACCGACTAAGTTTTTCATTAAAATTTTCCCAACCACCATTTAACAATGGCTGCCAGAAATAAATCATGGTTTATAATTGTTTTTCAAACAGTGAAATTTTCAACAGAAATTCACTCCTCTATTACTCTAAATTTAGTTCAGTCTCAGTCAAAAGAAAATTTGTGAGATATTTTCATATCAACACAGAATTATATTTACAATTATCAACACAGAAATAACATATTATTAGTAAGTCTTTTTCCTTCATAAGAATTTATGGTCTTAAAAAGTAACGATTGATATTTTTTTTCCGAGTTTTTACAGAAAGGGTTTGACCATCTTGCATGATAGCTGGTTTTTGACTGGTTTTTGAATTAATCTGATATCTTTTAATAAAGCTTGGCAATTAAACTTTCCACACACGTTTTTCATGAAAATTTGCCCAACCGCCATTTTAGCAATGTCTGCCAGAAAAAAAACTATGGTTTATATATTTTTTTCAAACAATGTTTGGTGACTGTATATATCGAACACGTGAAAAAAAACAATGAAAATGTTAAGCGACAAATGTTATTTATATTGGGTGATTTGACTTTGCCGGTTTCTATTAATTATACTGGTGTCCCAATGAGAAAGTGCGAAAATGTAAATTTTCGTGGCATTTTTTCCCACGAAAATATAGTATACTACAATTTTGTTTTTGTTTATTCTATCCTCATTGTCCATAAACAAAAATAAAGTTTATTGCAACAATGGAGGAAATAACGGTTTCTTTTCAATCTCATGTTTAAGTATGAACATTTGAAAACTGAAAATTACGATCCAAATCAATAAACTAAAAATTACTCAATGCATAAATGCATATTCGTGTCTTATCTTACCAACCAGCAGAGACTCAATATTCCTGCTCGAAAGTGCACGTAAGTCAAAATGAAGTTATTGCACTTTCGTGATTTTATCAGTATTCGACGAATGCAAAAATATGCAAATTTTAGAACTTAATCGCACGACTTTTTATTGGAATACTCTACAGGCCACCGCGCCTTATCATTCCCCACCTCAACTTACTAAAATCTGGCGATAAGTTTTTGCCAGTTATCAGCAGTCTAGCGCGAGATCCTGTGTTTACAGTGCGTTTCCTTTCTGAATAATGCGCAGGTATTAAAATACGTGTTTTAAAATTAACCTTGCGAACTTATAGTCGTATATAGTGCCCCTGTGATCGACGAAACTCACAGTTATGCATACTGGATTTCATTCACAGCGAGTGATTGTAAGTAAATCTGAAGCAAGATAATTCTAGGAAGCCTTTCAATAGTAAATACCAGCCTGACTCATTGTTGTGGTTGCGAAATTTTTGTTGCTAAATATAATCTCGGTGTAAATAATAACGAAACGATTTCTCGCTAAATTGCGTCCTCTATCGTCTTGTTTCCTGCATCGTATTTGCTTATTGATTGTAATGTGTCACAAAAAATATGTGTCATTTAAACTTCAAAAGGAGACAATTGAATAAGTGAGTTGAAAAAAGTACAGACTCCTCCAGAATAAGATTTTGGGAAACTAAACAAAAACCAAAAAGTTTTTACGTAATAGATCGAATTACTAGAAAAGTTACAATTGATAATTTGTAGCTATAGTTGATAGCAGGGTTGGAATAAATCGTGATTTAAAAAAAATCATTTATTTTTTATTTTTAATATTTCTGGTCAGTTTTTGCCACGGTAGATGTGATTTATATCGATTGATTTACATCACGATTTAAACAATATGATTTTTTTATAAATAAATTCTTGAATTTGATCAAGAATTGATAAACAAAACAAACAAATTTCTGCGTATGTACCTTGTGATGTACCAAAAAATGGAAGAAAAGAAGTATATTTTACTTACTTATATTATCTACTTTAAAGACTATTTATTAAACAAAAATGTGTTGAAATTTGAATTGCAATATGAATAAATGACAATTTTGAAATCACTTAGTTTGGGTATTTTTAATATCTTGTTAAAAGTTAAAACTGTTAATACATATATCTATGAAGATATCTAAAGTTCTAGAGATTGTAAGAAGAACTTGGAATCCATGGAACATTTACAAACATGTTTTGCCAAAAAACTGAGTTCCGAAAATAAGGTGTTGCATTTCATCGATGAAACTAGAGAACAGTGTAATCTATCTATCTAGAACTAAGAAGAATATCTCTCTGATTATTATTATTATAATATTGATTATAATTATCTCTGATTATTATTATTATACTCTTATTTGATTATTATTATACTCTGATTTGATTATTATACTCTGATTTGATATTTTTTTATTGATATATTGATTTTTCTTGCTTAGACAGTTTAAGGGAAAAAATCTTGTTAACGTCCAATCAACTATTTAAATCAGTTGCTCAGAAAGTAAAGATTGTTACATGATGATATCCAATTTCCGATAGGTGATGAAGCTTTAAAAAGAAGAAGAAGGGTTATAAAATATTTTATTAATCAAATAAATGTTTTCATTTTTGCAAAAAAAATAATGATAAGAAGAACTCAAATTTGAGATTTTATGTAACAACCAGTTATGTTCATTAAAAAAAAATAATGGGTATATAATATATATTTCTCCCGACCGGGAATAAAACGAGCGGGAATTTGAACTGAATAAAATTAAAAATCGAAATATAAATGTAAACTTACCTAATAGATCTTCCTTATACATTTGTATAGATAGATAATCGGCACATACTAGACTACTTTATTCCCGGAGGGAATAAAATACCAACTTTCCTTCGGGAATAAAGTAAATCGGGTGTAGTTTATTTAATTATTTTGCAATAGTAACAGTAACATTAGATCAATTCATAATATTTACTTACAGTCAATCATCTGATATCTTGGCAGTTCGAGCTTACTTCCGGTAATGGGTGCGACGTGTGGGATGTGTGTGCGTTGATACTCAGCTTTTGAATACAACAAATATGAATTCATTTGACATTAAAAATTGTCAATATGACAGCTCAATTAAATTTAAAATCGAAATAGACATGTAAAACTTACCTCAATAGTAATCAATGAATACCTCGGTAAATAATTTTACTAACTATAATATAAATAATAGAATAAACCTCAATAATCTCCTAGCCGAAAGTTCCCTCGCTTCCTAGGGTCGCTCAGTCATAACTTACAGTTTCGAGAATAAAACCTTTGCCTATTCCCTTAATACATAAAAAACTATTAAAAAACAATATAAAACTATCACTTGTATTTTTTTTTTTTAGATATTTTAGTCTATAAGATAGCTTACAACGGAAACTAATTTAAAACGAAGCATTAATTATTAAAAACAATACCCGTATGTGCTAATCTTCATCCCACCTCCTTTGAACATAACCATTACATTATTTTCTAAATTATATTAATTACACTATATCATATTGACAAAAATAAATATATAATTTCTTAAACATATAACTTATAGCAACAATGAACGAAATATTCGCGCATGTATTTTATATCAATGTTTTCTTATATTTATTGTTATCTAATAAGTTATAATCTCGTGGGTTCAGTGAGTTAAGTCTGTGACTAATCAGTGACCATAAGTTCAATTCCTCGCCTTAGAAATTCCCCGCATCCATCAGCATATGAAAATAGTACATTCAAGAAATAACGTTTCTCATGTTTTAAAAAACATATTTTCACAGGTATTGTACATTATTTTCTAAATTATATTAATTAGACTATATCATATTTACAAAAATAAATATATTGTTACTTAAACATATAACTTATAGTATCAATGAACGAAATATTCGCATATTTATTTTATATCAATGTTTTCTTATATTTATTTTAATCTAATAAGTTATATAGCTCGTGGGTTCAGTGATTTTAGTCTGTAACTAATCAGTAGCCATAAGTTCCATTCCTTGCCTTGGAAATCTTCTGCGTCCATCTGTATCTGAATATAATATATTCAAGAAATAACGTTTCTCATGTTTTAAAAAACATACTTTCTCAAGTATTGTACATTATTTTCTAAATTATATTAATTACACTATATCATATTTACAAAAATAAATATATTGTTACTTGAACATATAACTTATAGTATCAATGAACGAAATATTCGCATATTTATTTTATATCAATGTTTTCTTATATTTATTTTAATCTAATAAGTTATAAAGCTCGTGGGTTCAGTGAGTTAAGTCTGTGACTAATCAGTAACCATAAGTTCAATTCCTCGCCTTAGAAATTCCCCGCATCCATCTGCATATTATAATACATTCAAGAAATCACGTTTCTCATGTTTGAAAAAACATACTGCCTCAAGTATTGTTGTAACATTTTAATTAAAATTGAATTTATGTGGAATACTGTACCTCTAGAGAACTTATATTTGAACTTCTACCTTCGACGTTTCATTGGAATATTTTAATGTGCAAAACAAATTCGAGCTGAAATTTGATAAATTGCTCCAGGCAGATCACAAAAGCCTATATTAATTATATTTGAGAAATTAGTTTGAAATATGTTAAAACAGAGTGTATTATTTGTACACCTCAGGCTTTTCACGAAGATAAATAAATCCAGAAGACGTTAATAAATTCTATTAGGTTTGGCATACGAAAGTAATTAATTGTTAGAGCGAGTATTTTGCATGTGTTTTTGACGTAATTTTATACCTCAGGTAATTTAGATATTTCATTTTCGTACAAGTATATATATATATATATATCACCCAAAATTACGTTTAAGCTTTTTTACATGAGAATAGATGTGCTGTTTCATTTTTTTTCATTATCTCTGACAGTTGTAAATGCTTAATTTGTTATTATTTACAAACTTTAATGCTTTGTTACACTAGTAACTATTTTTTCACATTTATTCTCCTAGAATATGCTATAGAAAAGTTGAATATCTAGATGGAATCAAACAATTTTAATGATATGAGGTTTGTGCCATCCTGATTATTTATAATTGGGTTTGGGTTCGGACAGTGCATCAACCCATACCCAATTAATTAATTTTAATAATCACCCGTGTCTACAGATTAAGAGTGGAAGCCTGAACTCATGACGCCACATGATATTTTTAAATTGCGGATGGGATATTTCTGACGCTATGACTAATTACACTGATAAACACAATGTTTGTCCCTAGATGTAAATGGCCTATTCCGATACAAAATTTTTCGCATAGGTATTTCAGAAACGTCAAAAAAATGTTTCTAGCGCGTCAGGTTTTTGATGTATAACTTAATTTTTTTCCGGATGCAAGGTCGATTCCGATGTTTTTTGTGGCAATAATGGATTCAAATTTCTGTTTCACAGTTACCGGTATCACTTTTTCTAATCTATTTTTAACTGAGAACGGGTGTTTGTGAGGAAATTGTGAAAAAACTATTCTATTCTCTCCTAGAACTATTCTCCTAGAATATGCTATAGAAAAGTTGTATATCTAGATATCAAACAATTTTAATAATAAGAATGAGTTTTCTGCCAACCTGATTATTTATAATTTTGTTTGGGTTCGGACAGTGTATCAACCCATACCCAATTAATTAATTTTAATAATTACCCGTGTCTACAGATTAAGAGTCGAAGCCTGAACTCATGACGCCATATGATGTTTTTAAATTGCAGATGGTATATTTCTGACGCTATGACTAATTACACTGGTAAACACAATTTGTATCCCTAGATGTAAATGGCCTATTCCGATACAACATTTTTCGCTGATTTCAGAAAAGTCAAAAAAATGTTTCTAGCACGTCAACTTTGTATGATATTTCAATGTTTGCAAAATGTATAACTTTTTTCCTGAAGCAAGACCGATTCCAATGATTTTTTATGGCAATACTGGATTCAAATTTCAGTTTGACAGTTATCGTTATCACTTTTCTAATCTAATTTTAACTGAGAATGGGTGTTTGTGAAGAAATTGTGGAAAAATTATGTAAAATATCTAAAAAAAAATGGTCTTTGACACATTTTTTTTAAATTTCGTACAGTATATACTTTTCTAAATATGGATTTAAATTTAAGGGACAATACATTCGTCAAAATTTGTCGACCAGTGTTTTCTGTAAATCTTAGATATGGTTATTTAACAACGTCCATTTCAGCTACAGTCTACAGATTAAGAGTCGAAGCCTGGAGTCAGGATGTTTTTAAATTGAGGATGGTTCGTTTCTGGCGCTGTAACTAATAATCTGTAAATATTAAATATGGCTATTTAACAACATCAATTTCGGCTGGTATGACTAATTGTTTACACACGCCCTTAGCTGTGTTAAATGAACGTAGTGCAGATGAAGAGGGATACGTACAGCCAAAATTACCAAGTCTGAGGTGCTGCGGCACCACAGATTGATTACTTACTCTAAAAACCAATGATATATTATTCATGAATTCCTCACTTCAAAATTGCTAACCGAAACTAGTGGGGTTAGACAATCCCCTATTTAAGTGGCGGAATCTCTTACGTCCATGAATAATAATCAAGGATTCGAAAGCCTCCACATAAATACTTGATTCAAATTTAACACCTGAAGATAAGGGTTGTAAACTGCTTGCAATTCAGCACTTACAATGCTATTAACGGATTTTACTTGCCGCACCCTGGAAATGCTTGTACATACGGCCGCAATTAATCCTCGCACTACACAGATAAATGGGTGCAGCGAGCTTTTATCGAGCCCGTGGAAAAACACTGTTTTTGTGTGTGGAAGATAAAATCTGAGTGACAGCCAGGTGTAATATCGTTTTCGGAATGCAATAATTGACTCTGGTGTCCGTAATTTGTTCGAGTTGATGACTTCGGCCGATGATTAATCGATTGCGATATCAATTCATAACGAACGTTTCCGAGGCAATAAATCATGACGATCATAAACTGCATGCGGCGGGCATTGTCATAAAATGTATCTGTAATAACGTGTTATGTTATAAAACCGCACTGTAATACACACAAAAAGAATCGTTAATTCCAGCTTGATACGTTCTGTGATACCAAGACCTATCTATAGGAACAATAATATTTTGTGGTAAAAATTGTATAACAAGAATTGTATTACAATAAGGAAATAAAATACGAGTTATTTTTGGTCCAGTTTTTTTTAATAAAGTTAGTAGAAGATGTCCTGCAATTATATTAGCAGCTAATCGAACTGCTAATTTTTCTAGTTTTATGATGTAATAGGTAGTTATTGCAACCCATTTGAACATGAAGCGTTATTGTGCACAAATACAAAAAAAAAACCTGGATCAAAACTCATTGTGAATAGTTACTACATAGCTCATAAACTTCCCGTCAGAAAACTTTTAATATTTGCCTGGTACATTTCGTGTGACAATAGAAAATCCTTTCTGCCGGATTACTGGGGAGCGCTCCTTAGAACAAGCGTTTTATTAGTCTTGTTTCTTGGGGATTTTAAGTGTCGCATAGTTGGGCTGATGTTTCCTCGTGTAATTGTTCGGGAACTAATTTACTCACGGCCATGTCTTCGCCCTGGGAACTTCCTCGGGGGGCGGCATGCGTCGTATTAATTAACCTGGATTCTAGGCCTCGGATAATTAGCTCCGCTCCCCAAACCCCAAAAATTCAAGGAAATCGAGTGACGGGGGCGCGTATTTTTTGCGATGACAGCACAAAAGCGCCGATGATTCGGCGGGCAGATGTTCCGATGCAACAACGCCCCCATGTATTGTAAATTTTATTTTGGATATTTTTTTTTATGCCAGGGCCGACGTTTGATTGATCGACGAGCGGATACATCGCCATAATTCACTCGGCAGATTATTTACGCGCTGTGCTGGCCGTGTATCAAAATATTCGTATGCCGGGGGCTATTGACACGGGTAAAATAACTTAATTACCAGCCGAGTAATAAAGTTAATCAGCTGTACGCGTTTTAATCAAAACGTTCAATTTAAAGATAGCGCACATTATTGCCTAGCTACATATTATTGCGGAAGCAGCGAAGTGACAAAAATCAATATTCAAATGTGCAGGAGATACAAGTCGACTTTCATAGAAATTTCTATCAATGGCATGGCTGTGTGTGTGTTCCATTTATATCAACACATTTTGTAATAACATTTGATATATAGTGGGCTTACAATAAATAGTCAAAAAATCAGTTTAGAAAGCAGTGGCAGTCCCGAGGTACCTTAGCTGGATTCTCACTTTACTTCAACATGTCTTGGGTGAGATCCCTTCTATCTTTCAGCTTTCCTATGAGATCTCTCTTGATCAACTCTTGCTCGTTTCCGACCTCGACGCTATTAGAGCATTCGAGGGCTAGGGGTCTCTATTTTATTAAAACTTTTCTTCAACACTCCAACTCACCAACCCGTCTGGCCAAGCGTGGTGTTTTACGGCTAAAATCCTCCCAAATATCATGGCGAATTATAAAACAAAGGAATTGAGTCCCCTGGTGGGTAAAGTCAAATCCCACACCTCTAAGGTCTGCCTCACGGAATCTGGGGTAGGAAAAATATCGTTTATGACTCCAAACAAACACCTGCGTAAATGTAAACTTAACTTGACAATTGGAACATATAATATCCGTTCAATGAATCACGACGACAAAATCCACGAGCTGGAAGAAGAGCTCACAAACATAAAGTGGGACATAATTGGGTTAGCTGAAACGAGACGGAAAGACGAACAACGAAACTCAGGTAACACACTCTATTGGAAAGGTAACAAAAATGATACCAACGGTGGCGTCACGTTCATTGTACATAAGAAACTGTCCAAAAACATACAGGCCTTTAAGGGATTATCAAACCGTGTGGCCTACCTCATAATCAAATCAAAAAGAGTAACACTAAAATTCATTCAGTTGTATGCCCCAACAAGTACATACGATGACGAAGACGTGAAAATTTTCTATGAAGATATCACCAAAGCCATGGATCAACATAAGAATCGCTTGACTATCATCATGGGCGATTTCAATGTGAAACTAGGCTAAAACTAGACAAAGATGAGACCAAAATGGGAAACGTCGGCTACGGAAATCGAAATGAGCGAGGTGCTAGGCTAATAAATTTTATGGAAGAAAGAGCTATATGCCATGAATTTATTTTTCAATCAAAGGCCTCAGAGGAAATGAACCTGGATTAGTCCAAACTCGACAACAAAAAATGAAATCGATTTTATTCTCTCTGCTGCGAATTCACAGATTTAGCACCGGCAACGACCATAGGCTGGTTAGATCAAAATTAAGCGTAGACATTGGCACGATACGAAATATAAAGGCCAGAAATGGAAAACTTGATATGAATAAACTTCAACAACACAAAAGTTTATATATAGAAAAAATAAGAGCTTGTCTAGTAGAAAAAATAAATCAGGAGGAGAAGGATATAAACAGAATAGAAAAAGAACTCACAAAACCCCTAGTTACCATACCAAAAGAAGTAGCAAAAACAGAGGTCAAAAAAGATAATTACATTAACGAACCAACAAGAAAACTACTCGAACATAGAAGAATACTGAGTGAACAGGGGATTAGACAATCAATAGAATACACAGAGCTGAATAGAACCATTAAGAAAATAATAACAGAAGAAAGAATTCGAATACAAGAAGACAGAGTACAATCCATCATCGAAAATAACAAAAACATGAAATGTCTAAGACCCAGACTGGGCAAATCAGAAATAAATAAACTCAAAGATGAAAAGGGCAATGAAGCAAATACTAAAACAGAAATTATTAGAATAATTGAAAATTACTACTCGGACTTGTACCAATCAAAGAAGCGGTAGTGGGTCTTAAGATGACGTAAAAAAATGACTTACATCAAAGATAGTGAATATAAATTCGGAACTTCAACCCGAAATATCCAATTCAGAAATAAGAGCGTTACTGAAACAATTAAAAAACAATAAGGCAGCGGGCAAGGACGGAGTAACTGCCGAAATGGTAAAAATTGGAGGAAAACCTGTTATTGATTGTCTGCACCTTCTCCTAAGTCAAATTTTAACAAAAAATTAAATTCCAGATAATTGGAACGAAACTATTACATTACTTCTATTCAAAAAAGAAGACAAGAGAGAATTACAAAACTATCGTCCCATAACCCTCCTAGGTATTATGTATAAGCTCCTAATCAAAATACTAACAAACCGACTTACCAGAAAATTCGATGATTACCAACCCAGAGAACAAGCAGGCTTCAGGAAGAGATTCAGCACACAAGACCATCTGCTGGCAATGAAGATCTTAATAGAGAGATTAAACGAATACAAAATACCATTATTCGTAGCATATGTAGATTTCGAAAAAGCTTTCGATTGCGTAGAACATTGGGCAATAAAAAACTCCCTAATAAACAGCCTGATCGATTATAGATACACTAGCCTACTGCCAAACATCTATCAAAATGCTACAAAATCAGAACAAATATATGAAGGAACTAAACCAATAACGATTGCAAGAGGCGTAATACAAGGAGACACTAGAACACCAATAATATTTAGTCGAGCATTGGAG
Source organism: Othius punctulatus (assembly GCA_951805005.1). Lineage (NCBI taxonomy): Eukaryota > Metazoa > Arthropoda > Insecta > Coleoptera > Staphylinidae > Othius > Othius punctulatus. The sequence goes on from OX638142.1 coordinate 55,646,487, forward strand.
GATATTTTTAAAAATCTGGAATGGGTGCACCGTTCACGAGATATTTGCGAATAATAACACAAGATCATCGTTTGGGGGGTGCGTTACAATATCAAGGGATGAAGCCCTCACCAGGGGAGGGGAAACTCGACGGATATTTAATTCTGGAGTGCTCAACAGTATGTGTACCAAATTTCAAAACTTATAATTAATTTCCGTCAAAACGGATTTTTGAGGCTTTTATGGCTTTTATGACTATATACTCGACGGATATTCGATTCTAGAGTACTTAGCAGTAGGTATAAGAAAGTTCAAAACTATATAATTTATTTCCGCCATAAAGTCTAAATTGACTGGACTATTACTTCTTCTCTTGTAAACGCTATAAGTTTGATTCCCTGGCATAGCTGAACTGCTGCATAAGCATGAATCAGGCATCAAATTTCATCGATCATAAAAGCGGGTTTTTTTATAGTGTGTCGAGTGGATTACACTCACTCCGTCTGTACGTTATCGACTCTTATCGGCTATTTTTGGCACGCGTTTTTAGCAAACGCGCTCCATTCATAAAGCAATCGTGCGTGGCCTGATTTAGATCACTCTTGTTCACAATAGAGTAAGCAGGTGCTTAAAAGGTAAAATCAATAGCATATTAAAATTAAATAATACACGTGTTAATGGGTCGGGCCAATAGTAATTGTTAATCAATACGTATGCACACTAATACATTCATGCATAACAATTTGTTACGTTGTACTGAAAGTGTAAGCCACTATAATTCCCACGTCAGCAGGTATTGTGAGTTGCGAGTTGATACGGCTATTTGGCTTCTGTAACTCTTTAATTATTTAAACCGAGCCAAGTCAAAGACTCTTTTTAAAGTCTAGAACTTTCCTTACATTGAAAACAAGTGGGGCAGCCTTCATCATGTCAATAATTCCATTTATATTATGATAAATTGGTGACACTGGTCAATACTGAATTTTTTTCCTGAAATTTAATTACTGTTCCTAAGTATATTTAAGGTGATGATTACAAAAATAACACTGATTATCTTCTAGCAGCTCTACTTTTTAAAATAATACTCATCTTTGCTCTTTACTCAATCAACTTTGTTTTTATATAAAGGCAAATTTTAACACAATTTCTTTAAAAATATCATTCAAAATTACTGCACAACCTTCTTTTGTAGGATTTTCTCGAATGCATGGCTTGTGGTTGATCTCTTTGTATACACCACCAATAATCTGCTATCATATGGATGTACCACTGTCCCCTTACAACGCTGTTCCATTGTCCATATATCTAGGTACATTCTTTCATCTATATGTGAGTGCAAATTAATAGTCACCCAGCATTTTTCAAATTGGTACTAACAACTAACTGAAATAAGTCGTCCGACTTATAGTTTACCAGAAAATGTTTGTGATTTGGTGAAAATACTTTGTGATTTTGAAATTACAGCCTAATCATTATAATTTTTTTGAACATTTATTTTTCCACTTGACACACAATAGACTTCTGGCATACATTATGGGGTATCCATGACTTGTCTTGATTGCATAACTTTATTCCGATTAAGTTAAAATATGTACTTTTAACAGAATCTGAGATAGATTTTCCATATTGTTTACAGATGTATGCACCACAGGTGTAACAAAATACATATGGATTATTTAAATATCTTATCCGTGCCATATTAATATCAACAGATTTTAGGCAAACTATTTATTAGTAACGTAGAAATTAAATAAAATGCGCCTACCGCTTAAGCAGGAGTATTTTCAAAATATTTCAATAACTGGAGCTGTTATACAAAATGTATTGTCACATGACAATAAACACATTGAAATGAAAGAAAATCATTAAAAAAATCCAAGGAAAAAACAAAAAGTACAATTTTGTTGGGCAGTGTTGGGCAGTGATCTTAGTCACGTACACGTCATATCATCGACATTTGGAAAAATTCTCGAAACAGGTCATGGTAATTTTCAAGTTAGTGCATGGTAATTTCCAATTGAGTTCATATTCTATGACTAAACTCCTTATACACAATGAAATCATTGACAGTCGCACTAAATATTGTCAATGTAACTACAATTCTCATAATGATGAGCCAGCATGTTATGTTATCAATAACACTGGTCGACAAATTTTGTCGAATGTGTTGTGTTGTCCCTTCAATTTAAATGCATTTTTGGAAAGTATTTACTATACATACGTATGAACAAAATGCAATCGTTTTGCATGGATTGCAATGGATTTTTACATAGTTTTTCCACTATTCACTTACAAAAACACGTTCTCAGTTAAAGTTAGGTTAAAAAATTGGTAACTGTCAAACTGAAATTTGAATCCAGTATTGCCATAAAAAAATTATCGGAATCGGTCTTGCATCCCGAAAAAAAATAAGTTACACATTATGCAAAAAATTATGTATCATAAAAGCGTTTCTGAAATCAGCAAAATAAATTCTATCGAAGTCGGCTATTTAAGTCTAAGGGACAAATATTGTGTTGACCAGTGCAATCTAATCACGACATGTGCGATGAAATTATCGAGATGTGCATAAATATTTTAAAATCTGTATAATATATAAACAGTATGAAATTTAAGTACGACCTACACAACACCAAGTGAGCGATGAAATTATTTACACCGAGAAGGTGCAAATCACTACAATTCACAGATATTAGTCAAAATTGTGGTAATTAATTATATTACCACCATGTTCACGATGAAATCAACGCCACATACTCGAATATTTGAAATCTATTTCCCAGTGTACTCGTGGTAACTTTCAAATGAGTCCATATTCTATGACTCGAGTAATTCAACTTAGTGCACAATGAAATCGTTTACAGTCACACTAAATGTACGCAAGTTTGTACAATTCCCACAGATAAGCCAGAATATCTGTTATCAATAATCTCATCACCACGTGTGCAGTGAATATATCGATACGTACACAAATAGTTTAAATCCTGTATAAAATATAGAAAGTGTGAAGAGTGATAAGTTCTAAGTCCAGGTATGATGTCACTATTCACATGAAACCTAAATCCCCTCCCCACACTCGTGAAATTGAACCAATAAGAATGTATTCCAAAATCTTGTATAAAATTTAGAAAGTGTGAAGAGTGATAAGTTCTATCAAGGATACAACCCACACAACACCAAGTAAGGCGATGAAATTATTCACACCAAAGATGCAAATCTTTGCAATTCACAGATATTAGTCAAAATTCTGGTAATCAATTATATTACCACCATGTTCACGATGCAATCAACGGAGCATTCTCGAATATTCGAAATCTATTTCCACGTAAACTCGTGGTAACTTCCAAATGAGTCCATATTCTATGACTCAAGAAATTCAACTCTTAGTAAGCAATGAAATTATTCACACCTAAATCACTACAATTCACATGGACTTATCTGGCATGGTTGCTTTGGAATAATCAACTGCATTACTCAGGGATTTTAAGCTCACTATCATATCTCAATAAACTATGATGCTCAAAGAGCATTTGCATTTCTGTTGACCAGTCCTGCAGGTCAGAGGAGGGACTTTGGTTTTATGTGAAATGTGACATCTTATGTGGCACTTCTGATTTACCTATGATGATTATAGAGCATTAGAAGTACTGTGGAATTGCACACACTAAAATCAGATGTAGTCCATTCCAGATATGATGTCACTATTCACATGAAAGCTAAATCCCCTCCCCCACTGGTGAAATTGAACTAATAAGAATGTATTTCAAAATCGCGGAAGCTGAGTTGAGCCATAAAGCCATAAACCATAAAGTTATTCCATTGATGACTTACAAATAAAGTGCTTTGGAATAATCAACTGCATTCCTCAGGGATTTGAGCTCACTGTCATATCTCAATAAATTAGAATGATCGAAGAGATACATTTGCATATCTGTTGAGTAGTCCTACAAGTCAGAGGAGGAACTACTGTTTTATGTGAAATGTGATATCTTATCTGGCATTTACTTATCTGGTATGGTTACTTTGAAATAAGCAACTCACATTGCACATTACGCATTACACATTACTCAGGGATTTTAAGCTCACTATCGTATCTCAATAAAGTAGGATGGTCCAAGAGATGCATTTGCATTTCTGTTGACCAGTCCTACTGATCAGAGGAGAAACTTCTGTTTTAAGTAAAATGTGACATCTTATCTGGCATGGACTTATGGTTGCTTTGGAATAAACAACTGCATTACGCAGGGATTTTAAGCTCACTATCGTAGCTCAATCAACTAGGATGGTCCAAGATATTCATTTGCATTTCTGTTAACCAGTCCTACAGGTCAGAGGAGAAACTTTGTTTTATGTGAAATGTGACATCTTATCTGGCATGGTTGCTTTGGAAACTCAGGGATTTTAAGCTCACTATCGTATCTCAATAAACTATTATGCCCAAAGAGCATGTTCATTTCTATTGACCAGTCCTACGGGTCAGAGGAGGGACTTCGGTTTTATGTGAAATGTGACATCTTATCTGGCATGGACTATATGAGTCAAAATTCTGGTAACAAATTATGTCACAACCACATGCACGATGAAATTAACGGTACGTACCCAAATATCTGAAGTTCATTTCTGTATATACTTTAACTAGTCACTTCTGATTTAACTATGAAGATTATAGAGCATTAGAAGTCGTGTGGAATTGCACACACTAAAATCAGAATGATCTCCAAGCCGTGAATGCCACAGGCACAGCTGAATATCTGAAATCGGTTTCCATGTATTCTTTTACTAGTCACTGGTGGAATTTGACTAATAAGAATGCATCTCAAAACCACGGGAGCTATTTTGAGCCATAAATTTATTCCTTTAATCGCTTAGAAATGAAGTGCTTTGAAATAAGGAACTGCATTACTGAGCGACTTTAAGCTGACTATCGTATCTCAATAAACTATAATGCTCCAAGAGATGCATTTGCATTTCTGTTGACCATTCCTACAGGTCAGAGGAGGGACTTCTGTTTTATGTGAAATGTGACATCTCATCTGGCATGGACTATACGAGTCAAAATCTGGTAACCACCACATGCATGATGAAATTAACGTACTCAAATATCTGGAATTCATTTTCGTATATTCTTTTACTAGTCACTTCCAATTTAACTATGAAGATTATGGAGCATTAGAAGTAGTGTGGAATTGCACACACTAAAATCAGAACTATCTCCAAGCCGTGAATGCCACAGGCACAGCTTTTACTGCCGACAATAAACATTCAAGTTTCAAACTCATAAAGTTTTACGTCGCGGCGCTTAGTTTGGGTATTATTTGAATATTGGGATTTTCCGTGCACTGGCTCAACGTTGGACGTGTTTAGAGTGGCTATTTAAGTACACCTTAAAACAGAAACTCAACCGTGACAAACTCGAATACACATTAATGTTAGCAGGCATAAATAAAACGCCGATTCCCAAGTTTAATGAAACTGATTTCCCGTTTTCATGCCTATGCGAAAACGGAAATCTCGGTTTTGCTTAATTTAAGGTTGTCACGAATTCTATATTCATGTTATAGATGTTTTACTTGTCTAATGCGTTTGTTATTTGTTTGTGGGTGTTCCTCAGGTAATTACTTTCCTGAAACATTTATATTATGTTTATAAATATGAGCCGTTGATTTTTAAAGTGTGTCCTTTTTTTTAATTCAGATAAGTCCAAAAATACACAAGGAAGGTTGTCCCTTGTATATTTCTGGACTCTCAATTTTAACGAAAATAGACTTACCGCACTTTCAAAATCAACGGCTCGTATGTCTCAGATAACTATTTACAACTTTATCAGTGAATTGAAAGACCGGCTGGGTTTTCGTAAACGCTACAATTCTGTAAACTATAAAGTTGGTTTAGTTAATTTCAAATCGTTTGGAAGGGTCTGTCGTCTTTAAAAGGTGTGATCAAAACCTAGAATGTTCGAATCTGTGCAAATTAAGTGAGGGAAGCCAGCCAAAAAGCAAATCAAACATGCCACTAAAATGTAATCCTTATCCGATTCCTTTCCGCTGCTGCAAATCGGAACAGAAAATCCCCAGCAATTCCGCGGCGGCTTGCAGCAATAACGCCAAGATTAAGTGGGATCGTGTGCCTCAGATTATCCGTTGCCGATTAAATCGGATTCAATCGGGCCGCATAAATACACGTTACTTGTTGATTCCTCCTCGTCCGCCGCTGTCAACGCGCTGCCCACCTATATATTAAGAGGTGCTTTATCCGCGCCGGGCAGGGCTGCCAACAACAACACGCACAAACCGGAAGCAGACGTCAGCTCTGCATCCTTCCGCCCGCGCGCACGTAAGCGCGCCGGAAAGGTCGATAAATATTTACGTTCCGAATTGCGCTTTAATCACCGCCGGATTTGCAATTTAGTCCAAAAGCCAGGGCGAGTCCTAAAGAAATCAATTATCTTCACGGATGGGAAGGTTTAAGGCTATTTATAAACCACCTGCTTTGTATTTTTTACTATTTTTCACATCAATTGCTGTAAACGTGGGGAATTATGATGATAAATTTCGTAGAATTTACAATAAAATTCTGACGTGATTAAACATTAATTATTCCCCTATGCATTATGATTTATTATATCTATGACAATATGTTTTGTATTTTTCGTGGCAATTGCTGTGATCGTGGAGTATGATGGCCATAAATTTCATAGAAATTACAGTAAAATTCAGTCGGAAATTAAACATTAATGTTGCCCTACTCGTTGTGATTTATGAGATTTATAACAAATGGCAAATGAGAGTTGGTTTTCTATTATTGCCTTTTGGCTCCTTAACCAAGCCGTATGTCATTAGCTTTTATCGGTCTAAGTTTATCTTACCATATATAGATCACCCTGTATAGAAAATGTTATCAAGATTACGTTTTTCCAAAAAAACATGCAACTTATATTGCAGCCATCATTTCCTCTCCGTAATCCGGAAGGTTTAATTGGACCTAAACTTATTATTGCATACAGTTTTCGGTACCTACCTCATCAATTATCTATTGAAAAATCCGCACTCGAAACACTACAGCAATATGAGATATACGGGGCACTTTTAATTGCGGATTATTGTGCAACTGCATATCAAAATCGCATTATTAGTAGGGGTATAATCCGCGCGCGGATTATGCCGTTCCCATTCAATTAATTATTTACTTCATTTGTCGTTATTTTAACGAAATCCCCCTGTGTTTGGGCCGGAATTAATGCAGCGGGATTTGGCGTATTAATAGCCGCGATTTGCATGCGCTCACATATGAGCGCGTTTTTGGACGCCGCCGCTCTAATGTATTCAGCGGAAGACTCGTTAAACGTTCGCTGTTTTGTTGCGTCGCGTCGGAAACGTGCAAGTAATTTACGATAACGAAAAGTCTTTCATTTATCTTCCACGGCAGTAACAAAGCCTTTTCTAAAACAAAAAAAAAAATTCAATTACGGAAATATGTGTAGTCACGATTTAAATATATGTATAATTACATTATTAATATAATTTAACATGTATAACGATTGATAATATATCAATCGTTATAAATGTAATACATGTAATACATGTAATATTGATTGATGTTATAGACATTGAAAAAATATGAGAGTTAATGAATCTGTCGAGATCTTTATTTTAATGTATGTTATTAAAACATATATACATACTTACATACATACATACATACATACATACACACACACATATATACAAACATACATACATGTATGTTGAAACAAAACAGAACAATGTTGATGATGCCATTAACTTCAACCCGAAATATCCAAATGAGAAATAAGAGCGTCACTGAAACAATTAAAGAACAATAAGGCAGCGGGCATGAACGGAGTAACTGCCGAGATGGTAAAAATTGGAGGAAAACCTGTTATTTATTGTCTGCACCTTCTCCTAAATCAAATTTTAACAGATAACAAAATTCCAGATAATTGGAACAAAGCTATTACATTACTTCTATTTAAAAAAAAGAGACTAGAGAGAATTACAAAACTATCGTCTCATAACCCTCCTAAGTATCATGTATAACCTCCTAAGCAAAATACTAACAAACCGACTTACCAGAAAATTCGATGATTACCAACCCAGAGAACAAGCAGGCTTCAGGAAGAGATTCAGCACACAAGACCATCTGCTGACAATGAAGATGTTAATAGAGAAAGTAAACGAATAGAAAATACCATTATTCGTAGCATAAGTAGATTTCGAAAAAGCTTTCGATTGCGTAGAACATTGGGCAATAATGAACTCCCTAATAAACAGCCGGATCGATTATAGATACACTAGCCTACTGTCAAACATCTATCAAAATGCTACAACATCAGTACAAATATATGAAGGAACTAAACCAATAACGATTGCAAAAGGCGTAAGACAAGAAGACACTATATTACCAAAATTATTTAATCAAGCATAGGAGGATGTTTTTAAAAATCTGGAATTGGATGAATGTGGCATCAAAATATGTGGACAACGACTAAATCACATAAGGTACGCGGACGACATAAGCTTTATTTGCAAACAATAAAGCAGAGTTACAGAAGATTTAAAAGAGCTAGACCATCAAGCCTCAAAGATTGTCTTAAAATGAATTATTCAAAAACAAAGTTACTAACTAATACAGAGGAAGATGCTACAGTACAAATAGGAAACAAATCAATCGAACAAGTTACCGAATACATATATACCTGGGACAACTAATAAAACTCAACAACGATAATCAAACTAGCGAAATAAAAAGAAGAGTTATGTTAGCATGGGTAGCTTTCGGAAAGCTGAGTTTTATCCAAATAAACAAGAAATACCCACAGTACCTAAAAACCTGAATTTTTAATCAGTGCATACTTCCTGTCTTTACATACTGTAACGTATGGATCCGAGAAAAAACTAAAGTTTAAAGATGTAAGAGGGGAAGCTGCATAGCTAAAATGGAAATTTGCTGGCCACAACATCAGACAAATCGATGAAAGATGGAACAAACTTATTGTATACTGGAGACCATGGGAAAATACGAGGGACGAGGAATGCCACAAGTGCGTTGGGCAAACGACATTAAGAAACGTGCAGGAAAGAAATAGACTGATACAGCAAGTAGTAGAGAGGAATGGAAGCAACTTGGGGAGGCCTATGTCCAAAGATGGACGACAGAAGGCTGAAAAGAAGAAGTATAGTAGTTTATCATAATATGTTATATTTTGACTATTTTAAGTCAGCACTTCTTTTCTAATTGTCTCCCTCAATCTTTTAAAATAGGGCTAGTAGTTAGCCCTAGTATTTTTTTTGTGTCAGATAGTATCAAAATATTATAATATCATTCAATTGACTATAAGCGTTACAACATCAGACAAATCGATGAAAGATTTAACAAACTTATTGTAGACTGGAGACCATGGGAAAATACGAGAGGACGAGGAAGGCCACAAATGCGTTGGGCAGACGACATTAAGAAACATGCAGGAAAGAAATGGACTGAGATAATAAGTAGTAGAGAGGAATGGAAGCAACTTGGGGAGGCCTATGTCCAAAGATGGACGACAGAAGGCCGAAAATAATAATAAGAAGAAATTACTAAATACTTAAATTACTGTTTACTACCCCTTGATTATCTTCTTGTATGTATTTCGTTTGCACCCTCCAAACGGAATTTCTGTATACGCCACTGCTCAAAGATAGTCGCATTAGTTAGTTACAACCTGTCATAATTTCATTTACTTTCATAAAAAACAACAAATTCATAATTTCGTATAGTGGAAAGGTGCACTTTTGCTCCAATTTGAAATTGGCCCTAAATATGGACTATTCCCAAAATGTGTGATAAATATTAGATGTGAAGTGCCTATCAATCTTATTTATCTTGATAAGTCGAAAGTATTAATGTTATAACTAAAATGATGCAATAAATCACAGAACTTATAACAACGTATAACTATTGTAGATACTTTTTGGTCTAGCACTTGCAAAAATCACACACATAATCTTAATTTTCCACAGCGCAATCGTTATGGGAAAAGATGCACTTTTGCTCCAATTCGAAATTGGCTCTAAATATGTAATAAATACTCCCAAAATGTGTGATAAATATTTTAATAAAATAAATTTAATAGTGACTATCAATCTTATTTATCATGATAAGTTGATAGTATTAAAGTTATAACTAAAATGAAACAATAAATCACAGAACTTATAACTTATAACAACGTATAACTATTGTAGATACTTCTTGGTCTAGCACTTGCAAAAATCACACACATAATCTTAATTGTACACAGCGCAATCGTTGTAGGCCCATAAATTGAGGCACTTGATCTATATTTCACAGGCTATTTGTTGATTTTTTCTTGACATGATGTACAAATTGTAGATATAAGTACATAGTTCTAAATATGGGCCACTAGCCCATAATATAAACATGGATGTGGCCCACATTACAGAAATAATCGGTATATACAACACAAAAAGTTATTTTTGTTATAGTTTCATCCATTTTGGATACCAGTTATTATTATATTTTTTATCTTCCTTCTTTATTTGAGTACAAAGAAAGTAACAAACAAACGTTATATCTAAAAGTCGTTAATTATAAGAAAACTAATTGATACACATCAAAGCCTGATATTGTAGCTTTAACCTGCTGCTGCAATAGTTTTTAAAACAATGTTAATTTTCGAATAATGGAATTTATAAAATTTCCTAAGAGTTATGCGACTTGCTGACAGCGACGATAATAAAAATAAATTTTCAAACGTCAACGAAGGTAGCCCAATTTCTACTGTAGAAAAGTAGTCATACTTAATGTCATTGAGACTGTCAATCATACTTAATGTCATGTGTAGTCACAAATCGTATGTAGTTTAACATCGCCATTTACGATTTGTGACAGTCTGTTGGAGATAACGGCAAAGGATAGCCGAGAAACCTGCCTAGCCCATATTAGAAGACCAGCCTATATTTACTACCTTTCTTCTATAATAACTGGTTTCTTGCACAGATTGTATATAATCGTATATTTATAATTAAATCACTTTTCTGTGATTAAAATTAGTGAACGGCTCCATTAAATTACTTTTTTCTTAACCCGCAAAAGTTAACCTAATAGAGGGAACGGCGTAACTAGATGCATCACGTAATGTGCCGTATATTGCGTAGGCTAGGCTATCAACGTCAACTGTTTAATTGCCCCCCGAGGTGCGCAAAACGTTTCATTAGCAAATTATAAATTTTTAGTAGCAGCCGAAGCGACGTGCGCGTGCAATCGCCATTATTGCGTTTGGTATCAGTCGTCGAAACGACACTGTACCTACATTGTAAAAATTATATAACGCTCGTATATATGCGATAGCATAATAAGTACGAAGAGGAAGTCAAAGGGGCACAGAACTCATTACATTTAATTGTAACTCTGAATATTAATATTCTCGAGAATGAAGACGCGATGTGGATGTTTAATAAATTGTTGTGTAAGTGGCACGTTATTAAATATTTCATGTGATTTTGTATACAGTGCGTTTATGTAGTATCCGCGAGTATTAAATTTCTCACAAAATCTGTTTGTACATCTTGCAATTATTATTTATTTGTTACTCGTTTTAGGCAAAAAAATTATTACGAATGGTGTGAATATTTTGCATTTAATTTTTGTTTCAGAGCCATCGCCATTGTATGATAACAACCATTACCACGAGGAATGTCTGCGGTGCAACTCGTGCGGGCTGAACCTGACGGGGCCGAACCAGAAGCGCGCCAGACGCTTCAAGAACCAGATCCTGTGCGACTTGCACTTCGCTGACGTCGCCCTGATGGAGTGCTCCGACTTCATGCAGCAGCTGCGCTCCTTTAAGCCACAGTCGCTCGGTTGCGCGGTGGCCAGGCGGAAGTCGTCGACCACCCTCATATTTCCGCTGCCGCCGCAGGCGTGTTCCGGTGAGTACCAGCGCCACAGATGCGGCCCCCGCACAATGCGCCCCCGAAAGGGGGTTAATCGGTCATACGATGTGCCCCGGAATTCAGTGGGGCTGATTGATCGCCGCGGCGACGTCGACGCCGTCGTGCGTCCCCTCGTTATCGTTATCACGCGGCGTCGTAATCAAGATAAATGGGCTAATGACCCACGGAGGCGCATAATTCACGGCGCCAAAAGGGGTCGCAATCGGGGCGGCGGGGGGACTTCGTTAAACTAAACACATTCGTTTCGAGGTCCGGTTTACAATGCCGCATTTCTGGTGGAGGTACCGGGTGCTCGATCGCAACCAGGAAACCGGAATATTTAATGGGCTGAAACTCGGCACTTTCAATCAATTACACAACGATTTTATGAATATTTATAAACTCAATGGGAATTTAATTGATGTATATCCTGAAAACACACCAATGCCGCGCCTATACAACAGCAACCACAAAACAACATATACATTAAGTTCTTGAAACTTATATTGGACTGTCCACTTTGTATATAACAGATACTATCATTATGTTATTTACACAGACAGTTTGTCTGATAAATTAAAGTGCTTACACGACATCGATTATTAAAATACAAATATTGAATGATATAAACACATCCAATACAGATTACAAAGTTAGAAATATCTAAATTTAATTAGTTTAGTTAATATTAGTTTAAAATTGTAATCAAATAAGTTTCATTTTCACAAAAACATAATAATTTATCTAAATATACGTAGCTGGTGGAGGCGCCGGGTGCGCGAACAGGTAAATGGAATATTTAATCAGCAAAACCTCTGGATTTTCAATCAATCAGCCACAAAGCAATCATCTTCAGTAGATATGCAATATTGAAATTCCAAAAATCCGCTAAAGTAATATTGGAAAAATGTGAACAGAGCACAAAAACTGATAGACGAAAGACTTAATTAAAATTTACAAAACTCAATTCCCCGTACCTACTCCCAAACTCTGCTTACTGCTGAAATCAATCAAAAGCATGTAGTATCTCGAACCCACAGCTCTAAATTACTTGTAGAAAGCTGAAACTGAATTTTATATATTTACTACACTGTTGTGTAACCCAGGCCACTTGCTGAATATATTGATTCCTGAAAACAAGTGATAGTAGGTAAATAAAACATGTACTTAGAGTTAAAGAGATATTTTGGTTTTATTCATCAAAAGAAATGCAAATAAATCTATATGACATGTTAAAATTTTAATACCAATCAATACAGAACATACAACAATATAATTCAATATTAATGGTTAATAATGAATGATATCACAGGCCAACAAAAACAAGGTTTCAAAAAACTTTTTAAATCTTGATAGCCGATTTTTATACTTTTTTGGGTGCCAAGTCCGTATCTGAACTCTGATCGTTTCCATCACCCACAGTTTAGTCACAATTGACCTAGACTATTGACCTAAAATATGTAAAATGTGCAATAAATATGAAAAGTAAACGACTTTTAAAATACCAACAGAACTTTATTTAAACATAGAAGATGGCTTTATATTTTTAACATTACATTCTTCAAAGGTTTTATATGTCCATTGATGCATATTTTCTTTGTCTCTTTTCTTTGAAGCTCCTGATCTAGCTTTCTTTGTTCTCTCGGTGAAGTGACCAACAGTAATCTCCCATCATGTTGCTGTTTCAGCGTACCTGATAACGTTTTTCCATCACTATACCTAGCTATCACCTAGCTGTAACTATCACCTAGCTATCACCTAGCTATACAGAGAAAATGTTAAAATGTGAACAAATGGTGGGTGATATGGCATTTTTAATGTTATTTTTGGAATAAGCCCACTTAAAACGACAATAATTAGGTAGAACAAATGGTAAATGATATGGCATTTTTAATGTTATTTTTGGAATAAGCACACTTAAAACGACAATAATTAGGTAAACATGCACAAAAAGTTTATTGGTGGTTGGCCTGTGTAATTTTTGACACTAAAGTATAATTGAACATCATTGAACTGGCTGTAGGTTCGTACCGTATGCCAGGGTTGGGAGCTCGTAGCCAAGCCCAATGGCTTGGAGGCTGGACTCCAAGACCCCACAAAAAAAGTATAATTGAAAATATATGTATGTTTAATGATTTAGTTTACAAATTATTTAACATAAGGAAACCAATTCTACTGATAATCTCGATAAAATGAAACCTGTTTAATTAAGTTTTCATTCTTTTATCTTTATTCTCATTTCTTTATTAAAATAATTGTTTTTAATGATATATCTTTTAAAAAAATATATGGTATCTTAACCCGTTCAGCCGGAAGTCACAACCAGAACGTTCCATTCAAATTTGTTTTAAACTTTAATAATAGTTCTCTCAATTTAATTTCAATTACATACCTTTTAATATATTTTAAATAACAATATGGTATGAAGGTAGAAGGTTCCATTCAAATTTGTTGTAAACTTTAATACTAAACTTTTCATATATTTTTAATAACAATTTGTATCTTCCCTAGTTCAGCCGAAAGTCGTGACTTTCAGCCGGAAGTCACGACCAGAAGGTTCCATTCAAATTTGTTTTAAACTTTATGAGAGATATTAATTTTTATATGGTATAAAAATATTTTCATAAATTATATGATATCGTAAGCAGTTCAGCCGGAAGTCACGACCAGAAGGTTCCGTTCAAATTTGTTTAAAACTTTAATAGTAGTTCTCCAATTTAATTTCAATTTCATACCTTTTCATATATTTTTAATAACAATACGGTATCTTCCCCAGTTCAGCTGAAAGTCACGACCAGAAGGTTCCAATACCATTTTTCAAATATGAATTTTCCCAGGTCAGCCGGAAGTCACGACCAGAAGGTTCGATTCAAATTTGTTTTAAACTTTATGAGAGACATTAATTTTTATTCCCTTTTTCTTTTGTTATATTTTATTTTAATATATTTTAATATAATTTCTGATTTAGTAGAACATTTGAAATTTATCTATGACTTGTGGTTTATATTAACTCATTATTTTATTTTATTTTATATTAAATGTATTTTGTTAAACATTTAGTATTTTCAATTTCATTACTTACTTCTTATTTTATTTGACTCACACACATACAACAGGACCCAATGCTAGTGTTTCGACTCTGCAACTCGCTAACAACGTGACAATGCTGCTTTTTTCTGCAATCAACTGTCTCGAGCCTTGTCCTTCTCGCCCTTTTATACGAATTTTTAGTCTTATTTATGTTATGTCTCCTACTTTTCTTTAATTGAATTAATTTGAATATACTGAATCTTCCCATTCAATTTTAGTACAAACTAAATTAAATTTGTGTTCAAATATTTGATAAAAAAACGCATCGGCTCACGTTTCCCTTTGTTATCTAATTTTATACATGCTATGCAGCCACGTAGCTCATGCAGCCCCCAAATGTATTTAAAAACTTATACATTTTTTAAAAACTCACTGGACCCCGGTACTATTACTAAAAGCAAAACTACTTACCTAAGTTTGTAACACCTTTAAGGGAAAAAGTGTCCAACCATAATTCCTTCACATAAAGGATGAGTAAAAAGTAAAGAACGTCATTCCTAGAGTCTTTATAATTATTTTTAGAAAAAAAAACAAATGTTTTATAGCTAATTAATTGGCAGCAACTGATGATTTTCATTTTATTTGTTCAAAGTTCAAAAATAAATTTCGTTTAAATTTTAAATTATTAATTATGATACAAGTGCATAAGAGAATCTTTCAAGCAAGCTTGCCGGGTTTAAGGGTAGACACATTCGCCATTTGCTGTAGACGGCAATGTCATCAATGAAATTCTGAAGGTTGAAACTGCTAATTTCTAAACAACCAATAATAAGGAGCTTCTTGTTTCTGGTTTTGGGATTTCTAGGAAGAGTGGAACAACTTTTTTTTTAATCTCGGTTCTCATAATCATTCTTTAATATGGAAAAGAGCTCACTAGAAATAATCTCACGAAGCACACGAATTGGATGTATACTTGTTTTTTTTTGTTCTATACGGAACATTGCAATCGCCATAAACAATTGCACAGTTTTGCCCTTCTGGCATTTAGTGGATATTTGTAGGTACAATTAGAGTTGTAAATAGATTTAAAAAAACCTTTTTTTAGAAAAAAAAACGAGAAGTTGTTTTTTTCACATTGTAGTTGTTAGAACCACAGAAAAATATAGTAGACAGTAGTAACACAGCTAAAAATAAAATAACACAAACAAAAACTTTCCTTTGTTTATATCACACTGTTTACTAAAATTAGTGGCTATAGTTTCGATCACGTTCTGATTATTGTCAAACTTAAAGTAAAATAAAATATCCATAAAACACCTATTTATACATATCTATAATACAGCTTTGAAAAGTGGGGAGTAAACGAAGTCAGTCTGTTTTCATTTCAAATTCCAACAAATCAGGAAGGAAGTTACTAATTAACTTGGGAAGATTATAAAGGGGTTTACATTGGCCAGTTTGGACGTAAATTCAGCATTAGGTTGAAAGAACATATGAGATCATTGAGATTAAACCATGATAATTCAACATTTGCTAACCACCTCATTGAAAATCGGCATTCTTTTGGGACGGATGTTGTGCCGATAATTCATTTCGCCGAGAAAGGTCTTGAGATGGACCTATTTGAGTTCCTCGAAATTCAAAAGCCACGCGTAATCCGAAATGTCCTGTCATTAACGACCAGACAGACTTCGTTTACTCCCCACTTTTTAAAGTTGTATTGTAGATAGGTATGTAGACTAAGTTTGATAATGATCAGAACGTGATCGAAACTATAGTCACTAATTTTAATACACAATGTGATATAAATAAAGAAGAGTGTTTGTTTTATTTAAACAATTTCTTTTTTACGTATGAACACCGCCATAAGTGGTAAACGTTCTCGCGCAAGCAGCCGAAGTTGCGGGAAGTTATAGGAATCTGACTGCCAATTTGGATAGTTGTATACTACTTCATAAACCATTCCACCAAGCAGTGGGTGTTATTTTTTATACTGACGACCTAAGAAATGCTTTGCTGAAAATTCCATTGTTCAGTCGATGAAATTATCAAATTTTATAGCAAATTTGGCAAATGCCAAATCGACAAGTACAGAATCTTCACAACCTCTGGTATTTTTTTTTTGTGGAATCAAAATAACTTATGTTGCATCAGTCGGAAATATAAGTGAAACACAACTTCGTTGAATTGTTGATCTTTATCGTGCGTCGTGCGTTGTATGCATCAAGCAATCTCGCTCCATGCCTATTGCCTATGCCTATGCCTCACATGTAACGTTAAATGAACACATTGTAGTACCGGATCCAAGAGGCAAGCAGTTTTATGAACATCGCTGATCCCAAAGATCTCCCAAAGAAGAGATTTTTTTGGCAACATCAAAAATAACTTCTCTAGCATCTGTCTGAAATATAAATGAAGCACAACTTAGTTGAATTGTTGATCCTTATCATAAGTTGTATTTGTATGCATCAAGCAATATCGCTGCATGCCTATTGTCTATGACTATGCCTCACATGTAACATTCCAAATTCAGATTATTCCTTTTATAAAAGAAAAATAATACAATGCAATTGAGATAATTTCCTGTTCATCTGGTTTATAAAAATCACTGATACCAAAGTCCTTCCGTTTTGTAAAATTTTCAATAGCTTGTCTTTCTTCCTCCTTCGTTAATGGGCAATGGGAGTTTTCTTGAAAATGCAATTAAAGTTTTTTTTTAAATATACCGATAACGTGCGAAATTTGAGGTTTGTTACTATCGATGCTTGTTATGGCAATGGCGATTGGTTTTCGCAATTCAAGAAATCATTTTGCCCTATCCCAGAAGGTTTCGTCCAAAGCAACTTTTCTTAAAATAGGAAGTTTCTTCAGAACCACATAAGCCTCTTCTTTCACAGCTGTTGATCTTTATCTTGGACACCCTGTATAATGCAATTGAGATAATTACCTGTTTATCTGGTTTAAATGAACACCTTGTAGTACGGGATCCAAAAGGCAAGCTACTTTATGAACATCACTGATACCAAAGTACTTCCGTTTTGTAAAATTTTCATTAGCTTGCCATTTCTACCTCCGGCGTTAATGGGCAATGGGGAAGGTTTTCTTAAAAATGCAAATTTTTTTAAAATATTTCGATAACGTGCTAATTTTGAGGTTTGTCACTCTCGATGCTTGTTGTGGCAATTTGTTTAAGCAATTCAAGAAATCCTTCTGCCTTATCCAAGAAGGTTTCGTCCAAAGCAACTTTCCTTAAAATATGATGTTTCTTCAGAACCACATAAGTCTCTTCTTCCACAGCTAGAAATTTTATCACTTGTTTGTTATGATAAAGACTGTCAAGGCAGTTAACTATGAAATCTGTCCGTGGTTATATGGACAGGGCAAAGGCAGTGAAGTATGGAACCTGTCTAAAGCCTCGTTTACATTTGGAAAGTTTAATGGCGGAAAGTACTTACTGCCAGTAAACTTACGATGTGTAAACTAGAAAAACGTCTTACTTTCGTGTTTAGTTTCTTTCTTGAAATACGTTTTTCTTGTTTACACATCGTAAGTTTACTGGCGGTAAGTACTTTCCGCCAGTAAACTTTCCAAATGTAAACGAGGCTTATTGGTAGTTAAAACTCCTATTGTCCTGGATGTTTTAAAGACTGTGCGTTATCCCAACTTTGCTTTTCTTTTAAGATTTCTGTTAATTTATGAGACATCTTGATTTATTTTATAGCAGAAACAACTTAAAAAAACGGCCATAAAAGATTTAAGAGTGTTCAATTTTTTTAGGTCAATGAATAGTACATTGTAAGTGTAACACATCCATATGTGAATAGATTAGTCAAATAATTTTCATTTTTTGGGATAGTCCATGCTTCTTTCGTATTGGCAGCATTATCAATTACTATCCCAATCACTTTCTGGGGCCAATTTTTTCTAAAACAGAATTGATTTATTTTGCAATGTACTCAGCTGTGTGCGATTTCTTTTAAGTGGCCAAGATCTTATACAATATGGGCGGCGTAGTGCATAGTTAGTACAAAATTGACGATTGGTTCATTTCGCACGTTGGTCCATTGATCACACATGATTGCGACGGATTCTGAAGCAGCAATTTGTTCGTTTACCGAGGTTGATGCAGCATCATATTCTTTTATTAATAATGGTCCGGATATCTCATACCTTGTTGGTACTTTATAATCAGGTCTTAAAAGTTACAAATATTCAAGTCAATAAAAAATGTCCACCATTCTAAGTGATGAACCACTTCCATAAATAGCAGTAATTGATTAGCTTTTTCTTTATATGCTAGGCTCATATTGTCAATGAATGACTATAGCCGATGCTGTGTGGTGGTCGGTATTATTTTGCTTTCTCCTTTATTACTTGCTGAACTTGTTACAGCAACTCCACAACTTGGTTGTAAAGCGCTGGTTGGAATATATTTTTCTTTTACTGTATTGGGGCTCTTTTTGGAAGACAATATATGTTTTGTCATTCGAGGACCACACATAGCGTGTTCACAAGTACAAAGTGTAAAGTGCCTAGTAAATTGCCATTCTCATCCAATTTACCATCGTAATCGTTGGTTCGCTCAATGTATAAGCCGTAATCGTTTTAAGCGCCTTAATTTTCGGAATCCAGTATTATGTGAGTATTGAAGATGGTCGAAATGTACATTTAGGTAAATAAACTTTTTTTAGGAAACACAAACGTAAAGTCGTACTTTACTCAATGGAATATTAATTTTGAAGCAAAATAACTTAATCTGCCTACTTCAATTATTTCATACGCTGAAATCATGGAACTTCATCAGAACGCAAACTCTCAGGCCGACTAATTGAATCGCCCCCCGAATCTTTTCAGCGGAAGCAGCCCTTTCATACCCCCCGCCGCTCGCCTCCCGCGCGGAAGAACCATTGGTGCGGGCGGGAGGCAAAAGAAGCGTACGCGAAAGCCGACCGCGGACAAAGGCGCCGATCGTTATCTCGTTAGGGCCCACTTTGCGGGCAATGCAATTTGTACGTTTTAATTACCACTGAGTACGCCGGGAATAATTCACCCCCGACACTGCCGTGTTGTAGTAATGGCACGGGGGTGGTAACGGCTAGCCACGCCATCCCGAAGGATCGCCTCGCGCGACCTCGAGGACTCAATTAGCGTCGCGACGCGCGGACCTGTGCGAACGCGGAAGTTTGCTTTGGGTAATTGCCTTGGCAGTTCTCTGCTCGCCACAATCCGGAGTTTCCAACAAATCTGAAATAAACAATTTGCTCATGGGATCGTACATGCGGGCTGTAACTGCCGCAACAGTTTTTCAGCTGTAAAAGTGAGTTTCCAGCTGGCGAAATTATAAGATTGTCGCTGAAAATGCCGTCGGCTTACCGCGCATTCAGGACGCATACATTATGCAGAGTAGCGCACCGAACCTTTGCAACTTCCGAAAACGCGAGAATGCACGGAAATTTGCAGCTTTTATAATTCATCCGGCATAATTTCCTCTGCATTCCACTGCTGCACTTCAGCAGAATAATTACCTGCTAATTGCGTTAATAACTCTGTAATTTTTATGACACTGCACTGCTTAAGTGTTTAGAGAATTTTATGCAGTCATCACAAATTTTCACAATTTGCATACTTAGTTTAATTACGTTATACGAAGTGCTGAGTACACCCAACCTTTTATAATTAAAAAAATCCAAGACATTTAGTCGTTAAAATATTTTTTTAGTGAAACTGAAATTTCATACTTTTACTTACTTAATTAATTAGCTAATATCATAATTACACCTATAAATTAATTGCAATACTCGCAATTTTATATCATGGAATACCAGTGTGTCAGGGCATACTAGTTAGAAACGATTATTTACTGTGGAATGTTATTTACTAAAAGTCAATAATTTTTTATACTCGTATTCATTTCATAATGTAGTAGGTAATTTATCTTATATTAAATTAAATAGACGTATTAAAGTTTGCACAAACTAATTTTATAAGCGGTACTTGTTTAATTAGCGAATTCAAACTGGCTGTACACCGTGTGTGTGTATATATACACACATAAATAGTACATTTCCGAACCTCCTGAATAAGTTGTAACGAGCTTATATTTGAAACAAATAACGTTATAATGTTTCAATTAATGTAATTAAATATACACATTGGATTCGTTTCACTGTTAATTATAACAATGCCCCAAAACACGCGAGTTGTCTACATTTATAATAACAAGTAATATGTGTATTTTTCATCAATAGCACGTTATTTTCAAACCAACATGTCCCATAACGCAA
Organism: Othius punctulatus; assembly: GCA_951805005.1. Taxonomy (NCBI): domain Eukaryota; kingdom Metazoa; phylum Arthropoda; class Insecta; order Coleoptera; family Staphylinidae; genus Othius; species Othius punctulatus. The sequence goes on from OX638142.1 coordinate 55,667,731, forward strand.
AAAATAACACAAAAGCATAAACAAGCGCATATTTTTCATGCTATTACATAGTGAGTATTTATGAAGCCAAATAATAACATGTTCATTAACGAGCATCCAATTTCGCGTTTGCATTGTCTGCCGTGGAAAAATATCGCGTTTCTGCAAACGGGGAATTGAGAGCGTATGATCGGGTATTGAATTGCCGTTGAAATATAGAAATAATTAACGGCCTTGTTTATTTAATTCGTGTGTATTTTTGCACTGAATGTTGCAAAATAAACATGTTGCGAAATTCCCCGTCATCACTGTTTGTTTAGGTGTTTTGTATCCGGTTTTCACTTACTGTCGCACTAATTGCGCAAATATTTTTGTAAGTACAGATGGACATTGATATTTTGATTTATAATACCAATAAACATGTTTTTGTTATTTTACAAAATATGGGCAAATTTCCCGCTTTTGTACATCGTGGAATTACTGCGAGAACCCATTGAGGTGTGAGCAGTTGGTTTGAAAAAGTCTAATTTTATGATTTCATAACTTGCACACCTCTTAAAAATTTAAAGGAAAAAGCAAAAATTGGTATAGTTTTCACAAAATTCACTATTAGGTTGGTAAGTGCGTTAAGGGGAGAACACACATACGCGATCACGACCACGATCGCGATAGCGATGGCGTTGGCGATCTAATGCGTCCTGTGTAATCAAATGTACCAGCCACACATGATGCGACCTATTGGCGATAGAAGCGACTTGTGCAGCTATCGTTCGCGTGATCGTCGGCGATATAATTGCGTTTGCGATCAAACGCTGCAGGTTACGTTAATCGCTGATCGCGGAAAAAATATGGACAATTTCACCGAAAAGATTATTGAACATGTAAAGAAGCATGATGCATTGTTCAATTTGGCACACCCCGACTACAGAAATGTGCGCATTAAAAATAAAATATGGGACGAAATTGCCAAAGAATTTAAATTAGAAAGCACTGGTGCTAAGTAATTTACTATTTTTTTAATAAATTTTTATTATAAAATTACTTTACAAATGATCAAAATAAGAAACAATTTTTTCACGTATAGTGAAAGCCAAGTTTACTGCTCTTCTTCCATCAACAGTCATATTATTATTACTATGCTGTAAGGAGCATGCGCGGTCATATGCATTTCATAAGGGGGGGGGGGGGTATAAATAGAAAAAAAAAACTATTATTTTCCAACCACATTTTAATCTCAATAATTATCACACAATAAACACATAAAAAAGTAAATATCCAACTTTTAGACGATGACCGCGCCTGGTAAGAAGCAGAGCTTTTTCTACTTGTAAACTACACATTTCTAAACTTATTTTACTGTTTTTCCTATGTTGGTCTATTTTGAGTACTACCATCGCTATCGCGATCGTGGTTGTGATCGCGTAGGTGTGTTCGTACCTTATCGCGGTCGCGATCGCCAACGCCATCGCTATCGCGATCGTGGTCGTGATCGCGTATGTGTGTTCTCCCCTTTAATCATTATCATTATATTTATCTATATTATAATTATAATAATTTATGAATATATTATCTATTCTTATAATAATTATTGTAATAATAATATTTATTAAAATAAATATGAAAGTTGAATTAGAATACTTAAATTTTTCGTTATAACAGAATCGTGATTAAGGCAGTTAACAACCGTGTAGAGTATATCGTTTTTCGCACAATAGCATAAACCAAATAAGAAAACAATTTGAGTTGTTTCCGGTTTAATTATCTTGAGTTTTATGACAAAATGGTGTACATACGTATATCCAGAGTGTTTTTAATGTATTTCCTTAGAAAGGTTCTGTGGTTAAAAACCGAATAAACAATTTGAAGTTTCAGTATTAAATTTTCACAATGTCTAATATTATTAATATAATAATATTCAAATAAATACAGATATTGAAGAATCGTATCAAAGGAGGCTGTGAATCTTTGGTTCCTAAAATATCAAAAGAAAGGTATACAGGGTGGTCACTTTTACGACGCCCACCACTAGGATCTATTAAACGGAAATATATACAGAGTTAGTCAAATGAGAGAAAAGTTTCTTGTTTGCATACCTTTTAATATTCTGAAAAGAAATTCGGGATATCTTGCACAGTTCCTAAAATATCGTTGAAAATCACTTTCAAATCATCAAAAGTGCACTTTCCTTTTCCTCTGATAACGTTTCTACTTCTGAAGGATGTTTTATGAAACTTCATACTCTTATATTTCTCGACGTGAGCTTTTTGATGACAAAAACAGTGCCAAACATTTTCTGCGCAAACTAGATGCCCAAATTTTCTTAGTTAACTTTTGATTTTCTTATGGCCGCAATATTGAATTTTAATAGCATTCATAATTGCGAAAAATTCCGATTTCAACCATGTATACTCATGTGACATGGGTAATCTGACATTATTTACCACCAAAATACGATAATTTAAAAATTTGTTGCACAAATCAAACTGTTGTAGACTAAAAATGCTCTAAAAATCAAGTTGCCATGGAATAAAAAATTACCATTTTGACGTTTATTCATAAAAAAGCGAAAAATTCCAAATTCAACCATGTATAACACATGGGTAATCTGACATTTTATACGTTTTCACAAACTCCAAAAAGTTGTTGGCTGTCTTCTTTCGGGATACAATTCACCATAAATTCTAGATGTGACTGGCACATTTCTGTAATTCCTTACATAGAGATTGTACATGTAAAATTTTTCATGTTGAGGATAATATCTTGCCATTTTTACTAATCAACTATAGTATCTCCTTTTTGCACTTTATACACAATAAAATTACTCAGAAGTTATTTTCTTTGTATGAAGAAATGTCAAAATGGTAATTTGTTATTCCATGACAACTTTATTTTTAGAGCAGTCTACAACAGTTTGATTTGTGCAACAAATCTTTAAATTATCTTATTTTGGTGGTGAATATGTCAGATTACCCATGTCTTATACATGGTTGAAATCGGATTTTTTCGTTCTTATGAATGCTATTACAATCCAATATTGCGGCCATAAGAAAATCAAAAGTTGACTATGAAAATTTGGGCATCTAGTTGGCGCAGAAAATATTTGGCGCTGCCATGAGAAAGCTCACGTCGAAAAATGTAAGAGTGCCAAGTTTCGTATAATTTCCTTCAAAAGTATTAAAAATCATTAAATGTACACTTACTATTGCTGAAAATGGAGATCCGAAAACCAAAAACCAGAAGCTTCATACTTATACCTTGTACCTTATAATTAGTCTATAGGATTATAACAGCTGACATTGATGCAACAAATGCAGACCCTTTTCATGATAACGATTAAAAATGACATCCACAGTAGGTAGCGAAGCATAGGTAGCCTTGTAAAATGAATCTAACTGTCTCTCTCTATCTCCACATTATCGTCCAGGTATAATTAAACCAACATACACGTGCATAAGCGCCTTTTACGCACTGCGTCGAAAAATCCGGCGATCGTGCTTGAAAATCTCTCTTATGCACGTGTATTATAATACAAGGTGTCCAAGATAAGGATCAACAGCATGGGGATCTCGGAAACCGTAAAAGTTACATATGCGGTTTAATTACAAAAAAGTTGCGCAATTTAGTGGTCCGTAATATTCTGTTGAAAAAATCAGAAATTTCCGCTTACTTCCGGAGATGTTCGACAAACTCCGAAATCTTGCGATTTCGTTTTAATTTTTTTCTGAAGTCATTTAAAGAGGTATAAGAAAATCAAAGGCACGTTCTCATTGCCACATTTTTAGCTCTACAAGACAGCTTTTATAAATTTTCAGAACAACGTTTCGTTTCGAAGAAACCATCATCAACTTTATTTTTTTATATGGCCCGTAAAAAATGTACACCTTGTATTAGATAGCATTTCCTATTATGAATTCAACTATTTATATCACAGTATGGTTTCTCGTGTTTTTATTCAGAAAAAGGCTTGTTAATTGATGATGGTTTCTTCCACCACGATGTTTTCGTTGAAACATTTTTTGTTACTAATTCTATAAATAAAAGCTTTTTACCGGTTTCAGGCTATTAAACATCGGTTTCTCATGTTTTTATTCAGAAAAAGGCTTATTAATTGATGATGGTTTCTTCCACCACGATGTTTTCGTTGAAACATTTTTTGTTGCTAATCCTACAATTAAAAGCTTTTCACCGGTTTCAGGCTATTAAACATATGTTTACATTCATAAAAGTTGGCTGGTAGATAAGCCATAACTGTACCTATCCTGTATGTAAAATCATATGTATATGTATATGGTACGTATGATATGTCATTGTCAACACTTGTCGAGAAATTGAAAACCAATTTTCAGCTGAAATTAATTACAATGAACTTGCCAAAGAAGTTGTGCAGCAAAATACATTTTCACACATGGAGTCTTCATCAGTTTCAAATTTTAATTTGCCAGGAATTGCCATTTCAGTTTGAAAGACTGAATTACCAATGTTTATTTTGACGGCGACAAAAAGCAGTTGTAACTATGGTGCACATCAATCCGTAAATTCAAAAGTGAAATTTCGGTGATAATAATTATGCAATTAGAATAATAATTAAATATGTCTTTATTTTCTGAAAATCTTAAAATCTTAAAATTCTTAAATTCTTAAAAATTAAAATCTTAAGCATACCTAGGATGCAAGGTATGGCATAATCTTAATAAGGTCTTATAATTCTCGCTATCGCTCGTATTTCCAACTAACTTCTGCGGCTGTCATGACATTCATACCATTCCTAGGTATGTTAATAGCTATAACATTATCTTTCTTATCATTATATATATATTATCTGTAACGTTAGTTGCGAAATAAACATTTATTAATTATAACATTATCTTTCAAAATAGTCTAATTTTGTTCATTTTCTTAACAAAATATAACATCCGTATAGGTAATTTGCTTCATATATCTTTGTTGGTATTCTTTCTTTTTTCGGAACAGGCGGAAAATAATTACGTTTCCCTTATTTATGAAATGAGCGCTTTCGTTAAAACATTTTTTTCTGTCTAAACCCATAAAAGGGCTCTCGTAATAATAATCTCGTTTCGTCCTTTTTTTTCTTTCGTTTCGAGTCCGCGAAAAATCTCATCAAAACCCGCCTCGCCGCGACGCATTAAGCCGGACTGTGTCCGTGCCAGCCGATTAATACTCCCTGTTTGCCATTGCAAATTTGCGCCCTTTTTGCCCCGTTGCGATTTATCCGCGGACGTGTCGTGGCGTGAGAACGGCCGATAATATGCGTATATCATAATTTGCATAACGAGATCACACACGGTGGAGTAATTAGCGAAATTATCCAACGAAGCTGTGCGCCAGGTCAACGAGCTCATCTCCATATGAAAGCTTCCAGACACTTTTTGCCCTTCCAGAAAAATATGCATTAACTTTACGCTGTTAATGCAACCTACTTTTTTTCAAATATTAAAAGAAATAATATGAAAATTATAATAGTCTATATATATACAGAGTACTCGCGAAAATGGTGTGAACTTTTCCAACTAGTTTGGAAAACTCCCCCAATTTATTTACCGACTGTCATGACCAAGTGATTAAGCTGTCGGTCTATTACCCGGTCAGAGTATTATGCTGGGTGTAGAAGTATGATCAATAGTTCCTCCGTAATAATATATAGATATTGATGATGCCTAGTAGCCTACAGATGGAAAATGAAACTAAATATCTATCTATATTTGCTACCTACCTGTTATTAGCGGCTTCTGTGAAAAAACAAAAACCATGTCAGATTATTTTAAGCTATGAACTTTCCACAATTGAGAACAATTTATCTGCCGGAAGAATTGCCTGTCCTATGCGTTTCTAATTTTCTTTGTGGATGATTTAAACTTTGCTAGTGAATCGAAATACCGAATTTTCGTGCCATTCCTAGAAAGAATTACTTTTGCGAGAATTACTCACCGTCGAATCTCCCCGTTATATATATATTATATTATATAGGAGCCCTAACAACTATACAGGGTGTCTCTAAAATACGTGGACATGGCTTAACCACAGATTACTGGAATCAAAAAAAGACGATTTAACAAAACTTATCTATATACAAACGCGTTTGGTTTAGCTAGTATTCAGATTGAAAGTTATTTAAAAAAAAAATGCTTATAACAAGAGAACGTTTACATTGATTTGGATGTTGTTTTTGGTTTGACACTCTATACGGGTATAACTCATATTTTGACATAATATTGTTAATATGAGTAGAGCGGTTGTGTAAAGATGTAACAGATTTAGCACCGGCAGCGACCATAGGCTAGTTAGATCAAAATTAAGCGTAGACATTAACCAATTCTGGCCTTTATATTTCGTATCGTGCCACGAAATATAAAGGCCAGAAATGAAAAACTTTATATGAATAAACTGCAACAACACAAAAGTTTATATATAGACAAAATAAAAGCTTGTCTAGCAGAAAAAATAAATCAGGAGGAGAAGGATATAGACCGAATTGAAAAAGAACTCACAAAAATACTAGTTACCATAGCAAAAGTAGTAGCAAAAGCAGAGAGCAAAAAGGATAATTTCATTAACGAACCAACAAGAAAACTAATCGAACATAGAAGAATACTGAATAAACAGGGGATGAGACAATCAATAGAATACACAGAGCTGAGTAGAACCATTAAGAAAATGATAAAAGAAGAAAGAATGCGAATACAAGAAGACAGAGTACAATCCATCATCGAAAATAACAAAACATGAAATGTCTAAGACCCCGACTGGGCAAATCAGAAATAAATAAACTCAAAGATGAAAAGGGCAATGAAGCAAATACTAAAACAGAAATTATTAGAATAATTGCAAATTACTGCTCGGACTTGTACCAATCAAAGAAAGACCCACAAGAGGACGTATAAAATCGACTTACATCAAAGATAGTGAACATAAATTCTGAACTTCAACCCGAAATATCCAAATCAGAAATTAGAGCGTCACTGAAACAATTAAAGCACAATAAGGCAGCGGGCAAGGACGGAGTAACTGCCGAAATGGTAAAAATTGAATGAATACCTGTTATTGATTGTCTGCACCTTCTCCTAAATCAAATTTTGACAGAAAAGAAAATTCCAGATAATTGGATCGAAGCTATTACATTACTTCAATTCAAAAAAGGAGACAAGAGAGAATTACAAAACTATCGTTCCACAACGCTCCTAAGTATCATGTATAAGCTCCTAACCAAAATACTAACAAACCGACTTACCAGAAAATTCGATGAATACCAACCCACAGAAAGCAGGCTTCAAGAAGAGATTCAGCATACAAGACCATCTGCTGACAATGAAGATCTTAATAGAGAGACTAAACGAATACAAAATACTACTCGTATGCGTAGCATATGTAGATTTCGAAAAAGCTTTCGATTGCGTAGAACATTGGGTAATAAAGAACTCCCTAATAAATAGCCAGATCGATTATAGATACACTAGCCTACTGTCAAACATCTATCAAAATGCTACAACATCAGTACAAATATATGAAGGAACTAAACCAATAACGATTGCAAGAGGCGCTGTATCACCAAAATTATTTAGTCAAGCATTGGAGGATGTTTTTAAAAATCTGGAATGGGATGAATGTGGCATCAAAATATGTGGACAACGACTAAATAACTTAAGGTACGCGGACGAAATAGCATTATTTGCAAACAATAAAGCAGAGCTACAGAAGATGTTAAGAGAGCTAGACCATCAAGCCTCAAAGATTGGCCTTAAAATGAATTATTCGAAAACAAAGATACTAACTAATACAGAGGATGATGCTACAGTACAAATAGGAAACAAATCAATCGAACAAGTTACCGAATATATACCTGGGACAACTAATAAAACACAACAAAGATAATCAAACCAGTGAAATAAAAAGAAGAGTTAGGCTTGCATGGGTAGCTTTCGGAAAGCTGAGTTTTATCCTAAAAGTACCCACAGTACCTAAAAACAAGATTTTTTAATCAGTGCATACTTCATGTCTTTACATACGGGGCACAAGTATGAACATTCACAAAGGCCAATATGGAGAAAACTGCTGCAGATCGGAGAGCTATGGAAAGACAGATGCTCCACATACGACTATCAGATAGGAAAAGAAACGTATGGATCCGAGAAAAAACTAAAGTTAAAGATGTAAGAGAGGAAGCTGCAAAGCTAAAATGGAAATTTGCTGGTCACAACGTCAGACAAATCGATGAAAGATGGAACTAACTTATTGTACACTGGAGACCATGGGAAAATACGAGAGCACGAGGAAGGCCACAAATGCGTTGGGCAGACGATATTAAGAAACATGCAGGAAAGAAATGGACTGAAATAGCAAGTAGTAGAGAGGAATGGAAGCAACTTGGGGAGGCCTATGTCCAAAGATGGACGACAGAAGGCTGTAAAGAAAAAGAAGGAAAATAATTAGTCAAGAATACAATTTGATGTGTAACAATACTGGATGTAGTGTGAAGTCAGGAGTGCCAAGTGGAAAGGTAATGATTACCTGTGGTAGTTCAGCAGGTCACGGTGTTTGTAGAGGTGGTCCAGCGGGATCGAATTAGATAGTCAGCAGATCGGTTACACATGTTTATTACAATTGAAACAAGTTTCAATTGAATGTATGATGAAATTGAATAATTGTTACATTGTTACGGCTGTGCTGTCAGCACATCGTTGCTACTTAACTTAATATAATACAAGCGATCCTACTGCTTACTCTCTAACACTAATATGTGTTACCTTATTATTATTGCCTTATTGAGCCTTGCTAACGTAGGCATAACGGAGCCAACGATTTGTGTTGTTAATTCCATTACAGTAGGTTATTTTTGCAGAATCTAAAATGGTACTTTAATCAGTATTGCAATCTCCATCGGACTTTAATCGGGGATTAATGTCGTTGCGTACAGTGCATTCATAAAAAATAACCGCCGATTCAAAGTATTATAAAACCAGGTCGATTGGGAAAGTATAAAGTTGATACCATACGATTACATTTATATAACGATTGGCTGGTGTACAAATCTGTTATAAATTACACTTTATCACGCCCTAAATCATTTTATCGGCAACAGCTCTGGCAACTTCCACCGCAGCACCGCCAAATCCTGCGCCGGGATGGCGTTCGGCAAAAATAAAAATCGAAATCGCGCCGCAAACAAACGCCGACATTCCCACTTCCAATCCCCCAGGTACAAATCGAGCGAGTTCCCGGCATTGCCCAATAAATTGTTCCCCAATAAGGCGTCGCCATGATGCGCCCCCATTTCCGGTGCGGGGGAGGCGAGTGCCGTCCTGACCGGGTTTTTGTTTTATGGGCCGCTAGATAGAATAGGTGTGTTTGTCGATCCCGGCGCAATAATAAAAAACGGCGGGCCGGGGCGCGGGGTGCGCGGGGGCGGCTTTTATCTACGCCGTCGGATGTAAAATTCCCGGCGCTTTCGGTTTTATTATCCTCCCACGTACGCGGCCGCTTGTCCCCCCGCATCAATGGGAATGCCGGACGTTCCGGGATAACTCTGGCATTTCTGTGGGCGAATGGGGGCTATTGCCAAACGATAAAAATATGGAAAAAGTGGGGAAAAGGAAAAAATAAATAAAAATGTGTACATTGCATAGCTGGCACTATATAAATATTTTCTGAGCCTTCGTCAATACAGGAGTTTTTTTTTTCTCTCTAAAAATATAGACCTGACTCTGAAGGCAGTCAACGTGATAATATTAATACTGCTTCTCCACATGTGGCCTAATTGGGTTACTGCCATGTACCACAATAGTTAATCACCTCATAAAAACAGTCATTCTCAACCGCCAGTACACGAAAATATTTCGCCTGTTTGCAGAAAAATATCACATACAGAGTTTTTATAATAAAACTACGATGTATGAACAGTAATTGTTTATTTATTAAAAACGATAATATATTACAAATCAACACTTTTTTTGCCAGATTTAATTACTAATTTTTCTATAATAATGATCAAATTTAGCAATCTACTCATTCTCAATAAAATTATATAATAGAAACTTGCCGAAAGTGTAGGTAACGCAAAAAACTACAAGTATCTTCCAATCAGATTTTTTCCTCAATTTTTATTAGTCCAGCAGCAATGGTACGAGCGAGGATTGGTGGGCCACCCTGTATATCAAATATATATTTATTTTAATCTTGAATACTCTATATAAAATTAATAAAAATAGATAAAAAATGTTATTTTACTTTTATATGTGAATTCACTTTCACGAGATTTCAACAAAGCAGCCATGGAATATGCACGAATTAAGAAGAAATAATGCTGAGACATGACTTTCAACTATTTTGTCCAATTAGCAATTTTTAAATGTTAAATCACTTTCATGACATTTCAACGAAGCAGCTATCGAATGTGCACTAATAAAGAAACAATAATGCTACGACGTGACCTTCAATTAGTTTGTCTAATTAGCAATTAGTTTGTATCAGATTGCACATACCCTCTGTGCACTATCCTAATTTCGATTACGATTTTGAAATCGCAATTCGGTCTGAATATTCATCTAGATAGCAAAATACAGGAAAAAACTGACTGTCTACATATTTACATATATTACAACATCGTCAACATATTGTCAACATCGATTGACTAGATGAGTAATGCCAATATGGCATTAATGTGTCAACTTTTAATCCAATTTCCCGAAAAACTAAAGTTTGCGTGCATTCAAAATTTTCCATTTCCTGATTGTAAAAATAATATTTAACACATACAGATGATTTCGTTGATAATCTAGAACTTCAAATGTATATAAACAATTTTTATTTGGCTATCGGCCCCATGGGGTCTTTTGCGCCTTGTCTAACATTACATTTCTACATTACATTACATATTACATTATATTTCATTACATTACATGTGTTTGCGATTTATTATTATTTTGATAAGAGTGTTATGAAGTGTAACATGATTCGTTAAGCGTTTTTGTCCGATGTAGTTTTAAATAATAATTTTCGTGAAAACCTGCAATATTAACTATCGACACTATCAAATCTCGATTATCGCACAGTTAAAACGAAAATTCCGGGATAACTAAAATAGAATCTTCTCACGTTTTTCCATTCTGATAGAAAATTGGGTATTAAATAGGTGTGGAAAATTTTATAATAATTTATAGGCTAAAATTGTGAAAATTGTAAAGCATGAAACAATTTTACACCCCAATTCATTGACGTGGCAACTTTTAATCCAATTTCCCGAAAAACGAAAGTTTGGGTGCATTCAAAATTTTCCATTTCCTAAATAGTAAAAATAATATTTAGCACATACACAAGATTTCATTGCTAATTTTAATCTAGAACTTCATAAAATATTGATTTTCTTGAAACCTGCATAATTAACTGCAGTATCTCGATTATTACAATTAACAACACATTCAGGACTTTAAACGAAAATTCTGGGAGGACTAAAAATGGAATATTCTCACGTTTTTTTCATTTTCTGGTAGATAATAAAAGATTATAATAATTATGATAGATTCTGATAAGTATTAAATAAGTGTGGAAAATTTTATAATAATTTATAGGCTAAAATTATGTTTTTGTATAAACCTGAAATAACAATTTTGCACCCCAATACGGCATTAATGTGGTAATTTTTAATCCAATTTCCGGAAAAACTAAAAACGTTATGAATTCAGATTTTCCATTTTCTGACTCTAAAAAAGGTACTAATTTCGATTACTACTCATTTAAATAAACAAAATTGTATTGTGGTATTTCTAACCTCGACATAAATGCAAGTAATTTTGTTAATTAATTAATTAGTTAATTAACAAATTAACAAAAAAAACTTATGTTGTACCTACCTGAAACAACAATTTTGCACTCCAATATGGCATTCATGTGGCAACTTTTAATCCAATTTCCGGAAAAACTAAAAACGTTGTGAACTCAGATTTTCCATATTCTGATTCTATAAAGGGTACTAATTTCGATTACTATTCATTTAAATAAACAAAAATTTATTGTGGTATTTCTAACCTAGAGATAAATTCAAATAATTTAGAACAATAAATTAACAAAAAAATAAAACTAATGTACCTGAAACAATAATTTTGCACCCCAATATGGCATTCATGTGGCAACTTTTAATCCAATTTCCGGAAAAACTAAAAACGTTGTGAACTCAGATTTTCCATATTCTGATTCTATAACGGGTACTAATTTCGATTACTATTCATTTAAATAAACAAAATTTTATTGTGATATTTCTAAAATAAACATAAATGCAAGTAATTTAGAACAACAAATTAACAACAACAAAAACCTAATGTAACATATTGAGGCGCATCGCATTGCCTATTAATTTTTAATCTCTGGTTCCAAACTTCTAGTGGCTATTCTTAATACTCACGTTTTTTTTTCATTTTCTGATAGAAAATTGGGTATTAAATAAGTGTGTAAAATTTTATAATAATTTATAGGCTAAAATTGTGTTTGTGTTTGTGAAAAACATGAAACCTTGATCTGGTTGAACTCATTTAAATTCATTAAAGAAAAAGTTTGTTCATAAATATAAGTGAAGCTGAATTTTACTAAATATTTCTTCGCAAGTATATTTTTAATTTCCATTATTCCAATATTCAATTGTTAATTAAAAATTACAAAGAAATTCTTACTCTCACTAACTAGTGAGATACTAAAGATTGCGTGTATTCAATGTTTTCCATTTCATAGTAGTAAAATAACCTTTTCTTGAACCTTTTGTCTTGAAATATTTAAAGATATGTTGCAAATTTGCTTTTATCCAGATTTCTTGAAAAAGGGTTTAAATTCATTTGAAAATATTTTAACCTATGTTTCAATGAGCAAATATTTTCCTTCCACCTTCTTCCATACTTGAATTCATTAAAATGTATCAAAATATTCAAAGAAAATGCGAAATCATAAATCCAATTAGGTTTTAATAATTCAGGAAAATCCACATTTTCTTAAAAATATGTTAATTTCCTCTCTAAGATCCCGCACACGCCTTAAAACTTTTCTCAAGCTTTAACCAACGGATTTTACTGCGGTGTAAAACATCTAAATTCAATATACAATATACAATATTCAGTTCTTCGAGGAGTACAATAAATTGACTGTTTTATTCCTTTTGATTGAAGGAAATTCACTAATTTCACAACTACGTTTATGACATGATCGATTTTTAAAATATTTTTTCATAAAGCCGCTGAACTTTGTCTTCAATTCGTTTTCATGAGACCAATATTTTTTTAAATCATATTTGAAGATCCTGCTCTTGTTACATTCACCAATTTTTACCAGTCAATATTGTATCGCAAAATACATTTTCAACCTCTCGGAAAAAATCTTTTCCCTTTGTAGTATCTTTTATAGCAATAATTGACAAGTTATTTCGAAATTTGATAATCTTCTGTGATAACTCTGATAAAAATTTATAACTGATCAGTATCCTTTGCCGTTTATGACATGATCGAATTTTGAAATATTTTTGCATAGTATTGGTAAAATTTTATGATTTAGATTAATTTCAGAGATTTTGTCTTCAATTGGTTTTCATGAGACCAATATTTTATCAAATCATATTTGGTGATCCCACTGTTGTTACATTCACCAATTTTTTCCAGTCAATATTGTATTATAAAATACATTTTTCGACCTCTCTGAGAAGATCTTCTCCCTTTGTTGTATCTTTCATAGGAACAATTGACAAAGATTTTTTCGAAATTTGATAATCTTCAGTGATTGGTCTGATAAAAATTTCTAACTGAGTAGTATCCTTTACATCGCAACGTTCGTTTGCGCATACTATTTTATAGTAATAGCAAGAGCTATTGCATAAGAAATTGCCGATTAAATGTTATTCAGTAACTGCTCATTTCAATTAGTATTCATATTTTCTATTATTCATGCAATAGTTTGACATGTCTGGTCTAGAACTTCAAAAATGTTGATTTTCTCGAATCCTGCAAAATTATGTAAAACATCTCGATTATGACCATGCTTTCAAGTGTTTTAACCATAAACCGACGGACGGACTAGAGATTGGTTGTTTTCAATTTCAATTTGGACTAATATCCCTCCCCCCTCTCGCTCTACTTACGGGTGACTGGTAGCAACTTTTCCGGGGTATTAGAATATGCTCTGAAAACTATTTCAAAATTCACCCCGGTCTACTATACAGTACCTAATTCTTCTGTTGAACACATAATATTTACTACATTTTTGTGACCATTTAAGAGACACCTCTCTGACACAGATGAGACACCTGTCATCAATGACTTCTTGGTATCAGCACGCTGAATATGTACTTCTTGTTTATTCATTTATAGAAACTATACAATACCTAATTCTTCTGTTGAACACATAATATTTACTACCTTTTTGTGACCATTCAAGACTAACCAGTTGATTGCAAGACACCGTTCATCAATTACTTCTCTGTATCTGCACGCTGAATATGTACTTCTTGTTTATTCATTTATAGGAACAATTGATTAAAGTTCTCCCGAAATTATTCACAAAACATTAGCAGCTAGCCGAGTAATTGTTATTTGAGACTAGAAATAGTAGTACAAATAGGATCATTGTTGGTAACTAGATGACTTTTCTGTGAAAATTTACCCAATTTGACAACATAAATCAACAGGGGGTCCAAATGTCGTATTGCTTAGCCCAAGGACCTTCAAACTTTTGGGACAGAAGAGCTATTATGTACCTGTCACTATTTGTATTACTATTGTTTTACTACTGTGTCACTATTTGTATTGTATTATTTCGATTCTTGGTTCGAAAAATATGAATCATTGTCAGCTGTCGTGAAAAGATATAATAGAGAATTTTTTTCATAAAGCAATCACACAAAACATTTTTTTTAACTTTAATTTTAGTTGTTCAGAGTCGCCCTTAGATACACAGAGCTACAAGTGATAAGTTTCAATTTGAATGTTTTTCTTAAAGAAATCACACAAAAACATATTTCTACTTTAATTTTAGGTGTTCAAAGTCGCACTGAGGTACACATAGCTACAAGTGATAAGCCGCAATTTTCCTACTGCTGGACTAACCCAATCTAACCTAACCTAACTGATGTAACCTAATTGCGTCTTGCCTAACCTAACCATACTGGTAGAATCTGATGTCATCTTACCTAAACTTATCTCTCTAATCTAGTCTAATCTTATGTAATATTATCAAATCTTGCATAAAACATATCTATTTTTGTAAGAAACAAGTTTAGATAATAATGGAGGTCTGTCCATAGCTATTTTAAAAGCGGCTGAAAAAAATTCCGGCGCAGAGCTGATTACTTTTAGGGCAATAGTCTGTATTATATCGTGCGCTTACAAGGTAAAGTGACCATTCAAAAAATTCTGTTTCGAGATAAATGCATTTCAAAATTCAATACCTAATGATAAATCTTGTTTTCAATATTTATTGTTTTTCAAAGTTTTTATTAATATTTCAGTGAACCATGATACAACATAGAAACTTTTTCCTGATAAATACAACGAGCTATAATGGTACATGGTTATTTCAACTAACTTTTGTCAAATTTTGACTTGGTTATGTTTTCGTGTATGCAAACGATATATGTTCTACTTGATTACGATTTTGTACGTTTCATCAGTTAACTAAGTAAATGTATTTGTATTTGTATCATGTAGTGCTGATATGTATAAAAAGGCTGTATACGCATGTAGAATGTAACAGTTGTAGCTATTTTATAAGCATTCTCAATGAGATTAAACTTCGCTACTTTAAGTGGGACATTTCATTTGATTCACGTTCGTGCATTCCACGACGTTGTTTATTCTCTCGCATTATCTTTACGAATGTGCGCGTTTTATGTGTGCTGCGAAAATGAAAATGTAACGTCCTTACTTAATAATTTATTGAAATGTTGCCAGTGTATGTTTTTTCAAATCCACTTTAGCGAAGGTAATGCGCTCATATTCGCCTGCGACGTGGAATTTATGTATTTTCCCGGCGTCATATTAAGTTTCACCAGTCCTGGGAGGAAGAAGACGTTGTGTATAGTCAGGTCACTCTAAGTTTGAACACCAAGCTACATTTAGCTCGTTTGGTGTTCTACCTTACAGTGAGCTGAGTGTACACCATATCACCGCTGGGAGCCTTCACCGCCGTCTCCAGGACATCAATCTCCATTCCAGGACGCTGATCCACCTGTCCTTATTGCTGCCGCACACCTCGCCTTATTTTGTTTGCCGCCGTGATGCTGGTATAAAGCGTGGGATTACCAATTTACCACCCACATCACACGTCCAGGAGTTTAATCACTGATTACTGCGGTTCGATTGTTTAATTGGATTAAAAGTGTCCCCCGCAATTGCGATAAGGGGCGAAGACTTGGCGGCGGAATAATTAATATAAAATTCGGGTCACATCCAAATTACACCCTCGGGGGGCGTTGCGGCCCGAATTATAATAACGATTACACACGTATCCCACGAGTACACATACGCAAGTGGATATATATTATCCCTCGCCCGGGGGCGCATTAATTATGTGTGCGCCCCCATCTTTCACCAGGAAAAATCCTCGCCTCTCCCGGAATAATTTAATAAAACGCCAGTGCGTGCGATTCATTTGCCCCTTTTTGCAGGCTCCTAGGTCGCCATTCGACTGATAAACAAGAGTTTTTGTGCCGTGTCGACTGCGAGTTTATTTTATCACCCTTTTTACGAATTCCTTATCACCCCTCTTCCTTTTGCCAGCGCGCAAGGCGCTCCGACGGTGCGGCAAAAGCCACGAGTGTTTGTTTTTATTTGCGGAATGTCTGATTCTGTTACAGGCAGTTAAATATCTCTTCGACTTTGATGTATTTCCTTCCACATTTCCTGAAATATACATTTCTTCTAAAGAATAACACAATATCTTAGAAACGCAGATTCAAAAAATATACATACAACATGACATTAAATATAAGAACATTTTGAAAGCACTTCTAGATATATGCCTGCACTTCGATAGAATGCACTAACTCAAAGGCGTTTGATCACCAAGATCTCTTGATTATGAGTACTATGCGATTTATTTTTATGGGGTCACCTGAGAAACAAAATTTATAAAAAGCTCCATCCATTGAATCTTATTGTTGGCTTATGCAAGGCACGCATGTTATAACAGATTGGGTTATTGGTTACATCAGAACGGAGAACTTTTTGAGTACTTGCTCTAACAACTCTAGTTGTTAATTCAGCATTTATCAAACCCAAAACTCTTTCTTCCAATATATCGTTGCTTCTTCTGTTCCGTTTTCCTGTAATGATAATGTTTTTGAAATAATATTTGTTGAAATTGGAGTATTTCAATACCGTTTGAATCATGTGCCGCTACACTTGCAGTATTTTCAAACTTTTTCACAAACTTGCTAATTGCTGATACAGACGGAATTGGTCGATTGTCAAATTTAACAGAAAATTAGTCACGAACTCTGCGTAAACTGACGCCACTGTAAAATGTTTTGATAATGAGTAAATTATCTTTCTTCCACTAATTACGTGCTATTATTATGATTTATCCCAAACGACAAGCATGAAGTTATACTTATTTGACATCATTTAAAAAAAAATCCATTTTAAAAAAAATCATAGGGGAGCTAATAATTACACATATTTAATTTTATATGTTAAATTCCTATGTTCACCCCATATTCCAGACACTCGGTATGTCTCATTAGTACAAAAAACGCATATTTTCCCAAAACTCATTTCTTGTACGCATGTACTACATTGCATGTAGAAATTAAGCAGTTCATAAGTTCATAAACAATTATTTGTTGCTTAAGGAAAATGCTAACATAGTTTATTAGCATAATCTAGGAATCTTGCCACATTATGGCAATTATAACTTGAGGAAGTCGACTACAGTCGAACCCACGACTCTAAAATCAATTCCGAAGCCTGACTAACTTTGTAGATGATTAATTTTTACTATAATTGCTATAATTATTGTTATGGTAAGTAGCGGTTGGAATGTGCTAATTATTGATTTGACCATTACGAAAATTGACCCTACATAAAACATACTGCACGAAATCTCGCATCGCTTGTAAACAAAGTGTAATTTCGAAATTACTATTTGATTACTACTTATATTTAAGTGTAACATGAATAAGTAGCGAACTGCGATCACAATAATAGGCTGTTTAATGTATTATTTATGGTCGTTAGCTCTTGTTGGCTATTGCATTTTTTGTTTGTCGATTTACTTACCACTCACGTGCTCATAAACGATTCACTAAGGCATTTTACCACAATTCTGGTGTGATTATCGTAATATTAATCTACATGTACATACTGGTATAATAAAGTACTTAATTTGTAAACGAGTTTGCAACTGTTAATGTGCTTAAACAGTGCGAGTCATTTATGGTTGTGGTCAAACGTTTAATGTGCCTAATCTATGTACGAGCTTTTATTTTAGCCTAATATCCATTACTCTGTTATGCAATGAAATGTGTTTATGCATTTCATTATTCATACGTGTGATACCTAATTATTATAATTATTATAAATGCAATTTGTTATTAGTGCACGAGGAAAACACAATTCGGAGGTTATTTTCTATTAGATAAATTAATTAATTGTGCTATTGATACTACTTCAAACTTGAATCATTATCTCTTTTGACAAAAAAACTTTTAATAAAGTTAAAGAAAACTAATCGATTTTTGTTTAATTGTCTTCGACGCATTTGCTTTCGATGATTATTAATAATGATTTAAACAATTTTCCAGTTTTCAAAACATCTGTGACCAGTACTTTCAATTTTAATACAAATGTTATAATTTGTAATTAGTATTTATTACTAAAATTATCGAATCACACTGTAGGTTACAATTATTTGTAATATTATATAGGGTGTCCCAAAAATAAGGAATAAATTCATTATTTCCAAAATGGAACATAATAAAAATCCCCGAACATGTCGATTTCTAATTTAGAAAATCAGAAAAATAAAATCTATTGAACGCATATTTCATTAGGTTTCATTTCGTAGGATTACTATTAAAAATAATGTGATGACGTCACAGCTATAAAGTAAGTGGGAATACAAATTTTAGAATTATGCTAAAACGTCTATTTTCAAAATTGGAAATCGACCTGTTCGAGAAATGTTTTCCAATATTTTCCATTCTGAATATAATAAATGTATTCCTTACCTTTAGGGTGCAATATATAGTAAGCAAAAAAACAACGTGTCTGGAGTGGTAAGTGCTTAATATAAGCCGTCTAATATAAGTCTAAGTAATACTTACTCTGATAATTCGCCCAATTATGTAAAATTTCTTAAAATACACCATAGAACATTCGCAAGCAGTTGGAAATTGAATAATTTTAGTGTTGCTCTTAGCAAAAATCTAACCCACGACTTTTGTTTAGTCGGAGACTTACCTTACTACATATATAGGCGGCGTGGTATAAATTAATTGAAACCTTAATTCAAAACTTAAATCATTCTCACCCATTACCTCATAATTATAACTAGATTGATAGTTACAGTCGCCACTTAAAAAGTATAGGCTTTTCCCTAGTATAGTAATATGTGACTATAATCAATTATAAATAATAATAATGAGTAACGTTTTCAAAATTTAGGATGAATCTAGATACATTTCACTGTATCGAATTTAAGCCAATTGCAAAATTAAGTTCAAAAACTATGTCAGATCTAATTTGTTTATTAATTCAGCCATAACTTTTAAAGCTATTCCTTAAGTTATAACTAAATGTGCTTTATGCTAATTTTATATTAAGGAGTGCACTATACAGGGTGTTTGATTTTTCAGTGTCCAACCAATATCTGCGACTCACAACAAGTAAAAAAAGAATAAATAAAACACATTAGTTTGTTAGTATCACATAAAATTATTTATTGATTTGTTACTATTTTCAACTACTTAAGTAATCATTATCAAACAGAGTAAACTGACTACTGAGTAAACGGAGTACATACAATTTGGTTTTCGTCCAACCCATATCTGCTACTCCCAACAATTAAAAAAAAGAATAAATAAAACACATTTGTTTGTTAGTAACACATACAATTATTTATTGATTTGTTACTAGTTTCGACTACTTAAGTAATCATTATCAAACAGAGTATACTGACTACTGAGTAAACAGAGTACATACTCTGTATGATAATGATTACTTAAGTAGTCGAAACTAGTAACAAATCAATAAATAATTTTATGTGATACTAACAAAGTAAAGTGTTTTATTTATAATTAATAAAATGTATCACGAAGTAGACGCCACCACCATTAAAAAAAAAAAACTTGTCATAAGCTTCCTGGTCTAAAGAATGGCGTAACCATTTTTTTTCCATTGCCTACCTATTCTCCGCAAAAATATATGGACCACTCTGTAAATGTTTACAGGATAATGTTCTAGATCAAATTATCTTTGCAATGATTTATTATACATTTATTATACTCTTTACAAATTTCACTACAGACTTGTTTATGTCTGATTTAACAAGTATTTGCTGATGTAAACAAATTTAACACGTATTTCATTAAACAAAATAATATCACAGTCGACTATAATAATTGTATGTTTTGAAATATTTAGCATAATTTAAAAGCAAAATGGTACTTGTGATACCATTGTAAAGAGAATTTGATCTTCAGTCTAAATCTGTAAAAATGTACAGTGTGTAAAACTTTCCGGAAAAGATATAGGCTATCGAAAAAAATATTGTGCACTTTTGTAGATCAAGTTGGGTTTGACAAGTTTGAAATTATACTTTTTTTTTGTATCTTTTGTATGACATTTTTGCAAATATAAGCTGGACATTGAAAAATCAACCACCCTGTATACATATCTAAATTAACGAAATCTAACCAAACCGAACAACTCCATACAATATGTAAAAATAGCTAAATTATATGCATATAGTGCACTACAATTGTCAATGGCTTTATTATGTATGTATTACATAAAGAGCCAAATTCGTAAAATACTTTAGTATTTGGATACCAAGATCCTAAGTAACTTTACATTACAACTGAAATCTGAAATCGAGCATCAATTTAATTAAAGCTGCTGAGCTTAGTGATAGATTAACAGTTAATTTTGTATTGAGTTGTGCGAGTAATATTAAGTAAAGACCGGTTTATCATACAAAACTCACTTTGCCAATTCATAGAGTCACATATATTTTAAAGTTGTATTCATAGACAAGTTTTTTAAGTGACTATAGACACGTTTATATCAATTTTAAATAAATGTGTTTAAAACTTTATAATGCAAATGACTCTATGAGATGGGTGAGTTTTATATGAGAAACTGGTGTTTACTTTATTTTATACACCACAAGCTCCAGCTTTTTTACTTCATCTGTATACTTTTTAATTAATTTCATACGTCTCCTGCATAGATGCATACTGCTTCGACATTAGTTAGGCTGAATTACGGACTCCATACTCCAATTCTATAACTAAGCAATAACGAGCTTCTTCTTTCCATTGAAATCCAAGATTGTGTGCAGTCTTGCGGTATCCGATTGCGCCAGTAACTGGAGCGAGCAGCCAAGTAAGGAGGCATCCACAGTTAATAACACACGATCGCTAATCCCTCATTAAATCGCCGAGCCAGATAGCCGGTATCGGGCCATTATTTGACTTCATTAGGCGAGATTTAATTACAAAATTTAACGAGCTCCCACAAGCATTAGAATCTATTGCTTCGGGGATTATATATTTTATTAACCGCAAATTTCGGCGCGCGCTGGGGGCAGGAAGCGCGTAAGCGGTTATAGGGGGGGGGGGGGGTCGAGGGGCGCGTTTTGTTCGCGACAACAAACGGCGAAGTTTGGAAATTTGCGAAATAATCCGCGATGCGTGTACGGCTGCTTAATCGAATTCGCGAGTGGATTATTGTGGGGATTTAATGAGGTTATCCGATTTTGCACGCTCAATTTAATCCAAGTTTGGTTCTATGGCACCCAATTATGTATATTTTATTTCCGGTGTATATTCTGTGTGAGAATTTATTAGACTATTGAGGCAATTTATAGGCATTGGGATGTTGACACGACTGATTATAAGTTTCGTATAATATCGCCGCCTGAAAGCCAAAACCACGAAACTGTAAATTTCACTTGCAAATCTCAATTACAATACATGGCAAATACACGTATATGTGAATTTAACGCCTAAACTTTCTCATTTCTCATTGCAAATTTTTGTTCTACATTCAATTTAGCGCACGTTTTCCTTCAAAGTCTAATGTGTCAATGACAAATTTCTAACTCAAACCTTTGAAATAGTATATAATACAATGAGCGTATAATGATGGCTATTAATCTGGAAAACGAATGTTTACGGAGCGAGCTCTTAGGCGAGTGGATTAATTCGTTCAAAACTGTATGCGATATATTGCTCGAGTCCCTGGTTTAAATAACGTAAGGCGACATTTAAATTCCTTTTTCGAAAACTGTCATCAAAAGTTGACATTGACGTTAAATTTTCAGTTCACAGAGTGAGTCTTTTTTGTTACCTAGCTGCGAAGTACTTAGCTAGAACGCCAAAGTCTTTTTCGTTCTAGAACATAAAACATATGTCAAAATAATTTGTCAATTATTCAACTTACATTTATAATTTTATTAATTAAATACATAATATACGAAAACTATTTTGTACTTACTACATGTAAATTGAAAGTGCCGACATTGCAGTGAGTCAAATTTATGCCTGATCCAATGCTGTCCGTTATTGTAGCGTTCAGTTCTGGATGTTCAATGCTATAATTATTCAAGTTTATGCACACGTTGTATTATTGGCAACTTCCGTATGGTCTGCTGAAGACGGTAACAATTTATTTGCAATTGAAATTTTATTTTGTATAGAATCGGGACTCGGGGGTTCACTTCTTGTGAATACGGAGGTGGCAACCCCAAGGTACCCTAGCTGGATTCTCACTTTATTTCAACATGTCTTGGGTGAGATCCGTTCTATCTCTTAGCTTTCCTATGAGATCTCTCTTGATCAACTCTTGCTCGTTTCCGACCCCGACGCTATTAGAGCATTCGAGGGCCAGGGTTCTCTATTTTATTAAAACTTTTCTTCTACATTCCAACTCACCAACCCGTCTGGCCAGCGTGGTGTTTTACGGCTTAAATCCCCCCAAATATCATGGCGAATTATAAAACAAAGGAATTGAGTCCCCAGGTGGGTAAAGTCAAATCCTACAACTCTAAGGTTTGCCTCACGGAATCTGGGGGAGGCAAAAAATCGCTTATGACTCCAAACAAACTCCTGCGTAAACTTAAACTTAACTTGACAATCGGAACATATAATATCCGTTCAATGAATTACGACGACAAAATCCATGAGCTAGAAGAAGAGCTCACAAACATAAAGTGGGACATAATAGGGTTAGCAAAAACGAGACGGAAAGATGAACAACGAATGATACTAAACTCAGGTAACACACTCTATTGAAATGGTAACAAAAATGATACCAACGGTGGCGTCGGGTTCATTGTACATAAGAAACTGTCCAAAAACATACAAGCCTTTAAGGGATTATCAAACCGTGTGGCTTACATTATAATCAAATCAAAAAGAGTAACACTAAAAATCATCCAGGTGTATGCCCCAACAAGTACCTGGAAATTTTTTATGAAGATATCACCAAAGCCATGGATCAATATGAGACTCGCCTGACTATCATCATGGGCGATTTCAATGCGAAACTAGACAAAAAACTAGACAAAGATGAGACCAAAATGGGAAACTTCGGCTACGGAAATCGAAATGAGCGAGGTGCTAGGCTAATAAACTTCGTGGAAGAAAAAGAACTATATGCCATGAACTCATTTTTCAATAAAAGGCCTCAAAGGAAATGGACCTGGATTAGTCCAAACTCGACAACAAAAAATAAAATCGATTTTATTCTCTTTAAAGATGTTAAACTTTAAACTGTTAAAGATGTAACAGTTCTTAACAGATTTAGCACCGGCAGCGATCATAGGCTGGTTAGATCAAAATTAAGCGTAGACATTAACCATGGCACTATACGAAATATAAAGGCCACAAATGGAAAACTTGATATGAATAAACTGCAACAACACAAAAGTTTATATATAAAAAAATAAGAGCTTGTCTAGCAGAAAAAATAAATCAGGAGGAGAAGGATATAAACCGAATAGAAAAAGAACTCACAAAAACACTAGTTACTACAGCAAAAGAAGTAGCAAAAATAGAGGGCAAAAGAGATAATTACATTAACGAACCAACAAGAAAACTAATCGAACATAGAAGATTACTGAATGAGCAGGGGATGAGACAATCAATAGAATACACAGAGCTGAATAGAACCATTAGGAAAATGATAAAAGAAGAAAGAATGCGAATACAAGAAGACAGAGTACAATCCATCAACGAAAATAACAAAAACTTGAAATGTTTAAGACTCAGACTGGGCAAATCAGAAATAAATAAACTCAAAGATGAAAACGGCAATGAAGAAAATACTAAAACAGAAATTATTAGAATAATTGAAAATTACCACTCGGACTTGTAACAATCAAAGAAAGGCCTACAAGAAGACGAAAAAAATCGACTTACATCAAAGATAGTGAATATAAATTCGGAACTTCAACCCGAAATATCTAAATCAGAAATAATAGCGTCACTGAAACAATTAAAGAACAATAAAGCAGCGGGCAAGGACTTATTAACTGCCGAAATGGTAAAAATTGGAGGAAAACCTGTTATTGATTATCTGCACCTTCTCCTAAATCAAATTTCAACAGAAAAGAAATTTCCAGATAATTGGAACGAATCTATTACATTACTTCTATTCAAGAAAGGAGACAAGAGAGAATTACAAAACTATGGTCCCATAACCCTTCTAAGTATCATGTATAAGCTCCTAACCAAAATACTAACAAACCGACTTACCAGAAAATTCGATGATTACCAACTCAGAGAACAAGCAGGCTTCAGTAAGAGATTCAACACACAAGACCATCTGCTGACAATTAAGATCTTAATAGAGAGAGTAAACGAATACAAAATACCATTATTCGTAGCATATAAAGATTTCGAAAAAGATTTCGTTTGCGTAGAACATTGGGCAATAAAGAACTCCCTAATAAACAGCCGGATCGATTATAGATACACTAGTCTACTGTCAAACATCTATCAAAATGCTACATCAGTACAAATATATGAAGGAACTAAACCAATAACGACTGCAAGAGGCGTAAGACAAGGAGACACTATATCACCAATATTATTTAGTCAAGCATTAGAGGATGTTTTTAAAAATCTGGAATGGGATGAATGTAGCATCAAAATATGTGGACAATGACTAAATCACTTAAGGTACGCGGACGACATAGCATTATTTGCAAACAATAAAGCAGAGCTACAGAAGATGTTAAGAGAGCTAGACCATCAAGCCTCAAAGATTGGTCTTATAATGAAGTATTCGAAAACAAAGATACTAACTAATACAGAGGAAGATGCTACTGTACAAATAGAAAACAAATCAATCGAAAAAGTTAGCGAATATATATATATATATATACAGGGTGTCTCAAAATTGACGCCCGTCCTCTTGTAATTGGATCAAGTAGGCTAAAACAAATTGAAAATTAAGAGTGGAAAATTTACCGTTTGTCCTTTGTTATAGAGTTAATGATAAAAATGTAAAAAATTACTTTTTTCTACGGCCACTACTCAAAACATGATTTTGATTGTTTAATTTTATCAAATCTAGAGACATAACTGTCAGATTTGATAATTAGATGTGTAACTTAATTCAATTAGGTTCAATTGATAAGTATATCGCTTTTGTGTCTCGTATTTTCTGTATTATGGAACGATACTATAGTAATCGAGATTATGTCGATATGTTGAAAGCGTTAGGTGCATGCAATGCAATGCCACTGCTGCGGCTAGGGCATATGCAGAGAAGTTTCCAAATCGTCGGCACCCTGATGCAAAAACTATTAGACGGGCAGAACAAAGATTACTGGAAACAGTTAATTTGAATCCTAGACAAAATCAGGCAGGACGTCGATCTAAGCTAAGCATCTATCAAGAACAGCAAATTCTTGAATTTGTTGATGCGGAACTAAGTACAAGCCTTCGAATTATATCGTCCCAAACTCATGCCCAAAAAGATACAATTCACAGATTGTTAAAGAGAAATGATTTGCATCCGTTTAGGCCCCAAAAAGTTCAAGTTTTGCATGATGGAGATAGGGAGCTTCGAATCAATTTTTGTAGATGGTTACTTCATAGCACTTCATAGTAAACAAAAATTCATATTTCATTGACAAGATTCTGTGGAGTGATGAATCCGGATTTACCGAGACAGGTATCATAAATACGCATAACCTGCATGAATGGAGGGATGAAAACCCCTACTTAATACGCCAAAGATCTTCTCAAAGACGATGGTCAATTAACATTTTGGCTGGCTTATTAAATAATAATGTAATTGGTCCATGCATTCTACCTAACCGACATTATTCAGCATTGTATCTACAATTTTTAAATGAAAATTTACCACATCCATTGCTTGACGAAGTTCCATTAGCAGGTAGATTAAATTATTGGTTCCAACATGATGGTGCACCGGCACATTATGGAATATAAGTGAGAAATAATCTGAATATAAAATTCTCTGGGAGGTGGATTGGAAGAGGTAGTCCCATACCATGGCCTCCTAGATCGCCGGATCTGAATCCGCTGGATTACTTTTTCTGGAGCTATTTGAAAGAACACGTTTATCGCGAACCTGTTCTGAATCCTGAAGATGGAGTAGCTCGCTTTCACGCTGTTGTGACGTAAATAGATGAAAATATGCTACAGTCAGTACGTGCTTCCATAATAAATCGTGTGAATGTTTGCCTTGAAGTAGAAAGCGGCCTATTTGAACACATTTTGTGAAAAAAAGGTGTGGACAATATCTTGTTTTTTAATATTATTAGCATTTAATAAAGTTTAAAGTTGAAAAGTTTTTTGTTTTTATTAATAACTCGTTAACAAAGGCCAAACGGATAATTTTCCACTCTTAATTTTCAATTTCTATAAGCCTCCTGGATCAGGTCCCAAGAAGACGGGCGTCAATTTTGAGACACCCTGTATATATACCTGGGACAACCAATAAAACTCAACAAAGATAATCAAACCAGCGAAATAAAAAGAAGAGTTAGGCTTGCATGGGTGGCTTTGGGAAAGCTGAGTTTTGTCCTAAAAAACAAGAAGTAACCACAGTACCAAAATCAAGAATTTTTAATCAGTGCATACTTGCAGTCTTTACATACGGGGCACAAGTATAGACATTCACAAAGGCCAATATGGAGAAAACTGCTGCAGCTCAGAGAGCTATGGAAAGACAGATGCTCCACATACGACTATCAGATAGGAAAAGATAGTATGGATTCGAGAAAAAACTATAGTTAAAGATGTAAGAGAGGAAGCTGCAAAGCTAAAATGGAAATTTGCTGGTCACAACATCAGACAAATCGATGAAAGATGGAAAGGAAAGAAATGGACTGAAATAGCAAGTAGTAGAGAGGAATGGAAGCAACTTGGGGAGGCCTATGTCCAAAGATGGACGACAGAAGGCTGAAAAGAAGAAGGAAAGAAAGATAGAATCTTCTATATATGTTTCCGCGACAATACTCAATATTTACGGTTCAAACAATTTTAAATGTAAATTAATTGTTGTGCATAACAAAATTGTCTTGTTGTACTGCAGTTTTGTGCAGTTTTCGAAAAAATGCTGTTTGTATCTCGAACGCGAAATGCTTTTGCGTTCTCGAATGGATATTTTGCCTCGGTCCATTCTTGAACGCAAACGTGGCATTTCGCTTTCTAAAGCATTCTAGATACAAAAATAGCTTTAAAATTACAAATTACAAAGGTCCAAATGACATTTCGGTAGTGAATCATATATGATATTATTCCAGGGTGCATGCGTCGTGTTTCAAAGCCCTTCATCGCCAATCATGGCACTTCTTCAAGTAATGTTTCCAGATGAGAATAATATAAACTGATACACTAGTATGTGCCTGGGGTATGCAAATCATCGATAGAACTGATATACTCACAGCACTAACAATTTAACACTGTTTTCCCTGCAGCGCGCTTATTGGCGTGCATCTCCGAACGTTCCTTCTTCATTTCCGAGCCTGAAAGTAGGTTTATTGAACTTCTCGCCTAGGTTTAATATCCGAATGAAAGCTCGAAGCGTGTGCGATAAACTTTCTTTTCCCTCTTGGCTCGTGGGGCTGGAGTCGTTGGCGGATTTAGAATCCTGCGAGGATGTTATCGCAATGTAAAGCGTGCGTATTTCAGAGGCTTACTGTACACGGCTGTAGTCGAGAAAACTAAGTTCTCACGTTTACAGGTAAATGTTATCGTATGGGATTTACACACATCGGCGTATGTAGGGTATTATGGCTAAGCGATGTAGGAATTGTCATTTCAAATGTCAGCAAAGTTTAATAAAGCGCTCGAAATGTTAATGATGGGGTAATAATATAACTTCAACAATTTGGTAATAGTGCAAAGGCAAGGATGTGATAATAATTAATCTCTAATGCAGCAATAATAAAACACAGAATGTTATTTCAAAGTTTTTCATGTTTTATGTTTGAACTGTAGTGCTATAAATGAAATGTCATGTTGTTCCCGCAATTATGAACACCCTATATATTTGAGTAACAAATGCCATTTGCCTTGTTCACCTCATTATTATCAATTTAGAAACTTAATCATCGAAGTAGATGGAAGATTTGAATTTCTTTGAAACTCACCTAAATAAGCTAACATAACTTTTCTGAATTTGAGTTGGTTTCTTGTACCAATTACCAATGTTTGAATGCTTTTTGTGTTGATATATATTTTTCTTTCAATAATTCTGGTATGAAATTTTCAGTTATCACCTGTGCAACTTCAATAAGATTAGGAGTTGTTAAATCCATTTCCCATTCACTTTCCAATTTTATTGATTATTATCTAATGACTGACTTCTAATATTATGTGTCAGGCAATTTCACTTTCTACTGTTGTACTTTTTTACCGGAAAATTCTGTTCACTGATGATTTGTTTCCAAACGAGTGTATCGCAATCACTCATATTTTATTTTTTTGTGTCGAAACTGTAACAGATATCAAAAACTATAAAGATACAAAAAAACTTAATAATGAATGCCTGCGTCCGATTTGATTTTTTTAAGTTATTTGCTTTGTCATTAAAAAATATGAACATATTAATGTTGGGCCACCCTTGTTTTGTAAACAACGGGTCTACTGATAATAACAATATTATGTCAAAATATGAGTTATATCCGTATAAAGTGTCATACCGAACAACATCCAAATCAATGTAAACGTTCTCTTTTTATAAACAAATTTTGTTTTTTTTTAAATTTTACTTTGAAGCTGAATACTGGCTAAACCAAGCGCATTTGTATATAGATAAGTTTTGTTAAATCGTCTTTTTTTATCCCAGTAATCTGTGGTTAAGCCATTTCCACACAATTTAGAGACACCCTGTATACAGGTATGTCTATACCGCGCGTTTTTTTTTATCTCTGAACATAGGATATGTTCAGTTTTAAAACGACAGTATCAATCATACGCTAAAATTCAATGTATGCAACCAAATTTACTAGCTTGGGTAACTCAAGTATTTAAAAAAAAAATGACAGGTTCATAACCCATTTAATAAAACGTCAAAACTGTAGACAGAAAATGTATTCAACGCAAGAAAAGATACAATCTGGGCAGTGCATCTGTACCAGTGCACAAATACAGAGCACTGGTAACAATGTGGCATTAGTATACGGACTGTGCGCGATTTATTTCTGTGCATTATCCTGAGAGACCAATACCATCAATCGGAACAATTAGTAATATAACCGCCAAATTTAAAAGTAGATGATGCATCTCCGTTAGTCATCATAAATTAACTACAAGATGCCACGTTTTGACTGAAGAAATGAAATTAAACATGTTATGCTATGCTGAAGAAGGTACTGATGAAGAAAATTTAAATACTTTCTTGCGTTAAATACATTTTCCGCCAACAATTTTGACGTTTTATACGTTACGTAAATATACGTTAAAATTATAAAAAATATCCTGAGACACCAATCCCATCATTCCTGTTCAAATAGGAATCATCAACTGTTAATCCCGAAATAGTAACTCATTTGTGAAAGTGCCCTATTTAAACACTTTCTTGCATTGAATACATTTTCTGTCAATAGTTTTGACATTTCAAATGATCAAGTTGCGCGTGCATGTAATTTTGGTTGCATAACTGGTTGCAATTGATACTGTCGTTTTAAAACTGAACATAGCCCATGTTCAGCGATAAAAAAACGCGCGGTATATCAATAAACATACTATGATAAAAACATAGCAAAGTGCATTTGTGAATTATTGTATATCTATATACAATAATTGACGACTTTAACACTTTCCATTACTTAATTTTTCACCTCTCGACTTTTTATGCCCCATTTTTTCAATCCTCGGTTTTATATATTTAAACCATTGTAGTCTCGACTTCAAGCTTACATTTTCAATTTTCCAATCCTTGATTTTCTGTGAAATACTTGACGACTCGAATTTCGACTTCTCTCGAAGTTCGAGAAGCCGAAACATGAGTCGTCAATTATTGTATATATGTATATATATATCAATAAACATACTGTGGTAAAAACATAGCAAAGTGTATTTGTGAATTATTGTATATCTATATACAATAATTGACGACTTTGACACTTTCAGTTTTCCATTACTTAATTTTTCACCTCTCGACTTTTTATGCCCCATTTTTTCAATCCTCGGTTTTATAAATTTAAACCATTGTAGTCTCTACTTCAAGCTTACATTTTCAATTTTCCAATCCTAGATTTTCTACAGTTAGATAATCGAAGTCTTGATTTCAAGCTTTGACTCTTTCAGTTTTGCATTCCTCAATTTTTCAGTTTTCTACATACGATGCCGTAATTTTCACATTTGCTATACTCTAAATCTTGATTTATGATGCCCCAACTTTTAATTTTTGAAATCTCTATGTTCCAAGCAATGATTTTCTATATCTAGATAATTAAAGCTATCTATTTTAAGTATTTGATTCTTAATATTTCACCTCTCGAGTTTTGATACCCCAATTTTTAATTTTTCAATCCTTGATTTTCTGTATCTAGATAATTGGAGGCTCGATTTCAAGCTTGAATTTTTCAATTTTCGAATCCGCGATTTTCTACATTTAGATAATCGAAGACTCGACTTCAAGCTTTGACTATTTCTATTTTCCATTCCATGATTCTTCAGTTTTCTATATTTCTTGCCGTAATTTTCACTGTTTCAATATTCGAATGCTTGATTTTTAGCCAATAAGAAATTAGTGATCTCGCTTATACGAAAATTTCCATAGATAACTAGAGCTAATATTTATATTTCACTAGGTAGCATGGTTCACTGGAATGTTCATGAAAACTTTGCAAAAACAATAAATATTGAAAACTACATTTATCATAAAGCTAAATAAAACAAACACCTTTCTTTGTTTATATCACACCGTTCATTAAATTTATTGACGATAGTTTCAACAACAACAATGGTTCAACATCAAATGGTTCAACAGCACAGCATTTAAACCATCACAGATTCCTGAACATTCAAATTCCGCGCCATTCTGCAGATTCTTCATTCATAAACTCGAGCAAACCATGATGGCCGCAGTTCATTTACTACGTGCTGCGACCTTGAAAGGAATGTTTGGAATGTGGGCTTGTAGTAAATGATTTCATTCATAAAACAGCACTCCTGGTGACTCCACCAGAGGGCGCGCTGAACAACGTAAACCACGAAATTGGGAGTTTCTGAGGCTTTTTAGCCCAAAACTAAGCATGCCAACGTAATTTACGGGAAATTATTGATATGTGGGATGAGTTTAAATAGATTTGAATGCCTATTAGACGAGGTTCCGCAAATTTTGGTAGTTGATTCATGTGTCATAGATGGCGCTGGGAGTCAATTTATGAGCATAATAATATTGGAATTGGCAGAATAATAATAATAAGAATAAGGCTGAATTAGGGCCAAATGAGTATGCGGATGTCATTTAAACCATGTTTCAAATATATGGGTTCAATTTCAAGTCATTCCATTGCTTATTATACGAGTTACAACAACAAACATCATGCGATTCACAGCTGATTCTAGAAGCTCTAAGTCTATGATATAGTGACAAGGCCTTACTCTGGTGGATTTTAGTGCATGTGTGTGTGGACATTATAAGTTTTCAATGAACTGTTGTGTGAAAGCTGGAATAATAAGGTAAGCCGAAGTGCCCCTGCGTTCCGACTCCAAGTCGTAATGTAAGTATCGTTTGGTTCATTTTCAATTGGCGCTCTGTTGATATTGAACAATCTCACTTCAATATACCTTTTGCATAGTGCACTGTAGAAAAATCAAGTCATAAATATAAAAAATGCCAGCAATGGTTTCAAAATCTAATGTTGATTCCCTAATGTAACAAAATTATGCTGCGGAAACATAGGCAAACATGTAGGTTATAAGTGGAAGCAAAATACATCTATCGATGACAGGGGTTCACTAAGTTTATGTCGATTAGAGCCCACACTTCATAAAATGATAATAACATATGTAACGGCTTCAAAGCATTGTATGTGCAAACCACATACGCAGAAATTAACCAGTTAACAGCCAATAACAGACGATAAGGGCTGGTAAGTATGGTAAGGTATAGTAAGGCCATAGTGAGGGCATAGTGAGCACGAATGCATGTAATTCTCAGAATGATAATAATATGAGCCGTTGAAAACGAAGTGTCCATTTCTTTTTTAAATCAAATTAGTCGAGAAATGTTCATAGAATGCTGTCTCTTGTATATTTCCGAACTGAAAAGACTTATCCGATTTAAACATATCTAAATTAAAAAAACATGAACTTACCAACTCTGGTTTTCAACGGCTATTATATTGAACTCCCCAAAAAGTATTGTTAACATATGTGCATATTACAAGAAATTAATCGGACACTGAATGGTAGCAAGACTCAGTAGCGTCTCTAAGGCCGGTCAACTGGGCAAATGCCCGGGGCTCCGGGTGCTAGTGAGGCTCCGCACCGAGCAAATGAGCTACTTCTTTTACTTATGTAATGGTACTGGGATACTTATGCACTATGCACCCCATTTCATATTTGTGTCGGGGGCCTCAAAATCCAAGGTAAGGCACTGGCAAGATTTAAATCGAGGTAGCAAGAATCCCACAAAGGTTTTTTGAGCCGCCACAGAATGAATGAATGGATAGAGCATGTAATTTTGTGTAACTGAAATTAATAATGAATTAAGCTTAAAACACTCATTGTGTTAACATTTTGCAGAATCTACCATATATTTTTTTTTATGTTTTGAAGAATTGTTCACAAATTTTATATACAGGGTATCTCTAAATTACGTGGACATGGCTTAACCACAGATTACTGGGATCAAAAAAAGACGATTTAACAAAACTTATCTATATACAAATGTGTTTGGTTTAGCCAGTATTCATCTTCTAAGTTAATTTTAAAAAAAACAAAATTTGCTTATAAAAAGAGAAAGTTTACATTGATTTGGATGTTGTTTAGTATGACACTCTATACGGGTATAACTCATATTTTGACTTAATATTGTTATTATCAGTAGACCGGTTGTGTACAAAACACCCGCCCAACATTAATATATTCATATTTTATAATGACAAAGCAAATAACTTTTAAAAAATCAAATCGGACGCAGGCACTCATTATTAAGTATTTTTGTATCTTCATAGTTTTTTATATCTGTTACAGTTTCGGCACAAAAAAATAAAATATGAGTGACTGCCCTACACTTTATGTTGGGCCTCACTTGTTTTATACACAACCAGTCTACTGATAATAACAATATTATGTCAAAATATGAGTTATACCCGTATTAAGTGTCATGCCAAATAACATATAAATCAATGTAAACGTTCTCTTTTTATAAACAAATTTTGTTTGTTTTTAAATTAACTTTGAAGCTGAATACTGGCTAAACCAAACGCATTTGTATATAGATAAGTTTTGTTAAATCGTAATTTTTTGATCCCAGTAATCTGTGGTTAAGCCATGTCCACACAATTTAGAGACACCCTCTATAATATTCCTAAATGCGGTGATGAATCCAATCATTCATATTTGAAGTTGATAAGAATTTTATTTTAGATGCATATTTGTTTATGAAAGAAAGAAGTCATTCAATTTTTCAAATTCGCATTATTAAAATGCTCATTATGTATATTGAATCTAATCGTTAAAAGTACCGTTTAATCGTATGGCTGAATAAAATGTTTACATTTTCACTTTATTCGCTATAACCATTGACAACGTGAATAAAGTAAAACAAAATACAAGTAAATCGCACTATCCTTGAAATACTCGTTATCACCTGACAATGTCACACTTCACGCAAATTCTTCAGTACTGATAACGAATTGGAAAAATCTTGTATAATATACGTGAATAACTTATACTTCCACTTTATTCACTTATATCATAAATAGCTATTTTTACATTCATTTTAACTAGCAAATATACTACGAAATTAAACATATTTAATATCTTTTTTGACAGTTAAATCTACAAAGTAATATACAGGTATGGTTCACTATGTTGTGACATACAGTTTTATTTTTTTTTCGAAGTAATTCTTCGCCATTAGTTGTCAAAAATAAATCAACTTTTAAATTTTAACATAATTATTACACTCATACTTGCTCAAATTTTGTTATATGTTTTTATTTTGTTATCATATTTTTGTTAAGTTTAATGAGAACACGCGCTAAAAACATAAATGTTCAAACAATTTAAGCATACGAAAATTTTCAGGTATCAAATATTTATTTTATGAGGCGTGTTTTTTCGGTTTGTTCAAAATTTCGGGAAGGGATTTTACGATGATTCAGAATGACTTCTCTTGATGAAAATTATTGTCAGAAAATTCGTTAATTTGTTAATTTTTTTCATTCGTTTTTTTTGTTATTTATCCGATTTTTGCTGAATATAATTTACTTTAATAAACCTTTGTAAGTTTCATAGCACACTAGTTTTAACTTATTGATAAATAAAAAAGTGATTGACTTGTATCACACTATACAGGGTGACCCAGAATGACCCAGAAATTTGTAATATATGTGTTA
This sequence comes from Othius punctulatus, assembly GCA_951805005.1. Taxonomy (NCBI): domain Eukaryota; kingdom Metazoa; phylum Arthropoda; class Insecta; order Coleoptera; family Staphylinidae; genus Othius; species Othius punctulatus. The sequence continues at coordinate 55,702,972 of OX638142.1, forward strand.
CAAGCTGTCTCACTTCCCTTGGCACACCCTGTACGAGTAGGTATATCATGGTCAGTTTTATAGAATATAGTTTATTTTATTACAAAATCAGTTTAGGGAATCAATTATTTGACATGAATAAAAAATAATATTTCGCTATTGATGTGGTGAATGAAGTTCGATAATAATTACAGTATGCCAACAGATACTAAGAAAAATAAATTATATGAAATTGTATTAAATCGAGGGAGCCAAGCTTTTATCTTTTGTTTTCATTAAGACTTTTATCCGATTTCCGTTGAATGTTTGTGGCGAATATCTTGTTACTGTTGATAAATACGTTAAGAGGTCGTGGTGCAGTCTTTGTGGAAGTAAGTGGCGGAAGTTGGCATCTAGTGCGACGGGATCTGTAATTTCCTGTATAATTGTTCCGACGCATTGTTTTGTGCAAGTTAAATATAACTTTAATTGAATCAATTTCGACGTGCCTCGTGCAACCGTTCTAGCAGCAAACTTTTTGTAATCTAATTTTATGCAGAATGGAAAACTAATTACGTTAAAGCTCATCGTAGACGAAGTGGTTGCGGAATCTAATTTAATACAGTGCGATGCGATGATATAGAGCGGCCGTGTGAGTAATATTTATAAACTTCCTAAACATGTGATTGATCCAAGGTTAGTCGAAAACCATGGATACTTGTTATTGGTGTAAATATTTCGTTACATGATTAGTTTTACAACAAAAATCAAACAATTAAAAGTTAAGGGCTTAAGGAGCTAATACTAGCAATGACAATAATTGATCTCTAACAGATGGGACATCATGTTTCTCTATAGTATGTATTGTTAATTTTTATATTTTTAATATTTCAGGGATTTTCTTTTTTGTAAAATTAAAACCTTTTATAGATTTATCAAATAAAAAGATTCATTATATATAAAACTATCCAACTTCGATAATTATAAATCAAACATGAAAAAAGTTGAACTTTTTTTTCATTTTTTAAATTATTTTATGAACATTTGAAATTATTGGTTTGTTCTTAACAAAAAATTGGTACTGAAGTTATGATTCTGAACTATAGGTACTTAGTTTAGGAACTGAGCTTATGATTCTGCACAAATTTAGACTGAGGTTATGATTCTGAACTGTAGGTACTTAGTTCACAATCATAACCTCAGTTCCTAATTGTATTATGAACAAACAAATAATTTCAAATAGTTCATTTCCCTAATGATAAAAATTAGTAACAAAAATTAATAATAATAGTTCCGGTTCTATAGAGACTGATTTCTCCTTCCGGTTCCATGTCGCCATCCCCGCCGATTTTGCCAGTCTCCTTCCTGGAGATTCCTTTCCGACATCGCTCTCCTGATGCCATCGTTCCAGGTCGCTGCTGGTCTCCCTCTACGTCTTCTTTCCGGTGGTACCCAATCATATAGTTGTCTGGGCAGCCGTTCCTCTGACATCCGTTTTACGTGGCCATACCATATTAGTTGCCTCGTTTGAATGTCCTCTATTATGGTTTTTTCTGATTGCATTCTTCTTCTAATTTCTGTATTTCTTATTTTATCAAGGCGTGATATACCCGCCGATCTTCTTAGGAAATCCATTTCTACCACCAGTAGTTTGTTCTCCATGGCTTTAGTGATAGGCCACACCTAACAGGAGTAACAGAGGGTGCTCTTTAGTATACTGTTGTACATGAGCATCTTAGTACTGCGCTGGATTTCTGGCTGCCAAAGGGTTGAATTTAGCGCTCCAATGATCTTTTTTCCTTTATTTATGCGCTCTCTGATTGTGCCCTCTACCCGTCCGTTATCATCGATTTCCGTGCCTAGGTAGGTATACTTTTGGCATGTTTTTATTTTCTCCCCACTTTCGAGCTCTAGTTCTTCAGCTATACCACCTATGCACATATATTGGCTCTTTTTCAGGTTTATTTCCAGGCCCCATTTGGAGTATTCCTCGTGTAGTTTCCTGGTCATATACTGCATGTCCTCCTGGTCTTGTGATATAACAACTTGATCGTCGGCATAGTGCAAGGTGTATAGAGTGCTGTCTCCAATTGGCATACCCATTCCGTGGCACTTCCGTCTCCATTGTCTAAGTGCGGCGTCAAGAAAGATGTTAAACAATGTGGGGGATACGCAGCATCCTTGTCGTAGGCCTTTAGATACTTGGAAACTATTTGTAAGATAGTTTCCAAGTTTTATCTGTGAGGTTTGATTTTTATACAACTCTTTCAGGGCTCCGATGAGATTTACGTTGATGCTGCTATTGTCTAGTACCTCCCACAGTTTGTTCACTGGTACATTGTCATATGCTTTGCTGAGATCGACGAAGAGTAGGTGTACTTCTCTATTTCTCGCTACGCGCTTTTCTATTAGTTGGCTTAAGCAGAAGATATTATCTATCGTCGATCTACCAGCTCTGAAACCACTCTGCTCTTCTGACTGGTACGGGCGGTATTCTTCACATATTAGTTCTTTAAGAACTCTACCGTATAGGCGACTAAATGTACTCGTGACTGATATCCCGCGATAATTGTCGCAGTTTTCTTTGCTGCCTTTTTTGTGGATTGGTGTTATCCACAAAATTAATATTTTAATAAATTAACCAATAATATGATAAGTATGCATCATTGGTTTCATTTTAGCTTCATTAAAAACCGTATTAGGATTTTTTTTATCAAAAAATTTTATTAAGAAAACTTGTTCAGAATCCCCCTCAAAACAAATCAAAATATTCGCTTCATGAAATAAAAAATTGACTACCGAAGAAAAAAAAAATACAAATAAATCAATAACCGAGCAAGAAGGATGATGAACTAATGCATTAAATGTCGCCAATTGCTAATACATATATATTTTTGATTCCTTATTTGTTTGGGTTTCAAGTTTTTTGATGACTTTTGTTTCTACTAGACTTTGGATCTGGGGTTTTGTGAATAACTTTGTGAATAACTAAATAAAAATGATTATCAAATATACAGGGTGTCCCACGCTCATGGACCATTATTTTTTTTTTGTTTACAGATAAATTTAATATTAAAAATAAATCATCAAAATATAGCTGATTCCGTTATCCTCAGGTAAAATACTTCCAACCTTCTACCACTTCCGGTTCTGCCGGCAGTAGCTATCAACTTTTTTTTTAATGTAAAACCCTATATATTATTATGTTTCGGGCTTGCCCGTTTATTTTAAAACATCTTTTATAGAGATGTGTGACCTGTCTTTTCATTATTTTCTGAGATAAAAATTAAATTCCAAGATTTTGACCTCAAAAGGATGTTAAGAAAAATGGCTTCAAATTCTCTTAAAAATGAGATATAAACGTAAAATCTCGAATTGTACCTGAAAGGTACCTCTATGACTGATATATTTTGCAACTGAAAATTTTAAAAATTAGTCATTCAAATATGTCATTAGTTGAGTGCCCACTTAGATTAAGCGTATTTCAATTTTTTAAACGGAGTGACATACTTTTTATCTTATAGATCAATTTACTACAAAAAAGTATTTAACAAATATATTCTTAAAATAAGTAGTTTTTGAAATATTTCGAAAATTCAAATTTCTGCATTATGTAATTTCGCCTATGCGGTTTACACATGCATAATAGTTTACGAAACATGCTTATCTTTTGTAACTGTGATAACTAATGTTAACAAAGAAATTTCACTTCTGAAAGGTTTCAAAACTATATAATTTATTCCGCCAAAAAGTGTCATTGACTGGATTTACTGGATAATTTTACTTTCGGTCTCTATTCCTTGATGACTATATCTTTTGTAGCAAACCGTGTGATAGAATTTAATTTTTTTTCAATATTTTGTTTCCATCAACTTTACCCGATATAAAACTATTTCGGCGGTTTACCATTTACGAGATAATTGCGAAAAATCACACAAAGTCGCCGTTTGGGGGATGTTTTTTCAATATTAAGGGATGAAGCTCCCACCGGGGGAGGGGAAACTCAACGATATTTGATTCTCGAGTACTCAAGAGTATGTACACCAAATTTTAAAAATATATAATTTATTTCCGCCAAAACGGCTTTTTGGGGCTAATATGACTGGACTATAAAGGATATTAACACATTTAAAGTGAACTTTTCAAAATTGAAATTTCTTTGTTAACATTGATTGTCACAGTGACGAAAAATAAACATATTTCGCAACTATAGTGCATGTTTAAATAGCATATTCGAAATTACATGATGCATAAATTCGAATTTTCAAAATATTTCAAAAACTACTTATTTTGAGAATATGGTTGTATAATACTATTTTATTTTTTAGAAACATGATATTATTTATTTTCGTCATGGATACAATATATGAAAAGCAACTTATATCACCCTAGGGAGATGTCAATTTTTTTCACTCTCAATCACATTTTTTTCTCCTTCAACCTTATGACCACTTGACAAATAGATCGTACAATTGACAAATTTTCCATTCAAGATGGTACTTGAAGATGAGCAATTTTGCGTCTGCTTATGGCCTCCACTGCCACTAGCAGATGCCGACGATCTTACTTTTTCAGTCTCTTCCAGTCCAGCAATCACGCGTGAAATTTTATTCTTGGATGCCATGCTGTCTGCCAAGTAGCCTTCCGCCACTGCAGAGCTTTTCCATCCACCCAGACGCTTCAGATTGGTCATACTTACTCCTCCATCTGCTGCCAAAGTTGCAGATGTTCGTCTTAAACAGTGACCTGTGAAAGATTTCGGATTCGGCAAACCCAAGTAGACAGCAATTTTTGACGGAATGCTGCCAAATGTGTTTTTCCCAACAGGTTGCACTGTACATTTTCTGTTTCTGTACGATAAAAAAACCTTGAGACTCCTGCAGGACGCAAACACATGTATTCTCTGATAAGCGACAACGCATTCAGTCTCTCCTCTTCAACTATAGTGAAGGATCTCTTTGCCAATGTTTTAGTGTCCGGAATCTGCACCACAATTACTGAACCCCTGTCACTGATGTCTCCAATTTGCATTTTGACCAATTTGTCAGTTCTGCAAGCGCCAAACATACCCATAATTACTACCACTTTAAACATCAAATTAGTGTCATTCGGTGCTTCTCGTAAAAACATATCAACCTGTTCACGCGTCAAGACCTCAGACTTCTTGGGTTCATATCCTTTGTTTTTTCTTTTAAGGAATGTTTCCAATTCGTGGTAATTTGAAATATCAATGCCATCTCTCAATAATAACATAGATTTAATCATCGAAAGCTTGGTCCACAACGTATTCGGACCGAACGAATTTGACAAATCTTGAAAATATGCCAACATTACAGTTACACTTATAACTGTGACATCATTTTTTAACATCCACTCATGCAATCGATCATATTCTTTTGCGTATAAATGTTCCGACTTTTGGGGTACCAATAATTCACGGGCTTTTTTGGCTTTTTCATTTACATTTTGAGGAATAATACCTTCTGCCATTTTTATTATGACTTTCATATACTGTCAAACAACTCATAGCAACCTCGGAAATAAACATTGTGGATCGATACAATACCTAAAATTTTTACCAATATGTTTCTAAAAAATAAAATATTGTATGCACCACGGAAGATATGGATGTTTTTTACCCTCGGTTGACTTACAAACCTCGGGCCAAAGGCCCTCGGTTTGTAATCCTGTCAACCTCAGGAAAAAACATCCATATCTCCCTTAATGCATAAATATCTATTATAGCAACGTGTCATACCAATTGCTCTATGAAATAAAAAGTATGTCATACAAATAAAAATAAAAAAATTACGCTTATTTAAGTGGACTTAACTAATGACATATTTTAATGACTAATTGTGAAAAATTTTAGCTGGAAAATGATGTACCTTTCAGGTACAATTCGAGATAAATTTTCCGTTTTTGTCATATTTATAAGAGAAATTGAAGGCATTTTTCTTAACGTAATTTTAAGGTCAACATCTTGGAATTTAATTTTTATCTCAGAATGTAAAAAAATGTTTATAGGTTTACACATTACTACAAAAGATGTTTTAAATTGAACGGGGAAGCCAGAAACATAATAATATGTAGGGTGTACCATTTCAAGAAATAAAAGTTTATGGCTACTTCCGGTAGAACCGGAAATGATAGAAGGTTGAAAGTATTTCACCTGAGGAGAGCGCAATCAGCCATGTTAGGATGTTTTTTTTTATTTCTAACACCATAAACTTTTAATGGTCTATGAGCGTGGGACACCCTGTATTTGTAGCATTTTAGTCGTTTATTTTCAATCGTCATAGCTTCATATTTTGGATAAAAAATAACAATTCACTAAACACAATAAAAATTACAGAAATGTATCAATTTTTTATTAAAATACTGTACCTATATGCGATATTACAACAAATTCAGCATCAATCATCAATGTCAATTGTATAATTTTTGATATTAATTTTTGAAGTAGACAGCTTATTTTTATAGTTTTATAAAATGAATTGCCATCTTACATACTATCTATTCTGGTATCTCTTGAAACGTGTACATGAGCATCAAGATCAAAGAAATTAAATTTCAAAACTTGGCATCTGCACCAGAATTTTGCGTGCACCCTTGAGGCACTTGCCGCCGATGAGACCAGGGCGGTCCTCAGGGCTCCGCCAGCCCATGGCCTCTTGAGGGCGGCTGAAAAAACTGCGCCACAAGTGGTTCTTCTCAAGTGCCTCCCCGGCCATAGATCATCCTTTGTAGTTCAGCCCTGACTAAATTACGCGGGGCGCATTATTTAAACCGGGGGCCGAAGGTTTTTGCCGCCCCTGAAGTTTCCATTGTGGCGGAGAAGTGAGAAAAAGCTTGCGTTTACAAACTTGAAAGAGGACATTGTGGTGGCCATAATGGCGAGGAAATGAGAGCGTGCAGCGTCGTGTGGGAGAGTTTAGATGAGTTCTAAGCCAGGCGAATTGCAAGACACTGGAGTTCCGCATGATGGGGGTCCAAAAAGAGCTTTGTATTGTTTCGTCAATTTACTACGACTCAAACAGATGGAATCACAATTACTCAAGATGTGATGTGATCACATTTACTTTTATATACACATATGTCATTTTTCTCACAGAAACTTAACTACTTCACTAACTTTTCAATTACAGCAAGAGTTAAGAAGTATAATCAAAGGACAGCATGTTTTTTGAAAATTAAATTTTCAACACATTTATAATCTGATGTTTTCCACACAATCCTGATGGTTGTTGAAATATTTGCAACAAGTAAAAAAAATCAAGTTCCAATTCCGCTTGAATATGAATTTTCACTTCGAAAATTTATTTGTAACAAATATTAAAAAACAAATGTTTCCTAAAAAATCTCGATTTTGAAAAGTTTCGTGACCACGATACTTTCTTTTACTATATAAAAGGAAGAAAAATGAAATGGTAGGTTTGAAAAATTTAGTATAAAGGCCACAATTAAAAATATTGAACCTAAAATGATGAAATGTCTTATAATTTTAAGATTTCTTTTTATTTGACCAGTCATTTAATTTACATTAATCATCTTGGCTTCTCAATTTTAATTACAAATAATAAATATTGCACCTAAAAATGATATGAGCTAATATTTTTGGAATTTAATACCAGTCATTGTATTTACATTATAAATGTTTATTGATAAATAATCAATTAAAAGTTATAAGGGAGGTGCAAATTGGCTTCTCAATTTTAATTACAAATGCGGTTTAAAGCCATCGACACAAAAATGCTGCAATTTTCTAGGAACTCGTTTCAATTGCTGGTTAATTAAAAAAAGTTTCCCCTTGAGTATGAGTTCGGTTGGATTACAAACTTAATAACGTTTTAAACTTCGTCATCGATCCCCACATTTTTCATTATCCTCACTTCATGCAAAAAAAAATCGAGCACCCTTTAACCGAGGCATCCCATGACAGTGTCACGTTACTAAACGTCCGCAAATATTTGTGTTACAGATGAGTTCTGCGAGGAGTTTCCCCACAATTTCATCCCAACGCCGGGATATTGGATCGAGTGCTCGCGCCAGAAGATAGCGACGGATACGATATGGGATGAGAGCGAGTCCGACCACGACCTCCCGGAGGGCGACGAGGACGACGGCCACCTCCACGCCGACCACGAGAACGGCCATAAAATGCGGGATCATGGTGAGTAAGCTGGGATTAAAAATTAATCGCCAACGCGGAACAAAGAAAAAAGCGGAATTTTCGTTGCAAGCTTTTCGAGCCCGTAAATACGTGTGAAGCGGCCGAAATTTACGATGCATCCGAGTGGATCCGCGGAATGTTTTTCGGGACACGCTTTTACGAGCCGCGTCTGATTATTTAATGTGAAATATTGCCGGGGCCGCGGATTTAATGCAAAAAATATGGATTACGTTTGATGGATCCGGCGCTGTTCCTAGCCGTCCAACAAATCCCGCGATTTGAGAAGCACTGAATATAAAAAGAGCGCCCTTTATCTGCGGATAAATCACTAGGGGATGAGTGGCGTCATAATTTTCGTATTCCGACATCATGAAAAAATCCCTAACGCCGAGGCATCGATTATAAAGGGTCAACGCACTTGACTGCTCTCCTATCACGAGCATTGTCCTCCGAGATGACTTACGGTGATAAAAAAAGTTTATAGTAGTATTTTATCACTTTTCTAGGCTCCGGGCATTTTTCTTGCACTTAGTCCAGAAGTTTTTTATGCCTGCTCATATAGGAATTTGTTGTAAAAGCTAGATTGGGTATACACTGAAAAACATTGTATGAGAAATTTTACTTTCCATTATAAATATTGTAGCAGACTTCTTGGATTAAAACAATAACAGTTCTGTGTTTATTATTACAAAGAGTTTCAAATGTAAAGGATAAAATCAGTAAAATTAAAAAGTATTTGTCTAGATTGGGAAAAACATTGTATGAGAAATTCTACTTTCCATTATAAATACTGTAGGTGACTTCTTGGAATAAAAAAAGAACAGTTCTGTTTCTATTGTTACAAAAAGTTTCAAATGTAAAGAATAAAATCAGTAAAATTAAAACGTATTTGACAAAAATACCTACTACTAATAATATTAAAATAATACTAGCGTGTGTCGGATAAGTTAATTTTCAATAATATGAATAGCAGCTCGGAAATGTAATAAATGTGATAACAATTCTACCAATAATACTAAAATAATACTAGCGTGTCTGATAAGTGAATTTTCTGTAGTAATACCATAAGTGAATTAAAATTGCCAGATATTTTACGCTAGTAAAATAGTATTTCTTGGTCCAAACTCACGTTGTGATTGGCTAATAAGAGTATGAAATAAATAATCGTAAATATTTCGTGTTGCTTGGTCCAAACTCACATTGTGATTGGCTAACAAGAGTATGAATTAAATAATCATTGATAACCGTCATAAATAGGAGCTCGGAAATGTGAAAAATGTGGTACTTTAAAAACCTCAAAATTATACATTTGTGTGATTATTCACGGTCGATTTTTATATTTAAATTATCATTTAGAGATGTAATTTTCAACCCCCTCACATATTTTTATATTTTTCATGTCATCTATGTAACTATAATCGGCAGTTTTCTTGCAGTGATTGTCATTGCTAACATGAATTATTTCAAAAGTGTGAAAATTTACAAATAAGTTTTGTTTTAAAATTAATTATTTCCCCTATTTTACTACAACTTTTTCAACTTCATTACTTATATTACGAAACATAAGTTGCGTTGTAATTGATTACAATTCAAGTTCAGGCCTCTTGTTTTCTTGAGACATCCACGCTGCTTAGGTACAATTCGCCAATCTGAATTAGAATTACAATTGGCCATTCCTCATTTGATTTACAATTTAGAAATCTAAATTGGCATTGACGTTTTCTGATGTACAATTCGCTAATCTGAATCACAATTGACAATTTCTGATTTTCAAATTGTTAATCCGAATTGCAATTGTTTTTTTTTCTGAATTACTATTGGAATTTATAAATCACATATGGTATACTGGTAGCCGTTACTTTGTGGAACATTGTAAATGAATTAAATAAAACAACTTTACTTTGTTACTTCCACTAACACATTTATTGTACAAAAATAATGTAGTGACTGCAGTTTCGATTAACTTAGTTTGACAATGACTATAGAGTAGTCGAAACTGCAGTCACTACATTATTTTTGTAACATAAATGTGTTAGTGGAAGTAACAAAGTAAAGTTGTTTTATTTAATTCAAATGAAATATCATTATTTGTATTAAAAATTTATTTAAATTGATTTGAGTTTTATATTTTCTACGTCTGCTGCGTAATTATGAAATGAGTAATAAAATAAAACGAGTGCAGCAACTTTTACAGCGAAAGTATTTTTATATTCAGCCAAATTATAGCCGCGCATACGACAAATCATGAACACGTTTATTACTCTTGAAAATCTAGATCATTTCTAACTCGATTTTAATCTAGAACCCTACAGTGAAAATATGTTTAATCATCTACACGTCTAGAGATATTCAAAATGTAAGTGCTTAAGATATTTTTTGATTCAGCTAATTAATTGTTATGTACAGTCATGCTCAAATAAACCTAGTACAAACATATTGACATTACTATATAAAATTGCTATTGCAACCTAATTTATTGTACTAGATTTATGTGAGCATGGCGTCATGTTCACATAAATCTAGTACAAACATATTGTAACATATTGTAAATTATTGTAACCTAATTTCATGTACTAGATTTATGTGAGCAAGACTACATAAAGAATCAGCAATGGCTGGCACTTGTTTTAGAAACATAAGTCACATTCCTTTCCAAATCGAACAAAATTATAAAATTAAACCTCTGAGCTCATACCAAGACAGCCACTAATATTAATATCATAACCATGCACATGTGAATCTTCAACATGTGCACAATTATTAAACATACAAGTCATCATTGTGTTCATTTTGTACAGTATTATTAAATTTAACTAAAACTCTACCATGTGTATGATTGATCATCAACATGTGCATCAGTTTGGTAAATCCAAATCACGTTCATTGCCAAATGAATTAGTTCAGTGAAATCATCGCCTTATATAAAATCATTAACCGTTCAGAAATCTTCTAAACGCAAGTAGGGATAATGTCCATATGAGTCAGTGTTCTGTAATTTGTCTGGTTGATAGTTAGGCACGCGAAGAATCAACAAAATCGGACACTAGTTCTAGCAAAATTCTTTACTCACCTCCATATTCGATAAAAAAATTAAATTCATTGTTTGTATCTCTTCCAAAGTAAGCCACTAATTTTGATATTTCAAATCCTATTATAGTGCATATTAGCACCTACATTAATTATGCACGTATATTATATCACATACCATATGTGATGGTAATTTACACGAATAAATTTTTATTTTGCATGAAAGTTGGTTGTTTAGCGAATTTCATGACAGCAATTAACATATCTAGAGTCGTGAAAAATTCTAAAAAAAATTTTATAAAATTATTATAAGAAACTTTTTAATCTGATTTTTTAGAAAACCTTACGATTTTATGAAAATCGCAGATTACAGATTCACAAAAATTACAAAGAGTAACTTTGCACATACAGAAATGCCTCATTTTTCAGAAATGAAAGTTCAGAATCTGAACTTTCTGAACTTTGAAAAATGAGGCACTTTTGTATGTGTAAAATTACTCCTTGTAATTTTTGTGAAACTGTCAGCTGTGATTTTTCATATTCATAAAAGTTGCAAAAATTGTAATCAAAATTTTGTAAACTTACTATATGAAATATATTAATCTATTTTTTTTATAAAAGCCTAGAATTTATAAAAATTCTACAATATTGGCAAAATTCATTAAAATATACAATTTTATTATAATTACACAAGTATACTATAACTGTGGTGATATTAGATATTACTGTGCTGGTCATATATTGGGGCTCTCAAACATATTCAATTTAAAAAAGTTTATTTGCAGTAAAATATGTAAAATACTGTAATGAAATTAAAATTTAAACAAAAATACCATTAACCCGATTTTGAAATTTCAAATTAATTTGGTACAAATCCATTAAAGTTACAATTTATAACATTAATCAAAATAACATTTTATTGAATGGGTAAAAAAATCCTGTTAATGAGCTGATAGAGTGGTCTCTATTACTTGTGATTGATAGACAACATAATTTTCGTAGAATACCTTTGACTTCATGGGCACCAACTTTCCCACTATTTCTGAGGCTGTATTTGAAACTAGTTGTGGTACAAAAACACTAAAATTGACCTTTTTAATTTTGGAATGACAATACATGTCCATTTGACTTTCCACCGACTATATTATAAAAATTAAATGTGTAACTACATATTGTATAAAATACGTAAGTTAAGGATATGTTTCACTCGAATAAATTAATTTATGCGGATGTAATTGCCATCACAAATGATATTTAGAAAGACTATTCCACGATTTCAAAGACAACATTTCAACTCATCCAAAGCATCACTATGTTTACATAAAATCTTCAATTCGTGCATTAGCTTGAAAATGAATGTCAAGTTAAGTCAAGTCGTGTTCATTAATTACAAATCTTTAATCGATTACCAAAAACGATCCATCGACACGTGCACTCAATAAAATACCAGCGATTATAATTTCTATAGGAGTCATCACGTTTTAACTCATTCAATCATGACCGCATACATAATACATGATCATCATCTACACGCGCATAAATCTTAATAATACATGTCACAATTTCTACGTCATCATTCTGATAATACTCCTATTGTGCCATTGTTTCCAGCAGGGTTTAATAAATCATGATTTAAAAAAAACAAAGATTTTTTTTTATATTTCTGATCAGTTTTTGTAAGTATTGATGTGATTCATATCAATTGATTTACATCACGATTTAAATCATATGAGTTTTTTTAATAAATTCTTGAATTTGAAAAGAATTGATGACTAAAACAAATTTCTGTATATCTCTATGAAACAAAAATGGAAGAAAAGAAAAATATTTTATTTACTTACAATTATCTACTTTAAAGAATTCTATCTCTATAGTTACATAATATTTTTAATTGTTCACCTATTGGAATGCACAAACAGTGCAAAAACTATGTTTAATTTAAAAACATATCAATTTTGATGATTTATTTTTTAAAAATCAGATGATTTAAATTATAATTTATATCATATTATCACATATAAGATGTTTCATCAACATGTGCACAATTCATTAAAATGCAACTGAAAATGCATTCACCATAATTATCACCATGTAAAACTTCATCGACAAGTCCGCACGTTTTAAAACGCAAGTGATTATAATTACCATATGAGTCATCATCTGCTGTCAGTCAAATCATGATAAGTCATCTACACTTGTAGACATGTTAATATTATGCAAGTCATCAACACAGTAGTTTCTGAAAAAATATCCCTACGTATTACATATTATTTTATAAAATATTTTATTTCAACATCGTCAATTTCCACAATTTCAAATTCAAAATCGTTCATTGCGTCCAAACCTTAGATAATTGGCAGAACTTCTGAGGGTTGACATTATATAATCGTCATTACCTTCCTAAACAGTGACACAAATTATCGATTAGCTAAGCGACTATTTTACTCCCATTAAATGGTTGATGTAATACGTGTGCCGATGTTAACAAGTTTAATCAGCGTTAAATATTTAATCAACGTTGATGCAAATGGTCATAAAACTGCAAAGTGATTGGATGACATAAAAAAGTTTCCATTCTGTTGCCCGCAATGTAGATATATAAATTATTCCAGGTTAACTCGAAGCTTTAAAAATATTGTAAAAAATCTGAATTTAAGCTCGTATCAATCTTTCCATTTTATTATTCACTTATTTTCAACGAAATTATCAAGGCAAATATTTTTCTTAGTTTCGAAAATAAGCAAGTTTTCCAAGATACAACTTCTATCTACACACATCGACAACAAATCAAATTGCACCATTCTATAATGTTATAATTACTAGTCATAACATGGACATTGCATACAACTGTATGGTTATACAAAAATCGATTACATATTCAAATATAAATACAGCAGTTTTAATGTAATGTACTTTTAGCTATAAATAATCAGAACCTGTTACTTTTGATTACGATTTGATACATCGTTTTATTCTTCATCTTAATCTTTAACAAACATGGAAAATTTCGTACTCAAATGTCATGGTTATGGAAAAAAATGTTGATATTTTAAAAAAATATACTTAAATGTCATGTTTATGAGAAAATTATTAATTCCACAGTTTCAAAAGTAACATATAAAAGTTTGACTGCTGCTACAAAAATATCTTCACTGTTATAATCTACGATATTATGATCAGCTGTCAGATGAATAATAAAATAATGGTGAAAACATTGGAGAACTGCTTCTGGTGTGTATTAAAACCGGAATTAAAGGCAGCACTCGAAAATCATGTTTGCCTAATATCCCGGGAGACGCTAATCCGGTGCTGTTCGTCGAATTTTCCGGTTCCCTATTCACAGATAATAAAACTGAAGGGACGCCAACGGAGGGGACGGAATAATCACATTTTAAAATTTCAAGATGTGTGCCGAAGGTGTGCGCTCCCCGCATTTTGCCCAGGGCAGCGCTGAGGGGGTTGATAATAAGTGGCGTAGACTCTCGGGGGTGTTTATCCACCCGTCGACTGGAGAGTGTTTACTTTTACTTTAAGAACCTTTGTGTCAATAAGCTTTTAGCGGTATGAAAATACGGAGGCGCGGCGATTTTAATTCCTCCCGGAAGCCGCCCCTTTCTTTCATCATTCAATTATTCACCGGAAAAAAGTCCGTGTCGGGCAAATTGATCCGGAGCCTCGTCTATACTTAAAATCCATCCGTGCGGAAATTGCCCACTCAGAATTTTTGCTCTATATTTAAATTAACTGCGATTGATTCTGAAAGATTAAGCAGCCGAGAGCTGCTCGAATATCATCTACCGGCGGTACTGCGAAGACGGGTTCACGACAATCGAGTTTCCAGGCGGGGAAAGCGGGGAAATTTGATTACAGGACGTCCGAAAAATCGGAGGGAAGTTATTAAAAGTTCGCGGAGGCGATCATCCGGTCGGCGGCGTTCCTCTCCGCGTTTCCATCCCCGGCAAAGCAGAGTTCATATTTCGCTCCACGCTAAGTGCTTTTTATGAATAAGTTATGCTGGGAAGTGTATTGGATGTCTATTAATGGAGTGCGCTGAAAAATTCGATAGCTACAGTGAAATGCAATACTCCCACCGCTTGCGAACCTCACTGAAAATCCTGCAGTTAATAAAAATTTCAGCCACCGCAGGGTTCTTGCAATCCAGTAAGGAGGTGTTCATGCGAGCACGGGGAACGCTTAATAGTGTCTGTAACTTTATTACAGTTACAGGTGAATAAGTTGTCCGTGGCTAATTAACCGCCAGTATGCTGAAGTTTGGAGCGCGCGATGTTAGTATGCGATGAAGTCTTAATTCAGGCATAAAATTAGCACATGCAAAGGCTGCACAGCAAATTTAAATTTACTGCAACACGAAAAATACATGTTACATTAATATACTTGGTAAATTAAACTTAGGGGACATTATAATATTATCTATGCCAAAAGTAAACGAAGCATCAATTCAGATATGGAATACGTATTAAACTTGGTAACGAAACTTTAGTTAAATATTATTATTAACTACACCAGTAGATGACATTGTAGTAACTATGTAGGATTGTCTCCAGTCCATCTGTATCGAAAGTGGATTGTCTCCAGTCCATCTCTATCGAAAGTGGATTGTGTCCAGTCCATCTGTATCGAAAGTGGATTGTCTCCAGTCCATCTGTTTCGAAAGTGGATTGTCTCCAGTCCATCTGTTTCGAAAGTGGATTGTCTCCAGTCCATCTGTATCGAAAGTGGATTGTCTCCAGTCCATCTGTATCGAAAGTGGATTGTCTCCAGTCCATATGTATCGAAAGTGGATTGTCTCCAGTCCATCTGTATCGAAAGTGGATTGTCTCCACTCCATCTGTATCGAAAGTGGATTGTCTCCAGTCCATCTTTATCGAAAGTGGATTGTCTCCAGTCCATTTGTATCGAAAGTGGATTGTCTCCAGTCCATCTTTATCGAAAGTGGATGGTGTCCAGTTCATCTTTATCGAAAATGGATAGTCTCCAGTCCATCTATATCGAAAGTGGATTGTCTCCATTCCATCTCTATCGAAAGTGGATTGTCTTCAGTCCATCTGTATCGAAAGTGGATTGTCTCCAGCCCATCTGTATCGAAAGTGGATTGTCTCCAGTCCATCTGTATCGAAAGTGGATTGTCTCCAGTCCATCTCTATCTTAGGATTTTTTAAATCATATACCATTTTTGGGTGAATTTACATGTTCATTTAATTTTGCCTTTCTTAGCATGCTCCTAAATTTATACCACGAAGTTGTGGGACACCTAGTATACAGGGTTAATAAATAGTAAAGGACCTCCCCCCTAGAGCCTGTATTATTATTTTTAGAAAACAAATGTTTTTAACAAAAGTTTCATATTTTCGTTATAGTTTCATCCATTTTGGATAGATTATAGATTATAGATTATAGATTCTTTACTTTACGTAGCCATATTCATTACATGGATGTAATGTCATGATAATATAAAATACAAAATACAAATACAAATACAAAACATAAAATACACAATGCAAAATAAAAAATAAAAAACAAAATATGCTTGTAACAACATACGATATGCGGAATCTTTCATTAGTAGTAGTAAAAAGCAGAAGCAAGAGGAGAAAAAATAACATCAGCGTTGTAGAGTATTAAATCCCTCCACGCTGTAAAGACACCGTTCTAGGAGCCAATGTTTGTTTTTTTTAATAAATTTAATGATTCCTAATTTGATTTGAATCATGATTTAAATTATGATTCACATCAAATGATTTAAAATAAAATATTTATTTATTAATGGATTAAATTACAGAAACGAGTACAATATGGAGCTTGTAATGATTCTATAAATAAGTAAATTGCATTTTAGCTTTCATCAAAGAAAAACTCAGGATTAAGAATAAATTGAAAAATGCAAAACACATATTTGATTTTTTTTAATAAAAAAAATTTAATATTTTTTTTGTTTTTTTAAAACAGAAACAAAAACATAAAACAGAACAAAAATTTTTGTAAATAAATCAATAGCCGATTCAAAAAGAATGATGAACAAATGGATTAAATGTCACTAAATCGCCAATTGCTAATGTATATTTTAAGGTAAATCAAACACTTGGTTGAAGTTTCACTATGTTAATAGAATTTACTCTACAATCGTCTCGGTCTCACGACCATTGTCAAGAGTAACATAGATACAGAGATACTCTACAAACGATTGTCTAGTAAATTCTATTAATATAGTGAAACTTCAACCGAGTGTTTGATTTACCTTAATCATCATGTTTCACCAAGTGGTATCCACACATACTTTCAACTTAATTAATGTATATTTTGATTCCGTATTTGTTAACGATCACAGAACCGAGTTGGTTGCAAAATGGTCGTGAATGTATAATAGTACTACTTATGTTTTGAATTACTTAAGTTACCATCATTAAATTCACATATGCATCCTACAAACCTGGGTTAAACATTTCGTAATTTTAATTCGTAATTCGTAACTAAGTTATCTAACTATTTTACATCGCAAACTCTCTTATTTACAAGATTACTAAATGTATTCCCCTCATTCCAGACGCTCATTTGCGTCTGTTTTTCGACGTTTTAAAACAGCCCCGCTTCCCTGCAATCGCGCGCCCGCCTTAACATAAATATTTAAGTCTGTTTTCCCCGATAATCAGCCCTTGAAGGGAAATCGACTTTTAATGTTCATAGCAGGCTATGTTCATCAAATACAACGTGGAGTAATTAAACAATGTTATTAATTCACTGCTCTCCGTCTCTCCGTGAACATAAAATAAAAATGATAACAAGATTTTATAATTTTAGCCTTTTAACCATCTCATTTTTGACAAAATAATTACTTTCCTCTTTTTTTTGTGGTCTTAAAATATTAGCCGCGAGCATCCCGCGTAATTGCCCCATATCGGTCCTCTCTATGAGAATTACTAATATACCTGCTCCTCTTTGCTTCCTTCGTTAAATGGAGGATTTTATATAAAGTGGAGATCTATACCTTAAATGTATACCTTACAATGCTCGTACAAATACGTAACTAGGGAATAGTAACTGCAAGTAAACTAGAGCTTTTAGGTTTTCGCATGACGCCTCTGTTATGATGGTTTCTTGGTTGCAGGTTGTAATGATCTGTATGAAGACGATGAGGACGACGATACGTCCTCGCCGCGTAAGAAAACCACGATAGAGGAGCAGTGGGAGAAGAACCAGGGATTCGAGCTGACCAGCGTCGAACAGGAGACCTACGAGAAATACTTCTACGGCTCAGAGCACTGGAATTACTTCACGAACGACGAGGACCTGGGCCCGATCATACTCTCCATTAAGCAGGAGACCCTAAATTCCAGGGATCAATTCCGGTGAGTTGTTATCTCCGGCCCTGACAACACTTTGCCGCGCCCACGGAGGGTCAGTTGTAATTTATATGGCGTTAGTGTAATTGTAATTACCGGCGCGCAAATTGCTCGAGGAAACCGTCGGCATCTCGGAAGCTATAATTCGATTCTTTTTTCTTATTACGGGAAAACGTCCCGCTCGAAGAAGTGTCTGGATAATGTGCCGATCAGGTTTCCACTTACGCGAGTCCAAATGTGTCACGGCGTTTTCGCGCAGATGTGCACCCCATTCTGGCACGTTGGAAATTGTATTGTTGCCGGTGGACGTTATATTTATTGATTTCCAGCACTTAAATTCGGGCCGTCCTATCAATCATGCTGGATGACAACGCTCGGTGTTGCTTGTTATCAATAGCGACGTACCACCCCTTTGTGTACGTGTCAGCGCGCATTTTAAATTTATGTATCAATTCCTGTCCCCGTTTATCCGCTGCGGGTTTTAATTGTGTGCCGCCCCCAACGCCGGGAAACTCCGCGTCTAACAGTTTTCTCCGCGCCGCGTGGGGAAGGGAAAGTCGTTTTTCCGGCGCGCCACTACCGGCAGTTTTTCTCCGCCACTTCACACATTGTACCTTTTAATTGAAAATTGAGGACTGAATGTGTAAGCGGACGCCCCGGGAAATGAAATTCTAATCTCGCGTCATTTGATTTGATGCGAGCACGTACACAAATGGAACTGGGACGTGCCCCAGCCCCATTTCGAGCAGCCACCACCCCCGCCTGTGTTCAGGCGGGGGTGCGCGTCGGGGGTATTTTTAACTGAGCTCCTCGCACGCCTTCTTCTGCCGAAAGTTAGTAATGACTTCGATTCCGATTTGACGGCGCCGAAACGAACGTTATCAACTTATTTCTCATTTGTGCCGGGCGCGGAATGACAATGCGCTAAATATTTCTTCCCACTGGAAATTGGTTCTACGTGATTCCTACGGTGGGCACTTTAAAGTGGATTAATTTTCATTAGAGGGATGATTTTTATTACAGTTGGCGATTCTTTGAGCGCCACAATCGAATAATAGAAGAGTTCGGGCGCAATCTTTTTGCTGGCCTTTATCGAATCATTTTATTCAATTTCATCTGAAAATGAACAAAACCTTTCAATTCCATTACTTACCAAGTTTACGTACGACTAAAATTATTTTACCATCCGCGGAAGTCGTGTATTATATCTACAGAGCGTTCAAGAAAGTGGTGTCAACTTTTCCAACTAGTTCCAACGACGAATAATGACATTTGAAAAAACTTATTTAAAGAATTTGGTTGTAACATTTCAGCAACGATGCAATAATATATTGTATAACATGTGCAAAAAATGAGCCATTGCAACACGATTGTGAATTGCAGACCGAGCGAAGCGAGATCACACATAACGCACTATGGCGATTTTCGCTCAAGTTATACCCGCGTTTTTTTTTTCTACGATCGCGAAGTAGGTGAATTAAAATTTATAAATACAATCTTTCATTTAGTAGGTAGATAAAATGTCATGCATAGCACATGCCAGTCAATTGTATTTATATAGTATTCTGTAAGAAATAATTATACAGAAAGATCTATCAAGTGAATCCCAATCATACGAAGACGAAGCACCAAATGCTGTGTCTAAAAATTACTGCTGATAAAAGCAAGGAAAAGCAAAGATGTAAAAGTAACATTTTTGAAATGGTGCAAGGAAAAAGGTAAAAAGCTACAGGAAATATGCACTTTTAGGCCCAGTTGTACGATCGTGGATCATCCTTGACCATTGTTCAGTTACCTAGGATACAATTGTTAATACACTAGAATCCTTAGGCCCAGTTGTATGATCGTGGATCACCTTGACCATGGTTCAATTACCTAGGATACAATTGTTAATACAATGGTATCTGAGGTAACTGAACTATGGTCAAGGATGATTCTACGTGATTCCTACGGTGGGCACTTTAAAGTGGATTAATTTTCATTAGAGGGATGATTTTTATTACAGTTGGCGATTCTTTGAGCGCCACAATCGAATAATAGAAGAGTTCGGGCGCAATCTTTTTGCTGGCCTTTATCGAATCATTTTATTCAATTTCATCTGAAAATGAACAAAACCTTTCAATTCCATTACTTACCAAGTTTACGTACGACTAAAATTATTTTACCATCCGCGGAAGTCGTGTATTATATCTACAGAGCGTTCAAGAAAGTGGTGTCAACTTTTCCAACTAGTTCCAACGACGAATAATGACATTTGAAAAAACTTATTTAAAGAATTTGGTTGTAACATTTCAGCAACGATGCAATAATATATTGTATAACATGTGCAAAAAATGAGCCATTGCAACACGATTGTGAATTGCAGACCGAGCGAAGCGAGATCACACATAACGCACTATGGCGATTTTCGCTCAAGTTATACCCGCGTTTTTTTTTTCTACGATCGCGAAGTAGGTGAATTAAAATTTATAAATACAATCTTTCATTTAGTAGGTAGATAAAATGTCATGCATAGCACATGCCAGTCAATTGTATTTATATAGTATTCTGTAAGAAATAATTATACAGAAAGATCTATCAAGTGAATCCCAATCATACGAAGACGAAGCACCAAATGCTGTGTCTAAAAATTACTGCTGATAAAAGCAAGGAAAAGCAAAGATGTAAAAGTAACATTTTTGAAATGGTGCAAGGAAAAAGGTAAAAAGCTACAGGAAATATGCACTTTTAGGCCCAGTTGTACGATCGTGGATCATCCTTGACCATTGTTCAGTTACCTAGGATACAATTGTTAATACACTAGAATCCTTAGGCCCAGTTGTATGATCGTGGATCACCTTGACCATGGTTCAATTACCTAGGATACAATTGTTAATACAATGGTATCTGAGGTAACTGAACTATGGTCAAGGATGATCCACGATTGTACAACTAGACCTTAGGCCCAGTTGTATGAACGTAGATCAGTTTGACTATGGTTCAGTTACCTAGGATACCATTATTGACACAATTGTATCCTAGGTGACTGAACCACGATTAACCTGATCTCCGTTCATACAACTGGGCCTTAGAAACTGAACCACGATCAAAGATAATCCACGATCGTACAACTAGGCCTTCGTATATTTTTCAGAGAAGTCGAAAATTTTGTAATTTTGAATTTATTAACTGTGGTGTTTTCGAAATTGTAAGAAATTTGACATTAGAACATCAATGTGACATTGTGACATTAATGCGGTAATTTTAATTGCTGCACGATTTCGGCAATCACCCATTCATCTCCCATTTCACACGATTTTCAAAACGAACTTACCTTCGAAACTCTTTACACTCTACATAATCGTAGATAAAACCTATTTGATTTGCATCTTGAATAGTGTAATCTATTAGATTGTAAAGGATTACACCACTTTCTTTATCACTCTGTACGTGTTTCGAGTCTTAACATATTAACATCATACGCATCATATTGAGGTAAGGGTTTGTTTTTTAGTAGTATTTAAACCAAATATTAATCAGTGAATAATTTCCACAAAGTAACATAACAAAAAACATAATTATATTCCATGTATTTCCAATTCGCTTCTCACAATCTTTAACTGGAAACTTGCTCTGCCAACTTTTCGAAGTATAAGTTGGACAAATTTCAAGTTAGTATAAGGGAAATTGACACTATATATTATTAGTTAATCTCAAAAAGTGTTTCTTCATCAGAAAGAAACCATTAACACAATATGTTTAGAATCGCCTCATTATTAGGCACCCAAAAAATAATAATCATTTTTGAAAAACAAAAAGTTCAGGAATATCTGGCTTAAAATTTATAAATACCATCTCCCGTTTAATAGGTGTATACACAAAATGTCATGCATGGCACATACCTGCCAATCAATAGTATTTATATACCATTCTGTATGTAAAAATTATACAGAAAGATCCATCAAGTGAATCCAATTTAAACGAAGACTAAGCAGCAAATGCTGTGTCTAAAAATTACTGCTGATAAAATCCCGGAAAAGATATTAGGATGAGAAAGTAACATTTTTGAAATGGTGCACGGAAAAAGCTAAATGCATACACGGAATATGCACTTTTAGGCCCAGTTGTACGATCGTGGATCATCCTTGACCATGGTTCAGTTACCTAGGAATTGTTAATACAATGGTATTGGGCCCAGTTGTATAATCGTGGATTATCTCTGACCATGGTTCAGTTACCTTGGCTACAATTGTTGATACAATGGTATCCACAGGAACTGAACCACGATCAAAGATAATCCGAGATGGTACAACTGGGCCTTAGAAACTGAATCACGATCAAGGATGATCCACGATCATACAACTGTTGAACTGATAAGTCGAAAATTTTGTAGACGTCCACGCGTTTGTATTCTTATATTTTGAAAACTTTGTTTTTTTGTGGGGTCTTGAAGTCCCGTCTCCAAGCCATTGGGCTTGGCTGCGAGCTCCCAACCCTGGCTTTTGAAAACTTATAGTTGGATTTATTAACTGTTCAAAACTGTAAGAAATTTGACATTAGAACATCAATGTGACAATAATGCGGCAATTTTAATTGTCTCATGATTTCGGAAATCGCCCATTTTCTATACTATTTTCAAAACAAACTTACCTTCGAAAGAAAAACTTTATTGTTGTAGATATTGAATACGATTGTAGAATAAAAAAAGGATTTGCATCTTGAATAGTCTAATATATTAGAATCCGGAGTATTCTCCGGATTCCACTTATGACACCACTTTCTTGAACACTCTCTACGTGTGTTTTTTTAGTAGAATTTAATCCAAATATTAACCAGTGAGTTATTACCATAAAAAAACGTAACAAAAAACATAATTATATTTCGTGTATTATCTATTCGCTTCTGTCACTCTTTAACTGGAAACTTGCTCTGCCAACTTTTCCAAGTACAAGTTGGATAAATTTGAATGTTAGTATAACGGCGCGTTTATAACAATGTTTGTAACATGTATTGCTAACAAATTAACATTTCACAGCCAATAAGAAAGGGAAGATCTCTCCTTTCTATTATCTACGAAATGTAATTTGTTAGCAACATATGTTACTAACATTGGTGTAAGTGCGCCCTAAGGGAAATCGACAGTATAAGAGCTTCAAATCTTGTTCAGCACAGAATATATAATATGTATAATAATAGATCAGGAATGTGCTAAGTTTTTATATTTTGTACCAACAAATTTATTCCCATATTGAACTTTCTCTTTACGATTTACTAAAAATGGAAATTTTTGGACTTTGGGTTGCATTTTTGTCTCATTTTTTATTGAAATATTAAAACTTACATTTTTTGACCTACCTCCTTATTGCAACAGGATCGGCAATTCATACTTGTATTTTCGATATTTATCAGATAAATGTTCGATGTTTGATTGATCAGGATTCGATTGATTTCGATTGTTCAGGATAATGATATAACACTCCCTCTGTTCCAAAATATGGTATACATTTGCCTCTTTTATTTGCCCCAAATTGAATAATTAGTATATAAAACTGTTAGTCTATTTTTCTTTCTAAGAGACAGGTACGAAAATTCCCGTGATAATACTGTTCATTGGCCCTATTTCAAATTCGGGAAATAGTTAACGGGAACAAGCAAACTTGTTTGCGGCTTGTCCAATAGCACCCCGCTTCAATTTGATGCTAGTTTTTGAATTGCAGCAAGAACTCTAAAATTCCTAAAATAGGTCCACTGTTTTGCTTTTGATTCTCTTCTTTTATATTTCTGAGCCGTCTCTTCCATAGTTTTGTCACAACAGGTGTACTTTTAATTTTTTTACATTTTAAGTTTTCTAACTGGCATGGCAGCCTGTAATGACTAAATTTGTATATGCATAGCCGTCGAAGACTCAATTAGGTGCAATGTATCGAGATTATATTAAACTGATTAAAACTCATTAGTTCCTCCAAAACTCGATAATCCATGAATTTTAGATAAATGTATGCCATAATTTGGGTCCATGATAATAGATCAGGAATGTGCTAAGTTTTTCTTTTTTTTTTGCCAAGTAATGTATTCCCATATTGAACTTTCTGTTTTTAATTTACTAAAAATTGATTTTTTTTTGTCTTGCCCCATTGTTGCGACATTTTTCGTTTGCATTGTTGCCCCATTTTTCATTGAGTATTAAAAATTACATTTTTTGACCTACCTCCTTATTGCAACTGTAGTTGCAATTCACACATGTATTTTTGATATTTTAAGCGCGTGTCGCATATTTCATCGTGCACATGGCATTATGTTCGTTAATTCAGGAAGTAATGGCGAATTGTCTTATAATTTTCCATTCACTTACAACAATGTATGTCTGGGTGATACTTTCATCATAGAAAGTGGATTCATCTTGAAACGAACATAACATAGATAAGTTTACTTGACTGGTCTACTTTATGATACATTGTGAAATAGGTAAAAAAACACACACAGGTTTGTTGGTATCAACTTATAACGCATAACATAATGAACATAAAGAACATAACTTATATTTTGAGTGGCGGGTCACGTAAGTTGTTTAAAGTTTTAAATGTAAGATTTATAATGTAAACGTAAATAATACAACAGTTACTTAAATATCGTATACAGAATAGAAATGCAATGTCTTATGTAGTTATTGTATGATAATTCATTGTGACATAAATAAAACACTTTAATTTTATTCTATTTCGAATTTGAAACAATAGTAGCCATTAGTTATTATATTATTAATTATTAGTTATTATTTGTGAATAGTGATAATTCAGTCAAAGTGTTATACCTGTATCATATTGAGCACAGCTGCAGTAATATGAAAATTAACTATTTTTGTAGAAAATATAACAAGTAATTTATCAATACTAACGGAAGTAGATAAAGTATGTAATTTTCATTTAATCTTTAAATAGTTCTTGATTCACTTGTTCGTATATCTTGTATTGCTCATTGTTCATTTTATTGAGAACTCTATGATCCTGGGATATGAATAATGGAAATTAAAATTGACCATTTCTTAACGACCAACGTAGCAATTTAACGTCCATTAACCATTAAACTGTCATTCTTAACGATGAATGAAACTCCTTAATAACAATTTTCTAAACAACACCGACCCCTCGCTATGCTATTAGATTCAACCGCATCGATTAGCTTATTAAAAATGTAAACGTAATTTGTACTCAACCCCGTCCAAACGCGCCGCTGATCGATTCCGAAGCGTTCTTCCTCACCCTACACATGGACGGGGTTCCATTGACTTATAGTAGGGAACAAATAAACTTGGGCATTGCCTGTCGTGGTAAGTGACATTCTTAGTGGCAGTATGGCAAAATATCATCACTCGGCTTTGTATGTTTATGGCGAAAAAAGTAAACTAATTTCTGCGTACATAGCATTGTTTTTTTAACGTAAATTCATATCTACTTTTTGAAAATAAGGCTATGCCTGGTAGAACCAAATATTTGATCACTCGATACCAACAAATAACCTCTGAGGCACGCGCCTAAGTTTGTATGGTCCTGAGTATACTATGTTTTATGAGAAGTTCCGCGAAAACCAAGGTGTAATTAAATAAGAATGAGGGTTAAATCGGATGTTGTTAGTAGATAACAGTAAAAATAAAAGTCGTAGGACTTTCACACTATCGAAGTCGAAAGCTTAGCGGAAGATTTAAAATATCTGTTTTTAAAGTATTTGCTCTAAATACCGTAATTGTGGCTCCTAAAAGACACGTCCCATTTTTTGGCATGTTCACGTCTTGGTAGCAAGTTTTTTTTTGCTCAAATAAATGTCGCCTAAATTTAAGAATTACTTACGAAGTGCGGGCGATTTCAAGTTTTGCAACTCAAACCAAAAAACTTTTTAAGCAGTATAAATCGGCATTTTAAGGGTGACCAATTGTCTTTCTCTGAAACTTCAGATGCTAAATCATATTTTACTTTTCTTTCCGAATAATATTTGTTGTATTACTGCTATAAGTTATATAGTTAGCTATAATAAAGTTTATTGAAATAACTCTCACAAACTTAAGTTTCAAAAAGTTATCTTTGTAAATAATGCAATGAAATATTAAAATTTTTATAGTAGTAAAACAAGAAATATTAATGAGAAAAAGTAAAATATAATGTGGCATCTCAAGTTTCGGATAATGACAATGTTTGTGTTGCTCAAATGAAAGTAATATGTATTTCTCAAACAGGGAAGTTATCTCTTCTCTGTTTCACCTTTCACTTTTATTTGAACAACACAGAAATTGTCCGAAACTTGAGGCAAATGCCAAATCATATATTTTTGTCTGAATAATAATTGTTGGAATAGTGCTGCAAAAATATAAATATGGATGTCATTGCATTATTTACGAAGCTTAATTTCTGAAACTCAAGTTTAAGACAGTTATTTCAATAATTAAAAAAAATCTCACCCTCGAATCCATATTATTGCTTACAAAGCTTTTTGTGTTAAAAACACCTTAAATGTATTTAGTTTTCATTTGTATTTATTAAAACAATGAAATTGTTGAACCTAAAATCGTGTTGCAAGAGAATTTGTTATTTGCTCTTTGTATTTTCATTATTTTAAACACGTTGTGCATATTTCATCATGAATAAAGTAATATGTAATATCGCCCAATACATTAAAATATGTATTGATGGAGTTCCTGCCATTTTCATACCGTTATTTTTAGTGTGCACTTATCTCCATCTCGACCACACCGGCAATAATATTTAACCATAACAGCAGCTTTAAGCCATTGGTAAATAAACAGTCAAACTAAATAAACCTCTGGGTAATTTATCATCAACCCTCACATGATTCCTTTAATACGGCTGTATATAAATTATTGCAAATACATAGTTGAGCTGCTCATTTTCATGTATAATTTATGCATTACTTAATCAGAGCATATTAATTGAAGGCTTGCTAAATTTCAAACAGTTGTTACACTTTAGAGTTGAATCTGCTACATACACAAGAGGCTTAAGAACTCTCCAGCAGTCGGTACAGAGACTGGTAATTAATTAAATTTGTCCCATGGCATAAGCTGGAGGACACTGTGTTTACATTGGGAAATTGCTATTTAAACTTAATTATAATTAACTGCTGCGAGTCAAAGGGCGTATCTCAATACGTGCATTATAATCTGCATAATTAATTACCATTAGGATCATGCATCTGGTGCTTCTCGGATTTTAATACTGTCTTCTATAATGTAATAATAATAATATATAATAATTTAATAATAACAATATACATATATTAATATAATCTAATAATACAATAATTAAATATAGAATATTTATATCCATGATACCAGTTTTTATAATTATATTATATATTTATTGATGTACTTACTGGTAGTTTAAAGAAAAGTTCTCGTTTCTTGTTTAATTAATTTATTTATTATATATTTTCCTGACTAGTTTCGATCGATTAAGATTTTCTTCAAAGGCAGAGTTCTACAAATAATATAATATTAATTTAAGGTTGTTATATTTAGTACGTACTTGAGTTCAAAATTAAATACATATGCCTCTGATGATGGTTGTTCATAACCGAAACTAGTCAGGTGAAAGAAATACTCCTAACATAAAATTAAATTAAATATTATTTACCAATAAGTACTAATAAAATAACCTTAAATATGGAACTTGTAATTTATGGATAAAACCTTAAACTTAATTATATTAATCATGTTACAATAATTAAATGTTTATCCTTCAGAAAATATCATCATCTCTAATTTTAATGCTGTGTTCTATGATCTAATAATGAAAATAACAAATAACTATATTACTAATTAAAATAACAAATATTTTGATCCATCACAAAATATCATATTTATTGATTTAGCGCAAAGCGTGCCACGTCTTTCAACGGCTGATTTTGCCATCCGTTCCAATCTCCGGCTCGTGTTTGCCAATTAGGAGAGCTATTTTCTACATTGAACGGGCTTTGTAGACTCGACCATTTTCCCTTATTCTCTTATTCCCTTTATTCTAATAGCAGCAAAGGAATTCCTATGAAATATGAACTGAAAAAGTATTTTATTGAAACGAGTTAAAGAGATGTTTTATGTATGAATTACCTTGGGATCAAATGTTCTGTAAACGGTAAAATATGGCTTAATTTTTATATTTCAATGTCAAGCTATTTTTATTTAAGTGAGGTACAAAACTCTGCAGTTGCGTGAAAATTATTATTATTTATTATTTAAAATACAGTCTTACTTAAAGGAAAATAACAAATTATCCTTTTTCACAACGACATTTATTTTTCTAAATGTACATTTTAACCACTACGTAGTCATCTTCAGCAAACATTTGTACTTATTTTTCTTTAAGTATTAATATTTCACAAGCTCCAACCGATTATTTTACAGTCATGATATGATAATCATGTATATCGTATATGTAGGTATATCGTCTCACCATGACGATTTCTAAAATTTTGTTTTCAATTTCTAACAGTCTGAAGTCACGATACTTAATGAGTTGAAAAATTGTATTCTATGGAGAAAATATCTAAAACTTAAATAACATATTGTTTTTTGAAATTTTGAAATAATTTGCTTTTCTAAATTACATTATAATATTTTTTATTAAATTCCACATAAACTTTCTTCCATTTTTTTTAACTAAGTTGGCTCTGTTAGGGTGGACAGTATTGTTGGCCAATGTATAAAGTCACTAGACTTGAAAATTATAGGATATTTAAAAAAAGGTTATATTTTAGGACAGTCGGCAATGGTGCCTTCAAATTAAGTATCTATTGAGTGCAGAATTTAATTATATCAACTTATATGAATATATGAATTAGGCAACGTTGTTAGAAATCTGACATTTCATAATGTTTTCACTGTCAGATCATGTTTGTTGGTGTTCATGTGTGAAAATTTATATAATGAAACTACAGCGTGCTTAGTTATAAATAAAAATGGAACACAGTACCTATACACAATATATTTCACGTTGTAAATTTTCACAATCATTCTCTCATTTTTATACAGTACAATGAATAATATAAATGAGGGGCGTCTATGCAAAAGCACCCATGTCCATATTATGTGCCTAATGAGTTAATTGTGGTTTCTGGTAAGATTTCCTGAACTAATCCGAATTTTATATCAGATTTGCGCAAAATATATGCTGTACTGTAGTATATCCATAGGAAATTAAAACAGTCCAAGCAATGGACAAGCTACGAAGAGTTGAAAAACACAAGCTTTTTTTAGTGGAAATGTGTGGTTTTACATGGACTCTCCTCATATATTTATATATTATGAATTACGATACATTGAAGATCCAAGAATAATGAACTGTGAAACTTGTTTTTGTTAAAATATTTCAACATAAATACGTAAAAGCAAACTAAGCACTGACGAAAAAAGCAGCAAAGATTTTTTAGCCAGAACAAACGCATGTGTATCATTATTCTGAAAAATAAATAACAACCCGAAAAGAAAGCAAACAGCAGCAAAGCAAAAGACTCCCCGCCAGAGGCGAGGGCGGCCTCATCCGAATCTAATGTGCGAAATGAGGAAATAATGTTATAACATAATGCGAAAATAAAACATCCTGAAACACAGCGGAGGATGATTTTTTTCTCTGCCCTCCAGCGAGCATAATATATTATAGCTTAATAAAAATAGTTTTATAGCTGTGCAGCAGGGAATAAAGAGGCGGGGATCTGTTATGGACCATGCATTAGTATAGGAGGATGCTCTTACGTTAATTAAAAATATTAATACTGTTATCATAACAATGATATAATAGTAAATTGTCTTGGGACCTTTGTAAACGAAAGTATACTGCGTACGTACATATAAAGCTGAGAACCATAAAACGAAATGATCAACTATGAACACTAATTGCAAAACGTTGCATTTACTTCCTCAATTATGTGATAGTTTTTATGTCATTGTATTGGGGATGTTTTATTTTCGCTGATATAGCGAAACACAGTTCCCAAGTTGAGCTATACCACACACAATGGCGTGTCTAGGGATTTCGGTTGTCTTTGGTGAGCACGTAATTTAGCGGTACACGGGATCATCAGTTTCAGTTCCGCTTCAAAGAATCGTTACTTTCATGTTGGAGTTTTTTAATCGCCCACTCTCAAGCCAGCAGTGTTCGAACCAGCGACTCGTGGCGTGACTGACAAGTGCACTCACTAACCTCTCGCCCGCCAGCAGATTGAACCCATTTCTCAAATGTTTTTCGATCAGTCCCAATCCATTGTAAAATGGGAACGTAAATTTTTAAGCTCGCTTGAAATCAATATTGTACTTTGCAATGTAATTTCCCTGTTAAAGCAAGAAACGAAACTTATTAAAAGTAACATAACGATTTAAAACATATTTCAGCATCCTGTAGCAAAAAATTTAAGCCGTTTCGGATATATTTTCATATGAAATTTTCTTCACAAAATGACTTGAGGAATTACACCCTTAAATATTAGCACGTCATTGCGGAACACCCTGTATTTAAATACATGTTTTTTTTTGTTTGGGTTTGAAATTGTTTACCTGTTTTATTTTCAAACCCAAACTCGGATAATTGTAAATTTCATAAAAAGTGTAGCAGTTCAAGTATCAATTACATATTTTTTATATGTGTTAAATTAATATATGGATTCCTTTGATCACTGGCCATATAAGGGTTATTTTCCTAAACCGATCTCTCAGTGAATTTTATGAATTTTGATCTTACCTTGGTGAGAATCTAACTATAAATTTAAAGTCGGAGCCTAAACTCACTGCACCGTATGAAGTTCGTCTTCTTCTTTTAGCCATCTTGGGGCCGTAATTATTGGCGTCGTCTTGGATATGCTAAAAATAAGTAGGGCAAAGTAGGTACCAAATTATTGGCATCTCATGGAGGTTGTTTGAATATATTACTGTTTTAAAAAATTAGTAATAGATACTAATCGATTGCTAGATTGTCAATGCTTTGCAGAATTAACAAAAAGAAATTAATATAAAAATTAGTGTTGTAATTAAAAAGTATATATTTTTTATTTGGAGTCATATTTCCTAGTTATTGGCAGTAATATCCAGTTATTGGCATCATAAATTACCTAGTTATTGGCAGGAAATTGGTATAAAAAGACTAAAAAGTTATAATATTAAATATTTTTAATAAGTACTAATATACTAATCGATTGCTAGATTGTCAATGCTTTTGCAGAATTAACATAAAGAAATGAATGTAAAAATAAGTGTTGTAATTAATTTTTTTTTTCTTTGGAGTCATATTTCCCAGTTATTGGCAGTAATCTCCAGTTATTGGCATCATAAATTACCTAATTATTGACAGGAAATTGGTTAAAAAGACTAGGTATGTATTGTATAGGTAGGTATACCTACGTAATTTATTTTATTGGGTACACATTTAATAGATATATAGTACAAAACTTATTTTGTACTTAACTACAAAAAATAAGTTATAATATTAAATATGTTTAATAGGGAGTCGCTACCTAGGAATTTACAATCCTGATCCTGAGTCAAGCAAACCTTGCATGTGTAAAATGTCCATGTTCAATAGGTCTTATTTTTTTAAGGCACTTGAAATGATGTCCTCCTGAACATTTTTTACATATACCACTATACGAATTTTATACCAAAATTTTCTACAGAAAAATTGTAAGTGCATGTATAAGAAAGGCCTTTATTGTAAATTATGTTGTAATTAAGTCCTGATGTAAAAGCGACTGTTTCAGTAACAGCAACACTATTATTTAAATATTTAAATATTATTTAAATACACTATTACTATTATAGACTATTATTTAAATACACTAGTATTTTTGAAATTTTCAATAGAAATTAGGAATCTCACATAACTTGGCTCATTTTTTGTTTGTGTTCGTTTCTCATCGATATTCTCAGTTATGGTGTCTACAGTGAAATTAGGGTGTTTTGCTATTTTTGATATTTTATTGAAATTTCTCCATATTTTCAAAGGAAGTTAGGGTTCTTACATGCTTTGGCTTAGTAATTCTTTTTCCTGTTCTATCCTTGTTCTCAATATCATTTGGATTTTTTACTTGCTTTAGCTTTTGCTTAGCAATTTTCTTTTCTTCTTTCTTGCATTCTCTTTCTTGTTTTTTGTTTTATTTTTGTTCTTCGTCTTTCTGTTTATCTTCTTTTTTTTCAGCCACTGGACGATATTACTAAAGGTAGTCTTTCCACTTGCGTCTTATTTTTGCGTATAGGAGTTTTGGGCCACATGAGGCAATCCTTTAGTGTAGAAGAATGAATCTCATTATTATAATAACACTACTTGTTTTAGTATATTTAAAATTTTCAATAGAAATTAGGGATCTCACATGACTTGGTTCATTTTTCGTTTGTCTTCGTTTCTCATCGGTATTCTCAGTCATGGTGTCTTCAGTGAAATTTGGGTCTTTTGCTATTTTTGATATTTTGTTGAAATTACTTCAATATTTTCAAAGGAAGTTAGGGTTCTTACATGCTTTGACCTAGTAATCCTTTTTCCTGTTCTATTCTTGTTCTTCTATTTTGTTGAAATTACTTCAATTTTTTCAAAGGAAGATAGGGTTCTTGGTAGGGTTCATGCTTTGACTTGGTAATCCTTTTTCCTTTTCTATTCGTGTTGTCAATAGCATTTGGATTTTTTACTTGCTTTGGCTTTTGCTTAGCAATTTTCTTTTCTTCTATCTTGCATTCTCTTTCTTGTTTTTCGTTTTCTTTTTGTTGTTCTTCTTTCTGTTTATCTCCTTTTTTTTTCAGCCACTGGACGATATTACAAAAGGTAGTCTTTCCACTTGCCTCTTATTTTTACGTTCAGGAGTTTTGGGCCACATGAGGCAATCCTTTAGTGCAGAAGAATGAATCTCATTATTATTGTCCTCTTTTTTCTCCCTCAATTTTTCCGGTGGTCTATCTAAAAGATTAGGACTTGATGGAACATTAAATGAGGGTTCAATAATTTCAATAATGTCATCTAGCTCAAGAAGTTCTTCGGCGTTGAAAGGATCTTCATTGAAAATAACAGCAATATCCTCTAAGTTTTCTTCTGTAAATTCCTTTGCGTCATTAGATGTACAGTCATGCTCACATAATATAGTACAAAAAAATTAACATTGCTATATAAAATTGCGATTGCAACCTAATTTCTTGTACTAGATTTATGTAAGCATGACTGTACAATCAACTTGAATGATGGAGTCATTTTGATTCCTCACTATCAGACCTGCATCGTCTGATATTATAAATTTAAAAAAAAATAAGAATTTGAAAATTCTCATCAAAATCTTGCTCTTGCTCGGCATAAACTTTTAATTCCTGAAATTTTGTTGGTCAAACGATGTTGCAAAAATCTTCGTATTTCAAACTGAAATCGTTGTCTCACTGATGTTGGCCTACATATTTGTTATCTTTTTCTAAACACCTACTGAAATCAATTGCTCTATGGTTCAATGGAAGTAGATCACACACCCTAAAACCATTTAGAATGGTAGATTCTCTTAAGCTTTTAACAGTTTCTTCTAATGTAGAGGCAAACTGTTGTTTACTTACCTGAACTAATGGATTATGTCTCCTTCGCTCTAGTTAAGATTCGTTTACATTTGGAAAGTTTACTGGCGGAAAGTACTTACCGCCAGTAAACTTACGATGTGTAAACCAGAAAAACGTCTGTCAAGAAATAAACTAAACGAGAAAGTAAGACGTTTTTCTGGTTTACACATCGTTAGTTTACAGGCGGCAAGTACTTTCCACCAGTAAACTTTCCAAATCTAAACGAGGCTTAACACCTGCTTCCATTGTGTTTTTAAAGGTTGAAAGCAAGCAACATCTACAGGTTGTAAAATTCTTGTTGTGTTTGAATATAATACAATCAGAATTATATTCAACTTAGTACATAAATTACTTATCTGATATGTTAACAAAAATAATTACGGGTCTTTTAATTTTATTTTTCGCCAAATATATACTACCTCTGTTCCATAATAAGTGAGCCATTTGAGTTATCTTTCAAACTTATTGACACTTATTGAGTTATTTTTTAAATTTCTATTTTGATATTCTTAATATATGCCAAATTCTTAATCATATGTGCCATGGACGTCAAAATATTTGACAGTTTAATTTGTCAAAGGCAACAATTAAAATTAGAATTTTTATGCGAAAGTGTTGTAACGCCGGAAGTGTCAAACGATGAGAAGACCAAATTAATCAACCAAAAACTGACGCCTATCGTCTGAATTACTGAAACATCAGAAAAATGGACAGCTGAAAAAGGGAGCGGTGATTTTGGCAATTGAAAAATTTGGTACATCAAGAGCCACTATAAAAAAAGAATATGGAAACAAGGTAATAATTCTGTTCAAACATTAATTATAAGCTTCAACATATTAGCAAGGCAAAGCTTCGTAGGGAAAATCGCTTGCCTAGTATTCGTTTATACTAACATTTTTTGTAAGTTATTTGGAAGTTAAATATATACACTCAGATGCAAAGAAACCGGGCCATTGGGTTATTGTTTGCAAAAGAACCATTTTTTTTTTATTTTGATGTTGGTATAGTCGTTATAATAAAATGTTTAGTGTTTTACAATCAAAGAGACCGTCAGGATGTAGAAAGAAGCAACATATGGTACTTATTATTTATTTAATGAACATTAATAAGCAAAAACGATAATTTACGTATACACAAAAAAATTCATCTCTGCCATATAAACTTAACAGAGATTAATAATGAAAATGAC
The DNA here is from genome assembly GCA_951805005.1 of Othius punctulatus. NCBI lineage: Eukaryota > Metazoa > Arthropoda > Insecta > Coleoptera > Staphylinidae > Othius > Othius punctulatus. The sequence goes on from OX638142.1 coordinate 55,738,227, forward strand.
AGTTAATCGAAAACAAACAAGTCAAAACCCAGTAGCCACCTTGATCCCCTATGCATAATGCCGAATGAGCACTATGTAGTGAAGAACGTATATCTTTAAATGTTATTTTCGCTTATTAAATAAACTGATAAGTATCACATGTTGTTTTTTTCTACATCCAGATGGTCTCTTTGATTGTAAAACACTAAAACTTTCATTCTATGGACTATACCAACATCAAAATTTTAAAAAATGGGTTTTTTGCAAACAACGACCCAATGACCCGGTTTATTTGCATCTGAGTGTATATTACATCTTAGAAACGAAAATGGCTCATTTATTTTGTAAAAAATACATATGGGTAATGGCTCACTTATTATGGAAAAAATAAAAATCTGTAATGGCTCACTTGTTATGGAACAGAGGTAGTATAAAATATATTCATAAAAAATCTCGGATTTCATCCATCCATTATCACTTGTACCTATGCCCCAAGTATCTGGAACAACCCGCAATATTTGATGGTAAGCGTTTATGTAGGTATATGATCATGGGTGGTGTCATTGATCCTGATGCGGAAAAGCCGAACATTACTGTAAGATTAGATTTTGCCACCCCTTGATCCACTTCATATGCATTTTATGTTCCCTTTGGAACCAGAACTTTGTATTCTTTGGGGCACAGTAAAAAAACTGGTTTGGTCCCTGTTAAAAATTCTTGAGGAATCTTGAAAAATGTGAAAAACTTTTTTCTTGGAGATAGCTTTCTTTCGCTCTACTCTAGCTACTCTTCGCTCTAGCTCTTCTTTCGTAAACCAACTTCTAATGTCCTTTTCAGATAGTTAGCACTTGATGGTGTAACGCCTTCAAGAATCCTGTGAGCAAGCAAGGGATACCTTTTTAAAATCGCTTCATACCATTGCTTCCCTGGAGTATTATTTTTAAAAGAATTTGGCCGAAGGTTTTTATCCACAAAGGATTTCACTGCTGATTGAACATCGTTTTTCCTACGTGGAAATTATTTTTTGTGAGTGTCCCAAATCGATTGTTACAATAGAGTTTCTTCTTCAGTTTTCAAGATAGGGATAGGTCCATGAGTGGTTTTATTAAATTTTTCCCCCAATAGGTACTGAAGAGTGGTACATTATACATTTCTGCAGCTTTGGCTTTCCGTTGTTCCGTTGTTTACATTCCGTTGTTTACAGCTTCAGTAGCATTTTGAAGCGCCTCTTCGTTGTATGATTTACAGTATTTTTCTTTACTTTTGGCATTTTTAATTGTTTTGATCTGTAATAAATATAAATTAGTTGGAAATAGTTTTGTCGTTAATAAGATATTTTATCACCTAAAATTATAAGAAGTTTCCTACAATGTACTTGTATTTACGCATTGTAATGTAAAATATTTGTAATATTTTTTTTATTTTACCGCAAAAATTAAAATATTATTAAAGAGTGAAAAAAAAGCTGTCAAAACACAGCATCCAATAATGGTATGCACTATAATATGAAGTTATTCGCATCAATGCCAATTACTGGTTTTGGGTACAATTTAATACCCAGTAGTTGGCATATTTAAAATACCAAAAACAGTTAACACTAAATTTGTAATCACTTATTTGATAGGGAAATCGGATATATTCATTTATATGCATGATTAGAGACTAAAATTGCTATTTAAAACTCGCCATTCCATAACAAAATGGCCAATTTTCGGCGCGTAAATCACAACACTATTATACGTTAGTACTAACTTCAGAATACTGAAACATATGAAGACGGCTTCTGTTTAAAACGAAAGTGCTAAGCGTCTATTATAGCTAAGTCTATTAATAATAATGCAACACGGCTAAAGCTAGTATGGAAATTTGCTAATAAAATGGGTTTCTTTTTCAAGCTGCCAATAACTGGGCCCTTGCCAACTATTATGAGCTTTACCCTATATTATTCGGAGAAGAAATGTAATAATTTTAATATTGCCGTGAGCGAGAATCTGGCGCACCAATACTGCCGAGTCGGAACCTTAACTCACCACGCCATACGGGCTTACAAGGATATAATTAAACTGCATTCTAATGCATTCCAACGTAAACGTATAATTTCCAGGGCAAGCCCAAAGACTCGTATTCCGCACATTCAGCAAAACCCTGCCTAACCCATATCCATTATAATTTTTAGTACACTTGGCATACACATTACTCACATTTCCCTATATGAAGCTTAAACAGAATTGTTTGAGGAATTACGACGTGTGCGTGAAGGGCGTAATGCACGCGAGCGTTATTGTACATGTGTTAATAACGTAATGCGACATCATCGTCTCGTTTCTGCTATTTACTTTATAATCCGCACGATGCACTAGCATTAATAATCGCCAGCCAGTGTGTTTCGCCCTTTCACATCGCAAACGCATAACGTTGATACGTGCAATCTGTGCAGAAATAATTATTACGAGTAATTATACTGTCGAATGCGCCTTTGGCATGGCGGTGGGTTTGCATCCAGTTTCAGAGCGCCCTTCAATACGCCAGGAACGTTATTAAATATCGATTTCGGGAATCGGTTGAACGCTCAAATTGAAATTGGTGTTGACTAAATTGTAGCGTTATATGGCACACTAAACTATATGTATGACGATTGCAAATCGAACTTATGAATGCCTTACTGGTCCAGATTCTAGAACATAAATAAAAATTACTCGCTAGACTTCAAAGGATCTATGAAATCTATGAGAATCGAGGCAATGTATAATTAAGGACTAACAAAAAATTGAATTCGTTAGATATAACAATACCTGTTAATATAATAAATAATTATATATAATATAATTAATATTATAGCAGGTAATATTATGTTATGCTATAACATATGATATTATGTTACAATATTATAATATACTATTTTAATACATAATAGGTTTATAGGAGTGTGAAATGAAAATTAATATTCAAAAAATACCAGTCCGTGCTAAACTCAGTAATAACCATAAATACAGTCTGATATTTTTAATCAAATGTTTGTGCATCGGGGATTACAAAATCCTATAAATTAAAATATAAATTATACACATATGTTTATAAAAATGTAAACCTAAAAGCTTTCAAATGAGTTTCAAAATAATAATTAATAAAATTTATATCATAACAAAAATCGTACGATAATCTGTATCATATTAAATTCGGTAAAATCGCAGTTATTTATTTGTATCGATGTGATCATATATGTTACATGATTTTGCATTTCATATGCACAAATTATGTTTAATTGTTTACAATATTTATATTTTAATTTTACCAATTTTTGCTGAATCCTGTAAAAAAAGGGTAATATAGTCTTCAGATTTTATCATAGTGGCTGCATGGCTAAATATTGCTGAATTTTAAATCGTTATATCACCAGTAATGTGACAAAGACTTATGTCTATAAATGCATCAATTTTACAAGACACAGAAAAAAAAATGTATTTTTTTATGTTTATAAGCACCAAGTATTGATTTTGTTTATGTCTAAACTTAATAGCTATTTCTGCAATAAGTTAAGAAATGTAATTTTTTGTCCGTACTAGGCATGAGATATTTGATCGAGGCGATAGCCGAGATGAAAAACATGCCGTGTTTACAATTATGGCTAAATTTAATAGCGGAGTCAAGATGGTTCTGCTTTCAATAATGAAGAGGTTAACGTAAATAATAACCCTATTTCTACTTCCACAAAGACCTGTTCTGGAATTTCATTCACGAATTGTGAACATGTTTCTGGTTTGATTTATAATAATGATAAAAAATAACATGTACAGTCATGCTCACATAAATCTAGTACAAAAAAATTGACCTTGCTATATAAAATTGCTATTGTAACCTAATTTCTTGTACTAGATTTATGTGAGCATGACTGTACATGTTATTTATTATCATTATTATAAATCTTAACAGAAACATCTTCACACTTCGTGAATGAAATTCCAGACTTAGGTAATTATACATAAATTGACTTAGATATAACTTTTAATATTATTACCGCACTTGTTAGGAAATATTCTAGTTTTTCTAACTCAAATTAGTATTTTAATGTTGAAATATTATTTTTCCATTTTGCGTTTAGAATAAGTCGATTCTAGCACCCAAATGATGTCATTTGAGTGTTAGAATAAGCGGTTGGTGTGCTAGAATAGACTAGTAAAATTTACTGCATTGATGTTGGTAGTGATAGCGTTGACGGTTGACGTTGAACTGTCAACTGACATACGTCAAAAAATAAATTTCACAGAGAATAGCAAATTAATGAAAATGAAGTTTAATTTAAATTATTACCGTGGAAAGTACAATTATTATACACATTAACAGTTACAAGCGATTTGTCTTGAGAATTTATAGTGGCACCTTATAAATTATCATCCGACACAATATTTTGATGAAAATTACCGTTGCCTATAACACAATTGTTTCTATTTGTGCCATAATCAGACCGTTGTTGTGAAATGGTAGAACATCCAGGTAGATGATCCAGATAGAGATGGTCCTTGAGATGATCTTTTCAAAAGTGCCTGTAATTTATTGTACTTGGATATATCCACATCCATATATATGCTTTAACATGATCTCAGCATCAAATAGATTCTCCATGAAGTAAACGATTTATACTTTTGGCGCTGAAGATCAAAATAGGCAAGTATAATGTTTTCAGAAATTCCTTGTATGTTACTTTGCTGGCGCCACTCTTCAAATTTTTGAAATACTTTTTCATACTGAGATTTGGACTTGTTAAGCAGTAAATTTTCTAAGGTTTTTTGTGCAATTTGCCTAATTTTCGGCGGCGTTAGTGATAAGTTTTCTTCAGTATTCATTTTCAAACAACACAAAATTGCGAAAATAAAATCTGACGTTTCAAATTATTTTTTTCCACACCCGCCTTAATTTACGCCACATAAATGTCACCAACCACCGCAAAATCTCCTAGATTAAAAATTTTCATTTTTTAATTTATAAAAAAAGTATGATGCGGCAAAATAGAAAAAATAGTAAATTAAAATACCACTGCTCATTTATTCCTAAACTCGCTGCTACGCAGCTCGTTTCGGAATTCCAACTTCGTGTTTGAATAGATGCCTTCTGCAACTGGTATTTTAATATACTATTTTCTACTAGAGTTTGGAAAACTTTTACATTTGAATACTAATTTGACTTAGGAAAAGTTGAATATTTCATAACAAGTGCGGAAATAATATTTTAACATTAAAAGTTATAGGTCAATTTATTAAAATTGTACATGTTATTTTTTATCATTATTATAAATCTTCAGCCAACACTACCTGAAATTTTATAAAAATTGTAGTAATTTGATTAATTTCTAATTTAAAATTACACCTTCATCATTAAGTAGGTTCTATCATCTGCTTCTCTTAAGAACTTTTCTATTTCTAATTTTGTAAAAACACTGGATTTCTTAGAATAATGTCCCACTGACTTTCATTTAATAAAAGCTATTAAACTTACAAACTTCTTTATATCGATATTTTTCTTCACGGATAATGTACTAAGCATCAGTTCAGACCAAAATCAAAAGCTGAACTTTTTATCTAAAATATCGAATCAAAATAATTTAGAACCTACTTTGCTTGTACTTATAAAATAATACATCATACGAGGGGAGTATTTTATATTAACTATACCTAACTATAAAAACAAAATGCTATCGTGAAAATTTCATTATGTTAAGTTTCTGTGACATTTTGAGAGTGTATCTTTGTATGTTCTTTATATCGATATTTTTCTTCTCGGATAATGTTGTCCTCAGCATCTAGTAAATGCTCCACAATGTAGAACTCTTATTGGCTTTGGATTTTTGCTGAAAATATGCTAGCAACACTTCCTCATTGATCTCTTTCACTCGTTTTTCTTTACACCAACCATCAAATTGTCGATAAGCGTTTTCATACTTTTCCTTCGATTTCACTGGTAATAGAGACTCAACAACTAACGCTTTACATTCTTCAATATCAGACGATTCACATGTATCAGACATTTTAATAAAATTTTCGTAAATTAAACTTAAACGCCTTCACAAACTTTTTTTACAAACAAAATTGTTTCTCCATAGTAACGAAAGCAGAACAGTGTTGACTCCAATATTTAATTTTGAAATAATTTTTAAATATTAAAAAATCCAAATTTTATTTATTTTCCAAACTGTAGTAGAAAAAAATCATGTGTGCAACACATAGGAAATCGAATTTGTTTCCGTACTAAGCATGGGATTTTTGGTCAATTCAATTCAATTCAATTTATTTATTTACATTGACAAGTATGTACATACATAGATTCGACAATGCAAAACGTCATACACATAAAGAACAAAACCAGTGAGATAATACATCATTCGATACCGCATACTCTCAACGAAACATTACCAACAGCTATTTGAGGTCGCTTGCAAGATATTCCGCTAGTGAGTAAGGTTCTAGATTACATAATATCTTGAACATCTTAGCCCTCGCCATGTTATAGTCTGCCATATTTTTAACATCTACGGGAAGGTTATTGTACATTTTGATGCAGGAGTAAAAGCATTTTTGGAATTTGTTGAGGATATGCTTTGCTAAATTAAATAAGATACCATGCCTGCTTTCATACCGTGTCGAGAAGTATACATCGCCAAACAAGTGCCTGTGCTTCAAAAAAAACTTTAGGCACTCGTATATATACACTCAGAGGGAAAAAAACGGGTCATTGGGTAGTTGTTTGCAAAAAACCCATTTTTTTTTTTAATTTGTATCTATGTTAAATTAGAATGAAAGTTTTAGAGTTTTACAATCAAAGAGAGCATCAGGATGTAGAAAAAAACAACACATTATACTTATCAGTTTATTTAATAAGCGAAAATAACATTTAAACTTATGCGTTCTTCACTACCTATTGCTCATTCGGCATTATGCATAGAGGATCAAGGTGGCTACTGGGTTTTGATTAACTGCTATTTTCATTATTAATCTCTGTTAAGTTTATTTTGCAGAAATGCATTTTATTTCGTGTATACGTACATTATCGTTTTCGCTTATTAATGTTCATTAAATAAATAATAAGTACCATATGTTGCTCCTTTCTACATCCTGACGGTCTCTTTGATTGTAAAACACTAAAAAAATTATTCTAAGGACTATACCAACATAAAAATTTAAAAAAAAATGGTTCTTTTGCAAACAATGACCCAATGACCCATCTTTTTTGTATCTGAGTGTATATACATTCCGTATAGTATCAGCAAATTGGCATGCCAAAATACACCCCGACAGCTCGCATTAAATTTTAAACCATGGAGCATTCTGACCAACTTCTTCTGCGCTGTAAAAACTTTAATCGCACTAGTGCTGTTTCCCCAGAATATGATGTGTATCATGTGGGAGGCTATATTGGCAAAGTAGAATAATTTGCATATTGCTATGTTTGTGTTCATCAATATTCTCAGACCATAAAGCGCTCTACTTATTTTGTTACAGAGATAATCCATGTGGTGTTTGAAAGATAGTGTGTCATCCAAAACTATGCCTATACATTTAACTGTGTCAACAAAGTTATATTTTTTACCATTAAAAACAATTGATCGAGGCGATAGCCGAGATTGAAAACTATACATATCCAAACTTTTTGCACAAATAGATATTCAGCACTTGTTAGGAAATATTCCACTTTTCCTAACTCAAATTAGTATTTATATGTTAAATTTTTCTAAATTCTAGTAGAAGAAATGTTTTCCAAACAATTAAAAGTTATGAAAATGTCATAATTGAAAATTGGCGTAAATTTGGTGGATGCGCCGGGCATATGTAATTCGGATTCATTGACATATTAAGAACAGCCGATTTAAAAGTGTTAATAAAAGTGCGGTAATGTGTGTTTATAAATCTTCCGACTAGGCTGTTTGTAAACATATTATAAGTGAAGGCCTAATACTGGCCGGATGACTATAGGAACATGGCGAAACTCTGGATGGTGGATGCGCCGGGCATATTAAATTAATTTAAACACGCACAGTCCATATTTATTTAATTACAGTAAATTGCATGATTATTACTAAATTATATTCTTAAGCACTTTATTATTATAATAGCGCTCTGTTTTGATATTATAATTTTATCAGCCACCCTTTATCGCTCATCCGGGTGCTTTTTCTTCCCCTGGCCGTGATTTATCTGCGTTCATCGCTCACCAGGCATGGCCATGCGTTATCTTGTTTATTTTTGTACACCCTCGAGACATGCAGGGCTTGTAGATTTATAGTTTAATAATACTGTATATTATTTCGATTCAGCCGTCGTCGCGCTACATCTCAGATTGCAGTGTTATTGCAGGCGAAAAAAAATCACCATTATTTATTTCGCCGCGAACACAAAGGAGCTTCTTTTTTGCATCAAGAATCGATCGTATTCTGCGCGTTCCACATTGCACAACACTGTTCATCATAAATTTTCTGGAGGCGCAATTTAAATGAGCCGCTCGGGGGAGTCCCCTTAATACCGGCGATGTTGTGCAGCTGTTACGTCTGTCCCGGGTATTCAAGGAATTACATTTGCGTGCTGATAACGTTCCTGGATCAATTGCAAATGAATCGTTCGCAAACAGAAAGTTTATCGGGCGTATTTGCGGAACATAAATTAACGCCGTGACGCCACCCGCGATTCGGTTTTGCGCGCAAATATTTGCGGTAGCTGGAAATCTTTAAATATCACATTTGTCGGAGTTAAGCTGCACGCAGTCATTTAATTCCACGAGGCGCACAAAGTTCTGGGGGCCAGAGTCAACACATCTCGGCGTTTGCTTTATTTTAACACAACGTTTCGAGCATCGACTTTTGCCGCAATTTAAACGGCCCGGAAATATATAATTTGAGACGTTGGTTTGTACTAGAAGAATCACCAGTGATAATTAAGCGCGCCACGTTTCATCCCTTTTGTGCGCCATTATGTTATTACCTTTACAGTAAGAACAATGGCTGCTAAGAAAGGGGATCTTGCAGGCAATTTAATTTGCGTGAGAAGAAGGAAACAAATATAAGAACACCCCAAAGTTCAGCGCTAAAATAATATTAATCCGGTGGTCCAAACTAAATTAAAGGGGTGCTTTATGTATTATAATTGGAAGTGAAATTAAATAAATACGCGCAGGTGGAAGTTGTGGTGGGAGAAATACCATCGTGACGCAATCTGGGTCTATAACGTTAATTGGGAACGTCTATAAGGCCAAGTATCGACCCGTGTACGGAGAAACACTTATATATTGGATCCCTTATCCCCATGATAATTCCAGCGCTTTGGTGATAGATGCCGCGCGCTTCGCCCGTCACTCTTAATCTATTTTGTAATTGAGGTGTTTAAGGATGGGGTGTCGCGGCTTAATTGATACGCGCGCGCGATAGATGTCGCTCCCTAATCCACTGTTAATCGCCGCGTTGTCTTCGCGCCCGTCAAAACGCGCTAACTGAATGCACACCAACTCCCACGCCCGCACATCAATCGCGCGATATTACAATGTTGTCGCGCGGTAATAATACACGCGGCCGGAAACGGAAGCGGCGCCGTATCTTCCCCCCCAAGCTCCACATAATAAAATATGCCAATCATATCTCCCCGTCACCGATATACAAACTCGCATCAATTTTATTAAGCCGGGCACATGACGTATCTGCGTGCACAAAAGGAGCCGAACGCGCTGATTGAAACGAGAATGCTAATAAAAATCGGCGCGTGTCACGCTCACGCGGCCCTTCCGGTCCGCCATTGTGCTCACCGGCGCTACAAAATTTTCCGGATGTTTAATGCGGACGATTTCCCGTCCGGCCCGAAAAATCGCCACAACATAACCTATAACTGTCAATCGCGTGACGTTGACGTAATACGCCCGGATCCCACGGCCGTCTATTTTAATTCCCCGGATCGATGCACAAAAAAAAACATTCGCAGCTCGTGTTTTTGACGGCGCAAGGGGATGGCGGAAAGCGGATAATAAAAGATGCGCACAGTTTCTTCATCCCCATCGCAGCGCTCAATTCGCTCTGGCAAATATTTGATCCGGATGTGTGCTCTGTTGAATATTTCGGAATCCTCGATATTCCACAATAAAAATTATATTTGTATTTGTTTGGGTGATACGCATACACTATTGGGAAACCAGAAGCCATCCAAATCCACCGTATTACACTACACTGATGCATAATTTTGTATGAAATAATATCTAGCACGTTCAGACTTACCTAAATCAATAGCTGAACTTTGAATCTAAAATATCAAATCAAAATAATTTACAATCTACTTTGCTTTTACTTATAAAATCATACATCATACGAGGGGAGCGTTTTATATTAACTATACTTAACTATAAAAACAAAATGCTATCATGAAAATTTCGCTATGTTACGTTTGTGTGACATTTTAGAGTATAGTGTCCAAGTTTGATTTAAATCGCGTAACATTTGCTATTTCTACTGTGTTCATAAATGATATATAGCTGTTTGAATTTCCCGCTCATTAAAAAACTTTAAAGGTTGGTACTTACCAGTGGCAGGACATGTGGGAATTTGGAGAAGGAAATTATTGAATCAATTTATAAAGAAATAAAACTACAATAGTTTTAAGCATTAATTTGATCAATTTTTAAATATTAATACAACATGGTTGTATTATGACTTGTGTTGTATTATGATACAACATTGCGCGGCTTGTTCAAATAAACTATGTGTAATGCTTTTCACACCTTTATTTTTCGCTTCCCAATATACGCTGTCATTGTTGTCTTTCATTGATCCCATACAAGCTCATTTATATGTGCACTAAGAATTTAAATAAAACAATTCTTATTAACATTTTTTTGTTAATAAGAAAACTAAAGGCAACACAATTTTAGCAACCACCCAGAATTGTGTGGTTGTAACATAAAAAGTCATAGATAAAACGTCGTAATTAACTCGCACGTAATGGCTATACTTCACTCGAATAATTATGCACTCGTCTTCGGCTCGTGTATATAATTATGCTCGTGAATTATAGCCTCCATCATGTTCTCGCTAAATAATATACTATTATCACTATACCGACACTATAAATCTCATAATTCACACGAAATTATATTACGTTTTTTCGAAATTTTAAAAAAATTTGAGTTTCTGGTTATAATTTCTAAAATAATCATTTTTGGTTTCTGATTTCTTGAAATTATAGTTGCTTACATTAATTATTATTGAAATTATTATTACAAATTACTTTGATCACTGTATACAGACTAGAATCTTAGAATTCACGAGAAGTTATAAGATTTTGTTCCAAATTTTAGCATTTTTTAAGTTTCTGGTTATAATTTCTCAAATAATAATTTCTGATTGTTAATTTCTTGCAATTATATTGTCAGTTATAGTTGCTTTCATGAATTATTACTTCGATTAGTATGTACAGTCAGTCAACTTTAAAATTTACGTGAATCAAAAATTTATACAATTCCAAATTTGTGGGTGGCACTTCGATAATAATCATTTCCAACTGTTAATTTTCTAAAATTATATTCTTAATAAAAGTTGCTTTCATTACTTTTTGCTGTAATTACTTTGAAGAGACTTTTAGATTATAAAATGGCAAGTTATGATGGGACGTTACAGGAAAATGTTCTTAATTTAGAATTCTGTTGCTATTTACCGATTTTCCACCCAAATAATCTTACTTATAGAAATTATATTCACAAATTACTTTTATTACTCTGTACAGTCTGTAAATTTTACAATTCCCATACAAAAATATTTTTAATAATTGTTTTCTTAATGAGTTTTTGTTTATAATTTCTCAAAATATATTTTTTTATTGCTAATTTCGTGGAACTAAATTCTCAATTATAGTTGCTTTTGTGGAATATTACTTCCATTATTGTGTACAGCTAATACATTTTTAGATCTACTTGAATATCTCAACTATTTGGGTGCTATTTGCAAACTAATCATTTCTGAGTGACCATTTTCTAGAAATATATTCTCCATTAAAATTGTTTTCGTTACTTGTAAGTATAATTACTATGTACAGACTAGCAATTTTAAAATATTCAAATTATAATAGCAAGTTAAATGAAACTGAAAAATGTTCAGGGTTTAGAACTCATTTATAAATTATATATTGCAGATATATAATTTCTGCCATTTTCCATAAAAATATTATTGATTATAGAAATTTTATTTATTACAAATTGTATTTTATCATTTTTGCATTGTACCGTGTACAGGCTGGAAATCTTATAATAGTAATTCATATGATGTTCCAAATTAACGTTTTTTGAGCCTCCTGTTATAATTTCTTTAAAAAATCTTTTTGATTGCTAATTTCTTGCAATTATATTCTTAATTATATTCTCTGTTCCATTTTTATTTTTAACTAAGTTGGCTCTGTTAGGGTGACAGTATTGTTGGCCAATGTAAAAAGTCACTAGACTTGAAAGAATATGTTATATTTTTTTTAAAAGTGGTAATATTTTATGACAGTGGGCAATGTTGCCATCAAATTGAGTATCTATTGAGTACAGAATTTATTTGCTATATTTATTTTACGAAAGTAAATCAGTCAAATTATAATATAAAATATAGTTGATGATTGGTTTACTTATACAAAACAGCACACTTGAATGATTGAAACAATAATTTAATTATTTTAATATATGAATAAGGCAACGTTGTTAGAAATCTGACTTTTTTTTTTCACTGTCAGATCATTTTTCTTGGTGTTCATGTGTAAAACTTTAAAAAATTAAACCACAGTCTTCTTAGTTAAAAATAAAAATGGAACACAGTTTAGTTGGTTCCATGAATTATTACTACGCTTACTATTTTGTTCAAAGTTTAAAAAAAAAATTAAACTTCTGGTTACAATTTCTAAAATAATACATTTTGATTGTTATTTTCTTGTATCTATAGAAAATCTTTAAAAAATGTAAAAAAAAACGTCCAATACTTATTAAAAATATATTTTTGATAGTGTGTATTTCATGTTTTGCTCAATATTTCAATACACCTATTGTCAAATAACTCTCATACTCATATGATACCCAAATACTCATATATTATAATCAGTTAGTATTTTTATTCATCCTTTTTATCCTTGGACTTGAAACTTTTAATTTAATTTTCTGGAAAACGACCAAAATATACAATTAAAAATATATTTTTTATAGTGTGTATTTCATGTTTTTCTCAATATTTCAATAAACCTGTTGTCAAATAACTCTCATACTCATATGATACCTAAATACTCATATATTTTAATCAGTTAGTATTTTTATTCATCCTTTTTGTCCTTAGTTAGACTTGAAACTTTTAATTTAATTTTCCGGAAAACGACCAAAATATACATTAACAACATTAATATTGACATGAATCTTCAAGTATTTTCCCAAAAATTTGCCCAATTCAAATGGTGCAGGGAATTTAGTCACGATGGCACAAAGTCCGAAAGACCTCTGCAAACACAAACATTTGAGATCATCCAGAGTCAGTATATTTTTAGATCTACTTGACTATCCAACTATTTTCACTCAAATTTGTACAATTTTTCATTTTAATTTTTTTGGTGCTGTTGCTGAATATTTTGTGTTGACAGATCACCGAGTGAAATATTATTTTGAACCTCTTTAATTAGGAACAGGGAATGAAGACATTATATTGCAACTCGTGCGATTATTTTGCCTGAGCGTAGAGAAATTTATGAGGCGATGCAAAAGCAAACTTTTTATAGACGATGAAAAATCTATGTGGGCGATGAAACGGCAAAGTGGTATAAGAATTCGTAAAAATGCCGTTAAAATGCCATAGAAATTTAAGTAGAATTCATTAATATTTTAATGATTAAATTAGTTGCGAGCATAAAATGAAGACCTTATATTGCAAGACGCCTACTTATGCATGAATATAGCAAAATATGTGAGGTGGAAATAAAAGAGCAAACGTTTTATGGGCGATGAAAAATATCAATTATTTTGTGAGCTATGGAACGGAGAAATTTTAAGAAGTTAGAAAGTGCCATTGAAATTTAATAGAAATTTGAGTCGAATTAAAATGTTGATGGTAATTTTCGTAAAAATTGCTATTATTTTGTTATTATTATATTAATGGAAAACAAAAATAAGAAGTCATAAAAATTTCATTCAAATTTAATAGAAATTTGAGTCGAATTAAAATTTTGATAGTAATTTTCGTGAAAATTGCAATTATTTTGTTATTATATTAATGGAAAAAAATGCTCCGACAGGTCGATTTTTATTTTTAAATTATCATTTGGAGATGTAATTTTCAATCCCTCATTACTCCACTAAGCGCTAGCAACTCTAACTTTAAGAATGCTCGAATAAAGGCACTTTCATTTGAATACATTTTGGTAAATATCTCTATTATTTATCAACCGATTCTGAAGACCTTTTGTTATTGTATTCAACATAAAAATAGTTATGAAATGGAGTATCAGAAGGGGTACTTTATTATTTTAATTTTTAATGTTGGGGTTGCTAGAGCTTTGGAAATGAGGAGTAGGGGGTTGACATCTCTAAATGAACATTTAAAAATTAAAATCGACCTGTGCGAGAAATTTTCTAAAATATTTTTCTAAACAATTTTATTGATATTAGTTACTTTCAGGAAGCATTGTTAATAATTATTTATATAACAAGTGAGTTAAGTGGACGTGATTCACGAGAATAAAATTTAGGCCACGAGCCAGTGAGGGCGAGTGGGCTAATTTATTCGAGTGAAAAACATTCTTAACTCACCTGTATTCTCTCACCAACCCTCTTTAATCTCTACTCAGAGGACATAGTGAATAAAGCACTCGATGATCAAGACATAGGCATAAAAATTAACGGCATGTCAATAAATAATCTGAGGTACGCCGACGATACGGTTCTTTTAGCTGAAACGCTCGAAGACCTACAGACGCTAATTAATAAAATAGTCACAGAAAGTGAAGAATATGGGCTATCACTGAACATAAACAAAACAAAATACATGCTAATAACTAAAACAACTCAGGACAACCATCGAGTATATGTAAAGAACCAGCCTATTGAAAGGGTAAGAGAATACAAATACCTAGGCACAACCATTAATGAAAATAATGATAGCTCCCAAGAAATTCGAATCAGAATCGAACAGGCAAGAAGCTCCTTTTCTAAAATGAAGAGCCTTTTCAGTTGCCGAGATCTAAACCTCGATCTAAAAATTCGAATGATGAGATGCTACGTACTATCAATACTATACTACGGAATGGAATCCTGGACATTGAAAGCAATCGACATAAAGAGACTGGAGGCATTCGAGCTATGGATATATCGAAGAATACTGAGGATCTCGTGGGTAGAGAAAATAACGAATGTAGAAGTGATGAGACGTATGAATAAAGAAAAAGAAGTAATTCTGACAACTAAGCAAAGAAAACTGGAATATATAGGACATATCATGAGAGGAGAAAAATATCAAATACTACAAGTAATTATGCAGGGGAAAATTAGAGGAAAGAGGTCCATAGGAAGGAGACGAAACTCATGGATGAAAAACCTTAGAGAGTGGTTTGGCTGTACTAGCAACCAATTATTTAGAAATGCGGTCTCAAAAGTGAAGATCGCCTTGATGATTGCCGACCTTCGTATCGGAGATGGCACCTAAAGAAGAAGAACTCACCTGTTTTATTTATTCAATATTTGTACAATATTTTATTCAATTTTGTCGAAAAACATTTAGAAGTTACACATTTCATTTTTATAATATTAATTCGGTGAAAAGTCAAACTTACATTTATTGTCAAATCAAAATTTAATAGGCCGATTGCAGTGTTTTTGAACAAGAACGTATTCCAAATAAAGCCTTAGAAGCAGTGGGAAAGTTTGTCTCCACGAAGTTAAAGGTATTCTATGAAATGGATGTTCTATGATTTTGATTTTGAATGAAATAAAAGTTTTAAATTCACCATTGGAATCAAGAATATTTTATTTCACTTGAAGATAAACAACTGCTTATGATGTCTGCTAAGAGGTATATAAGTTTATAAG
This sequence comes from Othius punctulatus, assembly GCA_951805005.1. Classification (NCBI taxonomy): domain Eukaryota; kingdom Metazoa; phylum Arthropoda; class Insecta; order Coleoptera; family Staphylinidae; genus Othius; species Othius punctulatus. The sequence goes on from OX638142.1 coordinate 55,754,256, forward strand.
TCAGTTTAAAACGTCAGAATTGAATAATAGTTATTTATTGTATTGTAAGTGTTTCAGATAGCGTTTTATTCACGCAAGAAAGTTTAAACCCATGAGCGAAGTTCGAGGGTTAAATTTTCTTAAGTGGATAAGATGCGACGAAAACACGAATGCAATACAACATTTTATCCACAATCACGGTCATTTAGAATCAGGTTTCATGAAAAATGATTTGACATTTCGTTCTGACAGCGGCTGCAACGTCAAAAAGTATTGAAATTCATTTCTACAGATTTATGAAAAACTTTGACAAGCAATATGCGTTCTGAAACCGAAGGCAACTACAAGCTTGTTATTACTGGAAACCAAGTGAAATATGATAAAACAAAGAACTAATCGTCTATTGATATAAATATAAATCTACACCATCGATATGTATTAATATTTACATCATACTCAAAACATTTACAAAAGGTTGTTTGAATTACATAAAAAAATCAAACAAATTTAATAACATACCATAAAATTTATCAAATTTAGAATAATGAAAATCTGAAAAATAGTTAATCGAAAATAACTGTAAAATATTTTTTTTCTTGGAAATTTTCAATTCTGTATCTATTTATTTATTATTTTGCTTTGGAAATATTCAATTCTGCAATGTTCATCGTTTTTCAGGATTCTCGTTCGCGCCATAAGCTATACTGTCCACGGGCTGATCCCGGCGAGCTGCGTCTTCGCAGACAGATACAATAGGGAGGAGGTTGTGCGATCCCTTGGCAAGGAGGTCAACATAAACCCTCCGTTGACGCTCGGTCAGCTGCCGGACACGCCGGAGGAACTTCTCAAATTGGATCAGGTAAAGTTTCCGCCGCGAGACCATTTGTTTGGCGAGTTTGGCAAAGGAGCATCGCTCCAAAGGGCATAAACTACGTCAAACGGTGGCTGTTATTAATTTAGCTGCAAGTTTTAATGAGGAGCGGCTGCACAGTGAAGTTTGCATTCGCGTCCAGTGAGGGTCATTCGTTTTTAGTAAACACGCATCAAGTAGAAACTATTTGTATGGAAAACGTAGTTCAAAGTAATCATTAAGGAAGTGTACAGGGAGCCTACACCCATGTCACAGTATTGCAGTAATATTTACTTTTTGCTGGCATAAAATTATCAATTGTAATTTTTGCAACAGCTTAAATAGATTCTATGTAATATAATCTTAGAATCTGTAATATGAATAGAATTAATATAAGAAACATTAAAGAATTAAATAGATTCGTTAAAAAAATTATCTATCTTGATCAAAAAATTGATAAATTAGGAACTAACATTTTTGCAACAGCGTAAATAGATTCTATGTAATAGAATCTTAGAATCTAGTAATATGAATGGAATTAATATAAGAAACATTAAAGAATTAAATATATTCGTTGAAAAAATTATCCATCTTGATCAGAAAATTGATAAACTAGGAACTACCTCATTTTTGCATGCCAAATTCCAAATGTGCAATAATTTTCAATTCAACATAATACAATTGATAATTCATAAGGAGGAAAAATGTCATAGTATTGTAGCAAAAATGAGGTAGTTGTAGGCCAAATGCCAAATGTGCAATAATTTTCAATTCAACATAATAAAATTGATAATTCATATGGAGGCAAAATGTTATGAGCTCTCTAATTGAAGCACTCCTTTCAAGCTGTCGTGTAACCGATTTCGATTCAGTATAGTCGTGGTGGATTCATCGGCCGTTGGTTTAGTCCTTGTCATCAGATTTTTATTAAAGGACATTGAAAATATTATCTGGCGGTAATTTTCCACTGTCTCGTGTCGAGATCTTCGTGAACGATCAGTGAAGCGTATAAGAAAGAGATTTTTCCGCACCAGATGTATCGCAACGTTTCCCAGTGTCGCGTTAAAACGATAAGCGACAATGGTTAACGTGGTATATCTAGGTGTAGCGAAATAGTATTGTACGTTGGTTGAAGTAATATCAAACTGTATATTCGCAGCTAGTTTCCTAAATTCCAGACGTGTCTGCATACGTAACACTAACATGTATTAAATATTCTGCAGCTTAATTACCGTCCATTTCGAGTGGGTAATGCACTCCTGAAACATAACAATGTTGTATTTCCGTCAAATATAACGTTACCTCGCTGCATTTAAGCCCATAAAAAGCTCCTGGGCATATGTCCATTAATTCCTAAAATGCACATCCACTCCCACGCACTGGACACATAAGCCTCCAGCGTTCGGCCCAAATAGGCTCGTTTAGGTGGCGATTTCCGCGCTCCCCCTGATTTCCATACAATTAGATTACCCCTGAAAAAAAAACAGCAGTCCGCAGAGTCAAAAATTACGCAATTATGCGCGAGCTGTGAGGGGGGGGGGGGGCAATTAAGGACGGACGTGGTCACCACTAGCGGAAAATCGATGCCGAAGAGCGTTGAAATGTAAATAGGGGGCTGTGGGCACGGACGTGACGATAAATTCGCCTCTTTATGGCATGACCGATCGCCATTAGGGTGGCGAATACAAATTGCGTCTCGGTACTGTGCGGCAACACTCTTCCGGATTAACATTTATCGGGCCCAATTAAAGCGGCATTTAAAAAAAACGCTGGGGGGAGTAATGACGTTTCCGGCGGAATCGGAGCCCTCAGACAATGAGAATCAATCGGAGTTCTGTCACTTCTAATTGGCGGGTCGATTAAATCGTCGTTTCTCCCCCATAGAGGTACGCCCGTTTATTGAAAATCCATTAATTACATTGGCGAAAAAAGGCGAATTAATTTCCACGCCGGTCCTCGCCTAGTCGTTGCGGAAAAAAAATTAGTTCTGTATGCTTGAGACTTGGCCAAGCGCTATAATCGCATGCAAATTGCTTCGTTCGCGTTCCACGACGCGGGGGAATCACCGCTTAAATAATTCGCCGTATTGCTTTTTAAAAGTGCACATTTCAGACTCGCAGAGTGTGGCTTTTTGTTCGATTTTGCCACGCTATTAAGTAAGGGGCGATATTTATTTATCGTGGCACGAGAGTGGTTTATTTGCCCTTGTGTTGGGGATTTATAATCCCACTGAAAGTCGGGCAAACTGAGGGAATGTCGTTTGGGGTGTATTTAATGTAAGTAGTTTCTCGTAAGGATTTGTACTAATTATAACATTATCGCAAGTCGCAGTTCTCGTTAATGAACTATAACAGCAAAAAAAAACATAAGTACGCCGATATGCAAATATGCGGATACTTAAGTATTTAGTATTTTACAGATTACACTTGTATTGAAACACAAGCATTGTATTGAGCAATTATATTATTAAGTTTAAGGTATTATCCATAAATTACCTGTTATGTATTTAAGGGTGTTATATTATTATTTGGTACTTACTGGTAAAAAAATAATTTTAATAATTAATAAAACAAAATAAAAATATGTTTTTACCATTAAGTACCAAATAATAATATAACAACCTTAAATTATATTATGTTAAATGAATTAATAACTATTGTGACATACACACATAGATTGCCATAGCCATTTATCTCGTATCTGACTTGTCAATCTCGATTACAAAAGACTGGATAAGCAGTGGAAATGGTTATAATAAGAGTAAGAACGTCAACAATAAAAAAAATCAATTGAGATAATGGCTCCATCACCTTTTCTAGTCTTATCAATTCCCACGTAAGTTAAAAGTCTTCAGTCTTATCAACTTATCTTATTCAGTTAATTGACTTCGCCTTTCAAACATCTCGCTGAAAATATTAAATTTAATCAACCTTGCAATGTCATTAATATCTCGCAAATCAGAAAAGTCCAATTTACTCAAGTAAAACATAAGTGTACGCTTTTTCAGTGAACACTTTTATAAGTTTTCAGTTTTTACTACACAAGAAGGTAACTAATTGATGGCAGCAGGATTTATGTGAAAAACAGCGACAAATTTAGGGTTATAGATCGCTCCTTTGCGGTGGTAGTTAGTCATAGCAGCAAACATAAGTCGTGATTAAATAAACAACTAATAATCTTAATAATAAATTTAGTAAATGCACGCAAAAGGATAAATGCATTTACAGTGAGATGAATATTTAAAATATTGTCGACCCAAACACGTTTAAAACCCGTGTATTAATGCACAGTGCTATAATATGACAATAATATTGATGCTATCTATTGCTGTAAACTCAACAACCAACTTTCTCCATAAATAATAGAATGTAGTCACAATATTGCCAAAGCGATGTACAAGTCACATATGAAAATATAACTTATTTTATCAGCTGACCTTATTTGTGTGTGTATGTTATTTTTAAATTGTTATTTAGAGAAGTAATTTTCAACCCTTAAGCACTAGCAACCCCAACTTAAAAAACAAAATAATAGCAATGTCCCGCTTCTATTAATAATAAAAATATTTATAGGCATGAAAAATAGATCAAAACAAAAGAATATCACAATGGAACACAAGCAATACAAACATTTTTCAAAATATGTATATTTACGGTATGTTACGAACATACTGCCTCACCTTTCTTTTATTCTGATACCTTTGATAGCTTATTTTATGATTAATACAATAAAAAAAAGTTTTCCAAAAACGGTTGATAAATAACAGAGATTTGCCGAATTGTATCCAAATTAAAATTGAACAACTTCTTTTATAGTATTCAACATAAAAAATATTTCAAAATTTCAAAATTCAAAATTCATATGCCTCTGAAGATGGTTTGTTAAATAAACCGAAACTAGTCAGGCGATAGAAATAAATAATAAAATAAAATAAAAATAAATACTACCAGTTAGTAGTACTTAATACAACAACCTTTAAAACATTAATTATTGTCTCGAAAACGATTTGATATATTTTCATGACATTTTTTTGAGGCAATAGGGATATGGAGAGATGGGGAAAAATTTAAACACTTTTTTGGCATTTTTCTCTTCTCTCCATTTAGAGTGATGGGATTTAGAACTTTGGAATTTGTAAAGTTTCGTCATTGTCATATCTTGCAATCTTCAGGTTTTCTAATTCATATTTCTTCGGAAAATGTTCTTAGAGGGCTACATTCTTGTATTCATAGTCCATTAAAAATATTTGAATTTCATTTATTTCAGTCAGAAGCGATTGTATGTTAAAAAAATAAGCTTTTTTGTGACATTATTTGTACCATTTCCATTTCTTTTTCTATCCTTGAAGATATACATTCTATAGGCGTATTTAAAAATGCTGTACAAACTAAACTAAATATGAATTTCAGAAAACTTTTTGAAAACTGATTTCACAATGATTTTATGTAATTATTTATTGAACATTCATTACATTTTAAATGTTCCTATAACGTAAAAGGTTACATACATAGTCGTCTCAATACTATGTACAACTTAGTTTTCCTTATCCTGGAAAATAATTCCACGGTAAGATTATATGGCAAGACTGTAGGGAATATAGGGATAAGAGTTTCAAGATTATGTCAGCCTAAAGCTACGAACGAGTTTAAATTTTTCAAATAATTTAAAATGCATTTTTCTCAAAAGAGTAAATAAATATAAGATGTTTCTTACAAATTAAGAAAAGTGGTGGTTTTCCAGCGAGTGTACATTTTGAATTCGCGAGCGAACAAAGTGAGCCAGTGAATCAAATTTACAGTTCCATATCCTGAAAACTATTTCCACGGTTAGATTGTATGGCAAGACTGTAGGAATATAGGGATATAGTTTCAAGATTATGTTAATCTAAAGCTATGGACGAGTCTAAATTTTTTAAATAATTTAACACGCATTTTTCGCGAAAGAGTAAATAAATAGAAGATTTTGAAAAGTATTTATATCCATTTTGATTATAGGTGAATTCAACAGATGAGGTCCGTAAATAAATAGAAGATTTTGAAAAGTGTTTAGATCCATTCTGATTATAGGTGAATTCGACAGTTGAGGTCAGAACTAGGTAATATAAAGACTATTTTCGACCGGGAAGTCGTCATCAGCATCCAAATTTCACTTTATTCGACACCGAGAAAAATTATAATAACAATTAGTATAGGTATATTTCTTAAAAATCATATAATTTGTAAATTCAACTTACAGTCATAGGGTAAAAGCTACAGATCTAGGTATGTTTTCGGTTGACATTCTAGTAGAATAATGGGTTTTGTCCAGATGTAAAATATGTAGAAGTCCAAAATATGTAACATTGAGTTTAAATTTTGTTTAGATGTTTGTTTGCCTATCAAAATTATCAGAATTTATTGGTAATATTAACTGATATGTTGGTATACAATTTACGGAATTAGATTAGTATCTAATGAATAATTGTTCAGGTACACAATATTTAATGCAATGAAGTGATTTTCCCTGATATTCTCAAACTTGCAATGCAATGCAATGGATGAACAATTTTGAATATGAATTTGGTCGAAATGATAAAAGTTATGTTGAATTATATTACCTGGTAGTGCTGACCTCACCTGTTGAAATAGAAGTTCTTACAAGTTAAGAAAATTGCGAATGAATCAAATTTACACGAGCCAGGAATTATTTATTTATTTATTTATTTGGAGAAGGTACATACAGGCCATATATTAAACTACAAAGAAGTTTATACTTGTAGTTTATACAAATAGCATTGTAATTCAATATACATACATATAATAATATCACTTTTCTAACGTGTTAAACTTGTTTCGTGTGCTTAATGAAAAAAATATATAATGCATATTCTTAAATACAGGTATGCAATGAATTATTGATTTCATGTTTGGGCAGGGATAGTAGGTGATGCTATTATTGGATCATTATTATTGATGGAATTTGCTGGATGAAGCCTCTTATACTTCAGGAGGTTGAAAATAACTAGACGAATATGGAAATTGGGGACTTATTAAAAATACATAATTTTCAACAAGATAGTTCACCTACTCACTATGTACTTCCAGTTAGAGCCTGGCTAGAGCATCACTACCCATATCAATAAATTGCAAAAAGAGATCCTACCGAATGGCTTACTAGATCACCAGATCTAACACCGGTAGATTTTTTTTATGGAGTCACTGAAGTATGTAGTTTATAAAATGCAACCAGATACCATTGAACAATTTCGACAAAGAATTACTCAAGGCGAGCTATTACTAGACAAAGCTTTCAGAAAGTTCAGGAGAAGTTTGAAAGTAGGCTGTATTTTTGTTTAGAAAACATTGAAAACCATTTCTAACATTTACTGTAATACGTTAATTGAAATTAATGAATTGAACACTTTTGAACTTTATTTGCACTTCAGAATTCCGAAAATACTGAAGAAAAGTGTTGCTAACTGGAAAACTAGCACTTTTCTTTTCTATGACATACTTTTCCATGAAGTACAAAGAAATTGTTTTTTAGTACACATGCGTAGTTTTTTTTACGTAGATTCAAATATTGTAAACATTATATAAAAGTACGAGAAATTATTTAAACAAAAGCTAATTGAAAACTGCTTTTGTAGGAAATACATTTTCAGTGAACTCTTGAAATGCAGCGGAATGTAATATTCCATTGTTTTTATTAATTAACTATTTTCTTAAATATAAATAAAATTATTTGGTTTAAGTTTCACTATTTCATAGAAAATTTTCTAATTGTTTCGGTCTATCGACCTACAAAAATGTGACAATTTTTTTGACAAATTAAATTTATTTATATTTATTAAATATGTTTCACCCAGTGTTGATAACACATACATTTAATTTAACTATTTTCTTTATAATATATTATTTTATTATGTAATAATGTAATTGTTGTGATTTCGTTTGATAGAACATAAACGTGTATATTTGCAAACAAATAATAAAAGTGTATTGCTTTGTTGTATCACATTCTAGTGGTGATTCAATTCAATTTAAAAACTGTCGACGGTAGCTTCATCAGTCTAATAAAGTAAAAAAACAGGACTGAAAATGCCGCTGACGTGAGCAAATTATTTAATAAAAAAAAGGAAATGTGTAGTTTATGCGCTCAGACTGATGAAACACACACCCTGCAGGTTTCATTACATTATTTTGATGGAGCAAAACATTTACACAAATAATTTAACTTGCGGAACGCAAACAGCCACGCAATCTAGCCCAAGTTCTGTGATTAATTTGCGGCGCTCGCTGCCCCCAGGTGTTTATCAAATCAGAGCTGAAGGTGGGAGTGATCTACGTGACTGAAGGGCAGTACACAGAAGAGGAGATCCTAGACAATAACGACAACACGCCGCTGTTCGACGAGTTCCTGCAGATACTCGGCGATAAGGTGCGCCTGAAGGGCTTCGACAAGTACAAGGGTGGCCTGGACACCGTCCACGATTTAACTGGTAAGAGGCGCACATCCGCGTGTCTCGTGTTCTCATTTCGTATTCTGTCTGCTGCCTGTGTAGGTTTGTATTCCGTCTACACGAACTGGAGGAGCATTGAAATCATGTTCCACGTCAGCACGTTACTGCCGTACGAGCGGCACGATCCCCAGAAGTTACAGCGGAAGAGACACATAGGAAACGACATCGTCTGCGTTGTTTTCCTCGAAGCCGACAATACATCATTCTCACCGTCTTGTATAAAAAGCCATTTCTTGCATACTTTTATACTAGGTGAGCATGCACGAGCTTAATCCATCACCATTAAAAATTGCTCTACAAATGTATCAATTTGTTACACGCCGGGCGGATCATCCCCCATCATTTGTCTTCACTCTAATCTCGCTTCTGTGGCCTAGTTCGAACGTCACCTAGGATAAAGAGGAAGCCGACGCGCTACGAGGTGTCCGTCGTCACCAGGGACGAGGTGGGGGCTTACAAGCCGTACCTCTGGGAGCAGAGCGTCTTTGACAAGGGCCCCATGTTCAGGGAGTGGCTGCTCACGAAGATCGTCAACGGCGAGCGGGCCAGCTACTCGGCCCCCAAGTTCGCCAGGATGCAGGAGCGCACCAGGTCGCAGATGCTCGAGGACATCGTGGCCAACTTGCAGAACCACGCCGAAACCGGGCAAATACCGAAACCCTACAGAAGAGGTACGCACTTTATTTATTTAACACTAATAAGAGAATTACTTAATTTTAATGTTAAAAACTCTTAAGGCGCGTTCTCACCTAAACCTTGTCTGCAAATGTTCGCGGACGCTCGTTCTCAAGGAGTTCTTAAGAATGCACTTTGTTGTTAAGTGCAAAAACAGTTTGTGGATCTTTTTGAAACCGGACAAGAGTAAGTCTTTCTTTTTTTATTATGCAAAACACTTCATTGTATTTTACTATAATTATTACAATCTGATCAAAGATGCATCGACTTAAATTATTGAATAAAGGTTTAATGCTAAGGGCCTACTCATTAGTATCCCTTGGATTCTAATCACTTAATTACACTAATATTAGAGTGTACACTAGCTCTATGCTCTGCTTTCTGCAACTTTCCATATCTTAGGTACATATTTTAATCTTAAAGATGCATTAATAAGATATGTAAGTTTTATTATTGCTTTACGAGGGAGTTGTTTGAGAATTTCGCCAGTAATTAAGTCAAATCCTGGAGTTTTGTGTTAATGTTTTTTTTTTATTTTCATTGCAATTTCTTTGGGCGTAGAGGGTCTGATTTCACCTTCTTCCTGGGTATTTTCCCAGTCTAGAATGGCTTCGCCCTCATTCGGTTGGAAAGTCCTTTCAAGACATTCGATAAATCTATTAGCCTTTTGAGTATTGCTTTTTGCATATGTCCCATCTGCACTTCTAATTGGAGAATTCTGTAAGATTCGTGTCTTAAGTCTCTTAGTTGCTTTCCAAAGTGAATAATCAGTTTTACTGTCATTTGATGGTCCAATTAGATAATTACTAATAGTCATTTTTAATTTTTTGAATCTATCTTTTGAGTTGTTGTGTTGCGTTATTTACTCTAGTTTTATTTGCTGGGCATCTAGATTGATGCCAGATTCCTCTGCGTCTTTTCTTTTCGGAAATAAGGGTTCGAATTTCTTTGGGGTAATTGTTACGTTTTGTTCTTGGGGTATTAATAGGCGTATTATCCCATGTAGCTTGTTGGATATTATCAACAAATTTTTCCGCTTCATTGCCTAGCTGGTCTTCGTTTTTTATTGAGGATGACAAGTTGATAGTGTCTTTAAGTTGAAGTTTAAAGCTCTGCCAGTCAGCTCTGCCTTTTGTATACTAATATCGCTTAGGGTGAGGACAATCGGAGAATGGTCAGCGTTCATATCCCAAGCCTCTTCCACGTATTTACATGTAGTTTACTGACGCATTTCGTGTTATAAAAAAATCAATTAAATCTGGAATTTTATTAAGATCTGTAGGCCAATATGTTGGTTTGCCAGTTGAAATTGTTTCGTATTTTAGTTGGTTGACTGCTTGCAGTAGTTCCTTTCGTTTTGTATTTGTTAGTCTAGATCCCCATTGAATGTGTTTAGCTTTAAAGTCGCCTTCGATGATAAATCTATATCCCTGTTTATTTAGGAAGTCTAAATATTGTTATTTTTGAGAGCATGTCTAGCGGACAGTAAACTGCAGAGACAGTGATATTGTATGTTTTTGTTTTAACATTTACAGAAGCAGCTTGAAATTCATCTGTTTTATATCCCGTCTCTTGGTTATGTTCAATTGTTTCCTTGATTATAATAGCACTACCCCCTCTGGCTGTATTTCCGGGATGTATGATGTGATATACCTTATATCCTTTGAATTTGATGAATGACTCTTTTGTAAAATGAATCTCTGAAATAAGACATATGTCAATATTTTTAATATCTAGGATTGCTTTCAATTCTTGTTCGTGTTGCAAGAGTCCATTGGCATTAGATTCCATAATCGTAATGTTACTTGACATTGCGGTTTTTGGGAATAGCTCCTTTAGTGATATGTTCAAGCCTGCTTATACGTTCGTCCATTTTTGTTAATTTCTCCGTAATTTGCTGAAGAGAATTTTGAATGAAAGCGTTTTGATCTTGCTTCTGGGTTTCATTTTTATTATTATTTTAGGACTTGTTAATGATTACTTCTCTGTATGACTTTTTCTCTGTACTTGTGCTGGTTACAGATTTTTTTTCCTATTTCTCTGTGGCCGCTTAGGAAGAATTGTTAATTGTTGCGTTTGTCTTTTAATTTTTGTAATGATTTTGCAACCATGCATCCTCTGTAGTTTGCTGGATGTTCTCCACTACAGTGAACACATTTTGGTTGAGAATTTTTTATTTATCACAGTTTTTTGTCAAGTGCTTTCCGGTACATCTGACACAGCGCGGTTCCATGGCGCACTATTTTTGCGTATGACCATACGCTTGACATTTCTTGCATTGCGGCACATGCCTGGATTTTCTCAAGGGTAGGATTTCAACTTCTACACCTAATATATCTTTTATTCCATAGATTTTATCAACACTCGCATCGTGGTTGAATGAGTTCATGAACATATTTAGGGGTTTGTTTGTACCGTATTTTAGTTTAGGGGTGGCTGCAATGAGTCTGTAGCTACGTTTTTTTTCATTTCCTGGACAATATTATCTGGGTTTATGGAATGGTACAGTATGTTGGCCATAACTTGAATTGGCCTATTTTGATTATTCTCATAAGAATGCCAAAGATATGCATTTTCGTTCAATGAGAGTTGCTGAGAGTTTTTTAAACTCTATCTCATCTTGGACATTAATTTTAATGTGTTTATCATTATTGACTTTGATCTGAGCGTTAGGAATTTGACTTACCATAACATGCAGTTAATTAAAATTATTATCGATGTCCACTATAATAGGTGGAGGTGCAAGTATTTTTTTTAGGTTTTTCGACATTAGCCCTGTTAGAGCTTTGTTTTGGTGGTGTTAGTGAGGTATCCATTTTTCTTTTCTTGGTATTTTTCGCACGAATCCACCCTGTCTCTCGAGCTAAGCATGAAAATGTGTTGATTAGCTCCAAAATCTCAATTATCGTGCTCTATACAGCGTAAGTCATAATTAGATGCAAAAAATTAACCAAAGCTTATTTGGGCCAATACAAAGCAATTAACTTAATACACCTTCGTACCAAAATGCTCCCTGAAAAAGATACAAGGTGTTTTAAATTTAAAAAAAATATCCGATTAATTTGAAAATACATCAAAATAAACACAAAATTAACAAAAGAATGATTGAAAACTATAACAAATGTTCAAACTGCCCCCCTCCAGCCTCAATACAAGCATGACACCGTCGTACTAACGATCCATATATACAGGGTCCGTCATTTCACCTCCCTTCTTCAATAGCTCAGTTACCAATTGAGTTAGGATTTTGATATTTTGCACACTTTAGTTGCTTTCTAGGGTGTATTTCAGGAAAATATTTTTGATTATACAGGATGTCCCAAAAAAGTGTGACGTCATCATGATGAATATTTTTAGATTGCATGGTATATTTTTTATTACTTATTTGGGTGCCTCTTATAGATGCCTACATACCCATACAATTTTATTGAAATCGATTTAGTGACATTGGCACAAAAAAATAAAAACTGAAAAAAATCAGTCTTGCACCATTGGTTAAGAAAATTGATAAGGGATAAAAATAGTGCCTCGTTAATAAAACCATACAAGGTACTCATTAAAGAAGGTCTGACACTTGCGTTAACCAAATTTTATTGATATTATACATTATACAGAGTGTCCAAAATTTAGTGTCAAACTTTGTAAACTTTAAAGCACTTTATTTTTCTTATTTTAAATTGGAACCCCTGTATATTTTTATGTCATTGCATGTGGAATTAAAAGACAAACATTTTTCATAATTAAAACCCTATCTCAATTCTTAACACATTGAAAGATATTTGCAGAAAACTCGATTTATCAACATTTCCAATGGCCATTTTAATAAATCAAAATCGAAGGTGGGTTTGAAAAACAATTTATTGACATTAAAGTTTAACAAACTGACAAGAGCCAATGTTGACTGTAGTAATATAAAAGTTTAAAACTTTTTTAATTACGGTCTTTATACCCAAGATACCAAAATTATTTTTTGTCATGGAAAATATGTTTTTCATAATATGACAAATATTATGATCTATATTTACAAATGTGGATATGACTTTCATATTCGCATTTCAAAATATTACATTCAACCTGTTACGAAGAGTGGCAATGTAATTTCATACTCGCATTCGTTTGTACCTTCAAGAGGGCGGAAGACATATCGAACATTAGTTCTTACAATTATTTACAATTAATTAATTTTAGAAATGCACAGTTATGTTATGTTTTTATGAAATTTGCTGAAATATGAAACACTATTGTTTATACAAAACTTAATACTTTTACGATGTGTAATAGGTTTAGACGAAGATCAGTGAAATCTATAATAGTTTCGAGATATTAATTGTAACTACAAAACATGTTATATGAACAAATTGTTTTTCAAAGTCACCTTCGAGTTTTATTCATTAAAATGGCCATTGGAATAGTTGATAAATCGAGTTTTCTGCACATAACTTTTAATGTGTTAGGAATTGCGATAGAGTTGTAATTAAGAAAATTGTTTGTCTTTTAATTCCACATGGAATGACAAAAAAATATACAGGGGCTCCAATTTAAAATAAGAAAAATAATGTGCTTTAAAGTTTGAAAAGTTTGACACTAAATTTTGGACACTCTGTATAATGCATATCAATAAAACTTGGTAAACGCAATTGTCAGACCTTATTTAATGAGTACCTTGTACGGTTTTATTAACAAGGCATATTTTTATCTCTTATTAATTTTCTTAACCAATGGTGCAAAACTGTTTTGTTTCAGTTTTTATTTTTTTGTGCTAAAATCACTGAACCGATTTTAATAAAATTTCATAGGTATGTAGGCATCCATAAAGGGCACCCAAATAAACAACAAAAAATATACCATGAAATTTAAAAATACACATCATCATGACGTCACACTTTTTTGGAACACCCTGTATAAGCAAAAATATTTTCCTGAAATACGCCCTAGAATGCAAGTAACGCCTGCAAAATATCAAAATCCTAACTCAATTAGTAACTGAGCTATAGAAGACGGGAGGTGAAATGACGGACCCTGTATATAATCGATCTTTATTGGGCTATCGACCCCATATCGGGTCTTTCCGCCTAGCATTTTACGATCCATATATTTGCTGAATATCGTAGTTTTGACAAATTTCATTAACAGGCTCGAAAATGCTTTGCTGTAATTGCTCCCTCGTCTCAATTACCTCACGGTAAACCAGCTGTCTTAAAAATCCCCATAAAAAGAAATCCAGCGGATTTAAGTCTGGACTCCTTGGCGACCATCTCACAGGACCAAACCGGCCGATCCATCTACTATTGAAATCGTCATTTAACCATTCCGTAACGACTCTGCCACTGTGAGGAGGTGCACCGTCTTGTTGGAGGAACATCTGTTGTCTAATGTTTAACGGGATGTCTTCAAGTATATCATGCAGATTGTGTTCAAGAAAGTCCCCATAACCGTTTGCATTGAGGCGATTATCGAGTTCTTGTAACTCCATTAAAGAAGCATTGCATATTCCTCTCCATACATTGACATAAAATCGTTGTTGGAGCCTTCTACTCCTCCTTACATGGGATTTGTCTAATTAATAATTGTGCAGGTTTCGAAAGTTTGTAATTCCGTCCATGGTAAAATATGCTTCATCGTTTTCCTTCAACCTTGCCTTCTATGATGAGTTGAAGGATATCATACTTCTGGTTTCGCATTATATGTCCTAGGTATGCAACTTTTCTTCTTTTTATTGTGATCAAAAGTTCGCGATCTTTACCTACTCGCCGCAGCACTTCTTCATTGGTAATTAGTGCTGTCCAAGGGATCTTCAGTATTCTTCGGTAAAGCCACATTTCAAACACTTCAATCTTATTTATAGCTGTTGTTTTAAGCGTACACAACGTTTAATAATCCGTACCTTAAGATTGAAATCAAATTCAGTATTGGTAAAAACTATTTTAAACTTTATGAATGCCCTTCGTGCATTTTCGATCCGACATCTAATTTCGGTGTCAGATGTCCACTTTTCTGTGAGCCATGTACCTAGGTATTTGAATGTTTGTATTCTTTCAACTGGTAAGTCGTTGAATGTTAGCACCGTGTCCCTCCTGATATTCTGGTGTCGGGAAATAATCATAAATTTTGTTTTTGCAATATTCATGTTTAGCCCCATGAGTTTGCTATGAGTCCCCACTCTATTAATCAGTTCTTGGGGATCTTCTATATTTTTATGTGTTTCAACCTCGCCTTCTATGATGAGTTGAAGGATATCATACTGCTGATTTCGCATGATATGTCCTCGGTATGCAACTTTTCTCCTTTCTATTGTGATCAAAAGTTCGCGATCTTTACCTACTCGCCGCAGCACTTCTTCGTTGGTAATTAGTGCTGTCCAATGGATCTTTAGTATTCTTCGGTAAAGCCACATTTCAAACACTTCAATCTTATTCATAGCTGTTGTTTTAAGCGTCCAAGCTTCCATGCCATAGAGGAGTATCGACCATACATAACATTTAATAAGCCGTACCTTAAGATTGAAATCAAATTCAGTATTGGTAAAAACTATTTTAAACTTTATGAATGCACTCCGTGCATTTTCGATTCGGCATCTAATTTCGGTGTCAGATGTCCAGCTTTCTGTGAGCCATGTTCCTAGGTATTTGAATGTTTGTACTCTTTCAACTGGTAAGTCGTTGAATGTCAGCACCGCGTCCCTCCTGATATTCTGGTCTCGGGAAACAATCATAAATTTTGTTTTTGCAATTTTGCCCCATGAGTTTGCTGTGAGTCCCTACTCTGTTAATCAGTTCTTGGAGATCTTCTATATTTTCGGCTATCAGCACTGTGTCGTCTGCATAGCGAAAGTTGTTAATCCATATGCCATTGATTTTAATGCCCTTTTCAAGGTCCGTGAGAGCTTCCAGAAATATGTTTTAGAGTATAAGTTAAATAGGAGGGGCGACAGTACACAACCTTGCCTTACTCCTCTACAAATCTTTATATGTTCGTAGTTTCGTTTCGGATTTTTATTTTGGCTGTTGTACAAGGTTTCTATAGATTGTATGTCTTTCTGGTCAATGTCCGACCTTTTAAGTATTTCGAAGAGTTTGCGATGTTGCACTCTGTCGAACGCTTTCTCATAGTCTATGAAGCATATACATACATTTTTCCTTTGGTCTTGGCAATTTTGTACAAGAACTTGTGTTGCAACTAAAGCTTCTCTTGTACCCAGTCCCTGCCGGAAGCCAAACTGTGTATCTGATTGCGTTTACGCACTTCTTGCATATTCTTCGATGTATGATTTTAAGAAATCGTTGCAAAGTGTGACTCATCAGGCTAATAAGTCTGTGTTCTTCACATTTTTTGGTATTTATTTTCTTAGGGCTAGGAATTAACGTTGATGTCATCCATTGGGTGGGATATTGACCAGTGTCATAGATTTTGTGCATCACGTCTATGCCTTTTTCATCGAGGAGTTTAAGTATTTCTGACGTAATTTCGTCTGGGCCTGCAGCTTTGTTGTTTTTTGCAGTGTTTATAGCTCTCTTAATTTCATCTTTACTAATTGACGGGCCCGTTAAATTGTTATCGATCTTGAAATTATTATTTATTGTTTGGTCTTTCGTCTGTGAAAAGACTCTTAATATATTGCTCCTAAACTTTCTTTTTCTGCCTGAGTCAGTTTTCAGTCCCTGCCAGAAGCCAACCTGTGATCGCTGATTGCGTTTTCGCACTTCTTGTATATTCTTTGATGGATGATTTTAAGAAATCGTTTCAAAGTATGACTCATCAGGCTAATAAGTCTGTATTCTTCGAATTTTTTGCATTTGTTTTCTTAGGGCCAGGAATGAACGTTGACGTCAGCCATTGGGTGGGATATTGGCCAGTGTCATAGATTTTGTGCATCACGTCTATGCCTTCTTCATCGATGAGTTTAAGTATTTCTGACGTAATTTCGTCTGGGCCTGCAGCTTTGTTGTTTTTTGCAATGTTTATAGCTCTCTTAATTTCATCTTTACTAATTGACGGGCCCGTTAGATTGTTATCGATCTCGAAGTTATTATTATTATTGTTTGGTCTTTCGTCTGCGAATATACGAATATATTGCTCCCAAACTTTCTTTTTCTCTTCTGCATCTAGTATTATCTCGTTGTTTTGATTAACTAGCATGGCGAGGTTGGATTTTCTAAAAACTCCTACTGTTTCTTTTAGTTTCTTGTGCAGGTTGAAGTCGTCATGCAATATCTGCAATTGTTCGATTATATAACAGTCATCAAACTGTAGATTCATTTAGATCTGAATATTGGGTTTCGCCTTTCGCTGATTAGTCTGATATTTCTGATTGCAGGTTCGTGGAGACCAATTGGCCACATGAGACCGTCCTCTCCGCTGCTGGATAGCGTACGGGACCAGTTCGAGGACTACGACCAGTTAGCCAAAGACTTCACCAAGATGTTCCTGAACAGCGAGGACAACGTTCTAGTCAATTCCCAGCTGTTCGACGTGGTGTTCCTCGTAGGCCAGTCCAAGCAAAAAGTAACCACACCCCCAGCAGTCCCAGCTGAGTTAAACCTGCTCGTTTTCAGACGAAATTCATAGCCGTCAGGGCGATCCTGGGTGTCCGAAGCCGCGTGTTCCAGGAGATGCTGTACGGCATCCAGACGGGCTTCGGCTCGCCGCAGGTGCCGGTGGCGGAGCTGCTGGCGAGGCCCGTCCCCACGCTGCTCAGCCCGCAGCAGTCGCGCCCGAAGAGCAGCAACTTCCTCCAGGTGCCGGACATCGAGTCGCCGCGGCCGAAGAGCGTGCCCAGCTCGCCGATGGTGAAGCGTGCGTTCTCGCGGCTGGGCACCATCACCGCCGGCTGGGGCCGGTCCATACGGAAGCACAACACGCAGGCCCTCTCCGCCGAGGACAAGAAGAAGTGGGCGAGCAGCCAGGATTGCTCGAGTGAGTGCCCGTCCAGATTCGTGTACGGTTTACGGCCGGCTCGGGGGCCGTAAAGTTTTACGGCCGCGCCCGGGGGCTGCTGCGATCGAAGCCCCCCTGTGATGCGTCGGGTATGGATCGCGTAAATTAATACATTCTAAGCGGAGGCGGCGGAATCACGGCGGATTATCCTTTGCGCTCTTGGAATTCAGATAGTGCTATGAAAAATATAATAAAGCGCACTTTACGCGCCTGGGATCTACTCGTAAACCAAGACTGTAAGCAAAAAACACGTCTAGAATCCGCGATTAAATGGGGTATTCAATTTTCGGAGTCGAACATAATTTTTATGCGTATTTAGGTCGTTATTGTCGTGAGATTTCCATTTTTATGCGGATTATATCGTGGAACATTTGGAAATTGAATCGTCAGAATATTTCCGCTTCCAATTTGCATTCGGATGAAAGCGGTACGTGCCGCGACGATTTATTAAACCCAGTCATTCTGTACTTATAAATGTATTATCGGCGTTTCTCGTGAAAATCAATCTATGAGGCGGCGGTTTTCCCCCCGGGGACTACAGCCCCCGTCGGCTGTGCAATCCCTAGCGGCTCAACCGTTCATAACCCCTCGCCGCAGAACAAGCGGCCAACTAATTCATGCAAATTTCGGGGGCCCGCGGGCGTTAATTGCGCGCCCCGAATTCCTCGGCACGCAAGCCATCGGAATTTTGATTTTTGATTCGTCCTCTCTCTCCGCAGATAAGGACGGCAAGGACAAGGAGGGCAAGGAGAAGCCCGCTCAGCTGCCAGTGCCCAGGCTCAGCGTCTGTGCGGACGCGCAGAAGGTGGACAGGGCCAAGCTGGCGCAGACGGAGTTCTCCATCATCGAGTTCGATCCGGACACCTTCAGGATACTGCTGGACTACCTGCACACCGGCTCCTGCCCCCTGACATGTTCCACGATACCAGGCCTCATCTGCGCCGCCGAGCACTACGATCTGCCAGAGCTCCTCCAGGCCTGCTTCCACCATGCCAAACAGTTTCTGAGAATCGAAGTGGTGAGTGTGTTATAAATTTGCAAATCGATAAACTAGGTGCAAAAACGTGAAAATCCAATTCAATTGTTTATTTCAAAAATAAAATGAAAACTTCTACTTATACTTCTATTCACAATGATATACTTGGGTTTACAAATTTACAAGAAAAAGTAACCAAGTCAGACAAGACAGTCTTTTTTCCAGTGCACTATTATACAACTTTTTCCTGACCAATACAACGATATTATTATGCGCCAAAAACTCGACATCATATGGGATTTTTTTTCATTATTGATTTTTTGAAATAAACTCTCTTACGGCATTAATTTGTGCTAGTCTTAAAACCTTATTAGCTGTACTGTAGCAGAGTAGCAGATGTACTGAATGATTTTTACTTACCTAGAAAGTCTCGTTTTTCAAATATGATGACAATCGGAATCATATTCATAGGGGAAAAAATCAAATTAGATGTTCAAATTGTTGACCATTTTGTTCTTGACAGTGTGACAATCAATGTCGAAACGCCGCACAGACATTGAGGAGAACTTTCCTAATTTTGTTTCAACTGACGTTGTTTTGAATGGTAACTAGATTCATTCTGCCAATACCATGGAATACCATGGAAACTAAAAAACACAAACTCAAAAGTGTCCCTGTCAAACACATACTGTTTGTGTATTTGTATTGAGATGGATGAAAATGAAGAGTATTTTACTTGTACACCTCCAGAAATTGTACAACTAGCTACAGCAACAACATCTACCTTGGTACCGGAAATATCGAAATCCATTACAAAAAAACGTACTCAATCTTCAACGAATAGCGTCTTCGAAAGAACGCGTACTCATTTTCCGAAAATGTTCTAGTAGCCTATTTAGTCGTAGATAAAGTAGTGTATACTACTCGCAATAATGACTATTATTACCTCGGAATGTTACTCCCTCGCTGCTTACGCGACTCGGTTCGTAAATATTTCACGGGAATAATAGCTATCATTATTGACTCGTGGTATAATCTACTATTATATGGGAGAGGTGACATGAAAGGGACACTTTTCTTTTAAAGAGTCTAGTAAATAAATAAGGAAATAATTTGAACATTTACGAATAGAATTGAAGACTTTATTTATTTTACTATTGAAAGAAAATATAATAGTAAATCTCTTTTTATTCTTGGTTGTATATTTTTTTATTTAAAAAAAAATGGTGCATACTTGACTGTATTGAAAGGGACACAATAATTTATGAAAGGGACAGTGCGTAATCACAAGGAAAATCATCTTGTACCTACTGGTATTTTACATTACACATACTAAATAACTAGTTACACGATTAGTACGTGTACTGTTAAGTATCTATACTTTAAAATCACATTTTTTAAATTATTTGGAAATCGGTCTATATTTTTTTTTCTTAAAGATAATTCAATGAAATGAACACTTGCATATATGTTGCATGTGTAAGTTATTCAGTAGAAAGTGCACTCAGAGTCTCAGAGTTTTCATCATCTATCAAGTCAAAATCCGTATTTGATAAATATCACACACAAATTAAAAACATAACTTCTAAAGCTACACTTTTAGCTTAAATGTACTAATTTTTCGTTCTCCAATAATTGAATATACGACTAATTATATACAATGGCAAACAGCTCAAGAAACCATTTACAACATTTCAAACATTTGGAAAAAATTACAAAAACTTTACTTTGGAGCATGAATAAAATCACAAGCATAATTCTGCCATCTATACAATGACAGGAGCTTGTAGTTAGGTTCAAATGGATGTCCATTGGTGTAGCCACACAACATAAATACTTTTGTTTCAGGGAGATTTG
Organism: Othius punctulatus; assembly: GCA_951805005.1. NCBI lineage: Eukaryota > Metazoa > Arthropoda > Insecta > Coleoptera > Staphylinidae > Othius > Othius punctulatus. The sequence goes on from OX638142.1 coordinate 55,775,028, forward strand.
TAATTGTCGCGTAATTTAAATTGTCCCTTACATGCCACCTCTCCCCTACCCTCAAAAATAAATGTTTTGCCTTTGGAGTAAAAATATGCTAAAATTTTAGTTTGTACCTCGATATAATCTCTAAATTGCTACCCCCGAAATTCTTATTCATGTCAGGCAAAAGATAATAGACTGATGGAGCCTAGTCTGGAGTGTAGGGGAAGTGGTCTGTAGTTTGGACGCCTAAATTGTGTATAGCAGCCATCGCAATATGGCATTTATGAACAACTTTCGTGAGCATTCTGGGCACACATAGTCTTTACACTCATCATTGACCTCCATAATTCCTTCCGAAAGATATGGTTATCCATGAAACTCATCTAATATCTGCTAACTAGTTCTTCTTCAAGCGGGCATCTTCTATAACAAGTTCTTCAACTTTTCCACAATTTCTGATGAAGTGGCCCCTCAACTCTGACGTCCCGTCGTCTACAATCGAATCTCTGCCTTGCTTAAAGAGACAATATCATTTATAAAAACCATATTATTCTCGGAGCTTAATGAAAAAGATTTTTATAATTAATTAAATTAATTATAATAATTTTATAATTGCCTAATTATTTAATTAATTATAAAAAACATAGTTTTGGATGGACTAGAGTCTTAATAAACAGCAGACAATTCTTCCAGAATGGTTGAGGTGTTTTCACTTGTTTTGTGAGGAATTTCATTAGAGTGCTCAATTCAATTGTAGCCATATCCCGGTATTTTCTCTGCAGCCACTCACTTGCTTTGCTTAATGATGCCTTAGAAATTAATTACCATTCTAGAAGAAATGTCTGCTGTTTATTAAGACTCTAGTCTTGATGTAACATTTTATTATTATTATAAATGTATATTATGTATATTTACCCTTGTTTTGTTTCATATGTACAAGAGTAAATATACATAATATACATTTATAATAATACAGGGAGTCCAAGAAAAAGATCAACAGCATGGGGATCTCGGAAACCGTAAAAGTTATAAAGGCGGTTAAATTACAAATAAAGTTGCGCAATTTAGTGGTCAATAATATTCTGTAGAGAAAACCAGAAAATTCCACTTACTTCCTGAAATATTCGACAAAATCCGAAATATTGCAATATCGTTTTTATGTTTTTCTGAAGTTATTTGAAAAAGTATAAAAAAATAAAAGACATTTTCTCGTTGCCACTTTTTAGTTCTACAAGACAGCGTTTATAAATTTTCAGCACAACGTTTCGTTTCGAAGAAACGATCATCAACTTTATATTTTTATATGGCCCGTAAATAAAGTACACCCTGTTTAAGTAGAATTTTCTATTATGAATTCAACGATTTATATCACAGTATGGTTTCTCAGTTTTTTATTAAAAAAACAAAGGCTTGTTAATATATTTCGAACATTTTGGTGTAATAGGTGTTGAAATGAGCGACGAAGACATGGAATCTTCCAGATTTTTTCTAGTTCCAAAAATTGGCACTTTTTCATAATAAGCTTTCTTTTGAGGCATTCTATGGGTATTACCTTAAGATTTATTTGCATGTTGTTCTGAAAACTATGGTTTATACTCAGTAGCTACAACGTATCTAGGTTGTATAGAAACTTGACGCAACTAGGGCAGCTGAGATACAGAAAATGACTGCTGTTAGTTCTTGGAACTCCTGGTTTCTTAGTTTCAACAGAATTTTTAAATCTTGGCTAGCAATTATTGAAATATCCATGGTGGCAATGAGTTTTTCACAAAGATGATATCGCGAACTTATATTATATATATATACGTATGTACAGTCTACAGATATACAGACAGAAGACTTACATACTTGTCAATTATTTTAATTATATTAATAATTCGAAAATCACGGCCATTGTTCAAATAGAGAGTTTCAATTATGTTTTAATAATTCCAAAATAGCGACCATTGATCAAAATACAGACCTCTTATCGAAAAAAAAAATGTTCCACTTTAGTGAATCTTTTAGTTTCATCTAATGCCAAACAAAAACATACCACTGGATATAGTTTATATGTTGTCCTGGCCATTAATCACTGTTATTTCTTGCATATCTATCCTCACAGAATCAGAAATTTTACGACGACTGTAGTCCTACAAAAAAAAAGCAAACTTCGTCGTATCTACTAGCAGCTCTTACGAGAGATGTAACGTTAATAATATAATTAAATAAATAAATAATAATAAGTAAAAAATAGTCTCCTGTATTGCAGTTGTGAAACTAAACAGACAGTGTAACAGACCAAAAATTCGCGACCAGAAATGGTTTTCTTGTTGCAAAAAAAAATCCCTGTATTCAATACACGGTTTTTGAAGTGTTGCCACGGTATGGTGACATATATTGCCATCCTACAATTTGCAAAAAAAAATGTGAGCGTTTAAAGACGATTTTTCCATGTTAATCAAATGGGAAATTTCATTTGCTTGCAGGCACGCGAAATTACGGTTACCAATGATTTTTTTATTTCAAAATAGTTATTTACCATGAAAATAAGACATTTTATTATTATTATAAATGTATATTATGTAAATATACATAATATATTCTGTAGAGAAAACCAGAAAATTCCGCTTACTTCCTGAAATATTCGACAAAATCCGAAATTTTGCGATATTTTCTCAAAAAAAAATCGCGATTTGGGAAAAATCCCAAACCCCTAATTACACCCTAATGAACACCCTAATGAACGGACACCCTAATGAACACCCTAATGAACATGTCGGCGCTGTTAAATTAAACCGGCATATGTGCATAAATTGAGTTTTTGAGTTGTTGGTACAAAACAATCCTTATTCACGTCTATTTTTATATTGAACAGGCATATCGTATAGTTGAATAAAATTTTATTCATGCATAAGGTGGCTTTGAGGTGAACAAAACGGACGTTAAAAGGAAAATATCACATGCGAAAACTTTAAAGCGCTCTGGTGAAAAATATGCATTTAGCAGATATGCCGGTTTGATTTCACAGCGACGATGTATGTGAAAGTACGTTTAAGTGCTAAAACTACTGCATTTGTGTATTTTTTATGTAATTTAGTATACATTTCCTATATTGTTTTCATGACACTCATTTGGTAAATATTATATAACATTGAACTGTATAATTATATAGAAAAGTTTTACATTATTATCTCAATATCTTCTACCTTCGCTTCTAAGCAATTTTATATGTACATGAAGGAAAAATGTATTTTCTTCTACTCATTTATGTGAAAATAGCAATATGTGAAACTTATACGGCTTTTTCTACGGCGTACTATAGGTACATGAAAGTGATATTTTGTCCCTCTAGAGATGAAAGTATTTTCACATCTAGAGATAAAAATAGAAATGTAAAAATGTATTGGAAAGAATGCATTTACAGCTATAGAAAAGACTTTACAAACATTAATTTCCATTGATAAAACATTGGACGTCGACAACACACCATCAAATTTTCCTTTAGCAACAGTTTCGGCAACCGGAAACTTACCTTCAACAAGTAACATAGAAATCAGCACTGTGAATAAGAATCCGACTGTTAAAGCCGGATATAGTATTATAGAATAATTAACCGCTAGTTTGGCTGACAGGTTAGAACGCTTGCTTAGCATGCACGAAGACCTGGATTCGAGCCCCAGTACAGGTAGTACATTTGTACTGAGAAACTAGTGCCATTCGCCGTTGGGAGCTCATTAACGGCGCTCTAGATATCGGGGGCGAATTTCTAGAGTAACAAGCCCTAACTCCAATACACAGGTTTACACAAATCACACGGCAGAAGGACCCACGTTGGTCGATAGCCAGTTAGGGATAATAACCCTAACAAATACAGAATAATTAAACTACTAGAATAATTATAATAATTGTATTTTCCACGTTTATGTCCACTTTCTAATCTAATATTTTATAAACTGAAATAACGTAAAAAAATAGCATTTTCTGCTAGAGATGAAATACATTTTTCTATACTGTTTTTAAAAAAACAGTATTTTCATCTGTTGTTGCAAAATATACTATTTTTGTAGCGTCCTCATATTCACAAAAGCAAAGTTTTAATTAAATAATAGTTATTACTAGTTATTTTTCAACATAATCAATTAGGAAAATACACCTTTGAAACCCAGGAACAAACGAAACGTTTGATTTTATTACATGTTATCAGCTAATTCCTAACTCCTTCAGCATGTATCTACTTGAAACAACTGAAACGTAGATTATAACGCGATGAAGCCAGAAAATAGTGTAACACCAAAAATATAAATTTTACGGGCGAGCAGTTTGACGTCATACACGTAGTTGTGCACATTCATGTTACGCTATTATACAATTTCTCAGAATGTTATTGCAGGAATGTCAAATAAATCTGCAATTAAATTTTATCAACAGAAAGAACAACTACTGACTAATATATGGTGCTAGCTCTATTTTTCTCATTTTTCAGTAAAAGTGGGGCTGCTTTCAGCTAACGTTATATAAACATTTCACGTAATAATTGCAGCTAATTTTGGAATTTGGATGCTTCTCTGGAAAAATGTTGTGCATGATTTTTAAATTTAGTTTGTATCAAGGTACTGGCAAGTTTTATTAGAGCAGTGGAAAAGATTCGATATTCTGGCGTATCAATCATTTACCATCCTCTGATATTTCATTTCCTATTAGATTTTGTCTCCTTTATTCTCCATGGTGTTAAATTCTGTTGAAGTGGAAATTTTATACGTTTTAGTCTTTCATGCCAATGTCTTGTGAGAGCATTCATGCATACCTGTACTTTCTTCCTTCGACATTTCCGAAGTGGCTAATGGAATAACTCTGAATTCGCTCTGCGTGTACCTTTGGAATGGATCTTATCTTGACGTTATACATTTCTAGCAAACTTGCTAATTTTTGGTATTGAGAGCGTAACATTATGTTAAATACTTCCATTCTGTCTCAAAACTCAATGGCAGAACATTTTCCTTAGTACCTTTCTGAAATAAACGATTACGCCTTCTTAAGAGTTATTTGTTAACAAACTATATGCAAGTTTACTGAGGAGGTCTCTCCAACTACAAACGTTTAAGAGTCATTTGTTAACTAACTATATGCATGCTTACTGAGGAGGTCTCTCCAACTACAAACGTTTTCGGATGCCAAGCATAAAAATTTGATAAATTTCCCTGTTCGTGTTTAAAAGATTTACTATCCACTCATCCCTCCCAAAAATGCAGGTGTTTTTTGGAAAAAATTCTGGGCCAACGCTCTTAAAACTTATTTTTTTTAATCACAGCTAACTTGAGTGAGAATAGATCATGAACGATGTTTAGTAATGGTAACGACCATTATAATCATTAATCTGGAAATGTCAAAAGACAAATACGAAATTCAATATTATTAGTATTATTATTATTTTCTCTGTAGAGGACCTACGAGTCCCCAAGCGAGTCTTAATGCCGCCCTGAGTCCCACCACAAAAGTTCGTCCTCTCAAGTATCACAAACCGAGACAATAAACACGACATTTAAATCGCACCTTAAACTCCATTAATTCACTGGCACCGCAGCCCGCAATTCCCCCAGAACGGCTCGACCACCAAAGGGGGGCGCTTTTAACACCGCCGTCGTCTCGTCCCTGCAACAAAGAGACGGCGGCAGGTCATCAATCACCCGCGAAGCGTGGCTGGATTAGCAGGGAATTCGTCATTGCGAATTCCGCACGCCTCTGCGGGGAATTAATTTTTCCTTCCGACGCCGCCCCCCTGCCCCCGAGGCGTCCGACGTGCGCCCTCGCAAGACATCGATGTAATTAATTCGGGGCCCGGATCAACTCTTGCCCCTTATCCCCGGGACACGGCCGAGGACAATAAATTACGAGTCTAATTTCATCCGAACTTAATTACTAATTTATTTCTGTTGTGCACGCGTCTTCCGCCCGACCCGTGGAAACAAAGGGGTTCTTGAACTCCCCGGCACGAGCAGTAATTGTATTTTTTTTGTTTTTGGTGGCTGCGCCGGGGTTTGCGAAATTAAATTCGCAGCGCGTATTTCTAAAATTCTTCTACGACGAATATAACGAACGCATTCATCATTTGTATGACCTCAATCCTTTGCTCCTCACTCACCATCATCTCGTAGATGCTACAATCAAATCTCGATCAGAATGGAAGTCGAATTGCACATGCAGCACTCGTCCTATGCTATGTTCTTCTTTTAAGGTGTGCTGCATGCTCTGCTCGCTGGAAAACTATTACTGGAGGTACACGTCGGCGTCAGAGCTAGTCAACATGATCCTAGCCTTTGTGGAGACCAGGGCGTACGCCCTCTTCCAGACCGCCGAGTTCCTCACCCTCAGCGAGTCCATGGTGCAGATGATCATGTGCAGGTACGTTGGCGTGAAATCGCGGCGTGTCTGGCCTCTTAATTCTTTGAGTTCGCAGGAACCTGGAGGTGCCCGAGGTGAGGAAGTTCGACGCCATGCTCGGCTGGGCGCGGCATAAGATCCGCACGAAGACTTCTAGTAAACTCGATGCCAAATTAGAATTTAAATGCATTATGGAGAGATTAGCCAGGGATCTGAAACTTTACAAGATAACGCCCCAAGAACTTATTAAGGTAAACGGGGGATTCCTGGCGAGGTTGCGCGCGCTTCGATTACGTCTGATGTCAAAAATGCCTGTTACGCTTAAAATAGGTGCCTGGTTATCATACGCTGTGTAACAGCAATGTAGGTACAGCATTTTAAATCCTTTAATTGATTATACTGTTTCTAATGGTAAAGGAAGGTTCCGACCGCTTCTACCCTACTTAAATTATTAAAACCGCTACAAATCTGTAATTATGTGGTATGCACATTGAATGAGTTTTCACAAAATTCCTTGAGAATAGCGTATACTAAGGCCCAGAAAATCCTGAGAGTATACGGCGTACATGGAGTATACCGTATGGGAACACCACTGGTTATAACCAGGAACACATTTTACAATGGTCGTTTGACTCAATCGAGAGAGTAAACATGGGGACTATCAAACTATCAATTTGACAACAATGTTTATCTACAAGTGTCACTTCACACTTATTAACACAAAAACTAATTATGTGCATTTACAGATAGATGTTTGCATTTTCAGAAATGTTGTTATGATATATTCTTAAAATCCACCAAGAACATATTTTAAGTTTATTGGTTATTTGACTCAATTTCATCGAGTTATTATCGCAGTAGGTAGTAGCATTGATTATAATATCCTTATATTATAATCAATGGTACTAGTAGTATACTCTATTTTTTCTAAACTGGCGTTCACGTCATCAAACAGCTGTTCGATGAGGTTTTTTCGTACCAACGTGATTGTTTTCGAGAATATGCATAACAATAGTTTAAGAATCGAAATTAATCTGAGGATCATTTGTTACATAACACTGATCATCGGTGGTTATAAATAGGTAATCGGTGTATTAACCCCGGACACAATTTTCGCCTGCCAATCATGTAATAAATCATGTTATGTTGGCGGCCGTGATATTTTTTCGGCGACAATGCTAAATCTTTTTCACTAACACATGCTCATACATGTGTGTATAACCAAACTTCTTTGACGTTTAACTTGTTACATTTGATCGATTATTACAGTGCACATTTTGCCATTGCAGATTTTAAACCATAACCACAAGATTGATATATGTACGATAAACGGCATAGAAGTGGACGAATTTGATACGAACCGCGCACTGTCACACAAGATTGCACGGGCGCAACAGCTGATTGCAGCCATTTTTAAATACCCAGGACAGCTGGCAACCTTGTAAAATTGTGATCATTATTATGATTATTATTTTGGTGACCTGAACGCCAGTTTAGAAAAATTAGAGTATATTATATTATCTAGACTATTAACCAGAATTTTTCCCCCTGGAATTGTAAAAAAATAAGAATGCGAGGTGACGTTCCTTTTATTGGTGGTCCAAAGTTCAGATTCGAAGTGATTTCGTTCACAACGTCATTTACGATATGGTCATACAAATCTTAGAAGACAGATTTGTGAAACATGAAGGGTTATTTAAGGATCTAGCGTGGTTAGATCCCAGCTTCTTTAACAATATTAAAAATGTACCTGTATATGCATTTGAAAATATAGCTAAACAGATTTCCAATCGCTTTAGCGATGATAATGTTGACGAAAGTGTAAAAGTCAGCAAAGAGGCTACACAAAAATACAAAAAGAGCTCAAAGACTTTGTCTAAAAAGTGGGATACGATGAAAAAAACGACGCGGACGATAATAGTCATAATGTATTTACCAATGAGGATGAAGATGTAAAGCTGAAGCTGAAGATGTAAAAGAAGACATATAAATTAACCATAACAAAATATATTATAAAAATCTATTATTAATTTACTCAATAATCAGTTGAAATTATATTTTTTATATAGAATTTATAAAGATGCAAGTTATCTTGCAAAACCTGTAGAAAATGTATTGTTTGTTGTTTTAAGGTACTGCAATACACATAGCATACAAAAGCCTATACAAATTTGTTTCTTGCGTACAAATATGTACTGACTTTGTCTTGCACCCACATGTCTTGTGAAAGAACCTTTTTAAATTTAAAATTTGTGCAAAATAGACTTAGAAATTGCCTTTCACAAGATCACTTGGATCAAAGACATCCTGATAAATATATCTAGTGACCAAATCATTGATGATGTGGCAAGAATGACTGATTTACTTTAAAAAAATGATAATCTTGTAAATAAAGTTATCGAAAAAAACGTTATCGAAAAGTTATTGGTAATTTCATTCCACAAAAAAAAATCTTGTTTAGTTTTTTTTTATCATGTGGGGGTGGTACCGGTCCGGACTGGGAGCCCGGGCCGAAATATTTTCCCAATCCGGGCCTGCTACTGAAACACCAGTTTGATAACAAATTTTAATATAAAATAATTTGACTGCATCCAAGTATTCAATATAAATTTAATAAATCGGCTATTTTCTTATATGGCGAGAAACATTGAGATTTCATAGAATTCCGATACAACCTACATCTAGGTATTTCCTAAGTACAATCTAGAACAATTACAAATCTAATTTGATGAAATTCCGAAGTAGAATCAAAATATTGTATGAGATTTTAAAAGTTTTACTGTTGTCATATACAACATGAATACATCTTTTTAAGGAAGCTGAATTCAAGTAAAACAGGTAACAAAAATGACACGTTTATGTTCCTCTTTTGTTAGTTTGAAAATGGCTCTTTAGAAATTGGTTAGAATTATTTGACAGTATATCAGTTTATAAATAAATATTTTAAATTTGAACAAACCATATTTTTTAATACTCTGTTGTGTCCAAGATAGGAATCAAACAGATCAAACAGAAAAAATTACAATTAACAATTACGTTTAATTACAAAAAAGTTGCGCAATTTAGTGGTCAGTAATAGTCTGTAGAGAAAACTAGAAAATTCCTCTTACTTCCGGAGATATTCAACAAAATCCGAAATTTTGCGATATCGTTTTTATGTTTTTCTAAAGTTATTTGAAACTGTATAAAAAAACAAAAGGCACTTTTTTAGCTCTACAAGACATCGCTTATAAATTAGGTGATAAATTTTGTCTTCGCCGCTCATTTCAAAGTCTACCACACCAAAAATTTGTAAATGTATTAACAAGCCTTTTTTTCTGAATAAAAACATGAGAAACCATTATGTGATATAAATCGTTGAATTCGTAATAGGAAATGCTATATAATACAGGGTGTACTTTATTTACAGGCCATATAAAAATATAAACTTGATGATGGTTTCTTCGAAACGAAACGTTGTACTGAAAATTTGCAAACACTGTTTTGCAGAGCTAAAAAAGTGGCAATGAGAAAGTGCCTTTTGTTTCTTATACCTTTTCAAATGTTAAAATGGAAATTTAGTGGTCAGTTCTATTGAGAAAACCAGAAAATCCGCTTACTTCCGGAGATATTCGACAAAATCGGAAATTTTTGATATCGTTTTTATGTTTTGCTGAAATTATTTGAAAAGGTATAAAAAACAAAAGGCACTGTCTCATTGCCACCTTTTTAGCTCTGCCAGACAGCGTTTATAACTATTCAGTTCAACTTTTCGTTTCGAAGAAACCATCATCAGCTTTATATTTTTATATTTCCCGTAAATAAAGAACACCCTATATTAACGATTTATATCACAGTATGGTTTCTCATGTTTTTATTCAGAAAAAAGGCTTGTTAATACATTTAGAACATTTTAATATAGTAGGCGTTGAAATAAGCGACGAAGGCAAAATTTATCACCTTATTTTAAGAATTCTAAGATAATTAAATGAACAGAACAATTCTCATAATACCACAGTAGTAAAATAATAAGTGTGGTTCTCAATAACTAGAGTGTTTCAATGATTAATAACTAATCGTGCTAAATTGTTTTTACTTACTATTTTCGTCTTTTCGTCATTAAATGAACACAACAATTCTCATACCATAGTAAAAAAATTACAAGTGTGGTTCCAAATAACTACTACTACAATATTTCAATGTTTGTTAACAACTATTCTTTCTTAATTATTTTTTGTTACTATTTTCGTATATTCTGGGTTGTCTTCGTCGCCATTAAATGGACAGAACAATTCTCATATCCCAGCAAAAAAATAATAAGTTTGGTTCTAAATAGCCATAAAAAAAACGAAACGTCTTCGAAACGAAACGTTGTACTGAAAATCTATACACGCTGTCTTATAGACCTAAAAATGTGGCAATGCGAAAGTGCCTTTGGTTTTCTTATATATTTTTTGAAATAACTTACCTTCAATTAACTAAAAATAAAAACGAAATCGCAAGATTTCTGATTTTGTCGAATATCTCCGGAAGTGAGCGAAAATTTCTGGTTTTCTCAACGGAATATTATTGACCACTATATTGCGCAACTTTTTTTGTAATTTAACCGCCTTTGTAACTTTAATGTTTCCGAGATCCCCTTGCTGTTGATCTTTATCTGGGACCCCTGTATACAAAATATACCATATGCGATACATTTGAAATTTTCTATAAAAAATTTAAATATATGAAAATACAATAAAATATCTTTTTTTTTCATATAAAAAACTATAATTTTCTTATTTTCATAAACGAGGAGAAAAACTGAAACTGTGCAAAAATATTAAAAATATATTCACTATTATGACACTTACACATAGAATAATGAGAACCACCGGCAAATGAAAGTCAATGACTTAAAAATGCTGCAGACTTTAGAATTCCTCAATTCTACACTTTTTTAAGTAAAGTTTAATGTTCTTACATTAAGTTGCCAAATAGATAACTATTGTATATCATCAAACTAGGTCCTAAAATGAATGATACTGTCCTTTATTTGTACATACATTGTTTGAAAATTAACGGTACAGTGAGTCCGAACCCATAGTCATGGGTTCGATTCTAGTGCAGAGCAACAATAATATTGTTTAATTCTCCTCTGAATATCACTGTTCTTTCTATATTACAATGTAACAAACTTCCCATGCAATCTACATCTTAAAACAAAAATAGAGTACTTATTAGGTTACCTACCTTTTAAGAGCTGAAATTGTTTTTTTTTTAAGCTGTAAAATTATAAATTAACATTATGAAAGTAATATTCCTGCAAACCAAGCATATCACTTATTTTGAGAATCTATTTCTTTTCAAAATATCAATGAAAAATAATTTTTAAGGAAATTCTGGACCATTTTTCAATCTCTTATTTGTATTTTGTTAGATAACATATTATGTCAATATTGTGCGTTTGACACAAATAAAAATGGATAATTTCCAAGGATACAAGTAAAGTAAAGCACAATTTTCCTTTTTTTCACAAAAAACATATAATTTACATTTCATTATTTATTTGTTTAATTATTACACTTGTAAATTTGTGTATTTACAAGTGTAATAATTAAATTAATTAATTATGGATTATGAACACCATAATAAAAGCTGTAGTGGAAGTACTAATTATATAATTTACATTTAATGAAATAAATGATTAAACAAATTATAAATAATTTTATTTTATTAAACAGGAAAATTGTGCTTTACTTGGATTAAAAAACTTTCACAAGCTGTTATCTGTTTCACAATTTTCAAAAAATATTGTGACACAAGGTGAAGATCATGTGAATAATAATTTCCAAGCAAACTAATCTTCGATTAAAGTTAACTGTAGATTGAAAAACTCTCGACTCGGCCTGCAGAAAGTTTTCAAGACGGAAAAATATGCCTACTGGAAATTTTTCAAGCGGGCAAAATATACTCGAAATTTTTCGAAGAGGTAAAATACACAGGAAATTTTTCCATGGAGTGGGTGCCACAAGATAAAAAAAAAAAAGTATAATGTGGCTAAGGCCCAGTCGTTCCACCGTTGAAGATGGATCAGCCCTATGGTAGATTAGAAACTAGTTGGGCAATTTGAATCTCATATTGTGGTTATCTTAAACCTTCAGCAAATTATTAATAAATTTATCAGTGAAATTCAAGACAGAGAGAATTTTGCAGATGCTGGGGGGATTTAACTGGCACACTAATTCCAGAAAGTGTTATCCACATCCATCCTTGTGATAAATCTCGACACATTTTTGTTTTATTAGGTGGTGTTACCGTCGAAGGCAATAAAGAACGAACGGATCCTGGACACACTGATGTTCCAGGCGAACTCTGGAATGTACAGGATGCAGGACTCATACCTGAAGGAGTGCACGCAGAAGCTGCAAAAGCAGGACTCGAGGTTCTCCGAGTGGGAGTCCTTCGATTACAGTGCGTAAGTGTGCAACACGCTGATAAGCTGAGGAAGCCCCCACATTGACAGAGTCGCATCCGGCGAACTGGGTGGCGCTCGGCAATGGATTCATGAGCCAAAAGACACATGACAAATGGAGAAACATTTTTTTGGGAACAAGTGATTTAAATTTTCCGTTTTTTGTATAAAAGTATATATTTAATTACATAAATATAAATAATGATAATGAATAATAACGCAAATTAGATGTGATTGCAGGACAATCGAGAGAGACTTCAATGCTCGCTCGTGTATAAGTCATGTTCATATTAACCGGGCGGCATTCAAGACTGGTCGGTTCATTCATGTCTTATAAATCGACTGTCTCAAACAAAAAATATGCTAGTTTGCAATATGTGTGCCTCTCCGTTTTCATTGTTGCGACTCTTATGTATTCTATATACATATATATATATACATATTTGATCACGAAGATCATTGTTTATTTAGTACCTGTGTTGTGAATACTCGGCAGGTTATCGTGGACCCTGTCTGTATAAATATTTAAACCAAAGGAAAATCGCTGTTTGTATGTTCGATGTTATATACATATATATATATACATATTCGAAATCGCAAACCTGGAACTGTTTGCAAGACTAAATATATTTTAATTACTTCTTAGATAGCTAAAGAAATGTTAACATATTTTGATACTAAATGATAAATTTTATCAAAAAAATATATATATATAATATATAGAACTGTTCTTTTATATATTTACATCGCAATATTCACAGCGGAAATATAATTTTGTATTTATTTACCTTCCCATAATCCTGCTGTTAATTATTGTGTGCAATATTAAAAGCGTATATATAAATGTTAATTGATTTGCCAAATTATTTTGTGACGTTTTTTATCAAAGCATGGAGAGAATTCAACATAGAAAAATCTATCAATGAAAAAACAGTTTCAAACTTTAGAACAAGCACAAAACTTTCTACGTTTGATTCTCTTGGTTTTGTTTATTTTAAAAGTAACTACTAAGTGTCTTATTATGAAATAGTTAATGAGAAAAAGTGTATATTAAGCATCGTTGTCTAATGTTGTCTGTTTTAAAGGAGTCGATCCCATTTGTTCTGTGCCCAACCAAATGTTGCTTTAAATCTGTTACTGAAACTGTACCGACGTAATCCACAATTCCACACACTTGTACATGTCACGTTGTATCCTTTCATAAACTCCTCATGTGTACCTACAACATATAGCAGACCCCCCTCCCCCCACGCCAAACCTGTGTAACGCAAAAGCTGTAAAACCACCTAGTTCAAAATTTCCGTGCGCTTGAAACCTGTGTTTGTTTGTAATCCGAATAACACCATGTTTTCATTTGTTGTGAAGACGTAGTTCGATTGGAAATCACAAAAGAATAATGTGCAGAAACTGTTAATAATTTCGTTGTGTAATTAGTTTGTGAATTAAACTGTCAAAATGAAATGTGATGAGATATTCTAGAAATTGTTAAAACATCAATATTTTTAGTTCGTACAGTCGTTTTGTAATTTATTGTATAACTAACATTGTAATTACTTTCAAAAAAATATATTTTTATTTTCGGAGCCTTTCAATGCCATATTTAATTACCGATGTTTCATTATTTACGTCGGTTTTGAGTTACAACTCTACAAAAATTAAATATGCCAAATTCTAATTGTAAAACGTGCACTTAAGTGCATGCCAACGACCGGTGATAATAAATTAAGCAGCAAGTAGCAGTAGACTAGTTTTCAAACTTCTATAGGCATAAAATTTAATTGCACAGGGAGCAAAAAATTCCTCTGCCTCTAAGAATTGTGCATCTAAAATTTCTCATGGCTGTGGTAAGTTAGTGCTGCTTCATGTCATTTTATATTTCATTGTATTAAATCGATCTTAATTAGATATCAGTCAATGTTGGACTGTTCAAATGAAAACGGACCTATTAGAAGTAACTACAATTAATAACCTATATAAACATATGTCAAACTTATTGTGCTGTGTGGACCTTTTTTTATTTCCACATATTTTTTAACAGTTTATATTTCTGGTTCAAATTTTCATGTCTTCTTCAAATTTATTTGTAATCAGTCTAAATGCTGTTATTGCAGGTTAATAAATCACTGTATACACAAACTAAATGTGGATTAATGAAAGCTTCTAGTTCAATAATTTTATTATCATTAAAACTGAGAGAATGACACTTGAAAAAATAAATATGCAGTTTTATCCATTTGCCAAAAGCAAGTGATGAACCTCCATTTGTAAATTAAAAAATTATGCATGCCCCTTGAAATTTAACAAAACAATAATTACAACAAATCAGTTCGTACATGAAACAAAAAGTATATCAAAATGGCATGATTGTTTTTAACTTATAAATGAAAAATATATTAGCACAGTAGAAAACTATTACAACAGGTAATTTTTTGAAGAAAAAAAAAATTGTGTCAATTAAAGCACTTTTATTTGAAAATTTTTCCTTGGTTGAATTTTCTACCTTGTTTATCAGCACCGGTCCACCCAAAGTATTGAGCCACAAGTTGTTTAGTTTCTTCAGACTTAGCATCCAGCTTTTTCCAGTCGTAGACCTCATAGTCTATCTGCCAGTCGGGGCTGAGCGGGAAAGCCAGCTCTTGGCCCCTCCACACCCAGACCCCGGAAATGGTGCTGTTGTTGTCCTCGCCAAAGAGGCACACGGATGCGAAGGCCTGCTTCCTCATCTTATCTAATCTCTGGAACATCCCCGTGATCAGGTTGCAGCTCATGAACACCTTGGCAAGCTCGTTGTTGTACTTGTACTCGCCGAACCAAATCGAGTAGTGCTCGGGATCGAACTTCTCCCAGAAGTAAGGGATCGACACGGACTCATCCTCATTAGAGTACGACCGCTTGAAGTCGTCCATGACGAAGGTTCCTTTGGGCATCAGCGCGAAGGGGTCCTTTTCTTTCGGCTCGAGGGCCAAAGCTGCGTCCGCCAGATCCATTTCCTCTACGGGCTCCGCCTCTTCCTTTACTTTCTTCGCCGCCGGCTTCTTCTCCTTCTTCTCTTCCTTCTTCTCGTCCTTCTTTTGTTCTTTCTTAGCGTCTTTGCCCTTACCTAAAGTAATACAAATAATTAATTTCTAAGAGATTGCTAATTATTTTTTAAATACGGCCTTGGTTGTCAATCTCAAGATTAAATCGCACACAATTGTTGGAAACTAATTGGAGATTGAGAATATGAATGTGTACAATTTTTAGACCTTTTATCAAAACTGTCGTAGAAAATAGTATAAACCCATCCCCATCCACCTGGGATACTGAACAACCAAACTGAGGGTTGGCTTTGATGCTTTACTGCATCATATGTATTTTCGTAAGAGTTATTTAAGTTTTTCAATATATTCTGCGGCCCCTACAATTTTTACACCAGCCACAGTGTAAGACCCACTGGGGTTTATTGAAATATTCCAATGAATAACGGTTTAACTTCTATTTATAACTTTTACTACTACTACTACTACTACTTACTCTTATTTTTCTTTTTGTTACTTTTGCTTTCTGTATTTTTATTGTGATTATTTTCCACGTTAGCAGCTGGCAAAAAAAAATGTACATCAACATACAACATAAACTTTTACTATACATATAGAACCCTAAAATTAGCTATTTTTATTCTTTATAATCTTTGCTGTTACAATTTATTAAGCGTGCATGATTTTTTTTTTTTTTTTCAGGCCATGGGCAATATTTAAGTCAATTTTGGCATACGATTTAGAAATCTTTTTACAATTGAATCAGTAATTGCGGTCATATTCGAGCCACTAAGATTTTATTATTGTTTTATCTCGGTGTTCTCTAGACAATTTTTGAACTCAAACTTGTCTGTGCCACTTACCAATGGTAGTTCCTGCCTTCTCCTATCTTATTGAATATCTTATCAGTTTTTGTTCATATTTTTTTTAATTTCACTGCAGCTTATTATTTATAGATTCCATGACAGAATGAAAGGAAAATCATGACCTAATCAAAATGACATCCAGTTGCAAACCTCCCCAGAATCGCATACATGTTTAATTTTGTAGAAACGCAGATTACGAATAAAAATATCCATTTGTTTACATGCGCCCTCATATTAGCTACAGTAGTCGGAGTACTTACCGGCCTGTTGCTGGTGCTGCTGGAATTTCTTGGGATCGACCTCGGCAAGCTTGTCGCAGAACTGTGGCTCCCCGTTGACCGACTTGAACTCGACCTGGTGCACGACGGTGGTGAACCAGCGGTTGACGTGGCTGAATGGCTTGCGGTACGCTGGGTCCATTACCTTCGAGTACAGGTGCAGCATCGTGCATGCGACGCTGATGTCGGCGAGGGTGATCCTCTCGCCCACAAGGAAGGTTCTCGTCGTGAGATGTGTGTTTAGTACGTGCATTATAATCTTGATGTCGTCCTTCGCTCTCTCGAAGTTCTGCAAAAGAAATTTGATAGTCATGAAAACGATAAAAGTAAATTGATAAAACAAAAACAAAGGACCATCAGTGACAACAACAAAATTGGTACAACTCTTTATACAGGGTGCGGCAACATAACTTCCTTTTTTTAAATGCGCGCCGTTCAGTTGGCTGATGTCGTAGCGGACGGCTAGTGGTCTCGTTCGAGAGGCGGGACTATGAAGTTTTGTTCTGACACAGTTACTTTGCCATCATGCGTTGGAACAATGAGCAGCATGCTTTGGCCCTTGAGGCTTATTTTTCGAGCGGATGTTCTGTGATCGCAACTCAGCGCGCCTTTCGGAATCATTTTAATTTATCCCCGTCGGCCCCTGTCCCAGACCGCAAATCAATTGTTACGTGGGTCACTACGTTCAGACAAACTGCAAGTGCGACAAGACGAAGAACTGGAGTCCCTCGGCCCATTAGATCACTTGAGAACATTGAGGCAGTGCGAGCTTCAATGTTGCAATCACCACGGCGTTCTGCGCGCAAACATGCGTGTATCCTTGGACTTTCCGATCGTTCTGTGAGGAGAATTCTTCATGAAGATCTTCATTTCCATCCTTACAAGATGGCGATTGTGCAGGAACTTTCTGAACGTGACTTCAATTCTCGGAGAGACGCGTGTGAGGTTCTTCTCGAAGTTGTTCCTGAGGACGCTATTGTTTTTTTTTAGCGATGAAGCTCATTTTCATTTGTGTGGACACCAATCCTCGAAAACTGCATCAAAAGCCTTTACATTCACCTAAAGTCACAGTGTGGTGTGCAATTTCCTCAACTGGAATTATTGGTCCCTGGTTCTTTGAAGAAAATGAAGTCACAGTTACAGTGAATTCGGACCGGTATTTAAACTTGTTACAGGATTTTTTTTCCCACGGCTAAATGAGTTGGACTTAGGGGACATTTGGTTCCAACAAGACGGTGCAACGGCACACACTTCAAGAACATCGATGGCTGTTTTGAGTGAACACTTCCCCGAGCGCCTCATCTCAATTATGGGAGATTTGGAGTGGCCGGCCCGCTCTCCCGATTTGACCCCTTGTAATTTTTTTCTATGGGGTTTTTTGAAATCCCCTGTTTATGTGAATCGTCCAAGGACCCTACAAGATTTAAAGGCCAACATTCAGGAAGAAATTGCCAACATAACGTCTGATATGTTGGCAAGAGTCATGACAAACGCCAGAAATCGGTTGGCACAGTGTATGAAGAATGGGGGACGTCACCTACATGATTTGATCTTCAAAACTATATAAAAAAAAAAAATTATGTATGCGTCTACATTATAAAAAAAATAAAAACATTTTCTGATTAATACAATGGGTTTTATTAAGTTTTAATA
Source organism: Othius punctulatus (assembly GCA_951805005.1). Classification (NCBI taxonomy): domain Eukaryota; kingdom Metazoa; phylum Arthropoda; class Insecta; order Coleoptera; family Staphylinidae; genus Othius; species Othius punctulatus. The sequence continues at coordinate 55,793,611 of OX638142.1, forward strand.
AAAGGAAGTTATGCTGCCGGACCCTGTATATGCCGTTAACATTTCAAAGGCCCACCACCTGTTGATTTATATTGTCAAACGAATAAATATCCCTAGATATCAATAAAAAATAACTGAAGATTCAAGTTGGTATGGTATGGTCAAGTTGGCGAGTTGATAACTAAAACAAATTAATTGTCTTTTAAATTATTTATATGGTATCCACAGGAACTATATCAGACACATTCACATAAGAACATATTTCCTGTCACGTTTTTTTTTGTGCATTGTTCGGTCGCGGCCCAAAAAAAATTGGACAAGTCTTATAGTGAATTTGTCTAAAATTGAGGTGTGTAATCAAGTCATTCGTCTCTCCAAAGAAAAATCAAGTAACATGTCATTTTCATTGGGACATAAATACCTACATGTAACATAAAAAGCAAATTTTGGAATATCCCCTCAAGTTAGGGCTTTTAATAGAGCAAGAATAATAGAGACAGTGAAAATGGATGGTCTATCAGGCAAGTTGCACAATTTTTGGACATCTTCATCTAAACCAAATTCACACTAGGCAAAAAACCTGTCCCACTTTTTTATGGCCGCGACCGTACATAGCACAGCACAGGAATTAGTTTCTCCGATATCCCAGTTTGACTAATAATGAAACCTGACTAATAATTGAGGAAGTCTAAAAAATATGAAAATCATATTATAGCGTAACTTTAAAACTACATAAAAATAAACCTCACAAAAGAGACTTTTCTGTATAAAAGGTAAATGCAGAACATTTATGTATAAAAAATAATTTTGTGCACAAATAGAGTAACAGAAAGAAAACACTTCCAGTGTCCAACATGGAATATACCCAAGCAAATGGCTGTCAAATAAAAGCAGGTAGCATATTTTTCTACTTGTAATTTTTTTCTAATGTTTTTCTAATAGTTATACAGTAGTAGAAAAAGCATAGTGTAAAATCCACACATAATGTGCATTTTAATTATTTTACATCTAATTAGGTACTCTACGGTCTTAAGCACAAAGTACATTAAAGTAACTCAAGCGATTCCCTTTCACTTCAATACTACACCAAATATACATATACATAAAAATTTAACCCATCAGAAAATTTAAACTGTGCCATAATCATATTAAGTCCATTTAAAAATTTAAATGTCCATAAACGACGTGACTAAGAACACTCTATCTCCTTTTCGTTATGAAATACACGAGGTACAACGCATATCCCACCTTTGAAGGAGACCCAGTTCTACAATCTCCGAATAACTTTAGTCGTGCTTAAATTTCCATGGACACCATTGTGTCATATATTAATTCCCAGCAAAGTTAACCAGAGATTATACAACTGGGTTCAAGGATAATTCGCTCACATTAAGTCGCATCACATACCTGTTTGTTGAATTGCATGATCCCGATTACTGGGAAGACCCAGGCGCAGGCCGCCGGTAGGATCTCATTGTCGGCGAAGCTGAGCCATTGCACGACCGCGGCCCTCTCGTAGTCGTTGCCGCCGCGGAGCTTCTGGTTGGCGACATAGTAGGCGATGGCATTGCTGTCGTTCAGGTATTTGCCGTCGGACGTCTCAAACGCCGGAACCTGCAAAGCAAGCAATTAGAGCCTTGCGTGCTGGGGAAACAAAATTAAAATTGGCGAATTGTTCGTAACTGGCATTGACATTAAATAGCAGTGAACCGTGATCTTTGCTATAGATAGCGAGGGTTTAAAATAGCAAAAACCGAATTATATAACCTCCAAATATAAGTGTTAACTATGTGGTGCTGATGCAATTTGGAAGCGATGTGATGTTACATTGTGAGTCGCAAACAGGTGTTTCGCATTCTGTAAACACCAGGACAGCTATTGTGGCGTAAAGAAACAAGTAGCAATTGGTTGTAAACAGCTGTTGCTCTAATATTATTGTACTATCATCACTTTCGGCATTTTAGGAGCAATGAAAATATTTGTATTTTGATAAAACTGAATGTTGACTCACTTTTCCACTGGGGAACTTCTTCAGGAAGGCGTCTGACTTGTTGGTTTCGCCGAAAACAAAGTTGGGTGCGATTTTGACGTTGGCCGATGCATATTGGGCCGCAATCAGTGCCTTGTAAGCACGAAAGTTTTCGGGGTACGTGTAGAGAGTCTGCAAAAAAATATAGTTGTTACAACGTCAGCTAGTATCCATGGGGCCCGCGTCTATCGGTATTAAGTCATGATGACCCCCCAAAAGCCCCAAGACGAACGGATTAATAGAAATAACTCACTCCGGCAGCCATCGCTTGAGACTTCGATGGACAGAAAGGAAGCTCAAGCGGGGTGAAGGGATATTTTTAGAACCGCTTCGTGACACGAATCTGACAGATAAACGATGGCGACATCTACATTACAGTACTGAAAACTCATTAAATTATTTTTTTTTTAGATATTTTATCTCTCAAATGATGTCAAGAATTAATTAAATATCAATAGTGGGTAAAATATCATCGCCAAATGATATTCCTTTTGTAATTTGTTGTTAAATATTTTTTGGAATAAAACTAAACTTTGTATGTTGGTGCCTAAACAGGTTCCTGCAAGTCTTGCTCAACTTCATCTGTCATACAAGTTGTCATGCACATGCTTTACAAACGGAGATGTGGGGACACAAAATTTTTAATACAAATTGTTTAGAATTCTGCTGCAGTTTCTAATATTCGTTTATGTGAAATAATATTTAAAGGCGGGCAATTCTCATGACCTAACTCTCTGTTATCAGGTCACTGTAACTTTGTGAGATTAATCAAGCGCCACCTATCCCCGATATTTACACACACTCTATTTCTTTTGTGAAGTTTTTTTTTCGGATTATTTCATGAACCTCGTTGGATTAGATTTTTTCAAGTTTTTTTCTATTTTCGGGTTTTCCTAATTCTATGGTGGTCAGTACATTGTTTCGCAGTATCTATTTTTATACCACGACCTAGACCTGGACAGAGGCGCTCACTACATTTTTCTTTGGAAGGATCAGAACAAAACAAATATATGTAATACTTAATATGTTTTCATATAACTATCAGAGTTATACAGTTCTCTATCTAATTTATAAAAAAAAAAAATAAAAAGTGGACCTATAGAAATATCTTTTAATAATCCCAAATAAATGTAAAATTTTTATATCCATTGACAAATAACCCTATAAACAACGATATTATTGATATGTTTTTAAAGCAATGTTCTGATAATGTTATATAGCAACTTTTACCTAATGTTGAAGCAACGTGTTACATATTACACATATTACACACAAATATCTAGTCGAGCAATGACCAGATATTTGTCTTTATTGCTATTGGAGTTTGTTGCACATGAATATTGTAGCACATACATAAGTTGCACTAATCTAACAGCAGTTATTAATTATGCTGAATCTGTAAAATTCTCACAACACATGGTATACGGAATGGTCCTCATTTCCCTTGAATATGAAAATTGCATATGAGTGGGAAATGGACATTCCGTGCGAGTTGTAGACTATACTTTTCTACTACTGCAGCATTTATTATTTTGGATTTGAGGATTTGAATGTGTCAAATAATTTATTTATGATCATGAATGTGAAATGTCAAATTACTACAATTGTTGATGATCATTTTTGGCGAATTTGTAGATTGTTTTTGAATCGTTACATTATCAGTATTTCGTGCGAACTCAATCCTCGAAGTAGATGGAAGATTTGAACTTCATTGAAACCAAAATAAGCCAATACAACATTTCTGCGTTTGAATTGATTTATTTTGAAGCAATTGCCTATCTTTGAATGATTTATATGCAGTCATCACCTTTGCAGCTTCTACAAGTTCTTCTTCTTGCAGTCATCTCCTATCGGCGGTTTGCTATCATCACAGCTATTCGAACCTTATTGGCTGCCGCTCGGAATAATTTGGTGTTGCTGCAGCCAAACCAGCCTGCTAGGTTTTTGAGCCAGGACATTCGGCGTCTTCCGATGTTCCTTTTTCCTATGATCTTTCCTTGTACTATCAATTGTAGCAGCGCGTATTTGGGTCCTCTCATTATGTGGCCTAGGTATTGTAACTTTCTCTTTTTGAGGGTGTGAATTATTTCCAATTCTTTTTGCATTTTATTTAACACTTCAGTGTTAGTTGTCAACACCTTGTCTGTCCATAGAATACGCCACATTCTACGGTAACACCACATTTCGAAGGCATTCAGTTTGTCCAAGTGATTCTTCTTGAGAGTCCATGTTTCAACCCCATACAGTAATGTAGAAAAGACATAGCAACGCAGCATTCTTGTTCTAAGTTTTAGGCTTAAATCCCTACCAAGAGCTTTTTCATTTTCACAAATATTGATCTCGCTACTTCAATCCTTGTTTTAATTTCTTTTGTTTGGTTACCTGATTGATCTATTCAGGTTCCAAGGTATCTATAAGTCTGCACATTTTCTATGGCTGTGTTCCCTACTCTTAGGTTTATTTGATTTTGATTCGGTGGGGATTTTGTAATTAACATTTACTTCGTTTTATTAAAATATATTTTTAGTCCGTACCCACAAAATCGATCGTTTAGTTTTTCTAGAAGGTGTTGTATGTACGTCTCTAAGGCTACTTGCTAACAAAACCGTGTCATCTGCATATCTGATGTTCACAACTTGTCCGTTTATAACCACTCCTATTTGTTTAACAGTTAGCTGTTAAATGTTAAATTTCACATCACTTTCTCTATCCATTGTTATTGATTATTTAATGAATTAATTTATGAATGAAATAATTTATTAAATTATAATTATTAATGAATAATTATTAATATTTAATTATTTAATTAATTTATTCATAGATTTCTTACGGCATTGTCACAGAGCAGCGTTGCGTCGTGTAAGAAATCTATGAATGGGCCTTTACTTCTAAAGGCCGATTCGTAGATTTTTTACGCGACGCAACGCTACATGGTTACAATGATATCGCTATGGGCATTTGCAACGCGCATTGAACGTTGTTGAAAACGCCCATAGTGATAGCATTGTCATAGCGCAGCGTTGCGTTAAGTAAGAAATCTGGAATCAGCCTTAATATTATGTGTGTCAGGCAATTTCACTTTCTACTGTCAGGGTGACAGCTATCTGCTACTTCGCCCTGTGAAGTAAATCTAGTAGATTGTGTACTAAGTTTTATCGTGCACTAGTTGCCGTGCCAACTAGTGCACAATAAGACTATTGTGCATGAGGTGAAGTTGCAGCTGTACGAAATTTAAAAAAAAGCACAATAGGTCCATTGTTCTATTGTCGTAAAAAAATATTATTTTGATCCAGAAAATGCATTGCAGTGATGTTGCATGAATGTTATAGCAAAACATTGTAGTTGCTCCAACTTAGGTCTTTAAAGGCGAATACTTAGCGTCCGCACCATAACGAAATGTAGTAAAAGCTGAATTCACAGTTATCGTAGCGTAAGGAAATTACAAATGATTGGGTTTTTCTTGAGTTCGAATATTGGAACGATGGGGTGCAATCTAGCTCGCGTCCGTAGTAGAATACTACACGTGCACCCTGGATAACGCTAAATGAGCTAGAGCTAACATGCGACCTAAGTAGCAGTAAGATATCCTGACTAACATACACCAAGCCTAATAAGTGACAAAATCACACAACTCATTAACAGGGAGCAAGTATCTAGAATCATAAGGAAATCAGAAGTAATCTAAGGAGTAAGATAATCAGAAGAAATCGAGTATCAGGAGTAATCATAACGAGCAAGTAGCTAGAAACCTACTATTAGTACAGCGCAATTTGTTTCAACCGATTTTCCACTGTTTTATTTATCGGGCTTAAGCGCTGATTGACAATTGACTTAAGTCCTCCCAGCACATTTGGGCTTTCTCAAGCTTGATAACCACTTGGTCAGCCATCTTCTGAGGATTGCACAATCCAATAAACACAAATGTCTGGTCGAGCAATGGCTAGTACTGGCTGAATATGATTTATTTAGCGGCTACATTCACGCGTTTTATCTATCAACTGACCGCACCACCCACCGAATAATCAGCTGGAAGTCTTAGTATGTTCTTATTTTTACTATTATGGCCCAGTACTGGCCCAATGCTGGCTAAACATTTATCTTTATTTAGTTTATAGATCAACTGAAGGAACATTGACTTTGATGGGTAAAACCCTACGAAAAAAAGTTTTCATTATAAGAGCTAACGTTGTACAGAAAAATATCAACTAGAGCGATTACAGTCTAATCTTTGCACCCAAACAACATTATTTGTGTACGTTCTGCCCAAGCCCAAATACATTATAACCTTGCTTTGGTATTAGTTGTTATAAATATTTTTGTTAATTATTAAGACGGTATATATTTAAATGTATTTTCTCAGTTTTCATGTTGTGTATTGTAATTATTAATCCCTTATCCCTAAATTCCCTATCAGAGTCTCCACCACTGCTCGGGGATTATTGTTAGTGGCGCCCTCTGATCCCTCTTGCGAAATCAGAACTAGCTCAAGTTAGTCCATAGCAAACATTTTTGACAATTATTCCTTAGTAATTTAATATTAGAAGTGAAGGATAGACCACAGCCATGGTAAATATAAATACTAAATACTGCACACAAGCCCCCCGAACGATCGCCCCCATGAGGTGCCCCATGGCGCCCCAAGCGACGTCGAAACAATTTCAACCCTATTTATCAGGGGCAAGCCCATTTCACTAAATATTATTTGCAATTGTATAAATGTTTTTATATTGATTATTTTCAGGGTAATGAAACTTCTCTGCCCATGGAGCTATGCTCGAATTGTAAGTGCTTCCATGTTCCTACCCCCTATCATACCCCGTTCGGTGGAAAGTGGCACGCAGTGCTGCTCCGGTGCTGACCTCCTAATAAATGACAATTGGTGCGATGTAAATAAACACAATAATTATTTCAACCCGCGACAGAGTAATCAGCTCTAATTGAAAAAATTGATTCCTATTGGAATTCCATTTTCTGTTTATATCGATCCAGCTGGATATATTAATAATAATTGATTCTAAAAATGCAGCCGAGTATTTGATGTGCAATTAATAAAGTAACAGTGTAGGGTTTCCCGAGCTATGTAAATTGCGTGCCATTTTCCATTTTACGTTTCCAAATACAGATGTACCCAGCCGATTTTAATTTAATTTAAAACTGTGCGTAAGCCCTGGTGGCATCGATAGTTTAGGCTTTGGCACATACACTGTAGTCCTGGGATCTCGCCTCAGGAATTATAACTGTATAATTTTATACTTATATTGTCTTTATCACAGTTAATTTCTTGGAATGAGCTATTAAAAACTATAAGATTGTTTGAGATAAGATCAATATTGTAGGTAGTATATGTTTCATTTGTTCAATTAAATTCTTGATTTTATTCCAAATATTGATTATATTTAGGCTTTCATTCATGCGATTGTTAGACATTTTTTGTGATGCATTTAAACCATATTAAAATACTTTAGAAAAATCATAATTTCAACTGAATAAACAGTTTTTCTTTCAATATGGCAGTATATATTTATCTATTGATTATTATAAATGCAATAAAATTGTGTACATGTGACAATATGAAATATTAGGAATGGGTCATAAAGATTGTTTGTGCCAAGTTTGTGCCAGAAAGCAACCATTAAATTCTTCAAAAGATGTGTTTTAAAATTAGAAAAATGTTTCCATATTTTGGTTATCCGCATTATGTAGCATTATTAGTCATAATAATTAGGAATCTACGATTAACTTCCCACAGAGGAATGTGAGGGATTAGTTGGCAAGATTTGCGAGCTGAATGGGTAGTTCAAGACTTAATAACTAGTTCAGAATTATATATATTATATAAATCGAGAATTCTGGAGTTCATGTACTATGAGCAACTATTTTATTTTATAACTACCAGATTTAACTTGCCCTGACGTTAATAATAATGAAACATGTTTTCTCTTATGTGGGTTTAGCACTATCAGGTTATTAATAATATAAAAGTTTAATAAGTAAATTTGGTAGTGCTAAACCCTCATAAAATTCATCCGGATGGATGTTTACACCTACAACAATAATACAATTGTTCAAATTCATGGAAATTAACTAGAAAAGCAGACATTTAACTTTGATAGATTTTTTAAATTGGTGAGAAATTGGAATTTGCCAAATGGACTTCTATCTAATTCTATGCAATTCTATGTATTCTAAACAAGAAAACTCAAATATGAAGATCATTCACTATCTATTTTTCCAAAGTACGCTGCAATTTTATTTTAGCAAGTTGCTTGCTTGAATTTTAATGGGGGTCGAATGTGACAATTTTATGACAGTTGTACTGACAGTGTTACCACATTAATTTTTGAACAAATGTAAATTATACATTTTGCTGCTTGTGTAGCCCAGAAAATTCCAGTTACGCCGCTGAATATGTATTTGGTGACTTTTAATTAAACAGTACATTATTGATTTTACTTCGATGAAAACTTTAATTGTGTTTTGAGTACAATGACTTTGCATGATATTAATTTTAGATAAGTATGTGGACAGTGCTGTAAATACTGTTTCAACTAGTGTGTGTTCGAATGTATAGGAATATAATTTGTAAATGCGGTCTCAATTCGTGTGGCATTGTTAATTACACGATATATATTTTTCCAAAGACGTTCGCATTTTAAATTTTTATAGAATATACGGACATTTTATCATTTAGAGGGAATTTACATATACAAAATTTCCTCTCTGTTTTATTCATCACGACCACATGAGACTAAGACTTTTTTTGCCATCAGTGAGCATCAATTCTTCACAGGATTTTATGAAATCTAAATAACAGCAAAATATTCTAGAAATTTTTCAATATTGTTTTTATAAGCATAAAATTCCTTACCGGAACAAGATTGTTAAATTCTAAGAAATCTGCAAACACATATTTATTGAAAAGTTAAAAAACAAAATAAAAATTTACACACTTTTGAATGTGCATAAGTATCTATTGATATTAACAATAATTCTTCGTGTGGGTGCAGAAGTATAGTCGATTGGAAGTAAATTAGACATAGACTAAGTCTGCTCTCAAGCGATGAATTATAATCCTAAACTGCTCAACCATCCAAGATATAATTACTATTTTTGTAATCATAATCATACTTTTACAAATTATTCTGGCCTAGCATTGATACCATATTTTACGAACTCATGATTTGATTAAAACTTGAAACCTCTACTAACAAACCATACTTCACAAACTCATGATTTGATTAAAAGTTGAAACCCCAACTCACAATGCCTGAATAGAGTATAATTAATTTATTATTTAGTTTATACTGTTCGTACTGAACATTATTCGAATTAAACATAATTCATGATAATTCCATAGCCGTACATAATTTTGATGTAGAACAGAAGTACTGCTTTCCAATAATAATTCAATGCGATTTAATTTTAGTCGATGCTGATGAGATACGTCGTCTCGGAAAAAGATTCAGAAAGTTGGACTTGGACAATTCCGGTGCCCTGAGCATTGACGAGTTCATGTCCTTGCCGGAGCTACAGCAGAACCCGTTGGTTCAACGTGTAATAGACATTTTTGACGCCGATGGAAACGGAGAAGTCGACTTCAAAGGTAAACTTATCTAGCTGTATTACCCGGAACCTAATTTATTTGAATGTAAGCCATCGCATTTAGTTCTGCTTTACATTGCAAGCACACGAATAGTGTTTTGGGGGAATAGGGTTCATCTTCCATGAACCAACTATGAGGAGTGAAGTGCAATATTTTGCCGCATCGATCTTAAGGCTAAGTGAGAGTATCAGCGATAAGATAATCTCAACTTTATAGAATAGTGCCTGATATTTTTGCCTCGGGTTCGACTTTGATACGTGACGCCTTTGATAGTCCTAACCAGTAGTTGTGAAACTGGGTTGCTTAAAAATTCCACAAGGTACCAAAACCTGTTGAAATTGTTCTGAAATTAGGAAAGGTTTTAATTTTTCACAGAAAATTCACTGCCCGAATGGTCGACAATAATTCCATCAAAATGGGGTCAAGGATACAGTTCAACTTTGTACAACTTTGACTCTTTTTAAAACATTTTATGAGCTACTACTCATTTGCGCACCCCAAATATAATAAAATATTATAGTACAGACGTTTCTGCACCATTCATCAAGGATTGTAAATTAATAAAAATTCATGATAGGATCAAATCTGATCTAAAATATTAATTTTTGTTGCTATTTTATCCATTTTACTAGATATTTTTGATTATTATTTGTTATTCGTTAGAAGATACCAGAAAGTACTTTAACAAATAATAAAATATGAATGTAGGAGAACCAAATATTTATGGTCGAGGCATACAAAAATCTTAAGAAACTTTTTTCTAAACCATATTACTACTTTAGGTAATAATGATAATTATAATCTTGTATGCTGCGGTTTTTCCTCCGCTATTGTGAAACGTAATTGGGCTCAATTACGGGCTCAATTGGGGCGCTTCAGAACTACTTGTTTCGCTAGTTCTTATTTCTGCCGCCGTTGAAACAAATGCGAAGGTGGCGCAGTTGGTGGCGCAGATTGGTTGTTCTAAAAATAATCCAACAACCGGATTGGTTCGTTTACTCTAGTCCTGTGTAGTCGAAAAAGTTTAGAGTACAGTAATTGACATGTAACCATAAGGTAAAATGTCAAATGGAAGCTCCTACATTCAATTTAAGCAATTTGCATTTTTGAGCGACTGTTGATCTTGGCAATACTCGTTGACGCCCACGAGTTTTGGGCTTTACTGTTCCAAAATTATATTTGCACCGACGGAAAATGAATGTTTGCAATTTTTGGTTTTCTATTTAAATCGGTGACATGCAATTATGCTAAATATCTAAGTGAAATTTTACATTATAAAATGAGCGTGTATAACACACATATCCTATATCTGGTTTTTCATTTTCTCTTTACTGTATGTAATGTAATTATAATAAGGTGGCCCTCAGCGATTTAAAACTTTCACAAATACGTATTTATAATATCGATGGTTGAATTTTGTTCCTTCACGATTGGCTTTGTTGTCCGTACAGAGTTCATTCAAGGAGTTTCACAGTTCAGTGTGAAGGGTGATAAACTGTCCAAATTGAGATTTGCTTTCCGGATCTACGACATGGACAATGATGGATACATATCGAACGGGGAATTGTTCCAGGTAGGCTCGTTAGATGGCGTGGTGGTTTCCATGAAAGATGTGTTTTGTTTTTGTGGAAGGTCTTGAAGATGATGGTCGGCAACAATTTGAAGGACACCCAGCTCCAGCAGATAGTGGACAAGACCATCCTGTTCGCCGACAAGGACGAGGACGGGAAAATATCTTTCGAGGAGTTCTGCTCTGTGGTCGGGAATACTGATATTCACAAAAAGATGGTCGTCGATGTTTAAAATTCAGTATATATAAACCTATATATATATGAATTAAAGCAAATCTGAAAAAAACAAACTTTACAATATTTATATAACTTAATTTTAATATTTTTTTTTTATTTGTATAAGATAATATATATATATAGCTGTTGGATTTGATATATCAATCTGTGTATGGTTTGAAGTTTAGCCGGCGAGCGGGTACGGCCGAAGAAGGGCGTACGCAAAAGAAATATGCGCGATATGTTATTAGAGAATTAATGGATGCACGAAACTTTTGTACTTTCTAGCGTGTTCCAATGGAGACGGACACGTCTCCGCACTATTGATGAATAGATAAAGTAGGGTATGTGATTTTACAACATCTTAGAGTGTGAATGTGACCTAAATTAATGTACTCGTAATCTAAAATTCACGTGTAAAATTTCATCATACCAATCACAAATTGTGAAGCCGTATTTCGCGTTTCGTAGGTCCAATTGGGTCGTGCTCGTTCAGTAAGTTAAAGAACACATTGCATCACTGAAAATCATAACGTATACCTATAGTGATTTCCCTTTAATTTTTAACTAATATATAAAATTTAAAAAGTATAAATATATATATAAGAAGAAAATTATTAATGTTTATGCGTGATTGTTGAAGTAATACGTCTCAAATATATATATATATATATATATATAATATATAAATGCCTGTCAATTTTGAGGATGCGAATGCGGTGTGCCGGCGGTCCTCCTGCTAAGGAGTACTCTAATCAGATAAATATTAACATAGTTTAATTTGATTAGTAATGATGATCATGTGTAAGTAGCTTACAAGTTGTACATTCTTTCATTTATTTCACCTTAGACTTGTTGATTTTTTCCATCTTTAATAAGTGAATGTTTTCTAAAATATTGTATAAAAAATAAGCAGAAACAACCTACTTGCATGTGAAACCGTGCTTGTTGTTCCCGTTGATATATTTTATAAATCAAAAGAAAATGATAAAAAAAATTAACTATGTGTAAATTAATTGTACTTTATACTTAATCTCGGTGTTGTGTGTATAGGTAACTATAAACTATAAAAGGGGCCAGAGGGCCCACCGGTTTGAAGCTAATGTATCCAAGTACTATAAATTGTGTCAATCGCTTAAAATACAAATTATGAACATGTGTACTTATTATGCTGTAGAATTAATCACCGTTGCTTTAACTATTTCTAGTCACGGCCTCCAGTAAAGTGGGTTACAGTGCACAACCTGTTTTATTAATGGCCATGGCGCCGCGCTTTAAACGAGGAGCAAATTTAACTAACACTACTCAGGTTCGATCAAAAGCATGTACGCATTGGTCCGAATCTCAAATTGCAAACGACAACCGAAAGGCCGCCCCTCCGAATAACGTAAACACCTGTTAGTCCGCGTTCACGTCGGCACCCCCGCCTGTACACTCACATTACTCGGGCAGTCATATATCTTCATACATAACTCCCCGAATGCGGGGGTCGGCCCGAACGGACTCTACGCTCTTACCGTGCTTCGAGGGACGGCCGTTCCATAATATTCGCTGATAGTTTCCTAGTGTGCGCAGGGAATAAACACCGAATCTTATCGACGAGACTTTGCAATAGTTGTTAGTTGGTAGATGTAGAAATGCTGGACAGTTATCTTCTCCACTCGCCTCTTGTACGATATGTTAAATATGGTTGTGTTGTGCTAATACATATAATATATATAGTTGTTCTGTTTTAAATTTATGTTGTTCAATAAAAATTATTTCACCTCTCTATACATATTTTATTTTAGCTGGGCAATTTGTACTCCACTCATAATTAGTAGGCCTGCAACATGCATCCCGATAATTTCTAATTCGGATCCTTGAATATCTGATGTAGGATACGGATCCGAGATATTGGAAAGGGGATCCGAACCAGAGATGCAGGATAGTCGCTTCGGATCCTCGGTAGCCTGATAGGGGATCCATGTTTGAATATGTGTCTACATTGCAGTCAAATACTTATTTATCGGAATGTTGATAACCAAATATGGGAAAGCTGAATAGAATTTATTGCGTCTTTAAAATTTGCATTTTATATGTGACACGCACGACTTAAGGGGGTAGGATATCATTTGTACACCGTGAGTGGCCGCTCAGGCGACTCTGATAGTTTGTGCGAGTTTGATTTGTACCGAGACGTAGTTCGTTAGAACTCGGCTAGATCGGGCTCGCAGTTTGTATGAACACGTGCATTGCCTTATGCCGCTCGCGTCGGCATAATTCCGTATTGTTTTTTTTTAGGAAATCCCCGTTTCATTAGGGACTTGCAGACGTATCGCTCCGCCAGCACTAAAGTTCTTATCCCTACATCTGATGAGAATGATTAAAATTTCATTTTTTTGTGTGACAGTTAAATGCGCTATTATGCTTAAATTGCAAGAATAGTTTTGTACAGCTTAGGCTAATAGCAGACGGCTTGTAATAGCGCGCGGGGTTATTGTTTGATTCAACCTCAAGCACTTTGAAAAACTAAATCTGATGACGTTTTTGCTTCATTTTTCATGATTTGCAGTTTTTCACTTTTAATTGTCATTTACTCGAAAAATTCCTTATGTAACATGGCAACATTTTATACTGTCACTTTGACAATGAAAAGATCTCTCAAAATCAAGAACAAAAATAGGGGGTTGTCATTTAAAAAACAAATGATGGTTGAAGATCGACTGTCATGCAAAAATGTGTATTTGTATCATAGAAAATCGACGTGTTCGAGGATTTTTTCCTAATTTTTTAATTTCCCTTTTAATGAATTTATTCCATACTTTAGGCGCAACTGTATAATAAATGTGTTTTTTTTTGTCGAGTAGATAAAGAAAATAGGGGATGGCTTTCATAGTGTTTAAAAAATGCATTTTTGTAATGTTTGAATGGTGTATAGATGATAATAAGTATAGTTCTTTTGTGAAGGATGGAATGAACAATATGAAAAATACTTGTCAGCGCATTCAAGGACACGAGAAAAGAAAAATATGTTGAAAGCTACATGCCTAAAATTAAATGTATAAATATACTACGAGTACACTTGTTGTTTTCAAATGCAGAAAGTGCCCGACAAAAAAATGCCCATGAGGTCAAACAAGTATTACAGTGAATAATAGATATATTTAGTTAAATTACATAACGCATATATTCAATGCAGTACTGAGAGTGGGATATTTTCCTAGCCAGTGGAAGGTAGCAGAAGTTATAATGCTACCAAAGCCCGGAAAAGATCCTACGGACATAACATCATATAGACCAATAAGTCTGCTTCCAGTACTTTCAAAAGTATTGGAAAAACTTATATTGAAAAGATTAAAACCAATACTAGAAGATAGAAATTTAATTCCCAATCACCAGTTCGGATTTAGAAATCTGCATGGAAGTACTGAACAAATTCACCGAATCGTAAAAAAGATCTCCAACGATATAGAATGCAAAAGATACTGCTCGGCTGCGTTTCTTGATATAAGCCAAGCATTTGACAAAGTATGGAACGCTGGTTTACTCTACAAGTTAAAAAATAATATACCACACCACTTTTTCCAAATCATAAGATCTTACCTATCCAACAGACACTTTTTGGTGAAACAGCAAAGCGAGTATACAGATCTCAAAGACATCAATGCCGGAGTACCACAGGGCAGTGTTCTAGGCCCCATATTATACCTATTGTACACCGCAGACCTACCCACCACCAATATCACTACAGTGGCAACGTTTGCAGACGACACCGCTATACTGGCATCCCATCGAGACCCAGCAATGGCCTCAAGGAACCTGCAATTAAACCTACACAAAATAGAAGAGTGTCTTAAAACATGGAGAATCAAAGTCAACGAGAACAAATCAGTGCATGTAACATTTACTACCAGAAGAGAAACGTGTCCACCAGTAACTATAAATAATACTCAGATTCCGCAAAAAGAAGAGGCCAAATATCTCGGACTACATATAGACCGCCGTCTAACATGGCAAAAACATATATTCACCAAAAGAAAACATATGGGGATCAGACTGAGCCGAATGTATTGGTTAATAGGTAGAAAGTCGCAAATGTCGCTAGAAAGCAAGATACTACTCTACAAAGCAATACTGAAACCTATATGGTGTTACGGAATACAGCTGTGATGTGAAATTCTGCAGAAGTTTCAAAATAAAGTACTACGCCTAATAGTGGATGCACCTTGGTATGTACCCAACTACGTCATCGAGCGAGACCTGCGAGTTCCTTCAATTAAAGAAGAAATAAAAAAACACCTCGAAAATTACCGAAGCAGACTAGTCATCCACCCAAATAGACTTGCACAGAACTTGATGGACATCACAGGTGAAACCAGAAGACTCAAGAGATTCAAGCCAACAGATCTAACCACCAGGTTCAGCTAGCATCATTTAAATATCCATGTATCCATAACCAATTTAATCAACACTAAGAAAGAGAGTTATCAATGGATAACTTTCTACATGACACAAACTAAAAAAACATAATTTACCTATTGTTATTTTATACAGATTGTAAATATTAATGGATTCAAATAAAAAAAAATATATATATATATATCTACAGTTAATAAATTAACCCAAAAGAATGATATTAACGAAGGTAAATTCCGCCGCGCCATCTAACCGGTAATGCCTGAACTGTTTTGTTCTCGCGCCGTACTCAATCGTCTGAGGTTGCACCAAATTAACGGACCACGCGGGACACTTGATCTCAAAAACCAAAAAGTTTATAAAAACATATTTGACGGATTCTTGAAGTACCTTATGTAAAGGGTGTCTGGATAGATTTTAGTTGATTTATATTAAATACGTCATATACTTATCAAAATTAAAACTTTAAGTTCAAAAGATTTTTTTTTTAAGTTGTCCAGACACAGTCTATATACAGTATGTTCCCGGATTGAGTTTACAAGAGGAAAAACTTTTTTTCTTTTGTTTTACGCCAAAACTACAAAGATTTTTTGCTTGTCCTGAAACCAGCAAATCTCTAATTAAAACTTAATTATTCTGACTCAGTGGAAAGAAAAGTTCATTTTTCTTTTGATTTCGGACCTTCTCTGCTTTTTAAATCCCATCACATTGGCCGTTTTATTTTTTTGTCGTTGTCAGTTTGACAAATGAGTTTACGCAAGTTAAATAACAAAAATGTTTGTGAAAAACATAATTTTAATAAACAGCAACTCAAAGAAACAGCTTTAAGATAAAAAAAAGAACAACAAGAAAAACAAGAAAACAATCATGTATATCAAATATCATTTTTTTAACAAGAACAATCATTAGTCAATTAACCCCCCACCGAATTCTGCACACAATTCTACTCTAAAACGAAGCTCATTGAAACTTCTTTGAATTTCTCCTATGGACAATGATGCCACGGCGTCTCTTATTCGACTTTTAAATTCTTCGGCATTATTAGGCAGGTTGTCCATATACACAATTTGCTTTAAACGTCCCCACAAATAAAAATCCAAAATTGTTAAATCGGGACATCTGGCAGGCCACAATAGTGCACCATTTCTTCCTATTCACAGATCTTCAAATTTAATATTTTACCAGTTAGTAACAATGCGAGAATAATGTGCAAGACAACCATCCTGCTGAAAAAACATTGTTCGTCTGTAATTAATTTCTAAAGCATGAAGCCCATCGCTAAGAAATTTTCTAACATATTGTGTGCTGATTAACGTTGTTATAAAAAAAGTATGGACCTATTATCTCGTGATAACCAACGGCACACCACACGGTTAATTGAATAAAGATTGTTCTTGTTAAAAATGACTTTTTTATCTTAAAGCTGTTTCTTTGAGTTGCTGTTTATTAAAATTATGTTTTCCACAAACAGTTTTGTTATTTAACTTGCGTAAACTCATTTGTCAAAGTGACATCGTCAAAAAAATAATACGGCCAATGTGATTGAAATCTTATTCCTTTGAAGTTTTAGCGTAAAATAAAAGAAAAAAAAGTTTTTCCTCTTGTAAACTCAATCCGGGGACATACTGTATATTGAAATACAGTACAGAAAAAAATATTCAAAAATATTAATTATCTTCAGAGATCAACTGTCCACAGTCCGAGGCGGCCCGATTCCCCGGCCTTAAATGATATTTGTTACACATTTTGGAAAGAAAACGCAATATTTTTATGTTTTACTTTATTTGATCTCTTTCTGAATCTCTAGGACAATACAGGGTGTTTAAATTTAACCAGCCAGATTGCCATTTCCAACCACCTGATGGCAGTTATTTTTCTGTAAAAATAGTTATTTATGTAATAAGTGTGTAAAATTGAGCTTTATGGCATGAGTTCAGATGATGTTTCGTGACGAGCCGAAGGCTCGTCACGACACATCTGAACGAATGCCATAAAGCTTATTTTACACACGCATTACATACATAACTTTTTGCACGTCATACCGTAAACAAGTACAATATAGTATTTAAAAATAAGGTTAAAAAATAAATCCTGCGCCATTCTGTTTGATGAAAGCTATTAATTTGCTATATTTTCCAATTTGCACATTATGTTTTGTAGCGAGGGTGCATTTTAACATTGAAAATATAGACCAAATGCTAGAGGGCTTATATTTTCTGCAAAGATCGGCAAAATATGCTAATAAAGTATTCTCTGAATACCTTCTAACGGTTCTAGATTCACACCACTTGATAAATTCCTGGTAGCGTTTTTCATATATTACCCTTGAATTTTTCGGTAGTAGTTCTAAACTAGCTATCTCTGCTTCCTTTACTACATCTGTGGTGTGCAGCTTTCCGCATCGGATGTATCATCCACTTCCATGATGAACTACTATCGATGTACTCGTGTCGCGAAAATTTGATTGATTGTTCTGACAGCAGGTATTTCGATGACAGCGTATCATGAAATTCCTTTATGCATTTGATACCACTTTTATGGTTGGATACAAATAAACAATGTAACATTTGATAAATGCCACCTTTTGACATTGATTAGAGTTTGTAAAGTGTCAACTTTTAAGATGAAAGTGCAAAAAAGTAATAAACAGAAGTTTGGCAATGCATAAATTATTTATAATTCTAAAAGTGCCCAACTGTCAATTTTAAATGATTTCATACATCTAGTTAATATGTCTAGAATTAATTTACAAAAATAAGTTTAAATTGTGAAATAGTTGTATCAATTCCAAGTAGGACATACCAATAACATTGATTCATTATAAATCTTGAAAGATGATATCGACAGTGAAGATGACAAATTACAGATACCTGTTCCAAATGTTGGCTTAGTTGGCAGATTTACTTATTATTTTTTACCCTAAATAAGTGCCATCTGGTGGATGGAAATGGCGATTTGGGTGGTTTAATTTGAACACCCTGTATGGATTATTTTGAAATAAAATAATTATCTGTAAATTACCCTTCAAGTACTGATTTTTGAACCTGTTTATATCAGGTTAATCTAATCCTAATAATTTGTGGAATATTATTAATCATCAAATTATAAAACAAATATACAAATATTATCAATCCACAGATAATTTCAACTTCTGCACACCAGCATTGTAATCACACAATAAAACCATGGTAGAAATTCAGAAACATATATTGTTATAATTCTATAAAATAAACAAACTCATAGATTTAGGTATAAAAAAATATCAAAACAGCTTAAAATTCTAATTTGAATTTAGCCAGGAGTGCCATGTGGTCCGAACCAAGTTCTCTATTAGGAATGGTGATGCCCTTTAGGTGGCTCTTCATGGGCAATGAATACTTCGATAGCAGGACTAGTTTGTCGTCCTTTTTGATTTTATTTTGGGGGTCCATTTTTGTGCTGAAATTACACCTCGCATAAACATAATCAAAGTCTCAAATAAAAATCATTAGGCTGATTGCAACTATATGCAGTAATGTAATTGGATATACAACTATTCCGGTTGTGGCAATATATAAAACGAATAACACCATCAGTTCGATATAATATCCCATAGAAAATGCCCATAGCGCAGGGTTGCTTAACGTATTTATGAATCAGCCTTTAATTTGTAGCAGCTTATGCTGATCAATTCAATGAGAATAATTTCAATAATGAGCCAATAACAACTGCAAGGTATGTACCTGTAGAACATGTAATCGACAGTAACCCAGGCATCCTGGTATGTGGTCGCTTCAATTTGTGATTGCACCACATGGTCGTAAACGGACTTGAAAATGAAGTTGTGGTTCAGGATTCCAGTGGAGAAATGGTCGGGGCTTAAATATTGGTTCAGAGCACACGAGGTCTTCAAAGGGTGGCGGATCTGGATTAGGTTAAGTTCCTCCTTGCGTGTTAAACTTTCTTTCTGCCTTCTGCTTATTACGAGATCCATATGTTGACAGTTGTCTGCAATGACTTGTTAATATCTGTTATAATATTATTAATAATGGTGGTTTACCCGTAACTCCCAATGGAATCGGAAGCCAATTATTCTTTGTTTTAAGCCTCTTTCTCGTCATGGTCTTGTAATTCAAGGAACCATGTTTTATTAAATTGACCACAAGTGAGTCTGGTAACGAATTGAAATCTCCGGTGACTATTATGGGCACATATTTGGTGCTGTAAGAAGTTACAAATTGTATGTGATGGATATGCTTTCTGAGTAATACTTGCTTTTGCTTGTAAGACATCCGATCAATTTCGGTTAATAAAAGCTGCGTTTGTGCCACCCTAACGTCTTCCCTTTTGGGATTATAAAGTAAATGTGTTGTAGCTACGACAACTTCTACACCATCCTTTTCAAGTGGCGCAAATTTGGCTACAATGCCTACGTTGCCTCGATCAAGAAGTTGGGAATCTGGTTGATGAAACTCAACCACAGTGGATTCTACTAACTTGAATATATCATGCTTATAGAATATGGCACAACCGTCAGGCAATTTTCCAGTTCTCTGCTTGTACAATCCGGTGTATCCTAGAAATTTAATTTGAAAAAAGTTGTATGCTTGGAGCTACTCATACTGCACCTAATTCTGTTAGTTGCGTTACATAATACTCTTCCCAATGGTCATTTTGTACCTCCTGCAGGCATAATATCTGAAAACAACATCATTACATGTCCACTCTACTCTTGACTTACGATCTTACATCACTGTTGTGCTTCTTAAAATCTGCCAGAAGCCTGCTCCAACGGTACCGCCAGTTCAAAAAGTTGTTGCTGTGTCGCCTGTATAATTCGGGGTGCTGTTCTAGGAGATCTTGAGCAAGCACATTGTAGTTCATCAAGGTAAATATCAAGCCAGGTCTTCTGCCACCACCAGCTTTGCCTATTATTGTACCTAGCTGGGTGGGTGTCCATTTTCTTACAGCCTCACCGATGAGTTCTAATAAATAAAGTGTAATTAGTTGAATGACATTGTAGGCCATTTTACCTATTATTGTATTTATTGGTTATGTCAGGTTTGGTTAGAATTTCATTGTTTATTATTATTAACACAACCATGATGCAAGTCACCCATGTCATATCCCATCTCGAGCATCCTCAGTCTTTACACTAACAATGCTGGATTATTGACTGTTTACTTTATAATTTATTAATTATACCAGAAAATTTAAATATGCTGCAATACCTTCTTCCATGTTAAAATCCAACATAGATTTGTAGCCAGCTGTTATGTAACAATAAAATATAAATCTTATCTTATGTCTAATATCCCCCTCCTACTAATATTCATTAATTTCAGCTGTATACCTAAAAATGTGCTGCCATTCTTACCTTGTTCTTCGGTTGTATACCCAGAATGTTTTTTCTCTTGGGAATCGGCAGAAGCATTTCTATTAAAAGACACATTACTTAATTGTTGCTCACTGACAGCAGTTGTGGAAATCTTGCGTGCATTATTTATCGCAGCTGGCTTATAAAAAGGGTTTACAACCTTGCTGTGCATTTTGGGCTTTAGTTGAAACTCAACCGTGCACGGCACAAGTTTGGTCTTTGGAATGCGTTCCGTCATCCTACCTTTGTGTTTCTTTTTGTGTTTTATACTTTCCTTGTGTACAGCCGGCAGAGTTGGTAGATTGTTCCGATTGCCAGTATCGAGACTGCCAGCAGTTTGTGCCACAGTTGGAGCATCTGCACAGAGAACAATCAGTCAAGAACAGATGGGTAGGCCCACTCGCACTAACTGTTAGAATACACACTGTGAGGGACAATTAGTATTCTTACTGTTCGGCAGGGCAGGCCGGACAGACTCACCTAACCATCGACTACGCCTAACCCGTTTCTTAGGACAAATATCAGTTGCCGATGATCCTATGATGATTCTTTTGTTTTCGCTACTCATTATGCGGACAAGTTTTGCATGGTTTAACAAAAATCTACTAGATAATATGCAACACCTAAATATTAACATTCCATATGACTGCCCCTCTGTTCACTTACAATTATAAGTTTCTGTTTACAGCATTGCTATTTTACTGATATTTGTCAATGGTTCCTGATGGAGATGAAAAGTGTGGTTATTTAGTCATATATTTAGTTATAAATAATAACTGACCAGTGATCACTAAAAGCAGTTTAACAATTCAATTTCATATTGACATTCAGCAAAAAGTTTAATTGCAGTTAAATATGAATAATTATCGAAATTAAATAAATTTCCAAACGCGAAAAACATGTTGATAAAACATTTGGTTCATTTAAGGTTGGTACAAAGAATATATACGGTTGGTAACAATTCGTAAGACGCGAACACGCTGGTGTAGCACAGAGAACCCAAATAAAACTGTTCTTACCTTGTATTAAGTTGGCAACACGAATCGTTCGCACACCGGATAGCGCGCTTTTTAAAATCTGTATTTAGCACATCTGAGTAGATATTATGAATGTTCCACATTATTTATCTCACTTGAGATTGTGCGGAATAAAAGGTTCCCTTTCTATGAGATTGGACCTGAAACGGAGTATATAGGCGGATTTATTTTAATGTGAGTAACCAAATCTACATAGCATTCTAAAAATATACATCATATGACGTCACACTATTTTGGGACACCCTGTACAATCAAAATATTTTCCTGAAATACGCCTCAGAATGCAAGTAAAGTCTGCAAAATATCAAAATCCTAACGCAATGAGTAACTGAGCTACTGAAGACGGGAGGTGAAATGACGGACCCTGTATATACTGTAACTGTACCAGTAAAACATTATAAAAACGCGGTATTACTTTTAACCCAGAAAGCCGAAAGCCTACCCAGATATTTGTATTTATAACAAGATAAATTTACAGGCAGTTGTTCGTAGAGTGATTTCATATTGTTGTCAGCTGTCACCTAATTCTAACCCAATTCTAACCTTAAAAATCCACGTTGTCCAGTAACAGAATCCAGTAATCATGGAGCTGGAAGAAAATGATTTGCCAGAAAGCAAAATAAATATTGTGCCTTGCATAAAATGGGTTAAACGAGGCGTTGCAAAAAGCAATCCAGATAAAATACAATTGAGTAAGGATGAACTCGTGCAAATCATAAACGACACTCGATCAAAGTTGCAGTAAGTTTTCTTAGTAACAGCAGTTCCCTTGTTTTATCTGCTCATTTATAGAATATCGGAAAATGCACAGGGCGAAAGTTCCACACAAAACGATTCATCGATGCCTGTCGATGATGAGTTCAATTTACGAAACTATGACGATGATGAAGGTAATGGTTGAAAACAACTGCTTTGTGCAATCATTCACCTCGCATTTGTGTTTATTATAGTTCCAAGTGCATTGCAACAATTAGGCATTCATTCCATAGCCGAGTTGCCCACGGCAGCGGAAGACAATTTTGCAGATGACGATGATTCAGATAAGGAAGACGACATAATCAAGCCCTCAGACAATCTAATTTTAGCCGGAAAGGTTGATGGTGATGCTAGTATCCTTGAAGTCTTCGGTAACATTGTGTCTACAACCCTTTTCGTGTAATAGCTGTAAGAATTTAATTTTAGTGTATAATGAGTCCGAAGGTTCTCTGTATTGCCACCATGATTTGCTGCTCTCCTCATTCCCGTTATGCATTGAGTGGTTGGATTTTGAACCGGGTCAACCAGCTGGCAACTACTGTGCCATTGGCTCGATGTCGCCAATTATAGAAATATGGGATATTGACATAATCAATTGTTTAGAACCGGCTTATAAACTAGGGAAAAAGGCAAGCAAGAAAAAGAAAACTCAACACGTAGGTCATACAGACGCCGTTTTGGCTTTAACTTGGAATAAAAACTACCATCATGTCATGGCTAGTGCTTCAGCTGACCATACAGTACTCCTTTGGGACGTCGAAAACGGCACTACAAATATGCAAATTGATAAATTTGGCGAGAAAGTCCAGTGCGTGCAATGGCATCACACTGAAGGCTATACTTTATTAGCAGGTTAAATGTAACGCAATAATTCTTACGTGTGGATTATTAACTGATTGTCATTTAGGTGGCTGGGACAAATGCGCTAAAGTATTTGATTGCCGGAGCGATACTGAACATCAGACATGGAAAATAAAGGGCGAGGCCGAGGCTCTCATCTGGGATCCTGCGTCGCAATTGAAATTCTATGCAGCGACAAGTGAAGGCATCATACATTGCATTGACATTCGTAAAGGTACTGACTTCAACCACTTAAAAGTATTATCAACGAAATCATTAGCACCTTGCTATTTTGATTACAAAAATACCAAATTACTGTAATAAACAACAATTTCGGACTTAAATTTGTAAATATAATTAGTCGGTTTCAAACGTCAGCACCCTCAACTGGTAAGACGATTGTTGAGATCTGATTGGGAAATTTCTAGGCAAACTGTGGTCAGTGGATGCTCATGAGAAAGAGGTAACGGGACTCACAGTAAGTATGCAATGTCCAAGTTTGTTGGTCACCGTGTCGTCCGATGAGACGCTGAAAGTGTGGGACATTGAGAGTGAAAGTGAGCCTTTGTTGGTGCACGAGAGGGACTTTAAAATGGGCGCTATTCACTGTTTGGATGTATGTCCTGATCAGCCATTTGTCATCGCCTCTGGTGGCACCAACAAGAGTAAAAATATGACGGTATTAGATTTATCCAGCATTGATACAGGTAATTTTGCAGTATTGTTGGTGCAAGCAGGAATTTACATGTATTATTTTTCAGTAAGTCACAGTTTTGGATCGAGGCCGTTAGTGAATTTGCAAGTGCAAGATGGGGAAGGAACATCTATGAGTGCTTGAGACTACCAACTTGTTTTAAATAAATTTTACGAACCCAAATTGATTTTGATTTGATAGAAATGTAAATTGTATCTTGTAGGATATTTATATTTGAGGATGAATAAAATCGTTATTTTGTAATACTTTGTATTATTAATAATGATAGTTATATTATAGTTAATATAACTAATATTATAGTATTACAGTTTTTAGGAATCTCTTTATGTCAATATCGAAGCGATTTTTACAAGCACTTGGAACTAATGGTCCCCACAATGTACAATATTGCTCGATTATAATCGCTTGTTTTGTTAAAACTAGTATTGTTTCAGTTATTCTTTATTACTCTAGAGGTTTTTCATGATAAAAAAAATCACTCAATGTATGAAAATTGTTGATTGTAGAGAAGATTGTATCTTCACTAAAAGTAACATGATATTCCTCAAGAAATTTCTCCAAACACCTAAATTATGTAAATTTCCCACCTTTGAGGGCGGAAATCTCGAGAACAGCTGGGGCTAGGAGGCTGAATGTGTGCTCATTGGAATCGGGAGGGTTCAATTAGTCTAGGCATGTGTCTCTAAGGTCATTTGGAGCAACTCGAAAAATCGCGATTTTTCGGATTTTTTTGTAGTCGATTTGATCGGAAAATCATCGATTTTACGTTTTGTCAACTGGGTGCTCTGCCAAACGGCACATTTTAAAATCTTTTTATAGGGACTTAGTCCCATATGTGGCGCATAATTTAAGCACTCGTCCATTCTCGTACTCCCACAACTCCCCGAGTTATCTCGCTTTTCGTGAAAAACGTGCGTTTTTTTTGAAAAATATTTCTCTCTTCTTAAGGCCACCCTGTACAAACGCGGTCGCCTACTGGGGCCCACTACGGCTCATTGTGCTTGTATTTGACCTCTCTATGACCCCTCCAAATTTCGTCGGAATCGGTTGAGGCGTTCTCGAAATGGAATTTCATCGAGATGGCAATAAAACGGGACATTTTCGAAAATTTCGAAAATTAAAACGTCTTCCAAAGTATATCAAGTGTGGTCTGGTATGGACCGTATGACTGCCCTGAATCGAATGAGACTACCGGCATCGAGATTGGACCGTTCGTTTAGAAGTTTAATTTTAATACCCCTTTTGGCTATTTTTTTAAGTTTTCCACCTTTGAGGGCAGATATCTCGAGAACCGCTAGGAGGCTGAATGTGTGCTCATTGGAATCGGGAGGGTTCAATTAGTCTAGGCTTGTGTCTCCGTAGTCATTTGGAGCAACTCGAAAAATCGCGATTTCCTAACTTTGAGGGCGGATATCTCGAGAACCACTGGGGTAGGAGAATTTTTTGTTTTAGAGACATTGTTTTAGAGATCGTTATTTCGGTCTTTTAAAAGTTAAAATTTTTGTCAGCGTTATTAATTTTTCACCAACATTTTTTTCAGGAAAATGCAAGACAGTGTTTTAGAGATCGTTATTTCGTTCTATGAAAATTTAAAATTTTTGTGAGCGTTGTTAATTTTCCCCAATTTTTTTTTTTAGGAAAATGCAAGGCATTGTTTTAGAGATCGTTATATCGAAGTATTTAATGAATGTGTTATGGGACTTGTGTGATTTTTACACACAAGATGTAAATAACCTCGTAGATGTGGTTCACAGTAATAACTCAATTTAGCAAAAAAAATTACTACATGGTTTTTGAAATGAACGATTCAATGAATTAATGAACTTTTCATGCCTTATAACATAAAATATTGATTAGCATATTTGACGTAAACCAACGATGAATTCCACGGGTTGGTTCGAAGAAGAGCTGCGAACCTCACCTTTATTATTCAGGGTAAACATTTCCGTTAAACACTCGACACTCGATAAAAATCATATATAATATATAATATATGTACTTCTATTATTGTAAGCAGATATGAGTAATGGGAGCAAGCCGATTCTAGAACCTCCTCCGACCTTGAGGGTCTGAGGAGGTTCTAGAATCGGCTTGCCTTGACCTTGAAATGGCCAAGGTCGCTTACCTTGAAAATTTGAGGTCAAATATTGACCTTGAAAATTTGAGGTCAAATATTGACCTTGAATAGCTGACCTTGAAAATGTTGACTTTGAAAACGACCATAAAATAACCTTGAATTGAAAAGTTGACCTTGAAAATGACCTTGGCCTTGTAATGTTGACCTTGAAAATGACCTTGACCCTGTAATGTCGACCTTGAAAATGACATTGACCTTGAAATGATCTTGAATCGAAAAAATAACCTCGAAAAATGACCTTGAAAATGACCTTGGAAAATGACCTTGAAATCACCTTCAATGAACTTGAAAAAAAAAATGACCTTGAAAAAAATGATCCAACTTGAAAATATTCGAGATTGTTGTTTTTTTACAAAATCGATTTCAAATTGCGGAATTGGAAGAACAGGGCTTAATTCCACATACGATTGCCAAGTTAATGTGGGAAAAGTGGTCTTACATTAACTGGGTCTATGAGAGACCATTGGAACAATACCGTTTTCTGCTCTGGATAGGTTTACCTTTCCGGTGTAGTATTCGGATGGTGCCGGAGGTAGCCTGGTCATTCTATCAAGGCAAAGAAGTTTTATCCGATATCCTTATCAGGAATCCGGGAGCCATTCGAAGAAAATTGATATCGATATCGATAACATTTTGGATTGATACGAATGGCGAACGGTATTGTTCCCATTGCAGGAAATTGGCATATGAAAGAAATGGGAATACCAAATTATTCAGGTGAGCATTAATTTATTTATAATATAATTTTTTTTATAATATTAATATACTGAATAATTAATTTAGTGAATAATTAATAATTCATTTATTTCTTAATTCAGAGTACGGTATTTCAAGCGTATGCATATATATATGTGAATGAAATCCTGCAATGGTTGGACCAAAGTAAACGATTTTGTGCATTTTGTTTTGCTATGCCACTTTTTAAAATGGATGGTGTAAACCTTTTCCGCGAACCTTCTGAAACTGACACGTGGATGGAAGTATCTGCATACCCGTCGGACTTCGACACGGCCACTGATGTAGACGATGAAGATTAATCTTCAAGGTTACGCCTACATCGTATTTGGATCCGGTTAGATTCAAGGTAATATTTGAATAAATATCTATAGTATGCACAATCAAGGTTGTTATAGGTGGCGATGGTGGTGAATGTCAACTCTCGATATATAATGGTATACATCAAACGATAACCTTCTTATAGAGAGGAGTGAACATCAAGGGTGAACATCAAGTAAGCAGAACGCAAAATGTTTAGTTGCGAACACTGTGGAAAAAGTTTTACGAGAAAAGATAACCTGACGCGTCATCAAAGGAATTCTTGCAAATGCAAAAGGAGAAAATTGGAAGAAATCCCAACGACTTCGAATGGCCACGGTGATGTAGTAAATATTATTAGATGTGATATGTGTGATATAAACGTTGAAAGATCATGTTTGGCGGGTCATCTTAGAAGCAATGCACATAAGAAGAACGCTTTTGTTGTAATAGATGATGGTGTAGAGCATTTATCAACTGCATTTGGAGACAATATTGTTCAATACAGTGTGTCGGAGCCTGGATTTCATATAGATATGTTGCAATTCGCTTATTTAGTAAGAGAAAAAATTTTGATGCTTATTGAGTCAAAGCTAGCTGTGTTTTCCAGTATGAAATTGAATCTAGAATGTTTCGCACTGTACTTTCAAGATGTTAAAGAAAATGCTGAAGTAAAATCATTCAATACGAAAAATAAGATAATTACTGGTGAGAAAAACCTTTACGAAATTTATAAACAATTTATTGCGGAGATCATGGCTAAAATGTCAGAGTTTCAGGAACGTGATTCAGGTATTACAATATTTATTGTTTCACATTTCTACAATTAAAACTTAATTTATTTTACAGGGTGGACTTTAGTGGAAATTTTACGTTTGGAAGTTAGCATGACCAAATATAATCCGACGAGGTCATCGAGTTTTATAGAACTACCAGATGTAATAAAAGCAAAGAAAGCCGTTATAAATGTGCAAAATAACGATCAAGCCTGCTTTGGTTGGGCACTTGCTTCTGCATTAAGAGAACCGAACAGATTATCACAGAGGACATCTTCGTACCCCCATTATTCGACAGTATGTGACTTTTCAGGATTGGAGTTTCCAGTGAATATTCAAGATATTAAGAAATTTGAAGCGAAGAATGATATTTGCGTGAACATGTATGGCATGAATAGGGAATTTACAGGAGCAAAAACAATATTTGACATAGTGCCACTGAGAATATCGAGCAAGGTATGTTCTGTATTCGTAAATTTATTATTGATTTCGGATGATGACGGTAACACAAATTATTGTTGGATAAAAACTTTGTCGCGGCTAATGTCGTCGCAATATTCTTGCAATGGACACGAAAAATGGATATGTCATGGATGTCTCGTGTACTTCACCACAGAGGAAAACCTAACTAGTCACCGTCAAGAAGATTGTGGAAAAGTAAAAGCTGTATTACCTGAAGAAAAACCACGTATAAATAAGCTGGGCGAGGAAGTGATGGAGAATGTGTTGCAATTCGAACATTTCGAAAAACAAATTAAAGTTCCTTTCGTTGTGTATGCAGATTTCGAAGCTTTATTGCAACCTGTTGGGGAAGACGTGGAAATTGATTCGGAAAAGCCTTACACAGTTAAGTGCTATCAGCATGAACCGTATGCCTTTTCGTATTATATAAAATGTTGTTATGACGATAGATTTTCCAAGTTTCAAATATACACAGGCGTAGATGCTGCAGTTGAATTTGTTAGAGTTGGAGATCGACATTAAAAATATCTATACAGAACATTTAGTTAAAAATAAATCCATGGAACCCCTAACAATAGACCAGGAACGAGAATGGGAAACAAATATTTGTCACATTTGTGATAAACCGATAATAAATATTGGAGACAAAGTATATGATCATGATCATTTGACCGGTCTATTTCGAGGTGCAGCACATTCGGTATGCAATATTAATTATAAAGTACCCAAGTTTATACCAGTTTTCTTTCACAATCTTTCTAATTATGATGCTCATATGTTCGTCAAAAATATTGCTTTAAGTGGAGAAGATGTGGACGTGATTGCACAGAACAAAGAGAAGTACATTTCATTTAGCAAAAAAGTGCACGTAGGTGAAACGGTGGATCACAAAGGCAAAAAAAGGAAAGTATTTTTAAAACTTAGGTTTATCGATTCTTTTCGTTTTTTATCGTGCTCCCTTGAAAAATTGGGATCGTATTTGGAGGACGACCAAAGCAATGAAATCCTAAAATATTTTGGCGACGAGGAGCAATTTAAATTGGTGCGACAAAAAGGAATTTTCCCTTATGGATTCATGGATTGTTTTGAGAAGACAAATTTTCCAAGGTTGCCAGACCGAGAAGACTTTTATGATACTTTAACTGATGAAAACATATCAGAAGAAAATTACGCTCCAGCCCAATCAACGTTTTTAAGTGTAATACTTTAGGAGATTACGCAAGAGTTTACTTAACGTCTGACGTACTACTGTTAGCCGACATATTTGAAAATTTTCGGAATGTGTCTCTACAAAATTATAAGTTAGATCCAGCAAATTATTTTACCGCACCAGGTTTCGGATGGGACGCCCTGCTTAGAAAATCGGGGGTGAAACTGGATCTGCTGACAGACATCGACATGTTACATTTCTTTCAAAAGGGTATTCGAGGAGGGCTCAGTATGTGCACTCGACGAAAAGCGGAAGCGAACAACAAATTTTTATCGTCCTACGACGCACACACACCTAACTCTTATATAATTTATTTAGATGCTACTAACTTGTACGGTTATGTTATGCGTTACAAACTTCCTACAGGAAAATTTCGTTGGCACGATCAACAAGAAATCGAGACTTTTGATATATGGAATTGTATAGATGATGGCGATATAGGATACGTGTTAGAAGTGGACCTCGAATATCGAGAACACTTGCACGATGAACACAATGATTTCCCATTTTGTCCGGAGTCTGTAGTATCGCCGACATCAAAAGTGGCAAAATTGATTCCTACTTTGTACAACAAGAACAAGTATGTAACACATTTTTTAAATTTAAAGCAGTGCTTGCAAAATGGATTAGTTTTGACCCGTATTCACAGAATTTTACAATTTGAACAAAGAAGTTGGATGAAAGATTATATTGACTTTAACACTCAAAAAAGACAAAACGCTAAAAATGATTTTGAAAGAAATCATTACAAAAGTATGAATAATATTGTGTACGGAAAGACAATGGAGAATGTGGAAAACCGAGCTGATATTAAACTATCAACGCATTGGAAAAATCGATACCGGAAACCAGGGGCGAAATTTTTTGTAGCAAAACCAAATTTCAAATCGGTTAAAATATTTTGTGAAAACTTGGTAGCAATTGAAATGTCTGTCGTTAAAGTAAATTACAATAAACCGCTGTATGTCGGATTTTCTATTTTAGAATTATCCAAAATTGTTATGTACGATTTCTATTATAAGTTTCTGAAATCTACATATGGCGAAAAAATTAATTTATTATATACCGATACAGATTCCCTAATTCTACATGTATATACAGACAATATTTACGACGACATCAAAGAAAACATAGGAAATTTTGATACGTCCAACTATTCCGAGGATAACATGCACAACATACCTGTAAACCAATCCGTGTTAGGAAAAATGAAAGATGAGTATCGTGGGGAAATAATTACTTCGTTTTATGGAACTGGAGCTAAAGCTTATTGCATCAACCTGTTGACACAATGTACAAAGAAAGCGAAAGGCGTGAAAAAAAAATGTTATTAAAAAAGATTTGGCTGTCACAGACTATCAAAGAATTGTTGAATCTGGAGGACGAATATTTAAGAAAATGTATAATTTTAGATCAGATTATCATGTTATGTTTACAGAGTTGAAAAATAAGATTGCCTTATCAGGAAATGATGATAAGAGATACGTTACAGAAGACAAATACACCACATTGGCATGGGGTCATAAAAGGATCGATGAACTGGAACGCGACAAGTTGATCGACGCAATTGTCAATGAGGAACTGAAAACACTGGGATTTTAATAAAATACAAATATTTGCTTATAAATCATTTTATTTGTTAATATATTCTATACATAATTTTTAAGTTTATATTTTATTACATGTTACTAATACAAAGCATTAGAATTATAATACATTATTTTTCGATATCCATGAATTATGAGACTTATCCAATCCTAACCATTTGACAAGCACCTTATTTCCTTTCCGTCGTATAACCTTTTCTACTAGAAAGACATCTGGATGTTTAACCTTTCGCAATTCCAATGCGTAGAACCCTCCAAGAATATTCTCTCCTTTTTCATCTTGCAATAAGTACGTGCGTGGGTTTGTGTTTTGAACTTTTGATACTTTAAATATTTCATTAGACCAATTTGGAGTGTAGCCTTTAGTAAATTCCTGTCGATGTTTACTAATGCGAACAAGATCGCCAATTTTAAAACGTTGGACAGATTTGTCATATATTTTCAAGGAACTGTAGACGGTCTTAAGAAGATCGGCGGCATTCCTCTGATTAACCTGCTTTGGTGTCATACCAATGGTTCTGTGAACCGTGTTGTTGTAGGTATTAATAATCGTCGGAAGTAATTCAATCCAACGATAATTTCCTTGCATGCTAAATTCTTTCCACATCTTTTCCTTAATAGTTCGGTTGAATCGTTCGACGATGGAGCTCTTTAAAGTTGAGTAAGTGCTGTAATGATTTATCCCATGTTGAAGAAGTAGTTTTTTGAAGTCTGTGTTATAAAATTCCTTGCCGTTGTCGGTCTGCAAGTTTTTAGGGATCTGACTTCTTTTTTCCTGTAAAACTTTTTCCATTGCACGAGTAACTTCTTTACCAGTTTTATTTTTTAATGGCAGTGCCCAACCGAATTTCGAAAACGCATTTATTACCACCAATATATATTTGTAACCCTTGTTTTGCTTAGAATATGGTATCATTTCTACTAAGTCTGCTTGATACAAATCTTTCAAACCTTTAAGAATGACACGACGTCTTTGAAAATTCCTTCGTGCTGGAGCATGTATCTCGTTAACAACATCTTGCTTAATATACGTCATGATCGGATTCGATCAGGACTTCTATGCAATAACTTGTAGCTGATCCGTCTTGCTTAACTCGAATTTTATCCAGTGGTCTTATGTGCTCCGCGTCAGTAATACCATTAATAAGTAATAACGCATTGCCCAGAGTAAAAACCTTCAAAATTTTTCCAGAGTATAAGGAATTAGTGTACGTGTGAACTCCTCCTTTATTCTCGATTCTATAATAGTCTCCTGATGATGGTAGCATACCGATACCAGTTAGTGTTAAAATAAAATGTTTCTTTGCTGTACTCTGCAGCGCTTTCCACGTCTTTTCCAACAATGGTTTTTGCATATGTTTTGATATGATGTGACCATGAAGGTGTTTGCCGAATTTGTCTAGAGTCATATCGCTGTAAATATGTCGTCCGAATTTATCACGAGGCATCACGTGCGTTAGGCACAACAGTTGAGTGGTAAATGAGATTTATCGCATTTCTACAGATATATTAACGCAAAATACCTGCCTCCTTTAATTCCTCGATAATGGAAATTACTTCGTTATTGTGTAATGGATGACCGGCCCATTGAGAGGCAGTTAATAAACGTAACCTGTCAACAAGTTCATTGGGATCGTCCCAATACCGATATTCTGGGAAAGATCCTTGAACTACCTGTCTTTGGAATGGTTGTTTCGGTAATGCTCCTCCAACCTTCCAATTTTTTGCCCACGAAACTTTCGGTGGTTGACCAGTTAATATTGGTTTAATAAGGTTCACATACTTGTGTCCCCGATTAGCCGAAATTTTAAGTTTTTCATCATATCGAACCCGTGCGGCTTTAGTTCGAAGCAGTATATCTTTATAATTGCGAGCATCCTGACGGAAGAATTTTCCTGGCTCTCTCTTAAAAAGCAATTCAAAAAGACCAGTTGTACCCTTATATTTAAATTCACCTATTTGAACGTCTGGACCATCAAATATAATTTCACTGTCGCCAATGAATAAATTTCCATCAACTTCATGTACACCGTACTTGTGGTCAAATCTGCCCTCTTGGTCCGTTTTAAATTCGACAAGGTATGTACGAGGTAATACGTGAAATTGTTCTAGGACCGATTGCATTTCTGGAGAATCTATCTGTTCGACAAATTTTTGCTTGGCATATGACAATGCAAGATCTTCGTCTGTATCAACATTTTCTTCTTCTTCGTCTCGTTCAAAATCGGTAGGACTTGCTGCTTCTTCAACTAACGGAGAACTCTCTATTGTTTCATCAAAATCTTGCGGGTCATCTGAAGTAATGTTACCTGAAGTTTCTAAACGTTCCTTGATGGGAAAACCTTTGAACTCTTGTACTCGCATTGGTGCAGGTAGCTTTGATGACCTGCGTAATTTAGATATTTTACGTTTTAAGCGAAAAGGTGTGTGGGTTTCACTCGAAGTCAGCTCATCGTCAAATTGATTAGGGTCAGCTTTATAGATTAGAGGATCGACCCGAGGCACATCTAATTTGCTTATCACTTCTTTAAGTTGTTCAGTTAAAGGTGAGAATGCAGTTGCAAAATGTTCTTTTGATTCTGAAATATCGCTCTTCAGTGCACGAATTTTATTTTGGAGTGCTTCACGTGCATCTGCAAGTTGCTCCACATATTAATGTGTATGTGCCATCATGAAAAGGTAGGTATTGGGGCACTTGATCCAACTATTTCTTCCATAAGAATAACATTGGAGCTATCCCCTCCACTTTCCCTTTTAGGCCACGCCCCTTTGTCGACGTGCAGCCAATGGGAGCGCCCCATTCAGTCACGTGGTGCTGGGTGGGAGGCATGAGTTGTTAAGGTTTGAGGTTATGTTTAAGGTTTTAGGTTATGTTTAAGGTTTGAGGTTATGTCGCCTTCGGTCCCTAGTCCCCAGACTTTGAGGTTATGTTTATGGTTTGAGGTTATGATTTGTACAACGCGTTGCCCGCGAGGGGTGAGGGGTTCGTATGTGGGACCCTGCTATCGCCAAGCACGGGGCACGCCCCCCGCAAGGCCTACATCCACGATGCATCCCGCGAACGCCGACTTGAGGTCGCGCGCTGGAGGGTGCCCATGGATATTCGTATGCGGTGCCCCACTGCTAGCGATAAGCACGGGGCGCTCCGCGCCCCACATTACTCTCGGGCCGCGAAGAAAAACGTCTCGCCTGTTACCAAAAGCCGCGCCGCCCGCAAGGAAGGAACCCATCTAACGAGCGATAACCGAGAGATAACCGATGATAACCGAGAATACCAACTGTCATACCAACTTAAACATTTCATAATCCCTGCGATTTGACAATATACGGGTACCGATTGAGAAATAAATATACGAGGCCGTAAAATATTAAATCGTATGCGAGTGTAAATTCAAGATGGAGTCCGGCGTAACATGTACAGGAGGATCGGGCTAACAACGTGTACCGAGAGTTCAAAAATAAATTAAATATTATATTAAGGTAAAAGGGGAAAACGTACATAGTCTAATTGTTTTTCTCGATAAGTATGGAATAGATGTCGGGGGTGTATAAGATAATAAAATAATATTAACTCTAGGTGACACTATAATGTTTAAAAATCCATTTAGTTATTAATTCATTTGTTAATGCTTGGCGAAAGGGTGTAGGCGTTTTTATCAACTAAAAATTGTAAGTCTGGCGATAAAACTTCTGCGGTTTTATTTAAACAAGGATGTGTATATTTTCACACACATAGGTAAATATCAGCATTAATTAACTACGAGCGATCACCGGCAGATGCCCAGTATGCATGACACACCCGACAAACAAGCCATGATGAATCAAATAAGAAGAGGAAAGTGGAGGAACACCTAGCACCTATTTTAAAAACACATATTTGGCTTGGTACAGAGACTTAGAGTAGATGTGACGATGATCTACAGATACCTGTAATTTCCGTATCAGTCGTGTGTCACAAAGGCTACAACAGATGGCGCTCCAAACGTCAAATTAAAACTTACGATAACGCCGTAAACCAAGGTGCACACTCACGTCACTAACCAGCTAGCCATTATTATTAGTATGGCACGAATTAATTTTAATTACGAAATGTGTCAATTTAGCGCTAATTAATTTGAATTATCTGAATCATCGTATGTTGTCGGTGGTTGTCGTCATCGGTGCCGCGCGAGTTTTGAATTATTTGATTATTATATATTAATTACATTAAATATTTTTACTGAATTAGAGTCCATTCATTTTCGGTGTGTTTACAAAGCGAGAGATTAGCGCAGTGCGTCAACTGATAAGAACCGTTTTAAACGTTTGTGTTAAATATATATTCTTACAACGGAAGAGTGGAAGAGCAACGAATGGCACACAAATGTGCGTTTTTTATCAACTAAAAATTGTCCTTTTTCAAACAAACAAAAATAATAAGAGGGAAAAATTTGATAAAAGGTTCTACAAACACAACAATTGGTCGCATCATAAATGTGGATTGAGTAACCATACTTTTGATTGACATTTGAAGTAACATAACCTCAAAATCGTTTTACATTAGTTTTCAACCAAATGATTTTCAGTGTTGCCATGTGTAAATTACAGTGTTGGCGATTTGTTATTTTATTAATCAACCAAGTACAAATTAAATTGATTACGCCTGTTCATATCTAATAAATTATACTATCGTAACATAACTTTATTTTAAATTAATTAACCCTGAGCCGTGCATCAAGTGTGAGTGCGATGGACACCCAGCCAATGTCAGCATCAAACGAGGACAGCGCACCTATAAACAGCAAGGAACCTAAAAAAAAAAAAAAACGCCCCAGACGCCGACCGCGGAAAAACATCGAATAAGAAATTAAAAACCACACCAAATCTAACAGAGACACAGGCATCACACGCACAGCCCTCTAAAGCACACACACACAAGCGCCCACATAACACAGGAGAGACCACAGCCACCAAATGAATTCAACTCCTACAAACACAACTATGAAATAAGAACGGATGCCACCATCACACGCATACAACTTGCACGCTTATGGGAAACACACATGCCCAACAACAAGGACATTATCATACAACTGATAAACAACAACCTCACTCTTAAAACAAGCAAAAGAGAATCCAAAAATAAACTCCAGGAACTGATGGACAAGCATCTCATCAAAACATCCCGAACCGAACAACAACTAACTACCACACCGAACACACAACGCACATACACCGAATCATACACCATAATCCTCTGGAGTTGAAAACGAAATCCCAGACGAAGATATTGGCAAATAACTCACTAACAATAAATACCCTTATAGATACTGCAAACGCATCAAAGCAAGAGCAACAGACATATCAACATCGATGATAAGAATTATAACTGGAGACATCGACTCATTCGAAAAAATGACATATGACGGAGGACTGTATTACCTAAATAGGTTCTACAGATTCGTACCAAGCTCCCCACCCAAACCAATACCACAAGCATGCAGCAAGTGCTCCGCATACGATCACACAACCGAGGAATGCAGGAAAGGAAAAACATGCACCAAGTGTCAAGGGGGGCGCATGACGCAACTAAATGCGGTTCGCCACAGCCACAGAAATATGATGCCCGCAACGCCGAGGCCCATGCAGGGTGGTCACCCAGATGCCCAAAGAGACCGACAACACTCATAGAAGGCAACCCCAGCATAAGGATAAAAAAAAAACATAAATAAAAAATCTACAGATAAACCAAACTCAACCACTCATAACAATAGAAGCCCTAACCCACTGACTATACCCGACCATATCATTATCACACACACACACCCCCACACACACATGACATAAACAACACACAGAACACCAACAGAGAAGAGATTCTCAAAAAGCTCCGCAAACGCTTTATAATTGACTATGTCATTGAGACACAGGCTGTACTTTCCGGCAACAGAATGTATATAATCATGTTCGACAAACAAGCATCAGATAGCATACCACCGACAGAACCCTCAAATCATACCACACAAGCCACCATGCATGTACAGAACGATCGACCAACCATCATATACGCAAACATCAGCTGCCCCAGTAACAAACGGACGCCAATAAATAATTATATAGAGAATAGCAACATTCAAGGTTGCCTTCTTTTCGTAGAAACAAAGACCAAAACCGACACAAACGTGACATACAAGAACTGGGAAATCACACAAAAACAAGGACACATCAACATCAACGCACGAGGAGGGATAGGTATCCTCCACACCGCACGTAGAGCCAACCCGCCAGTACCGAACAACCCACAAAATGATCGCCTCTACTTTACGATCCCATTTGACAATGACAAACTTCACATCATTCTGATATACATTCAACCACACACACACCAATCGAACAGAACATCGCCATAAAAGCAGCTCATGAATAGATATTCGATTATCATTAGTGACTTTAATCTAAACCCCAAGAAGAGACGTCAACTACAAACGTTCATAAATAACTCTGACTCCAGAAGGCAATACACGCACAACCAACACTCATCATGCCCAACAATAATGACACAATCCCAGGTATACTACATGCATACTGACAATCTAACAAATAATATAACATACATCGAAGTAGCACAAGACCGTTGCTCAGATAACTTGGCTATTAAATTTACATTTCAACTAGACCGACCACGAACTGCCGAAACAATCAAGACAAAATTCATTCTCAAACTCACAAATACAAAAGCAGTAAATACATTCATGCCGACATACCTGAACGAAATCGAAAGAAAAGACATAGAACTACATCACCTAACGGAATTTTAGACAAAACTCACTAGCTCTATAATAAAACATAGCCCCTAAACAAAACGAAACATTTTACAAACACAAAGTACCTAAGTACATACTTACACTAATCAAGTACGAGTGACAAACGTGCTGAAAATACACTCTGACAGGAGGCAGAAACACAAATACAATAATGAATACACTAAACAAAACCATACAGACAATGACATGGCAATAAAAGGCACATACATGGTTCGAAGTATGCAAAGAAATTGAGAGAGACCGAGGAACAACCTATTGGACTAAAATTAAACGACAGACAAAATACAAAAAGACGCCACATACAGCTACACTCCAACAAGATATTTAAAAAAAAAAAATACGACAGACGAACATATGGCATACGCCTGCGCAAACCACTTCACATCTGCTTTCACCCCCATCGACGACCCTACATATAACAACGATAACTCCACAAACGTGAACGACTGGTACGATAGACATTGTAACCAAAACACAGCGGGATAGGTATCCACCACACAGCACGTAGAGCCAACCCGCCAGTATCGAACAACCCACAAAATGATTGCCTCTACTTTACGATTCAATTTGACAATGACAAACTTCACATCTTTCTGATATACATTTCAACCACACTCACCAATCGAACAGAACACCGCCATAAAAGCACCCCATGAATAGATTTTCGATTATCATTGGTGACTTTAACCTACACCCCTAGAAGAGACGTCAACTACAAACGTTCATAAATAACTCTGACTTCAGAAGACAATACACAACAACCAACACTCATCATGCCCAACAATAATGACACCATCCCAGATATACTACATACATACCGACAATCTAACAAATAATATAAGAGACATCGAAGGAACACCAGACCTTTGCTCAGATCACTTGGCTGTTAAGTTTACATTTCAACTAGACCGACCACGAACTGCCGAAACAATCAAGACAAAATTCATTCTCAAGCTCACAAATACAAAAGTAGTAAATACATTCATGCTGACATACCTGAACGAAATCGAAAGAGAAGACATAGGACTACATCACCTAACGGAATTTTAGACAAAACTCACTAGCTCTATAATAAAACATAGCCCCTAAACAAAACGAAACATTTTACAAACACAGACTACCTAAGTACATACTTACACTAATCAAGTACAAGTGACAAACGTGCTGAAAATACGCTCTGACAGGAGGCAGAAACATAAAAACAATAATGAATAGACTAAACAAAACCATACAGACAATGACACGGCAATAAAAGCCCCATAAATGGCTCGAAGTATACAAAGAAATTGAGAGAGACCGAGGAACAACCTATTGGACTAACATTAAACGACAGACAAAATACAAAAAATACATCACGTACACCTACACTCCTACAAGATATTAAAAAGACATACGACAGACGAACATAAGGCATACGCAAACCACTCCACATCTGCTTTCACCCCCATCGGCGACCCTACATATAACAACGATAACGCCACAAACGTGAACGACTGGTACGACAGACATCATAACCAAAACACAGACAATAAGGAACCACCAAACATAACAGAAGACGAATACTATGACATACTAGATACAGGTAAAACACCGCCCCGGACAAGATCTTACCACAAAACAACTTCTTCGAAGCCTATCATACGAAATACATAAACACATAATATCTATTATTTCATGATAAAATAGCGTAATATTTAAACAGACTTAAATCATACTAGTTGCTGATTAAAATATTCCTAAAATGTAGTAACGTGTGAGACGCTTGTTACACATGTGAGACGCTGTGAGGCGCTGTGTTACACATGTGAGACGCTGTGAGACAGCTATAAGACACCTCTGAGACAGCTGTGCGACACCTCAGAGCCAGCTGTGAGACACCTGTGAGATACCTGTGAGACACCTGTTGGTGGTGGTGGTGCTGTTGCTGGTGTGGAGGTGGTGGTGGTGCTGTTGCTGGGGTGGAGGTGGTGGCGATGCTGTTGCTCATGTGGAGGTGGTGCTGGTGATGGTGCTGGTGATGGTGGTGATGGTGGTGATGGTGTGGAGGTGTTTTTTTATTTATTATCTTATACTTTTGACATATTGTATGTATATTTAAATACTATTGTACATATTTTTAAGGATTTTTCTTTATTTAATATGTTGTCCTCTCTATGCACTATGGAGGGGGTGAATAAAATAAAGTTTTTTTTACATTGTATTATTATTTTTTATTACCATATAAAATATTCATTACATAGTTGTACAGTACTTTAACATTTCTATATTACAAGCTACATTCCGACAGTATAACGGATATTACCACATAAAATATCCATTACATACTCGTGACGGAGGGGCAGAGGGGCTGGTGGTGCTGCTGATGGCGGAGGGGCTCCGGGAGGGACGTAGGGGCTGGTATATGTTGGTGGGGGTGGCGGGTGGTGGGGCTTCGGGAGGGGCGGAGGGGCTGGTGGGACTTCGGGAGGGGCGGACGGGCGGGTGATGTTGGTGGTAGCGGAGGGGTTTCAGGAGGGGCTGGCGATGTTGATGGAGGTGAAGGGGCTTCGGGTGGGTACGGCGGTGCTTCAGGAGGGTACAGAGCTAATTTTTAGCTTACAATTGGGCGCTAGTATGTGGACCCTCCCGAAGCACCTTCACCTCCATCAACATCGCCAGCCCCTCCTGAAACCCCTCCGCTACCACCAACATCACCCGCCCGTCCGCCCCTCCCGAAGTCCCACCAGCCCCTCCGCCCCTCCCGAAGCCCCACCACCCGCCACCCCCACCAACATATACCAGCCCCTACGTCCCTCCCGGAGCCCCTCCGCCATCAGCAGCACCACCAGCCCCTCTGCCCCTCCGTCACGAGTATGTAATGGATATTTTATGTGGTAATATCCGTTATACTGTCGGAATGTAGCTTGTAATATAGAAATGTTAAAGTACTGTACAACTATGTAATGAATATTTTATATGGTAATAAAAAATAATAATACAATGTAAAAAAAACTTTATTTTATTCACCCCCTCCATAGTGCATAGAGAGGACAACATATTAAATAAAGAAAAATCCTTAAAAATATGTACAATAGTATTTAAATATACATACAATATGTCAAAAGTATAAGATAATAAATAAAAAAACACCTCCACACCATCACCACCATCACCACCATCACCAGCACCATCACCAGCACCACCTCCACATGAGCAACAGCATCGCCACCACCTCCACCCCAGCAACAGCACCACCACCACCTCCACACCAGCAACAGCACCACCACCACCAACAGGTGTCTCACAGGTATCTCACAGGTGTCTCACAGCTGGCTCTGAGGTGTCGCACAGCTGTCTCAGAGGTGTCTTATAGCTGTCTCACAGCGTCTCACATGTGTAACACAGCGCCTCACAGCGTCTCACATGTGTAACAAGCGTCTCACACGTTACTACATTTTAGGAATATTTTAATCAGCAACTAGTATGATTTAAGTCTGTTTAAATATTACGCTATTTTATCATGAAATAATAGATATTATGTGTTTATGTATTTCGTATGATAGGCTTCGAAGAAGTTGTTTTGTGGTAAGATCTTGTCCGGGGCGGTGTTTTACCTGTATCTAGTATGTCATAGTATTCGTCTTCTGTTATGTTTGGTGGTTCCTTATTGTCTGTGTTTTGGTTATGATGTCTGTCGTACCAGTCGTTCACGTTTGTGGCGTTATCGTTGTTATATGTAGGGTCGCCGATGGGGGTGAAAGCAGATGTGGAGTGGTTTGCGTATGCCTTATGTTCGTCTGTCGTATGTCTTTTTAATATCTTGTAGGAGTGTAGGTGTACGTGATGTATTTTTTGTATTTTGTCTGTCGTTTAATGTTAGTCCAATAGGTTGTTCCTCGGTCTCTCTCAATTTCTTTGTATACTTCGAGCCATTTATGGGGCTTTTATTGCCGTGTCATTGTCTGTATGGTTTTGTTTAGTCTATTCATTATTGTTTTTATGTTTCTGCCTCCTGTCAGAGCGTATTTTCAGCACGTTTGTCACTTGTACTTGATTAGTGTAAGTATGTACTTAGGTAGTCTGTGTTTGTAAAATGTTTCGTTTTGTTTAGGGGCTATGTTTTATTATAGAGCTAGTGAGTTTTGTCTAAAATTCCGTTAGGTGATGTAGTCCTATGTCTTCTCTTTCGATTTCGTTCAGGTATGTCAGCATGAATGTATTTACTACTTTTGTATTTGTGAGCTTGAGAATGAATTTTGTCTTGATTGTTTCGGCAGTTCGTGGTCGGTCTAGTTGAAATGTAAACTTAACAGCCAAGTGATCTGAGCAAAGGTCTGGTGTTCCTTCGATGTCTCTTATATTATTTGTTAGATTGTCGGTATGTATGTAGTATATCTGGGATGGTGTCATTATTGTTGGGCATGATGAGTGTTGGTTGTTGTGTATTGTCTTCTGAAGTCAGAGTTATTTATGAACGTTTGTAGTTGACGTCTCTTCTAGGG
Source organism: Othius punctulatus (assembly GCA_951805005.1). Lineage (NCBI taxonomy): Eukaryota > Metazoa > Arthropoda > Insecta > Coleoptera > Staphylinidae > Othius > Othius punctulatus. Next base: position 55,836,622 of record OX638142.1, read on the forward strand.
GTGTAGGTTAAAGTCACCAATGATAATCGAAAATCTATTCATGGGGTGCTTTTATGGCGGTGTTCTGTTCGATTGGTGAGTGTGGTTGAAATGTATATCAGAAAGATGTGAAGTTTGTCATTGTCAAATTGAATCGTAAAGTAGAGGCAATCATTTTGTGGGTTGTTCGGTACTGGCGGGTTGGCTCTACGTGCTGTGTGGTGGATACCTATCCCGCTGTGTTTTGGTTACAATGTCTATCGTACCAGTCGTTCACGTTTGTGGAGTTATCGTTGTTATATGTAGGGTCGTCGATGGGGGTGAAAGCAGATGTGAAGTGGTTTGCGCAGGCGTATGCCATATGTTCGTCTGTCGTATTTTTTTTTTTTAAATATCTTGTTGGAGTGTAGCTGTATGTGGCGTCTTTTTGTATTTTGTCTGTCGTTTAATTTTAGTCCAATAGGTTGTTCCTCGGTCTCTCTCAATTTCTTTGCATACTTCGAACCATGTATGTGCCTTTTATTGCCATGTCATTGTCTGTATGGTTTTGTTTAGTGTATTCATTATTGTATTTGTGTTTCTGCCTCCTGTCAGAGTGTATTTTCAGCACGTTTGTCACTCGTACTTGATTAGTGTAAGTATGTACTTAGGTACTTTGTGTTTGTAAAATGTTTCGTTTTGTTTAGGGGCTATGTTTTATTATAGAGCTAGTGAGTTTTGTCTAAAATTCCGTTAGGTGATGTAGTTCTATGTCTTTTCTTTCGATTTCGTTCAGGTATGTCGGCATGAATGTATTTACTGCTTTTGTATTTGTGAGTTTGAGAATGAATTTTGTCTTGATTGTTTCGGCAGTTCGTGGTCGGTCTAGTTGAAATGTAAATTTAATAGCCAAGTTATCTGAGCAACGGTCTTGTGCTACTTCGATGTATGTTATATTATTTGTTAGATTGTCAGTATGCATGTAGTATACCTGGGATTGTGTCATTATTGTTGGGCATGATGAGTGTTGGTTGTGCGTGTATTGCCTTCTGGAGTCAGAGTTATTTATGAACGTTTGTAGTTGACGTCTCTTCTTGGGGTTTAGATTAAAGTCACTAATGATAATCGAATATCTATTCATGAGCTGCTTTTATGGCGATGTTCTGTTCGATTGGTGTGTGTGTGGTTGAATGTATATCAGAATGATGTGAAGTTTGTCATTGTCAAATGGGATCGTAAAGTAGAGGCGATCATTTTGTGGGTTGTTCGGTACTGGCGGGTTGGCTCTACGTGCGGTGTGGAGGATACCTATCCCTCCTCGTGCGTTGATGTTGATGTGTCCTTGTTTTTGTGTGATTTCCCAGTTCTTGTATGTCACGTTTGTGTCGGTTTTGGTCTTTGTTTCTACGAAAAGAAGGCAACCTTGAATGTTGCTATTCTCTATATAATTATTTATTGGCGTCCGTTTGTTACTGGGGCAGCTGATGTTTGCGTATATGATGGTTGGTCGATCGTTCTGTACATGCATGGTGGCTTGTGTGGTATGATTTGAGGGTTCTGTCGGTGGTATGCTATCTGATGCTTGTTTGTCGAACATGATTATATACATTCTGTTGCCGGAAAGTACAGCCTGTGTCTCAATGACATAGTCAATTATAAAGCGTTTGCGGAGCTTTTTGAGAATCTCTTCTCTGTTGGTGTTCTGTGTGTTGTTTATGTCATGTGTGTGTGGGGGTGTGTGTGTGTGATAATGATATGGTCGGGTATAGTCAGTGGGTTAGGGCTTCTATTGTTATGAGTGGTTGAGTTTGGTTTATCTGTAGATTTTTTATTTATGTTTTTTTTTTATCCTTATGCTGGGGTTGCCTTCTATGAGTGTTGTCGGTCTCTTTGGGCATCTGGGTGACCACCCTGCATGGGCCTCGGCGTTGCGGGCATCATATTTCTGTGGCTGTGGCGAACCGCATTTAGTTGCGTCATGCGCCCCCCTTGACACTTGGTGCATGTTTTTCCTTTCCTGCATTCCTCGGTTGTGTGATCGTATGCGGAGCACTTGCTGCATGCTTGTGGTATTGGTTTGGGTGGGGAGCTTGGTACGAATCTGTAGAACCTATTTAGGTAATACAGTCCTCCGTCATATGTCATTTTTTCGAATGAGTCGATGTCTCCAGTTATAATTCTTATCATCGATGTTGATATGTCTGTTGCTCTTGCTTTGATGCGTTTGCAGTATCTATAAGGGTATTTATTGTTAGTGAGTTATTTGCCAATATCTTCGTCTGGGATTTCGTTTTCAACTCCAGAGGATTATGGTGTATGATTCGGTGTATGTGCGTTGTGTGTTCGGTGTGGTAGTTAGTTGTTGTTCGGTTCGGGATGTTTTGATGAGATGCTTGTCCATCAGTTCCTGGAGTTTATTTTTGGATTCTCTTTTGCTTGTTTTAAGAGTGAGGTTGTTGTTTATCAGTTGTATGATAATGTCCTTGTTGTTGGGCATGTGTGTTTCCCATAAGCGTGCAAGTTGTATGCGTGTGATGGTGGCATCCGTTCTTATTTCATAGTTGTGTTTGTAGGAGTTGAATTCATTTGGTGGCTGTGGTCTCTCCTGTGTTATGTGGGCGCTTGTGTGTGTGTGCTTTAGAGGGCTGTGCGTGTGATGCCTGTGTCTCTGTTAGATTTGGTGTGGTTTTTAATTTCTTATTCGATGTTTTTCCGCGGTCGGCGTCTGGGTCGTTTTTTTTTTTTTTTTTAGGTTCCTTGCTGTTTATAGGTGCGCTGTCCTCGTTTGATGCTGACATTGGCTGGGTGTCCATCGCACTCACACTTGATGCACGGCTCAGGGTTAATTAATTTAAAATAAAGTTATGTTACGATAGTATAATTTATTAGATATGAACAGGCGTAATCAATTTAATTTGTACTTGGTTGATTAATAAAATAACAAATCGCCAACACTGTAATTTACACATGGCAACACTGAAAATCATTTGGTTGAAAACTAATGTAAAACGATTTTGAGGTTATGTTACTTCAAATGTCAATCAAAAGTATGGTTACTCAATCCACATTTATGATGCGACCAATTGTTGTGTTTGTAGAACCTTTTATCAAATTTTTCCCTCTTATTATTTTTGTTTGTTTGAAAAAGGACAATTTTTAGTTGATAAAAAACGCACATTTGTGTGCCATTCGTTGCTCTTCCACTCTTCCGTTGTAAGAATATATATTTAACACAAACGTTTAAAACGGTTCTTATCAGTTGACGCACTGCGCTAATCTCTCGCTTTGTAAACACACCGAAAATGAATGGACTCTAATTCAGTAAAAATATTTAATGTAATTAATATATAATAATCAAATAATTCAAAACTCGCGCGGCACCGATGACGACAACCACCGACAACATACGATGATTCAGATAATTCAAATTAATTAGCGCTAAATTGACACATTTCGTAATTAAAATTAATTCGTGCCATACTAATAATAATGGCTAGCTGGTTAGTGACGTGAGTGTGCACCTTGGTTTACGGCGTTATCGTAAGTTTTAATTTGACGTTTGGAGCGCCATCTGTTGTAGCCTTTGTGACACACGACTGATACGGAAATTACAGGTATCTGTAGATCATCGTCACATCTACTCTAAGTCTCTGTACCAAGCCAAATATGTGTTTTTAAAATAGGTGCTAGGTGTTCCTCCACTTTCCTCTTCTTATTTGATTCATCATGGCTTGTTTGTCGGGTGTGTCATGCATACTGGGCATCTGCCGGTGATCGCTCGTAGTTAATTAATGCTGATATTTACCTATGTGTGTGAAAATATACACATCCTTGTTTAAATAAAACCGCAGAAGTTTTATCGCCAGACTTACAATTTTTAGTTGATAAAAACGCCTACACCCTTTCGCCAAGCATTAACAAATGAATTAATAACTAAATGGATTTTTAAACATTATAGTGTCACCTAGAGTTAATATTATTTTATTATCTTATACACCCCCGACATCTATTCCATACTTATCGAGAAAAACAATTAGACTATGTACGTTTTCCCCTTTTACCTTAATATAATATTTAATTTATTTTTGAACTCTCGGTACACGTTGTTAGCCCGATCCTCCTGTACATGTTACGCCGGACTCCATCTTGAATTTACACTCGCATACGATTTAATATTTTACGGCCTCGTATATTTATTTCTCAATCGGTACCCGTATATTGTCAAATCGCAGGGATTATGAAATGTTTAAGTTGGTATGACAGTTGGTATTCTCGGTTATCATCGGTTATCTCTCGGTTATCGCTCGTTAGATGGGTTCCTTCCTTGCGGGCGGCGCGGCTTTTGGTAACAGGCGAGACGTTTTTCTTCGCGGCCCGAGAGTAATGTGGGGCGCGGAGCGCCCCGTGCTTATCGCTAGCAGTGGGGCACCGCATACGAATATCCATGGGCACCCTCCAGCGCGCGACCTCAAGTCGGCGTTCGCGGGATGCATCGTGGATGTAGGCCTTGCGGGGGGCGTGCCCCGTGCTTGGCGATAGCAGGGTCCCACATACGAACCCCTCACCCCTCGCGGGCAACGCGTTGTACAAATCATAACCTCAAACCATAAATATAACCTCAAAGTCTGGGGACTAGGGACCGAAGGCGACATAACCTCAAACCTTAAACATAACCTAAAACCTTAAACATAACCTCAAACCTTAACAACTCATGCCTCCCACCCAGCACCACGTGACTGAATGGGGCGCTCCCATTGGCTGCACGTCGACAAAGGGGCGTGGCCTAAAAGGGAAAGTGGAGGGGATAGCTCCAATGTTATTCTTATGGAAGAAATAGTTGGATCAAGTGCCCCAATACCTACTATGAAATGTGTCACAATACTGATTAAATAAATAAATAGTTACACGTTTATATGATAATGTATTTGTCAAAACCTTGACGGTAACGACCTTCTGTTCTCTGACAATCTAAGTCCACCACTAAAATATCGTGAGGAGCAATCCAACATTTTCGACATATTTCCTTAAATTCTTCAAATGTCATATCGCTTACGAGTTGATCATCATAAATATGTTTCAAATGAGTGGCATCCTGTCTGAACATTACCAAGAAATTACAATTATCTCGAATCAATTGTTTAGGTACAGCGCTGTAACTGACACAGATAGAAACAGTCTACGTTTTTATGACGACCGTGTGAAAAATAATCTTTAATTGAATTATGTCCTGTAGGCGGCACATCATCAAAGATTACAATTGAATATTCCTTAACATCCTTCGTTAGGACAAGAGATTCTACATCTGGAAATTCAAAATATCCACATTCTGGCACTATTTTCATTAATTCTCTGAGAAATTCATATTTTTTTCTGATATAATGAATTTGGGCAAAGATATATATGAAGGTATCGTAAACCATTCGGTGAAAGCAGTAGAGACAACATAACTTTGGTTTTTCCAGAACCCGATGGTCCTATAATTAATCCTCTTTTACAATCACCGCCGAAAAGTGAACTGTGTCTATTAAATAAATTTTTATTTAATGAACCATCAAAATTTTGAACCGGCAAGGATCGGCACTTTGTGTTCGGAATGCAAGAGAACTCATTTCTGACAACTTCTTCAACGACGAATTAAATGTTACTGGTAGAAAATTATTTATTATAATATTTTTATATATTTTATATTTTTATTATATTATCACTGGGACTCATGTAAACGGTGAAAACAGTTATTTCATAAATTTAAAAAATAATTAAATCGTTACATATTATTTATATTAGAATTAGAATTTATTTATTATAATTCACAAGTTTTCATCAGGTTTCCAAAAAAATACAGGAAATACGATCCAACAGCCAACAAATCCTCAGAAAACTCCATTTTCCTTCTCGATGAGACGGAGAGACTCTTCAGTGTAGGTTCGTCGAGTTCGATGCATGTGGTGGCAATTCACTACTTCATTCTCGTCCCCGCTACTGCTAATTCTATAGCAACTCTTCCCTAATTCAGCTCCAGAGTACAACATATTTAAATCTATTATATTTAAATATATTATTTCCATTAGACTTTCTTCACACATTCAGACACTTTCTTCACACATTCAGACACTGCTTAATTCAATTAATTTTATTACGATCACTTCACAAACATTCGCGTAAAGCCGATATCTTAACTTTTTGCAATTCTAAAATTTGCTTTTCTATTTCTAAAATTTTATTTAAATTTAATGAAGAGTTATCCAGGTATTTTAATGCATCTGGATTTTTCATGAAAGTAGGTCGATAAATGTTACGGCTACGGATTTCTGTTATCAATGCTAAGATATTGTCATTACACGCACGCAGGTTACTCTCACCTGCTTCTATTCTGACATTATCCTCAATCGACCATAGAGAAGTTATGCCTGATGTGACGTAATTGGGAATTGTGTCAAGATAGTCGCAGTCGGTAAGTAATAGCGGTTTGTTAGTGGGGACAGCAGAAGGAACAAGCGGTTTGTTAGTGGGGACAGCAGAAGGAATATTCAAATTATGATTAAGGGTTGATGCATGATCAGGTAATAATTCCGGTTTGTTAGTGGGAACAGTTGCAGATATACTCGGAAGAATTACCGTGTTCTGAAGAATTTGTACTTTTTTCGTAACTTCTCCTCGGTCAGTGGTGACTTTCTGGGATAAGGTAACGGATTCTTGTGATGATATTGTAATTAATTCAGTGGACACATTCGTTGTTAAAATATTATCACTGACCGAAGAGAGGAAGTTATCATCGGTTAACAAATTCCGCCTAACACGTTTATTCGACCTTAAGGAAAGTTTAGTTTGCTTCTCCTCTCTGCGTTTGTTCTTATAAACTTCCTTAGACAGGTAGCGCCCATATCTGCCAAGTTTATAAGGATGGGTGGAAGAGGGACCTGGCACAGGAGAAGTAATGGTGCTAGGTTTTGAACGGACTGGTAGAGGTAGTGATTGATTTAGAATGTCTTAACAATTCACTCTCTACCACGTTAGGTGTCAGTGAAGGATTATCTAGATTTAAAATCTCAGTGCCTTGCAAACTGGGGGAGGTATTATTCCCCGATACAGTAGGTTCACAAGTCACTGGGAGATCAAATCCAGGCGCCGTTAAAACTATTGAATCAAAAGCAGTATCATTGAAAAATGCGTCGAAATCGTCTTGATTATCTGTAGAAGAGACATAAATATTACTATATATAAAATACACACTATAAACAAAAGTATTACCCATGATATTTTCGTTCACGTACTCACTATGTATGTTGACAAGATGTTGGCTTGTTGTGTTGTATATGATCTCTTGGAGTTCGGAATCGTATTTATACACAAAAAAGGGGGGCGGTAGTAATTTCTGGTGGCTATCCCCACTCCATCCCCACTCTACCCTCTCCACAAATGGGAGGTTCCAAGGAGGAGCTTCTGGAAAAGGGAACCTCCCATATTCCTATTCATCCTCTTCCTTCCTTCCTTCCTTTTTTCTCTTCTTTCCCTTTTCTTCTTTTTTTCCTTTCGTATAACTTTCACACCCTTGGCGACTCAGAATCATGGTCAGCCGGCCAAGTAAGTTGGATTTTTTTTTCAAGGTCAATATTTTCAGGGTTTTTTTCTCAAGGTCGTTTTCAAGTTTTTCAAGGTTAACATTTTAAAGGTCAATTTTTTATTCAAGAATATTTTCAAGGTCTTTTAAGGTTGCTTTCAAGGTCAACATTTCAAGGTCAATGTCATTTTTTTAGTGTCAAGGTCATCTTCAAGGTCAAGGTCATTTTAAATGGCACCTTTTTCAATTCAAGGTTATTTTTAAGGTCGTTTAAGATCGTTTTCAAGGCCAAGCTCATTTTAAAGATCGTTTTAAGGTCGTTTGTGTTAAGTTATGTTAGGTTAGTTTAGCTGGTCTTCACTTAAGATGACTTATTATGTATAGATAGACATAAATTTCAAAGAAATAATAACAATTATTATGTACGATTATTCTTTATTTTTTCATCTTTACACATTATACAATCTCTTATGGCCGGAGGGAATCCGTCAATGTGATCTCTCCAACCGTCACAATTGTAATGTTTATAGCACGGCAACATTTCTTGCAGACTCTGGTTTGCACGATAGCTCGCAGGTAGAGTATTAAATGCTAGTGTTACATCTATTGGCCTTACTCTCTTCAATATGTAGGATAAAGGGAGAAACTACATATCACTAATAGAAATTCTTCCTCCATCTTCACACTTCTTCATCACTTCCCATACTTTGTTAATAATCGTTTGGGATATTGGTAGACTTCTCAACCAATCGTTTATAAAATGCATGTTACAATTTAACTTCACAAAAATATTCTCTTGATGTATTTTGCTTCGATACTTGTTGACAACGGAAGAGATATAAATATTCACTGGTCTTATATAAGGTCACTTGTTAAAAAATAAAAAATATTCTACATATATTTGTTTATTGACATAATAAAAAAATACATTATTATTATAATATTAAAATTATTAATTACTTATTACTAATTTTATTGGATTTTGTTTTTTATCTTTCATTGCACTGTCTACAGAGGTATATTGGCGTTGGAGGTCCATCCATATGAGTTCTACCTATGTTATAATGGTTGTAGCAGGGCAGTCTCCGTTGGAAACTGATATCGTTCATCTTGTTAGGTGGTAGGAGATGCCAAATCGTTTGAAGGTCCATTCCCTCAATCTTGTTCAGGTATAGGTTTGGCAAGTATATGAGATGCTCTTCAGTCAACTTTTCATCATTCATGTATGCACTGATCGCGTTATTAACATAAAGTAATTGTTCCATCACAATTTATTATGTCAGTGTATCTTTCTACAGTTGATATCTGTATCGTTGTGGCTTTTATACTGACGATGTGCGGAAGATCATGTCGCTTTTTGATCTTTTATTTGGCCTTGCTACTATTTACAGTAATTCCTTTACTATCTTTGTCAAGGGCGAATAATAATAAGCCTTGTCGTGTAAAATCAAACAGTACGCTGAAGTATTGGCTGGAATTGCAACTTTTGTCGTAAATTCTATTCTAATCTCTACGGCACTCTTTTGTATAGTATCAGTCTGATATGTACAATCAATTCCAATTAGTGGTGCCAGTTCTTTATACTGACTTGGTGAAAATAAAGGTTCACTTTCATGATTGTAATATGATTGTTGAAACTTTACGTACATGTCGTACAGAACAGCGAAATGATTATTATCAAAGTCAACATTTAAATTGTCATATGGAAAACGAACTCCATTTAAATAAACATTCGTATTGGTTAGCTTAATGTTGTCAAAACGTGACATGTTTTTAGTTATTACTCCTTTTCGATTTATTTGAAAACCAACAATTATGAATCTCGGAGTTTCGACATGCGGGGCCGTTTTAACAGCCCACATGTGTTTTGTCGTCGTCGGTAATGAGGGATATTCGTGCATTTCCCAACTTCTAAAGGGTACATGCAAATTTACATTTTTGTCAGTTATCTTCGTTAAAACTAATTCTTCTCGTAAGCCCACTGAGACGTGTGGAATTCTCCAACATATTTTATCAATCACCAGTTTAAGTTTTTCGTCTTTGCCGGCTTCAGTTTGCACTATAATGTCAGAATCATCATTATTCCTTATCAATACTATTTCTTGCCTACTATTTAACACTACTTTTGGGAAATCTTCTGCGAATCCCAATAGTGTTCGTAGTGGCACACTCAATCCAAAGTTTCCTAAGGTATCAAGTACATCACACACCCCATCAGTGGTATTCCATCCTGCGTTTTCTAATTTCTTCATTTCATTGTTATTAAATGAAAAATATCCTTTCATGCAAGACGTTAAACCTACATTTCTTGTAGAATCGATTTGCACTCCATTCAATATATATATATATATATATATATATATATATATATATATCTGATGTCACTAAACATAAATGCGATCGGATTATTTACTAATTTTGCAGTTGTGCTCGCTAATCTAGATACAACTCCGTCGTCTCCAATTTTCCGTAAACTTCCTTCGACGTGCAGGAAACTTTCACAAGGTAAGGTGTAATTATCAATTTCCGGAACACTTATCCTTATTTGATCGTTATTCTCAAAACTCGCAGATCCAAAAGGTTGATGCATGTGATATTCATAGCTTACAATAGAGGTATTTGTTTTCAGTTTCTCAGTAACGTTCAAGATATCCATCACTTCCAAACTATATAACCCAAATTATTTAAATATTTTCGATTGCGACGTGTTAACACTTTCACTATCCCTCGCCGACTGTTCGACATCTTGACATTACCGCTCGGTTTATATCCATCTCTTAAAGACCATCGCCTATTTGCAAGATTTCTTTTATATATCTTCATTCTTAAGTCAGCTTTCTAAGATGCACAATAAGTGTTATTTCCTCGCCTCGAAAGTTTACTAATCTGCCAGATTGATCCAGGACCCGCGCTACCATAGAACTGATTGTTTTTTCAGATACCGGTAAATATATAGGCTCATGCGGTGACTCGATTATTTTAAATCCGCCGGGAACGTTTGGGAAAAAATGATACAATACGTGCACTGCTTCTCCGTTGTTATAAGACCTGGTGATCAAATTACAATAAATTTGTATTGCGTTTACCGTGTTAATGTCCACGATATTATCTGATTCGTGAGATCCCGCAGGCAACAGTTTTTTATTAAAACCCGATAATGACCCTATACTTCTCTCTTTTGAGAAGTCGAGGTCTAATGTAGTTTTTAGGCGGACTCTTTGTGTAATATTGTTTCCTTCAATATGTACACGGATATGCGGTTGTTTACCTGTGGGACCTTCAGTCAAATTGTATTCTATGTAGTGAGCTATATCCTCAACGTCATATATTCCCACTGGCAGTTCCAAATGTTTCCAATCGCCCTTCTTGGTCTTATAATGGAACAGATTATTGGTTTTATCAACGTTGGGTATTGAATTAAAAGATTCAAAATTTAGTAAAGCCATCTCATAGTCTTCATCTGCTTTCAAATAAATTGGTGGATAGAAGTCACATTCCAGCTCGGATTTTTTCCCGGTTAATGTGAATGTATATGAATGACCTGCGCCCTCCATTCTTCTGCTTACAACTGGCTAACGATGATGTATATTCTTCTTATTTATCCGACAAAAACCGAAGACATAATTGGCCGCAGTTTGCTTCATCACTCTTTTGATGTCTCGTGTAATTATAATAAATCACATTATCCTTTCCATCTGATTGTAAATACCTTTCTACTTCTATTGGCGATTTCAGATCCCCAAAACTATTAAAATACGTTATCACTTTACCGTACTTTCTGTACGCAACCCAGTGAGTTCCTTCGCCATCCTTATCATCCAAGTTCACGACACCGCGTTCATTCTTGTGAACTTTCTTAGGCAGTGCATTTCTCATAAAAACTCCTCTAAAATGTGGTATTTTTAGTCGTCTGGAGTAACGTTCTATATCAATGTTAGTTAAGGGATGACGAAGAAACTTCATGTCTAGTTTTTTGAATCATTTGGAAGATATAAGCCGCAACCCTGCTTATAAGGTTTTATATAAAAACCTGAACCAACGGCTCTGGGTTCCAATGCCCTGTTGTGCCTCTCTGCTTCTTTCTGTTGCTCTTTTGCGGCCTTTGCTTCATTAACAGCTTTCGCAATTGCTGCGGCACCACCGCCCAGTGAACCTAACGCTCCTAAAGCCGCAAATAACGGTATTAAGGGAAGGAAACCTCCTCTCTTTGGTATGGGTATTACCCTTTGTCGTGGATGACGGATACCCTTTCTGTTCCTTTTCAAAGCACGGTACGCTGCTTTTGTAGACTCAAGTACATTTTGGTTCGGATTTCTATCGACTGCTTTCTTCGCAATTCGAACTGCCTGGGCAAATGATAATGCACCACCAAGTCGTTTACCTTTACTCCTTCGCTTTGCACGCCTTTTACCACGTTTTCGTTTCGTTAATCCCAAGCCAAATTTTGTTTTAGCCTTCATTAGACCGGCGACCATTGCTGACGCTATCTTTTCACCAAATTTTGCCTTAGTGTCTCTAAAGCCGTGGTTTCCTCGAAAGCGGTGCCGTCTTTTTACGGCCGTAAAAGTACGGTGGGTGACGTCACGAAAACGTTGCCCTGTATTATAAGCGGACTGTTTTCCTAGAGAGCGGTAGCGCTCACCGTTCGCAATAAATCGGTGCCGTCTCATTTGAAGCGGTGGGCCAGAACGGTGGTAAACAGCCGTGCAACGTTTTTTGACGGTGGCTTGTGTACAGCGGTGGACGTAATTGTAAAATATTTCAGTTATTTTCATTATTGTTGGGGTTTTTTGATTAATCACACGACACATTTTTGAATAATTGAGATTCACATTCTTTTTGAGCCTCATCTTCTGACGACAGTAGATAAAACAACAAGAGTTCTACTTCACCCCCCGCGAAGTTTTCGATTAATTTAATCCGCGGTTTTTATTGGCGGATTAATCAATTACCGCGGGCAGTAACAATGGGTTGATTGCGGAAATCGCGAGTAATTTAATCACAAATACAGGATAACAATGGAATAATTGCAGATGCATTACATTAATTACAGGTGCATTACTGCAATTACAGGTTCTTTAATTGCAGGTTAATTGACGATCCGCGAATTTAATTGGCAGTCTAATCACCGCGAACAGTAACAATAGATTGATTGCGAGTAATTTAATCACAATTGCAGGATAACAATCAAATAATTACATCAATTGTAGGTACTTTAACTACAGGCTAATTGGCAATCTGCGAATTTAATTGGCAGTCTAATCACCGCGGATCAAATTGATATCATAGTTCGCAGGACCGAGGGCCGCCACACAGCCGCCGCCCCCCGACCCCGCCGCCCCTGCGCCACCCGCGGACCACCCACCAGATCAGCCGCCGCCGCCCCCCGCGCCACCACCGCGCCGCCCCGACCCGCCCCCCGGGGCCCGTCGCCTCACTGTCACCCGCCCCCGATGTGGCCGTGCGGCGCGCGAGTTGAACCACCCGTCTGATAATGCCGGACGTGTAATGCGATACACGATTCGGCAGGAAGTAATCACTCAAACCGGCAGGCCATAAACACATCAATTTTATCATTATGATTAAAATAAAACTGCCGGTTCGCAGACGGCTATAAAAAAGAAATAGTGGCAGAGTCTGGAGATTAAGACAGCTGATAAACACGGGTGTCACCCGATACGGGTTTTCCGGGCGCAGCTATAATCATATCATTATAATTAAGTCACCGGGGCATATGGCATTCAGACGCGATAAAAAAAAGGTCGGGGAGATAAGACAGACATGATAAATATATCAATTTTAACGATGTCGTAAATTGAATACTAATGGAAAATATAAAAAATTAGGCGGATGCAGCTGTGAATTAAGATTAGATATCTAACGAAATATGCACGTGCACCAATTAACTTGATGTCGCAACAAGTCGAGACTAGATAATTCCTGGCTGTGTGAACACGTACGCCACCACACCCCACCCCTGCGAGGGTTATTTAAACGAAAAACGCCGTGCCGCGAGCATCAGTCTACTCCGACCAGTGTCGAAGCTCACATCTAGCCCTTCAAGTTTCTTGTGTTACCCTCTGTGCCAGCACCGATCTCCTAGTGAGTGTTATCGTGTATTGATCAGGTAAGCTAATAAAAATTTAAATAAAAATTATTCGTGTAGCTGTGTAAACTTAATCAATTTGAATGCATTATCCTGGATATATAGCAGATGCCTCACATCGTAATTTAATGCAGCCTTTGAATCAGCATGAATTAATAGATTGGATTTTATTGCTCACAGATATGGACTTCGTAAGTAAGCTGAATAAGATTGGGGCCAAAGAGCCAAAAGCTTTCATCAAGATCGGTGAGCTGCAGCAGGACGCTCGCTATCGCATCATCGAAGGCAGGAAGATAACCACCAAATTTGGCGAGAAGCAAACGGTCGAGCTGGAGCAGGGTATAATATTCCTACCAAAGCGCTTCAACAACATCAGCAGCGATGAGTTTGGGGAGGCGGTCGCACGAGGCCTCTACATCAGCAGGGGATCGAACAATAAACTGTCATTTGAGAGTGATGCAGAGAGAGCTGCGCGATAGGACGTTATTGCTGAAGCGTAAAATCGCCGAGGTTAAAAAGATGATCGAGACGCGCAAGCGCAGCTTCGAAATCATCAAGCAGATGGCATCATTAAAAATAAGTGTTTAGTCTTTTAATGTCAGCACAAAGAGATGGATCGCATCGATATCCTCATGAAGAGGTTTGACAGAGAATTCACATTGGAGGAGACGCTTCTGGGCAGCTCTACATTCTCACTCAATAAATCCCAAACAAAGCACGTGAGCATTGGGATAAGTCCTACTGCGGGTTTCATACCCATCGTCAAAATATGGGGTCCATTCGCCTCGATATTCTTCACAGCGGAAGAGTGGAAGCAGTTTACCGCCCTCAACATTGGAGGATTGACAGAACCCATATCGATGGACCAGTTCGAGATATATAGAGCGGCCTCACTGTGGATCGAACAGCGGGAGTTCAAGATAGCTCTGTCCGAAGAGGCTGTACATACCCTGGTACGCATTAAAAAGCTAGTAGACTCTAAATTAGATATTTTATCAGAGTGCGCGTTTAAAGACTATTATAATGGACTGTTATATACATGCGCAAAAATGAATACTGGAGATTTAATGGATAATATTATGATGTTAATAGCTCCACATAAAAAATTGTTTCGAGCACAAATAATGTCAGAATATTTATGTATGTATAATGATGCTATATTGTCAACATATGAAAGTTTAAAATAAATATCTCCTATATCTAATTATGTGTCTTATTAACCACCTGCAATAAATAGAGAAAAATAAAAACAACGGATAATAATAATACAGATGTATTGCTCATCATGTTACATCTCTATCAAGGAATTAAATATATTACAATACATTTGTACTATCTATCCAGGAATTAAATACATTATCATGGCCCAGCGACTTGACAAAGACTTTGCTGCCCTTCCGCTTCAAGACCTTCTCAACGAGGTAGGTATCAGGATGTTTCGTCAGCTGCAGCTCTTCATTATAGAATGCTCCGCGTATGGGGGTCCCATGCATGTCCTCGAGCAGATATGAGGCAGGATCTGTGATTTGAGCCTGCTTAATTTTAAATAATTCAGCCGACCAATTTGGCGTGTACCCCTTCTCGAATAACGCTTTCTGCCTGCTTATTCGAACTACATCATTAACGCTAAACTTTTGCACACCGGACATTTTAACGTGCGAATAAACGGTATCTAGAAGATGTTGTTCATGCTTCTTGGGGACGTCACAGGGTCTCATGCCAATAGTACGATGTTTCCTGGCATTATATTCGGCGGCGGCATCGGTGAGAATGTCTATCCATGAATATACCCCCCTCAAACTAAACGATCGATAAAGACTATTTTTTATAGTACGTATCACGCGCTCAGCCATGGATGCCTTGATTTTAGTATAGGATGAATAATGATTCACTTTATATTTAGCTAGCAGCGCCTTCATCGTAGAGTTGTAAAATTCAGTACCATTGTCAGTCTGCAAATTCTTCGGAGTACGACGCCCGCGAAAAATATCAGCGAAAGCGGCACTAACGCATTTAGCAGTTTTATCCTTTAGTGGACGAGTCCATAGCAACTTGGAGAAGCAGTCAATCACCACCAGAATGAATCTGTGCCCCTTATTATCTCGAGCGTAAAATGAGAATTCCGCCAAGTCAGCTTGCCATAGATCATCAAGTCCTTTAATGATAGTCCTCCTTCTCCCAAAGTTAACACGAGCGGGTCTATGGAGCTCATCAACGATACCGCTCTTAATAGCACTCATTATTTATGTGCGGCTACGGGCTTGCGAGGAGTGACGCCCGGAGTACGTCTGCTCTCTCTTATAGTCTGCTGTACTTTGGTATGTATCAGCTCTCGCAAATGTACATCATCATCCTGGCGCTTTTTCTTCAGGTCGGCTAACTCGCCTATAACAAGCGCATCGTGAGCCTGCATTCTTTCTTCCTGCTGCTTCTTTGCATCATCCAATTCCTGCTTAAAAGCAGCGCCATAAGCCTGAAGTTTTTCTCTCTCAGCCGACAACTGAACAAATAACTCGCGCAGCTGCTCTACTCTGGTGAACACCATCTCTCTCAGTTTTACATCGCTATCCTCACTCTTCTTCTTCAGATCGGCTAACTCACGAGCAGCAATTACATCATGGATCTGTAGTCTTTCTTCCTGCTGCTTCTTCAGAGCATCCAATTCCTAGCAGCATGTAGCATACATAGCCTATCCACCAGCTCTTTTATATTATCCCAATAACGATATTGTACGGGGGTTTTTAAGTCGCACTGCATCTCAGAGTCGAACCCTAGACCTCCAGTAGTTTTAACGCGAGATCTAGTTAGAGCTGGCGAACTCGTGCTCTTTAATAAAGGTGCGATAAACTTCTTATATTTATGTGTGTTATTTCCTCGAACGAGGCTGTTTTCATCGAAATTGAAATATGCGATTTTGGTTTTATCGATGATATCAGCATAATTGGTTACATCTGTGTCGCTAAATGATTTTGGCTTCTTACTAAAAATCAGATCATAGAGGCCAGGGGTCCCCGCATAGATACTTCGCCCGACTAAAAGATCCTCCCCATCTGGGTTAATAGGTGAGTTACCCAGATGAAATCCCCCAGCACCATGATTATAGACTACACCGAATGTCTTATCTAAGTCCTTATCATCACCCCTAACTAACATGGTGAAATATTTTCTAGGTGTAGGCAGCATGCCGTCCAGTAAATGTAACAGCTCATCCCCTCTAGACGATGTATCCATATCTTGCTCATCGTCAGCCTCACTACCATACTCCGAAAACTTTAGATCCCTCGAAGCCTTTTGTAGCTTGGCGATATGGCGTTGTACTTCTGCTTTCGGTGTGGAACGTATAACAGGGGTTGTAGGTGTTGCCTGTAAAGGCGGGAGTATGATGGGTGAAGACATGCTAGTTGCATGCGGTTGAAACAGAGCAGAACGTGTTGGAGGAGTTGTCGGTGTATAGGATATGTTGAATGCGGGCGGTTGATGTAGCGCAGAACGTGCCGCGGGTCGAGGCTGCATTGGAGGCGGTGAACGTACGGGGGGTTGAGCCTGTATTGGTGGCGGTGGTCGTACTAAGGGTTGAGCCTGCATTGCCGGCGGCACTGGAGCCTGAGCCAGGGTTAACTTCTTAAGAGGATCTGTGATTGGCTTATAGCGACGCTCCAGCATCGTGCTATTATCACCGCGTTCTAATTTTAATGCAAATACTTTACGACGTATCGCATTCTCAATATCAACCAGCTGCCGCTCTATTAAATCGCTCATGATGTGTACTGTACCAAGGTAGAATTCACAATGAAGCGTTACCAGATGCGGTCGTAATTAATACTAATTAGCTGTCAGCGAGAGTGTTTCGACCTGTCGAGACAAGTTTAAACACGTCAAAACCTGTCTAGACGCGCGAATCGAGTAATATATAAACTCATCCAGTCCTTTCCTATATCTGCCCTCAGCTATATCGCTATCCTTATCTATCGTTATGAAGGAATATCTCCCACCCCAGCACGCCATACACATAGCCTTAAACTGCTCGAACTTCATATCGGCACTAACATGATCCTCATATGCATGCCTGAGATTTAGATCATCTTGCTTAAATAGCATGATAAAGTTTGCATTATCTCGGATAAGGTGTTTCGGTATTCTAGAATAAGTCTGGCAGAGGTAAAATGAATCGACTTGACTGTGTCGACCCATGCTGAAATATTCTCTGATTTTTTCCTGCTTATCACAGGCAACATCATTGAAAATAAATACTGAATGTGGTTCGGCTTCGGAAGGGTCGATTATTTCTTCGTTTTCCTTATATGCAAAATATCCTATCTCTGGAATATTGGCCATTAATCGCTCTAGCATTCTATACTTAGGCTGATATAGCGATTTGGAAAAGATATAGATATTCTCAAATCGCAATCCATTGTCGGCGAACAGTAATGAGAACATGACGTTTGATTTGCCGCAATTAGAGGGTCCGCATACTAGCGCCCTGATTGTATTGGGTAGCAATTTGCTGTGTCTTGTGAAGCTCGCCTCAAACCCATCACCCGTCCATTGATCCATATTGAGCACCTCCAGCGATTGTTGCTGCTTGACGACCTTCATCGTACTAAACCTCCTGCACCGCGGATGTGCTATATATATAGGGGTCGAGCGGATCGAAAGGTTCAGATGAATATGTATCAAGGTCGAGGCATCATCAATTCAGTAATAAACGCACTCCCGTTCGAGGCACACATACCCGGCTATCAGTACTGTGGTCCTGGTACAAAGTTGGAAAAGAGGTTAAAACGAGGAGATTC
Organism: Othius punctulatus; assembly: GCA_951805005.1. NCBI lineage: Eukaryota > Metazoa > Arthropoda > Insecta > Coleoptera > Staphylinidae > Othius > Othius punctulatus. Next base: position 55,855,037 of record OX638142.1, read on the forward strand.
TGGCATAAATCCTCTAGACAGCGCCTGTAAACAACACGACATCCGCTACTCGCAGAACAAAAGCTTGAGCGAGCGTCATATAGCTGATAAGGAGCTCGAAGAGGCCGCCTGGGCCAGAGTCAAGTCGCAAAACGCAAAGCTAGGTGAGAAGAGCGCTGCGTGGATAGTGACGAACATGATGAAGGCGAAAAGGAAGATGGGGATGGGTCTCCCGAAGACAGCTATGCGAAGTGGGGTGGTCATGAAGGCTAGAAAGGCTATAAAAAAGTTTAAGCGTAAAATCGGTAGCTCTCAGGCATTTAAGGAGGGGAGTCGAGTTGCACTAGCTGCAGCAAAAATGGCCGTTCGCGAGGCTGGCGGTAAGAAAAAAATCCGCGTACCGATAATAATCCCAATACCAAAGAGAGGAGGTATCCTGCCGCTAATACCAATATTCGCCGGACTTAGTGCTCTAGGCTCGCTGGCTGGAGGCGCGGCCGGCATATATAAGGCTGTGAAGTCGGTGGGAGATGCTCGAGCGTCCGCTAAAACTATAGCTTTAGGTAAAAACGGTAAGGGGCTATTTTTAAAGCCATATCGGAAAGGCATGGGTCTATTCCTGGCTGCGCCAAAAAACTAATTAAGCTGCCCAAGCGCGCCCTCACAAACATCGATCTAAACGAGCATGCTAAAAATATAAAATATTTCCGTGGAGTATTCATGCGAGATACATTACCCGCAAAACCTCATTACAATGAATCAGCAATCGTTAATTTGGACGTCAGGGATGGAGAAGGCACGCATTGGGTGGCCTATAGAAAGCGCGGCAGATCAGTCGAGTATTTTGACAGTTTTGGGGATTTGGCCCCGCCCCCGGAACTTGTAAGCTACCTGAGCGATAGCAAAATCACATATAATAGACACCGCTATCAGAGGTTCAACACTTATAATTGTGGTCATTTGTGCTTGGAATTTTTGTATAAATAGCCCTGCATGTACCGACATATCTCAGTCATGTCTCAGACATTCACCTTGCAAGGTACAACTAACATCCTCAGCGCTGATTATTATCCACCGATCGAGCTCGATGATAGGTCATCTTATTGCTTGGGCTTAATAGGGCTACATACATATAATACGATACCGAATATTGAGGAAGGGTGTAATAAGTTTATATATAACGGGGGTAAGGAAATTGTAATACCATCAGGCTCATACGAAATTAGCGATATTGAGTCGTACTTGCAGCAGCAGTTATTATCCGGCAGTGGGGATCAGCTCGCCGATAATATTTTTTCGCTCAAGCCAAACAATAATACAACAATAATACGCTAAAGTGCGAGCTTAAAAGTATATTCAGCATTGATTTTTCGTCTGATAAAGGCACTATCGGGAGTTTATTAGGGTTTTCGGGAGAGCGTATATTAGAGGCAGAATCACAGCATACATCTGATATACCTGTACAGATAATTAAAGTATCGAGCATCAGGGTAGAGTGCAACATCATCACAGGATCCTATTACGATAACAGACTATCTCATACGCTATTCGAGTTCTCACCTGCCGTAGATCCGGGCTATGCTATAAATATAGAACCCAGAAACATTTTATACCTACCCGTCATTAACACAAGCAGCATCGATAGTATAATAATTAGGATAGTGGACCAGAACGGCGATCCGGTTAACTTTAGAGGCGAGAAAATATTAGTTCGATTGGAGCTGAGACAGCGCTAACATGGGCATCTGCTTCGGGAGTATAAATACGAGGGCGAGCTCAATATCAATCAGTAGTAAGCGAAGAACCGCAGCCGCGACATCATCTGCTGTTAAGCGTAAGCTCCTTAAAATCGGCTATAATCTAAAAAAGAAGCTAACGAAATGACTGAACTGAATATTTTTGAAGATGTGGTTTTCCAAGACGATATCATAAAGACGCAGCATCATGCATATCATCCCAGATCGGCAAATTTCGGTAATAACGATGAAATCCGCATTACGATCCAGCAGCAGGATATTCTGACTTTGCCTCACGATAGCTACATCTATATTAGCGGTGAGGTCGAGCCTCCTGCAGGAGCAGGCGGTATTCCCATCCAATTTTCTCTTACTCAAAATGCATTCAGTTTTTTATTTGAGGAGGTGCGATATGAATTGAATGGCATTGAGGTAGATAAAATTCGCAATGTTGGCATAACTAGTACAATCAAAGGGCTGCTCTCAATGCGAGGTGAGGATATAAACGCTGCTGAGATGGCAGGATGGTGTTCCACCGGACATTTGAAAACCTTTGTCGTCAATAATAACAAATTTTGCGCTATAATTCCGCTCAAGTACTGGCTCGGATTTGCAGAGGATGATCGTAAAGTGATTACGAATATCAAGCAAGAATTAATACTTTTGCGATCTGCCACTGATACTAACTGCTATACCGGTACTGCCGGAGCTGTCCTTAGACTCAATAAAGTTGAATGGCACGTCCCTCATATACAGCCAAGTTCTGCGAATAGATTAGCTCTCTATCAAAATATTCACAAGAATGCACCGATTCGTGTAGCATTTCGCGGATGTGAACTGCGTGAACTTACAGCTTTACGACAGACTGAAAAAGAAATCTGGCCCGTAAAGACTTCGAGTAATCTTGAGAAGCCTCGCTATATCGGTATTGTATTGCAGCAAAATAGGAAAAATAATGTTGGCGTAGACTGCGCGAGATTTGATCATTGCAATATTAAAAATATTCGAGTTCATCTAAACTCGGAAACTTATCCTTACGATGCCTTAAATCTCGATATCGCAGGTGGCGATTACACGCGTGCGTACCATATGTATGTCGAGTTTCAAAAAAGTTATTATGGCCGCGCTGATGCTATGCCTATGCTGAATTATACTCAGTTTAGAGATCAAATGATCTTTCTATTTGACGTATCCAAGCAGAATGATAGCATTAAAACAGCTACAGTCGACTTGAATATCGAGCTGGAGGCGACCGCAGCATTTGCTGCGGGTACTCGAGCATATTGCCTCATTATGTACGATAGCATCGTTGAGTACAGACCTCTAACAGGAGAGGTAAAAAAGCTCACTTAAATGCCGAAGAGAGTAAGCTTCGATTTATGCCCCATAACGCTGATGTATAGACCTCATGAGGGTGATCAGCATACACAGTGGAAACATATTGTTGCTGATAGGCTACGTTTCGAGAGGCGCATAGCTGAAGCTTGGAGAATGCTGGAACCTGTTCTACGCAAGCATATTGCCTCAACGCTGCGAGTGCTGGTCGTTGATATACAAGGCTTTTGCACACCTGAATTTACACCCAAGGAAGTGGCTCTAACATTTGATGGAGAGGGGATAAAGACATTCCTATTCAAGCCGCCCAAACCATTCATCGCGCTGAGTCGGAGCTGTCAGAAAGAGATTGTGTGGCTGGAGAGGATGCACAATGGACTGCCCTACAGCGGAGGTTATTCAAATCTATCCAACATTGGAAACTTATTTAGGAGATATCCAGTTGATGTTGTCTATGTCAAGGGCGCTCCAAAGGCTGCATACCTCAGTAATTTTTTTGATAACGTTGTTAATTTAGAAGAGTATGATACCTGCCCCAAACTGCTAAAAACCCGAGATTGTTGTAGACTTCATGTACTTAATGATAAGAATGTAGCTTGTAGTTATAGGAATGTTGTAGTTCTGTACGAGTATGTAATGGATATTTTATATGGTAATAAAAAATAATAATACAATGTAAAAAACTTTATTTTATTCACCCCATCCATAGTGCATAGAGAGAACATCATATTAAATAAAGAAAAATCATCAAAAAATATGTACATACAATAAATAAAACATAATAAATAAAAACATAACAAATATACAAGATAATGAATAAAACTGTAAAAATACACACACACGCACATATACATATTAAAAACTACACTAAATGTCCATGACCGCTAGCGAATAATGTCCCCAGGGCAGCGTCTCGTGGGATCCTGGCAGAAGATGACGCTTATCATCGCGTGGACTGAGACTGATTTTCTTCTGCCTGATGGTGAACACCTGGTGGTTGAAGGATCGGATAGAGCTCTGCTCGTGCACCATCTCGACACCATTGTTGAGGCAGGTCAGGTAGTCAGCAAAGGATATGTGTTTCTTGACAACATTTCCTTTGATGCCCTTGGCCTTCTTGGTGTCCGCAGATGATGTCACTCGGCACGCATACATCTTTGCCCGGAATCCTACAAACTCCTCCATGATGCGGCCTGTAATAGAAAAATAGCACATTAGTTTCAAGCATATCGATTTCAACACTCAATTACTTACCGCAATTCTCATCCTTCATTAGGCCCGGGATCTTTTTATTTGCTAGCGGTATGCCATAGGGATTGTCGGGGCTATAATCGGAGGTATCGAATCTGCTGATATCCATCCTGATGTCCTGATAGATATCAGCAGTCCTGATGTCATATATCAGAGAATCGGTGTCCGTATAGCAGAGGGTACAGTCCTTACCGTATTTATTCTTCATATACGAGTAGTGAAACTCGTACAGAGCGGTTTTGGAGATGTCTAATATAGCCATCCCCACGTAAATAGGCTTATCGAAGAAGACCTCCGTCTCCAATAGCTCGATTAGCACCAGGTCATCCTCGATGATACTGGTGCTGTGGAAATTCGGCTTTGATATCAGCGACTCTGCCGAATATCTCCCATGCCACTTGTGTACGAGCTTCATTACTCGTCGGTTCCCGACATTCTCCATGGTCTTCCCGAATACGGCGTTGCTCATGAGTTTGAAGAAATTCTTCTCAAACTCATTTCGAGAGTTTCGCCGGAGCTCTGCATTCAGGTCAATGTACTTTCTTAACCATGGAGACTGCTTAAACTGTATCACCCTATGTATTTTCGATACAATCAGGCCCTCTGCTACATACTGTTTGAGATTCCTGTAGTGAATTATATAATTACGCTTGCCCTCTAGCGTGGCAAGCATCTTATCCTGCTTCAAACCGGGAACCCTGCCTTTCGATAGCGCCATATGGCGGTCGTGAATATGCATCGGGTAGTCCAGATCGACCTCCAAGACATATCCTGTAGGGGTATCGTCTGGGAGGTTGAAGTTAAAAGAGGAGACATCACCCTCTACCCACTTCAGCTCTCCTGCAGGCAGGTGCTGCGACATTGCCCAAGCATACATGGCATTAATATCATAATACATGAGGTAGTTAGTCGGTAAAGCTGGATCATGGCCACTCATGTACTGATTGTTTGCTCGGGCATGCCTTTTCGAGCATTGGGTGAGTCCTCCTCGAATACCTCGCTCGAAGAACATCAACATATCCACGTCGCCAATCATGTCAAGCTGCACCCCCGTGTTCTTCAGCATGGCGTCCCAGCTCAATGACGGTGCGGTCATGTAGTGGGCTGGATCGAGGTGGTAATTATTCAGGCAGACATCCCTGAAGGCCTCGAAGACATCAGCCAAGAGTAGCACATCAGTCTTAAGGTATAGATCGCTATACTCGCCCAGCGTGGTGATGCTGAATTCCCGCCATACTTTCTGGGGGGCGATTCTCGAAAGCGGGAGAAATAACTCGTGTAGGAGATATTTCTCCTACCGTGTAACGCATAGGAATTGCCAAAAACGGGGATACGTATTCTCGAACGGCAGGCGATATGAAAACCCGAGGAACGCTCGGGTGAACGATGTTATTTCTAACTTCACACGCGGCTATCTTGGGACCCAATGAAAACACGGGCATTTGGTGGCGTTTTCAAAACGTTATAGTTTATTAGCTTAAACGTCAAAAAATTATGCTTTATTTAAACAGTCTCTGTGCAACCAACACCCACGATGGATACTCTTAAACAACGTGTCGCTCACGCTCCTCCAACTCTTCCATCAACTCTATGCCGGCAAGAACCGCCAATTCGTCTAATTCAGCCATAATTCACAATTGTGCCGTGCTTCGTGCAAAGGGAAACGCAACTGACAGTTAGCAGAAACGAGGTTAGATCTGTTATTTCGCGTGTGAATTTAGAATTCCCCGGCGAGTAACCGAGAGAAGCGAAACTCCCCGAAACCATGGAGTTTTATCGCATAGGAGGCGCGCATGACTGCTCGAGAATACGATTTACCGCTCGCCGGGAGAAATAGTGAGAGAAAACGCATCCGCCGAGTTCGAGAATCGCCCCCCTGCCGTTCGAGAATACGTATCCCCGTTTTTGGCAATTCCTATGCGTTACACGGTAGGAGAAATATCTCCTACACGAGTTATTTCTCCCGCTTTCGAGAATCGCCTTCCTGAGCGTGCGCATAATCCTCGCTGCTGATCTCGGAGTCAGTCAGCTGACTCCGGAAGGATTCTCGGCTCGGGAGGTCAGTCTCGTCAAGATTGACCCAACTCTGTACGTACTCGTAGGGGAATACACCCTTACGGGTGAGCAGGTCAATCTTCTCGTCGTTGTACAGCGGTAATTGGCTGTGCACTATCTTCTTGACTTCGAGGTAGGAGCTCAACTTATCCAGGGATGATGCCATGAATCTACAGGAATCTATAAACTTGTATTTGATGTCTGTCCCTGCCATGCTCTTAAAGAACGAGATGAACTTTTCTGTGTTGTTGGGGATCAGCGTCACCCTGCCCTCTAATCCTCTCGCGACATCCTGGATTAGAAAATGCGAATCATTGCCGCTGAAGTTGTGGAATACCACTGGGACGGTGCGTGAATCCTGGAACTCCAGATTACATTCGTTGTGAGCGGCTCCTCTGAATGCTCCGGTCAGATGGTCATGATCACGCACACGGTCCTGTCCCAGCGGCATTTCACATATGTGGCAGGATGACGCTTGCCGAAACTTGCACTCTTGTTCGGCAATCAGCATGTTCATCGGCAGGGGACATTTGAACACCGTCTCGACATCCTCGGCAAACTGCTTTAGCTCGGCGATGAACCAGGCAGCACAGTTTTCGCCCCTATAGCTCCGATAGTAAGAAAGAGCATCATCGTAGGAGCACTTGACGTAATAACCAACGCTATACGCCTCGTGCTCCTGATACTTTTCTCCTGCAAAACAAGATTATTATTAGTATTTTGTATTATTCGCACGATTGGAATATTTCTTACCTGTGCTGCCAAATTTGATTGCCGTAGACTTTAAGATGCTCTCAAAGTCCGCATATACAATGAACGGTCACCGCTCTTTGTTCTTAAACGCCTTAAAGGCGATCTTCCCTCCCGGGGAAAGATTCACCTTGAAGGCGTTCATCTTCTCACAGTCCTGAATGTGAGAAGACAGCTTGCCCTGAGTTCTAAAGTAATGCAGGCATCGGTCGCAAAAGAACTTCTGCCCATTCTCTTTGCTCAGCTGGGATGAGAGCAGCCTGGAGAGGTTTTTCACCCATACATAATGGTACCGGACGGGGACGACATTTGTATCATCTTCTTCATCATCGGCCTCATCAACGTATTCATCCTGAATGAGCAGGAGATTTACGTGTCTATCACGCTTATCCCGGGTGAGGCGCGACGGACTAACTGTAAATTTACCTCTATTCTTATTCAGGATGTATACGTTTATTGATAGAGAATTCTGCCGCTCGAATTTCTCTATCTGAGACCTTTGCATGGGCATGGTGATCCCCTCCAGGTTCAGGACGCTCTCATACCTCGGATAGGACGATGCTCGATGATTATTATCGGCGGTAGGATGTAGCGCTGAGGTGACCGCCCAAGCGAAGCAAGCCTCATCGCTGTTTCGTACATTGACGCAGGCATGTCTTAATTTTTTCTGCGGCGGCAGCTCAATGTACGAGGATTCCAGCAGCGGCGTATACTTGTTGGTGTTCACATTGAGGCTTACCACGCTTGCAAGGGCCCAGCCAGACTCACGCTCCTGTAATAAACATGGATATATTAGAGAAAATTAAAGTAAATTTAGCGGGGTGTACAAACCTGAAATTCTTCCAGCTGCTCCAATAGCGGCACCATGACGTGGAGCATGAACCACTCGGCCAAGTCCGTATCCAAATCAATCACCACATTCTTGGTGTTGAAGTGTTTATACTCCCAGATCTCCTCACCGCCCGCCATCTTGGTGAACTCTCCGCAGAATGTGGTATTGATTTTTAAAAACGGTTCCTTGGCCAGAGCGTTCCGGGTCCTCGTCGCAACCCTGGGGCCGCAATCCCCCAGGAAGTTGATGGGGTCTTTGTGGGTCCGGTTGAGGTACGCCCCCGTGCGGATCCGCCCAGCGAACGCCGACTTGAGGTCCACATATTCTATGGCAGCGGGGAGTCTCGCTCCTCCACCTCCTCGGATGAGCCTCGACTTGAGCTGCGTCCGCCTGCGTTGGATCTTGGTGATGGCGCTGGTCAAGCCGTTGAGGAGGCCGAGAGTTCCGGCGGGGGTTCCCTTCAGCTGTGCTACAGCTGAATTGAGCGCCGCCACATTCTTGCGGATTGCCCCCAGCCAGCTCTCGATTATGCGAGGATCCCGAACATCCTGCCTGCAGAAGGTGTCCACGCCTCTGACAAGGGTATTTGCCGTTTCCAACATAGACATTTCTATAAAAAATAATAGTAATAATTTTAGAGTAGGCATATATTTAACTATGCTTTAACATACCTAGATTAGCTGTGGCGAGCGTGAAAATTAGCAGCGTGTGATATAGATATATCAAATATATCTGGAAATAGGATAAATTAATATTTACGGTTCTCCCATATTTTGTAAATATTGTTGGTATTTGTTTCTGGATTTAATGCTGCAGACTCACCTATTTAATTATGATAAGCGTTGCGAGCGGGCTGATCTGTTCTGCTTTCAATCTAGGCTAGAGATATATTTGCTAATTCCATGATGTATTTATCCTTTATTTATTTATTTATTGCCCGCAGCAATAATTTTTATTTAAATTTTTATTAGCTTACCTGATCAAAACACGATAACACTCACTAGGAGATCGGTGCTGGCACAGAGGGTAACACAAGAAACTTGAAGGGCTAGATGTGAGCTTCGACACTGGTCGGAGTAGACTGATGCTCGCGGCACGGCGTTTTTCGTTTAAATAACCCTCGCAGGGGTGGGGTGTGGTGGCGTACGTGTTCACACAGCCAGGAATTATCTAGTCTCGACTTGTTGCGACATCAAGTTAATTGGTGCACGTGCATGTTTCTTTAGATATCTAATCTTAATTCACAGCTGCATCCGCCTAATTTTTTATATTTTCCATTAGTATTCAATTTACGACATCGTTAAAATTGATATATTTATCATGTCTGTCTTATCTCCCCGACCTTTTTTTATCGCGTCTGAATGCCATATGCCCCGGTGACTTAATTATAATGATATGATTATAGCTGCGCACGGAAAACCCGTATCGGGTGACACCCGTGTTTGTCAGCTGTCTTAATCTCCAGACTCTGCCACTATTTCTTTTTTATAGCCGTCTGGGAACCGGCAGTTTTATTTTAATCATAATGATAAAATTGATGTGTTTATGGCCTGCCGGTTTGAGTGATTACTTCCTGCCGAATCGTGTATCGCATTACACGCCCGGCATTATCAGACGGGTGGTTCAACTCGCGCGCCGCACGGCCACATCGGGGGCGGTGTGACAGTGAGGCGACGGGCCCCGGGGGGCGGGTGGGGGCCGCGGGGGGTGGCGCGGGGGCGGCGGCGTCTGGCCTCGTGGGTGGTCTGGGGGCGGCGGGGTCGGGGGCGGCGGTGTCGGGGGCGGCGCCTGTGTGGCGGCCCTCGGTCCTGCGAACTATGATATCAATTTGATCCGCGGTGATTAGACTGCCAATTAAATTCGCAGATCGCCAATTAGCCTGTAGTTAAAGTACCTACAATTGATGTAATTATTTCATTGTTATCCTGCAATTATGATTAAATTACTCGCAATCAATCTATTGTTACTGCTCGCGGTGATTAGACTGCCAATTAAATTCGCGGATCGTCAATTAACCTGCAATTAAAGAACCTATAATTGCAGTAATGCACCTGTAATTAATGTAATGCATCTGCAATTATTCCATTGTTATCCAGTATTTGTGATTAAATTACTCGCGATTTCCGCAATCAACCCATTGTTACTGCCCGCGGTAATTGATTAATCCGCCAATAAAAACCGCGGATTAAATTAATCGAAAACTTCGCGGGGGGTGAAGTAGAACTCTTGTTGTTTTATCTACTGACGACTCTTCTTCCTCTAAAATAATTACAGGTACGACGTCAATCTCATCCATGCTACCGCTTCGACTTCAGAGTTTACACTATTTGCCACCGCTTCGAAGGCCGTACCTTTGCCACCGTTTTTGTGACGTCACCCACCGTACTTTTGCGGCCGTACAAAGACGGCACCGTTTTCGAGGAAACCACGGCTTTACTCAACTTGTTCGTTACACTATATGCAATGTCGTGCTCTCTGCAGGCCTCGTCTAATTCGTTTATTCCTGGATCACCTCTCTCCAACCTTTGTTCCAACTTGGTGCCTGGTCCGCAAAAGTTATAACCAGGTAAATGAACTTCAAATGGAAGTTTATTTATCAACTTGTTCAGAATACCACCACCTCTCCGCTTAACTGATCGATATGAACTGATGGGATTATGTGCATACATTGTTTTAAATTGATTCACCATTCAAGATTTACACAAAACTTTATTTTTAAACTTTACACACTAATTACATAAAACAAAAATACAACTTTAGCGTTCAAGATGCATTTTAATACTATTAATATTATTACATATATTTTATTCATAAAACAAAGTTAATATATCATACATTACGCTAACACGAATCTTTCATTGAATATTTTTTCTCTGTGGGTACAATTTAAACATTTTGAAATTTCCTTTTCTACATTTCTAATCCTATCTTGAAATCTTACTCTATCTACAGCGTACAAGCTCCAGACCCCTCTTCTGGCTTCTCTATACGCAAACCTCCAGACACACATATTATGGTATATATTTTTCTCTTCACAAATTGTTACAATCTTCTTACTGATCATTAAAATGGGTTTCTGTAATTGCATGTAAATCCAAATCGTAATAAATTTTATCCACTCCATACAAAATCATTTCCTTTGTCATGCAAACGTATTCGGTAGCTGTCGCATTAAACACACTATCAAAACGCTTTTTCAAATCACCTTCGAATTTAGATAGCATGCCAATGCAGAGGTGATAATATTGACCAAAATTTAAATTCTTTAATACCTCTGCTCTACAAGTAATTATGTCGTTTAATTTCCATACCTCGCGAAGGCCCTCATACGACAAATATATGGTTTCTTTTCCTGATTCCACCTTCATGACCTTCCGCCAATTATCCGTGAAAACGCATGAGATCTTTAAATCATTCCCGGATTCATTCATTATTCGGATAATGCCATTTGGATTGGGTCCTCCGATTAGTTGATTTATTTCATTCCTGTTTTCATTAAACCCATTCCATGTTGCTACAGACATGCTTATGCCTTGTCCTTTGGAGCCCATCATTACAATCACTGGTTCAAAATTCCCATAGATATCTAAACCAACGGAAATCCATTTTGATTTGCTTTTATTTAGAAAATAAGTGTTTGGTGACAGAAGCGGCTTGTTAAACTTTTGTGTTTTTTTCTGAATGTCTCCGAAGCTCTCAGTTCTACTTATACTGCCTGCTATATTTAGATTTCCTAGTTCCACATCTTCGAGAAGTGGGACATCAGTAAAGCCTAGATCAAGGTCTTCATATGCTGCCAGGTTTGGTTGCGACATTGTAGCAGCATCATTGACGCACTGCCTTTTATTTTCATTAGAATTATTATGTCCTCTAACTACTTTTGAATAGTTAACATCATTTGGTTGCTGACGATTCACTAAGAATATAAATGAGTATATAAGTAAAAACACAATTAGTTTGCATAATTTTACTACTTACTGGTTTCGTGCTGTGATGTCAAACGACGACTAAAGTATATTGTCTGTATTCCGCTTATATACATTTTATTTGATGGAGAAGGGGAATTTTAAGAACCTCACGGTTAATATTAATGAAGAAAGGGAATTTCAGGAACCTCATATGAGAGGAAATTTCAAGGACACGACTATAATTGTGGCGGGTAAGGAATTTTAGACACTCACTCACATTATTGAGACCTTGGATTTCAATTTCGATACTTGATGGACACAGATCACACCGACATCGTCATCGAAACCTGGTGAAGAAGTCGTGCCCAGCATTTGTCTATGTGATTGACCTTCACCACATCGACACATAATATATATTGCTAATCGCACATGATTGATCGTCATAACATCGACACCATCACCGAGACTTTTGAGACCCGGTGGGGACCTAGTGCTCTAGTTTTGTCTATAATGCTAGATGCACTTGAAAATACTTCAGTTACTTCCAGACCGTCACAGCGACGACATTGTCCAGAGCTCCAGTAGAGCCGTCGACCTTGACTACATTAACCTTGACGCATTAACCTTGACCTTGACCTTCACCCACACTAATACCTCCTCCTCCCTGACCTTGAGACTTTCAAGGTCATGTGCAGATTCGAAAGATCACCTCACGACCTTGATTCGTGAGGAGGTTCTAGACGTCATAACATCGACACCATCACCGAGACTTTCGAGACCCGGTGGGGACCTAGTGCTCTAGTTTTGTCTATAATGCTAGATGCACTTGATAATTCTTCAGTTACTTCCAGACCGTCACAGCGACAACATTGTCCAGAGCTCCAGTAGAGCCGTCGACCTTGACTACATTAACCTTGACGCATTAACCTTAACCTTCACCCACACTAATACCTCCCCCTCCCTGACCTTGAGACTTTCAAGGTCATGTGCCGATTCGAAAGATCACCTCACGACCTTGATTCGTGAGGAGGTTCTAGAATCGGCCAATTACCACTACTGATATGTAAGAAATTGCAAGGTTATGTTCCCTAATTAATTAACGAATTACAGAAATGAAGTTATATGGCATATTTGCAACTGCCACTGATGACTTTTTCTACTTTCCCGGATATAGGATACCTGAAGTAATCTTTTGATTGACAGTAACCGTTCTCTAATAAATTCTTTGAATTATTTAAAACGCACAATATTCTGCAATACTTCTCAATATGCTATTTACCGCGTAAATATCTTTACGAAACGCTGTGGAATGTGTAGGGTATCGTGTTTCTTAGAATTAGACAACAGATGTTTCGTATAGAACGACCTTTTCTGTAAAATCTTCTCATTCAATTTAACACGCGACCGTTTTATGTTAAAATTGAAATACTGCTGGTAAAGATGTACATTCACCCGGCGACATAAATTTCATCATAAATAAATTATCACCATTTTTTTAAATTTCTTAAAAATATAAAACATCAAAGTACTCAAGTTAATGTAAGTATAACAGAATATTTTGTGTATAATTTTATAATACTTATTAAACATTACCTATAAGCAGAAAAACAGTTCATATTAAATGAAATGAAATGAAATGTGCTTAAATAATTAAACACTTGTTTATTTCCATTATTTATTAATCATTTTCAGACACGTGTTTCAGGGAATTTCTCTCCATTATCAAAGGAAGGAATGAAAACAAAGAAGGATTAAAGATTACAATATAACACTTGGTATAAAACTGTTTTCTATTCATTTTTATAACAAGTTTACTATTGTTATCTTCAACACTTTGTTATAATAAGAAATTAACATAATATAATATTTACTGCTGCTATAGCTAAACACCGTCGCCAAGGAGCGATCTACCACACATAGAAATTTTGCCTTTATGAATTTCGCTCTATTCATATCGGGTTCTTTAACGTGCATGTACAACTTAACAGTACACGGGAATGCCTGCTTCAGTTCCCCTCCAAAAAAACGGTACTTTGATGTTAGAGAATTTCAATCGCTCAAAAGTGCTCGGGTCCACGGGGTTCGAACCTGCGACCCTTGGCACGTGCGCTAACCTCTCGGGCATCGATTAAATTATATGGATATATTATTAATATAAAATTAATTGTAATGAATAATGATACTCCCAGAGAAAATATTACTTTCCCTACTCAATTATAACGGGTAAATAATTATTGTCTTTATAAAAATATTTCAATTCCTGTTTTTATATGTTTCATCCAACACCTCCTAATTATACAACCATAATTTCACTGATATCAGTTGAATTATGTACCTTATAACTCACGCGTGAGTTATACATGATTCATAACTCACGCTCATGGAAATCTTAAAATTCATAAATAAACAATTCTCCTTATTTACATTCACATTAATATTCAATGTAACTCAGTAAATTAGCCTTCAGCTCCAGCCACATTGCACAGTATAGCCGTTCTTGCAACAATGCAATCCCTTGACGTATAATTACCTGGTATGTTCAAATTAATTTGTAGAATAGAAATGTGAACTGTCATCAGAAATATAATGTATTTAACGAAAGTCTGGAAGTATTGGATAAAATTATGTATGGAACTTGTGTGCTATAGGCTTGCCCGTTTTGTGTTATAGGCTTACCCGTTTTTTTCTTGTGACTTATTTCCTTTGTAACATACTTGTACCATAAACAGCTATTGTGCTCCTTTTGGTACAAAGTATATATTTTTTGTTGTCCTTAAACCATATCGTATATTTAATACCCCCACCAGAATTTTGAATTGTTTTGAATATTTTTAGTTACAAAAAGTACGTGTATTCTTGATTTAAAAAAATACCAGGGTCATGAAGCTTTACGTGACCTTCACAACTTTTACAGACTCCGAGTAAAGTAAGACATTTTACTGACGAGTCGAGTATTTTTTTTTCTGAAACCCCCAATTATAATAACAATTAATATTTATTAATTTAATAAATTGTATGGGAGATTTTCTGCGTGCCTACCTATCAAGTACTGTGTTTCTCTGTTTCTCTCATGACAGATAGTTTTCTGTCACCTTATCAGAGAAACACTGTCCCTGACTAATCAAGCGAATTCAACTTTTGGGCCATATTTGCATATTGCAGTTTATAAAATATTAGATATTTTATTTCCAGTTATAAACTTTCTAGTTAATTTTATGTCAAATAAACTGTCACTGTCACAATGCAAATTAATTAAATTAATGTTCATAAGACCGTTTCCATAGCAATGAATCCATTCTTTCGCTTAAATTTTCCATGTTTATTTTCATGTTTCATGTTTTATACGGTTTTTAAATTTAACATAAAACAGATCTCACTTTTTGCTAACGAACTAACTAACGCCACTGTAATATATTTTAACCATAAAACTCTCTCTTTGTTTTAACTTATTCATATTGAATAAAAAAATGCACCCTTCCTCACAATGTCAATAAATAATGGGCTGTGTATAACGTAACGCAATTTTTTCAGCGGGTACGTATGTCTAGCTATCGTACCGATAAAATAAAATACTAAAATTTGTGTGATAATAATATGCGTAATTTAAATAAAGTATAATTAATCTACTACATCTTTGAAGGGATTGATGATTCATTGTTTGAATTAAAATACAACATTTGTTTATTTCCATTATTTGTCAATCAATTGCCGGAAATTTCGCCTTATTATCAAATTAATAACAAAGAACAAATAAGGGTTGTAGATGACAATACAATGTAATCTACAACCCTTTCTCGTTCTAAATTATTTATTTCATAGTGGGGAGAAATTCCCCGAAAATCGTGTCAGGCAATTGATTAATAAATAATGGAAATAAACAAATGTATAATTTTATTTAAAAAATGTATTAAATAACCAAGGTATACCTTGCTATGAATAACCCCAATAGTAAAATGTAAAATAGTAATGTATATATGTATGTACAATCTCGGCTATAGGTTATGATAGAGCCCATAAAAAATCAGAGCCGAGCCTGGCAAACGAAACCTATTGAACTGTCCCAAGTCATAAATTATCATCTCTTCTGGAAGGGCCGGTAGCTAAGTGCAGACAGTTTAATACGACCGCGGCATGTTCGGCAGTTACAAAGAATTTCGGAGTTGTATGTTCTGGCCAGTCCCCCATATTGGCACGAGTCATCCCCTAATACCATCTTTCAGACCCTGTGCTTAAAATAAGTTTTATTTTTCCTGGCATTATTTCAGCACGTATTACCTTCAAATTTAATTAGTCCACCCCATTCGATACCTATTATAATACACTACGCCCCCTACAGGGGGTGGTTTAACGCAAAAACCACCCCCAATGGTTTTCTGCCATTACGTGCTACCTCTAACTTGCTAACAAATTCCCGCCACTATTTGTGGATCAGGAAACGCAAAATTAGGCATACACACTCTAAATAACACCCGCCATGGTATTCTTATGCCATATTGGCACGAGATCATCCCCTAATACCGTCTTTCAGACCCTGTGCTTAAAATAAGTTTTATTTTTCCCTGACATTATTTCAGCACGTATTACCTTCAATTTTAATTTGTGCACCCCAATCGACATATATTATAATACACTATAGCCATGTTAACTCAAAAACCACCCCCAATGGTTTTCTAAAATTATGTGCTACCTTGAACTTGCTAACAAATTCCCGCCACTATTTGTGGATCAGGAAACTCAAAATTAGGCATACACCCTCTAAATAACACCCGCCACGGTATTCTTATGCCACATTGGCACGAGATCATCCCCTAATACTGTCTTTGAGACCCTGTGCTTAAAATAACTTTTATTTTTCCCTGAAATTTTTTTAGCACGTATTAACTTCAAATTTAATTACTGCACCCCAATAGACACCTATTATAATACACTACAGCCATATTAACTCAAAAACCACCCCCAATAGTTTTCTACCATTACCTGCTCTAACTTGCTAACAAATTCCCGCCACTATTTGTGGATCAGGAAACTCAAAATTAGGCATACACACTCTAAATAACACCCGCCATGGTATTCTTATGCCATATTGGCACGAGATCATCTCCTAATACCGTCTTTCAGACCCTGTGCTTAAAATAGGTTTTATTTTTCCCTGACATTATTTCAGCACGTATTACCTTCAAATTTAATTTGTGCACCCCAATCGACATCTATTATAATACACTATAGCCATATTAACTCAAAAACCACCCCCAATGGTTTTCTAAAATTATGTGCTACCTCGAACTTGCTAACAAATTCCCGCCACTATTTGTGGATCAGGAAACTCAAAATTAGGCATACACTCTCTAAATAACACCCGCCACGGTATTCTTATGCCACATTGGCACGAGATCATCCCCTAATACCGCCTTTGAGACCCTGTACTTAAAATAAGTTTTATTTTTCCCTGAAATTTTTTTAGCACGTATTAACTTCAAATTTAATTAGTGCACCCCAATAGACACCTATTATAATACACTACAGCCATATTAACTCAAAAACCACCCCCAATAGTTTTCTACCATTACGTGCTACCTCGAACTTGCTAACAAACTCCCGCCACTATTTGTGGATCAGGAAACTCAAAATTAGGCATACACACTCTAAATAACAACCGCCACGGTATACTTATGCCGATTCTTATTGATTTTTTTCAGTTTTTATTTTTGTGTGCTAATATCACCGAACCGATTTTAATAAAATGTTATGGGTATGTAGACATCCATAAAGGGCACTTAATAAGCATTATAAAATATACAATGCAATCTAAAAATATACATCATATGACGTCACACTATTTTGGGACACCCTGTACAATCAAAATATTTTCCTGAAATACGCCTCAGAATGCAAGTAAAGTCTGCAAAATATCAAAATCCTAACGCAATGAGTAACTGAGATATAAGTTGTCTGTGAACTGAGCTATAGAAGACGGGAGGTGAAATGACGGACCCTGTATATTGTTGGGTGTGCCCCAAACAATAACATCATTGTCTAAATTTTGCCAACAACATCATATGCTGACCTAAGCTTACTATAACTTATAAAAGGAATGGCAAATTAGAGATAAGTCAGTTCATCTTAACCCGTCTTATTGCGTGCACGACGTTACGCTCCATTACTGTCCGTGTTTACAAGTTATATTAAGGCCCTAGTGAACTCAGTTCACGTAGTATTGAGTAAATTGTAATAAAGCAACCATCTCAAGTAAACTTATAACAAAATAAGTTATTCTTAACCTCGCCTACCTATTATCACGTTCTCATCATTATCCTGGAGTGAATCCTAGTTCTAAGGTGAAACAGTGATAACTAAAATTATCAAGTGAATAAATAGTGAGGAATAATAACAAAAGTTGGTTAACTTTAAAATAACTTGGTGTCAGAAGTGCTTGACCTCCAAAAATCCTGCTGCCGAAAAGGGATGCAACAGATTTTTGGTGTCAGAAGTGGGATTCTCGCAATTGGAACACCTAGAACATCCCCTCGAAGACCTTGTGGATCACTTGGGAGCCCCCAACCACGTGGACCCTAGACCAGTCAACTCAGGAGGATATTGGTAGCTCCAAGTTTCTTTTAAGAATTTGTGTGAGAAACAGAACCGTAAGTTATAGAAAAACGTAATTCTCGTGTTCCCATATTTAAATCCTATCCTGTAATCACTATTTATAATGGTTAAATCAGAAAATTGTACAAAACAAAAACAAGTCGATGACGACATGCTTTCCGATGATCTGGATGAGAGATTGTCATTGACCTTGTTGTTCAAATTCATAAAACCATTGAGTGGTGATCGCGAAGAAGTAAATCGCTTTATACAGGATTGTAATTCAGCGTTTAATTTAGCTGATCCTAACCAAAAGAATGCCTTGCTTATGTATGTCGTATCACAATTATCAACGAATGTGATTAATGATATCGAATTGGAAGATAGTAGTTAGTCTATGGGGATTCCAACGCAGGTCAGGTTAGTTTTCGATTAATTTAATCCGCGGTTTAATCGAACTTTTGATTCGCGTAAGTAGAGCAATTTGGGGGTAATTAGAGCATTCAAGCGGCGGATTCGCGATTTAATGGGATAATCGCGGTAATTATCCGCGGTATTTGCATACAATTGCTCTAATTACGCGATTATCCGCGGTATTTGCATACAATTGCTCTAATTACGCCAGCTATTCCGCGGTATTTGCATACAATTGCTCTAATTACGCCTGCTATTCCGCGGTATTTGCATACAATTGCTCTAATTACGCCAGCTATTCCGCGGTATTTACACATAATTGCTCTAATTACGCGATTATCCGCGGAATTTGCATACAATTGCTCTAATTACACAAGCTATTCCGCGATACTTACATTATGGTGATTGTATTGGTGGGCAAGGGCCGTCCATCCATCACATGACACAATAAAAACTGCACCCTTCGCCGTGTTAAATATCCGACAGACAAATACATTCCTGTCTGGCTACATGTGCACCATCCAGACGAGCCATAAATAACCGGCGGGCGGAGCCTGGGAAATTAAACCAGGCATCATAAATATGTCAATTTTATCATTACGAGGATCATAAATTGAATTCTAATGGGCTTCGAGTACTTGACAGGCTCATTCCTGTCGGGTTAACATGGATGCCCCCACCCCCACCGACGCTTATTTAAAGGCGAAGATGTTAGAACTCGATCCATTCGCATCAACACAGTTCCGCTACATACATCTATCTACGAGTTGATCCTTAATTTAAACTCACCGTTCAACATACAGCCATAATCCAGTGCCCGGCCAGTTTCGAATAGGTAAGTGCTCATTTATATTAAATTAAATATCCGCGGGCCCCAATTTAAATAAAAATTATTAGTGCAGCGGTATAAACTTAATCGATTTAAATGCATTTTCCTGGATATATAGCAGATGCCTCACATCGTAATTTAATGTAGCGTTTGAATCAGCATGAATTAATAGTTTGTATTTTATTGCTCGCAGATATGGAGTTTGTAAGCAGCTTGAATAAGATTGGGATGGTAAAAGCAACCATCAAAATCGGCGAACTGCAGCAGGACGTTCACTATCGCATCATCGAAGGCAGGAAAATAATCACCAAATTTGGTGAGAAGCAAACGGTCGAGCTGGAGCGGGGGATCCTATTCCTACCGAACAGCATCAGTAGCGATGAGTTTGGGGAGGCAGTCGCACGCGGTCTGTACATCAGCAGGAGATCGGACAATGGACTGTCGTTTGAGAGTGATGAAGAGAGAGCTGCGAGATAGGACGCTGATGCTAAAGTATAAGATCGATGAAATCAGTAGGATGGTCGAGATGCGCGAACTCACGAAACAAATGGCGAAGCTAAAATTTTAGGATTAAAATATGTCTGTAATATATCTAACTAAGCAGCACAATGAATAAATAAATAAATAATAAGAATAATATATACTTATTCAACACTAAATTTTCCTACATTGCAAGACAGAGTGAGCGATCGAGTAGCCGCGCAAGCGCAACATCGAAATCATCAAGCAGATGGCAGCATTAATGATAAGTGTTTAGTCTTTAAGTGACCGCGCAAAGAGATGGATCGCATCGATATCCTAATGAAGAGGTTTGACCGAGAATTCACATTGGAGGAGACGCTTCTGGGCGGCTCTACTTTCCCACTCAATAAAGCCCAAACAAAGCACGTGAGCATTGGGATAAGTCCGACTGCGGGTTTCATACCCATCGTCAAAATATGGCATCCATTCACCTCGATATTCTTCACAGCGGACGAGTGGAAGCAGTTTACCACGCTCGACATTGGAGGATTGACAGAACCCATATCGATGGACCAGTTCGAGATATATAGAGCGGCCTCACTGTGGATCGAACAGCGGGAGTTCAAGATAGCTCTGTCCGAAGAGGCTGTACATACCCTGGTACGCATTAAAAAGCTAGTAGACTCTAAATTAGATATTTTATCAGAGTGCGCGTTTAAAGACTATTATAATGGACTGTTATATACATGCGCAAAAATGAATACTGGAGATTTAATGGATAATATTATGATGTTAATAGCTCCACATAAAAAATTGTTTCGAGCACAAATAATGTCAGAATATTTATGTATGTATAATGATGCTATATTGTCAACATATGAAAGTTTAAAATAAATATCTCCTATATCTAATTATGTGTCTTATTAACCACCTGCAATAAATAGAGAAAAATAAAAACAACGGATAATAATAATACAGATGTATTGCTCATCATGTTACATCTCTATCAAGGAATTAAATATATTACAATACATTTGTACTATCTATCCAGGAATTAAATACATTATCATGGCCCAGCGACTTGACAAAGACTTTGCTGCCCTTCCGCTTCAAGGCCTTCTCAACGAGGTAGGTATCAGGATGTTTCGTCAGCTGCAGCTCGTCATTATAGAATGCTCCGCGTATGGGGGTCCCATGCATGTCCTCGAGCAGATATGAGGCAGGATCTGTGATTCGAGCCTGCTTAATTTTAAATAATTCAGCCGACCCATTTGGCGTGTACCCCTTCTCGAATAACGCTTTCTGCCTGCTTATTCGAACTACATCATTAACACTAAACTTTCGCACACCGGACATTTTAACGTGCGAATAAATGGTATCTAGAAGATGTTGTTCATGCTTCTTGGTGACGTCACAGGGTCTTATGCCAATAGTACGATGTTTCCTGACATTATATTCGGCGGTGGCATCGGTGAGAATGTCTATCCACGAATATGTCCCCCTCAGACTAAACGATCGATAAAGACTATTTTTTATAGTACGTATCACGCGCTCAGCAATGGATGCCTTGATTTTAGTGTAGGATGAATAATGATTCACTTTCTTAGCTAGCAGCGCGTTCATCGTAGAGTTGTAAAATTCAGTACCATTGTCAGTCTGCAAATTCTTCGGAGTACGACGCCCGCGAAAAATATCGGCGAAAGCGGCACTAACGTATTTAGCAGTTTTATCCTTTAGTGGACGAGTCCATAGGAACTTGGAGAAGCAGTCAATCACCACCAGAATGAATCTGTGCCCCTTATTATCTCGAGCGTAAAAGGAGAATTCCGCCAAGTCAGCTTGCCATAGATCATCAAGTCCTTTAATGATAGTCCTCCTTCTCCCAAAGTTAACACGAGCGGGTCTATGGAGCTCATCAACGATACCGCTCTTAATAGCACTCATTATTTATGTGCGGCTACGGGCTTGCGAGGAGTGACGCCCGGAGTACGTCTGCTCTCTCTTATAGTCTGCTGTACTTTGGTATGTATCAGCTCTCGCAAATGTACATCATCATCCTGGCGCTTTTTCTTCAGGTCGGCTAACTCGCCTATAACAAGCGCATCGTGAGCCTCCATTCTTTCTTCCTGCTGCTTCTTCGCATCATCCAATTCCTGCTTAGAAGCAGCGCCATAAGCCTGAAGTTTTTCTCTCTCAGCCGACAACTGAACAAATAACTCGCGCAGCTGCTCTACTCTGGTGAACACCATCTCTTTCAGCTTTACATCGCTATCCTCACTCTTCTTCTTCAGATCGTCTAACTCACGAACAGCAATCACATCATGGATCTGTAGTCTTTCTTCCTGCTGCTTCTTCAGAGCATCCAATACCAGTTTAATAGTAACGCCATAAGTATGCAGCATATCTTTCTGCTGCTTTTGCAGGATAGATAACTCCCACACATTAGACGCATCATTAGCCTGCAGTTTTTCCTCCTGCTGCTTCTTCAGATCTGATAGTTTCGCATCGATATTTTTCTGCAGATTTTGCATCTTATCTCTAAAGAAACGTCCGAACTTGTCGACGCTCATCGTATATTTGAGCAGGTAGCGCACATGTCGTTCGTTTTATTCAATTATATCAGCTTCGCGGAGCTCCTCTTCAATAGCCAGAATCTCATTACCGACGCTGCTATTCCCAGCATTCCTAGCAGCATGTAGCAGACATAGCCTATCCACCAGCTCTTCTATCTTATCCCAATAGCGGTATTGTACAGGGGTTTTTAAGTCGCACTGCATCTCAGAGTCGAACCCTAGACCTCCAGTAGTTTTAACGCGAGATCTAGTTAGAGCTGGCGAACTCGTGCTCTTTAATAAAGGTGCGATAAACTTCTTATATTTATGTGAGTTATTTACTCGAACGCGGTTGTTTTCATCGAAATTGAAATATGCGATTTTGGTTTTATCGACGATATCAGCATATTTGGTTACATCTGTGTCGCTAAATGATTTTGGCTTCTTACTAAAAATCAGATCATAGAGGCCAGGGGTCCCCGCATAGATGCTTCGCCCGACTAAAAGATCCTCCCCATCTGGGTTAATAGGTGAGTTACCCAGATGAAATCCCCCATCACCATGATTATAGACTACACCGAATGTCTTATCTAAGTCCTTATCATCACTCCTAACTAACATGGTGAAATATTTTCTAGGTGTAGGCAGCATGCCGTCCAGTAAATGTAAGAGTTCATCCCCTCTAGACGATGTATCCATATCTTGCTCATCGTCAGCCTCACTGCCATACTCCGAAAACTTTAGATTCCTCGAAGCCTTTTGTAGCTCGGCGATATGGCGTTGTACTTCTGCTTTCGGTGTGGAACGTATAACAGGGGTTGCAGGTGTTGCCTGTAAAGGCGGGAGTATGATGGGTGTAGACATGCTGGTTGCAGGCGGTTGAAGCAGAGCAGAACGTGTTGGAGGAGTTGTCGGTGTATAGGATATGTTGAATGTGGGCGGTTGATGTAGCGCAGAACGTGCTGCGGGTCGAGGCTGCATTGGAGGCGGTGAACGTACGGGGGGTTGAGCCTGTATTGGTGGCGGTGGTCGTACTAAGGGTTGAGCCTGCATTGCCGGCGGCACTGGAGCCTGAGCCAGGGTTAACTTCTTAAGAGGATCTGTGATTGGCTTATAGCGACGCTCCAGCATCGCGCTATTATCACCTCGTTCTAATTTTAATGCAAATACTTTACGACGTATCGCATTCTCAATATCAACCAGTTTTCGCTCTATTAAATCGCTCATGATGTGTACTGTACCAAGGTAGAGTTCACAATGAAGCGTTACCAGATGCGGTCGTAATTTATACTAATTAGCTGTCAGCGAGAGTGTTTCGACCTGTCGAGACAAGTTTAAACACGTCAAAACCTGTCTAGACGCGCGAATCGAGTAATATAAACTCATCCAGACTTTTCCTATATCTGCCCTCAGCTATATCGCTATCCTTATCTATCGTTATGAAGGAATATCTCCCATCCCAGCACGCCATACACATAGCCTTAAACTGCTCGAACTTCATATCGGCACTAACATGATCCTCATATGCATGCCTGAGATTTAGATCATCTTGCTTAAATAGCATGATAAAGTTTGCATTATCTCGGATAAGGTGTTTCGGTATTCTAGAATAAGTCTGGCAGAGGTAAAATGAATCGACTTGACTGTGACGACCCATGCTGAAATATTCTCTGATTTTTTCCTGCTTATCACAGGCAACATCATCGAAAATAAATACTGAATGTGGTTCGGCTTCGGAAGGGTCGATTATTTCTTCGTTTTCCTTATATGCAAAATATCCTATCTCTGGAATATTGGCCATT
Source organism: Othius punctulatus (assembly GCA_951805005.1). Taxonomy (NCBI): domain Eukaryota; kingdom Metazoa; phylum Arthropoda; class Insecta; order Coleoptera; family Staphylinidae; genus Othius; species Othius punctulatus. The sequence continues at coordinate 55,879,527 of OX638142.1, forward strand.
AATCGCTCTAGCATTCTATACTTAGGCTGATATAGCGATTTGGAAAAGATATAGATATTCTCAAATCGCAATCCATTGTCGGCGAACAGTAATGAGAACATGACGTTTGATTTGCCGCAATTAGAGGGTCCGCATACTAGCGCCCTGATTGTATTGGGTAGCAATTTGCTGTGTCTTGTGAAGCTAGCCTCAAACCCATCACCCGTCCATTGATCCATATTGAGCACCTCCAGCGATTGTTGTTGCTTGACGACCTTCATCGTACTAAACCTCCTGCACCGCGGATGTGCTATATATATAGGGGTCGAGCGGATCGAAAGGTTCAGATGAATATGTATCAAGGTCGAGGCATCATCAATTCAGTAATAAACGCACTCCCGTTCGAGGCGCACATACCCGGCTATCAGTACTGTGGTCCTGGTACAAAGTTGGAAAAGAGGTTAAAACGAGGAGATTCTGGCATAAATCCTCTAGACAGCGCCTGTAAACAACACGACATCCGCTACTCGCAGAATAAAAGCTTGAGCGAGCGTCATATAGCTGATAAGGAGCTCGAAGAGGCCGCCTGGGCCAGAGTCAAGTCGCAAAACGCAAAGCTAGGTGAGAAGAGCGCTGCGTGGATAGTGACGAACATGATGAAGGCGAAAAGGAAGATGGGGATGGGTCTCCCGAAGACAGCTATGCGAAGTGGGGTGGTCATGAAGGCTAGAAAGGCTATAAAAAAGTTTAAGCGTAAAATCGGTAGCTCTCAGGCATTTAAGGAGGGGAGTCGAGTTGCACTAGCTGCAGCAAAAATGGCCGTTCGCGAGGCTGGCGGTAAGAAAAAAATCCGCGTACCGAGAATAATCCCAATACCAAAGAGAGGAGGTATCCTCCCGCTAATACCAATATTCGCCGGACTTAGTGCTCTAGGCTCGCTGGCTGGAGGCGCGGCCGGCATATATAAGGCTGTGAAGTCGGTGGGAGATGCTCGAGCGTCCGCTAAAACTATAGCTTTAGGTAAAAACGGCAAGGGGCTATTTTTAAAGCCATATCGGAAAGGCAAGGGTATATTCCTGGCTGCGCCAAAAAACTAATTAAGCTGCCCAAGCGCGCCCTCACAAACATCGATCTAAACGAGCATGCTAAAAATATAAAATATTTTCGAGGCGAATTCATGCGCGATACATTGCCCGCAAAACCTCATTACAATGAATCAGCAATCGTTAATTTGGACGTCAGGGATGGAGAAGGTACGCATTGGGTGGCCTATAGAAAGCGCGGCAGATCAGTCGAGTATTTTGACAGTTTTGGGGATTTGGCCCCGCCCCCGGAACTTGTAAGCTACCTGAGCGATAGCAAAATCACATATAATAGACACCGCTATCAGAGGTTCAACACTTATAATTGTGGTCATTTGTGCTTGGAATTTTTGTATAAATAGCCCTGCATGTACCGACATATCTCAGTCATGTCTCAGACATTCACCTTGCAAGGTACAACTAACATCCTCAGCGCTGATTATTATCCGCCGATCGAGCTCGATGATAGGTCATCTTATTGCTTGGGCTTAATAGGGCTACATACATATAATACGATACCGAATATTGAGGAAGGGTGTAATAACTTTATATATAACGGGGGTAAGGAAATTGTAATACCATCAGGCTCATACGAAATTAGCGATATTGAGTCGTACTTGCAGCAACAGTTATTATCCGGCAGTGGGGATCAGCTCGCCGATAATATTTTTTCGCTTAAGCCAAATAATAATACGCTACAGTGCGAGCTTAAAAGTATATTCAGCATTGATTTTTCGCCTGATAAAGGCACTATCGGGAGTTTATTAGGGTTTTCGGGAGATCGTATATTAGAGGCAGAATCACGGCACACATCTGATATACCTGTGCAGATAATTAAAGTATCGAGCATCAGGGTAGAGTGCAACATCATCACAGGATGCTATTACGATAACAGACTATCACATACGCTATTCGAGTTCTCCCCTGCCGTAGATCCGGGCTATGCTATAAATATAGATCCAAGAAACATATTATATCTGCCCGTCATTAACACAAGCAGCATCGATAGTATAATAATTAGGATAGTGGACCAGAACGGCGATCCGGTTAACTTTAGAGGCGAGAAAATATTGGATCGATCGGAGCTGAGGCAGCGCTAACATGGGCATCTGCTTCGGGAGTATAAATACGAGGGCGAGCTCAATATCAATCAGTAGTAGGCGAAGAACCGCAGCCGCGACATCATCTGCTGTTAAGCGTAAGCTCCTTAAAATCGGCTATAATCTAAAAAAGAAGCTAACGAAATGACTGAGCTGAATATTTTTGAAGATGTGGTTTTCCAAGACGATATCATAAAGACACAGCATCATGCATATCATCCCAGATCGGCAAATTTCGGTAATAACGATGAAATCCGCATTACGATCCAGCAGCAGGATATTCTGACTTTGCCTCACGATAGCTACATCTATATTAGCGGTGAGGTCGAGCCTCCTGCAGGAGCAGGCGGTATTCCCATCCAATTTTCTCTTACTCAAAATGCATTCAGTTTCTTATTTGAGGAGGTACGATATGAATTGAATGGCATTGAGGTAGATAAAATTCGCAATGTTGGCATAACTAGTACAATCAAAGGGCTGCTCTCAATGCGAGGTGAGGATATAAACGCTGCTGAGATGGCAGGATGGTGTTCCACCGGACATTTGAAAACCTTTGTCGTCAATAATAACAAATTTTTTGCTATAATTCCGCTCAAGTACTGGCTTGGATTTGCAGAGGATTATCGTAAAGTGATTACGAATATCAAGCAAGAATTAATACTTTTGCGATCTGCCACTGATACTAACTGCTATACCGGTACTGCCGGAGCTGTCCTTAGACTCAATTAAGTTGAATGGCACGTCCCTCATATACAGCCAAGTTCTGCGAATAGATTAGCTCTCTATCAAAATATTCACAAGAATGCACCGATTCGTGTAGCATTTCGTGGATGTGAACTGCGTGAACTTACAGCTTTACGACAGACTGAAAAAGAAATCTGGCCCGTAAAGACTTCGAGTAATCTTGAGAAGCCTCGCTATATCGGTATTGTATTGCAGCAAAATAGGAGAAATAATGTTGGCGTAGACTGCGCGAGATTTGATCATTGCAATATTAAAAATATTCGAATTCATCTAAACTCGGAAACTTATCCTTACGATGCCTTAAATCTCGATATCGCAGGTGGCGATTACACGCGTGCGTACCATATGTATGTCGAGTTTCAAAAAAGTTATTATGACCGCGCTGATGCTATGCCTATGCTGAATTATACTCAGTTTAGAGATCAAATGATCTTTCTATTTGACGTATCCAAGCAGAATGATAGCATTAAAACAGCTACAGTCGACTTGAATATCGAGCTGGAGGCGACCGCAGCATTTGCTGCCGGTACTCGAGCATATTGCCTCATTCTGTAGGATAGCATCGTTGAGTACAGACCTCTAACAGGAGAGGTTAAAAAGCTCACTTAAATGCCGAAGAGAGTAAGCTTCGATTTATGCCCCATAACGTTGATATATAGACCTCATGAGGGTGATCAGCATACACAGTGGAAACATATTGTTGCTGACCGACTACGTTTCGAGAGGCGCATAGCTGAAGCTGGGAGCATGCTGGAACCTGTTCTACGCAAGCATATTGCCTCAACGCTGCGAGTGCTGGTCGTTGATATGCAAGGCTTTTGCACACCTGAATTTACACCCAAGGAAGTGGCTCTAACATTTGATGGCGAGGGGATAAATACATTCCTATTCAAGCCGCCCAAACCATTCATCGCGCTGAGCCGGAGCTGCCAGAAAGAGATTGTGTGGCTGGAGAGGATGCACCATGGACTTCCCTACAGCGGAGGATACTCAAATCTATCCAACATTGGAAACTTATTTAGGAGATATCCAGTTGATGTTGTCTATGTCAAGGGCGCTCCAAAGGTTGCATACCTCAGTAATTTTTTTGATAACGTTGTTAATTTAGAAGAGTATGATACCTGCCCAAAACTGTTAAAAACCCGAGATTATTGCAGACTTCCATGTACTTAATGATAAGAATGTAGCTTGTAGTTATAGAAATGTTGTAGTTCTGTACGAGTATGTAATGGATATTTTATATGGTAATAAAAAATAATAATACAATGTAAAAAACTTTATTTTATTCACCCCCTCCACAGTGCATAGAGAGAACATCATATTAAATAAAGAAAAATCATCCAAAAATATGTACATACAATAAATAAATATACAAGATAATAAATAAAACATAATAAATAAAAACATAACAAATATACAAGATAATGAATAAAACTGTAAAAATATACACAGACACACACACACACACACATATATATATATATATATATATATATATATATACATCTTAAAACTACACTAAATGTCCATGACCGCTAGCGAATAATGTCCCCAGGGCAGCGTCTCGTGGGATCCTGGCAGAAGATGACGCTTATCATCACGGGGGCTCAGGCAGATTTTCTTCTGCCTGATGGTGAACACCTAGTGATTGAAGGATCGGATAGAGCTCTGCTCGTGCACCATCTCGACACCAGTGTTGAGACAGGCCAGGTAGTCAGCAAAGGATATGTGCTTCTTGACAACATACCCTTTGATGCCCTTGGCCTTCTTGGTGTCCGCAGATGATGTCACTCGGCACGCATACATCTTTGCCCGAAGTCCTACAAACTCCTCCATGATGCGGCCTGTAATAGAAAAAAAATAGCACATTAGTTTCAAGCATATCGATTTCAACACTCAATTACTTACCGCAATTCTCATCCTTCATCAGACCCGGGATCTTTTTATTTGCTAGCGGTATGCCATAGGGATTCTCGGGGCTATAGTCGGACGTATTGAATCTGCTGATATCCATCCTGATGTCCTGATAGATATCAGCAGTTCTGATGTCATATATCAGAGAATCGGTGTCCGTATAGCAGAGGGTACAGTCCTTACCGTATTTATTCTTCATATACGAGTAGTGAAACTCGTACAGAGCGGTTTTGGAGATGTATAATATAGCCATCCCCACGTAAATAGGCTTATCGAAGAAGACCTCCGTCTTCAATAGCTCGATTAGCTCCAGGTCATCCTCGATGATACTGGTGCTGTGGAAATTCGGCTTTGATATCAGCGACTCTGCCGCATATCTCCCATGCCACTTATGTACGAGCTTCTTTACTCGTCGGTTCCGGACATTCTCCATGGTCTTCCCGAATACGGCGTTGCTCATGAGTTTGAAGAAATTCTTCTCAAACTCATTTCGAGAGTTTCGCCGGAGCTCTGCATTCAGGTCAATGTACTTTCTTAACCATGGAGACTGCTTAAACTGTATCACCCTATGTATTTTCGATACAATCAGGCCCTCTACTACATATTGTTTGAGATTCCTGTAGTGAATTATATAATTACGCTTGCCCTCTAGCGTGGCAAGCATCTTTTCCTGCTTCGAACCGGGAGCCCTGCCTTTCGATGGCGCCATATGGCGGTCGTGAATATGCATCGGGTAGTCCAGATCGACCTCCAAGACATATCCTGTAGGGGTATCGTCTGGGAGGTTGAAGTTAAAAGAGGAGACATCACCCTCTACCCACTTCAGCTCTCCTGCAGGCAGGTGCTGCGACATTGCCCAAGCATACATGGCATTAATATCATAGTACATGAGGTAGTTAGTCGGTGAAACTGAATCAAGGTCACTTATGTACTGATTGTTTGCTCGGGCATGCCTTTTCGAACATTGGGTGAGTCCTCCTCGAATACCTCGTTCGAAGAACATCAATATATCCACGTCGCCAATCATGTCACGCTGGACCCCCGTGTTCTTCAGCATGGCGTCCCAGCTCAATGACGGTGCGGTCATGTAGTGGGCTGGATCGAGGTGGTAATTATTCAGGCAGACATCCCTGAATGCCTCGAAGACATCAGCCAAGAGTAGCACATCAGTCTTAAGGTATAGATCGCTATACTCGCCCAGCGTGGTGATGCTAAATTCCCGCCATACTTTCTGAGCGTGCGCATAATCCTCGCTGCTGATCTCGGAGTCAGTCAGCTGACTCCGGAAGGATTCTCGGCTCGGGAGACTGGTCTCATCGAGATTGGCCCAGCTGTGTACGTACTCGTAGGGGAATACTCCCTTACGTGTGAGCAGGTCAATCTTCTCGACGTTGTACAGCGGGAATTGACTGTGCACTATCTTCTTGATTTCGAGGTAGGAGCTCAACTTATCCAGGGATGATGCCATGAATCTACAGGAATCTATAAACTTGTATTTGATGTCTGTCCCTGCCATGCTCTTAAAGAACGAGATGAACTTTTCTGTGTTGTAGGAGACCAGCGTTATCCTGCCCTATAATCCTCGCGCGACATCCCGGATTAGGATATGCGAATCATAGCCGCTGAAGTTGTGGAATACTACCGGGACGGTGCATGAATCCTGGAACTCCAGATTAAATTTGTTGTGAGCGGCCCCTCAGAATGCTCCGGTCAGATGGTCATGATCACGCACACGGTCCTGTCCCAGCGGCTTTTCACATATGTGGCAGGATGACGCTTGCCGAAACTTGCACTCTTGTTCGACAGTCAGCACGTTCATCGGCAGGGGACATTTGAACACCGTCTCGAACTCCTCGGCAAACTGCTTTAGCTCGGCGATGAACCAGGCAGCACAGTTTTCGCCCCTATAGCTACGATAGTATGAGAGAGTATCGTCGTAGGAGCATTTGACGTAATAACCAACGCTATACGCCTCGTGCTCCTGATACTTTTCTCCTGCAAAACAAGATTATTATTAGTATTGTGTATTATTAGCACGATTGGAATATTTCTTACCTGTGCTGCCAAATTTGATTGCGGTGGACTTTAAGATGCTCTCAAAATCCGCATAAACTATGAATGGGCATCGCTCTTTATTCTTAAACGCCTTAAAGACGATCTTCCCTCCCGGGGAAAGATTCACCTTGAAGGCGTTCATCTTCTCACAGTCCTGAATGTGAGCCGACAACTTGTCCTGAGTTCTAAAGTAATGCAGACATCGGTCACAGAAGAATTTTGCCATCTTGTGCTTGCTCAGCTGGGATGAGAGCAGCCTGGAGAGGTTTTTCACCCACACATAATGATACCGGACGGGGGCGACGTTTGCATCATCCTCTTCATCATCGGCCTCATCAACGTATACATCTTGAATAAGCAGAAGATTTACGTGTCTATCGCGCTTATCCCGGGTGAGGCGCGACGGGCTAACTGTAAATTTACCTCTATTCTTAGTCAAGATGTATACGTTTATTGATAGAGAATTCTGCCGCTCGAACTTCTCTATCTGAGGCCTTTGCATGGGCATCGTGATCCCCTCCAGGTTCAGGACGCTCTCATACCTTGGATAGGATGACATCCTCTCGGTATCTCTGGGGGCAGGATGTAGCGCTGAGGTGACCGCCCAAGCGAAGCAAGCCTCATCGCTGTTTCGTACATTGACGCAAGCATTTTTCAATTTTATCTGCGTCGGCAGCTCAATGTACGAGGATCCCAACAGCGGCGTATACTTGTTCGTGTTCACATTGAGGCTTACCACGCTTGCAAGGGCCCAGCCAGACTCTCGCTCCTGTAATAAACATAGATATATTAGAAAATATTAAATTAACTTTAGCGGGGGTGTACAAACCTGAAATTCTTCCAGCTGCTCCAATAGCGGCACCATGACCTGGAGCATGAACCACTCGGCCAAGTCGGTATCCAAATCAATCACCACATTCTTGGTGTTGAAGTGTTTATACTCCCAGATCTCCTCATCGCCCGCCATCTTGGTGAACTCTGTAACGGTCCAGAAACGTCTTTGGCAGAAACTGCATTTTAATAATTAATTGGCGCATAGACCTGCACTGTAGACGACCGTACTCGCACCTTTTTTGTTGTGGTGACGCGTTTCCCATGTGTGCGATTTTTAAATTCGCCGGCGAGACGCCGCCATAGAGGCAGAATTCAGCTACCTTGCGTACAGTACGGAAGTGCCAGAAGAACCGTTGTAATAGGTGTACCACCATCCGGTTTCCGGGATATTAAACGGGGACTCAGTTAACCACCCTTGAGGGGATTGAGGCACCAGGTACAGGGCAAGGAACTATCCATACGCTCATAACATCTGAGTAAGTAATTAAGCCCGATATTTTTTTCCTTTTCGTGAAGCCACGTGTCCGGCCATTGTTACTAAGGCCATGTGCTTTGCAGGCGTTTTTTTTACGGGGTAAGGGCTAAGTAGCTCAGCCAACCCGTTCTTGGCTGGAGGCCGCGATCATCCTGCTCTGAGGCCGGAATCGAGTGATCGGCGTCCACGACGCAAACCACCGCCATCCAGGAGCTGAACCCAGCCGCCAGCGAAGACATACTAGGAACACAGGCCAGATACAGATACAGATATTGACATTTATTTTTTTTGTTCTCAATTGAGCCAGACCTTTATGTTTGATTTTTGGTCTCAATTGAATTTAATTCCATATTGACATATCGTTTATTTCTTTTGTGTAAAATTTGCGTTACGTGTTTCGTGCCGTACGTGTTTTGCGCTTGTGTAAGAGAAAGGTCGCTCCGTCGGCCCTTTGAATCGCGCGATCAGGAGCTCGCAATATTCGGCCGAATAGGGTGAACCCTGCGTGAAAGGGTTGCGTATGGAGGTATTTATTTCAGGAGCGTAGACACGGTGTCCGTCGTTTGTGTGAATAAACGCCGATATTTTACACTACAAAATTCACACCTGTTATTTTTTGTTCCCCCCACGTTTTCTCGATCGGGCATTTATTTCAGTTTCAGTTTTTATTCTCACTCGAGATTTAAATCTGGTGGTGTTGGCGCCAAATGGTCAGCGTTGTGACAGTTCGTGATTTCTGAACTTCGCTGACTGTCTGCCGTCCACCCACGCAGGTAGGGTGGAGCCACCCTTTGCGACGAAGTAGCGACGAGGTTAAAATTACGTGGAGCCTTTTTTAACCCCCCCACTCTCTGACACCGAGAGCCTGGCCCTCGTCACTGCTTCGAAGGGACCCTCCACTCGCTCCACGGCCTAACGCGCTGATTGCCCTTCAGGTACGTCACAACTCTCCGCAGAATGTGGTGTTGATTTTTAAGAACAGTTCCTTGGCTAGAGCGTTCCGGGTCCTCGTCGCAACCCTGGGGCCGCAATCCACCAGGAAGTTGATGGGGATGTGAGTCCGGTTTAGGTACGCCCCCGTACAGATCCTCCCAGCGAACACCGACTTGAGGTCCACATAATCTATGGCAGCGGGGAGTCTCGCTCCTCCACCTCCTCGGATGAGCCTCGCCTTGAGCTGCGTCCGCCTACGCTGCATCTTGGTGATGGCGCTAGTCAAGCCGTTGAGGAGGCCGAGAGTACCGTTGGAGGTCCCTTTCAGCTGTGTGACAGCTAAATTTAGGACCGCCAGGTTCCTGCGAATTGCCCCCAGCCAGCTCTCGATGATGCGGGGGTCCTGAACATCCTGTCTGCAGAAGTCGTCCACACCTCTTACAAGGACGTTTGCTGTCTCCATAATAGACATTTCTTAAAATAATAATAATCATTTTATCGCGTGCATACATTTAACTTTGATACAACATACTTGGATTAGCTGCGGCGTGCGTGAAAACTAGCGGTGTGATATAGCAGATATATCTGGAAATAGGATAAATTAATATTTACTGTTCTCCTATATTTATAAATATTGTTGGTATTTGTTTATTTTTTATTTTTTATTTAATGCTGCAGACTCACCTATTAAATTATTATAAGCGTTGCGAGCGGGCTGATCTGTTCTGCTTTCAATCTAGGATAGAGATATATTTGATAATTCCATGATGTATTTATCTTTTATTTATTTATTTATTGCTCGCAGCAATAATTTTTATTTAAATTTTTATTAGCTTACCTGATCACAACACGATAACACTCACTAGGAGATCTGTGCTGGCACAGAGGGTAACACAAGAAACTTGAAGGGCTAGATGTGAGCTTCGACACTATTCGGAGTAGACTGATGCTCGCGGCACGACGTTTTTCGTTTAAATAACCCTCGCAGGGGTGGGGTGCGGCGGCCCATGTGTTCGCGCAGGTAGGAATGGTTGCGGCAAGTTAATTGGTGCACGAGCATATCTGGTTTGCGTCTAATACCTATAAATCACACTGCGCCTTTCGGATAACCGTCTCAGGCCGCGCTGAAGGGCTTGTCTGAGAGCATGGCAGCTGCACCCGTGCATAAACATGTCTGTGAGCGGGATGAAATTGATATATTTATGATGCCTGGTTTAATTTCCCAGGCTCCGCCCGCCGGTTATTTATGGCTCGTCTGGATCGTGCACATGTAGCCAGACAGGAATGTATTTGTCTGTCGGATATTTAACACGGCGAAGGGTGCAGTTTTTATTGCGTCATGTGACGGATGGACGGTCTCTGGGCGGCGTTTTACCACCAAACATCTGCGCAGATGTGCGCCTTTGATAAGCAGTGTAGTACTAATATACAAGGCTTAATTTCCCACGCTCCCATCGGTGAAGGGTGCAGTTTTTATTGTGTGAGGTGATGGATGATTTCCGCCCCCATTAAATTACCGTGACCGTGCTTTGTAATTTACCGCCAAACATATGCGTCTCAGATGCGCTGCGCACCCCCGGTGCGCGGGAGATTCGTGCCACGTCGGGGGCCGCAGTGAGGCGACGGGCCGGCGGGGGGCGGCGTGGGGGCAGTGCGGGGGCGGCGCGGGGCGGCGCGGCGGCTAGTCTGGTATGTCACTCGAGGAGGCGTGGGGGCGGTGGGGGTGGGGGTGGTATGTTGGCCGGCACTTGCCCACCAATACAATCACCATAATGTAAGTATCGCGGAAAAGCTTGTGTAATTAGAGCAATTGTATGCAAATTCCGCGGATAATCGCGTAATTAGAGCAATTATGTGTAAATACCGCGGAATAGCTGGCGTAATTAGAGCAATTTTATGCAAATACCGCGGAATAGCTGGCGTAATTAGAGCAATTGTATGCAAATACCGCGGAATAGCTGGCGTAATTAGAGCAATTGTATGCAAATACCGCGGAATAGCTGGCGTAATTAGAGCAATTGTATGCAAATACCGCGGATAATCGCGTAATTAGAGCAATTGTATGCAAATACCGCAGATAATTACCGCGATTATAACATTAAAACGCGAATCCGCCGCTTTAATGCTCTAATTACCCCCAAATTGCTCTACTTACGCGAATCAAAAGTTCGCTTAAACCGCGGATTAAATTAATCGAAAACTAACCTGACCTGCGTTGGAATCCCCATAGACCAATTACTGAAGATGTGATTGGTATGAATTAAGAACAAAATTAAAATTATATTATGGTTACACCCAATATATTGTTCAAGCTCATGAAGAGCTTGAAACTATTAAACAACTTCCACATGAAGACATTAATCAATTTTTCAAAAGGCTAGAAAAACATAAGAGCAGTTGTATACAAGCAGAAGTTCAAAATTGTAATGAACCCGATCATTTACCAGGTCTAAGACGCGCAATTCACGCTACTGCGTTACGCAGATTTATCGTACACTGTAGACCCGAAATCAGTCAAATGTTACGAGCGAGGAATATAACCACTTTAAATGAAGCGTATGACCTAGCTTTACAAGAAAAAATTTTAAATTATCGAAAATTAAATTCAGGCCCAAATGCCACAAATTTTAATAAAACAAATAATAATTTTCGAGTTGTACAGAGAAATCCTCATTTTAAAAACAATTCTAGAAATTATAACAGTGCAAATTTCGACCAAGGATTGCAGCAAAGTAGTAGTCAGTATCAGAAACAAAGCAACGCTTATAATTATAATCACAATAATTCGAATCAAAGAGGTTATTATCCAAAGAATAATAATACCTCACGTTATTGTTCCTTCTGTAAAAAACCCGGTCATTCATATAACGAATGCCGAGTAAGATTAAATGCACCCAGGAATCCTGCAGTGAATAATACTACACATAATTATAACGATAACAATTCTTTAAACTGGGAAGCACTTCCTGCGGAGAACGTCCGTCAGGAATAGGAAATGCAATAAGAGGCGTAAATTTATACAATGTCACGATAAGCAACAAACATAACGGTAAAAATAATATAATTATACCAAAATTTAATCAGTTAAAAACATTAACATTTTTGTCTAATAATTCAAGGGACAGGGGTATAACATTTTTAATAGATACGGGCGCGACAATTAGTCTATGCAGCTCAAAATCTTTAAATTTAAATAATACGAGTATAAATACTAATGATAAAATCATTATATATGGTGTGAATAATCAACCAATGACCACCATCGGATCTACAGAACTAACTTTAATGATCGACCACTTATGTATTAAACAAAAAGTTTACATAGTCGACGGATCGAGTTTTTCTCTAAATGGTCAATATGATGGGTTACTTGGCTCTGATTTTTTTCACAATTTACCAACAATAATTGATTACCAGAGAAATACCATTAAAATAAATAACCACGAGATTCATTTTAGTAATAAAAACCAACTAATCAACACAATAAGCCATCAAAACCGAAAGAGGTTATTGGTAAATAATCTAAGAATGAATCATTTGAATAACATAGAACGCTCGTCCCTTGGAAATATCTGTAATAAATATATTGACATTTTTTATTTCAAAGGAGATGTTTTATCCTCCACAGATACACTAAAACATAACATTCACACAAACACAAACAACCCGATAAACACAAAAACTTATAGGTACCCCAAGGTACATGAAAAAGAGGTCGAAAAACAAATTAACGAAATGTTAAACCAGAATATAATTCAACCGTCCTTTTCACCTTGGACAAGCCCAGTGTGGGTTGTTCCAAAAAAATTAGATTCATCCGGCCAGAAGAAATGGCGTCTAGTAATGATTATCGAAATTTAAATAACGTAACTATCGGAGACTCGTACCCATTACCAAACATCACGGAAATCATCGACCAACTAGATAATTCAAAATACTTTTCCACGTTAGACTTAGCTTCTGGCTTCCATCAAATTGAAATGTCCAGTGAAGCGAAAGAAAAAACTGCATTTACAGTACCTAATGGCCACTTCGAATATAATCGAATGCCTTTCGGACTCAAAAATGCACCGGCCACATTTCAACGTTTAATGAACCTGGTGTTATCCGGATTAAATGGAAAATGTTGTTTCGTCTATATCGATGATATAGTAATTTACGGGCGTACATTAGAAGAACATAATACTAATCTAGAAAAAGTATTTGAACGATTACGCGAACATAATTTAAAGTTGCAACCAGACAAGTGTGATTTTTTAAATATTTGGGACATATAATTTCAGACGAAGGAGTTAAACCGGACAAAGAAAAAATAGAAGCGATAAATCGAATCTTGATACCTAAAACACCTAAGGATATAAAATCATTTCTGGGTCTTGTAGGTTATTATAGACGATTTATTCCAAATTTTGCAAATATAGCTAAACCATTAACAAGTCTATTAAAGAAAGATAAATTATTTGAATGGACGGATAAATGCACAAATTCGTTTAACCAACTTAAAAATGCTTTAACTACCCAACCAGTGTTACAATATCCAAATTTTAATGAAACGTTTGTTTTGACAACTGATGCATCAAACGAAGCGATAGGTGCAGTATTGTCACAAGGACAAATTGGACAAGATTTACCAATTGCATATTTTTCAAAAACTTTAAATAAGTCTGAGTATAATTACTCGACAACCGAAAAAGAACTACTGGCAATAATAGAATCGATAAAACATTTTAGACCATATCTTTATGGTACGAAATTTAAAATAATTACTGATCACAAACCATTATTATGGTTACATAATTGTAAAGATGCATCCAGCAGATTAGTCAGATGGAGACTAAAGCTGCTAGACTATGAATATGATATAATCCATAAAAAGGGTAAAGAAAATTTAAATGTGGACGCGTTGAGTAGACTAAAACAATCTGATCACCAAAATCCCAATATAGAAATTATTAATTGTAACAACATTAATAAAAAACGAAACAAGTCCATTCCAAATATTAAAAATAAATTCAATACAGTACGACAAGAGACCCAAATGTCCCATAAACGAAATATAAGCGAAAGTTTTAAACAATATATGAACCTAGTAAGAACATACATACAAAGAACCCAGAGTGAAACATGTTAACAAAAATATATTTGACATGCCAAAAGAATATAATGTTGCTCACTGTGTTTCACAAGATTTGAAAATGAGCGCAGGTATCGCTAAAGAAATAAAAGAGAGATACAATCATGTTGATGAATTAAAACTTCAAAAACCGGAAGTTGGAAAAGTACTTCAAGCAAAAGATAAAAACCATTATATATTTTATTTGATAACAAAACGATATGTTTACGAGAAACCGAGTTTGTTCTCGTTATTTTTAAGCTTGATAAATTTAAAGGAGAAATTATTAAAATTCAAAATAGCAAAACTAGCCATGCCACTAATTGGATGGCTAGACAAGCTTTGTTGGGAAGACGTAAATTTAATGATCGAATTTATATTTAATAAAACCCCTATCGAAATAATTATTTGTCATTATAGTCCAAGTTATCAAGCTAATTTAATCGAGAATGAATTAACTTTTCAAAATTTCCAACAATTTCATCAACAGGAACTGAATATTCCTAAACCTCAAAGGATAACAAGTCCATTAAATAAAATTCGGAACCTGGTAATCCCTTTATCAGTCGATAAATCAAACTCCAACGCACATATGGAATATATTCTCAAATATTTTCCTACTACGATACCTGACAAAGTAAACTTACACGAAATAATTTTAAGGAAACTACCTAGTCAACAAATTTATCTATCATTTATAAAAAAAATCTACCACGACTCAGCAACGTATGAAGACCTATTTAATACTCTTTTAAATTTAAGATTTATGCTTAATATAAATAAAGTTACATCATTTGTAATACCCGATGTAACAATTGATAATGATAAAATTAAAGAAGAAACGTTTTATAGTCTACTATATTTCCTATTTAGAAATATTGACTGCAAAATTTTAGAATCATCCCTAATTACGATAACAGATCCAGAATTAAAAGACAATACTACAAGAAAATCACGACTCCCCTGTCGCGGGACACCAAGGAGTCCACCGTACATACGAAAGAATTAAAACACAATATTTCTGGGCAAACATGAAACAAGACATATTTAATTATGTAATAGAATGCGACATTTGTCAAAAATCAAAAACTGACTTCCACAAAAATAAGAGCCCAATGCAAATAACCACAACGTCAAAAAACTTTTGTGAACAAATAGCTCTTGATATAGTTGGACCATTACCCGAAACTAGATCAGGTAATAGATTTATTTTGACAATTCAGGACGATCTAACAAAATTCATTCAAGCTTATTCAATGGAAAATCATTATGGCTCAACGGTGGCCATATATTTCCTTAAATTTTGTACTCAGTTTGGATTTCCAGATTATATTCTTACTGATCAAGGTACAGAATTTACTTCAAAATTATTTAAACAAATGAATCGAACGTTGAGTATAAATCATAAACTGGCGTCGCCTTACCATCCACAAACAAACGGTGCATTGGAAAGGACACATTTAACGTTGAAGGATTATTTCAAATGCTATGTAAATAAAGATTCAAATAACTGGGACGAATTTTTAAATTTTGCGACATATAGTTACAATTCAGGAATACATAAATCCACCAAGGTAACTCCATTTGAGTTAGTATTTGGCAGAAAACCTAGAATTAGTATTAAAAAATAATTATTCAGAATTGGCAAATGATATTAAAAATAAATTAAAAATTATTAGAGAAGCAGCACACGAACAACAAATTCAAGCGAAGGAAAAATCTAAGGAATATTTCGATAAATCCAATAACCGAACATATACCTTTAGAGAAGGAGATTTGGTGTTATTATACAATGCAAAAGCTAAAGCTCAACATAAGAAATTATCTCCAAATTATCTAGGACCATACCAAATCATCCATGTTCATAATAACGAAACTGCTACCATACGAATATCCGTTAATAAAATTAGAACTTATCACTTTAATCTTCTAAAACCCTATATTGTTGCAGGCGATGAAGACGCTGCTCCAAACGACATTTACAATAATCCTCAACCTGGTCCTAGTAACCAGTAACAACATCAAAATAAATAATATCGATTCGTCATCAGGACTATTATATCATAAATTGGGCAACGCTCAAATCTGCAATCAAGAATTTTCACTAATCACCTATTATAACTTAACACAATTATCTGAAAAGGTTGCAATTATTGAAACTTTCTATATAAAATCAATAAATTTATGTAATATAGCTAAAACTAAACAATCACACTATTCTTGTAAAAACCAATTAAGTTTTATTAACACTAAGTTAATTAATATACGTGAAAACTTTAAAATAATTTCACATGAAATCAATGAATCCAGGAAGAAAAGAGGTTTGATAAACGGTATAGGAGATGCTTTTAAATGGCTGTTTGGCACCCCAGACGCCGATGATGCTCAATTTTATGCTGATGCAATAAATTCACTGATAAATGGCCAAAGGCAAACTGAAACTCTTATGCAACAGCAAGTTTCAATTATTTCTTCAACAATTCAAAATTATAACCAATCATTTAGACAAATGAACTCAAACATTAATATATTAAATAAAAACATTCAGAAGTCTGAACTTCTTAGTAATAATATAGTTAAACAAAGTCAGAATATTGATATTGAAATCCAGATTTCGGAACACATGCTGTCATTAATTGAAATACTTTCGACCGACGAAATACTTTCGACATTACAGAGATATGTATTTAGCCTCTCCTTACTGCAAAATGGAGTTGTAGATTTAAATATTCTAAATCCCAAGGAACTATTTAATGAATTACAAAAAATAAGCTCAAAATTTACATTACCTATACCTTTAAACACTGAAAACATCTATCATTATTACAAAATACTAAAGGCAAACTTGTTTTTAAATAATGAAATCCTAATTATAAATTTTAAAATACCAATTTCAAATTCACAAACATATGAAATTTATGACATACATGCATTACCAGTACCTCACAAAAATGACACGTTCCTATTTTCTTATATTGAACCTTCAAAACATCACATCCTTATTTCCCAAACGAGAAATACGTTTGTTCTGTTAAACAATCTAGAGACATGCAAAGAAATCGTGTCTAAGACTTGGATCTGTCAAAACCTCGTTGAGAAAACAACAACTAGAGCACAGGATTGCGAACTCCTAATGTTCATGAAGACAACAACGAAGATCCCCAAGACATGCCAAAGAAGAAATCTGATTGCTGACCTAGAAGTATGGCACCGCCTTCAAGACAACCAATGGTTATTCACAACATCACATACAACTCAAGTATCCGTGCTGTGTGAGGACTCAAATACAGAAGAGATCGTGATCTCAAGAATTGGAATAATGGAACTCCAACCCAGATGCAAAGCATTCACCCAAAATTATATATTGGAATCCACCAACACCATTGGAACCACAAATCTCACCAATCAACTCCCCGAGACAGACATCACCCAAGACGATTGCTGCATCGACCTAAAGAAGAACATATCGCCAAACTACATCAACCTAGAACCAATCAAAATTACAACCCTCGATTTAGACCAACTAAAATATGCACAACACAAACTGAACCAATTCGACGATCAACTTCAAGAACAAATTAAAATAACCTGGTGTCAGAAGTGCTTGACCTCCAAAAATCCTGCTGCCGAAAAGGGACGCAACAATATACTGTAACTCTACCAGTAAAACATTATAAGAACGCGGTATTACTTTTGGCCCAGAAAGCCGAAAGCCTACCCAGATATTTGTATTTACAGCAAGATAAATTTACAGGCAGTTGTTCGTAGAGTGATTTCATATTTAATAAAATTATGCTTTAAAAAAATAATGACAATTGTTGTCAGCTGTCACTAATTCTAACCCAATTCTAATCTTAAAAATCCACGTTGTCCAGTAGAAAATGTCTAGAATGAATTGTAAAATGTCTTCGCATAAAACGTTCGGACAGTACGGCGTAATTATACATAGCCAAGCTCGCGAAATTATAGCCAACGTTATTGGGTTCATGAAAAGTGAAAATTCAAAAAATTCTGCTACAAAAATTCACTTTGCGTGAT
Organism: Othius punctulatus; assembly: GCA_951805005.1. Lineage (NCBI taxonomy): Eukaryota > Metazoa > Arthropoda > Insecta > Coleoptera > Staphylinidae > Othius > Othius punctulatus. The sequence goes on from OX638142.1 coordinate 55,897,794, forward strand.
GCGCCACTGTATCCGGCGATTCTAATTTACTACTCGTTTTCTCTACGCCGCTGGCTCGGCCGAGGCCGCGCAGCTAAGCCACGCCCTCTGGATCATCTCAGTTCCGACAACTCTAACAGAATCCAGTAATCATGGAGCTGGAAGAAAATGATTTGCCAGAAAGCAAAGTAAATATTGTGTATTGCATAAAATGGGTTAAACGAGGCGTTGCAAAAAGCAATCCAGATAAAATAGTAATCATGGGTAAGGATGATTTCGTGAAAATCATAAGCGACACTCGATCAAAGTTGCAGTAGGTTTTCTTAGTAACAGCAATTCCCTTGTTTTATCTGCTCATTTATAGAATATCGGAAAATGCACAGGGCGAAAGTTCCACACAAAACGATTCATCGATGCCTGTCAATGATGAGTTCAATTTACGAAACTATGACGATGATGAAGGTACTGGTTGAAAACAACTGCTTTGTGCAATCATTCACCTCGCATTTGTGTTTATTATAGTTCCAAGTGCATTGCAACAATTATGCATTCATTCCATAGCCGAGTTGCCCACGGCAGCGGAAGACAATTTTGCAGATGACAATGATTCAGATAAGGAAGACAACATAATCAAGCCTTCAGACAATCTAATTTTAGCCGGAAAGTTTCATGGTGATGCTGCTATGCTTAAAGTCTTCGGTAACATTGTGTCTACAACCCTTTTCGTGTAATAGCTGTAAGAATTTAATTTTAGTGTATAATGAGTCCGAAGGTTCTCTGTATTGCCACCATGATTTGTTGCTCTCCTCATTCCCATTATGCATTGAGTGGTTGGATTTTGAACCGGGCCAACCAGCTGGCAACTACTGTGCCATTGGCTCGAATTCGCCAATTATAGAAATATGGAATATTGACTTTATCAATTGTTTAGAACCGGCTTATAAACTAGGGAAAAAGGCAAGCAAGAAAAAGAAAACTCAACACGTAGGTCATACAGACTCCGTTTTGGCTTTATCTTTGAATAAAGGCCACACTAACCATATCATGGCTAGTGCTTCAGCTGACCATACAGTACTCCTTTGGGACGTCGAAAACGGCACTACATTTGATCAAATTGATAAATTTGGCGAGAAAGTCCAGTGCGTGCAATGGAATAACTTTTGGAGCGCTACTTTATTAGCAGGTTAAATGTAACGCAATAATTCTTACGTGTGGATTATTAACTGATTGTCATTTAGGTGGCTGGGACAAATGCGCTCAAGTATTTGATACCCGGAGCGATAATGAATGTCGGACATGGAAAATAAATGGCGTGGCCAATGCTCTCATCTGGGATCCTGTGTCGGAATTGAAATTCTATGCAGCGACAAGTGAAGGCATCATACATTGCATTGACGTTCGTAAAGGTACTGACTTCAACCACTTAAAAGTATTATCAACGAAATCATTAGCACCTTGCTATTTTGATTACAAAAATACCAAATTACTGTAATAATCAACAATTTCGGACTTAAATTTGTAAATATAATTGGTTTCAAACGTCAGCACCCTCAACTGGTAAGAAGATTGTTGAGATCTGATTGGGAAATTTCTAGGCAAACTGTGGTCAGTGGATGCTCATGAGAAAGAGGTAACGGGACTCACGGTAAGTATGCAATGTCCAAGTTTGTTGGTCAGCGTGTCGTCCGATGAGACGCTGAAAGTGTGGGACATTGAGAGTGGAAGTGAGCCCTTGTTGATGCACGAGAGGGACTTTAAAATGGGCGCTATTCACTGTTTGGATGTATGTCCTGATCTGCCATTTGTCATCGCCTCTGGTGGCACCAACAAGAGTAAAAAGATGACGGTATTAGATTTATCCAGCATTGATACAGGTAATTTTGCAGTATTGTTGGTGCAAGCAGGAATTTACATGTATTATTTTTCAGTAAGTCACAGATTTGGATCGAGGCGTTAGTGAATTTGCAAGTGCAAGATGGGGAAGGAACATCTATGAGTGCTTGAGACTACCAACTTGTTTTAAATAAATTTTACGAACCCAAATTGATTTTGATTTGATAGAAATGTAAATTGTATCTTGTAGGATATTTATATTTGAGGATGAATAAAATCGTTATTTTGTAATACTTTGTATTATTAATAATGATAGTTATATTATAGTTAATATAACTAATATTATAGTATTACAGTTTTTAGGAATCTCTTTATGTCAATATCGAAGCGATTTTTACAAGCACCTGGAACTAATGGTCCCCACAATGTACAATATTGCTCGATTATAATCGCTTGTTTTGTTAAAACTAGTATTGTTTCAGTTATTCTTTATTACTCTAGAGGTTTTTCATGATAAAAAAATCATTCAATGTATGAAAATTGTTGATTGTAGAGAAGATTGTATCTTCACTAAAAGTAACATGATATTCCTCAAGAAATTTCTCCAAACACCTAAATTATGTGATTGGACCTCTTGATACTCTAGAAACATTCAATGCAATCAAAAGTGAGAAGCTGAAGAAGGAACTGTTCCTTCCATTTGCATCTAACTGTACAATCTTTATGAAATTAATTTGCTAAAAAATGTTTTATGGCAGTATTGATATACATTTTGTTTGAAAATATTAATGTTTAATGAAATGCAAGATATTTCCCGAGCTGTGTGTGATAAGTTTACTCAATTTTGCCTTAATTTGGGAACACTGTGCTTTAAGGGCGGGGAATCTGACGGTGTTTTCTTTCTTCATAAAATTCGCACACTATACATAAATGAATTAATAAAATATGCAATTCGTATTCCTCTTTTGCTAATGCGTGACATGATTTCCTTAACAAAAATTTAAAAAAAAAATTGCTATAAATAAATTTGACTACTCCTATTACAAATTTAAAATCCAATGTACAAAAGGGACATGACATAAAGAATTAAATCTATAATAAGAAGAATAAAAAAAAATTAATTATTTTCATAATTAGGTAGTTAATTTTATGAAGTTCTGTTTTCTAACAAGAATGGGATGTTATCCAATACGTTTACTCAATTTGTAGTTCAAGCATTCTGCAACGAGGTCGCTGCCGTTTTGCGCGCAGGGCCGGATTATCTTAAGAGCGGGGTTTTGGCGCGAAAACTGGCCTCTGGTTGTTGATAAATCCGCCAGGATTTGATTTAAAAGCGCTCTGTAATATTTTCCGATCATTATATTATATAATTGGGTAACAATTCTCTTTCAAACAAAGACAGTAACCAATTACGCCATATGTGGAGGAGTAGTAGGGATTATTATTATTATTATTATTATTATTATTATATTATATTATATTATATATTTTAAGAGCCGTCTTTACCCAAAGGCGGTATGTGGAATTGCATGTAAACGACAGCCAAGATAATTTATGAACGGATCAACATAATTGCAATCGGAGACCTGTTTAGAAACTTCAGATATTTATCTACAATTGAGCCGAGTAGTTTTGGGAAATAATAAAACGGTGATTTATTATGTTTATTAAAATAATGGCTGTTTAGCAGATTCGTGAAATTTTCTTCTGTATTTATTTAATTAAGACAGGGTACATAAAATGGAAATTCCCTCGGTTGCTTTGGAGCTAATATTGTTGTGAACCACCTTCTTTTTTTTGTTCCAATATCTTGAATTATAATGGAGTATTCTTGTCTGCACATAAATCCGATTAGGTGATCAGTGTCACTTTTAATTTATTTCTTAAAACTTTGTCAAATTGCAGATAAATGTAAAAACTTTCTATATCAGTTCTGAGATTGTAATTATGTTAACCCGTTCATAAATTATTTGGCTGTCGCTTATTAATAATGCCGTATACTAGCTGGGGTAAAGAGGCCTCTTAATATCAGGGAATAATTTCTTTAAAATGTTATATTTATTTATTTAAATTCACTAAATCCTTTTACAAGTTTTGTAATTTATGTGACAAAATTTGAGTCTTATTAAGATTACTGTAAGCTTATTAGCCAAAAAAGGTATATGAAACATTTCTTACACTTTAAGATCAGTTTTATTTTAAAATAAATAGAATTCCATTTTCGTTGTCGTGACGAGGGATTATTTGATCCCGAAATAACATTGGAAAACGAGTTTCCTTCAATTTCACCCTAATAAAACTATAAGTAAACTGAGACCATATTTATTTTAAATACTTTTATTTTTGACTTGAAATCAAATGTTTGGTGTCAATATAAGCTAGCTCTTGGTGACCTCTTCAACTGTCCAAAAAACTAATACCTCTGTTCCATAATAAGTGAGCCATTACCGATTTTTAGTTTTTCCATAATATGTGAGCCATTACCGATTTTGATTTTTTTTTCCATAATTAGTGAGCCATTACCGATGTTTATTTTTCACAAAATAAATTTTGCGTATATTAAGAATATCAAAATATAAATTAAAAAAATAACTAAGTGTCAATAAGTTTGAAAGAAAACTCAAATGGCTCACTTATTATGGAACAGAGGTAGTATTAAGATGGCAGTTATAAACGACCCAAGAACTTATCTCCTTATCTCCTCAGGACCCAAATTTTGTGTACATACTTATCCCTTCTTAAAGTATTATAAGTGCCTGCATTTCGCCCTAGAGATTTCAACAACATCCCACATGCAAATAGATTCATTTAGGTTTCTTTACATTCAGGTGCGTAGTTAATTTGAAAATCCTATTCAATTATAGTTGTGCTTTCTTCGTCTGTTTCTGCTTTGGTTATTGTGCGTTTTGGTTGTGTGTGTGTGTTTTATAAACTTCTGTCTCCCCCGTGACTATTTTTTACTTTCACCCTGTGACAACTATTGTGTCTGTATTTTGTGTATGACTAATTCCTCCCTATGACAATTATTATTGCATATTCTATATTTTTTATATTTAGTTAGACTATTAAATCTTCCTGTGACAATTTACTTGTGCATTGTGTAGTTCTTTTGCGTATTTCGAGATTTGTGTGTATGGGAAGGATATCACAAAAATTGAATGTGTTAACCCTATCATAAAAAAATATGGGAAGAGATTAAACTCTTTAAAAAATGACAAAAAAAAATGTTTCCTTGGCTGCTAGAAAAATAGTAAATAAAAAACTAATTTCCTTATTACAGAAAATAGCACAAAAAACAATTATTGATGATTTAATTAATGAGCCTTATCACTGTTTTAATCATCATTCGCGTTGCAAAGATTTAGAATGTCCTGCATTAAAAAATATAAGAATTACGATATTTCGCGGTTTAAATGCGAAGTCCGCAAAATAATGTCGGCGTTCGTTCAAACGGCTGAGCCCCGACAAAGCATAAAAACAGCGGTAAAAAATGACCTTTACACTTGATTCGAATATTTCAAGCTTCTGTTAGTAGTGTTGGCAACATGGCTTAGCAATTATGTCATTACTCCATCTCGTAGCGAACATATGAACTGCTAGGAGCAAATTTTTAACTATTTTCACGGCGGGATATTCAATTTAGATACATTTTAAATAATTAATAAAACCATAAAACATCTGTTAATTAATAAGTACTATATCTTATTAGATACAGTATTTTACCAGGTTTCAGGATATATTTTTGGAATGACTAAATATATTTTCTCTGAATCAAATTATTTAAATAATATGGTAAACAATTGGTAATTCTAATTATAAACTATATAGTGACACGTAGAATCAGGTATATATTCATGTAAAGCTTTAAAATTGCGCAAATATTTGCAAATACAATCCATGAAGATGAGAAACGGCAAAAAGCGACGATTTCATGAAATTTCATAGAAAAACGTAAATAATCGAAAAACTTACTATATAGCGACACGTAGTATTTATTTTAATAATTTATGGTACAGAAAATATAACGTGAAAGTGATTATTAACAGCGTTTAAGTTGAAAAACACTTTTACGCCCGAAAAACCGCGCTCTTAAATTGGTATTGCTGAGTTTTGTTCCTGAATACTTAATAAATTTGATTTCATATCGTATCGCGCACGTATATATTTCAATAAACTTGCACTGATGCTCTTTCACAAAAAAATATGCTATATTAAAATAACTAATTATACCGGGTTGTTGATTTAAGTTAAGACATCGAAATATCTCGAAAAATAAGCATCGTACGAAAAAATAATAAAACATTATGATAACTCGCAGCTTAGTGAAGTTTGTTGATGACTCATAATCTGCTTAGTGCATAGTCGTTATTCTTGGGGTTGCGTAAATCGGTGGAGTTTATTTTAGTGTGTACCTACATATCATTTGCCGGTAAGTACCCTAATCACATAATCTTCTGTTTCGCATTGAATCCAGAAACAGATATCTAAATTTCTGTGATTTCCTAATCTGCACCAATAAAACCGCTTCGAACCCGAAATAATTAAGTAGCAATCCTTTCATCAAGCACCCGACACCGCCAATAACGATGGTCCTAACAATAATTATACTTAGGAAATTCCTAGCCTTACACAATACGCACTGGACGAAACTATAGAACAATAACGGGTAGGTTTACGGAATAAGGCCGTAATAACCCCATACTAAACTCATTATGTTAATTGTAGTTATCGTTATTCATACAGTGCATTTTGTGACCGCTCAATCTAATGCCCAAATACATGAGGAGAGTTTGGATAAGACAACCAACCAGTTACAATTTTCACATCAACCGTGTCACATCGCCTGAGTTATATCACAGAATTACACGCTTCACCCCTCAGTGCTCGATTTTTACCGGGGACAATTACCAATTACCTTCCAGCAAGTAGATCACTGGCCGCACAACAAATAATAATGGGAAAATCACGACAACCTCTTAGTAGACAGAAAAAAAAAGGACCTACGAAACACAAACAAGCAGCAATTAAACGGTGGCAATTGCGACAAGAACAAATTGCAGCGTAAGAAAATATAAATCATTCCATATTTGTTTAAATTTCAAAAAATGTATGCGTTACCTTAGATCGGCCAACATGGACTCCAGCTCAATTAGTACAATCGATAATCACATTGCAGAAGTAAATATATTGCAAGAGTAAGTAACTGACGTAAAATTTAACCAATCCAAACAGGGTGTCTCACGCAAGTCGTTGTTTTAAAGTTTATCGGGTAATCGTACAGTATCGTACAATTCTGATCATATTTTCTCAAGCCTGTTGAGCACTTATTACTTTTAGTTTTTGAGGAAAATAATAATTTCTGAAATTTGTGCTTCAATGACACGATTGTAACAATATTCATAATTTCTCTTGTGAATGAATGATTTTTTTTTACTAGTACTATTTCAAAGTTTCATTGTTTACAGGAACACTTCAAAACGTAATCATTCTTTTTTATAGCGGGGCAATAGACAGAATAATATTCTACAAAACAGTGAAAAACAAACCTATCCCTAAAATGCGTGGTTTGACAGTTGTTTTACTTTTTTTTTTAATATTTAGATTTTTTTTTTACAATTTTACAATTTTTCAATAAAGGAATTTTTGAAATAATTGTCAAACCACTCATTTTAGGGATCGGTTTGTTTTGCACTTTTCTGCTAAATATTGTTCTGCCTATTGCCCCGCCATACAAGAAGTATGTAATTTCATTTAAAAATTAATTATTATGACGCTTTGAAGTGTTCCTGTGAACAATTAGACTTTATGTAATATCCATTATTTATGCGTACTTACTCGTAAATAATGTTGTGTTTTGAATATGAGTGTTTGCGTTGTTTTAATGTTAAAAAGCTTAAAAGCTTAAAAGATGAACTATAATTGTGCGTTTTTTTTCAACATCAACCAACATCTTGCGTAGGACACCCTGTATACTTTTTACTTTAATGATAATCTTCAATGAAGCCACGCTTTTATATTTTAGCTCGGAACAATGCGATAATACACTGGAAATGGGAAGTAACGAAAATATATTCAACAATGCATGGGGTGATGATCAAGAATTTCGAGAGTGAGTAAAGCTCATTTGGGTAACTGGCATTTTTTTTGCTGAAACTGTAGTACTTACGCGATGATTTTTTAATGGGGCACTTTCAGAATACAATCACACGTGAATCATCGTGAATTTCTCGTCAACTTATTTGTACAAAAAGTGCACCAAATTCATGTAAATTTAGGAATTTATATATTAAACAAGCCAATTGTGCCGAGAATTTACAGTTCTGACAGTTTGACAGTTAATCTCGTCGTTGATCATTTAGGACAGATATGTCATAAAAAATCATCGATGTAAGTACAATAGTGTTCGCATAAAAATCCCTGTACCTCGATAAACACAAATATTACCCTAATTTATCTAATATCTAATATCTCTTTGTCTAATATCTCCGGAAGTAAGCGGAAATTTCTAGTTTTCTCATAAGAAGTCACTGACCACTACATTGAGCAACTTTTTAGTAATTTAACCGACTTTGTAACTTTTGCCATACTGTTGATCCTTATCTTGGACACCCTGTATATATATAAATATTTTTTAGCATTATGGCAGAAAAAATAATTGTAGAACGAGAGGAACTACCTTCTACATTAACAGGTTTTCGAATTGTAGATATCATGACTTTATTGAGTGACACTATTCGAAAGACCGAACAACATGCTCGGAGATGCACATCTGGCAACTTACTTGTGGACAAAGAAGTAAGACATGGCTTATCAAGTACCATTGATTTAAAATGTAATGTCTGTAGTAAGACATTTTCTGTAGCTACTGAAAAGTCAAGTTCCAATGTCATAAACATAGCTACTGTTTGGGGAACAATGGCAACCGGAAATACATATAAACACACCGAAGAATTTTTATCTATTCTTGATATTCCACCTTTATCAAATAAATTGTATTATTCTTTGGAATCTGATCTGAGAGAGGTATATTGAAACGATTGAATGCTTTTTAAATATGAACTTGTTTATTAGTGTATGTTTTCAGGCGTGGTCTAACGAGGCTATAAAAAATATGGAAAAGGCCGGCGAAGATGAACGCAAGTTTGCAACAGACAATGGGCAAATTGATGAAGACGGCATTGCATGGATTCGAGTTTATTTAGGTGGTGGCTGGTCAAAGCGAAGCTATGGCCATAACTATAACGCGGCTTCAGGTGTGGTACGTAAAATTACACATGAAATGGCTAAATGTGAAATTTAGACTTTCGCAAATAAATCTAAATTTTTCTCTCTTTCTTTTCGTGCGATGATGCTTTAATTGTTGTAAAAATATATGTAATTTTCAGGGAGTCACAATTGGTTACCACACAAAAAAAGTTCTATTTATGGCCGTTAGAAATAAGTTTTGCATTATCTGTAAAAAAGCTGAAAACAGAAATGAGTCGGCAAATTCACACATTTGCTTTAAAAATTGGTCAGGATCGTCATCTGCAATGGAGGCCGATATTATAGTCGAGGGATTTAATCAGAGCATCAGCCAACATAATTTACGCTACAAACAATTTATAGCGGATGGTGATTCCAGCGTATTTGCGAAAATACAGCAACAAGTACATTATGGACAACAAGTATTAAATTTTATATTTTAATCTAAACACTGCACCTTCGAAGATAACATAACATTGATTTATAAAAAGATACGGGAATGTTGTTTATCCAATTTACTATATTTTTTTTAATTATAAAACTTTTTAAAATCAAAGATTTGTCAAAACTATATGCCCGCTTTTTATTATCTATTAAAAATAAGTATCGTTACAATTTTAGTTGAAAGTATAGTTAAATTAATGTTATATTTCTAGGTACAGAAGATTGAATGTACAAATCACATTATTAAAAATTATGGGAAACGCTTGTACATCATTAAAAAAGATTCGACAGCACTAAGTTTAGCTGGAAGACGCATGTTGACACATGGGGACATTTCTTCACTGATTAAAGATTTAAATAATGGTCCTAATCATGTGTTTGGCAACCATTCAATGTGTAAGGATTATTATTGTAATGAGGTTGGAAATAAAATAGACTCAATCGATGCAGTACGTGAAACTGGAGTTATTAGACTGGTCGAAGGTATGATACTTAGATCTATTTTTGCATTATATAATATTGTCTACAAGTTACTAATTTATAGCTGCTCTGACTCCTGTGCTTCGTAAAGTTAATCATTTAATTGATAATGAGACTAACAATAGGGCTGAGCTTTTTATGAGCATATTATGTCGCTTTACTGCAGGAAAGCGCATACATTTTATTCAAAGAGGTTCATTTGGTACTCGAGCTACTTTATCGGCGTTGCGATATAATGAAGGTATTATGTCAAAGTATTTTTTATTTAAAACAATACTTATTTTGACATTTGTAGGGTTTTCTTGGCACTATAATCCATGGAAAATAATTACAAAAAAACGTCCGGGAAAATATTTCATGAAATATATAGATTCTCAGAAAAAATATAAAACAAAAAAATATGCATACAGAAAGCAAAAAACAAATATTATAAAAAAATCACGCGATCCAGATTACGGAAAATATGCTTTGCAACCAGAAATGTCAAGCGCAGAAATTGCTGACGCATGCCATCAATATATGGACAGATTACAAGTAGGTGCTCATTAATACAATACTATATTCTTCATTAATATCTTATTTTTAGATGTCTCAAGAAAAGCAAAAAGAAATTGCTTTTGCGACGAAAGGTCAGTTTAACAACCATTTATATATTTTAGAGAGAGCAAATAAGCTTACTGCCTCTAATTTTGGAAAAGTTAGCAAAAGAAGAGATTCAACATCTTGCCATACTCTGGTAAAGAATATATTGTATCCACCAAATATTCAAAATGAATATACAGAGTATGGCAAAATGAACGAGGCAGTAGCTATATCTTTATTTGAACAACAATGTCCTTTTCAACAATCATCCTTTTCTGGCTGCATCGCCTGATGGTAAAATATAATGATTTATTTCTTAAAATACGTAATATATGATCTAAATTGCAGGTTTAATCGGTAATGATAGTTTAATAGAAGTTAAATGTCTTCCAAAGGTATCAAAATCGGGGATGTTGTTAGAAGCAGCATCAAAATTAAACATCTGTCTAGAAGTAAAAGAGACCATAAGATTAAAACGGTCACATGATTATTATTATCAAGTAAGATATTTATTTTTCGATATACTATTTTATAATACCTAATTACCCCATACTTAATATACAGGACTCTGTACACCTGAGAATACACCCTGTATGAACATCACTGTAAGCATAATTATTTTTAGGTACAAGGTCAACTGCATATATGTAATAGACTGCAGTGATATTTTGTGGTGTACATAGATAACACACAACCTATTTTTGTTGAAAAAATTATGAAGGATCATGATGTTGCCCAAACTTTCGAAGTTCTTAAAAACCTGCATTTTGACGGAAATAGTTTGTGGCAATGTCTTACGAAATAAAAAATGTATAGAGCCAGAGTTTATATTGGCAGCACAAGCAAAAAAAAAGTAATTGAAAATGTCTGAATGAGAGATGAAGATAAACATACAAATCACATATAATTTTGATATTATTCATTTTTTGTCATTTTTTTAAAATCAGTTTTTTTTAGCCAATACAAATTATTTATCTATTTTATTATCTTATATATATATATAAACAATCTTTATTAGGCTATCGACCCCATGGGGTCTTTCCGCCTTATTATCTTATTATCTATTATTTATTTATTTATATATTTTAATGATCAAAGTCAAAAATGTTAAAAAGAATTTTAAATAAAAATGTTAATTGTATACTTGTATGCAAATTATACTTGTATAAATAATTATATAAATTGATAATTCTAAAGGTGAATTTAATAAAAATTATTTCTCCCTCAAACTGTGACTGTTCATATTAATATAGTATGTATTATCCTCTTTCCTTTTATTGACATACAACTGAAATATTTGTATTCTTTGAATGATCCAAATGCATGATTTAAATATTATATTCGTACGGTATAAATTGCGATATATCCATGTTAAAATTCTGCCCCTAAACGCCACGATGGGCGGCCTGCAACGGGCCTGGATCAGTAACGCGAGAACAATTTGGCAGCAGTTATCTTTACGACCCTACCATAAAAAATGCGGTCTTCCGAATTTAATTCTCGACCCATGCGTTCGTCTCTGTCCATCAGAGTGATTAAGAGAGATGGGAGATATTTTACCAGATTCGATACTTGAACGACGGACGATGGTGAGGCTCGTCATATCCTTGCAGAGAGTGCTCAAACCGAATACTTTACGACACTATTTCTTAAAACAATTCAAAGCCTAGGTAATGACCAGATATCAAAATACAAGAATTATTTTGTATAAATAATTTGCGATAACGTCTGATATTCTTAAGAATGATGTAGGGGTTGTTCGCCACAAGGTCCTATGGTGTAATGGTTAGCACTCTGGACTTTGAATCCAGCGATCCGAGTTCAAATCTCGGTAGGACCTTTCCAGTTTTTTCACTTTTTCCGATGAGGAGTGAATATGTATTTATTCGGAAATGATCTGAAATCAGAAATTCTACTTGCAATCGAAGGGTGGTTGACGATTCACTAAACAGTCAGTGATAGCATTGATTAAAGAATAAGGAGTAAGGAATATATTCCTTACTCAATTCTGGCGATAGTTACCTAAAAGTTACTCCCGCAAAAAGAACTGGAGAAGTGAATTTTAACCTTCCTGTTCATATTCTGTAACCTATCGCTAGTTTGTTAGCTCTGCGAGGGCATACAATGATCGTTGACGTGTACCTCTTGTAGGTGCTCCTTACATTCACTATATAATAGGACCGACATTGTGTAGACATGATTGCTCTCGATGTCTCTTCGGCAGATGACTTATCCTCTACTTAAACGGCCCAGCCGCACAGCCACACATTGAGACGCAGGTGACGCAGCCAACGCAGGTCAGCGCAAAGCAGTTATTTTCGCAGCCAATAAGAAAGGCGAGATCACCAATGTCGTCTTTCTTATTGGCTACGAAAATAACTGCACTGCACTTATCTGCGTTGCCTTCGTCCCCTGCGTCTCAATGTGCGCCAAGCTTTAACGTTTTATATTTTATGGCAGCCACTAAGAATTTTTAATATTACCCACCTCCCGAATATAGATTGCATGCATTAATTCATTAGTCAAATTCTTATAATGATTACAAAAAACTTATATAACAATTATCTGAAAATTAGAAAATTTAAGAGTAAAGAGAGTAATACATTTCAAAACTCCAGATAATCTGGTTTACAAAATCTTCCAATGGTTTTTGCCAATAGGCAATAGGATACGGTGATACTAAACTATGAAAAACTTGTGTAACTTGTGCAAACGTTATAGAAAAAACGGAGACATTTTGTAATACCTTTTTTTGTTATAACTTTCTAGTTTTGCTTATAAGCTAGGGGAGTTCGGCCTCATTTTCCCATAAGGATTAACATGGGGGTCTAATTTAACATTTCAGCCACTTTGTTTTTTCGGTCGTCGAGATGGAAGAGTCGTATTTGTACAACGGGTTGCCTATACAAGAGGGGCGACCGCCATCGAATTGAGCGGGATATGTAATGGGTTGCCTGCCCCCGTCGGAGGCGCCCATCGCTGCCGCAAAGCCCCCATGTTGCAGGGCCCCCTGCACAAAGCCCACTCCACAAGGCTCCCAGGTCGTAAGCCTCGTCCCCAGATCGTAGGGCCCTCCAGATCCCCAAGTCGTAAGGCCCCCTTCGCAAGGCCCCCCAGGCCCCTGCCCAGCGGTTGGCGCGAATGAATTTATTTGAATATGGAGGCGCGCGAGTTCGGGGTACGTCGTCGGCGGTACGAGCGAATGATTTCTCGGTTAGCAGTGTGGGTCGACAGCCCTGGGGAGTTTTGGGGCAATGAATCTGTAAACGTTTAATTAATTTCAATTTGAAATGCGCGCGAGTTTATTAGAATTATTATTATTATTATTAACCAAAGCATTTTTACCTAATTCAAATTTCATGTCACCAAAGAATGGGCTACTACGGCTGGAGAGATTACCCGGGCGCCCGCCCTATCGTTTCTTATGAGTCTAAATTCACTTGATGATTCTTGTATCAGTCCGCATTGTTCCAATTACGCTAATTATACCTTCAATTTGCATGTGTCGATTTATAAATTCAATGCGATTTATAAGGGTAAAGTATAGGATTAAAATTCAGAGAAAACTTGTCTGAATGGGACCGAAATGAGGCGTGCAAAAATTGGTACAATAAGATGGAAATGGGTAAATAAACAGGATGGGGTAAATAAAACAAAGTTTTACATCGTATTATTATTTTTATTGCTATATAAAATATCCATTACATAGTTGTACAGTACTACAACATTCCTATGACTACATTCTTATCAATAAGTACACGGTGTATAAGGCCTAGAATTCACAATGATGTGGCACACGATACTAGATAATAAAACATGTTTAAGGTGTTAAATATTTATTTATAAATAACGGTGTTATAAATCATATATATTTTACGCATACGGGGTATAATACTATTTATATGGATGGTAACAATTATGTGATATAATACATTTATTACATTAAACGATATTCACAATTATTATTATATATATATAAACGAATATACATAACAAAAAAAAATAATAGAAAATATGTACAACAAAATAATTAAAATAAATAAATTAACAATAAAACTGTACAAAAATATATACAATAGAATAAAATGAAACAGAAATATATACAAGAGAATAATATAAACAATAAAAACTATACAATTAAAATAAATAAATTAACAAAAAAAATATATACATGGGAATAACACAAATATAATAAAGCTACTCCATTATTTTACAATGTCCCCACGGCAGAGTTTCTACAGAGTTGGATATTAGAAACCGCTTGTTATCATGAGGACTGAGGGCAATTTTAGTCTGCTCGATGGTTGTAACCTCATGATTTGCAGACCTAAACAGCTTCTGTTGTACCGATGTTTCTGTGTCCTCCCGCAAACACTTGATGAAATCATCAAAGGTGATGCGGTTCTTAACAATATGCCTCTTTACACCTTTAGCCTTCTTGTCCTTATCCAGCCCCTCCACCCGCAGGGCATACATCTTTGCGCGAAGCCCAACAAACTCGGTCATCACCTTACCGGCGTTCTCGTCTTTCATCATGCCTAGCACCTTCTTATTGACCCGGGGAATATTGTACACATTATCCACCGGATAGTCACTAGTGTCGAAATAATTTTGAGCGTCGTGCCGAATTGTTTCATATAAATCGGGACATTCCAACTCGTATATGAGGGAATCGGTGTCTGTATAACAGATGCGGGCCTTATCACCGAATCGACTCCTCATATACGAGTAGTGGAAGTCATATAATTTTAATTTTGAAATGTCAAGAATACACATACCTACATATATGGGTTTGTTGAAATAAACTTCAGTTTTATTCAGCTCTATGGCTACTAAATTCGTATCGAAAATTGCTTGATTTAAAATTTGGTTTCGCGATCAACACCTCAGCACCGTATCGACCCTCCCATTTTGTTAGTAATTTTACAATGGAGTGCTTACGGATGTTCTCCATTGTATTGCCAAATACGGCGTTATTCATCAGTTTAAATAAATTCTTCTCAAACTCATTAGTGGCAGCTGTCCTCAATCGCGTATTTAAATCAATGTATGACTTAAGCCAGGTTGACTGCTTAAATTTTAACACACGATGAATTTTACTCAATTTCAACCCGTTTTCTAAAGCCTGCTATAAGTTGCGGTAATGTATGATGTAGCGTTCTTTGTTGAATAAAGTGCCCAATTATTTTGTTTCGCGACAGTTTGGTGGCGCGCGGTGTTTTGGACAGAATGGGAGATCGCTATGCGAATCATGAATGGCGTGCGGATACTCTAAATCAGGGGTCGGCAACCTTTTAGCTGTGGTGTGCCAAGCCACTCTACCAATATGATTCAGGGTGCCGCCTTAATTCTAAATTATATAATGGGGTTCTAGAGGAGAAGAATTTTATACCAAATTTATCTTTTAAACATATTTATTAAAAAAATAACATAAAATTCTATCATAAATTAAAAAAAAATAATGCTAACCTTGTCCCTGCACATTTTTGCTTAATATTTCAATATCAGGGGTATAATTTGTGACTTTTAATTTCACACAAGATTCTGAATGTTCAGTTGTTAAACGACTTCTTTGTGGACTCAAAATATGTTTCATGTGAGAAAAAATTTGTTCACAGAGATATGTGGAACCAAAAGCGGAAAGGAGAGCACATGCAATTTTCTTTAAACAATTAAATCTTTCCGGCAATGACATCCAACAATTTAATATAGAAGCCGATTTTTCCATAGAGTCATCTTCCAGATTTTTTCGTAATTCCTTAAATTTTGTTTTCCATAATTCTGAAGATATTATAGTTCGATAAGTTCCATTTCAAAATTATCAACATTCATCCACTCAAAAATTGAAAAATCAAACGGTATTATTAATGGATCTATTAAATCTGGTTTTATGAGGAAGGAAAATATAGGCACATAAGCTTCAAAGTCTTTGCATCTTCTGGAAAATTCATCTTTAAGTGTTTCAACGTAGGTTTTAAGTTCATCTTTGTCTATGGTCGATTTATTTGCAAGCGCTTTAACATTTGGGAAGTATTTGTAGGTACTAGTATTAATATCACATAAAAATATATTTAATTTTGTAGCAAATCCTGTCCAATATTCAAAAAGTTCGAGCACAGTTTGGCGCTTTCCTTGCAATCTAAAGTTTAGTTCATTGAGATGTTTAGTTATATCAGTCAGAAACATCAATTTGCATAACCATTCTTTATCGTTCAATTCGGGGAAATGTTGTTCCTTTTCATTAAGAAAAACTTTAATGTGTTCCAGACATGACACAAACTTATTCAAGACATTGCCTCGACTAAGCCAACGAACATGGCTGTATAAGGGGAGGTCAACATATTCACTTTCCATTTCTTCTAAAAGAGATTTAAATTGCCTGTGTGTCAATGAAGAGCGAGACACTATGAAATTAACTATTTTAACAACAGTGTTCATTACAGGAATTAAGCGCCGTGACGAAATTTTGGCAACTAAACTTTCCTGGTGTATTATACAATGGAAGTTCAATATTTTATGTCCAATATGATTTTCAAGAAGTTTGACAAATCCTCTATCCTTGCCAATCATTGCAGGTGCGCCGTCAGTAGTTACACAAAATATTTTTTTGATATTAATGTTCTTGCTGTCAAAATAATTTATGAATGAAGCAAGAATATTCTGCCCCTTAGTTGTCCCAGACAGAGGAATCAAATTGCACAATTCTTCATAAACTTGACCTTTATCACAATACCGTGCAAATACTGCAAGCCGCGCAATATCATTTACATCGGTACCTTCATCAACAGCGACGCTAAATGAAACAGCTTCTTGTAATCCAGAATTCTGTTTTGTTGTTGCATTGTCTGCCATTTCAGTTATTCTTCTTTCAATTGTTCGCGCAGAAGCCGATATTTCTCGAATTCGGGATTATATGGTTTGTTGGTTAGGTAAATCGCTAAACAACTTTTCAGCACTTTTTATAAAGATTTCCTTTATATATTCCCCATCTGTAAAGGGTTTGCCTTTGGCAGCTATGCAATGAGCAATTGCGAAGCTGCATTCTGTCGCTTTAGCCTTCGTTCCAGTTATTCCACAAAAAAAGTTACTTGTTTCTTATAACCAGAAACAGCTCTCTTTATAGTTTCACATTTCTCATCGTTGCTATTAAATGTGGAGACTGATGTTTGGTTTGGAAATGTCTTTGTACACTTGACGTGCGGCATACTACACTTTCGCGGCATATCGCACATACAGCACGATCCTTTTGTTGTATAAATCCATATTCATTCGTCCAATAGTGTTGAAAACCGCGAACATTTAGTTTTTGTTTCTTACCCTCCATTTGATTAAATATGGATGAATTATAACAAATATTAAACCAATAAGATACAAGTCTTCACAAAAAAGTTAGAACGGAAAGTAACGACCAGTATTAAACGAAATGCAAGTTTAACTGGTATTACAGGCAAATGGTGTGCAGTAGCAAAACGAGAAAGAGAGGGGCTAATGTCATTCCAGCTTGAACATTCGTGAAGTCCGCTTCGATAACTAGTCGGCGCTGCGCATGTTTCATCCCTTTTACTCCGAATGCGCTCTCACTCACCCTTCGCGCAGATTTCCGTGACATTAGCGAGCCACGTTAGATAAATAATTATAATTAAACATTTTCTCTTATTTAAAAATCACTTCGTCTCGATATTTTCGCGATTTCCCTGATTACTTTGTAGAGTGCCATTCAGAACCCCATCGCGTGCCAAGCCTGGCACGCGTGCCATAGGTTGCCGACGCCTGCTCTAAATCAACCTCAAGAATGTAACCTTCAGGGTGATCTGCAGGCACAATAAAATTGAAATTGTTTAAATTACCCTCTATCCACTCAAATCCGCCATAAGGTAGGCACTGTGACATTGCCCATCCATATTGGTTATTAATATCGTTGTAAATTAAAAATTTCGACGGCTTCCCTGAATCATGGTCAGGCATGTATTTGTTGTTGGCTGCTGCATACCTTTTAGAGCACTGACTCAACCCACCCCGGATACCACGCTCGACAAACAAAACCATGTCGATATCTGTTAGTAGTTCAAGATTAATCTCTGTATGTTTTAACATACAGTCCCACGTGTATCCGGGTAAGGTGTAATAATAAAACTCACCCATACATTGCAGGCATGTGCATATTCACCATCGCTAATTTCGGTGTCAGTTAGTGAGTTATAAAATTTTGTTTTTTCCGGAATCTGCGGCTCGTCTAATTTCGACCATGAATCGACAAAATCGTAAGGGAATACACCTTTGCGAGTAAGCAAATTCAATTTCGATTCGTCTAAATCATTAAACAGGGATTTTAAATTTGGAAAAGTAGTTAAATATGAAGCTAAAGTTTCTAGAACGCTTGCCAAAAATCTGCAGGAATCTATAAATCTAAATTTGATGATGTTATCTGCTACATTTTTTGTTAACGAAATATACCTCTCTTTGTTTATAGGAAGCAAATCAACACGACCCTCAAAATCTTTGGCCAGATTTTTAGTGATAAAATGCGAATCGTAGCCGCTTAAATTGTGAAATACATCCGGTATCACGTGACTATCCTGATAGTTAATGTTACAATTTTCATGTGCAGCCCCACGATACTTACCGGTAAGGTGACAGTGGTCCCTGACTCTGACGTCACGGATGTCAAAGTCCTGCTCGCAGATGTGACAGTGAGATATTGACTGGAGTTCTAGCTGTTGCGTAGGTGTAAGAGGCTCCATTGAAAGAGCTAGCTGCTTCATTTCAGCTGCAAAGCATTGCCGACAATCCTCACCGCGGTAACTCCGGTAAAAACTAAGGGAATTGTCATATGCACATTTTAAAAAATATGCGGCACTATGAGGCGTGTGGTTCTGCAACGTTGTTATTGTTGTTGATGTAGGTTTTTTGCTGTCTGGTGGCGGTGTCAGCAAACACTCCAAGTCCGCGTACACAATGAATGGTGTAGCCTCTTTGTTCATGTGATTCTTAAAGTGTATGAGTGCATTTTCTGGTGTTGGTAGCCGAACCTTGCATTCGTTCATACTTATACAATCTTCAGTGTGTGTGTCTAACTTGGCGGTTGTTCTAAAGTAATGTAAGCAGCGATCGCAGAAGAATTTCTCTCCATGATGTTTGCTCAGCTGTGCGGATACGAGTCTGCTCAGAGTCTTTATCCACACATAGTGGAATCGTGGAGTGCAGCCATCATCGCCATCGCCGTCATATACATCCTGGAGTAGCAGCAGGTTGACGTGCTTCGTCTGTTTCGCTTTCGTTAGGTATGTGGGTACCACGTTGAATTTCTTCCCCGACTTCTCCCGGATGTACACGTTGACGGACACGCTACTCTGAACCTCGAACCGCGGGATCTGCTTGACCGTCATCGGCATGGTGATATTCTTCAACTTCAGCACGCCGGAGTAGTGCGGGTATGACGACGTCCTATCACTATTTTTTTGGACAAGGTGAAGTGCTGCCGTCAACGCCCAAGCAAAACATGCTTCATCTTGATTTTTAATGTTTACGCAGGGTTCTGTAACGGTACAATACCGGGGTATCATTATAAATTGTAATTAATTTATAAACGTAGAGTGGCTCGTAATCTAAGTAGCGGTACTTCACCTGTGTTTGATTCATGGAATCGTTATAGTGACGATCGATGGTTCGTTGTTCAAGTATTGTGTCTGTTACGGGGAAAATATCAAATTATACGCATACACAAATATCATCATACAGTAATTTATTCATTCAGTAATTCATATGGTTTTACATTTTAATTTAGCAAGTAAGGTTTGGTTCATTTGGTTATGGTAAATAATACGCTTTACATTTATGTGGTGACTAGGGTTTATTTAATAAGTAATAACACACAAATAATGAAGAATGACGATTTATTCTCAATTAAAGTTTTGAAATGAGTAATGATTTTTACGTGGTTCCTGATTATTTCATTTGGTTATGGTAAAATAATACGCTTTACATTTATGTGGTGACTAAGGGTTTATTTAATAAGTAATAACACACAAATAATGAAGAATGACGATTTATTTTGAATTAAAGTTTTGAAATGAATTTATCGATTTTTTACGTGGTTTCTGATTATATTTCGTGGTATTCTGACGTGAATTAACGCTATAATTCAAATTCTACTGGTTACTAGCACATGCGATCTGTCCCTGCTAATTACGGTGTTTTAGTTATGTCATTCATTCCACATGCGTTCGTTCATCCATATGTTTTTATCTTTTATTTACTTGATTTGATTTATCCTCAGATAAAGTTTAGAAGTGTATTTCCCAGCAAATAACATGCCAGTATTAAGGATGACGATTTACCCTTAATTAAAGTTTCGCAATGCATTTACCAAGCATTAACACCCAAATAATTATATTGCAAATTTCGATCGGTGATTTGTGCACGATGGTCAGTTGTGTCTGGCTAAAGTACATATATCTGATCTCTTAGCGAGTCTCATACCCTAACCCTGTTAGTCTGACGTGTATGAGACATAAGCCCTTTTGTTGGTGATTAACACTTTTTATTGTTTATATTATCTTTTCTTTTGCTTTGATTTGGTCTCAGATGCATCTAATTATGAGGTAAATTACGATCGGTGATTTGTGCACGATGGTCAGTTGTGTCTGGCTAAAGTACATATATCTGATCTCATAGCGAGTCTCATACCCTAACCCTGTTAGTCTGACGTGTATGAAACATAAGCCCCTCGTTTGTTTTTGACTCTTTTTATTTTTATTTTCTTTTATTTTTGTTTTGATTTGGTCTGAGATGCATCTAATTGTGAGGTAAATTACGATCGGTGATTTGTGCACGATGGTCAGTTGTGTCTGGCTAAAGTACATATATCTGATCTCATAGCGAGTCTCATACCCTAACCCTGTTAGTCTGACGTGTATGAAACATAAGCCCCTCGTTTGTTTTTGACTCTTTTTGTTTTTATTTAATTTTTTTTTAATGTCTTCTTTTGTTTTTAATATTTTCATTTATTTTTAGTTTGTTTTTACTTCGTTTTCGTGATAATTGAATTCACCTAGCGGATGTGATTCTGCATGATTTTGACTTTGATTCATTCACGGATTTATATCCCTTCTTTACGCATGCTCATGCATGAATTCCCTTGATTCGCATTCATTCTTAATTGCCGTTATGTTTCGTATTCATTAACTTTATTTCTCACCCGAGCATGACTTATGACTTGGACTCATTCAATGATTTATCTATAATATTCACATGCTCGTGCTGCCGGAAAATACTGACTCGCATTCATTCATTTCTCACTCGCTCAAGAATTCAAATATGCAAATACTGACCACATGCATTATCGATGCTAAGGGCTGTTTTATTTCACCGGCATGCAATTACAACTTATTAGTTTGATCACTCACTCGGCTGATTGATTAGTGATATTAACTACGCAACGCTAATTACAAGGATTTAGTGATTTGGTATGACATGATGATATTTGCTGATTTTTGTAATAATTTTTGACCTTCACGGATACCGGTTTTTATTTCCCGTTGCGACCGCTACCTGGGAAATCCCTTGAGTTTATATCTGTTTAATTACCTTCCTGAACTAAGCTCTTTTCCGAATCCCTTGCTAATAAAATATAAATAATAATTAAAACGCATGATAATCGAGTTTTGGTGGTGGTTTATGTGGAGTAGCAATACTTATCATACGTGACAATATTACGAAGAGAACCATACACGTTGTGGGGTGTGATTAGTTAATATGTTCGACCCGAACACATCAAAGGGTTAGAGCGATATTTGTAGTCTGCTTCCAGCGCGCCCATTTGTTTCAAAGTGCGTCGCGAAACCCACAGATCGCTCTAATTACGAAAAGAAACATACATGTTATCGTATGAGATTGATGAATGTGTTCGATCCGCACATACCAACGGGTAAGAGCGATTTTGTTGTACGGCGTGTGATTGGTTAATATGTTCGACTCGAACACACCAAGGGGTTAGGGCGATATTTGTAGTCTGCTTCAAACGCGCCATTTTGTTTCAAAGTGCGTCGCGAAACCCACAGATCGCTCTAATTACGAAGAGAAACATACATGTTATCGTATGAGATTGATGAACGTGTTCGATCCGCACATACCAACGGGTACGACCGATTTTGTTGTACGGCGTGTGATTGGTTAATATGTTCGACCCGAACACATCAAGGGGTTAGAGCGATATTTGTAGTCTGCTTCCAGCGCGCCCATTTGTTTCAAAGTGCGTCGCGAAACCCACAGATCGCTCTAATTACGAAAAGAAACATACATGTTATCGTATGAGATTGATGAATGTGTTCGATCCGCACATACCAACGGGTAAGAGCGATTTTGTTGTACGGCGTGTGATTGGTTAATATGTTCGACTCGAACACATCAAGGGGTTAGGGCGATATTTGTAGTCTGCTTCAAGCGCGCCCTTTTGTTTCAAAGTGCGTCGCGAAACCCACAGATCGCTCTAATTACGAAGAGAAACATACATGTTATCGTATGAGATTGATGAACGTGTTCGATCCGCACATACCAACGGGTACGACCGATTTTGTTGTACGGCGTGTGATTGGTTAATATGTTCGACCCGAACACATCCAGGGGTTAGAGCGATATTTGTAGTCTGCTTCAAGCGCGCCCTTTTGTTTCAAAGTGCGTCGCGAAACCCACAGATCGCTCTAATTATGCAGAAAACCATACATGTTATCGTATGAGATTGACGAATGTGTTCGGTTCGCACATACCAACGGGTACGAGCAATTTTTGTAGTCTGCTTCAAGCGCGCCCTTTTGTTTCAAAGTGCGTCGCGAAACCCACAGATTGCTCTAATTACGAAGAGGATTACACACCTTTGCGCCATTTTGGGGGTTTTGTTCTTTCGCAATTTTGTGACAGGATATTTTCTGGCGGATTGCCGAATTAATTTACTTGACACGCGTACTGACTTGTCTGCTAAATATTTCGCAGTGCCCTTCGAAATTGGCAGTTTGATTCGCGTTACTCGATCATCAATTGCGTCAGTACTCACTCATTAACCGTTTCTCTCTCTTGCCGACTGGATAGTTGTACTGATGTCGTAGTAGCTCGTGCCCTTGGTGTTGATTTGAATTACTCCGCGATCTCCCCGAAAATATCTACCTGCGTCACTACTGCCCTAATTGAATCTCTCGATCTCCCTGATTGTTGATGCTAATCGCGCCCCTGTTCACACTCTCCCGATTTCTCTCGTGCCCTCGGCCGTCGAGAATTAAGTCCTCTCCCCCCCTGCTTTCGCATATTCTTATATGTTTTACCTCCCCATTTTCCCCGAGCCCCGGGCCCAAACACTGCCGTCCCCGATCTTCTACGGTGGTCTATCCCTCCTGGGCAAGTGCCTTTTTCGATGCCTGCGCAATAATTTCTCCCACATGTTTAAACCACTCGATATTTTGCTGGCGGTGGTGTTTGCTTGCAATACAAATCGTGTCCCCTTGTTGTGTGAGTTATGCCTACCAAATGGCTCCCGTTCTAAGAATTTCGGTGCGCGTGCATGTATCTGGCGCTGTTTTTATGGTACTTAAGTTAATGATTCTATGGGCCGTAATATTATACTTTCGGTTTTGAACTCCCTGTCTGGTCTCGAGTAATTTATATTTCCATGAACTGTTGATATTTCCGCCCGACTAGTAAAATCTTGTTACCCTCAAGTTAATGGCTTTTATTGTCCCCATTGTTGATAGAATTCTCCCGAACTGGTTTAGGGGTCTGTGGCCCCCCACGAGTCTGTTTACGTAGTTTTACGCCGGAATGCGATACTTATTTAATTATTAATACGAACGATTTTTCAGCAAATAACACCTGTCTTACTACTCGTTGTTTAGCTAAATAAAACATGGTTTGTCGTGGGTCATTTCAGGCAGCTCAATGTAGGAGGAACCCAGCTGAGGCGTGAACTTATTGATGTTGAAGACAATGTTGATAATTGTCGCCAAACTCCAGCCGCTATCCCTTTCCTGGAAAACATAAAAATAAATTTAATTAACCGTTATTATTGCTGATCTTTTTAAACGTACTTGAAATTCCTCCAACTGCGTTAAAATGGGTCCTCCAACGTTGGCGGCAAACCATTCTTGAAGATCGGTGTGGCGGTAGATGAAGGAATTTTTGGTGTTGATGAATTTAAAATCGTAGATTTCTTTCTCATCTTTCAACACCACAAATTCCCCACAGAAGACCGCGTTCACCTTCACAGCTGTCTCCTTCTTGAGAATGTTCTTGATGCGTATGGTGAACAGCTTCTGCGCGTCCTGGATGAATTTCGCGACGTCCTTGTGCTGGAGATTGACGACGACACCTGTCCTCATCCTGCTGTTGAATGCTGACTGTTGGTCGAGCCATTTCACACGCATAGATGTATAATTGGCACGGTTTGGGTTTGATGGCTTGTACCCAGCACCAGAAATCCCACGTAATGCCTTCAGCATACATCTAAAGCCCTGCATGAGCGATATGCAGCCGATGATGTGCTGCTTCTCTCCAACAGATGTTGCTGCCTTGAGAGCAGCATTCATCGTGCGGAGGTCTCGTCCACACTTCTTAATAGCAGGCTCGATCGCTGGACCATCACGGATGTTGATCACGTGGGCTCGAGTTTCCTCGACAAGTCTTGAAAAAGACTGATTTTTAGCGGATGTTGAAGCCATATTACTGAAATTAAACACGTATTTAGATTCGGTTTGGAGCTCCGGACTTAGATCGCTAAGTCCGGTGTGCACACATCGGTGTGCTCGGCAAAGTATTCAAGAAGAATGAGTATACCGACGAAAATCCCCACGCTTATATACCCCAAACAATAAAAATTCAACCAATCACAGAGCTCGTTATTTCAGCTAATCAGCGATCAGATGTAGCAATTGTGTTAAAAACACCCCTTGAGAGCAACATTTGTGCTAG
Source organism: Othius punctulatus (assembly GCA_951805005.1). Taxonomy (NCBI): domain Eukaryota; kingdom Metazoa; phylum Arthropoda; class Insecta; order Coleoptera; family Staphylinidae; genus Othius; species Othius punctulatus. Next base: position 55,923,309 of record OX638142.1, read on the forward strand.
TTTTGCATAAGAATCAATGCAATTTCATATGAAATCAGGTAATCTGCACACTTTTCCCATATGTTTACATGTAAATGACGCACAACTAATACTTCTCTAACAAGCCAGCTGGGCATATCACACACACACACACACACACACGCGCGCGCGCGCGCGCACATACATTACGTCAGATGTGCGGCGACGGCTGCGTATGAAAAGTTTAATGTATTTTATTATAAAATTATGGGTATAACTATTTATGTTTATATAGATGTTCTGATAAAGTAATGGGCAAATGGCTTTATATCAATTAATATAAATAAACAAAACCATAATATAAAGAAAAACCATTACATCAGCATCAGATGTCACACACCTATCTCACACGTACCTCACGTGTATATAAAGACATCCACCCATCTTATAGGCTTCAGTTGAAGTCTAGATTCAAGATAGGTAGGATGGGTGTTTCATACCATAATCGTGCACCGATGGTAGGTTGTCAAACATGGCAGAAAAAACTGATTGACAGCCGAGTGCAAGTTGCCACACAGATAAAGCAACAATATTTCGATGACAAATATAACATTCATCAGATGCAGGGCTCTCATCGCCCCTCTAATGAATTGCCATGTAATTTGATTATAATTGCTATTGTGAAGTGTTTCTATATGTATATGCTAATAAAAATATTTATATTGTAAGAAACCTGCAATTTTATTTACATCTCCCCATACATTTAATTATAAACAGGCTCATCTGAATTAGTTGCGTATTTTAGCTTCTTGCACTCGGTGTTTAGATTGATTTAATCAATTCGCGTCACGATTTAATTATAGTTAAACCCATTGTAAAACCGGCCATAATTTCTATTTAGAAGGAGTCTCACGCCTGCACCACATCTATGCTACACCTGTATCACAGCTGTCTCACATGTGTCTCACACCTATCTCACATGTGTCTCACACCTATCACGCATCTGTCTCACACCTAATAAAACACCCCACAGTTGCTACATTTTAGAAATATTTCGCAGTTATGCACTAGTACGATTTAAGCATGTTTAAATATTAAGCTATTTTATAATAAGATATAATAAATATGTAATCTTTTAAATAATACTTCAGAATTCATTAAATTCAAGACTAATTTAAACTCAAAGTACAGATCGCTTTGTATAGCGGTGCCGGCCGAGTACGGTAAAATTGTAATCGTTGTAAGTTTGGGTGGTTTCGATGATCAAAGCCGCATCATGTTGTAAAAATTTTAACAATAGGTAATAGATGTTGATGTACTTACCAAAAATAAAGAATTAAAACTTCACAAAATACACACGGGGATAGAAACTGGGGGTGGGCGCAGCAGCAGCAGCAGACGATACGCAGGTTTCAATGTGAATGGTGCAAGTTTAGAAAAATCTACACTTATATACCCCTAGGCCTGTCATCTAAGTGAATTAGTATCTACATGTGCATCGCTTTAATTGCATTTCTACGAATCTCCCCACACACCAAGAATGAGTTAATGATCAACCTATGTTTTTTCACCATCCTGCTATGCATTCCTGCCGATGAATAATAGCCCTATTATTTTTTATCTGCAGCTTCGACGAACTTCTCAAGAATAAATTAATACAGACACCACTTTTATACCAATAATTCTATCATCTCAACGATTGATAGGCGTAGTAATCCCTTATCTTATCAGCATGTGGTTTAAATAATTATCGTCTAAGTTTTTTTCTATGTGGTAAACCCTTATCATCTCTATGATTTAGTACCCACATGTGCATCGCTTTTAATTACATGCACATGTTATCTCATTCATTCTTAACGATGATTAATAGCCACCGCCATTATTTTTTTATCTGCAGCTTCGAAGAGATCCTCAAGAATAAATTAATACAGACACCACTTTTATACCAATAATTCTGTCATCTCAACGATTAATAGGCGTAGTAATCCCTTATCTTATCAGCATGTGGTTTAAATAATTATCGTCTAATTTTTTTCTATGTGGTAAACCTTGTCACCTCTATGATTTAGTAACCGCATGTGCATCGGGTGGGGTGGTTTATCAGATACATACTTGAAAAGGTAAAACTTGTGATGGATAGGGATACATATGTGCTTAATAGATTAATAATAATTATGCGCTTGCATTTTATATTACATATACAGGTATGAGGCTTTTTTCATGGTCTGTATAATAACATTGGCTTGAGTATTTTACGTGTTCGCTTGTATACTATTTTTGCTGCATATATTCTCAAGTTTGTAATTATTATGATATAATTATGAAATTTGACTTAATTTTCTAAGTACATTGCAAACTAACGTAATATTCAGAATAATCCCCGCATGGGGGGCGATTAACCATACGGCGTGAAAATACTTTTAATTCCTTTTTTTTGTATTATTAGAATATGATTTTAGCGCTTGAAAACAGACTAATCAAAAAAGGTGGGAATAACACAAAACATTTTATTACCGAACATATTTAAAATTAAAATATCCTCGTTAAATCATAATAAAAATTTGTATGCACACGCTTAAGAACATATTATTATAGTTCACTTACCTTATTCGTTATGTCGAGTATAAATCATGATTTAAATACTCGAAAACTATACAGTAATTACCAATGATGGAACATTTAAAGAGATGAAATATTTAGTATATGTTTTGCTGATAATAACCTGCTTAATTTACATTCGGATGATTATGATGTAAAAATTTGTAAACAAAGGTGTTGGGATATGTATGAGGTTAATTATATTTTTTTTTTTAGGAAATTAACTGATGTAGAATTATTCTGCTTACAAGCCGTTTATCGGCAATTGATCAGTAGCATGTAACACGCGCACACACACTTGCAGCATCTGAAACGATTTTATGGGCAATATAAATAAATATATTACAATTGTTATATATTTTTAATTTATTATTTATTTAAAAAAATTATAATACATTTCGTATGTTTATTTATTGCGCACAAAATGGGCACATGCACCGTACGCATTGTTGGCATAGGTCATTGTGTAATTTCGCCAGCATCACCTTCAAATAATTGTGTACAGGACACCCCAGGGGAGGTCCTGTACTCAGTCCTGTAGGTGGCAGCTGCGGGGGCTCCTGGGGCTCCTGGGGGCTCCACATCATATGTGGGGTACTTGTTGTGTACGGAGTCGCCGGGGGAGGTCCTGCAAATGCCGGCACCACACCTGACGAATTTGCCGCGGGTGAGTACATCGGCTGTTGAACCCTTTGGGAGGCACCCCTAGGTGCGCGATATTCTGGGGCCCTTCCTACCCACGGAATCCTCGCCGGACCCCTTCTCGATCTTGGGGGGCTCATTATGTGTCCTGCTGGTGACGACGATGCGAGTTCCCGCGGACTCCACGGTACGTACGAGGCTTCCGAGGGGTATGACGTCGGCGTGAACACAGGCGACCGCTCTTCTTCATCACTACATACTATTGTTTATGCAAATGATTTTGTGTGCCATGGTGATATAGATGAAACTGACGAGAATCTTCATACACACACTTTATAAGGTATTTTGGTAGAGGCGCGGCTCCAGTTTTAAAATTTTCTATCGGATATCGCGGGGGTGTGTTACCCCCTAATACACAATCTGTATTCGAAAATTAGGCTAATCATATGTCTCGCAATATTCAAAGTTATCTGGTTGGCTGAGAATTCTGCTTATGTATTTAAACCGAACCCGCCTCCGAGTTTTTAGTTTTCACCAAAGATATTTAAATTATCTCGGGGCTTCGTAGGTAATAAATATTAGCTATAATTGATGTGTGTGTGTGTGTGTGTGTGCGTGATTGAAAATTGAGTTGGGGTCTGGACGTGTGTTCCATAATTTTGGTCGTGGTATCTATTCTTAAAACTTGATCGTAAATTTCCTATATCCATCGGTCGCACATTATTAGTAATTTGACGCCTCGCATCGTCGTGCGTGTGTCACATAAATTTAAATAATATCGGCGTCTTTGCGTTCTACGTTGTATTTATTCTCGCATGTATTCATAAAAATAGTTCCCTAGAATTTTACCTGTCGAGTAGTCTTTAGCTATATATTTAGCCTGAATGTAATTAGCCCCGCAATTATTTGTAGGTTTTTCTTTGTACATGTATTTTGTATCTTGCCGTATTATGATTCAATAATTTTACTATATTATTGTTAGAACCCGAAAACTTACGATTATATTATTATCTATTATTATTATATTAAATATATTATTGCCCGCTAATTTATAGGTTTAAAATTAAGCATTATTATGTATGTATATATATATATATATATATATATATATATATATATATATCAACCTGTCTGTCTCCCTCTGTTTTGTATATTTCGCAATTTAATCAAATTTGCCGCTGCCTATCAAATCTACATCTGCATATGTGATATAACTGGTAACACAGACAATACAGTCAAATTCAAAAAGAACTATGCTATAAAAATATTTGGCTTATATCCTGACTCTACAAACTACTACGAACTTATTTTGTATGTACGAACAACATTGAGCCTTGTCATTATTACTTTTAAGATTGCTTTTTAGCTTGGCAGTAATTATATCTAACAAATTTTAGAATTTTTTGGTAATAATGCCCTAGAATTTTGATCATGCGGGGGCGATTAACCATACAGCGTGAAAATACTTTTAATTCCTTTTTATATTATTAGAATGTGATTTTAAGAGCGCGGTTTTTCGGGCGTAAAAGTGTTTTTCAACTTAAACGCTGTTAATAATCTCTTTCACGTTATATTTTCTATACCATAAATTATCAAAATAAGTACTACGTGTCGCTGTATAGTTAGTTTTTCGATTACTTACGTTTTTCTATGAAATTTCATTAAATCGTCGCTTTTTGCCGTTTTTCATCTTCATGGATTGTATTTGCAAATATTTGCACAATTTTAAAGCTTTACATGAATATAGACCTGATTCTACGTGTCACTGTATAATTTATAATTAAAATTACCAATTGTTTACCATATTATTTAAATAATTTGATTCAGAGAAATTATATTTATTCATTCCAAAAATATATCCTGAAACCTTGTAAAATACTGTATCTAATAAGATATAGTACTTATTAATTAACACATGTTTTTATGGTTTTATTAATTATTTAAAATGTACCCCAATTGAATTTCCCGCCGTGAAAATAGTTAAAAATTAGCACCAAACAGCTCACGTGTTCGCTACGAGATGGAGCAATGACATAATTGCAATGCCATGTTGCCAACAATTCCTAACAGAAGTTTGAAATATGCGAATCAAGTGCCAAGGTCATTTTTTACCGTTGTTTTTTCAACTCTCTCGGTGGCTCTACCGTTTGAACGAACGCCGTCTTTATTTTGCGGACTTTTAAACCGCAAAATATCGTAATTCTTATAATTTTTAATGCAGCACATTCTAAATCTTTGTAACGCGAATGATGATTAAAACAGTGATAAGGCCCATTAATTAAATCATCAATAATTGTTGCCCCATCACCATGGGCATTATCGTAAATGGGTTTTTTGTGCTCTTTTCTGTAATAAGGAAATTCGTTTGTTATTTAATATTTTTCTACCAGCTAAGGACACATTTTTTGTCATTTTTTAAAGACTATAATCTCTTCCCATAATTTTTTATGGTATGGTTAGCACATTCAATTTTTGTGACATCCTTCCCATACACACAAATCTCGCAATACGCAAAAGAAATACACAGTGCACAAGTAAATTGTCACAGGAAGATAAAATAGTCTAACTAATTATAAAAAATGCTATAATAATTGTCATAGTGAGGAATTAGTCATACACAGTCATTTCATGATAGATCTGTATTTTGTGGGGATACATATCAAAGTCCTTCAAAATATTTTGGCAGGTTCCATCACACTCACACAGTCATGGCCGCCCCTTATCTAAATAATTGTTAATCGCACGGTATACATTTTTATATCAAACGTACAATTTCGTACAATATCCTGAAGAATACAAAATGTATAAAATTGCACTAATTTATGTAACATGATATCTTGCCATAAATTATCATCTCTGGCAATCTGTTCCACAAAAGGGGGCTCATTTTCTCTTGTAAAAACGATTAAATACGCAGATTTTCTTTCACTGATATGAAGAGCCCCTTGCACCTAAAAAGTTTGTTGAAATAGAATTAGACATTTATGGAAAATGTTTTATGGAAAATTTACTTACTTGATAGTAATATATATGTGCTATCTTTTAAGTCTCAGATTGCCATTAATATTTTTTTTGCTATTTTGGACAAACGTTTGTGTTTTTAACCATCGATGCGTGTAATTGACCAAATTTAACTTTATATAAATACATAATTACCCACCGCGAAAAGGCTACGGCCGATAGCATTGCCTAATAAAGATTAATTTCTCTCTCTCTCTACAATTACCTGATTTAAATTTTCCTGTATTTAAAAAAACATATTTTTGGAAATTGACGGAACATCCTTTACACTAAATAATTCCTGTGTGTGTTTGAAAGTGCTACCAGTTGCTAAGGTACCCTAAACTGCAGCAATATTGGTGCTGTCAGATTCTGATGTAGAACATTGGTATATCTTACTGCAAGTGTTGCATTTTAAATTCATTTTAGTTATGAGACCTTCTCGCGATTCTTTCTCCATAATAAGGTTTCCTGCTGTACAATTTCTTGCATGGTTTTCCGCAATAAAAATTATGTTTTGTAAATTTTTTAAATTTACAATTCTATTGCCTGAAATTGACGAGTCCCAAGGGTGTTTTTCCACTGTTAATTTTTTCTTCATTATTCTAATAGTAACAAAAAAAATGAATATTAAGTAATCGGAGAACTGATATAGAAAGTTTAGACATTTATCTACAATTAGACAAAATAGTTTTAAGAAATAAATCAAAGGTGACTTATTTCTGATGACCTAATCGGATTTATGTGCAGACAAGAATACTCCATTATAATTCATTATATTGTAACAAAGAAAAGAAGGTGGTTCGCAACAACATTAGTTCCAAATCCCTGGTGGAATTTTCATTATATGTACCCTGTCTTAATTAAATAAATACATTGTTTCTTAAAAACTACTCGGCACAATTGTAGATAAATATCTAAACTTTCTAAATCAGGTCTCCGATTGTAATTATGTTGACCCGTTCATAAATTATCTCGGCTGTCGTTTACATGCAATTTCCTATACCGCCTTTGGGTAAAGAGGATTCTTAAAATATATAATATAATAATAATAATAATAATAATAATAATAATCCCTACTACTCCTCCACCTATGGCGTAATTGGTTACTGTCATTGTTTGAAAGAGAATTCTGACCCAATTACATAATATAATGTATCGGAAATAAAGTGATGACTCTTAAATTTGCACGCATCGATAAAAAAGTCTCGCGCCCGCCGGCGCCGCAAAAAACCACATCATTTCCCGCAAGCAATACAAGTTAAACACATGGCAACATCTTACTGTTTTTTTTTGCTAATGTGCACGCAAATTTCTTTAGTAAGGAGTGCAAAACATATTACAGAGCGCTTTTAAATCGAATCCTGGCGGATTTATCAACAACCAGAGCCCAGTTTTCGCGCCAAAACCCCGCTCTTTTGACGCCCCGATTTTTGTAGTTTTCAGCAAAGATCTTTAAATTATCTTAGGTCCTCGTTGGCAATAAACAATAAATATTTCCTGAGTAACATGCCAGAGCTGAAATAGATATGGGTGCGATTGTAAACCTCACCTCGTACGATATCTGGAGTCTGAAATTGATATATGTGTGCACGCCATAAGTTGGAATAATATTGACATCTTTATGGTATATTTATCTCTGCCAAAATGTTATCTATTTGAGGGCGATATATGCGTGTGTGACATAAATTTGAAATAATATCGACGTGTTTGTGGTATATTTATTTTAACACCAAATTGCTTTCACATGTATCCATAAAAATGTCTAACGAAGCCTTCCTAATCGCCGCGTCGCCGCACGGAAAGAGCCCATCTAACGAGCGATACATGTGATATTCTCGCGCAATTTAAAACCCCGGCGAGTGCCCCCGCTCATACGCAAACCTCGTCGTATGCCGCCAACTCAAACCATGACTACCTGTTAAGACAATTAGCTCAGCTGTAAACTCCCCGCGTTTCACGTGTGGGCCCGAGGTTCGATTCCACAAGACAATTTTTATTCAGGCAAAAATGCCATGGTTAATAATAATTATTAACAATAATAATAAATAAAACATGCGCGCATTTTAAAAACTTCGGAATCTATGATTAACCGCCGGGCCCCTGTATGCAACCCAACATACACACAACCGACTCAGCATAATTCAAAATTGACGTGCCGCCAAAACCTGGCAACTCAGCATACGCGCCCGCTTGATCCATAGACAACCCCTTGTACAAATACGACTCTCCCATCTCGGCGCCTCCATATTCAAATAAATTTATTCGCGCCAACCGCTGGGCGGGGGCCTGGGGGGGCCTTGCGAAGGGGGCCTTACGACTTGGGGATCTGGAGGGCCCTACGATCTGGGGACGAGGCTTACGACCTGGGAGCCTTGTGGAGGGGGCTTTGTGCAGGGGGGCCTGCAACATGGGGGCCCTGCAACATGGGGGCTTTGCGGCAGCGATGGGCGCCTCCGACGGGGGCAGGCAACCCATTACATATCCCGCTCAATTCGAGGGCGGTCGCCCCTCTTGTATAGGCAACCCGTTGTACAAATACGACTCTTCCATCTCGACGATCGAAAAAACAAAATGGCTGAAATTAAAAAAAAATTAGACCCCCATGTTAATCCTTATGGGAAAATGAGGCCGAACTCCCCTAGCTATACTACTCTTATAATATTTTATACTCGAATTTCTAAAAAAAAAAACAAAAGTAGATAAGGAAAATGGAAAATTTATTATATTGGAAAATTTAGGAGCAAACCTAGAAAGTGATACTAAAAAAATTACAAGTGTCAGGTTTTCTGCCACATTTTCACAAGTTATAGTCCATGTCAAATGTGTTGTTACTTTTGCAGTCAAATTATGCCCAGCCTTCTCTTTTGTGAACTTCCTGGCAGTCGCTCCTCACGCGGGCATGCAAGAAAGTTATAGTTTAATAGTTAAATGGGTCCATTAGTGAAAAAATATAATATTTGTATAAATCGAAAATAATATTAATAATAATAATAATAATCTTTACTACTCCTCTACAATTATGGCGATACATCCTGTAATATCTGTAAAATATGTGGTTAATTTTGTATCATTTTACCGCTCCCCTCTTGTAACAGCTTTGATGTGTCAAAAAATCTGTTAATAGTATAATAGATGGGTATTAATTGCCGCCTCGGTTTATTTATCTTGTAAAGAATTTCACGTGAAATATTTATAGTATTTGATATGAAGTTGGTTTTCAAAAATAGACGTGTCTTCATAATTTATTTATAACCGGGGCGTGGGTGGAAATTTCTTCTACATATCTTAAACACATAAAGCGGAGTGTACTATGAAGATTTATTTTCTCGTAAAATATATGATTGTAAACAGTCATATATTATTTTTTTCATAATTTAATATATTTTGCTATACAGATCTTCTGCCTTTATTAGTAATTTAAATTATGACGCTGATGTATGTTTTGGCGTCTACAAGTTTAGATTTACCGTTGAACAGTGATTCAAAACCTTTTAATTTGCTTACTTATATTTAAAAAAAAAAACAAAAATGATTGTAAAACTGGAGAGTATAACATAAGAATCTGATGTAGATAGCACTTGGCCATTTCCATATAATCTAATTTCCATTTTAATGTATATGAACATTTAGTGCTAGAAATATATGCATATTGAACATTTCATTGAAAGATTAAATACCTACCCTTTATACCTACCGCAAATTAGGAACCGGCATGGAACTTTTCAAAAGCGTGTTTTAGCAAAAAATATTATTTGTGTATAAATTAAAGGCACTATAGTTTAACTTTTTTGTGATAAAAATAATAATAGTACTGAATTGCACATTGAATTATCTGAATTCGTAAAAATTAACACTTTTACTTACTTTTAGGGGTATTTTATGTAAATAATAATAATAGTAGTAGATGCATTTGTTAGGTACTGTTACTATTTCAGCTGCAAAATATATCAATCTAAAATAAATAAAATAAATCTAAGATAAATTTTTCGTTATTATCGTATTTGTAAGAGAAATTGAAGCCATTTTTCATAACGTTTTTTGAGGTCAAAATCTTGGAATTTTATTTTTTTTCTCGGAAAGTATAAACGTGTGTACACACATCTCTACAAAAGATGTTTCAAATTAAACAGAGAAGCCAGAAACATAATAATATATAGGGTATTCCATTTAAAACACAAAAGTTGATGGCTACTTCCGGAAGATCCGGAAGTGATAGAAGGATGGAAGTATTTCACCTGAGGAGAACGGAATCTTCAATGTTTGGATGATTTTTTTCAAATTTCAAATTTTCAAATTTTTATAATGGGCCATGTGCGTGGGACACCCTGTAGATATACTACGTAGTATATAGGTATAACAGTATTCAGCGTGTCCCAGAAGAAACTAAATACTCAAAATATCTACTAATCTATTTTTTTAATAGAAAAATGTAGGTTGCCATTTGAAAGAGCGCCACAGAAAAAATCGAAACCATCAAATTGTGGTAAATAATTAGCTATCAAACTTTTCTTAAAAACTTTTGTTTCTAAAAATAATAATAAAGGCAGTAGCGAGGAGGGTTCTTACTTTGTACTCAGCCTGTATAGGGAGAAGGTAAAAATAACGAAATTATATATTCGTCCCTTTTGCTAACCAAAATTTCATCATCAAGTTTACAGTTTATATTTTAGTCATAATTCTTCAAACATGGTGTCTCTCGTTAAAAGAAAATTCATCAATTTGCAAGTTATCGATTATCCATTTAACTGCTAATTTCCAGTTTCTCACTTGATCATAGTTTGGTGTTCACATTTAACCAAACGTCTTCAAATTTTTAACTAAACATATATTCTTCCTATTGCTAACCAAAATTTCATCATAAAGATTTTTAATCATAACACTGGTCAACACAGAATATTTTTCCTGAAATTTAATGACTGTTTCTAAGTACATCCATCTAAGGTGCTAATTACAAAAATAATATTGGTTATCTTCAAGCAGCTCTACTTTTTGAAATAATACAATAACACTTTTGGTATGAAAAGATTTTTTTTGAACACAGTTTCTTAAAAAATGTCGGTCAAAATCACTACAAAACCTTATTTTGTAGGATTTTCTCGAATGTATGGCTTGGGGTAGATCTCTTTGTACCCTCCAACAAGAATCTGCTATCATATGGATGTCCTACTTATCCTGATAATGCTTTTCCATTGTACGCATACTTGGTACATTTTTCATCTATATGCGAGTGCAAATAATAAAGTTTAATACTACATATTTCAAATTGGCTAGCATACTCTCAACTAACTGAAAACAGTCGTCCGGCTTAGTTTTTCCGAGAAAATTTTGGATCACCAAATCAAAATTTTTACAAATTTCGAATTTGTGATATATTTTTAAATGTTCTTCTACAATTAATAACATTTACTCAACATTTAAAAGGATTGGTATTGGAATTCAGTGAATGCACAAATGTGGAAGATAAATAAACAAAAAAAAAAACAAACTGTAAAATTTGTACAATTTATGCCAAATATCAATTTAGGTTAAGCAGGACGATTTTCAAAATATTAAAAAAACTGGAGCTGTTATACAAAAACTAATGTGACATTGACAATTAACACATTGATATAAAAGAAAACGTTAAACAAATCCAAGGAAAAAGACAAAAAGGCGAATTTTGTTGGGCAGTGCAATTCGTTTGTCACGATGTCTCTCGTTAACGAAAATTCATCAATTTGCAAGTTCCAAATTAGCTGCAAAGTTACAGTTTCTCACGTGATCAAAGTTTGGTATTTACATTTAAGCAAAAAATCTTTAAATTTGCAGATTCTCACTTGATACAAATTTTCAGTTTCGTACTTGATTCTCGAGGTTCTTAAAAATTAAATAGTTCTTGATTTATCAAAATTTACAGTTTCTTGTTTAATCATTTTTTTTAAATATCGCTTTGCCACTTGAACAATGTTTAAACCTCTAAAAACTTGCAGTTTCTCACTTTTTCAAAATTCTTAAATTTGCCAGTTTCTGATTTGATTTAGCAGTTTCTCTTGTTTATAGTGACAAATTGTCATTTGATCAACATTTTCAGCTTCTCACGTAGCCAAAATTCTGACAATTTGTAGTTTCTCCCTTATCCAAAATGCAGTAGTTTTACAATTTCTTATTTAATCAATATGATTAAGATTGGCAGCTTTTCATGTATCTACAATTCTTTGACGGACGGACGCGTAATTCTTAAGAGTCCGTGCCTGTACATATGCTGTTGGTAGAACCTACGCATTACAGTTTGAGTATCGTTGTATACTACTTGTAACTTATATGTAATTCAATACACCGTTTACGGCAGCATTTAAGTTATAATTTATTATTCAATCCTGCACCGCAATTGCTGTATTTACGAGCAGCGTATTTGTTTGTTTGAAGTCTAAACCAGTGCCTCCAGCGCTTCTCAAAACAAATTCCGACCATTTTCGTACCCCACGCAGTCGTTTGTGGCGTGAAGAATTAGGACCACAGGGAGCCCAGTTTATCCCACACATTTGCCGACTGGCGAGGAACAACGGTGTTTTTTTTCTAACTGCACAAACGCCATTAAAATACGAAGAAATAAATAACCGATGGTGTTAATTATGCACTAATGGTCTGACTTGAATGTCGTTATTAATCGCGTCGATTAAGCTTTATGGTCGTTGATAAAGGTGTTAGTAATGTGCGATCACTTAATAATGTTGTTAATGATTACGAGTAATTTAATTGCATTAGACGAGATGTTTATTATTGTAGCACAAATTATGCGGGATTTGAATAATCAATGCAGCTTGTGTTTATTTTCGTAAATGATTAAATTACGCTTGACGTATGTATGTGGCATATGATAACCCAAAGATTGTACATAAGAGAACTACTTATAGCAAAAATATTATAACATTTTGGTTTGCGATTGGAATTCTATTTAGTTCAAGAAATCTAAAGTACTGCACAAACTGTTATTTTCAAAATTTCCAAAGTTTCTTAAAAACTCGCGCTTACTATTTTTGTTCCCGTATCTTTTCTTCTCCTTTTAATTCTTGTTCGGATCCTCATTTTGCATCCTGATCAAGTGTGTGGCATATGATAAACCGAATATTGCACATAAAAGAACTGTAGTAAAAATATTAGAACATTTGGTATGCTCTGGAAATTCTATTTAGTTCAAAAATTCTAAAGAACTGAAAAGAATATTTCAAAATTACCAAAGTTTCATAAAACTTTTTTAATGAAACTGAGAAATGCAACAATGTTTCTTAATCTTAGCAATTTGCTGTATGAATTTGTAGCAAAATATAATCACGTACTTACTATTTTAGTCGCCGTTTATTTTCTTTCTTCTGCTTTTAATCCTTGTTCTGATCCTCCTTTTGTATCCTGATCAATTATGTATATTTCTGTTTTCTGCTCCAAATTGGCTCCTTATTATTTTCTTGTCGTTTTTTTAACATCTTTCTTTCTTTGCACAACCCTACATGTTTCAAGATTTATAAATAACTGTACTTCATCCTACAATTATCCTTCTCATCCTTTCTTTGAACATTGCTTGTAGAGTTGTTGGAAAAAAAGTTTAACAACCTCTGTTGTAAACTTTTCATTCCAAACACATTTATCTCTCGTCGAATAAAAGATAAACGTATCTTTTAAACTATATATAACATTTTTACTACAGATTTCAAAAGATAATTCGCCTTTTATTTCAAGAGCCATCGGCGATATATTTTTTCACACTTTAGTACTTCTTTGCGCGCATTGACTCGCGTTATTTTCATTTCTTCTGTAAACACTGGTGTAGGAGCTGTGTATAAATCTCGTGCCGCAGATCAAAACAAAGTTAATTTCGTGCGTGTCCATCTGTGCCGCTTTCCCTCCATTTGTCTGCCTGCGATGATGCGAGCCACAGATCGATATCGGTTACGCGGGGGATGCGTCTCGACGCCCATAAACACTCCGTCTGGCCATTAGCATCCCCCCAAACCTTTCAAGCACTCAAAATATTACGGATGTTAAAGTTTTAATATTTTTCTTCATATGCCAGTTTTATTATTAGCTTTATGTCGAGTATTAAATGTTTATGTTTGAGTAGTAGGGCATTAAGCAACTTTATATTTTGGCAGAGTTCAAATTTAAACTACCCTTTAAATGGCACGGCTTAAATAAACTTTTAGTTAAATGCTGCTTTATCATCATTATGAAAGCACATGTAACGAAAATATGGGGATTTTCAAATTTAATTATATTTAATTTAAAACAAGGGAATATATTTGTGCTTGCAATCGAAATGATTTACAACAATTTAAAAACGGGGTATTTTTCAGTTTATGTATACATGCATGCTAAAATTATTTGAATTCTCATAGAGTAAATAAAATCTATAACATGGATGTTACGATTTGAGTGCTTGGACAAAACTCCTTGCTTACTTTCGATGGTGTGCTAAATGAAACACTTGTTTGTGGACTGTATTTTTATTAGGTGTTTAAGCTGCAGTGGTCAGGCAGGATCTCTCCGTCTCTACAGACTCGGTATGTACCTCCACGAAGGGTCGGTTTACCGCTCGCACCCCGCGCAGGGGGTGGCTAGTATTTAACACGCCGCCCTCCTTGAAATGACTAAGTCTTTCAGCATATAAAATTTACAAAAAACAAATATATACATACACAGAACACCTAAGTAACAATACATAATCAAATAAACAAAACAAGAACACAAAGTTAAACAAGTAAAAAGAGAATAAAAGATAAACAATATATACATACACAGAACACCTAAGGAATAATACATAATCAAATAAACATAAAACAAGAACACAAAGTTAAACAAGTAAAAAGAGAATAAAAGATAAACAATATATACAATTACAAGAATACAAAAATTAACATAAAATCCAAATCAATATTAAGTTTAGTTCAAATCTCAATCCCGTACACTGAGTTATTGAAATGACACATGGAGTGCCTAAATATTCCGTTTACTTTAGACGGTAATCGGTAGAACACAAATTCGCGCAATTGCCCTTTTAAACACTCCATTCGCGGTTTTAACCGTCACTACACGCACTTGATGGTCGGTGCCGGAGTGAACTTCCGTAATCCTACCAATTAGCCATCGCAGAGGTGGCAGATTGTCGTCCTTAAGTAGAACCATTGTTCCAACTTCAATCGGCGGATCCAGGGATTGGTCAGTGCTCTTCCACTTGTGTCGCACCTGAAGCTGCGTTAGGTACTCACGTGACCAACGCTTCCAAAAATGTTCTTGAAGACGTTGCAGTAGCTGCCATCGAGACAAACGGCCTATTTTGAGGTGTTCCAAGTTAGGACTTGGAATTGCTGTCATCGGTTGTCCAATAAGAAAATGGCCAGGGGATAAATAGGAATAATCATTTGGATCGGAACTTATAGGGGTTATGGGTCGTGAATTAATAACAGCCTCTATCTGTATGAATATTGTATTGAGCTCTTCAAATGTGAGACGCGATTCCCCAACAATTTTAAATAAATATCGCTTAGCAATTTTTACAGATGCCTCCCACAGGCCTCCAAAATGAGGTGACCGCGGTGGCATGAAGTGCCATTCGATTCCCTGGCTTCCGCTCTCATACGCAATTTTTTCTTTTACTATATGATTCTCAAAGAATTCCTTCAACTTTTTTAATTCGTTATTTGTGCCAACAAAATTTGTGCCATTATCAGAGTACATGTGGATACACCTACCCCTGCGCCCGATGAAGCGGCGCAAGGTGCAATAAACGCTTCAGTCGTGAGACTGCTTACAATCTCAATGTGGACAGCCTTTGTCGCAAAACAAATAAATAATGCCGCGTACGCTTTGCTTATCTTAAGCTTCCGTGTGCCTTCTTTTATTAAGAAAGGACCACAATAGTCAACACCGCAAGTTGCAAATGGCTTACCAGGTGTTACGCGATGTGCAGGTAAATTGCCCATAATTACTGTTCTAGATTTGGGATTATTTTTGAAACAGATTATACATTTTCTAATGACCCCCTTTATGCCGTTCATACCGTCAATCGGCCAATATTTTTGGCGTACGGCGGCCAGTGTTGCCTGTGCCCCGGCATGCAAATTGTCTTTGTGCGTTTGTAAATAAATCAGTTCCGTTAATTTATGACCTTTCGGTAGCAAAAGCGGATATTTTATCTCTATGCTTAGATCGGAGTTAGCTAAACGCCCTCCTATTCGTAATAATCCTGAATCATCAATAAATGGGTTTAAACTAGTTAATTTACTTTTGCGGTCAACCTTTGACTGTGATTTGATATTATTAATTTCTCTGTTGAATGACTCTTCTTGAGCTACTTTAACTAAGACATTAGTGGCGGCATCTAGTTCCTGTATTGTTATGCTAGATACCTGGCAATTGGTTTTTAATTTGCAGTTCTTGGCAAATCGTAAACATAACGCCGTAACTCGAATTAATTTTCTGAGTGAACTGAATTTTGCAAAAATGTCAAATTGCTCAAGAAAAGCCACTACGCAGGTAGTTATTTCCTGTTTCTTTTTCTCGGGTAAATCGTCTTTGTTTGTGGTTTGTACAGTTGTCTTTATATGTGTATCCCTTATCCAATTTGGCCCATTCCACCACAAATCATTTTGTACGAGCTCGGCTGGCGAAGCACCCCGAGAAACAATGTCTGCCGGATTTTCTGCAGAACTTACGTATGACCATTCATTTGCGGCGGATAGATTTAATATTTGTTCGGTGCGGTTTGCTACGAATATTTTCCATTTATTGGAGGATGAATTTAACCAACTAAGTACAATTTGAGAGTCACTATAATAATATACTCTATTTACATGTAGCACTATAGCTTGGCGTGCCCGTGAAATTAATTGAGCGAGAAGTAGTGCCCCGCACAATTCAAGTCTAGGTATAGTTTCCGTTTTTAGCGGTGCCACCCTTGATTTTGCACAAAACAACTGAACCTTAAAGTTGTCATTTTGATGATTTTTTACTCGCAAATATATACAAGCTCCGTACGCCTTCTCACTTGCATCACAAAATCCGACCAACTCGATAGCAACAGGATCGTTCCGGTCGATTATGCATCGCGGGATTTTTAACGATTTGTGACGTACCTGAAGGGCAATCAGCGCGTTAGGCCGTGGAGCGAGTGGAGGGTCCCTTCGAAGCAGTGACGAGGGCCAGGCTCTCGGTGTCAGAGAGTGGGGGGGTTAAAAAAGGCTCCACGTAATTTTAACCTCGTCGCTACTTCGTCGCAAAGGGTGGCCCCACCCTACCTGCGTGGGTGGACGGCAGACAGTCAGCGAAGTTCAGAAATCACGAACTGTCACAACGCTGACCATTTGGCGCCAACACCACCAGATTTAAATCTCGCAGTGAGAATAAAAAAACTGAAACTGAAATAAATGCCCGATCGAGAAAACGTGGGGGGAACAAAAAATAACAGGTGTGAATTTTGTAGTGTAAAATATCGGCGTTTATTCACACAAACGAGGGACACCGTGTCTGCGCTCCTGAAATAAATACCTCCGCACGCAACCCTTTCGCGCAGGGTTCACCCTATTCGGCCGAATATAGCGAGCTCCTGATCGCGCGATTCAAAGGGCCGACGGAGCGACCTTTCTCTTACACAAGCGCAAAACACGTACGGCACGAAACACGTAACGCAACTTTTACACAAAAGAATAAACGATATGTCAATATGGAATTAAATAAAGGTCTGGCTCAATTGAGAACACAAAAAAAATGGTATCAATATCTATATATGTATCTGGCCTGTGTTCCTGGTATGTCTTCGCTGGCGGCTGGGTTCAGCTCCGGAATGGCGGCGGTTTGCGTCGTGGACGCCTATCACTCGATTCCGGCCTCCAGCCAAGATGATCGCGGCCTCCAGCCAAGAACGGGTTGGCTGAGCTACTTAGCCCTTACCCCGTAACAAAACGCCTGCAAAGCACATGGCCTTAGTAACAATGGCTTCACGAAAAGGAAAAAAAATATCGGGCTTAATTACTTACTCAGATGTTATGAGCGTTTGAATAGTCCTTGCCCTGTACCTGGTGCCTCAATCCCCTCAAGGGTGGTTAACTGAGTCCCCGTTGATTATCCCGGAAACCGGATGGTGGTACACCTATTTCAACGGTTCTTCTAGCACCTCCGTACTGTACACAAGGTAGCTGGATTCTGCCTCGATGGCGGCGCCTCGCCGGCGAATTTAAAAATCGCACACATGGGAAACGCGTCACCACAACAAAAGAAGTGCGAGTACGGTTGTCTACAGTGCAGGTCTATACGCCAATTAATTATTAAAATGCAGTTTCTGCCAAAGACATCTCTGGACCGTTACAAATTCTCCCCCCCCCCCCCCCCCCCCCAACAAAATTAAAAACTCCGGGAAGCGGATGTTTTTTTTTCAAAATGACAAAAGAAAGATAGTAATAGTGGGAGTAACAATGTCCCGAGACACTCGATGCGTAACCCCAATCATATTCATTAAATCCCCCAAAGGGCTAAGCTTAATAGCTAAACTAGGGAGCCGTCGAAAAATTCCGCAATGCGGCATGTCACTCAAGGACAAAACGCGAACGATCCCATAGAATATGAAAGTTTACTTACACCGTATGGTTCTAGACAAGTGACAGCCACTAATTACAATCAATCAAACTAACAAAACTAACACAACTCATAGCTTGTCGCAACTATCCTAATACTAAACTGAATAACACTAAAAATTATCAACCAAAAATTCGACATACTCAAAACACA
Organism: Othius punctulatus; assembly: GCA_951805005.1. NCBI lineage: Eukaryota > Metazoa > Arthropoda > Insecta > Coleoptera > Staphylinidae > Othius > Othius punctulatus. The sequence goes on from OX638142.1 coordinate 55,942,263, forward strand.
CAATACGTAGTGCACATAAGCCTCCTAACGAGATACGGTTGTCGCCATAATACCACCCCCATTTCGGTGGCAGGACCTATCCGAACATACGACGACAACACCCAAAACACACTTAAACGTAGGTGTTCGAGCGTCGACTCAACTAACTACCACTATTCCAACAATAACTATTATTGACTGGTCAATATGTATGGCACCCTACAGTCATGTACCAAAAAAATAAATACCCAAAGGCTTCGAGATTGCCATTATAATCCCGCTATGCGGCTGGTCCCAAAAACTAACCACTATGACCCAACAAATGGCGAACCCCCTGATACAAGCAGAAACTAGGTCCAACAACCATTGATCCACAAATCAAAAAAAGTTTACCAAAAATCAAAATCACAAAAACCCAATCGAGAAGCGATGAAAAATTTTCGAAAGTCCGGTGCACCTTGAACTCTGTTGGTGTGTCTCAGAAGATTGTCGCAAAAATCCCGCAAGCGGATGGTTACATAGAACCAACACAACAGATCTCCCGATGCACGATCCCACAGGTTCTAGCATCGAAACTATCACTACCAAATAACAAAGTATGGGCTACAAGATTGTGCTACAAAGTTTGTGACAGCTAATGAGCGTTAGCAAATTACAAAAAAAAGTCATAAGGACATGAATTCAAAATTACTATTACAATTAATTAGAAAAAGTTACAATATTAACGCCAGAAGGGCTGGACGCGACACGAAAATTGCTACAAAAAAGTTTAAGCAACGTATCCGCAAGACAAACTAACTTACTAACTCGTTGAACAAACAATAAGTCAAAACGGCATACGCGCCAACTATAGTAAAGTAAAATCATCGACTCACCGCTATGGGTAGCCGGAACAAAAATAACTAACTCACGTTATACAAATACGCAAAACAAAACAGTACGCGATAACTAACAAATTACAAAACCTACAAAATATACTGTATAAAAAGACGAGCCGAGTGCGAACAAATAATGGCCGTCGTCAGGATCTCGGAATCATTGGATCCGAATCCACACAAACTACGAAAAAATTAAATCACCCACGCGCTACTGCGAGCTCTCTAACGAAATGAAGAAGAAGAAAAGATATCGAATCGCAACGCACCATGAACATACGAATGGTCGTGGTCTCTAAGGAATCGTCATCAAAAAATCCCGTAACTAGACGGATAGTCTACGACTAACAACAATCGATTCCCGCACCCATGAGCAATCGCAAAGCTCAGGCGGTTTGAAACGAATCGACACCAAGGACATGACTAGATAGTCAACAAAAGGAAAGTGAAGAGATGGTTACCTAGGAAAAGAATCGAACACAGCTGCAAAATTTCCCTTAGACGCAACCGAACAAAACCAGAAGGAACACATTAAAATCGCGTCATCGCTACGTCACGACGCGATACGCCAAATTCTCGCCAGAGTACGGAATCCCCGCCAGAATACGAAGATTACAAAGCATTTCGAAATGCGTCGGTTATATTCAATTTATTTATCAAAACCAGCTACTAATAGCACCAAAAATAGAAATACTAGCCGTAGTAAGCTCGAACCCACAAAATCATACCCAAAAATCTAACTACCAATCAACCAAATATGTATGATCCGTGGTCGCCCGTTCACTATCTCACTAGTTTCCATAAAAAACCAACAATAAATCTATAACCAACGAATATTAAAATACACTATTCTACACTATAGTAGAAATTATACCAACAAAAATAACTAGACACAGGCCAGAAAATTCTCACAATTCAAAATACTTAAATCCAAGTTCAAGTCGAAATATCAAAATTTCCAACCAAAAAAATATTTCTAAATCACAATATTTAAAATAAAAGTTAACGTTAAAGTTAAAGTCAAACTGTTTTCTTTTGTGTACACTATTTTACCCACAAAACTCACCAAAAATTCTCAACAACTGACAAAACAACCACCCCAAATTTTCTCAATATACTAAATGCTGAAGGCTGATTAAAAATTTGAAATACTGTCAAATTTTCCAACCCCCAGTTCAGTTTCCTTGGCGTAAACTTAAGGCCTACCACAAAAATATATTCCCAATTAAAAAGGGCACTAAAATAAACCAAAGGGCCAAAAAGTTTTCGCGAAGGGCTGAAGGGTCAAAATGAAAATTAATGCCAAAACTACTAAAACGCATAAAATTGAAAAAGGGCACTAAAATTTTCTAAAGGGCAAAAAGGGCCAAAACAAAAGTTGAAAAAGGGCTGCAAAATTAATTATATGAGGTCTATTTAAAATGAAAAATAAAAGAAGCTAGAAAAATTTACAAAGGGCTGACAAAACCCTTAAGCCTCAAAAGATGTTAATGAGCTAAATAAATAAAGATACCAACGATAGCTATTGTTGCTATTGTTGCTATTGCCCCATACGTTGGGTTCCAAAGACGTGTGACGGACCTGAAGGGCAATCAGCGCGTTAGGCCGTGGAGCGAGTGGAGGGTCCCTTCGAAGCAGTGACGAGGGCCAGGCTCTCGGTGTCAGAGAGTGGGGGGGTTAAAAAAGGCTCCACGTAATTTTAACCTCGTCGCTACTTCGTCGCAAAGGGTGGCCCCACCCTACCTGCGTGGGTGGACGGCAGACAGTCAGCGAAGTTCAGAAATCACGAACTGTCACAACGCTGACCATTTGGCGCCAACACCACCAGATTTAAATCTCGCAGTGAGAATAAAAAAACTGAAACTGAAATAAATGCCCGATCGAGAAAACGTGGGGGGAACAAAAAATAACAGGTGTGAATTTTGTAGTGTAAAATATCGGCGTTTATTCACACAAACGACGGACACCGTGTCTGCGCTCCTGAAATAAATACCTCCGCACGCAACCCTTTCGCGCGGGGTTCACCCTATTCGGCCGAATATAGCGAGCTCCTGATCGCGCGATTCAAAGGGCCGACGGAGCGACCTTTCTCTTACACAAGCGCAAAACACGTACGGCACGAAACACGTAACGCAACTTTTACACAAAAGAATAAACGATATGTCAATATGGAATTAAATAAAGGTCTGGCTCAATTGAGAACACAAAAAAATTGGTATCAATATCTATATATGTATCTGGCCTGTGTTCCTGGTATGTCTTCGCTGGCGGCTGGGTTCAGCTCCGGAATGGCGGCGGTTTGCGTCGTGGACGCCTATCACTCGATTCCGGCCTCCAGCCAAGATGATCGCGGCCTCCAGCCAAGAACGGGTTGGCTGAGCTACTTAGCCCTTACCCCGTAACAAAACGCCTGCAAAGCACATGGCCTTAGTAACAATGGCCGGACACGTGGCTTCACGAAAAGGAAAAAAAATATCGGGCTTAATTACTTACTCAGATGTTATGAGCGTTTGAATAGTTCCTTGCCCTGTACCTGGTGCCTCAATCCCCTCTTCTTCTTAGGGTGCCGTCTTCAACGAAGGTTGGCGACCATCATGACAATCTGGATCTTATTTACTGCTGCTTTAAATAGTTGGTTCGAGGTACATCCGAACCAATCACGGAGGTTACGCAGCCACGATATTCTCCTCCTCCCAACGCTCCTCTTCCCAGTTATTTTCCCCTGGATTATGAGGTGCAAAAGCTTGTACCGTGCACCTCTCATAACATGGCCAAGGTACTCGAGTTTCCTGGTTTTAATTGTTGTTAATATTTCTTTTTCCTTTCCCATTCTTCGCAGTACTTCCTCATTAGTAACTCTCTGGGTCCATGATATTTTTAGGATTCTGCGGTATATCCACATCTCAAATGCTTCAATTTTGTCGCTTAGGCGTTGTTTGAGCGTAGAGGCCTCTATGCCATATAAAAGTACGGAGAAAATATAGCATCGTACCATTCTAATCTTTAGAGAGTTACTAAGGTATTTACTGCAGAAGAACCGTTTCATTTTAATGAATGTGCTGCGGGCTTGTTCAATTCTGCACCTTATTTCTAGTTCAAAGTCATTGTTGTCATTGACCCATGTACCCAGATATTTGTATTTATGAACTCTTTCGATGTTGTGGTGATTGACCGTTAGTTGTGTGTTGTTGTTTGTTGCGTTTTTGCTGATTAACATAAATTTGGTCTTATTAATGTTCATTTTAAGTCCGTAGCGTTCACTGACCTCTTGGACGTGTTCCGTAATTCTACGTAGGTCTTCTATATTACTAGCCAGCAACACGGTATCATCGGCGTATCGGATGTTATTTATGGGAGTACCATTCACTATAATACCTGTTGACTCATCTTCCAGGGCTTCCTGCATTATTATCTCTGAGTACAGGTTAAAGAGAATTGGGGATAGAACACACCCCTGTCGAACGCCTCGATTAATTGGAATATTTTCAGATGTTTCTCCTTCAATGTTAATGGTGGCCGTTTGGGAGTAGTAAAGAAACTCTAGTACTCGTAAGTCTCGGCGGTCCATTCCGTTCTTATGTAACATTTGAATCAATTTTTCGTGTCGTACTTTGTCAAAAGCCTTTTCGTAATCGACAAAACATGCGTAAACATCCTGATTGACATCAAGACAGCGCTGTACGAGCACATTGATACCCCATTCCGGAAGCCAAACTGGGTATCACTTATTTCGCTATCCAGCTTATTGTACATTCTCTTGTGCATTACTTTTAAAAAGATTTTCAGTATATGGCACATCAGACTTATTGTGCGATGGTCTTCACATTTTTTCGCGTTATTTTTTTTGGGGATCGTTATGAAGGTTGATCCTAGCCATTCTGCTGGTATGATACCGGTATTATATATAACGTTAAATAACTCCACTATTATTCCAATTTGATCTTCTTCTATGAGTTTAAAAATCTCTGCCGGGGTATTATCAGGGCCAGGCGTCTTTCTGTTTTTCATATTTTTGATAGAGTATATGACTTCTTCCTTTGTTATTCTGGGTCCTGTTTCTGTTTCTTCTTCTGTTGGTACTATATTCAGTCTCTCAGGTCGTATGTCTTCGAATAGTTGTTTAATATATTCTTGCCATCTACGCAATTTGGTTTGGACGTCTGTTATGATATGACCATTTGTGTCGACCAGGACACTACTCTGTGCATGTTTTGAAGTACCAGCTATTTGTTTTATCTTCTTGTGCATATTGAAGATATCATATGATTTTTGGAGAATCTCTAATTCCTGACATTTTTCATTCAACCATTTTTCCTTTGCTTCGCGGGTCTTTTTGGTGATTTCTCTATGTAGTTCTTTATATTTGTTAGTATCTGTAGTTTTGTGTCTTCTTCTTTCTTCCATTAGGTCTATTATTTCTTCCGTCATCCACTCGTTCTTCATCGTCATTTTGCTAGGTGTTAGGTAGTTCTCCTCCACGTCTATTATATTTCGTTTGATAGTGTCCCATTTGACATTTGGGTCATTTGAATTTCTAATTTCTTCTTTAGCCTCTTTAAGCTTTTCGTTCAGAGTTCTTTCTACCTGTTCTTTGGTTGTCTGGCATTTAAGTTTTGAAACATCTAGTCTGGCCTTTTGTTTTAGTTTGGTTTGTTTCTTCAGTTTCACTCTGAAGCTGGCTACTACAGGGTTGTGGTCAGAGAAGATATCTGCACCTGGATATGTTTTCGCTGATATTATGCTGTTCCTATATCTTTTTCGAATTAGTATATAGTCGATTTGGTTTCTTACTATGTGGTGTTCAGTGTGTTGTGGGGATGTCCAGGTATAGAGTCTTCTGGCTGGAAGCTTAAAATATGTATTTGCTATAGTCATATCATTTTCCTCTGCAAATTCTATTAGGCGGTCTCCGCGTTCATTTCTCTCGCCCAATCCGTAGTCTCCAACCAGATCCGTATGCCTGCCTTTGCCGATCTTTGCATTCAAGTCGCCCATCATAATGCATATCTCGTGTTTTTTAATTGTCTTAAGCAGGGTTTTAATCTCATCGTAGAAGGCTTCTCTTTCTCCATCGTCTTTGTCTACTGTTGGGGCATATACCTGGATTATACTTAAATTTCCAGTGTGTGTTCGCAGTTGTAAAAGCATAACACGTTCCGACAGAGGTACGAAAGATGTTACTGATTTTTGGGTCTGTTTGTCTACCATTATTGCTACCCCATGTCTATGATTGGTGTCCTCTTCATTAGCTCCAGAGAAATACATCGTGCCGTTGTTTGTTTGGCACTTTCCTTTGCCATACCATCGTATGTCACTGAGTCCTAGTATGTTAACTCCTAGCCTTTCCATTTCTAAAGCTACATTATACATTTTTTCTGTTTGAAAAATACTTCTTACGTTCCATGTTCCTATTTTTAATTTTCTCTCGGTGATTCTTAGCACCCCCTGATCACTTAAGATCTGCCGGGGACTGGGGGCCGATTGTTTTGTATTGTTTGTCATGATAATTGTACTAGGGATATACATGTGTATCTTTAATGTAGTGGTCTCCCGTTGCCTTCTACATTCTATGCCGTTGACCATACTTATTGGTTCGTTCGCCTTTGCCAGTCCCAGCCAATCCCCTCAAGGGTGGTTAACTGAGTCCCCGTTGATTATCCCGGAAACCGGATGGTGGTACACCTATTTCAACGGTTCTTCTAGCACCTCCGTACTGTACACAAGGTAGCTGGATTCTGCCTCGATGGCGGCGCCTCGCCGGCGAATTTAAAAATCGCACACAAGGGAAACGCGTCACCACAACAAAAAAAGTGCGAGTACGGTTGTCTACAGTGCAGGTCTATACGCCAATTAATTATTAAAATGCAGTTTCTGCCAAAGACATTTCTGGACCGTTACAGATTTCAATATATGCATGTTACTATAAAACCCTTCCCATTCGGACCTAATATGAGGCGGCACAGGTTCGTCCCAGCCAATACCGCATTCCCATAGTTTTTGCATTAAATTTTTTGCAATAACTACACATGGATTAACTAATCCCATTGGATCGAATAATTTTGACGACAATGATAATATATTGCGCTTAGTGATGGGATGATTGGTAGCGGTTGGAACTGCGTAACTAAAATAATCCGATGTCGCGTGCCAATATAGGCCTAACACTTTATTGCCTTGGCTTTTATCTAATAAAATGATGTCATTGTTGTCAAGTTTTGGTAAATTACTTGTCAATTCCTCGCAATTTGAGTTCCACTTATTTAATTCGAAGCAGCCCCCTTTTAAAATGGTAATTATCTCGTCGCGGAGTTGTATTGCCTATTCTTTATTACTGGAGCCTGTGAGCAGGTCATCCATGTAAAAATCTCTTTTTATGACCACTGAAGCCGCCGGAAACCGTGTCCTTGCTTCATCGGCCAATTCGTGCAGGCACCGCACTGCCAAGAAGGAAGCTGGAGCCATTCCGTAGGTAACTGTCTTTAACTCGAAAATATTTAATGGTTTGTTAGGATCGTCGCGCCAAATATTTTTTTGAAATGTTTTATGCTCAGGCCGCACTAAAATTTGCCTGTACATTTTACATATGTCCGCGTTTATAGCGTAACGATATGTTCGAAACCTAATTAAAATGTCAAAAAGGTCTTCCTGCAACACGGGTCCTTTCAGTAAGATGTCATTTAACGAATTTCCGTTTTCTGATTTAGCAGACGCGTCGAACACCACGCGTAATTTAGTTGTAATTGATTCAGATTTTACCACCGCATGATGTGGAAGATAGAAATGAGGCGCACAGTCATTGGACGTAACCCTTTGCATGTGCCCAAGCTCCACATATTCACGCATGAATTGTACGTATTCATTTTTGAGCTTCGAATCATTTCTGAATCTTTTTTCGAGGTTGTAAAACCTTTTTAGGGCCACAAATTTTGAAGACCCGAGCTCTTTATAATTTTTAACAAATGGCAACGAAACTACAAACCGGCCGTCGCCGTTTCTTGTAACATCTTCGAGAAATGATTGTTCACAAGATTTCTCCTCCATTGTAAATTTTACGGGGGTTGCTAACCCGCTGTGTACATTCCCTAACTCCCAGAATTTCTGAATGCTAAAACCCGCCAGATGACACTGGCTGGATGTTCCAAGCTGGTCAAACCATGCAGCGGGAATATTGCCGCCTATCACCCATCATAAGTGCGTGTTAACAATTACGGCATTATTGCGATCCACTATTATCCGTCCTGAACACAAAAGAATCCAAAATAGTTCGGTCCCCAATAAACCATCCACCGGCCGCGCGCGATTGAATTCTGGATCTGTCAGTAGCCGGCATTGCTTGGGGATTTTCACCGAATCTTCAGGTATATTTATTTCCGGGATGTTCCCAGTTATGTTCGGAATAATGAAACAGGTCATGTCTTTTGTAAAAGGATTATAGCGTGATTTAATTTTTACATTTATGCACCTTTGTGCCTTAGTGCGTGTTTTGTTCAGACCTTCAATTGTTAGATCTCCGGCAAATGACTTTAGCTTTAAACGCCTTGCAAACTCTTCGGTCATGAAACTTGACTGACTGCCGGAGTCTAGCAAAAATCTGCCCTCAACATATCGCCCCTTGTTATCACATACATTAATTACTGCGGTTGCTAAAAGGCCGATTGAAGTACGCGCGAACGCGACCGTGGTGTGTCCTCCCGCCATCGCTACACTAGCACTAGGGCCTTCCCGCATTTCGCGATGTAGCATTTTATTATGTTTTAATTTACAAATTTGACACGGGTTCGAAAAGCACTTCTGTGCTACATGATTGGTGTATTTTAAACAATTCTGGCATAAGCCAGCCGACCGCACAAATCTCAGTCTCGCTTCCGTATCCATTTCCCTAAAACGTGGACACGCGTAAATGTTGTGATCTGCGTGGCAGCATGAACATCTTTTGATGTTTACTAAATGCGCATTGACTTTAGCGGGTTCTGATACTTTACCTGCGCTCTCTAATGAGTCGCATTTTCTCTGGATGAAATCGCACAATTTCTTGACTGTCGGAAATGTGTATTTATCAAGCGTTCTTTCGAATTCGCTCAATGTTACTCTATCAATTTTCTTACTAATCACACGAACTAGCCAATCATCCCAGTGTTCAGTTGGGCGCCCTAGTGCATTTAAAGCTCGGACGTGTTTTTGAGCCCCTCTAATAATTTGTTTCAATATTGCCGCATTTTCCTTAGCTGTTGATGGTAAATCGATAATGGCATCGATATGCGTTGCGCCGATATTGCGCTTATTATCGAAGGCCTCAATAAGCGTATCCCATGCAGTCTGATAATTGGCATCGCAAATGGTGAATGAACCTAAAACCTCAGCGGCTTCGCCTTTAATGGCGGAAATTAAATAATGGAATTTTTGGACATTTGGGAGTAAATCGCGTTCATGTACGAGCGATTTAAAAGTATCATAGAACGGAAGCCACTGATCGAAACTGCCGTCAAACTTAGGCAAATCAATCCGCGGCAGCCTGATTTCGCTGTTGTTATTAGTGATGCTGCTAGGCGTCGATACATTTTGTTGACTCTGTTTTTGTAGCCCCAACAATAAATTGTTTGCGCTGTCTGTGAGTGCATCATATTTATTTTCGAATTCCGTTATTTCGATATCTGTGGCTACATTTTCAAGCTAGTTAATTTGGGTTTGAATATTAATAAACTCATTGAGTGCAGTGCTTATACGATCAACACGCGAATTAATCATAAAAGGTGTGGTCTTGTCGTCCACGGTGTTTAAAAATGTCTCAAATCGCGTCATTTTTCCGCGAATAGCCTTTCGGTCAGACTTAAGTTTATCTAACGTAGACATACTGATAGATGCTGTTATCAAATGAACTTAGGAAGGATAAACAATGAGGATCAAACCGTTTTCTCTTCTGTGAGATGTCTGCGACTCATTGCTCGCTGGCTGTCGGATGCCGGACGATGGTGATGATTCCTCCAGGTGCTGTCTTCTTCCTGTTCTTCCTGATGATCCGTTGCTCATTGGCTTCTGGATACTTGATGGAGATCCAAGTCTGCGGCTAGTGCCGGACGGTGCCCTTCCCACGTTGTAATGCGTGTTGTTTTCAACATACACTGTACACTTCACTTAAACACACACGGTTCGGATGATGATGTTATCCGGTTCGAAGGACCATGTTACGATTTGAGTGCTTGGACAAAACTCCTTGCTTACTTTCGATGGTGTGCTAAATGAAACACTTGTTTGTGGACTGTATTTTTATTAGGTGTTTAAGCTGCAGTGGTCAGGCAGGATCTCTCCCTCTCTACAGACTCGGTACCTCCACGAAGGGTCGGTTTACCGCTCGCACCCCGCGCAGGGGGTGGCTAGTATTTAACAATGGATATAGCATAAATATATGTAAATTATGTCCTTATTTGCTGATTATCTGTATTCCACTAATGATAGAGCATACGGAGTGGGTGAAATGAAAAGCACTGTAGATTTAGAACAGTTCTTTGGGTACTATGAAGTATTTTATTAAAACAAAAATTGATTCACACAAACATTAATTCAAATAACCAGCTGTCCATTCGCAGACTAGTACAGTTAATTAATACATTATGTACAATATATATTCAACTTATAAAGTCACGTGAGTTCTGATTTGTATTATTATATTACTCTGCACGTAACTCACGATCAATTGTGTTATTTCCTACCGTGTTGTAATGGAAATATTTCATTTATTTATTTCAACTGATAAAGAATGTGGTGAACAATACTTTTCTAGAGTAACCTCAATCGCCCACATATTCTCGCCTTTGTCCAGACCGGTAACTGTCGAGAATTTATTCTTACGCAATTACACACGTTGGTTTGGTTTACAAGGCTCTCGACGATCGAGATGTGCATTCACATATTCCGGGAAACTCATGTGTGGGAAAAGCAGTCGGGAATTGCGCTTAGCTGAGAGATATGGTTTTATTACTTTTTGAGACATGAAATGGTGCTTGATTAACCCTGCAAAAAACTTTATTACAATTAGCTGTAATGAAGTAATGTACGGTGCAATCAAAATAAAAACTGGATAAATATGTTAATTAGTTTTAGTGGTGGTACTTAATTTGTTTGACGTTATGTGTGTGCATTTATTTATGTAAATGTATATAAATGAATGAAATGGGAAACGCCTACATCCCAGCAGTGTATTGAAATAGGCGGATCGTGATCGTGATACAAATAAGAAAATAACAATTTTTTTTTTATTGTGATTATTGTTATCGCTACGAAATGGAATTCGTGCGAAACATTGATGGAAACGCAGACTAAAATTTAAGTAAAGTATAGTTACGTGCCGTGACTACTTGGTGATATATGTGTAAAGGTAAATAAAGTAACTTGGTTTTGTAACGCAAATTTTGTAGAAAACAGAAAATTAAGATTATTGATATAATAAATTTTTATTAATTATTAATTGTATCAAGGCCATAATAACGCGTTTGTGACCCCTGGCGTGACAATTAAAAAAAACAAATAGTATTTTTATTAATTTTGATAATTCCACATTTCATCTTTTGTTACAGTGACAGACAATGTTTCAAATGGGGTTAAATTATTGGGCGGGCTATAATAGTTATTTACGTAACCAGTTATGAAAAGTGCAATATTGTTTGACGAGTGTAATATTTGCCAAAACGAGCGAAGCGGGTTTTGCAAATTACACGAGTCTAACAATTTCGCATATTTCATAACATGTTACATACAAAACTTTATTTAATTCCGTCAGAATTATTTAATCTACGATTTGAATAAGAACGTTCCTTACTACATCACAGAATCAGATCACCTTATACCTATTGTTTCTACGGAAACATGATTGCACTGCCATAAACAAATTTGTCAAGAAACTAAAATAATTCACAAATTTAATAATAATGCAAAAAAATGTCCTGAAATAGCGACTCAGAACTAACTTATAATGTTGAAGACTCTGCTAATGTTGCCATGGGTAGTTTACTACCAGAAAAATCCAAAAATAGATACACTGTAATCTACAAAAAGTTTGAAGCTTGGTAGGAACTGCAGTTATGTAATGTCTTTACATAACTACATTACATAACTGTGTGCGTGACAGTTGTCACTTAATTCCCACTTTCATATTTTGTTACAGTGACACATACTGTTTCAAAACGGATTTAAGAATTAGGCGGCATATAATGTTCTTTATACACCCTAAAGCCCATAAAGTTATATTTATCCCTTTAAACGAAGCATATAATGTAATTGTTTTAGACCTGTCGTACGTAAATAACTTATTCAATTTCATTGGGCCTTTTTTTAGTAAACAATTAAATATTCGGTATGAATGCACGATTTATCACCAACTTTCATTATCAGTGATGATAACGTTCGTATACACAATTTTACATTTTACACGGTGTGATAATAGTGTTAACAGTGGACGCACACTTACGCTATTTCAAGTTCGTTACTCCAACCGAATAATGCACGCATTGCGTCAAAAATACAACAATAATTTTATACAGGGTGTATCAGCCAAATGAAATAAATTCAATAATAAATAAATGGGGGCGTGTTCGAAAAAACGCTCCGACACGTCGATTGTTATTTTTACTTGCGCATTTTTTTCAACAACAACTTTTGATACAGGGTGTGTCATGTGACCGTGGCCAATACCAACTTTCTTATTTTAAATGCAACACCTGGTATATTATTCAATTTTTGGATTCTTCAGAAAATTCTAGACATATTTCATGTACAATGACCTATCTTCAACTGTTTCGGAAATATTAAGTGTGTATATTAAGACGAATAATGCTTGCGATTAGATCGGTCACGCCTGAGATGTTGAGTAACGTTAGAAGAAATTTCTATTTAAGATTAGGATGTTGCCAAGACGTTCACCGCGAGCATTTTGAACATCTCCTCCGTTGAAATTTATTGTTTTTTTTTTGTTTTTTTACATTATCAAGAAATAAACAGTATTACTTATTAGTTTTTGAGTGTGTTGTAACGAATTTCTGTAATCAAATAATTTTCTTTTTTTAATGTTAATTTTTGCAATAAATCTGAAGACACTTAAAGTTTCCGAATTTCCGAAACAGTTGAAGATAGGTATAGGACATTGTACATGAAATATGTCTAGAATTTTCTGAAGAATCCAAAAATTGAATAATATACCAGGTGTTGCATTTAAAATAAGAAAGTTGGTATTGGCCATGGTCACATGACACACCCTGTATAAAAAGTTTTTGTTGAAAAAAATGCGCAACTAAAAATAACAATCGACGTGTCCGAGCGTTTTTTCGAACACGCCCCCATTTATTTATTATCAAATTTATTCCATTTGGCTGATACACAGTGTATGTAGGTATCATAATAAAATATTACTACGAAAATATGCATCTCGGAAGTTGTGTGGACATTCTCACATATATTACTTCCTGAATTATGATACATGATAAATCCTTTTATTTTTTTCACACGCGTAAATGTCACTCTATCCAGCCTGTACAGTTACCTGGTAAGGTAACTATTACATGCACCGTGCATGTAATGGATGACACGAGTCAGTGTAAAAAGTTTTCTTGTCCCGTGTCAAATTTATACTCTCCCTCGTTATGTTTATTATTTTAATTCACTTTATTGTCAATTATTATTGAATGTTTGTTTCAATTTTTCTGTCGATCGATTTAAATATAAAAGTGAAATTACGATTGAAATTATGATATTGTGTTTTTGAAAATTTTGACACTGGCAGATAATATATTTTATACTGTCATGTTACTTAATTTAACTATTTACTCGTGTTTAATTAATAAACAGGCGTGTTTAGGGGGGTTTGGGGTTATTCTGTGAGGTAGTACCTTTATTTGTCTACGGTCACTCAAGCGTCATAGACGGGAGAAGGAAGACAAATGATGACCTCACAGGATACCCAGCTCTGACTTATGGCTCCACGCGCCACCCCCCGGGCAACTGCATTGACCTGCAGGCTAAACTAAGCCAGGGTAGCCAGAAGTGGTGAAAGAACATGACTTGGGGCAGCAGCCAAGTCATCACTGAGCTGGGGCGTATGAGAATTGTTCTCGGCCTGGCCCAACATCAGACAGTTAGAGGCACGGCCAGAACGGCTTCAATGGCTCTAACACTGCGGTGCGGAAAGCAACGGAAAACTACTGCACTACAACTTCCCAAGACAATCATCATGGCAGATACAACCACAAAAACGGCCGTCAGTCCGGGGCACCTCTTTAATGAGGAGGCGGTGCTAAGAATCCCCCCGAAGAAACAAATAAACACAATAAAAATACACAGAAAAAACCTGAAAATCGCGACATGGAATGTGCGCAGTATGTTCCAAGCAGGAAAACTGGAAAATGTTACAGCAGAGATGCAGAGAATGCAAATAGATATACTAGGCGTAAGCGAAGTAAGATGGCTACAATCAGGAAAATGCGACACCGAGAGCGGCACACTGTACTACACAGGTAGAAACGACAACCAGCACCAGCACGGAGTAGGCGTAATACTAAGTAAAGAACTAAACAAACACTTAGTAAATACCTTACACTTCTCAGAACGTCTAATACTACTCCAACTACAAACTGTCATGGGGAAAATGAACATAATACAAGTCTATGCACCAACTGCAGACAAAGACGATGCGGAAATTGAGGAATTCTATAGTCAGCTTGACGAGATTCTAGCACTTCTGAAACCCAGAGATCTCACAATAGTTATGGGCGACTTTAACGCCAAGATAGGCCAAGGTGAAGCGGGAGAATGGGTAGGAAAGTATGGATTAGGCACAAGAAACGAACGTGGCGGTAGGCTTCTGCAATTCTGCATCGAGAAAGATCTAATAGCAACAAACACACACTTTAAACTTCATCCTCGAAGGTTATACACATGGAAATCTCCTGGCGACAGCAAAGATCACATAGTCCGCAATCAAATAGACTACATATTAATATGCAAGCAATTTAAAAACGGGGTAACATCGGTTAAAACCTACCCGGGCGCAGACGTAGCCTCCGACCATAACCCAGTAGTAATGGAACTAAAAGTAAGGCTGAAAGCAAGAAAATCAATAAAACCGACAAACAAAAATATAGACATCTGCAAGCTGCGAGACCCAGAAGTACTACAGAAAGCAACAACTAAAATAAACGAATGTCTTAGCAGGCTAAGTAACAACATAAAAACAAACATCAACGCCGGGAAAATTAACGAAGCCTGGGAAAATGTCAAAGAGGTTCTCCATACAACCCAGAACGAAGTCGTTGGAACCAGAGACCATGCACAGAAGAAGAAGTGGATGACAACTGAGATCCTAGCACTAATAGAACAACGCAGATCATATAAAAACAGAAAGGAAAAGGCATATCAAGACATTCAAAAAGTTATCAAGAAGAAAATACGTCAAGCTAAAGAAGAACAGTTGATGGAACAATGTACTGAAATCGAGGATCTGCAGAATAGGCACGACAGCTTTAATGTACACAAGAAAATCCGCGAAATGGTAGGCACTAATAACAAACGAACAACGACCATACTAAAAGATAACCGTGGGAAAATAATATTAGATCTACAGGACAAACTACAACACTGGAAAGAATACGTAATCGATCTATTCAACGATAGCAGACCCGATAGATACGAACTGAACCACCCTGCACAGAACGGCCCTGACATACAAAATAGCGAAGTGAAACATGCTATAAAAACAACAAAAACAGGCAAAGCGGCAGGTCCAGACGGAATATACAGCGAAATGCTAAAGTTGGTTGAAGACGATCAAATAAACATCCTCACAGATCTTATGAACACAATATACAGAACTGGCATCATACCACAGGAATGGCTAACATCTACGTTCATCACCCTACCCAAGAAACCGCATGCAACAGACTGCAATGACTACCGCATGATAAGTTTAATGGGCCATACATTGAAGGTGTTTCTTAAGATTATACATACCAGAATATATAAAAAATGCGAGGCGGAAATAACGGACACTCAATTCGGATTCCGAAACGGATTTGGAACAAGGGAAGCACTCCATGCATTTGGGGTACTGGTTCAACGCTGTCAGGACGTAAATAAGGGCGTATATGTTTGAAAATAAAAATCGAAAACCAACTGACAGATGAAATTAACATACGAAAGGGTGTCAGACAAGGATGCGTTCTCTCCCCAATGCTGTTCAATATCTATTCCGAAGCGATATTCAGAGAAACACTCTTAGAAGACCCCGCAGGTATCGTTGTAAATGGCAGAACAATCAACAACATCCGATATGCAGACGATACAGTCGTACTAGCAGACAATATAATAGATCTCACGCGCATGATGAACAGCATAGAGGCGAAGGTCAAAGAATACGGTCTCCACATGAACCTAACCAAAACAAAGACCATGTTAATTTCAAAAAGCAAACAGCAAATCCATTTGGTAATCAATGGTAAACGCATCGAACAAGTCTCAAAATATAAGTATCTTGGAACATGGATGAACGATGACTGGTCATATAGACAAGAAATTCTAACGCGCATAGAACAAGCTAGAGCAGCATTCGTCAAAATGAAAATCATGCTAACTTCCCGAGATCTCAGTCTAGACCTAAGGCTAAGAATGGCCCGATGCTACATTTTTCCGATACTCCTCTACGGCATGGAAAGCTGGACTCTGCATCAGGAAACCACCAAAAGGTTAGAGGCATTCGAGATGTGGGTCTATCGTCGCATGCTGCGCATACCATGGACCGACAAAATCACCAACGTCGAAGTACTTCGAAGGATGAGCAAAGTGACCGAAATCCTTTTCACTATAAAGAAGCGAAAGCTAGAGTATCTAGGCCACATCTCTAGAAACCAAAAATATGGGTTACTACAACTGATAATCCAGGGGAAAATCCAAGGGAAACGGAGCATAGGAAGACGACGTATATCCTGGCTACGTAACCTGCGGGAATGGTTTGGGGTATCGTCGGCGGACCTGTTTCGTTCGGCTATCTCCAAAGTTTGAATTGCCACGATGATCAGCAACCTCCGTCGGAGAAGCTGAAGCAAGAAGAAGAAGAATTAATAAAATATTGTACATTATACGCCGGGTAGTGGTTTTTACTGGCTCTACAAGGTGACAGACTTGCTCGCGGCTCGTCAGTCACTCCGTTGTATCGCCAGTAAAAACCCTCTTACCCGGCTTATAATGTAAAATACTATTATGCTAACAGAGTACTCACAGCATACCTTATTTCAAGTTCATTACTCCAGCCGAATAATGCACGCATTGCTCCGTATACAGGGTGTCCAAGATAATGTTGAACCTTATCTTGGACACCATGTATACGGAGCAATGCATGTGCATCTCGGAAAACGTAAAGTTACAAAGGCGAGTAAATTACAAAAAAGTTGCGCAATTTAGTGGTCAGTAATAATCTGTTGACAAAACCAGAAATTTACGCTTACTTCCGGAGATATTTGACAAAATCTAAATTCTTGCGATTTCGTTAAGTTAACCTACGCGAAAATGTTCGAAATGTATTAACAAGCCTTTTTTTCTGAATAAAAACATGGGAAACCATACTGTAATACAAATCGTTGAATTCGTAATAGGAAGTACTATTTAATACAGGGTGCACTGTATTTACTGGCCGTACAAAAATATAGAGTTGATGATGGTTTCTTCGAAACGAAACATTGTTCTGAAAATTTATAAACGCTGTCTTGTAAAGACAATAAAGTGGCAACGAGAAAGTTTTTTTATACCTTTCCACATAACTTCAGAAAATCATAAAAACGATATTGGAAAATTTCGGATTTTGTCGAATATCTCCGGAAGTAAGCGGGAGTTTCTGGTTTTCTCAACAGAATATTACTGACCACTAAATTGCTCAACTTTTTTGTAATTTAACCGCCTTTGTAAGTTTTTAGTTTCCGCGATCCCCAGGCTGTTGATCCTTATCTTGGACACCCTGTATATCGCTCGATACAATCTCCATACGACGTCTAGCGGCAGAAATAGAGTAGTTTAAATTTGCATCGATAGGTTTTGTGCCCAATAAACAATATCGTATTTGTATCTACTCATACTGATACATTTACTGAGAAAATTAAAATTACTACAGGCATCTCGGAAGTCATGTAATAAATTCTTCACAGCTCCATATCAATGTAGTTCAGGTTAAAAATGCATTTAAAGATGATCTTACAGTTGCCATCACGATGTGGTAATTATGATGGAATCTGGTAACATAAGTGCACTTTATTTGGTCAGTATTTTACTAATAAATAAAGAGTGTCCCAAAATAGTAGACAATCTCAACAGCTCGCCACTCGGGGGTTTCAACTGAGTCCTTAAATTAGCTTTATTGTGTAAAAGTACTATACAAAATCCTCGATCGAAAATCATGTGTTGAGTTGTTTAATTATATTTTGTTTAAATAATCTTATTTGAAATTTCCATTTCTAACGGCGTATTTAAATTTTTCATAACATTGATTTCTTGAGAAAATTGATGAAAAATCAACGTAACAACAATGTGCTATACAATTAAATTATTGATAACAAAGTCGTATATGATTTATGTTTTTGAACTTTTGATTGTTTTTTTTATAAATTTTTTATTGCATTTTCTTACTTATTGGGTTAGTGGCCATCCCTGACTGGCGTGCTGTTGAGCTTGCCCACTATTTTTGGGACACCCTGTATAAGTATTTTATGAAACAAATCGTCAATATGTAATAAAATTGTGGCGAGTATAAATAATTAATTAACAATAAATTAATATTTTTGTTATAGTTTCATCCATCAGTTAAGCCAGTTCTTATAATATTTTTTATTGTTTTCTTTCTTCTTTATTGGGAGTAATTATTGGGGTAATATATTTAAATATAAAGATGTTTCTTAGTTTATGTTGTTTTTATTATTTTGATGCGAAGATGGCTCACAAATATCCGAAACTAGTCAGGTGGAGAACAAATAATAAAAATTATAAAAACAACATAAACTAGGAAACATCTTTATATTTAAATGTATTACCAGTATGTATCCCAATAAAGAAGAAAGAAAACAATAAAAAAATATAATAAATTAATAGATGTGTGTGACATTTTTTGACCGTTTATATTCATTTTCACTTTAAATAACTTAACAAAGAAATATAAATTTGTTTATGATTTTGAAATAATTGTATTGATTATACTGGTCAACACAATGTTTGTCTCTTCGACATAGATAGCTGATTCCGATAGATTTTTTTTTGCTGATTTCAGAAACGTCAAAAAATTGTTTCTAGGACGTCGGGTTTTTGAGATATTTCAATGTTTGCAAAATGTGTAGTTTAATTTTTTTTCGGGATGTTTCAGAGATTCCGATAATTTTTTATGACAATACTAGATTCAAATTGCAGTTTGACAGTTACTGGTATCACTTTTCTAACTTATCGTTAACTGAGTACGTGGTTTTGTAACTAAATTTTGGAAAAATATGCCCAAAAAAAATGGCCTCCAACAATTTATTATTTTGCATTTCGTACATATGCATAGTAAGTACTTTCCGAAAAATGCATTTAAATTGAAGGGACAAAATATTGGTCCAATTGGTTAATGGTTAACCAATATTAAAATGGTTAAATTTTGACCAATTTAAATTGGTCAAAATTTGTCGACCAGTATTATTTGTCGCTACAATTTTTTTACATCGCATCGGTACAATTATGGTAGTTTGGTTAGATTTGATTAGGGTATCAATACTATTTACAAATAGTAGTTCATAATTCATTTGCCCTTTTAGTACTGTTACTACTTTAAAAATATACTGACATTTTGTATATTGACCATTAACATTACGTAATGATATTGATCAGTTTACATAATAAATTATATGTATCACATAGAATTGTCAGTACAATTTTAGTATTTTGGGTAGATTAGATTAGGTTGGGTTAGATTAGGGTAGTAGTATATTGTACTATTTACAAATACTTCAATGAAAATATAGATTGTGTACTGGGAAGTGTACTACTGATCATTTGTATTGCATATTGATATTTTAGTATAAACATTGACCATACCTTTACAATACTGAATGAAAAATGTTAAGAAACACTGATCCAATAAATGCCCGCCGTTTAATACAGTGGAGTTTTGTTTGTTGAATGTTGATTATTTTGTTGTTATTATTGTTGTTATTCAATACATATCACTTCTTATTTTTGCAATGATATTCATTTTGTCAATTTTTGTCGTTGATATATTATTTCAAAAATTATTGTTGTTTCTAATTTGTTTATTTAAAGATGATCTATTTTCAAACGACGAATTGAATATTCCTTTATCACATTTTGGATTTGTATAAGGTATAAGCCAGAAGGGTGCAAGAAAATCAGATAAATCCAATAGAGTAAGAAATTCAATTTTCACGAGTGTTTACTAATTCAAATTCGTACAAATAAATGGCCGAGCTGAAACGACAAAAAATATTAAAAAAATAGGAAATATAAGATATTTTCAAATTTACATAAATTCAAAAACGGTGCTACCAACCTTAGAAAATTGAATTTTAAATTTTATACCAGTACAATTAATAACTCATATAAATAACATTCTATATAATATAATTAATAATACTGTTTAAAATATTGCGTGTTTTCTTCCTTCTGTCTTCACCTCGGGAGTTATGAGATTTCTCTCCTCTCCTGGGTTAATGGTATTGAAGGATGTTGTCGGTCTTCTTCATTCCTCTTGTTTAGATTTTGTTATATAGAATTAGGTTTTTTATTTTTAGTTTAAAAGGTGTGTATTTTAGTTTTCTTATGTGTTCGTTTTCTTGTTGTAAATTTGTCTGTTCTCAGATCTAACTTTCTTCTTGTATTGTGTTGATGGAATTGTTTATTATTTGATAGTGTCATGTTCGTTTTTGTTAGGTTGTTTTAAATTTTATATATTAATAGTAGATTATTCAGTTCTATCATGTTTCTTACATTGAGCTCCTCAGTTTTCTTATATAATTCTGCTGTATTGGTTCTTCGGTCGAGTTTGTAGAGTATTTTTAATATTTTGTTTTGTTGTCTGCAGTTTATTCAGGTTTTTTCAGTTGTTTCCCCATATGTTGCAGATATAGTTGATTTTTGATGTAAAAAGTGCATGATATATTTGTTACTTTTTCAAAATCAATCTTTTAGAAAACTGTCAAATTTTTACAAAAAAAAATCCAACGTGACCCTTGGTGAGGTCCATCTGCCATATAAATTTCACCCCTCCCCCTTCCTGTGTGCTATAAAAAAAAAGTTTTTACCCCATTTCACCACATTCTTAAGGAAACATTCATTATACGGGGAGGAATGATTTCTATTTCTTCATTTTGATTCAATTTTTATTGAAATCGAGCTGATGGTGCCATGTTGTAGTATGGGAAAAGTAGTTTCGACACGTGAAGTAAAACAGTGGAAAACGATCACCGTTCGCTTCAAAAACGAAAAAATAAAAAATGATGTTGACTTAAAACGAACAGAGATCTAGATGAAGAAGAATAATTTATAGACGACCCCCCTAATGGACAATAATCGGTAATCATAATAATATTTTATCAAAAGTTTGTATTTCATTTGAAAATATATTGTTTGTATGTAACATACCTATACTGTACTGTACCCTGCATAAAAAATCTAAAAATACGGTTAAAAACGATCACATCACTTGTTAATAAAAATATATTGTTTTAATAGTTTTACTTATGTTTATTTCCTGTTTTTGCTCAATATTCTAATTCACATCTTGTCAAAGTAGATCAATTATATTCAGTTAGTTTTTTCATTCATCCTTTCTGCCCTTTATTAGACTTGAAACTTTTAATTTAGTTTTCTGGAAAACGACCAAATTGGACTCTGATCGTTTTTCCCGTAGCCCTTGATTTACAAATACCATTGCTACAAATCTACACAGATGGCGCAAAGTGCAAAAGTACAAAAGTACAGAAGTTTCAAAGAATTGCGACTCAGTAAAATATCTTTCAGACTAATTCGCAGTATGGGCGGAAGAAAAATTAGTACATAATGGAACATGCAGTACATAATTCTGAAATGACATTTGAGAGAATATTGAATGAACTGCGAAGAAAAAAGTAATTCGTATGCCGAAAGAATTGAGCAAAATGTGGAGATGAAACATTAGACGATGAACATGACAAATGGATGTTTGAAACATTCAATGTAATAATAGATACCGTAATCAAGTCTATGATAAAACGATTCCAAAATACCTTTGATGTTTGTAAAGATCTATCTGTATTAGATCCACAAAATTTGGATGAAATTAAACCAATTATTCAAAAAAATATCGATTTCTCTCTATATTGAAGACTTTAACTAATAAATTACAAACAAAAATTGTAATGTAACATTAGAACATTTAATAGACGAACTTTTGATTTGAAATTTGTGATTTATTAGAACAAAATATTTGTGATAAGTTAATAGTAGACCAAAATCTTCACCTGCAGATAGACTTTATAGAAGAACATATAGAAGAATCAAGCAAGCATGTGTGAGCATGTGGCAAAACAAATGAAGAAATACTAACATGTAGAAGTTGCAAAACTGTGCTAGTTGTAACTACGTTATTTTTAAATACAATTTATTTCGAGAAGTGTACTCCACCTTATACCCAATACTTATACTCTAGTCTAGCGTATTTAGAACTCTTCCGATATCTCAAGTTTCCTGCAAAAGATATTTCTTAACGCAAAAATATGTAGAAATAGATTATGATCGACGATATCTCACACTCGCATTGAAGCTCTTATGTTCATGAGTTATGAGAAAGAGAATTTAAATGAACTAAACAATAAAGAAATTGTAACCGCGTTAGGTAATCCCAGTTCTATTCTATCAAAAGAGTTATTGTTTTAAAGTAAAAATACTATATATATATATTTTAAATTTTTTGCTTATTTACTTCTGTTATACATTTGGTTTTTTAATTGTAGAAAACAATTGCAGACGCTTTTACTTCTTTTCATTATAACCTCTTAAAACTGACATTTGAGCAGTGATTCTTTTTTTTTGTCCACATTTTATGTATTGCGCCGGTGACTGTATTTCCTGCGCCGGTTTTGCTAGTCCCATCCGCTCCTGGGTATATGCGAGTAGTTAGTCTATGGGGATTCCAACCCAGGTTAGGTTAGATTTCGATTAATTTAAGTCGCGGTTTGATCCGCGGTTTAATCAATTACCGCGGGCGGTAACAATGGGTTGATGGTGGAATTTGTGGTGTAAGTACCGCGGATAATTGTCGCGATTAACTCATTAAAACGCGAATCCGCCACTTTAATGATGTAATTACCCGCAAATTCCACCATCAACCCATTGTTACCGCCCGCGGTAATTGATTGAACCGCGGATCAAACCGCGAATTAAATTAATCGAAATCTAACCTAACCTGGGTTGGAATCCCCATAGACTAACTACTTATGCGTTTTGAATTGGTAACCTTTGACTTTTTCAAGTTGATAAATTAGGTTGTTGTCTTCATTCAAAGATGAAGTGTTTCCAAAGTTTGAAATTTGCTGTATTTCTGTGGGAAAAAAATGTACGTTGGTGAAGTTGTCTTGGCTTCTTGGTTCAGGCCGTGTACTACGAATTCCGATTCTTCTTGTTTTGGTCGCGTTTAGATTTATGTGGGCGCACATTGTAAATTTGTAAATGAGTTTCAAAATTAGTCGGGCCTCGTGTAAATTTATATTTGTGTTGATGAAAATTTCGATACTTATTACGACACGGGAGTCAGAAATAAACCCGCGCCGCCTCCCACGCGCTCTTCGGTGGAAGAACCTCGGAAGGTCCAGGGGGGCCCGGAAGAGCGGCTTTTGTCAGGTGCATCTGTGGCCCGTGTCAAGGAGGAACGATCGGATGCGTGGAATCGTCGCTGGTGTAGGTGAAAAGGGAGAAATATGTTGTAAAACAAACGGGTCTATTAGTAGTAGGCCGGCAATAGCGCGGCCGCTTCTATAAATAGTGCACGGGTTTATCGGGGCCTAGTGCGCATGCTTCGAGGAGGCCGACAGACGAGTTAACTGCCGGTCTACAGTCGGGCTCGCGCTAGTGGGGTTAGGTGCGCGTTAGGTCGTGTGCTCTTGCACGACTTTCTTTACATCTGTCGAACGAACTGTAATAACAAAACGAATATCCATCATAGTTAACTCACAATTCCGTTTTAACATTGTGTTCACGTAGAAGATGATAAGTAGCGACGCCTACAATAACGTCGATCAGTTCTCAGACGGATATATGGAGCAAGAAGAGGAATGGGAACGGGAGGGTCTGCTGGACCCTGCCTGGGAGAAACAACAAAAGAAGGTGAGTGCATGCGGCCCATACAGATGACGCCCGAAAATCGATAGGCAAATGCTACAAACCGACTTTTAAATTATTGAGTATAAACGTATCCAGGTGGACGCGTACGTTACATAAAAGCAGCGGCGTGTACGTCGAGCACACATATGCAGCTGGACACCCGACTCCCATCGCCCACGCGCTGTAAACAATACCACCGCGGCCACCCTAACCTAGATTAACCCTAACCTAACCCACCCTCACCCAAACAACGTCCCGAAGGTTGCCAGATCATATCGCAAAATCCTTTAAAAAACGTCAACAATTACGTAACATCAGCCACCGCGTGGGCACCCCCAGATACAGCGCAATTCCCGTACTTGGACGGCTTCCAACGAACAGGGGTGGATTAATTGATACAACATCCCCACGTCCCCCTGGCCGCTGCCCCGCCGGGGGGTTACCTCGCGAGACGCGGCGTTGCCGTCCCGTCCGCGATCGCAGCATAATTTATAGACGGCATTGATGGAAATATGTGTCAAATTCCTCGCTCGAAAACCTATATACGCGGGACCCGTTTAGCAATTGTTTGTTGGCAGGTGTTCCGGTGATATAATTTGACTTTTTTTTCCATTCCTCACTCTGAGTGGACGCACAGAAACTCGACGCGAATTTCTCAATTTCGCACCCGTTGCCACAGGCGCGTTTTGCAATACTTTAAATATACGTGCCTGATTTTTAGAATGCAATGTGTGTCGACGCGGGTTTCCACGGAACGTTCCAACTTCGAACTCGGGGCATTTCTCAAATGCCACCGCTCTAATGCGCCGAGATACAGCCGAATCACATTCTAAATGTTATTTATGTCCGCATAAATTTTTGGGGTCTATATTGGCCAAATATAATCAAATAACCTTTTCATCCTCAATCAATATTACAATAATGATGAGTGAAGTAAAATAGATCGTCTTCAGTACCAGAAAAAAAAAATCAAAATTTAAATGACCTCAAAAAACACCCCAAAACTTTCAGGAGACTACATTTGCTGTACATCTTAAAATAACGTGTCCTTCATCCGCAATCATTACTACTATAATGGTGTACGTTTTAAAATCATATTGTCTGAGCCCTAAAAAGTTTCAGAATTAAATGATCGCAAAAATATGTTCAAAATGTAGCGAAAAACTACAAATTCTTACTAAAAATGATGAAAAGTTGCCAATAGCAATCAAAGCAACAAATCATATAATTCATAAACAGAACTACGACA
The DNA here is from genome assembly GCA_951805005.1 of Othius punctulatus. Lineage (NCBI taxonomy): Eukaryota > Metazoa > Arthropoda > Insecta > Coleoptera > Staphylinidae > Othius > Othius punctulatus. Next base: position 55,967,730 of record OX638142.1, read on the forward strand.
ATGGAAATAATATCGTACACCTCGCACAAGCCTTAAACGTTTCGAAATTTAAATGATCGCAAAACAGTTCAAAAGTTCATGTTCAGAAAAACTTCAATTGGAAAATCTTCTAATTCTCACTAAAATGATAGCAAAATGTAGTGAAAACCTCAAAATTCTTACTAAAAATGATGAAAAGTTGCCAATAGCGATCAAAGCAACAAATCATATAATCCGCCCACAGAACTACAACAATGGCAATAATATCGTAGACCTTGCACAAGCCTTAAATGTTTCGAAATTTAAATGATCGCAAAACAGTTCAAAACTTTATCTTCTGAAAAAGTTCAATTCTTCTAATTGGATAATCTTCCATTTCCCACCAAAAATGATGGCACAGAAAAGTTGCCACACACGATCAAACTGACAAATCATTCCATCCGCAAACTAACTGCAAATACAATAGTATAGGTTTTGCAGACGAAATCACAAAAAAAAAAACATTGACTAACCATTAGCCACATATCATTGGTATAAAGGAGAAAAAAGCCAAGTACAAAATTTAAAGATATTTATTTTGAAACATCAATATATCTAAAACATACTTATCTTTTCATGAGATATTTACTAAATCAAATATCTAAGAAATTCGTACTTTTTTCTGTAAATGCATAATTACAATTTTTCCAATTCGTAAATCATATAATCCGTACACAGAACTACAACAATGGCAATAATATCGTACACCTCGCACAAGAATTAAACGTTGCGAAATTTAAATGATCGCAAAACAGTTCAAAAGTTCATGTCTAGCAAAACTTCAGTTCTTCCAATTGGAAAATCTTCCACTTCTCACTAAAAATGATGACACAGAAAAGTTGCCACAAACGATCAAACTGACAAATCATTTCATCCGCAAACTAACTACAATAATAGTATAGGTTTTGCAGACGAAATCACAAAAAAATCATTGACTAACCATTAGACACATATCATTGGTATACAGGAGGAAAATGCCAAGTCCAAAATTTAAAGATTTTTATTTTTAAACATCAATATATCTAAAACATACTTATTTTTTATGAGATATTTGCCTAATCCATTTTCTAAGAAATTCGTACTTTTTTCTGTAAATGCATAATTACCATTTTCCAGTTCGCATTATTAAAATGCTCATTATGTACATTGAATCTCATCGTTAAAACTACACTTTAATCGAATGGGCGAATAAAATTTTTACATTTTCACTTTATTCACTATAACCATTGACGACGTGAATAAAGTAAAAAAATAGGTAAATTCGCACTATCCTTGAACTTCTCGTTGTCACCTGACAATGTGACAATGATCATAAAAAACACCCCAAAATTTTCAGGAGACTACATTTGCTGTACCCGTTAAAAATAACGTGTCCTTCATCCGCAATAATTACTACTATAATGATGTAGGTTTTAAAATCATATTGTCAGAGCCCTAAAAAGTTTCAAAATTAAATGATCTCAAAAATATGTTCAAAATTTAGCGAAAAACTTCAAATTCTTACTAAAAATGATGAAAAATTGCCAATAGCGATCAAAGCAACAAATCGTATGATTCATAAACAGAACCACTACAATGGAAATTATATCGTACACCTCGCACAAGCCTTAAACGTTACGAAATTTAAATGATCTCAAAACAGTTCAAAAGTTCATGTTCAGAATCACTTCATTTCTTCCAATTCTCACTAAAATGATCTAAAATGATGGCAAAATGTAGCGAAAACCTCCAATTTCTTACTAAAAATTATAAAAAGTTGCCAATAACAATCAAAGCAACAAATCAAAGCATCAAAGTCGTATAATTCGCAAACAGAACTACAAAAATGGCAATAATATCGTACACCTCGCACAAACCTTAAACTTTTCGAACTTTAAATGATCGCAAAACAGTTCAAAAGTTTATGTTCAGAAAAACTTCAATTCTTCCAATTGGAAAAAATACTCATTAAAATGAAGGCACAAAAAAGTTGCCACAAACGATCAAACTGACAACTCATTTAATCCGAAAACATAACTACAATAATAGTATAGGATTTGCAGATGAAAGCACAAAAAAAATCATTGACTAGCCATAGCCACAAATCATTGGTATACATGAGAAAAGGCCAACTTCAAAATTTAAAGATTTTGATTTTTAAACATCAATATGTCTAAAAAATACATATCTTTTCATGAGATATTTACTAAATCCATTTGCTAAGAAATTCATACTTTTTTCTGTAAATTAATAAATTTACAGAAACCATTTACATACCATTTTTAATTTGAATCTTCAGGAGAAATGTAGAGGAGAAAAATAAACTTGAAATGGCGAATAATGGACCAGATTTTCCTGTATACAAACGATATAATCAAACAAACTTTTCTTTCGCAAACATATCTATAGTAATGGTGTAGTTATTAAAATACAAGTGCAACTCGTGTAAGCCTAAAAAGTTGTAAATTTTAAATGATCACAAAAACATGTTATAAATTCGCACTAAAAATGCACAGAAAAGTTTAGCAAACGATCAAATCGACATTGATATCATAAAAGTTGCCTTTTGTACATATTCATAAGTAAAAACGATCAAACTCGCAAATCTGTAGTCGACTGGAAAAGCACTAAAGCAAAAAATGCATGAATTTACCGATTATTTTGACCTTAGTGCGTTTTCTCACCAACCACGGAAATATCTATACGGAAGAAAAGTGACAGTATTCAAAAATTCTATTTTTCATTACGAACTAATTAAATTGTTATAGTTTTCTTTACAAACTCAATTGCGTAAAATAAGTCCAAGGGTACTGTAAATACTTGCATAATAGAAACTGAGTACTGTACATAAATTTTACCTTTCTTCCAGCTAGATATAGTTTTCGTTACAAACTCAAATGCCTAAAATAATACTAGAGTACTGTAAACACTTGCATAAGTAGAAACTGAGTACTGTACATTTACTTTTCTTCCAGCTAGACGATATGCATAAATTTCAAATAAATGGTTGTACAAAATTCCAGCAAGACATAGTTTTCCTTAGAAACTCAATTGCGTAAAATAAGAGTAGAGTACTGGAAATACTTCCATAAGTTGAAACTGAGTACTGTACATAAATGTTACTTTTCTTCCATCTAGACGATATGCATAAATTTCAAATAAATGGTTGTACAAAATAATCAAATTTGCAAATCTACTTTGAATGGTTACTTTTCTTTTATTTATAAATTACAAATTTACCTTTAAATGCTATAAATCAGATGTCCTTCATATGTGCCCTATTGGTCCCTGATCTTATTCTATGATAAATCTAGCTAATATTGTAAAGTTTTTTGGTAGATTTCTACTACCAATGAAGAGATTTTATGAAATATTTGTAAAAACTGAAAATACACATAAGAACTGCCTCGAATGAATTTGATAAAACTATATTAAAATTAAGTGAGTTTTTATTAATTTTTTGATAGATTTAGATTGGTGATAGGAGCTTCTGAAAGTCTAGTGAAATACAATTTTCGTTTTATACAAACACAAACACATTTATTCCGCTCAATGTAAAAGCTCAACACATATTTTTCTTAAAGATTCCACTTTTAAAATTTGTGGAATGTATTATTCAGAGCGTCCAAGAAAGAGGTGTCAACTTTTACGCTGGATACTAATAGACGACGCTTTTCAAGATGCAAATAAAATATGTTGTGAAACGTTGCTGAAATATTTCCTAGATACAAGCAAATAATTTAAGTACATTTTTTCATGTCACGTTTCATAATGTCATTATTTGTTATTAATTAGTTGGAAAAGTTGCCAGTACTTCGAGCTTCGTAGTAAAGTATTATTAAGTTCATTATATCTTTCCCACAAGTGCGCATTAAAGCGTCTCCGAGTATTTAATAAAATGTATGTATGTATTATCTAAATGCCACAAATTTTTAAAAGTGGAAATAAAGAAGTCAAACTTATAACAAAATATATAAACCCACTTGTTTTTTTCATCTGTACATAAGACTATTAATCAAATTCACTGATTATTCGGCACTTGGAATAACCTTTTCTGAAATGCATCTTGGTGCTGGCCAAAAGATCGAAACGAATGTTACTTGCTAGTACATACTGAGAAACCAAAGTTAGAATCGCACTTTTAAAAATGTGTGATATTTAAATGAAATAAGTAAAAAAAAGTAAACCTATATAAAAAAATATACGTGTTTTGTCACCTATTTATGAGACTTACAAAATTAACTGAATACCAACGAAATTTGTAATTTTTTTATAAAATTTACTGATAATTCGGTCAGTTCTATGTGAAACATTTTCAAACGTGAATCTTCATGATGGTCGAAAGATTGTAACTGCCGATTTATTGAAATCAGTCGTGAAACTAAGAACTTTTAATTTTGCAACCCTAAAATTAGCGAAATTTAGATTAAATCAGTTCAAGTCTGAAACTTATTAGTAACAAAAATAGGCTGAACTTTTTCCAATTAGTGTAAATTATAGCGTTAATTTGCAAAAAGTCATATTTTCTGATATACAGCTGAATTAAAAAAAAAAAAGGAAATGAAATTTTTACCAACGAAAATTTGGTTTTAAGTATTGGTCAATTAATTGTTTACTTGGCAGTGACTTGACTACCTATCAAAAAATGTAATCAAAATCGTTTTTAATTGATTCATGGGTAATCATGGGTAATAAATACTAAACGTAATAAATAATAACGTAACAATATTACCAATTATTGTATTATGTAGGCCCTACTGCTTCTGCATCGTTTTGTTGCGGAGTATTAAGAAATTAATTTGTTCAAACATAACCTATTTATTTATAAACTGACATACCGTCAAATAATTCTAACCTATTTCTAAAAACCATTTTCAAACCATAATAAATGTGGAAAAGAACGTGTAATTTTTATTACATTTCCCGTTTTTTTTTTAAATTTATTTGTATTTAATTTGTTGTTCGGGTTTTGTTTTTGAGTTTTGTAAATAATGCAAACCCATTTACGTTGGTAACTGTTTATAAGGCTAAAATTAATTTCTTGAACCATAAAATTAGTACTGAAAACTGTAAGAGCAAAACTAGTATCCTTACACCCTTATTAGTCCCCGGTTTTGTAGTCTCTGATTAATTTTAATCTGTGGTTAGCTTCGACGACTGCCATTCTATTAAATCTTAAGAAAGTAAACGTCGATGATTATAATTAATCGGAGACTGTAAAACCGAGCATTAAAGTAACGTTGAATTACTAGCAAATTAAAGTTAATCGCAACATTTATCGCAATTCTGGGAAGGAAGGGAGTTTTATTATTCAAATCTTCGTTAGGAGAAACGGAAAGCTCATTTAAAATATTATTAATATCTAATAAGAATTGAACTAGTCCAAGAACTAAGCTCATTTAAAATATTATTAATATCTAATAAGAATTGAACTAGTCCAAGCACTCGTCAATTGATTGTACAGAAAAACAGTAGGAATAAAATTGTGTACATAAAAAAAACTTATGTATTCATTGTACACCTGCATCGCCTGCTTAAAGTCCAAAGGACTTGATGTTAGAGAAATTTATTCTGTTTTAATTTAATATTAAAATATTATAAATACTTAACCTAAAACCTAACCTAAAATAACCTAACCAATTGCCAATAACATAGAGAGTTAACTAAAAATAAAAAAAAAAAATTACTGAATATAAAAAAAATAATGTTACACTTTTACGTATTATCCCGAGTTTAGATTGCACGTGGAGGTAATTACAGAAATTGGATGAAGATCGATGAATTTTAGTTCATTTAAAGCATAAATATATGTGAAGGTCAAGAGCCGAATGGCATAATAAACTTAGCTAAATAACAATTTTTAAAAGTTTATTTAACTCACCACCCAATTCTGTACATTTCACTATGGAGCTGTAAGCTACATTTTGAATGTTACTCTAAAGTTTGGAGAACTCAATACCTGATTGGATAAAAAGTAAAAATTCAGTTGTAAAAAAAACATAGTAATAAAGGAATGGAAACACATAATTATCAATGTTGTCCAGTCATTCAGTAGCACACTAAGTAAATAATACTCTGAATAAATATAATTCGAGCCACTCACAACTTATTTTGAACGTATCAACTTACTCACAGAAATAATTGAATGGATTATTAGTCTTTCACTAAACATACTATTACAACTCCATTTACTCAGATTTAGTATCATCGCTTATATAAGCATGTCAAATTACTATCCATGACTAATGGAAATGCAATAAACGTAGCAATTACGGAATTTATAATGCTTTTTGTTTATGATGCAGTTGAAATCGAGTGAAAATGTGCACAGGGTGCTTTAAATGTGCACGCATCGGTTCAGATGTCCAACATAAATCTCTTAGCGGGATAACTAAATTTTTTTGGAGCGGTTCAAATTGTAACCTTCAAAATACTCATTTTGAGCGGAACCGAAGCAAGCGGTCCCGTGCACTATTAAATTGTGCGTGCATTTAAAAAACCGGATATGGATGAAGCTAAATCCATAAAGGCTAAATTTTCAAGCGTGGTGAATCGATTCTTGGCGGAGGTAATTAGCCATTGCTAATGGTTGGACCTAGCCAAAATAGGTCGTGCACGAACAATATAACAGTACACGCAATCGCCTGTTTCAGTTACGCTCCAAAGGAACGGCACTTTGATGTAGGAAAATTTGTATCTGTTCTAATAGTAAAATATTTATTTAACCAATTGCCAATAACATCTGAAGTGCAATTTATGTATGAAATTATTTGCGTGTTTCGAAAGTCCAACTTATTACAGAACGAAAATAATCGTTAGATTGAGTCGGGGTGATGTGAATGATTTCATTGAGGCGGCAAAATAAAAGTCGACCAGTTTTAGAAATCTTTACGTCCACCAACCTTGTAAAACTTGGCCCAGAACGCGGAGTGCATTAATTTCTTATTCCCGATGCCCACAGTTTGCGTATTCAAGCAGCTGGGAATTCGGGATGATTAACTGTTCTGAGTCAACTGGTGTAGAATTATGTTATTGCAAAGTAACAAAAGATTACACCAGTTACGTGCAACTTTTCTTAAATACGAGACGGTAAACAAAAATAATTTATTACGTAAATAAACTATGATATCTTTATTACCTGCAGGAGTACTGGTGGTCAATATTTATTAAATGAAGCAGAATTTTATGTCTAGAATTATTCCAGTTTACTCAAAACTAGAGGAGCATTAGATTTATTATTATTATTCTTCTTTGTAGCAATGTTGGTCTTTATTGACCACGATTAATGTCATTACTTTGTTTTTGATAGTTGATCAATCAGTTTATCCTGTGCCAGTATCCTATAATTGGCGGGTGAATATTCCTGTAGAAATACTGGAACTCAAGTGACTTCTTCCTGTTAATATGAAGTGTTTCGGGAGTCCACTCATGCAAGAATCTTTTTTTTAAAGTGATTAATTACCAATAGCCAGTTGTTTAAAAGCACAATGCATCACAATTTGATGCTCAGATTTTTGTGCGATTGAGTAGTTTCTAGGGTAGAAAAGGAGCAACCTAAGAACCTATAATCGCAGACCAATGCAAAGTATTTGTACGTGCCATACATATAGGAACTTATTCGTCGTGATTCGAGAATTTCCAGTTTGGAAATTGATTTTGGACATGTAAAAGATACTGATGGTTATACAGGCTGACCTACTAGCTCGGTTCCAAATTTTGATACAGTCTATGCCAGATAAGATGTCACTTTTCACATAAAACCGCAATCCCCCAACTGCTGGAATTCGACTCATGAGAATGCATCCCAAAACCGCAGGAGTTATTTTGAGCTATACACCAATAAACAATAAATTTATTTCTTTGATCTCTTAGAAATGAAGTGCTTTGGAATAAGCAACCGCATTACTCAGGGACTACTCACTATCGTACCTCAATAAACTAAGATGCTCCACGAGATGCATTTGCATTTCTGTTGATCAGTCTGGCAGGAAAGAGGAGGGACTTCGGTTTTATGTGAAAAGTGACATCTTATCTGGCATGGACTATAGATGGCAGATCAGGTGATTTTAAGAAACACGTGTTTTAGAATACAGGTCCTATACGCTTTTGTGTTTGGAGTGGTAACACTTCAAAGTTTAAAACAAAATATGTCTAGCTTTAAAATATATACAATTGACTCTGCTCATAGTATCGCATTATGTTTAATTTTCCATTGTACAACGGAGTTTGATTCATTTGATGATTCAAAACCGCTATAAAAATTGTAGTTTTGATTCTAAAATTGATTTGAAATATTTGAATATTCTGACGAACCGACGAAATTGCTCTAGCGAATGATTTGTTCGCGACAATATTTTGAAATAAATTATATTACTGCGAAAATTGCATAAACGTAGTACAATCTATTGTCACAGTTAATGTAATATTCAGATGTAAAAAACGCCGCAAGCCATAACTCCTTTATTTATCAGCCGATTTAAATTATTAAAAAAATATTAAATGGCTCCTCTTGTTCTACAAAGCCCTAATTTTGTTTTTTTGCAAAATCCACTTTCATTTCAGCTATAGTCACCTTTTTTCTCATGGTTACGTATATTTCCTTATTATTTTTCTGGTAAAGATTATTTTTCTGAATCCAAATTCCGTTCCGTTCAACAAGTTTGTTTTGATAGAATATTCATTTCAAGTTATTTTATGAGTTTATTCAAAATCCTGGCAGAATTAAAATATAACCTATTGGAATTTTGAAAAAATTTCAATGCACCGAGGAAAGGCCAAAAAAATCAACACAGAACAATTCTTGAAAAACTTAAAAAATAACTAGAAACTAAAAAAAAACTTTATGTTAATAAACATTGTTTTTTTTTCTGAAATGAATACTCCATCAAAACCAACTTGTTGGACATATTTGGATTCAGAAAAATAATCTTTACTAATCAAAAAATTAGAAAATATATGTAATTATAATAATAATAATTCCTACTACTCCTCCACCTACGGCGTAATTGGTTACTGTCATTATTTGACAGAGAATTCTGACCCAACTATATTTTTATGTAAAAAATTTAACTATCGTTAGAATGAAAGTTAATTTTGCGAAAAAGAAATTATGGCCTCTATCTAGAACGTGTGAAGCGATTTAGTTTTGTTATTGTTTTATTGAAATTTGCTAATAAATAAAGGAGTTATGGCTAGCGGAGTTTTTTAGGAGACACCCTGTATAGGTAAAACTAAATCTATAATGATTTCTTTGTTAAATGATAATGTACAGACAACTCTGTTGCATAGCATTACAGACACATTCATTACATTCTATGGTTTATATTATTATTATTCTATGGTTATTTACTACCGAGTGATCAATTATATTTCAGCTCTAATTATCCATGAAAATGTTCGCAGCTAATTAGAAAGGCGAGATTTGTGATCTCTCCTTTCTTATTGGCAAGCTTATTGGTCAGCTCTTACTAGAGCTGAAATTTAAATGATCCTTTGCATTTTAGTTCGTCCATTTGGCACATTTATCATACTGTACATTAAATAATCTTTGGTTCGTCGATGTCAAATTTAGAACACGTACAAAAATATAATAATAAGAATAAACATCCGATAAGTGTGTCAAAATAAGTGTCCGATTTAGGAATTATATTTGTTCCTAAATATATGTCCAATTTCATTAAAAAAAAAATATGCGAACGGATATATAACTTGTAATTTCTCAACTAAACTATAACATAAAATGGAAAACATTTCAAAATTAACACTTATGAGTTACATTTTACAAAAACTATAAACGGTCGGAATAAACTGCATTGCGTAACAATGTTCCCAGCCCTGTTCGTCCTGCTCATATGAGGAAGCTTGTAAAGCTTCATAAAGCTTTACAAGCTTTGAAGCATTAGAGCTTTGAAGCACTCAATTTTTGCCTAGTTCGTCCTAGCTCATATGAGGAAGCTTCTAAAGCTTTACAAGCTTTCATGCATTAAAGCTTTCAAGCCCTCACTTTTCGGTAGTTTTTGCCAAGGCGGCCGTAATAATTGCCCTTAAACAAATTGTCAGCAGGCAAAAAAACAAACTAACAATTGTTACAAAATGTTACCCGTTCACTTCAAACACTATTTTGACAAATTTCAAACTTCAGGCGGCTACTAGATTCACTTTTTTCATGCTTAAGTATGAATGTAATATGTATCAGTATCAGTAACTACTGATACATTTAATAACATTATTTCAATAATCCGTTAAAAAAGCTAAAATCGGACATTTATTTTGGATCGGAGGGAGTATTTTTGTTGTTGTTGAAAGTAATACCAATTTTTAGTTAAAAAAGTAGTGTTCTCCAAAACAAAAGCGATTCATGAAGCTATTTTTTCTTAGAAGCATGTCAGCTATCATATAACACTGGTCGACAAATTTTGACGAATTTGTTGTCCCTTCAATTTAATTGCATTTTTCGGAAATAATTTACTACGCATATGTACGAAATGCAAAAAAAAAATTGGAGGAATTTTTATTTTATTTTTTACATCGTTTTTCCACTATTTGCTTACAAATGCACGTTCTCAGTTAATGTTAGGTTAATAAAGTGATACCGGCAACTGTCAAACTGAAATATGAATCCCGTATTGCCATAAAAAAATCATCGGAATCTGTCTTGCATGCCGAAAAAAATTAAGTTACACATTTTCCAAAAAATTGTATGTCGCAAAAATCTGACATCCTAGAAAATGTTTGTTGACGTTTCGGAAATCGACAAAAAAAATCTATCAGAATCTGCTATTTACGTGTAAGGCACAAAAATTGTGTTCACCAGTGTAATCGGACCTACGCCAAATGCATGCAACTGCAATTTTACCGTTTAAAAAAATGTAATCTTAAGTTTCATAAGAGAATGGAAAATCATGATTGTTGAAAGTATTAGCAGTATCAAGAGTTGAGATGCAACTGCAATTTTACCGTTTAATAAAATGTAATCTTAAGTTTCATAAGAGAATGGAAAATCATGATTGGTGAAAGTATATTAGCAGTATCAAGAGTTGATATCAGTATCACTATCGTGTGTTAGCTATATTATACTAGGTCTAAATAGGAATCCCAGTTCGGTAAAAGTGACAAAATATGCAGTTTCTCGTGACCATAATGTTCAACCCAAATTCAAATCCCCAAGAGTAACGCTATTTGAAAAACTGATTAAAACCTTCGACAGTGAATGATGCTACATACATCTTTACATCTTCATCTCCACAAACTCACATCTCATTCCCATTAAACCATTCACGGGCGGAAAAACCACGGTCGATAGCCCTTTCATCATCATGTTACATGTAATATGTTATGTATTTATGTACATGGTTCTTGAATAAATCTGTTTCTCTCTCTATGCAGTTTCGTGATTTTTGGCGTGTTACCGGCAGCATCTAGGTGTTGTTTTTCTTTGGCAACCCTCTTGGGCAGCTGGTGGAAAACAGGTCCTAAGGGCAGGTACCGAATAATCATCGCTCTTGAATAGCAATGACCCTTCGGGAGGGACATCCTGGTCGGTTGCTAGAAACTATTTCCTGTAGACCATAGTATGTACAGCGGTGAATAACAATGATTGAAAGTAGTGCTGGTGTAGACAGACTTATTGGCGGCTGGTTGAAAGCCACCTCTCAAAGACACTACTATAGGTGCTTTTCTTCCACAACAATAATAATAATCATTGATTCCCATGAAACAAAATACATTGTAGTGGATGTGTATTGAAGTGATTGAGAACTGTCAAATTCAAATTGGCTCTTCTGTGAAAATTATAAACATTATAACTACCAAACCACCTTAGAACGGTTGAAAATTACCCACATAACTTTTTGAGCATTCCTCATTACCTCAAAAATATAAAAAAGGGATACATCTCAAAATGAGCCGAGTCTCTGTGTGAACGGTAAGGTATCAGTCTTTGGAGTTACCTGACTCTGAGTGTATCCTTTGGCAACTTGATGCACTCCTCGTTTCCTGTACGAGAGGGATCCGATGGAGTGCCTTTGCGAAGCAAATTTACACGTGTATCAGACGGAGTGAACCGTTGCCTGTTATTGTATGTTCAAGATAATAGTGGTTTACAATCTGTTTTGCGCGATTGTATTCTGGCTGATTGTATTAGTAATATCTGCAGCAGGGAGTCATTTGCAATGCGTATTAACTTATTCTTTGTCATTCATTACCAATGAATATTGAAAATGCATTTCAATGTTTTGCAATTCAAGAACGGCTTCTAAAAACGAGTTATTGCGGCGTTTAAATTCTGCTTAGAAGCTCCCAGCATGGATTATTCCAGCAAGCCGGTTTCAAATTTCTAGAATATATCCTTATCAACTCTTGCACGGTGCATCCCATCTTTGTGCGTCTTATCGTTTGGTTCAAGACATTGATTCTCAATCTGTGTTCCGAGATTATATTCCATAGTGCAGTAGTATTCATTTTTTTTTTGCTAATGGGCTTTTAATACTATGTTTTATTTGGTTAAAAGCGATCATTCTCAATCTGTGTTCCGAGATTCAATTCTATAGTGCAGTAGTAGTATTCAAACTTATTTTTGCTAATATACTTCCAAAACCATGCTTTTTTTTACATGCATGTTCTCAAATGCAAGCAGTGATTACAGGACATTTCTGTTGTGACAGACTGGCAAGACCAAAACGTGCATCACGTGCATCCCATCTTTGTGCCTTTTCTCGTTTGGTTAAAGATATTGATTCTCAATCTGTGTTCTGAGATTCCATTCTATAGTGCAGTAGTATTCTTTTTTTTTGCTAATGTACTTCCAAAACTATGTTTTTTTACATGCATGTTTTCAAATGCAAGCAGTGATTGCCAGGCATTTATGTTCTAACAGACCAAGACAAAAACTTTTTTTTTGTCTGAAATAATAGAAAATGAAAATCTTTATATACAATTATTATGCAAGGTATTGAAGAAAATTGCCCGCGGATTGAAGATAATCGGAGATAGTTAGACCCAGATCTAGTTCTCTAAATAGTTGCCTAGGTCAGGGGTTCTCAAAGGGATGACGCTATGCGCGCCGAGAATTTTCGACCTCCTCAAAATCAAGACATGTTCGGGTGCTATCGCTCGACTATTCGTGATTCTTAACTGCATTTCCTACCAGGACGAACGTGTGCAGTCCGTTCAACCTCCTCAGCATCCGCATAGATTCGCTTCGGCGGCAACAACGTCCACGTGTATTGCGTGTCTTGATCGTTTTGCACGTCCGATTAATCACTAATTTTTGCACCTCGTGACACGCATAAATTCCGCGGGCGCGTGCCTAGATTGAAACCACGCGGGAGGCCCCCCGTTTCCTTGGCTACGTGCGGCTGCGAACCGCTCAGGCGACAGATTAACCCGAGATTGAACTCTGACCCGCCGCCAAGTGAAACAAAAGAGAGCGGCGCGGGAAGCTCGTATATGGGCTAGACCCGTGCAAAACGCTTATCAGGCGCGCGTTAAATCTCGGGGATTTGGCTAAATTGTGCCAGCTAAATGAACCGCTAATTAATAATCAAGAGTTCGTTGCACGGGTTTGTTTTTGCGGGTTATTGTTTAAACAATTGGGCGTATGCCTGGCACGGAGGCGCGCTTGGCTGTAATTCAATAGACGTGACATGTTGTGATAGCGGCAACGCTGTTTAGACGTAACATAATATGCATAGGGGACTATTTTTGGTGAATCCCAGGAGCGTTCGTCACTGGGTCCTTACGTGATGTAATGTAGTTGTAAAACGGCGGCGGCCCGGCCAAAAAACCGCCGGGATTTTTTAAATAGTTTTCCAGAACTTTCGCGAATCCCAGTCTTCCGTGCGCCTCGTAATTGATACCGATCCAGAGGAAAACCGCGTCCGTCTATTTCTGGACGCGCACGCAAAAATAAACCATCACTGGCTGTGTTTTACTACTAAGTTACATCACTATACAGGGTGAATCATTCCCCGCGCTATACATAGATTCCGTGTTTATTAAAACGCTCGATTCGCGCGCGTATGAAGTTATGCACACCCAAACACATAGTATTTTTTTCGTGCTTCCCCAATGAAGACCAGTTTATCTCCAATTTTCAACCGCATATTAATTACATATTTTGGCCCATTTAATTAACAGATGCACTTTTTATTTTTCTTCTATTAATTACCTGCACAAATTATTGGGTGAAATTCGCAGCCCAGTTTTCTTTTATATTTAATTTCGAATTCTGAAAGCCGGCGAAAAATCGTCGCTTGCCAAAGCGCTGGGCGATTCAAAACAAATATTTTGATAAATTTTCACAATAAATTAGACATCCGCGGGGCTGGTGGGGCCCTTGCCAAGAGTATAATTAGAAAACGAAAAGCGGCCGCAAATAAAAAAAATAAATGTTGACTGTCCGCCGGACGATCGAAATGTGCATCCGAATAATCGAGGTCCGGATTTAGGCTATCGCCCACGTGCAAGGCTCAAACTCTCGTGACGGTGCCCTCGGAAGTGTGCCTCTCGAGTTTTCATTGTCGTCTGATATGAAGTGGCCAGACGGGGCATTTTTATACCAGGATGCTGGGTTAATGAAAACGCGCGATGTGTTGGTCGGGATTTATGGGATTATGTAAAACTTGCGGGTGGGAGATGAAAAATTTAATAGGCAGGCTTCAAAGACATAAAATTCTCATAAAATACTTCACTAGCTCGCAGCTTTATACATTGGCCAGCACATCGTTTTCATGTGTAACATCCTCAAACGCCGCATTGAATTTGAAACATGTTTTTGTAAACTTAAAGAAGGAATATCTTGAAAATAGGCAGAATAATCACCTGAAGCAAAAATTGATCTCGCGATAATGGATTAGTCAAAGCCTTAAACCTTAAACCCACTGTACCACATGCTGTGCTAGGAGATTTGAAATTTACTAGATATAAATGTTGAGGTTGACTTGGAAGATATAAAATTATCGTAAAACATTTCAACCGTTTTGTACATTGGCCAGCACACCGTTTGCGTGTAGTAAATACCTCAGACTAGATATTACATTTTGAAAGTTATTTTTAAAAACTTAAACAAGAAACGAATTGAAATTGAGTGATCACCTAGGCCAAAACCGAACCCTCGGCAATGTATTAGTCAGAGCCCTAGGCCCAGTTGTACGATCGTGGATCATCCTTGACCATGGTTCAGGTACCTCGGATACAATTGTTAGTACAATGGTATCCATAGAAACTGAACCACGATTAAGGATGATCCACGATCGTTTAACTGCGCCTGAGGCCCAGTTATACGATCGTGGATCAACCTTGACCATGGTTCAGTTACCTAGGATACAATTGTTAATACAATTGTATCCTTAGGCCCAGTTGTATGAACGGAGATCAGCTTGATGATGGTTCAGTCACCTAGGATACAATTGTGTCAATAATGGTATCCTAGGTAACTGAACCATAGTCAAACTGATCTACGTTCATACAACTGGGCCTTAGGCTCAGTTGTACAATCGTGGATCATCTTTAATCGTGGTTTAGTTACTATGGATACTATTGTGTCAACAATTGTATCCTAGACAGCTGAACCATGGTCAAAGATTATCCACGTTTGTACAACTGGGCCTTAGAAACTGAACCACGATCAAGGATGATCCACGATCGTACAACTGGGCCTTAGCAGACTATACCATGGCGAGTAAATTTCTTAGCACAGAAAATTGCACTTCTTGGGATTGAAACTGTAAGCTAATTTGTGTTGGTCAGATCGTATTCAAACTTTAACAAGAAACCTTATTCAAATAACGTAAATATCAATTTACAAGTAATACGCGTACAAGTTTCCATGAAATTTATTCAAGTTTGAATTCAATTTTTACGACAATTTTCTATGAAATGTGTGCAACATTTCTGTAAGTAGCAAATTTTCCCAAATTTTGTGTAACTTTCCATGAAACATATATCAATGTACTATTTTTTATAAAATGTATGCACCTTTGTTTAAAATTTGTTTACATTGATATTCATACAAGCTTCCATGGGATCTTCACAATTTTCCATGAAATTTATACAAATTTAATAGATTTTCCTGACTTGAAATTATCATTTCTTCAGATCCTTTAAACCACAGGTTCCTAAAGTGGTCTATATGGACCCCTAAGTGCGGAGTTTGACTTGCAGCGGGTTCATGTAAACTGGACTAGGTATATGTCTGTCAGCGAAAAAAAATGTGCAAGAGATGTAAGATTTTGTACAAGAATTTTACTAGGTTCCGATTTATCATATATTATCGAGCTCGAGGATGATTGATTTAAACAATAATACACTTGAGCACCTTTTTTTCACAAATTTTATCTATTTCGTATGTACATTTCGGTCACCACGAAGACATATTGAAGATGGTCGATTACGTGGTAATCGAAATGTTCATCAGAAATAAATCAAATTTGTGAAGAAAAGTCAAGTGTCATATTTTTTTAGGTTCCAATTTGTCTGGTTACAAATCCAAATTTTTACTTGCATTTTGTGTTTTTTCCAAAAAAGGTGTGAATATATATATATATATATATATATATATATATATTGTATAAATGGGACAAAAAATTTTGAGATTCAATACAATAAGAAAGGTCCATTATGCCAACTTCTATTGACTTATGCAGTACGAAATTTTTTTCTGGCTTGCTACCAACTCGGCTCCAAGTTTTATACAAAAAAAAAAAAACTGGTAGGACTATTCAATAATCTAAAGTGGTGGAATTCTTGTACAGGTACTTACTTTAAGAGTCACATGCATTTTGAGAATACATGATTACAGAACAGCATACATGATTTTTGAAAATAAATAAAATTGTATTCAATTTGCAAGGGCTGCGGTTTTCAACCTCTCAATCTACGTTCATCTGCTAGAGTCCTGTACCTAAATTCGCTCTGAATGGCAAGGTCAGGTGGAATTTTGTAAATTTGTAACAATTACAATGCTGCGAAAATTGCGCTACCTACACATCTAACGACACCTTTTGCGACACACCGATTGGGACGCCTATTTTTCAAGTCATAAAAACCAAAACAAAATTTTGAAAATGAACAAATTTAAAGAACACCTCACACCTGAGCTACTTACAATATACACATTTTTTTGTGAAAACTTTTACTATGCTCAACTTTTACTAACGTGTTTTATTCTGCGTTATAGATACTTTTAGAATGATCAACTTTTACTAACGTGTTTATTCTGCGAAATATATACTTTTTCCACGATCAGCTTGTACTAACGTGTTGTATTCTGCGTAATATATACTTCTACAACGTTCAACTTTTACTGACGTTTGTTATTATGCGTAATAGATACTTTTACAATGATCAACTTTAACAAACGTGTTTTATTCTGTGTAATATATACTTTTACTACTATCAACTTTCACTAACGTGTTTTATTCTGCGTAATAGATAAATAATTAATACTGATAATTCGAGTACTCATCCCACATTTTGGATTGATAAAGGCGTACAATTTTGCCGGGAGCTACTTTTAGAATTTTTATGAAGTTTGGTTTATCTTATCAGTCCACACAAATATTGATAAATATTGCAAGGCAATGAAAACCTAGAGATATACTGGTACCATCAGGGCAAAATTTATTATCATTCAATAACGATATGCTGTATTATATAATAATATATTATTGAATAGTGGATACCCCTTTGTAAAATCTAGTCCTTAATAGACAGTGGATTTTTTTTGTTCCCACAATGTTCAATACCTTTGCAACCGTAACAGAATATTGGCATTTTTGTTATGTAATATTTTCATTGTTTGCTTATTTAAAAACACACTTTTTCTTGGTTCACAGTTTTGACTGACATGTGGTAACACATTGTCGTCTTCTTCTAATTTACGTTCTTCTCCAGGGCATTTGTTACCCATTTGATGCACCATCTTGTCATGTTGCTCCTGTTCTATACCAATAAGATTGTACAAAAATCGATTTTTTTTTCAAATTTTCGATTTTAATAATAGGTGACAAAATTAAGTTTATCTGTGACTCATAAATAATACATTCATTATGTAAGTAACTGTGGTAACATAATGTACTTCATAATACAACAGTTGTATTATGACTTAATTTCGCAACAGGGGTTGTAATATGATTTCATTATGCGACAGGGGTTGTATTATGACTACATTATACAACAGTAGTATATATATACAACAAGGGTTGTATTATGACTTCATAATACAGCGTTTTGTAAGAAATTTATCAACGAATAATTTAAGAAAATAGAATTTTATTTATATATCCGATCCGCGACCAGAGCAATTGGCAAATTAAAAGCAACAATAGCTAATTGTAGTTTTAACTGTGAATCCGAAACAATATTAATTGTCATAAATTAATAATAATAAAATAATGCATATTGCTTTTGATCAAAAAATATCCACTGCAGGTTTAAGAAAAATGTACGCTAATGTAACGGCATTAGAGTAGATTTTCATTGAGCAAATGTGCTGAACACCTTAAGAAGAATCCAATCCTAAAATAAGATCCAATATTATTTGTAATAAAATTCTAGTCATAGATCGCTGAGTTAAACAGGGCGTACTTCTATCATTACTAAATTATTGATTATTGTATCGCTTCTATCATTACTAAATTATTGATTATTGCATTTCTTATCAGTGAATACAATGCATCGTTTTTACCTGTCACGTTGTTATCAAATTTATGGCCATTTCTTCGATGCCTTACTTATGAATACATTTTTGGAATGCTGCTTTGGCATGCCTCGCCGTTGAGTCATAGCTTATATACCGCACTTTGCGGTCTAAAACTGTCCTTTATATGTTATAATATAATTTGGTGTAGTTTCGGGAATATGTTACTAAAATTACGATTGAACGATTTTATACTAGTATATTATGAAATTTGTTTATAACCCTGCATTATAAACAAATTTCATACACTATTATTATCGAACTACAGAGTTACCAATCAATTCAATTTTTATAATAATTAAGTTCGCTCAAATGTCAAATTAACGTATTTATTTCATTGGCAAGACGACTTTATGACACAGTATTGTCTCATTATGGCTCAGTATTGTCACATTACGACACATTATTGTCACATTACGGCACATTATTGTCAATACCATAAAGGTAAGGTTTTTAACGATTTTGATATTCATAATCATAGCATTCTAATGCTAGTAAACGATAAATATTTTTAGTACTTTATTGCTCATTTTGCCATTAATCATAAAGATATTTGATCGACTTAGTCATTTTAGCAATTATATCAACAATGGTATCCAAGAAAACATAACGAGATAATAAATCGAAGGCTTACAAGATAATGTGACTAAGTCAAAAAAGACAGTTTCGAGGTAAATGCATTTGAAAATTTAACACACGTTATGATTAATCTAGTTTTCAATATTTATTGTTTTTGCATAGTTTTTATTAACATTCCAGTTAGCCATGATTGCCTCTGATATTGATTTAAATGAGTCAACCTTACCGACTTTTATTAGTCATGCGTTGGATTCTTGTCTTCGATTGGTTTAAATTGTTTAATATATTTCCGATGTTTACAAGAAATTGTTGCAGAAAGTGAAATATTTCACATAGCACCAGTTACGGAACGTAAAAGATTTTCATGTATAATTTAACACTTCATGGGACCACCAGTTTTAATTTCCTCCACAGGTTAGGGACAAAAGGCACATTAAATAAACATATGTAACAAAATTACTGTTTATTGCAAATAATATTCTCCCACCTTTCCTAAATGTTAAATAACCGTTTTTATTCTAACCCCTTAAATTATTAATTACTTATTTATGTAAGCACCGTTTTGTATTTAACTTTTTGTATTAATTGTTATCGATGAGGTCATTGCCTTCACGTACAAATTATTATTAGCACATTGCATAATTTCTGCTGCTCGCCGTGTTATTGTTTCCATTCCTTCGACTCTGCGTGGAATTATCGAATTTCTCCAGTTCCCAAACAAAATTCCACAGATGTGCCTACAAAGTAAACAACTTTGGTTATCGATGGGTGTATTGACTCCACTTAAAATAGAGGAAAAAATAAACTCCCTGCACTAGCAAGTAGTATATGGCAGTTTATTGCCAGTGTGTCTAAAATTAAAACTTAGTTTTTGGTATCGTTTAATTCGGTTAAGCCGGGCTTTACAGTTTTACGGTGTGCGATTAAATTTAATCGCGAGTTAGTTTCCTCGGCTGTAAATATATCAACAATGGTATCCAAGAAAACATAACGAGGTAATACATCGTAGGTTTACAAGAAAATGTGAGACAAGACAGTTTCGAGATAAATGCATTTGAAAATTCAATACACGTTATGATACATCTAGTTTTCAATATGTATCGTTTTTGCAAAGTTTTTACTAACATTCTAGTTAACCATAATAAAGACTTTTTCCTGATCAATAGAACGAACTAAGGCAGAAAAGCCGAGGGCCAATAGCCTAATAAAGATCGTTATCTCTCTCCAGGACGAAATTTTATGGTACTTTTATGGTCATTTAAACTCATTTTTGTCAAATTTTGACTTAGACCTTGGCTACGATACGAGCGGCAGAGCGACGGAACGAACGTTTTGTTCACGTTTTGAATGCAGCGTGGTGGGAAAACTTGACGCTTTGCGCTTGCCGCTCACTGCTGCTCCAATACATTAGTATTCGCCGCCGCTCACCTCTCGTATTGGGCCAGAGGCCTTAGTCACTTATATGCCCACGAAATATTCTATTAACGAATTTCTTATCATTATCAAAAATTGAAGAAATTAAAAATATATCTTTTAAAGAATTGACATGAACATTTTTATGCAACACTAACAAATATAATTTATTAATATATTTTTATTAATATAATTTATATTTATTAATGTTATTAATGTTATTAATGTAATTAATTAATATATTTATATATTAATATAATTTATTAATATAAAAATATAATTTCCAATTTTATCATTATCTATTAAAAATTGAAAACTCTATTTTTCTCTCTCAACATATAAAAGTCTAGTTTCCCCTTTTTGTATTTGTTTTCCTTATGTTCCGTTTTATTTATTTAATTTATAGAATTTTAATTATGCTATTGGCGAGAATAATAATATCGGTATAATTGGACGAAGTCTTATTTTCACGAATTTAAATAACGTGATAAAAAATAACTGTTAATTAGTTGACATGTGAAATAAAAAAAAAAAATCTTATCAATGTTATGTTTAAACCGATTTTTATGCAAATTGGCATATTTTTTACTACTTACTGCAAAAGTAATTAATCAGCCGTATGTCTGATTCTCACAAATTCTTGGAACATGGCATTAATTACACTGCATATTCCTACAACGAACTAGTATTTATATTTATACACATCCTTGAAGCTAAGGAATTTGCTTTATATGCAACGAAAACACGAGTGTCAACAAATATAAACAAACTTTCCCATTTATTTTCATGCAAATGCTTAATTTGAATATCACGGACCAGTTTTTTTTTCACGTCCATTTACGCTATGCAAATTTCCGATTTATTTGTATATCACCTCTTTATTTTGTACATAATTTAGACTCATGTGGGCAAATGGTAAATAGGTGATGATAAGTTCCATTCTTCGCTGTCGTGTATGTCAGGATTGCAGGACTCATCGCCCCCGTCCAGTTCCTTTTTTGCAGCATTAATCAGTTGATTGATGGATCATTTTTCATAATTACTGTTGGGATATTTTTAATACGCTGAATATGAAATATGAATTGTGACTCTGATATTGTGATATTTAAAGCACATACATTCATAATTCAGTCTTTTAAATTATATAACAATTGAAATTTTGAGAAAAGTATGTGCCAAACTCAAGAAATTTAGTATACTAAATATTTTTTGTATTCTACACCCGAAAGGGTAGAAGAATTATGACAATAATAATAAAAAAATATTTATTTATGTAACTCCAAATATCTGTATATAGGTCTACCGAAATAGAGGTATTATTATTATTTATAACAAAATCTATCCCAACTTTATTAGTAAATCGAAAGAACAGCCTTAAAGCAGATTAATACATTTTAAGATATACAAGAAATGTTTGTATATATATAAAGCACTCTAATGTTCAAATGTCTTCAAATTATTGAGCAATAGTAAATTTAATTTAATAGTGTACTGGATGACAGTGTACTGGAAGTGGAGTATTATTATTATTCATAAAATAATCATCAGTCAGATAATTACTCATAACTTTGTTACTAGATCGAAAGAAGCGAATTGTTGGATGAATTGTTGTTTTTGATGCCTACACAATTACTGTTAACACGAGTTAACTGCTACTGTAATTAATTCGAGTGATTTAAAATTAGTTTAGGACTTATTCTCATAACTGCACCAGCTACTTAACATATTAGCCATTATTATTGTTATGACAATTGTAAAATTATGGAAATTATAAATGTATTCCAGTAATTTTCATACAAAGGAATGCTCACTGGACGCCGTTATTTTATGGTGGTTAAGCATTGCAATCTCAGCAGTTACGACAAGTACTTAATATTACTTGTAGTATATTAATCATTTGCAATTTTCAGCATTGACCTTTTGACTTTATATGGGTAAAGCCGTAAAACCTAATAGAGTCATATTTACTACATTTATGTTTTGCTACCTTTGTACGCGATAAGGATATTAATCGTTTTAATTGTTTCCTTGCATTCTTTTCATTGGAAAATATCGCTTAAATGGGTTATTAGGCTGCGTGTCATAGATTAAGCAGCATTTCAAGGGAACTGCATAAATATTTATCGTCAATTTTGATATCATTAGCACTTATATTAATATTTTTCTGGCGCCTGCGGAAATACGTCCTGTTGATAGCCCAATAAAGATTGTGTGTACATATTAATATATTATTCGGACTGGAGTGCAAAATAACGGTAATCATATCCGTAATGTTTTAGCTTATTTCAATAGATTTTAGATAAAAAGCTCGGTAACTTTCTGTATATTAGTTTAATTCAATTGTAAAACGCAATTTTGTGTCACTACAAGTAAATAAATGATTATGACCTAAGCAGAATTGATTCTGTATTACATTTTTTTCACCTGGATTTCCAAATTTCTTCAAAAAAATATATCCTAATGGTCTGATCCTAAACCTGAAACCTAATATTTGGTGTATCGATTGGCACTGTTAACGATTCATCGATACAGCACTAGAAAAATGATTTAAATAAAAACAATATTTATTATTTTGTATTCACCCATAGTTATAGTTTTAATAGTAAAAATGAATTAAGGTTTCGACTAATCAATAGTCGTAGGCTCGATTCTCGTCCAAGGCAATATTCAAATATTCAGTTTCCCATAAGGAAACGTGTAGGCAATATAATTAATTTAGGGATACCCAAAACAAACAAACTACGTTATTTTACGATATTAATATATAATAATGGTAATGAGATTATTAATTATTTTTGTGTTCACTTCTTGCTTTTCGAATATGTTTGTGACATCCATGGCACGGTTAAAGGCACTTTTAAAGTGGCACCTGCTGCCACAGCTCAGCTCTGCACTACCAGAACCTGGACAAATCTTCGGAAAATTAAGAGAGACACCTTAACATTGCTCAGAATACATACGTAATTACTTACTTAAATGGCGTAATTGGTAATTAACATAAAACTTGTGTAATTTTATGACAAAACACGTAAAAGTCGGAGCCTAAACTCGCTAGTCTACACAGTAGACCATACACATGACGTAAAACATTATTTTAGGACACAAACGTGCCAACTGTAATTACAACTGTATTGTGTAAATACATAAAATTCGGCGTTAATTGCGATTATTTTTTAATTGACCATGAAATAAACAATTGTAATTAAAATTGTTTATGTTAATGGTATTTTGGATAATCACTCTAACAAATTATGAATGTAAGATTACGTCACTGACGTAACTAAAACAAATACAAATACAAAATTTGTGGTATACATATATTCATCCTCAGCTCTTGACTGTTTCTGAAGCGGTGTTAATTTTATTTTTAGGAAACATAAAGGAAATATTTTTTTAATGGTATAAGGTCACAGCTAATTAAACTTCCTCCATATTCTATTATATTCTATTAGTAGATGCAATTCAGCCATATCGTTGTACATACTCGAATTTTACGATCACTTGTTATGGAACGTTCCGATTTTACTGCTAACCAACGTGGGAAGGTTTTCATCCTTTCAGCGTTTGCACGCTTTCTGTGGTTTATAATAAAACATTGAGTGGGTTATTGGGTTAGTGTGTGCGACAATAACAATATTTTATCGTGCCTCGTATACACCTTAGTATATCCTTTGTTAGAGATACTCGTGTCGGCTGGAGTATAACTATACATGTTTTGGAGCAAATAGTCTTTATTATGTATTATTTTATATTATATATATATTATTTTCTAGGAA
Organism: Othius punctulatus; assembly: GCA_951805005.1. Taxonomy (NCBI): domain Eukaryota; kingdom Metazoa; phylum Arthropoda; class Insecta; order Coleoptera; family Staphylinidae; genus Othius; species Othius punctulatus. Next base: position 55,992,192 of record OX638142.1, read on the forward strand.
CTTATGTGTACAGAATTTAATGCCACTTTTTTATTTATAAATTAATGAAATACATTTTGCAACTGGCATTTTCGTCAATGCTGCAAATAAATGATTATAGTTTCAAATTAAAATATCTGAGGATACACTCATACATTTGTTTTACTCAGTTTAATATGTGTATACTGACGACATCATGACCAATATTGTTGAATGAACGACGACAAAATTACATCATTTTTTTGATTTTCGAATATATTTGTACTAGAACACGTTTTTTTACATCTAATGCATGCATAGTCTTTAAGTCGTTACATATTTTTATTAAACAAATACATTAAGGCCCGTATCTATAGTCCGTACTTGAGATCGACTCAAGTCGTATATTTGTTTGCGTTTGGTGCATAAACGTTTATAGAAAATACGCAACCAAATATACGACTTGAGTCGAACTCATGCTCAAGTACGAATTATAGATACGCGCCTTAGTTTCTTCACGAGGAATGTCCTGCTGTTGCATTTCCAGGGGTAATGTAACAAGTGGTGTTCTCATTATCGATAATGATTTAAATATAACGAATAACGAATTTCAACCCTAACGATAAAAATGCATTTTCCAAGGATTGGGGTTTAAAAAGTTTTATTTTTAAAATCATTATCGATTTTTGAGAACACCACGAATTATATTTAGGAAGGAAATATAATGAATTTGAGTCATCTAGTAAAGCAGAATAAACAAGAAGCTAAATATACAGTTTAAATACCTATATTTATTTAGATCACTTCATCCTTCAAACAGCAAACCACATTTATTACCACATTATCAAGATATTTTAAGTATTCATTGATTTTCCTATATATCTTCACTATATCAAGACATATAATTCCAACCCTTTATAGCCGTTTTAGTCTTTGGTATTATGTTGTTTCAACAGATAATCCCAATGCGTTTCCTCTGCATTATTAAATTTAATTATCAGTTGCTAAATTTATGAGCTCACCGCCTAAAATTACGCCTGCTACTCTATAGGATACAGAAGTTCTAATTTTAGTATAATTAACGGATAGGCAGAATAGCATATTTCTCGTGATCAAAGCAAAATTGTTATGAATAAGCGCACAGATCTGCGGAATGGCTTCGATTAAGAGACAAGGTGCATCTTAGTTTTATCGTAATGGTGCATGGACTATGTGCCCAGCAGCCAGGTGCTTTAATTGGTAGGCAACTCCAAGAAGCCAGATTGAATTGATTAATTCTGTAATTGCAGGCGTGGAGCAAAATTATTAAATTGGCTTCTTATGTATCTAAAAATCTATAATTGGTATAATACATGAACTGTTCGGTTCCTTGCTCTAAGAAATTAGTCCAGCCAGGGTAAATAGCGCACCAATGTTGGCAATCTAAATGACACGAATTTTATTAAATCCTCACTCAAATTTACACAAATTGGAAAAAAATGAATAAAAATTGCATTTTATGTTTGAAATATAGATTTTTTAATTTTGATTGTAAATACAATGACTAAATTTTATTTCATTTATAATTAGACAAGTATCATAAAGTAAATGCCACCACCATTCGTCTCGTAAGCATTATATTGAATCGTTTATTTCCGAAACCCGCACTTTATTTACACAAAAGTGTCATTTTTCAAATTGCAGGGAAACAAAAACATATCTTCGATATTAAATATCCCATAAAACAATGGATGTTGAAGTAATAATGCAGAAAAATATGCGTTCTGATTACTGATATACTGATTCAGTAAAAGAATAAAAATAAACGATTCAATTATGTTCCATTTAGATCTTGAATTGGTAACAGTTTGTTAGTTTTTTGTGTTTTTTAAAAATAAAATAGAACTGTAGATTGCCTACGAACAAATTTTGTTTTTTCCAATTCGCATTATGAAAATGCTCATTATGTATATTGAATCTCATCATTAAAACAACACTTTAATCGAATGGGTGAATAAAATATATACATTTTCTCTTTATTCACTATAACTATTGACAACGTGAATAAAGTAAAAAATACGTAAATAAGCCTTCCTTGAAATTTTTGTTATCACCTGACGATGTGACACTTCACGTAAATTCTTAAATTCTGATTAAAGGAATTGGAAAAAATCTTGTATGATACTACACGTGTATAAAGCAATTTTATTCGCGTATACCATAAACAGCTATTATTAATGTCGATCTTGTATGATACAAGTGAATAAAACAATTTTATTCACTTATACCATAAATAGCTATTATTAATGTCGTTGATAAAATCAATGTAAATATATAATAATTAATAATTATTATATAATAATATAAAGTAAATGTCTAGGTTTGTTCCAAACTTATTACCACTTACAAAAATCGACAAGCGCACTCCCACTCGCATAGCAATGTATCATTCCAAAATAGACTTTTCAGTCTAATGAGAGGTCATACACTCTAAATTTGTAAATCCTCGAAATAGAACGGGAATGTTTCTCAATGAAAAAGTCATAAATAAGACTTCATTACGATTATTCTCAATTACTCAAATGAAATGTGTAATAGCAGATGCACAATTTCAGAGTTCAAATATCTTTTGACCAATAATGTTTATGCACTGCCAGCTATAACCGAATTTTAAGCTTAAGTAAATAGGGATGTTATTAGGGTGGAGAAGTTGAATGCAATACAATGTATTATCTGCTGTGGTGCATGCTAATGCAATACAATATATTATCTGCTGTGGTACATGCATGAGTGTAAAACCAGTGTCTTCCGGATATGTGAAACAAAGAAGTCAGCGAAATGATCACCAGAGACAGCTGACAAAAAAATATAATTTCACTCTAGTTTTTGATGAAAATATTTTACTCTATATGTAGAACACTGAAATAGTTAAATATATGCGAAAACACTATGTTTTTAAAACACGATGTTTAGGTGAAAAACACGTTTTGTTCTAAGTTGACACCCGCTGACATTTGAGCTAAGCTTATCGCCATTACTATGGGCATTAGTATTATCGGGTAACATTTTAACAAAATCGATGTTAACACCATTAAACAATTCTGTAAATGAATATTTTTTATGCTTAATTTACTAAATAAGTGACTTATTGTTTATCAGGACGGTGCCTAGATTGGTCTTGCTCAGCGAATGATTCATCAAGATTGATGCACACACATGACTAAGTACCATTGTTCCAATCAAATGTGCAACGTATTAATTATATTTTACTAGAATACCACAAATGTCAAAATTGTTGCCTATGTCATTGGTTGTTATAATGATAGTTGGAAATTACACACATATGAGGAAAATCGGCTCCTATGTGAGTTGTATTTCTTTGACTTTAGTATTGGAAGCAGGTGAGATGGAGATCAACTGTTAATATTTTTTGTACACAAGGGTCAAAATTTCTCGGATTTTAATATATAATCTTCCACTACTGTACATTTCACATGATATTTCGTTTATCTTTTAATTTGCACTATTTTATTATGTGGAAATATGCTCCCGATGATGTTCTCAGCTCCCAGAAATGTAATGAATATGGGAATGTTACTTAGGTTGTAAAAGTGTAAATTAATGGAAATTATTGAAATTATATAGCAATGAGTAATACTTCCTCGGAATTCAGTATATGGTACAGCATTATATGTGATGGCTGTATGTTTCGTTGTTACAATAATGTGGGCACTAATAGAGGAATTAGTTCGATGATTAATCCTAATCATATTAAGAAAAATAAGACAAATAAAAATTAACTGCAAGAATACTAAGAATTAAAAGAAGAATGAAATGTCCAAACTTTTTCTGCAGGTCGAAATTATATGAAAAATAGATTGAAAAGCTAAAGACAAAGATTACCTCCTGAAATCGAATAATACGACAAATAAAAATTAACTGCAGCTAATGTTTGCAAGGAGTACGATAAAGCATAATAAAAAAAAAAATTAAGTACCATTGGTTCAACAATATGAAAAAATATGAAATATGATAAATCGTGTGCTGTCAAACATGCGGTACAAGCATGCGGATGGTATTCGAAACTTTGCCCTTAGTATTAGTAGGGGCAAATCTATTAGGCTATCGACCTAAACGGTATTTCTACTGTTTGCCCTTATTTGATAAAACAAATTATATTAATGCTACAAATTGAGAGAATGTTTACGCCAAAAAGTGCTTCAATTCAATGAAACATTAGTAAACGTTAGTTTATGCACGCCCCAGGATATTATCCCTGGGAGTTTCCGGACTATACGTTGAGTATCAACACTAGCAGAAACTTTGCGCTTATTTTGAGGAAAAAATAAATAATTAGCAGACTACTACACCATACCATGCTTCAATTCAAAAGAAAATTATTAAAAATATATATTTTTGGGCGAGTTTCACAGATCACGCGTTGAGTATCAAGCTTAGGGACAAATTAAAGTTTAAGTTTTCATTGGTAATAAATCTTCCAAGTCACCTCAAGTCTCCGTTCATTAAAATCAATGACAGTATTGTAAAATTAAAAAAAAATGATTCATTCATTAAAATCTATTCATTAAAATCAATGAGATTATTGCAAAATCAAGAAAACAATTTTAAATATTCCTACATTTGGATACTTTCTCCTCGGACAACTGGAGACCGGTTTCGACCTGGTGGGTCTCAACAGTCCAGTGCGTCTGTAGTAATTGATTTCAACAAGTGGTGACATTTATAATCTTCTATTAAACTTCAAATAGGAAAATATGCTTCTTCTGTGCTTTGCCATTCTGGCCATTCTGGATATTACCAATCATCATTACTAGGCTTAAAATAAGGATGCACTCAAAAATCCCAAAATATACATGCAATGTTCACAATATGGTCTTAAATATGCACTAAAAATTCAAATTCAAATAAATTTAAATTCAACAACCATTTAAATGCAACAATTCTTCCATCGGTTTGGTAGCCTTCGAATTCCTTCACAAAATAACTTGATGCTGGACCTGTTGCTGGACTTTTGGACCTTTTATCCTTCGGCGTATTGATAATTTCTATATATTTACTAATCTCCATTCACGATGTTTTTGCATCGGGGAGTCTATGAATGTCTAGTAATTTTGTTGGTAGTTTTTCGGAAATAACTGAATTCCCCAATGGAACTTGTCATATTTTTTAGGGTAAATTGTTTTCAATTTGAGGTTATATTCTTTTAAATAACATTGTTTCTAGATGTAGGTAAAGTTTAAATTATTAGAGATGAAAATGGAACGGCAGGAAAGAAAATGATAAATAATGCATCGAAAAACATTCAATTTATTGCAATTTGAACAAGGATTGTGTGGATACTTAGGTATGCCAATGTAGCTAGTAGTGAAAAAAATTATAAATCTGACAATGTGGTAGGAAGCAAATGTCTATTAATCATCGACACAAAAAAATATTTCTCTTCCGTTGCATCACTGAATCAGTTTGTCCAACATGACAAAAAGAAAACCCAGCCAACTCGGTTTCAAAAAGGTCGTGCCTGAAATATACATGTGATCGTGACAAAATCAAGTACAAGTTGCAACTGAATGTGTAATAACACCTCAAACCAAAGTGCTCCTGATTTACTATTTGTAATATCCTGAATTACTATTTGTACCTTATCTACTGATTTTCGGAATAATTGAAATGCAGGGGATTGCACACCACTGGCGCAGAATTTTAAGCTTCGAAAGTCGTCTTCTTCCCAGGAATCTTCTTCCGAGCACCTATGGGAGACTCCTATTTTAATCTTTTTTGAAAGCAATGTTTCCCACATGTAATTAGAAGCGCAATTCTATTAGGATGGGTGCATGCTATCAAAGATAAACAGTAATTAAAGAGGTTTTAAACGGTTACGAGAAAATTAACTTCGTATGTTTCATGTGCATAATGGAGAGGCTTGGGAAATATTCTGGATTAAAAATGCTCCTGATTTACTATTTGAAATATCCTGAATTACTATTTGAACCTTGTCTTCTGCATTTCGGAGCAATTGCAGTCAGGTCATTCCACACCTCTGGCGCAGATTTGTAAGCAACAAAATGTTTCTTCTTCCCTGGCCTCTTCTTCCGAGCACTTATTGGAGCTAATATTTTAATCTTTTTTGAAAGCAATGTTTCCCACAGGTAGAAGCGCAATTCTATTAGGATAGGTGCATGATATCAAAAATAAACAGTAATTATTAGAGAAGGTTTAATCGGGTATGATAAAATTAACTTCCTATGTTTCATGTGCATAAATGAGAGGTTTAGGAAATATTCTGGATTAAGTAAGTGAAACAAGTTTTTTCTTGATTGATTCGTCACTTGTCTCAAATAATCATAGATCTGATGTTTAATTAATTTGTTATTTTGTATCTAAGTACCTTTTTGGCAGCTTTGTTCCAAGCGTTTGTAATACGAAAACAAACTTTTGCTTTCCACCTACAAACATGAAACATCTCAACATGTGAAAACATCTCAAATGAATGCTATGAGTATACTCGTTGACTAACGATTGTGTAAGCCCAATTTATTTCATTCTAAGAACGCGGAGATGTGTTACGGTGATCGCGTCGGGCTCATCGTTGCCCCACGAACGTCACATGATTTACACCGTTGCACACAATTTCTATTCAGAAATGAGGTTTTCGCTGATTTTTCCGGCGCCGGTGCCAAAATCTCTGGGTCTCCTGTTAGTTTGGCAGGTGGCGGGATCGTTTAGGCGTAATGTGTGTAGGTTATAATGAGTAACGTGACGCTCAAATTTCATCCGGCCGTGGTTATGATGATGAGTCTTCGATTTCAGTCGCCGGCAATGAGGCTAAATTGATTGTATTATTTTTAATTTTTAGATGCATCTGAATGTAACGCACGTAGTGGGTGAATGTGTGCGGACACGTGGGCGTGTGGTCCTGTAAAAATAGCCACTAGGTCGTTCTCCACTATCACGCTGCATAGGTGACTGGGTGTTGAATTAAATTCATAAACGGCGTGGAATTCGTGGTGGGCGTCGCGACGCTCAGCTTCCTTCCCGCCAGAATTCCGGAAGGCTACTGGAGGAATCGCGGGGTTTTGGAAATAAACGCGAGTTTTCCAATGTTTATGCGACCGCCGGCTTCGCGTGCCGCCCGCGTCCGCGGCCATGTTTGGTCATGGGAAATCCGACGCCTATGCGCCCGTCTCGCTCGCACCCGTCGCGACGCCCTTCTTCCGTCCCCGCCTGGCGACGCCGGCGCGAGCGGCGCTCGCACCTCCGCTTCGCGCTTTAAATTTAATCTAATCTGTAAACAAAACGATTCCGGTCCTACATGCGAATCCGACGGATTCCACAGTTAATTACCATGGGCGCAAACCGAGCGCCATCCATGGCAGGCTTAAGTTACAAATGACGCTCTGCCAATACAAACATTCACCTGCTCTCTTTCCAATCCGCGTATATGACACGCTCCCGAAATAATCACCGAATCCTCCAAAGCAAAAAAAAAAAAAAAAACTAGCTCAAGGATACTGACGCATTTCCTAATACCCCAAAACTAACACGTCCACGTTACAAACATTCTCACATGGCATACGATCCATTGGTGTTGCATCAGGTGCCCTGTAAAACTTGTAGGCCGATTGTCTCCAGGTGCCTGACCTGCTGCAAGGTGTCCCCCATTAATCCACCCGAGGTGTGCTGCTCCTCCTCTGATTCGTAAAGTGTGCCACGGAGCCGGCCGGTGGTTCCTATAAGGCTGATATTGCCCCAAAAACCTCTCCTATAATTAGACAAATTGGGCCTCCGAAATAAGTTTGCACATTTCACTGGCGCGCGCGGGCGGGCCTATTTGGAGAGCGCGTCTCTCGGGTGTGACCATTTTTTTCGGCGGAGCGCGTAATCGCCGGCTTTCGTCAGAGCCCTAAATACTTTTGAGCGACGTAAACACCGCCGTTTGTCTCCCGCTGCGCTGCAGATGGTAGATCGGCGAGAGGAGCACATGTTGGGGTTGGGACGGCGCATGGCTCTATGGCGGATTTTATGGGAATCGTCTGGAGTCAGTTTCACGACCCACGCCAACTTCAATTGCCTCTCGGTGTCATGGTCAGGGCTGGGGTTATTCCAGTTAGATAGGGGATGATTTCAAGTGCCAAGGGCGGCGAGGGTAGTGATCTCAGGAAATTAAAGCAGACAGAATCAATAACCCATTTTACACCCTGCAACGTTTTTAGAAAGCCTCAGACTCCTTATCAATAGCTATTATTCCATTCTAACTTTTCTAAAGCACATTATAAGCCAAAAAAATATGCCAAAAGATTTTGCAAAATAAATCTTGGGGTAGGCACTTCGTACAAATTTTGCACTTTAAGGTTTATTGTTTTAACCGAAATTGTCCTTGTTTTAGAAAAAATAATCCTCTGAGATTGACGTGTGCACTTCGTACAAAACTATTATTTAAAAATACTTGACAACTAGTTCATTCACCTCCAAAGTTTGCAGACAATACCTGTCGCTGATTAAACTGTTAAAGCAGCTACCACTGATGCCCACCTGGTTTTCACTGGCAACTTCAAATCTACCTTAATATTTTTTTGTTTCTGAATCTTTGCAAAGTGAGCTGCCTTTGATTAAAATCGTATCGTACTGGCATAGTACTATTCTACTAGTACTAGTCTAAAATTGTCATAGTACTTCTAAAACTGTGATCTCCAAACTGTTCTGTCAGTTAGCTCCGAAAACAGTAAATCTTGTTAACTGTTGCAGATAAAACTAATAAAACTAAAAAACGAACTAAAAAAATATGCCTAAAAATTTTGCAAAATAAATTTTGGATTGGGCACTTTGTACAAATTTTGCACGAAGTACTGAGTTTAAGGTTTATTGTTTTAACCGAAATTGTAATTGTTTTAGAAAAAATAATACTCTGAGATTGACGTGTGTACTTCGTACAAATCTATTACTTGAAGATACTTGACAACTAGTTCATTCACCTCCAAAGTTTGCAGACAATACCGGTTGCTGATTAAACTGTTAAAGCAGCGTACCACTGATGCCCACCTGCTTTTCACTGGCAACTTCAAATCTACCATAATATTTTTTTGTTTTTGAATCTTTGCAAAGTGAGCTGCCTTTGATTAAAATCGTACTCAAAACTGTCATAGTACTATTCTACTATTACTAGTCTAAAATTGTCATAGTACCTCTAAAACTGTCATCTCCAAACTGTTCTGTCAGTTATCTCCGAAAACAATAAATATTCTTAACTGTTGCAGATAAAACTAATAAAACTAAAAAAAGTAACTAAAAAAATATGCCTAAAAGTATTGCAAAATAAATTTTGGATTGGGCACTTCGTACAAATTTTGCACGAAGTACCGACTTTAAGTTTATTGTTTTAACAGAAATTGTCATTGTTTTAGAAAAATTACTACTCTGAGATTGACGTGTGTACTTCGTACAAATCTATTAAAATTGTACTCAAATCTGTCATAGTACTATTCTACTAGTACTAGTCTAAAATTGTCATAGTACTTCTAAAACGGTGATCTCCAAACTGTCTTGTCAGTTAGCTCCGAAAACAATAAATCTTCGTAACTGTTTTGTGAGCGAACTTAAAAAAAAACAGCGATCCCAAAAGTTGTTCGTGAGCGATTCCAAATGTTTTATATTGCTATAAATTATTTATGTCTACCAAGCGTGAGAGTTAGTACAAGTGTATGTATTATATCCATAGCGTGCGTTCAAACTATATTTTTGTATTGATGTTGTATGTGCAGTATTATTAACTTTTGTGGTGACACGTAAAGCGTGGAATAATTGGAATGATATAAATTCAACAACCAAAATAACATATTAATTGTACAGTGCGTTTAAGAAAGTGGTGTCAACTTTTCCTTGTTCCAGCGGATTTATGAGAAATAATGACATTTGAAATATCCAGTAAATTTATTTTTCTACTCCTATATGTATATTAGCATATTCTTTCATAGACTACTATACATATATGTGGCCTATTGCAATGAACAATGTGGATATATTTTCATTCCCACACACGTGTGCGGATATGATATCCACCAATCAGAGAGATGGAAAATTGCAGAGCAACATGTTTTTTCATAAATTTGTCATAGTTGTCAACGACAAATTAATAAGCAAAAAGTCAAATCGACATTATTACAATTATCTTTACAGTGCTGAATTATGATTTCCAATGAAAGCGATTCATCATTAAGCTGTACACCCCCAGAATATTGATAGTTGACTGTTAATTGCGTTGCCGAGTTCTGAAATGCTTATGTTTTTGTAAAAGATATTAATTCTAATATATTAAATGTATTGAATGATGAATGACATTCAAATGTGTCACACTGACATTTATTAGTAAATACCATTTACATAACATTGTTATTCGTTTTTGTCGTAGAAAAAGTAGTGTGTACAACTCGAGTGGATTGCCCATATCGCACTCGGAGGTTTGGCGCACTCCGCCTGCGGCGTCGTATCCACTCTATTTGTACAAACTACTATTCTGTATCCTAGGAAAGATTTCAGCAACGTCGCAATACATATTTGATTTTTATCTTATACAGTGTCATCTATTAGTATCCATCGTAAAAGTGAATACCACTTTCTTGAACGCTCTGTATTAGTGTCAATTGTATTCAGCTCATTGATTATTATAGATTTTTTGCGTGATTTATCTTGAAATTATTAAAACTATCAATTTATTGTGAACGTGTCGATGATTTTGTATATCACAAAACGTTAAATTCTTGATTTTAATTTTTTTAATTTTTTTTATGAATCAGTCAGCATTATGGCATTGTCATATTTGCAAAAAATCAAAAATCTATGATTTAAAATCATAAATCAAATAAAAATGAAATACGACAAACATGATAAAAAATGACAAACATGATAATTTTTTTAAATAAATTCTTGAATTTGAGCACAATTGATGATTAAAACAAATTTCTGTATATCTGTTCCACGTGATGGACCAAAAAATAGAAGAAAAGAAATATATTTGACATACTTACAATTATCTACTTTAATAGCATTCTAACTCTATAGTTACATTATATTTTTAATTGTTCACCTCTTGGAATGCACAAACAGTGCAAAAACAAATCAATGATTGCTTAAAAAAAAATTGATTTAAATCACACCAACCCTGTAAACTGAATGGTACCTCATAAGTTTTATTATTCAAATAAAAGTACATTATCTTTTAGAGATTAAAATATTTAAAATATTTAAAAAAAAAACATCTACCACATTCGCAAGAATATCTGTATATACATATATTATATTATATGTTACAATAAAGATATGATAATCAATGGTATTACTAACCTGATAGGCAACATATAGTTTATTCTTAAGTGCAATGTTATTAGAGAAATTAAAAAAAGATGCGTAAGAGCTAAGTGCGAAAAATTAGATCAGAAGAAATCAAGAAAGATCAAGAAAGATCAAAAGAAGAGAAGAAATAAGATCAGAAAAAGAAAAGAATAGATGAGGAAACAACCTCCTTCAGTTGTCTATTACTTTGAAATCGTTTGAGCAGCAGGCTTTATAAAACTCTTCGATCAAAATATTATTTATTAAACTTGATTCGATTTTGATTTATTGAAACCCATAAAGAACATCAACGGATATTTGTTTAAATTTATCCCAATACATCTTAGGGGACCCCAAAATTGATATTTAATTGAAATCCTAAATTCGATAATTTTCATGAGACAGTGCTTTCCTCATACAGTTTTGTAGGGAAAGTAAAAGGCAGTATAAGTTTTTTTTTAATTTATGAACAAGCAAAGCTTTCTAATTGTGATTGTCGCTAATAAGTTTTACCCAAAATGAACCCATTCCAGCGACGTATTTTGCACATTACATATAAGTACATAATTTAAAATCATATTGCGTTTTTCATTTGTTATTTGGTGGACATTTATTCTTTACGCTAGGATCCTAATAGTGTGCAACAACATGCCAATTCAGCAGTAGTTTTCAGTAGAAATAAACATGTCTAGGTTTCCAAAATATGTATCTGTATGTATATTATTAAAACTATCAATATATAGTGAATTTTGTGATGATTTTGTTATTACGAAACGTTAAATACTTGATTTTTTATTATTGCCTACGGAGCAAAACTAAGGACATGCCATGGCGCAAAAAAAAATATTGTCTTGATCTTGACTGCATCTAAGATATTTTGGTGCATAGACGATAGAAGCACATTCACTACATTTTTAATTTGATTCAAATTTTAATTAAACCACTAGGGTATTTGGACTGGGATCCAAAGCGCGGAACAACTATTTAGGCTGGCGGAGGACCGGCACGCATTCGCCAAAGTGATCGCCAACGTCAGGGAGACCGGACACGGCACTTGAAAGAAAAAAGGGTATTTCGGGGAAATGCTGAAGAATTATTATTTAATTTATAAGAAAGTGAATTTTAAATTCTATATATTAGGAAGTGATATATGATATCACTTCCTTGCTACACCAAACGATCAACAATAAGAAAAATGCGACCAGCGATTTTAAAAAAAATCGTCATTTTCGAAAATCGCGTTTCCTCATTTTCTGAAACCGCACGGTCAGCGGTTTTCGAAAATGATTATTTTCTGAACCCTGCGACCAGCGATTAGAAAATCATCATTTTGTGAAACCGCACGGTCAGCGATTTTCGAAAATGATCATTTTCTGAAACCCCGCGACCAGCGATTTTTTTAAACGTGTACCTTCTTATTCTTATTCTGAGTTACATAAAGTATAGTATAGTATAGATAAGTTACAAATAAAATCCTAACATATCTGGAAATTCTGCAATTTCATGATCAAGAGGATATAAACCAATTTATCTGAAAAAAAAGTTACTTGCAAGATCAAGGAGAGTCTACTTAGGTCCAGTTGTACAATTGTTGATTATCTTTCACCATGGTACAATACAAAGGATACAATTATTGTTGACCAATGGTATCCATAGAAACTGAACCACGATAAGAGATAATCCCAGATCGTACAACTAGACTTAACTTTTGATTTATACAATTCGTACCTGAAAATGGCAGTGGCTTGCATTTTCAGGATTTTTTTATTATTAACAATGAATCTGTAGGATACGAACCATTAGTTTCATTGATATATTATTGTATATCAATGTATCATTGTATCATTTTCATTGTATAAAAGTGGCTCAAAATGTTCATAAAACGTGGCGTTCAGTTCGTTGACTTACATAAAGCTGACTAATGTGTAAGTTACTTTGATTTCTATGTACTTGAATGTAGATACCACACTTATGTTCGAACTTATATATGATATCCACTGTTCTAGATTTAATATACAGGGTGAGATAGAATGGAAGGGTGTTTTTAAAATGAGATTACTTTTTTCAACTTAAAAACAAATATTTACGAAAATTCAAAGCTTAGATGTTACCAATCTGTTGCAGCACAGCATTGTGGAAAACTGACGTCATCTGTCTGCTGTAATTTACAGAACATGATTTTTTTCCATGAATTTCACTTTTGATTTCAGAAATTTCTAATAATGCTCTAGTCGACTACAAAATAGTATATGAAATTCGTTTATAATTCAGGATTATGGCATTTGTGAAATCGCCAACCATTCACTCATGCCACAATCCTATGAATTATAAACTAACACGTATATTATAGGACTTTATTGGACTCGCTTCTTTTTTGCCTCGCTCATAAGCTCCTTCGCTTACCTATATAAATAAAAGGTGTCAATATTTTACAATTGAATTAAATTAGTTGTCACTGTTACTGACATGCTAATTCGAAATTTTCTTCCGTTTGTAAAAATATTTTGCATGATTTCACTGTTATATTAAAGCCAATGTTGTGAAAATATACAGGTGTGATTGATTACATAATGGTAAGTGGCAGGTCATAGGGTTCATAAATATTCACAGAATTTTCTGAATTTCTGTATTTTAATACAATGTAGCAATTGAATACTATCACTTAACACTTCAATCTTATCGTTTGCAACAATGGTTGCTTTGTTTATTTTCTTGAAGTAGTATCGGCAAAGAAAAGCTGCGAGAAATGCACGTTTATCTCATTCTAGTTAACAAGAGGCATATAGATACGCGTTGGTTGTACATTGCGTATTAAAAAAAAACGCGTGACGCATGCTGAAACACGTTTCCGGCATTCGGGGGCGCTGCATGTCGTTAATTACCAGCTATTTCCTAGCAAATGCATATAAATTATTCCAATGCAAACGGCGAACTACTTACAAAACGCGAATATGTTTCAATGAATAACCTTCTACCAGAGACTGCATAATTCATCTTGACACGTTATTGCTGCTGCACTGTAATTTCTATAAGCCTTTTTGATGCTAATTTGTACATTTCATAATCTGTCCAATTTCAAGACGTTCAAGTTAATATAAATTGTTCATGTGAATGTGATTCTACACAATACAGGCCCAACACTAATGTAGCGTTTGCAGTAGAAACAACAACAAAATTCAATATTCTAACATTTCTAACAATATCTAACAAAAAACACTTAGCCTGGGTAGACCAGAGCCTGCGGCAAGACCAATCGTATGCTTGTGTAGAACTGTTCACTTGCCGATCACGCATGTGATTGTATGTGATGATTGTATTGCATGTCATGATATATAAACAGTTTATATAAGCTTCGGCTTGAAATTGGACAGAGTATACGTTCTTGTGAATTCTACTTAACACGGTGCTACGTATAGAGAAATTTTGATACTTTTGCGTTCAATTCTATACGTTTAAATTTTTCTATTTTCTTCTCTGCTGGATTATTGCAGCTAAATTTTATAAAGCATTTATAGTGTGCATACATTGTGATGTGTGTTCTTGAAATCACGCCACATCCTTTCAGTTTCCATCAATTTCCACATGAGCTATTTCGTCAGGCGATGAACCGTGCTTAACCCGCATGTTAATGCATATTAAATTTGCCAATTGGAAAACCGCATAAATTACTGTATTGTTGTGCCGCGTTTCGTGTTATCGGAAGCGAGCGGAGTTTTACAGTTGTTTGTGAAGGCCCCTCCGCCTATTTGCGCAGATGTTATCGGTGTTGCCTCGATTTTCGAAAACCAACGGAATACAGCCGATGGCCGCTAAAGATAAGCAAAACCCACGTGAAGAGGCACAACTCAGTATGTGATGAGCATTAAATCCGTGCTATTGGATGCAAGTGATGGCAGTTTATGCTCTCGCTCAATTTTTCCATATGGTGAAGTTTATTGCGAAGTGAATGTAGACATTGCCTTTCTATTAGAACGGATTGCACGTTAATATTTATTGATTTAAAATTTGTTCGATTAGGGTTAGAAACCTAAACGAGTAAATGAGCACAGGTGAAAAGTTTTCACTCTTATTACATTTGAAAGCGCGCAATTGGCAGTAATGAACTTACGGCTCTTACTGCAATTGAAGGAGCAATAGGAATATTTTCGCCCAAGCAACATTAAAATTGTTTTCCCTCCCATCTTAACTGCTCAAAAGCATTGTACGAAATTGGCCATAATATGGTTAGAGATCACAGCTGTTAACGCGTTAAATCAAACAATTAAAAAAAAACAAATTGCTAGAGCTGTGCTGTGTGAGAATTCTCTCACGTTTATAAACGTATAAAGTATCAACTTTCTTTCAAATTACATTTTTGCATTAATATCCTAGCAAAAATGTGCAATGCAGCGGATTTGCTCACATGCACCCAGAGATTAACACCCATGCAACGCTCATCCCGATATAAATAAATCATGTTTAACTACCATTATTCATCTTAATTGACCATTAAACTTAATGATAATGTTTAATCGCCCTGTCGTCATAATTACGCGTCGAAAGCTCGACGGCCACTGGCATTGAATTCAGCGTTTACATGGACGCCGAAGAATCCAATTAGACGCCCCTAAAGCTCTAATCGAATTAAAGAAACGGCATCCCATTTAGGGAATCACGGCCGTTTAAGACTCGATTAATCCGAATTGAGGCACGAGTCCGAGGCATCGGATCGAATCTGCTTTTTCATCCTGCATAGACAAACAAGGCGGCTAACCTTTAACGCGCGCTGGAAGTCAGATTGATTAGGATGATGCGGGCCAAATCTCACCGGCTGCGTGTGGTCGCCTAATGATTTGATCAACAAATTGAGTTTGTAGCGCTGAGGATAGAAAATTAGTACCAATGGGTTTTCTATTAGTTTAATAATAGGTAATTTACGTTTAATAGATATATTTATTACACCAAATTTGTGAATTATGATGATTTGATTTTGACCAAAGAAGCGTCCTCTCTCATATTATAACTACTTCAGTTTAATGTTTCAATACTTTTTGGGAGATATTTGGGTGGTCAAAAATAACAATATGCATACAAAATATGTGTGCGGTGTATGACTAATTGCACACTGTTGAGAACAATGCGTTTATATTTTTCTTTTGGGAAAACAAAAGGGGAATGCACTTTGTGGGCCTCGTCATCGCCGCTAATAAACCTGGCCACAGTCAAAACAAACCGGCGGAACGGCCCGGTCGGGGTTTTAATTAAGCGAAATGAACACATCATTACTCGTTCCTGCACTGATAAGGACAAATGGTTTGTTTGAGTCCAAGGGACACTCGTAAATAAACACTGTGTGCATCTGTGCTGATTTATAGTTGCAAATTTATGCAGTCATTGAACTGTATACGTAATCTATGCAATAACATTATTGTTTTGAGTAGTTGATTAAGGAAAATTTTACGTAATAACTTTATTCTTCTTAAGTTTTTCTTTCACAATTTTAAGCCTCTTATTCTTATAATCCAATATTCTTTCCATTATTTAGTTGATTCATGTCAACTTGTTGTCCCTTTCCTGTTCTTCCAGTTGACATTCACAGTCATTTGAAATGCATTTAAATTATAAAGTCAAGGCCATAAAACTGTACAAACCTAATTAAACATAAACATGTATGTTTGTTACTTGGTGTAAGCCTCCCGCACACTGGCAACTATGTTCAAGCAACTTTTTAATTACAAAAATTGAACACATTATTTCTTATAAGACCCCGCACAGTGGCTAATGTCCGAGTGCCGAAGTAAATTTTTAACAAGTTGAAAAAATTGCAAATGAAGTTGCGCCAAAATGTATTTTGTAAAATAGTGACATTGAGATGTAACTGGCAGTGCCATACTGACTTTAGCACTTCAAGCAGTGAAATGCATTTTGTTTTGGCCAAATAAATGACATTGACACTTCTTGTACTACGAGGGATTAATAAATAATATTATATATTGTATGTATTACCAATTTTATAATCAGGTAGATAGAGATATGCAAATGTTTTTATTTAATACAAATTGAAAAACCTTTCCCAAAAATAAACATTTATTAATAAATAAAATAAACACTTTACTTTGTTTACATCACACTCGTTTATTGAAAAATGGTGACTATAGTTTCAATCAAGTACTGATCATTGTCAAACTTAAAGTAAACTAGAGTCACTATTTTTCAATAAACGAGTGTGATATAAACAAAGTAAAGTGTTTGTTCTATTTAATTTAATCATGTATCACGAAGTAGATGCCTACAACATTGACCAATTTATTAATAACTCGTTCAATACGAGAAATTAACATTGGACACTAATATTAGACAATCATTCATATTCACAACAGTTCATGGGCCGAAAGACGAAAGTTGATAGCCCATTCCATATATCATGTATCACATCGTATATCATATATCTATCAATATATCATCAATATTATGTTATTATATGTATTAAGTGTGCTGCAGATGTGTAACTGTATAAGGAATAAATATTCATACTACTAACATTGGTGGTAATTTGTACTGGATTATAAAGAAACACATAAATATTTACAATTTATTTTTTATTTTTCAGGTGAGCTCGACTTGAAAATCTCTATAGAGAACTGCGATTTGGTGAATTCGTAAGTGTAATTACTTTAATCTAAGTATTTAAATAATTGAGCCAGAGGTGGTAAAGTCATTGATCTTAAACTTTTGAAGTTTTTGCTGTAGTTGAGATCCCACTTTTTCGTATGACGTACGAAACAGCCCATGTATATAATTGTTAATGTCCTACATGTGTCGTCTATTGGCTTTAAAATAATGTTCGCCAAACAATTTAATTTTAATAATTTATACCCTACAAGAACCAATTAAAATGATATTATGAATATCATGCTAACCTAACCTAGTCTACACAGTACATTCGAAAAGTACGTAATGTATACATTCGGCATAATTGCTACACATTTCTCTCTCCAAAAATATTGTCATGCGATTTTATGAGATTCTATTTAAATATTGATATTATGAATGACGAAGAGTACATAATGATAAATTCGGCATAATTGCTACAATTTTTTCTCTCCAAAAATATTGTCATGCGATTTTATGAGATTCAATTTAAATATTGATATTATGAATGACAGTGCATTTGAAGAGTACACAATGTATAAATTCGGCGATTTTATGTTACTCTTTTTTATGTTATGTTATTCTGTACCAAAAACTTAAAATCTAGAATCCAGATTAAAATCTACAACTTTACACTTTACAATTTACAAAAAATGTTACAAAATTCAAAAATACAGGAATACAAAATTGCAATTTGTTTGACTTTCATTGAATATTATCTATTAACTGTTCTATAATTGTTGTGTCCATATATTGTAGCCAACTAACGACCCCATTTTTTATAAATTTACTCGCGTTTGCGGCTTTTAAATCGTTTGGCATCAAGTTATATAGTCTGCAGGCTGGAAACTTATAACTTTGTTGTCCTATAGACTTATTTGCGAACGAAGAGCTTATTCTTTGCCAGTCCAATCCGCCTTAAAAATTTCCAATTGAATAATCAGTGGATATTACTGCAAATCAATCATTTGTTGTCAACAATTTTCCGTTTCATTGTAAACAGAGCATCTGTTATTTTTCTTTTAAATGAATTAAATTAAACAATTTTACTTTGTTACTCAAAGTAACGGCTCCACAAACGGCTACCAGGACAAAGTAACGGCTACCAGTATACAGTATTTTTGTTTTAGTCTGAAAAGTAAGGTCATTATAAATTACAAAACTTAGAAGATCTTAAGGAAATAAATTAAAAACAAAAACATGTATACGAGAATCTATATAAAACAACCTTCGACTCTTACAACACATATCCGAATCAAAATAACAACATGAAATTGTTGATGCAGATAGTAACTCAATAATCTGACTGTAAGTTGAATAACATGAATAATGCATGTATACTCATACTAATTATATATTGTTGCTCTGTTTATTTTCCGATTTGTTTCCGATGTATAACATGATATGAAAATTTTAATAAAATCAGATTTGGACATGCTGAAGAAGGCCCACAGGTCGAAACTAGTCCATGTATAAACATCGATAAATACGTTTATTTATAACCTGATTTTCACACATTTCATTTCACACACTTCATGTATCTTGAGTTTTACCAAAAAATGAGCTCTTTCAAAATATGTATGAGAAATTGAAATATGCGATATGAAGTATTAATTTTTATTAATTTTATATTAGTGCGAGCAAGTATGTAAGTCACATACTAATTTCTGATACAATTTAAAGTTTTGTATAGATTTTTATAAAAATGATATTTAAGTGATGAAAGTTTTTAATATTTTGTTTTTAACTAATGAAATTTTACAAATTTTGTATAAGAAATTCAAATTTTATAGGTCACCTGCTGATTACTGATATGGTTTTAATATTTTAAGAAGCTTTTCCCACAATTTTTATATTTAGGTATAAATTACCTAAAAATTTTGAATAAACTTTAATGTTTGTGTAGAATTTCCATTTCTATTAATTCATTTAAAGTTGTTTAAATATTATTAATTTTATTTTAGTGCAATACAGTTTTTAAGTCACATACAATTTCTGATAATTTTTTATAGTTTTGTATAGGTCTTTATAAAAAACTATAATTAAGTGATGAAAGTTTTTAATATTCTGTTTTAAGTTGATTAAATTTAATTGATTTTGTATTAGAAATTCAAAGTTTATAGGTCACCTACTGATGTGTGATACAATTTCAACCTATTAGCAAGCTTTTGTCAAAATTTTGATAGTGATAAATTTCGTGAAAATTTTGCATAAACTTGAATGTTTCCATGAAAATTTTCAATATTTCTCTTAAGATTGTTTAAATTGTATTATTTTTTTTAAGGCAATATAGTTTATAAGTCACATACGAATTTCTGAAACAATTTTAATGTTTTAGTAGGTTTTTATAAAGTATTCTATTTATGTGATGAAAGTTTTTATATTTTGTTATAAATTGACGATATTTCATTGATTTTGTATTAGGAATTCAAAGTTTATAGGCCACCCTTTGATTTCTGATTTAATCATTTCAATATATTTAGGAAGCTTATATAAAAAAATTGATAGGTATGATGACATTTTATTGATTTTGTATTACAAATTCAAAGTTTATAGGTCACCTGCTGATGTGTGATACAATTTCAACATATTAGCAAGTTTTGTCAAAATTTTGATAGTTAGGATTACATTTCCTGAAATTTTTGCATAAACTTGAATGTTTCCATGATAATTTTGAATATTTCTCTCAAGATTGTTTAAATGTTATTCATTTTATTTTAATACAATGCAGTTTATAAGTCACATACTAATTTCTGAAACAATTTTAAAGTTTTTATAAAGTATGCTATTTATGTGTTGAAAGTTTTTATATTTTGTTATAAGTTGGTGATATTTTATTAATTTTGTATTACAAATTCAAAGTTTACATGCCACCCTTTGATTTCTGATTTCATCATTTCAATATATTAGGAAGCTTATGTCAACAAATTGATAGGTACAACTTTCAGGAAAATTTGGAATAAACTTTAATGTTTTTGTAAAATTTCTATGAAAATAAAAAGTTTTTTGTATAGGCCACTCTACCTCTTGAAGATTTTGCTCCAAATTTTGACCTTTAGGTTTTATTTTGAATAAACTTTGATATTTACGTAAAATATTCATGAACATTGAATATTTTTTCTTAGTAGTAGTAGTAACAGTCTTTTAATGACTATCAACCCGCGGTCTTTCTGCCTTATGTTTTCAATTTCGTTACTTCTCTTTTTTATTTTCATTTTTTTCGAGTAGTATAAAGTTTATGGGTCACATACTAAATTTCATACAAGGTTGCAGGACTCTAGTTATGAAAACCTTAACATTTATAAAAAAATCGCTTGAAAATCTATAATATTTTTTTGATTTCTTGAAAATCTTTTCATATTATTTCAGTATTTGAAAATAGCTTAGGTTTCACACAGATTTTGATACAGTTCGAAAATTTTAAGACGTTAGTCATGATAATTTTGATTTTCATACAAACATTTCTTGAAAATAAAAATGGATTATTTTTTAATCCTTCATCTATAATTTATTTAATTTATTTTAGTATATTATAAAGTTTATAGGCATACAGATTTCTGATACACCGATTTGGCACGATAGTTGGTGATATGTTTTGTTATTGTAAAATATTCTTAAACATTTTGAGTATTTTGATTTCTTTCTGGAAATTTATTAATTTTACTTTATTATTTTAAAGATCAATTCTCACAAACAGATTACCAATCCAACTTTAACGTCCATATACATAGGTGACCCTAGCAGCTACTGAATACTAAACCTTAGTAGCTACTAATGCTAACCAGAATGTGATTTAATTGCAGAAATGACATTCAGTGATGTACTTTCTAACAGTTCTTAGTATCTACTAAGGTTTAGAAGCTACTAAGTGCTCTATGCATGTGGCTGTATATAAATGTTTTAGGTTGTTAGTTACAAATAAGATATTTAAATGATTTTTTCTCTCTTAATTTATAGTTTCAAATTTTGGAAATTTCTTGATTTCAGTTGAATTTGTGAATGAATTTGTTAAGTTTTAGGTTGCTAGTTATATTTTTTTAATGTCTAAGTAGGTATTGCACATTTTAAGTATGTTTTAAATTATTGAAATTTTATTGTTTTCGTTTTCATATTTCAAAGTTTATACCCACCCAGTTTCTGAAATGATGGGAAGTTTTTTGTCAACATTTTTTGGTGTAAAGGTAACTTTCCTCATTTATTTTTAAATAAACTTAATGTTTATATAAGAAAATGCCTCACAAATGTTAAACGTGTTATGTAAATAGAATCTCTGGAAATTATGTGAAAAATTAAACTCGCCACACGTGTGTTTCATTCAATTGCGTTTAAATTGCATTTTGCCAATTACAATCCGCTTTGCAATTCCTGGGAAAAAATGTATAGATCTATCGCAACGAATTGAACTAGCCTATTCAATGCCACAGCTTTCAAACACCGACAAAACCCATTGCCACGGCGTATGTTCAATTGCGTTCCTTTGATGAAAAAAAAGCAACGGGTTTGTTAACACAGCGAATTTCCAGTCGCCTTAGTTGACACCTTTTACGCCTCGCTGGCGAATTCCTGCCTCTCAAGGCCAGGACGCGACTCACGCATCATTTTTTCATCTCCGAGATGATGGCGCCGCGTCAGTCGCCCTCTGGAGCGCGAAACTCTTCCGGACTTATCGGGCCTTGTTATATATTCCGACCTTGGCATGGTAGCGAACAATAGCTGGGAGTGAAAAGGCCAAGCTGTTTGCGGCGCCCGCCCAAGCGATCGGAATGCTCTGCTGAAATATCGCGACATTCGGCAGGTAATTAAAGCATCATGCAACGGTAAAGCGTAGTATTTTTGTATTCCAATTTCAATATTTGGTGTATTTATTGCGTCCATGCATATTTCGGCGGTTACTGTTAGAAAATCATTATTGTACAGTTGGCCGGGCCCCGTTCGTTTTTATAGCGGTTTTAACGATTTTTTCATGTTTTAAAACAAGTTTATTGGGGATTTACCATTGCGATTAAAGCGGCATAAATATTTAATCCCGCTGCTTGATAATGAGCGTGGCAACTGTTTTCATATCAATAATCAATAAACGGGCATATCATTACGACGATGATGATTTTTTAACGTCCATTCCACATAAATTTAACCTCCACTGCACGCACGCAAATGTAATTTCTTTTGAGCGACAATTCCACCCACGTACCCGGCGATTGTGTGCATTGCGACACATCAATTGTCTGCAGCTTGCGAATGCATAAGGATTGTTCTTTTCGCTTTCGAGATCGCAGCAAAAGCGACCGCGCGTGCTCCCAATGTGAATGCGTTTTTCCGCCGGCTGCCCGCGACCTCCACGAACAGCATTTGGATTATGTCTTCACATCACAAGAATTCGAACCCATTGCTTTCCAAATCCGTTAGACTTTGAGTTCGAGGGGATCTCTAGACGTGTGAATCCGTCGAAATCCGCGAACGTGCATGTTAATTGGTGGGAACTGGGAAGTGCTCGCACAATGCGCTTCCTGGACTCTCATGCATGTGTGAAATTCGCTTCCGATGGCTTTAACGAGTGACACCACGTGGCAATGAGCCTCATCTCTGTAGAGCAGATTGGATCGGCGTGGAACACTTCTGATGACGGCGTGGGTGTGTGCTGTTGTCTGTTTTTGTCCCTGCCCGCATTTGAAACGCTCTAGAATCCCGCAACGGGTTTTTCGCAATCAATCTCGCGTGCTCAATATACGTCGCATATACACGTTTTTTCGATTCTTGCATCACGAAGGATGCAGTGTCATGCAAAATTAGATCCTGAAATTGCGGGCGAGATCCAATTCTCTTGTGCAACGATAGTTTTCGCGATACAATGGACGAATTGCGCAACGAATTGATTTGATGCTAAAACGAACCTGGCGGTATTTCCAAAAATAATCACAATGGCTTAACGATGTAACCAAACTTTACAACCAACACGCTTAATGTGGGCCAATCCTCAGCACACATGCCATACCGTCATTTGATCACGTACGGTAATGTCAGCTGTTGACCTGCAGGTTACAATTTTATTAGAGGGATTGGTGACTTTTAAACTTAATTAACAGGTAAAACCTGCTGAAATTTTCCCTTGTACATTCTAACGTTTCGAAACTGACATTTAAAATCGTACACGTGGACGATACTTTATCAATCATTACTTCTTCAAATCTATTTTTTTTAAGTATTCATATTTTTTCACATTTAAAAAAAATCCTTAGCTCCTTAAAAAAATACGTAAAATTAAAAGGAGCCAAACCATTCAATTTTTGAATCTTTTACGTTCCCTCCCAAGTAGGCTTTCACCTCTAGATTAGTTTCTCTACTTAACCAACTCTAAACCGGGTGATCGATTTGCCGCGGAACATAGTGAAATAACATGGGAAACTAGTTTTCCTTAGTTTTCTGCTCCCCTCTTTAAACTATAATAAAATTTACAGCACCTTTAATCAAACATATCTTGCATAAGCTCTTAAAATGACAACTCTTTCCTCATTTAACCGAATCTCTATATCTTATGGTTTCCGAGATCCCAATGCTTAAAATGAACAAAAAAAAAAACTCACCCTGTATATACATTCCAGGAATACATAAAATATACATATCTGAATATCAATGATAAAATCATTGATAGTTGTTAGTCGATTGGCACTAAGTAGTTACACATAGTTTATCAAATTTAAGGCGGAACATTTTCTACATTAATTTTTATCGTTGATACCATCTTATCCATCACTTGGCACACATATTGTATCTTGTTTGCACGTATAGAATGTCAACTCACACACAACATGTATTTTTAAACACAAATCCGTACTAGATCTCCAATAATAAAATAATATAAATAACTCCTTAATTGATCTGCCCACACCTTCAAGTGTGTCTGCTGTTTCTACATACATCTCAACTTTTTTCGAAGTCAGTTACGTGCATACAAAGTTCTACACATGTGTACACAGTCCTTCACCGTATAACACCACTGGTGCTTAGTAAGAATTGCAGATGTTCAGGAAATTGTAGATGTGAATGTAATATGTGTACTAGAGATGGGCCAAATCGTTACTTTTGGATACTTGTAACGAATCGTTACTTTCAGTACGAATACTCGTTACTCAGTATTCGTTACTCGGTACTTGGTAAGAACCGATCGCGTATCGGATCTAGTTAGTAAGTAACGATGTGCGGTATTGTACCGACTACCGAGTTGCGCAGTGTGCGGGTTTGGGAGCGTGCGAATCGTTCCTTTCGGTACAAATACTCGTTACTCAGTATTCGTTACATGGTAAGAACCGATCGCGTATCGGATCCAGTTAGTAACGATGTGCGGTATTGTACCGACTACCGAGCGGCGCAATGTGCGGGTCTGCGAGCGGATCTACGAGGATTCTTTGCAATCAACGAATAAGCGATAAAATTAAAATATTTATTTAAATATGAACATTTATTATAACTTACACTATTATTTACTATTAGAACTACATTCGTACTACAAATTTTTGTATTGCATATATATGAGAAACCAACATTTATTTTCGCTATTAATTGCACTAAAATGCAACCATAAACTACTTCGTTTTCTAGATGACATTATAAAAAGTCACGAAACCACAGCAACATAAATGTAATGTAAAGAAAACTTATAAAATTGCCCGGTAAGCAATACTCGGTTCGGCTGTTCTCTATAGTAACGAGTATTATCGTTGGTTCGGATTTTCGCACTGTGCGGGACTGTGCGGCTGGGTCGGTACTCGCGACCAATCGAATAGTAACGAGTAACGAGTATTTATATATTCCGGTACTCGTTACTTCGAATACTTGAATGTAACGAATACTTATGTAACGAATAGTTACTATTCGCCCATCACTAATGTGTACACACGAAACCCGACAAATAAAATTCCGCACCTGTACGTTCGTGCAGTATAAAAGAATTAAATAAATACAATGAATGATAGAATGACGTGTGTACAATTTTAACTATTAATTAAAATTGAATTTTTTTAAACAACGCAGTATTTGGAATTCTAGCAATTTTAGGGTTCGTTGTTCTTCGTTAATTAACAGCAATCCTACAACGTTTGAAAAATACTGGAGACAAATATGCAGTTTTTAATCGCTGTATTGCCTTAATCTAAACCTTGTTATTTTTGTAAGTTGTTTGTAATATAATTAATGCAAAAGTCAAGGTCATACCTATAGCATTGTTGAAAACCTTGTGCATATTCAAAACGATTGCATATTTGACCTGCTTTCGCCTTAATGGATGACTTAGAAGAACGATTTTTAGTTACACACAGCACTTTTCAATGGCAATTGAAATATTCATAATATTTTAGTAGTATTGCCCAGAAGAAGTGCGTTTTCAGATACTTGTAGATAAACATTTAAACTCCGATGCAAAAAAAAATGGGTCATTAGGCCGTTGTTTGCAAAACACCATTTTTTTAAATTTTAATGTTGGAATAGTTCTTGGAATGAAAGTTTTAGTGAAAAAAACGTCAAACTTACAAAACTGTTGAAACTCGTCAAGCTGAAACAACTTGAAACTTGTGTTGCTGGCGATATACGTAAAATACAAATTCAAATTTCGAAGAATTAAATATTCATAAAGTATTAGAAGAAGATATAAGTATAAACAAATTTATTCTTAGATTTTTCTAGCTAGTTTTCGTGAGAAAGAAAGCTATCACATCTCACAACTGCTGAAAATTGTAAAACTGATAAGATCATTGTTTAAATTTTTAAATCTAAACAAAACTGTTCCAAACTTTTAAAACCGGAGCAAAACTGTCGAAACTTGTTATAAAATAAAAACGTCAAACTTGCAAAACTGTTGAAACTCGTAAAGCTGAAGCAACTTGTAACTTGTAGTGCTCGCGATATAAGTGAAATTCAAATTTAAATATTGAAGAATTGAATATTCATAAAGTTTTAAAAGAAGATATAAGTGTAAATCAATTTATACTTAGATTTTTCTAGTTGGTTACAGTCCAAATTGTTTTATTCGTTATCACGAGAATACAATTTAAATCTTCTGAACCTTGCAATATTGAAAAAAACTTCTAAAGGTTTAGTAGGCTCTTGAGACATGTAAAACCGTTAAAACTTTAACTATTGAAAACTGTTTTGGTTGTAAAAGTGACAAAACTGTTTTGGTTGCAAAACCGACAAAACTGTTTTGGTTGTAAAACCGACAAAACTGTTTTGGTTGTAAAATTGACAAAACTGGTTTGGTTGTAAAACTGACAAAACTGCTTTGGATGTAAAACTGACAAGACTGTTTTTGTTGTAAAACTGACAAAACTGTTTGGGTTGTAAAATTGACAAAACTGTTTTGGTTGTAAAACTGACAAAAGTGTTTTGGTTGCAAAACTGACAAAACTGGTTTGGTTGTAAAACTGACCCAACTGAGAATACAAGTGAGACCAGTGCATAGTCGCTAGTCAATAAAAGTAACCAACCTGAATCCAATGCGCGAGAATATTAGATGTGCAATTTACTTTTAATTTATATCTGGCACGACTAGTGTTGCAAATTTTCCCGAAAAGTTGACATTGTTGAAATTTTCGGCCAACTTTTCCTGAAAAAGTTTTCCTGAAAAATGGAAAAGTTGGAAAAGTAGAGTTTTATTTTATCAGTTGTAAATGTTGAGGTGCAAATCATGTACATATGCATACACATACACACATTGAATATAATTTAACATTTTTATTTATACAGGGTGTCTTTTTAATGATTTAAAAACTCTGGGTAGCAGTTTTTTTTTTAATTATCACTTTGGTTTTAATGAAATTCAGTTTAAAACGCATTAAAGGGACACCCTTAAACCAGTTTTAAACAACAAATTTTTAAAGAAACCATAAGTTTCTAATTAATTGAATTCGGAGTGATTGGACGAACCACTGTTAACAGAAGTATTTGTATCATCATGAAGAGTGATAGTATCGCTATCAGTACTTGAAGTATATTCTTCATCAGTTGAACTATGTTCTTCGTTTTCCTCTGCTAAAGTTGGTTTGCGTCGTTTAGTATGAACATGCGATTTTGATCTTGTGAACCGTTTCTTAGGGATAGCCACAGGCAGATCAAGGCTACTTGACTCACTTGTATCTTGATCAATGTTGTGTAACAGTATCTTGGAACCGTGATCATTATTAGTGGTCTTCCCTTTTTGTGTCGTATCGTTTGTAAGCAGCTTCAAATTATGGCCGATATAAACATTTTTTCCAGCTCTTACGGTTCTTAAACGATTTCTACTTTTGGTATGAATTCGGCTATATGTACCTAATTTCCAGCTCTTACGGTTGTTAAACGATTTCTACTTTTGCTATGAATTCGGCTGTATGTACTAAAACTTCTCTCGGTAGCTGTTGATGTTGTAGCCATTGATAAGATAGCAGAAGCAACTGTAGACAGAGTGGATGTAGAACACATGCCATTCCACCAGACAATAGGATCCACTTTGTGAGCACATTTCCAAATAAATTCTTTAGCCCACAGTCCATATTTTGGTTTGTACTTTGCAAAGTCGGTCATTACTTCTCCATCACCCACATCATTCATGTGCTCTGCAATGTTACCGATGAATTCAAGTCCATCAACATATTCCTCAGGTGACCAACTATGCCATTGATAACGTGGATCCAGGATGTTTGCCGCAAGATGAAATTTATTCAAACAGAAGTCTTCATCATCAGAAAGCATATCCATAATTTTCTTTTCTTCCGCATTGCTTGTAGGCCATTTAGGTACATTTTCCTTAAAAAATGGCTTCAGGTTTGCAAGTATTTCGGAAACTAATGAAGTATTTTGCTTGTCTTCTTCGATTTTGGTTATCCATTTTCCAATGGGTTCTAGGAGATCTCTGGTGTTTTCAAATCTTACCCAAAATAAATATATCATCATCCGATAGCATTGTTTTCGTATCTTTTTGAAGATACTTAACAACTAGTTCATCCACCGCCAAGGTTTGCAGATAATACCTGTTGTTGATTAAACTGTTAAAGCAGCATACTACTGATGCCCACCTGGTTTTCAAAGCTACCTTAATATATTTTTCTTTTTGTATGTTTACAAAGTGAGCTGCTAAAATATGACTGCCTTTAATTGGTGTGACAATTCTTCCTGCTTGATTTTTTAAACAGAGAATAGTATACAACTTTATTATGTCTTCAATAAGGAGGTTGAGTGAATGGGCA
This sequence comes from Othius punctulatus, assembly GCA_951805005.1. Taxonomy (NCBI): domain Eukaryota; kingdom Metazoa; phylum Arthropoda; class Insecta; order Coleoptera; family Staphylinidae; genus Othius; species Othius punctulatus. The sequence continues at coordinate 56,021,315 of OX638142.1, forward strand.
ATACAGCCGTAAAACGACATATGATTACATATCATTTGATCGACTTAGGGGAATCCCATTTCCTACTAACTAACATTTCCTACTTTTCCAACATTTCCAACTTTTCCAAGGTACTAGCGAACTCTTCCAACTTTTCCATAAATATTTCCAACTTTTCGACAGAACTTTTCCTGTCGCACTTGTCGCACTTGTATTCGTATTCTGAAGATAGTCGATGAACACTATTCCTTGAGCATTCCAAAAAAAGGAACACTATAGCTTGCGCATTAAAAAAAACAGTTGCCATCATTACCTGTCCAGCTGATGGAACTGGTTTTGTTTTTGGGGCACTTCCACCTGCTTCAACTTACTGTTTTGATTATTCTTTTGTTTCTGGTATTTCTAAGTACATACTTAATAATGTACCCTCGTAATTAAATATATTTGGTAGAACTGAGTATCTGATGGCAATTTTGATTTATTTCTACAAATTCATTCAAGTATAATTTTGGCTATGTGAGTATAAATCTCGGAATGTTTTTTCTGAATCCAATTACGCGGAAACGTTTCATATCTCGAGATGGCTCTTCATTACGTTGTTACGCTCTGCGGAATGTTACCACTATTTACACATCCATGCATACGACGTCGTACACTTACATTAAGTGGATAATTACAGATATTATTGGTAATTGCTACGCGGCAGGGAACACAATCCTCCTCTCGGAGTAGCGGAACTCCTAGGCCCGAGGCCTGGCTACGGTAAAATTGGGCGAAAGTCGTGACCGTCGTAACTTCATATGAATCACCGACGTCGGAATTTCGCTGATGTGTTTGCGTAAGCGGCTGCCTGCCAAAAGCAACTATTGTGATTTTCCCTTTTCGCGTTTAGAGTAAACGTTCCGCGTTACGCAACGGGACTAAAAATAAAGGAGCACGCGAATATGATGCAAATGCGGCCTATAAATATTTTGATTGGGAGATCCGTTGGGAAATCGACGATTTCGACGGTGAATCACGTGTGAGGCAACGCCAGGCGGTAGTCACACAGATCCGTGTCGAAAGTGAGAGATGAGTAATTAATTGGTGCTGCTGGTTGGATTCGGGTCAGTTACAGACGTGACAAAAGGAATCCGGCTGTAGCCGGAAACCGTGTCTCTTGGGATTTTAATACAACTGCTAATCATACCGCTCAAACTGAATCGGAACTATTCAATTACAACTTGGCAACTGATTCATTACAGTGACGCTTGGATCCCATGAGCTACAAAACTATCATGCTACACATAAAATTTTATTGTCCATAATCCCATTAATTTTGCGTACAATTTTATACCTCTCCGCTTTCTCTTCGTGGAATTTTTTGTACCTTTTTTTAGATTTTATTCATAGTTTCGCTCCTTAATTCACAGTGTAACCATCTCTAATTTGGATCGCATCCAAATCAATTTGTATTACTTCAACACTAATGCGTTTGTTGTGATTTACTTTTGTATTTACCTATAGACTTGGAATTGGGTCAACTGAACATTCTTATATCTACAAGGTTGCCTACTAACTTGCGCCAAATATTCACTCTACAACAAATTTCCATGGAATAAAAAGAAATTTAATGCAACATTCTTACATTCATGAGCTTAGTTTCTAGAACATAGTTTATAACGTAATCAAAAACACAACATTAATAAAAAAAAATTAAGCTCATATTTGGGGAGGCAAATATTAAAGCCAAACAGTCCATACTTATACAAATATATACAATATATAGGGTGACTGGGGAGGAAGCAAACACCCTAGATATTTACAAATATATTTTTTTTTAATTCACGGGCCACACTGTATACTTCTCAAAGTCATATACCCCTCAAAGGAAATATAAAAATATTTAAATTATTAAGAGGCCTTTTTACCCCAGCTAGTATACGGCATTATTAATAAGCGATAGCCAAATAATTCATGAACGGGTTAACATATTTACAATCGGAGAACTGATATAGAAAGTTTAGACATTTATCTATAATTAGACAAAGTAGTTTTAAGAAATAAATCAAAGGTGACTTATTTCTGATCACCTAATTGGATTTATGTGCAGACAAGAATACTCCATTATAATTCATGATATTGGAACAAAAAAAAAAGAAGGTGGTTCGCAACAACATTAGCTCCAAATACCCTGTGGGAATTTCCATTATATGTACCTTGTCTTAATTAAATAAATACAGAAGAAAATTTCACAAATCGGCTAAACATGCTATTATTTTAATCAACATAATAAATCACCATTTTATTATTTCTTAAAAACTACACAGCACAAATGTAGATAAATGTCTAAACTTCCTAAATCAGGTCTCCGATTGTAATTATGTTGACCCGTTCATGAATTATCTTGGCTGTCGTTTACATGCAATTCCCTTTACCGCGTTTGGGTAAACAGGCCTCTTAAGTAAATGAAATTCACACATTTTATAATTCAAGATCAAATAAAAACAACTCTAAACAATCAAAATAGACAAAACATACAAAATATCTAAATATCATACAACGTTTGCAGGATGTATGAAAATGCCATGATTTATTACAAATGTCTCCTTTTAAGCGTCCCCCAAGTGCATACTGATTATAAACGCTGTGCTTGAAATACGTAAAACATAAATATCGATAATTATTGTTTTTCGATGAAATAGATTTTCGAATCGCGCATGGTTGTCCAAAAGGCTAATCATTTAAATAATATTTGCGTTGTAATTCTGCGTATCTGCTTGCCTTTAATTGCAATACCTTGCAATGTGTATTTGCAGCATGATAAAATTGGTAGACATCGTTATGTAAATTCCGAAGGAACGGAAATGAACAAAGGCTCGCTCTTATCAGAATTGCTTCACTGGCAATAGCATTTCATAGTTTATTGTTTGCAAATTGTGACGTTTGGAAATGTGACGAATATCAAAGCAATGATGTCAGAAGATAATGATTATATGCCAAGATAAAAGTATTATCATAATATTTAAATAGCAAGTCGGTGCGTTGTTCTATATATTGCACTCGGTGTTTGTGAATAAGTCTAGATCAGGTATTCTCAAACTATGAGTAACTATAAGATTATTATGTTTAATAAAGAAAAAAACACCTTTTCACAAAACACATTTATTTTATCTAAATGTACATTTCGATCGCTAGGCGACCATCTTCAGTAGAAATATTACTTTTTCAAATTTTTTAAATGAAAATGAAAACTCTTCACAACCACTACTGTTGTCATCCTTGTCCAGTTCCTTATCAACAACACTTAAATATTGCTCAGCAAAAAACGGTTCATAAAATTATATATTTTTGGGTTCCTCTAAGAAATCCATTAAGTCATTAAGATTCTTCAGTTTTGCAGATAATATTTCTTGCTTTTCGTTTAGATATTGAGACTTAAGAAAGAAACCCGATGGACAGTGTCGTTTTTAAAGAATTGCAATATTTTCATTGGCCTGTTACACACGACTTGTATTGTTTTTTGAGAAAACGGGTTTGTTAGTGCATAGACATTGGTCTTGAGAGCAGTTTACTGTTAATAACTCGATTTGTGCATTTTTGGACTTGTGTTGTTTTTAAAATAAACGCCTCAATTGCTTTCCTACAGTTGAAATAATATCAGTATGTAGTATATATTTTTGGGAATTACTGTGTAAAGTGTAAAGTCTGTTCGTCTCACTTCAGCACGTATAACTAAGCAAGATATACAGAGGGGGTCGACTGTGGTGGCATTGAACGGAAAATTAACATTTTTCAACTTGGCACCGTATCCCAAAGAAATACGCTATACCTATATAGCAGATCAAAAATATGTCTTCATTAGTATTTTGTTGCTTTCGTCTTGTTCTTCTTCGACCATTTGATGTCCACTTGTGCCATCTGGCATAACTTGTTTTGTACTATCGTTGTTGTTTTGTTTTTCAAAATCAATTTTTTTATATCATTTTTGTCTAAAGCATATTAATAGATATTACAATTTTAAATGAAATTTATAAGCGTTTTTTATAAACCGTTATATGTATAACATCCTGTACATATTTGCAATGTGCAATTACGTATGTACAAACGTTGCATTCAAAATGAGAATGACTGCCATTCTCTACTGTTCGTGAACAAATGAAGCCGTTTGGCAATCGACATTCACCTAGTGCACATATGTACGATCCATTAAACGTTTAAGGTCAGCGAAAAAGGAAATTGCATAATCGGTTAATCGACTGCGGCTTACGTTTATGTTATTATTTTTTATACTGCGGTTTTGAATTAAACTATTAGTGAATGCGAAACCGATGGTGTTTAATTATTTATGACATAAATTAATTATATGCACATAAACACCACTTTGTTTTATTGATAAGTGAATGTATCTAGAGAGTATGTATTTCGTTATGCCATTGAAATTATAATAAGGAGTACTCAAATGATGCAGACTCAACTTTTAGCACAATACCACCAATAATTGAAAAAAATAAAATAATTTTTATTTTGTTAATTCAATAAAATGTCATAAACTGGCACCGGGTAGTAAGCATTCGTGAATGATGGCAAGGGTCTACTGAAAAAAAAAATCAAGATGGGTTGCATATGTACCTATCTTTATGGACATATGATGGCCATTATTTAATGTTATCATGCTATTTTCCTGAATTACGTTTTTTTTAGATTAGACTTCAAAAACTGTCATATTAACGTACCAACTTTTTCATAACAAAAACGTTTTTGTGCAAAAGTTACGACATTTTCAGAATTACCCTTGTGAAAATCGAAAATCCAAATATCCAGTACAATCGAATTGAATTTGCACGGGGCTTTAACAAGAACTTTTGCAACAACGTTTTGTTCCAATTATTTTTTGTCAAAATGGCAACAGATTATAACATTTTGAAGCCAAATTTTAGGTTCTAATTAATAGGACAGCATGTTAAGTTAACGAATTTTCTAATAGTGTTTGGAGTAGAAACAATGTACTTCCTAAATTCTAACATGAATTAAGGAAGTACATTAAGGTAGAAACAATGTATTTCCTTAATTCTAACAAAAATTAAGAAACTTCATTGTTTCTACCCCATACTATAAAGAAAGAAACCTTAATATGAGAAACCTAAATGAATTTACTAGTAATTACCGTACGATTAATTGGAATAACTTTTGATCGAGTACCTTTATGTATTTGGTTTTTTGTTACAGCAGCAATTGCAATTATTAAGTGCGAAATGATTTCCCTCAAAAAATCATTTGTTATACTAAGATAATTCAATCTGACTAAACTAAAACTAAATCTGATAGATTTTTTTTTGCTTATTATACGGTATATGTCTCAAGTTTGTCACAATTCTTTATAATCTTACATATCTTTATATTGTAAGATTATAACATATCTTTATACAAGACGTCCCTTAACTGCCGTTAAAGTTTCATGTTACCTTCTTCTGCCATGAAAAATGAACACAAAACTGCAAAATAAATTGGCCTTCGCAGTTCAGTTTCCTTATACGAAGCATTCAATCAATCAATCAATTCTTTATTTCACGTAGCCATACAATACATGGATGTGATCAGTCATGTTAAATAAAATATTAATAAAACATACAAAATACAAAATATAAAATACATATACAAAATATAACGTATTTGAACAGTCTAATGTCGCCCATTTGTGCCAGGTGAACAGGTAGGGCGTTAAATATTGTAATACACGAGTATGCTGGTGATCTTTCATAAAGAGCGCTACGGTGTTTTGGTATTGTTAATTGAAAGAATTAATTGTTTAATTCAAAGAAAACGAAATCAGAAAATGTGAAAATCTGCAAATTTTAAGATGCAACTGTCAAAATTTTCAATTGTAACTGTACAAGTCTTTCAAACTTTCAATTACGCATGTCTATAGAAGTTAAAAGATTGACCAAAAACTGTCAAAATTGTCAAAGGTGTTGAGCGCACGAGCGTAGGTAGAAAAATTATAAAATTTTCGATTGAAAGTGACATAATATATAAAATTTAACTGCATCGGGTCAATGATAGTCAATGCTAGCTTTCAACAGTAAAAATATATCAAATTTTCAATGAATATGACACAATCTGCCAAATTTTCAATTGAATATGACAAAATCTGCCAAATTTTCAACAGTGATTATCCCAATCCGTAAAAATCTGTAATGTTTTTTGTTCCAAATGTGAAAATGTAACAATCTGCAAAATTTTAAGATGCATCTGTAAAAATTTTCAATTGCACATGTCTATTGAATTCAAAAGATTGACCAAAAACAGGGCATATGTCTACTAAGTTTTCATACGGTCTATCATAAAGATTGTCGTGAATGTAGTTTTTTTTTTGTTATTTTGTATGGTACCCCTCATGTCTATAGAAGTCAAAAGATTGACCAAAAACTGTCAAAATTGTCAAAGGTATTGAGCGCACGAGTGTAGATAGAACATTTATAAAAAATTCGATTGAAAGTGACATAGTATATAAAATTTAACTGCATTGGATCAATGATATTCAATGCTAGCTTTCAACAGTAAAAATATATCAAATTTTCAATGAATATGACAAAATCTGCCAAATTTTCAATTGAATATGACAAAATCTGCCAAATTTTCAACAGTCGTAAAACAATCCATAAAAATCTGTAATGTTTTTGTTCCAAATGTGAAAATGTAAAAATCTGCGAAATTTCAAGATGCAACTCTCAAAATTTTCAATTGGACATGTCTATGGAATTCAAAAGATTGACCAAAAACAGGGCGTATGTCTACTAAGTTTTCATACGGTCTATCATAAAGATTGTCGTGAATGTAGTTTTTTTTTTGTTATTTTGTATGGTACCCCTCATGTCTATAGAAGTCAAAAGATTGACCAAAAACTGTAAAAATTGTCAATGGTATTGAGCGCAGGAGTGTAGATAGAACATTTATAAAAATTTCTATTGAAAGTGACATAGTATATAAAATTTAACTGCATCGGGTCAGTGATATTCAATGCTAGCTTTCAACAGTAAAAATATAATCAAATTTTCAATGAATATGACAAAATCTGCCAAATTTTCAATTGAATATGACAAAATCTACCAAATTTTCAACAGTGATTATCCCAATCCGTATAAATCTGTAATGTTTTTTGTTCCAAATGTCAAAATGTAACAATCTGCAAAATTTTAAAATGCAACTGTCAAAATTTTCAATTGCACATATCTATGGAATTCAAAAGATTGACCAAAAACAGGGCATATGTCTACTAAGTTTTCATACGGTCTATCATACAGATTGTCGTGAATGTAGTTTTTTTGTTATTTTGTATGGTACCCCTCTACGAACTGTATTCGGGTGACCCCTAAGAAATCGAAAATTTTCTGAGGTCTAGTTTTTCCAAAGTTGATATTAAAGCCAATATAAGGACAAAATGTAATACTAATACGGTAATAAACAATAGGGTATAAATATCAACTTACTTCGAAAACTTTAGACAAAGTTTTAGACAAAATAGCTGTGAATCTTGATTTCATTTAATTTATTTGCTTTGACCACTTTGAACGATGCACTTATATAAAATATATATTTACAAATCAGTGGATTTAACTGTCTATCAAATTAATTATACATTGTTGTCATTATAAAATACATTTGACAGATTAAACTAATTAGTGCAATAAGTTAGGAAATGTATTTTTTTTAATTGAAGTTGTAAATCGGCATTGGATTTTTGATCGAGGAGAAAGCCGAGATTAAAAACGTGTACGGAAAAAAAAATTCGTGTTGCACACATGATTTTTTCTACTAGAGTTTGGAAAATAAATTTGGATAATTTTAATATTTTAAAATTATTTCTAAATTAAATAACGGAGTCAATATTGTTCTGCTTTCAATAACGAAAAGGTTAACGTAAATAATAACCCTAATTCTACTTCCACAAAGATCTGTTCTTGAATTTCATTCACGAATTGTGAACATGTTTCTCTTAAGATTTATAATAATGATAAAAAAATAACATATAGAATTTCAATAAATTGACTTCTAATGTTGAAATATTATTTCCGCACTTGTTAGGAAATATTCCACTGTTCCTAACTCAAATTATTAGTATTTTAATGTTGAAATATTGTTTCCGCACTTGTTTGGAAATATTCCACTTTTCCTAAGTCAAATTAGTATTCAAATGTTAAAGTTTTCCAAACTCCAATAGAAAAAACATATTTCGATCCTAACTTTAGTAGCAAGTAGTAACAAAATTTTAGTGGATATCGACCTGCGGGTTGGTGCTTGGTGCTTAATTTTTAACAAAAATGGGTTATTTCTTACTCATTTTTGTTAAAAATTACAAATCGGTATTACAAAAGTCAAATCAATGTTTTCTTTGGCATACTCAGATGGTTAGTTTTAGCTATCAGTGTTGCCTATGCCTATGTTAAGTTGTTTACTTAGATGCTCACTTTTAGTTATGAACAATCACAAATTACTTCAATTACTACTAATCAATTCAGTTACTAAGAAACAGATGATGCATTTCGGATTATTTATGTATATTATTAAAGTTAATGAGTTTTCGCTTATCTGAAAGCATTATAACAAGGAGCACGCAGTACTTTCGGAATAATTCCGCGTGACAAGCCGAGGATCGTTTTCATTATCACGTGCAAAAATGCGATTAGGAATTGTAACGAGCCATGACGAACCGCAGCATCCACGACTGGCGATATTACGGCATAAATGCCGTTCTCTGAACATCTGTAGGTACGCAATCTTGGAGTGCATGAGGAAGAAGGAAAAATACGACGACTCACAATGCCTGCAATAAAGTGAAGCAATTTAGTAGAAATTCATCATTACAACTTTGCAATTACAATAAACTGTGATTTTCCTACGCTTCAAGCGAGTAGCAGCAACCAATCTGAGTACTGCATGAATACGCGTAAGGCCATTAAAATGATGTACTTTTTATAGCAGGCATTGAATAATAAATTAATCGCGTCCACGTGAAAATCACAATAGCGTGTTTTGTGTCACCGTCATTGATATTGACTGCGGTTCTTGGTATTGGTGAGCGCCTAGGCTTTAATTAATTATGCAACGAATGAGGAAACGTCTGAATTTTCACGAATGGGGTCGTTGAGGATCTCTAATGAATTGCTCCGCGAAACAAGGGCCTACAATGAAGTGCCTAACGGTGAGCCGCAGATTTTCACAAAAGATACACAACCTGTCATTAACTGAAGCCGATGTGAACACAGACACACACATGTGCGGCGTGTGTGCACATCATTAGCAATGCAAATACGGTGCCCGATTTGTTTTAATTAATCCTCAAGACCAATGTCGGCTGCTTCACTTGAACTTTGCTGCCATGTCAGGTGAAGAGGTGCGTTAAACAGGAAGCCTCGAAATTATCCACCGATGAGTTTTTGGAAATTAAACAGCATCAAAATCGACAGGGACGTGTCCAACACCAAGGTAATCCATCCGAAAGTGTCTCGCTCGTCACATGTTCATCGTTTACTGTTAGCGGCTTCTTCCATTAATTAAATTGCATTGCGGTGTAATGGTGCCCACTTAAAATAACATTCTTACGTATATGGGGAAGTGACGCGTCGCCGGGGCCAGCGTCCGCGTTTTCCGCGGAAAATGACTCATTTTCCGAGGCTGGCCGCCCGCATTCCTGGCGGCCGTCCAAACGCGTTGAGGAAGGCAGCCGGAGAAAGGGGATTATCCAACCCCCTGACGTCTCCTGGCTGCAGGTTCGAATTCCTCCGCAGTATTTACTGCGGGCGCTTTCTCCGCTATGTTAATTTTAAGCGCGGGGATTTATGGGGAAGGATTAAGAAGTAAGGCTTTTAAATTCATGCCAGTCGTAGTGTTTAAGTGCCCCATTGGAATGTTACGGCGGAGATTTGTTTCGATCGCTCCTTGGGAAATTGAAGCCCGCGTTTGGTTTTATGGTATTGCAGATGCTTAAATTTACCCATAACTACACAGACTGTAATAGATTTAAGTTTAATTAGGGCCTCCTGTGCCACCTCTAAATAACATTGGAATAAATCTTGCAGCAGTATTAACAATTCCTAAAATTATCTTTGAATCTAATTACTATACCATATTTTTACAGCACTGCTAAAATCACTTTTTAGTCAATCAGGATATTTAAAAACTCAATATCCTCATGGGCTAAAATGTTATTTCAGTAGCACGTCAACTTCCGTAGCTGTTAAAATATGTACAGAATAAAAGCGTAACATTTTAAAATGAAGTCATCCAGAAAATAATTCTGAAAATTGGTACACCTACAACCAACAACCTACAACTTATACCTACAACCAACATAAATAGAAATTGATAAAACCATATGATATTAAATATCGATCAAGTTAATAGGTTCTTTTCAATTTGCAGACCCAAGTTTCAAAATTTTGACTTACTTTGAGAAATCATTTTTTCTCAATATTCATTGCTTAGCAATATCGGTAGTGTTTCAACGAAGAAAAGCCAATCTTCTGCCTCTATTTCTATCTGTTTTGTTGTAAATTTAATAATGCTAACGTTAGATAACTTTCGATATAGCTCTGATGTGGAAATCCTGAGTTGACTCCTGACTTTGGTAGAAATAATGGACACGTCTAGAGTCATCTATGCAATTATACCAGAATAAATGTAAATTTTGTAGTAATTGTAATATCTGCTGCTGCTGGTACGTACACACTATGGGATTTGTTATAATAAATAACGTCACTCGTGATACGTGTAAAACTGAAATCTTTATTGTCGGACGGTACAAATTCAACTGAGGTGTGCGCGCTCTTAATCTATACAAAACATATACATTCCCAATTGCTCACACATTCTCAATAAATTGTGTATATTAAATTGCCTGCATATCACAGCAATCGTTGAAAACTTCATAACATTATCGAAATTTGACACTAACACTTGAAATTTACAGTAATAATTAACAAGTTGACAGTATAATTGAAATTTGACAATGATAATTGATAATTTGACAGTAATCATTAAAATGTTGGTAGAAATAAAGCAAATGTCAAGAGTAATCTTTGCATATATGGCAGAATAAATATAAATTTTGCAGTAATCATTGAATATTTGACAACATAATTGACATTTGAAAGTAAGTTAACATTTGTAATTTTACAGTAAAAAATGATAATTTCAATGAATACTGAGAAAGTTACAAAAACTGCTGTTAAATTTTCAATGTTTTAGTTTACTTCTGTCAGCATTTCAGTAATTTTGTCAAAGTCTAAATGATTGCTGCCAAAATTTGGAACTCAATATTCATTGCTTAGCAATATCGGTAGTGTTGCAACGAAGAGAAGCCAATCTTCTGTCTCTATTTCTATCTGCTTTTGTTGTAAATGTAATAATGCTAACGTTAGATAACTTTCGATATAGCTCTGATGTGGAAATCCTGAGTTGAATCCTGATTTTGGTAGAAATAATGAACACGTCTAGAGTCATCTTTGGAATTATACCAGAATAAATGTAAATTTTGTAGTAATCATTGAAAACTTGATAACATTATTGAAATTTGACAGTAACACTTGAAATTTACACTAATAATTGATAAGTTGACAGTATAATTGAAATTTGCCAATAATAATTGATAATTTGACAGTAATCATTAAAATTTTGGTAGAAATAATGCAAATGTCAAGAGTAATCTTTGCATATATGGCAGAATAAATATAAACTTAGCAGTAATCATTAAATATTTGACAACATAATTGACATTTGAAAGTAACAGTAGAAATTTTGGTGGAAATTTTTGTAATTTTACAGTAAAAATTGATAATTTCAATGAATACTGAGAAAGTTACAAAAACTGCTGTTAAATTTTCAATGATTTAGTATACTTCTGTCAACATGTCAGTAATTATGTAAAAATCTAAATGATTGCTGCCAAAATTAGGAACGCAATATTCATTGCTTAGCAATATCGGTAGTGTTTCAACGAAGGGAAGCCAATCTTCTGCCTCTATTTCTATCTGTTTTTGTTGTAAATGTAATAGTACTAACGTTATATAACTTTCGATATAGCTCTGATGTGGAAATCCTAATAAGTTGAATCCTGATTTTGGTAGAAATAATGGACACGTCTAGAGTCATCTTTGCAACTATACCAGAATAAATGTAAATTTTGTAGTAATCATTGAAAACTTGATAACATTATTGAAATTTGACAGTAACACTTGATATTTACAGTAATAATTGATAAGTTGACAGTATAATTGAAATTTGACAATAATAATTGATAATTTGACAGTAATCATTAAAATTTTGGTCGAAATAATGCAAATGTCAAGAGTAATCTTTGCATATATGGCAGAATAAATATAAACTTAGCAGTAATCATTTAAAATTTGACAACATAATTGACATTTGAAAGTAACAGTAGAAATTTTGGCGGATTTTTTTTTGTAATTTTCCAGTAAAAATTGACAATTGCAATGAATACATAGAAAGTTACAAAAACTGCTGTTAAATTTTCAATGATTTCGTTTAATTGCATGGTATGAGCATTGATTATAATACCCTTAGGGGTATTATAATCAATGGTATGAGGAAGTGGTTACTTCTTGGTGAAACATTTTGATTGGGTTAATAAAGGATTTAGTTTACTTCTGTAAAAATTTTAGTAATTATGTCAAAGTTTAAATGATTGCTGCCAAAATTTCGATTATAACTGTTGAATTTACAATTTCGAAGTTTTAATTATTTCTCTGGAAACTAGCCGACGATTAAAGTTAATTGGTGATATTTACATGAATTACAAGTTAATTTTAAATTTCTATATTAAACTTTTCAATTATTCAGTAAAATTTCAAGGATTTCTGTTGAAATATCACTGGCCAACACGATTTTTGATGACTTGCTTTTGACAGTTATTTCTTACTAATAACGGTGTGCTGAATTCAAATATCGCGTCAGATTTTGCCTACCACATCCAGTTATTCCTCTACAGCATACCTTCATTTTTGAGAAAATTATGTCCTTATCATTTTATTTAGAGCACTGATTCTATAATTGATATAATTTCGGTAAAAAATAGGCATAAATCACTTGAGAATATTCATAAAATTTTAATAATAATGGTACACATACAAATTTATGACTACTTTAGTACATTCACATCAACTTTTACTTGAAAACACAGAAACACGGTTTACGGAGTAAATTTTCGTTTGTACGATTTTCTGGATTGCTGTATTTCTGCACAATCTCTTTTTATAATCCAACAGTACGCGGCCATCATGTGAAAACTCCACTTTCCTTGATATCTCACCTCTATATCCCTTAAATCCTGATGGAATCGTTCGCCATGTTCGTCAGTCACATCTCCTAAATTTTCCGGAAATTTATCAAGATGGCTATTAAGGAATTAAGGATGGCAGATCATGGAATTTTTGAATTAATATGCCAACTAGGTATTTGTAATTTTTCGATCCACATCATTCATGGAGCTTGTAAAATACTCGCCTTGTATTAGTGTCCTAATTTGTGGGCCGTCAAAAACACCAGCTTTTATTATAAGCTATTAAGGAGGTAACGTGTAATGCTCACATTGCATCCCCGATCACGGAATTTTTGAATTAATGTGCCAACTAGGTCTTTGCAAATTTTTCGATGTTTTGTTTCCCAAACAATTTTTAATAATGGCCACATAAGAATTCAAAGCGCTTTTCTCCACATCATTCATGGAGCTTGTAAAATACTCGTCTTGTATTAGTGTCCTAATTTGTGGGTCGTCAAAAACACCAGCTTTAATTTTCTCATAACTGAGGCTAGTAAATGTTGTGCATATATGTTTAAAGCAGTCGCCTTCTACGCGCAAAGCTTTAACAAATTGCTTCATTAAGCCTAGTTTTATGCCTAATAAATAATGTTTGGTTCCCAACATGTAAACTTTTCGCCAGTTCTTTTGAGTCCATTGTTTGTCTCTGGCTCTGCTATCCCATAAACATAAGAAGCACGGATATTTTGTAAATCCTCCTTGTTGGCCGAATAAGAAGATTACCATTTTGAGATCCACACAAATGATCAAGTACCCTTTTTACACTTTCATAGTACAGAAAAAATACGAAATAAGCTAAAAAAAACTTGACGTGATATGGAACAACGGTTAGCATATTTGAAATCAGCACACCAAGATTAGTTACAAACAAGTACCACACCTAAGTCACGTGAAAAAAGTTCAAAATTGTTGGCCCGTGTTACAGTCAAATATTAGTAAACTTTTAATAGTAATAATAGTAAACTTTTCAATTACTCAGTTAAACTTCCAAAATTACTGTTGAAATATCAATGATTGCAGTTAAATATTTCATTACTTCTGTAAACATTTAAGTTTTTGAAATTAAAATTTTCAATGTTTTCTTTCAAAATCTCAATGTTACTGAGGAAGTTTTAAAGATTGATGTCAAAGTTTAAATTTTTTTGTCATAATTTCAGGAATCATGTCAAATCATGTCCTAAATTGCAGATCTGCATTCAATGCTTTGGCTGTGTAGCTGTGTCCTAACCAACTTGAAGAAGTTGCATATAACGTAATTTATCTTTTGATTGCCTGGATGACTTGTATTTTTTGATCTCCAAAGCATCATTGAATTACTTCTCTCGTTGATCCATTGATCCACCTCGCTTCTACGGGCCCACCCTGCAATGAAACTATCCTTAAAAAAACCACTTGTACACTTCCTGTTGGCTTTACGTAACGAACTGTGCCCTTTCAGTCGTGCCCAGAAACGATCCCGTTTAATTCTTCTTTGTTACATAATCCGCGGATTAATATCCTAATCCAGTCGCGCATTGTGCGCCTGAATCGCTTTCCGATGATTATTCGCCTCTGCACGCCATGCGTGCTGCGCATGCATGTGTACGTGTACACATGTCGGATGGTAATGAAAGTCGTCATTAAGACGTGATGTGAGAGAGTTATTTATCGCCGAGTTGTGTCGGCGTTTCGAATTCGCAGCAATTCGATTCTGCGGGAATTGTTAATGGCAAATTCTGATTGCTCTGCTCTTCTTATGTTCCAACTATGAGTAGCTAATGAGTGAAGTAAAGCTGGACCAGAATTGAAGTTTAAAGTGTGAGGTGAAGCTCATGCACTCCTTGGCCACGGCAGTTGGCCTTAGCACTTCCAAAAAAACAAATAATAATAGTATAAGTCCATTCCTCATTTGTAGGGACCACCCTTCGCCATTTCTTCATTTAACCAACCAACCCAGGTGAATGCAGATCATTTCTTGGGTATACAAGAAAAATCAAGTCAAGTGATCAAGTCAAAATTTGAAAAAAATTGTTAAAATGTCCAGGTACCATCAAAGTTCGTTGTATTTATGTGTAAAAAGTTTCTATGTTGTATCATGTACAAGAAAAAGATTTCATTTCAAGATTTCGTTTCAAAGATAATACATATTAAAAACTTGATTTATCATAAAGTGAATTTTCAAATTCATTTACCTCGTTACAGTCTTTTTGACTTGGTTACTTTTTCTTAGCCCAAGAAGTCCTTAGTTCCTTAGTCCTTACCAAGTCCACGATTTATATGTAAACTACTACACCAATAATGTGTACACTGATAACATTTGACTGATGACCTATTGACTTCAATGACTAATACAACTACAATTGTCAACAGCATAAGTTTCCACAAATCTAATTACGATCTAAATTGGACGCCAAACCGATTAGCACTGCTCCACTTTTTCCAATCTCTTGGCAGCCAATATCCACATACACCTTACTCCTTGAAACAACACTCTACGTACATACTTAATCCTCATACCATTTAACCCCCTAATGACTACAATAACATCCGACGCTTTTAACCGTCCTGATTACGCAAATACGTTCTGCTTTCTGGTGCGGTGATGAAAAATGGGCGCCATTAATGAGCGGCCGAGATGTATATACACCATTTGGAACGTTCTCAAGATTCGGCCGGCCAAAAAGTTACTTAAACGCGGATTGTGGAAGGCCCGGCGCGTCACGCGAATTGAATTACATTTTTAAACTGTCGGGCGTCGGCTTCTATTGGGGCTATTTTTAGGCGTTTAATGAGATCGGCGTTCCATTGCGAAACGCGGGTTTTATTGTTGCATATTGCACGTCGTAAATATTTGTGTGATACAAGAAAATAATACTGCACGCGGATATTCAAGTAATTTTAGATTTATGCAGGGCTCACTTGCAATTATATTCCATCACATTGCCATTACATATTTCATTTCTTTGGCAGTAAACTGTTAATATAACTGCCGAGCTTTGCAGCAAAGCTTGTGTGGTCTATTTTGAAATTTTAATAGGATGTCCAGAATACGCATGGAAAATGACATTCAGCAACCATACGAATTGTGGGCAGTATTAGAAATTGTTAATAGATATGTCAGAAAAGAATATTTTTAACCAATCAAGGCAGCAAGACATTTAGGAACTTAGTTCAGTGGCTAGAAAATTATATTTTATCACACCTGCATTATAATCTTTTGTTACACTGGTCAACACAATTTTTGTCCCTTAGATATAAATAGCTGATTCCGATAGAAATTTTATTGCTAAGAAACGTAAAAAAAAACTGGGGCGTCAGGTTTTTGAGATATTTCAATGTTTGCAAAATGTGTAATTTAATTTTTTTCGGGATGCAAGACAGATTCCGATAATTTTTTATGACAATGCGGGATTCAAATTGCAGTTTGACAGTTACTGGTATCACTTTTCTAACCTATCTTTAACTGTGAGCGTGTTTTTGTAAGTAAATAGTGGAAAAACTATGCAAAACAGAAATGACCTCCAAAAATTTCTTTTTTTGCATTTCGTACATAGGCATAATAAATACTTTCCGATATATGCATTTAAATTGAAGGGACAACACATTCGTCAAAATTTGTCGACCACTATTATCGAACTAATGCGTACGAAAATCCGGCTTTCTAGCACGCCGTGTTTTAAAGTTGCCTAGTAACAACACATTTATACCAATCTTGGATGACAATAAACGTCAGGTATCACTAATTTTTAGCGTGCCTGAAAGGCTCTCTTATGCTAACATATTCAAATATGTATAGAATAGGGCCATATGCGCTAACCAGCAACAATATATACCAGTCAATCAAAATAATTGATTTGATAACATCAGAAAACATAAGAGAAAAATAAAAACTTCATTAAACTTGTAACTTTACGTGGACAGTTGTTGCAGTATGAGACAACCTTGTGAAACTCGCCCAATTCTTAATAGATGCATTTTCTTTTTAATTATAATGATTGAATATTTGCAAAATTTTAGTAAAATCGGCGATCAATCAATTTAGGTATTTATTTGATTTACGACGGGGAGATACCGTTTGAAGTTTAGTGGTCTAAATCAATCAGTTTAGGGAATTTAAAAATCTTTTTCAAGCTAAATATATTAATTTATCATAACGAAATCGAGGCAAAGTTCCACGAAGTCAAATCCATAAAAAATGCTTGTTTGCTTTGCCACAAATTTCACATTTTCCTGGAAAATTTGTCGAAATCGAAATCATGTTATATAACCAAATACATTGTTTTTTTTTTAAATTAATTAATCTGGAAATTAGTAAAGTAGAAAAATGAGCATATTTAAAATTATATTAATCCATTCTGCGAGTGCAGATTATGAATAGAATGGAATATTATTTAATCTAGCCTTCAATTTATCAGTAAATTATCTAGTAATTACATGATTAGTATCTTCATGGTTATCTAAAATCTGATATTCCAGTGGCTTGTTTGCTTACTTACTGCAATTTGTATTCATAATTACGACATTAATACGTAGAGATTAATTTGTTACAAATGTAAACTCTGTCTATCGTATATAATGTATTATGTGGAATTATCAACATAAATTTCATCATTATCAATACCTATAATATTAATATTATCGTTTAGCTCGCAATAGTTAATAATTATCAAATTTATTGTAGGCAATTAAATCTTTAGTTCAAGTAGATGTCGCAAACAGAGCAATTTTAGTGATATCGTATATAAACGGCAGTCATAAAACTGCACTGGGTAAACTGATATTGAAAAAGTCCGTTTTTGCTTGATCAGGGTTTCTTAATCTGATGCATCAACACACCTCAAATATTGACTTGGGGTTATACTTAGGGCGATTCACATAAATCACCAGGTTTTAATTAAATTATAAAACACCCGAAGTGACCCGAGTTGTGCACGTATAACCCCTATTATTATAACCCGTGGGTTTCGTAACTCTACCTCGCCAAATTTTGATGCAACAATATTCGAAAAGTCATTTTGACATAAATATAACATATATAACCCGGGAAAACGATTTTTTCTACTACCTTAATAGAAAGTACACACTTTCGTCCTTCATATGAGGGAGAAAAAGCTATTTAATGTTTCTATTCTAAGTATTATTCTAAGGAGGCAAATTTGTTTGCTTCCCGTGGAAGGCAAATTTGTTTGCCTCCGGTGGAAGGCAAAGTTATTTGCCTCCCACATATGAGGGAGCCAAAGTTGCTTGCCTCCATAAGGAAAAATAGAACTTTTCTCCCTCATATGAGGGACGAAAGTGCTATTTTTCCTCCCATGGGAGGCAAGCAACTTGGCTCCCTCATATAACTTTGCCTCCCTAGAATAATACTTAGAATAGAAACATTAAATAGCTGTGATAATAGTCTATGGTTTTCTTTTATTGATAGCGCTAAGGGTTACGTGATCCGAGGCTGTAATAGTATTAACAACCGTGGTGTATATACCATTTTGTCACTACTAGAGCAATTACAATAATTTAAAATTAAATATTAAAATACAACAAACATCTGTCATTACATCAACCAAAATTAGACATTGATGTATTCAACGAATATACTGAAAATGCGGCCAGCGAAGGCCGGCTAATTTTGGTACATATACTTAGCATGCGAGAACTACAAAAATATTCCCCGAAAGACAAAACTTGAACTGCTACATACCCCGTTGCAAAGTATGTATACACATTTATTTTAGTCAGCTCAAAACGTTCAACATAATCTCCTACAAACCACGCACCCATTTTAATAACCGTATTCAATCCATTATTTATTTCATTCAACCGGCTCACAACGGTAGCCGTAATCCATTCAACGTGCGACGTACGCCTCGTACTATTTTTATTTATAAAAATTCGTACGCTCCTTGTATACTTTGATTTTTAGCAATATACTTATTCTAAATATTATATTTTGACATTTCGTTTTTTAATTGTCATGCACAAGAAAATAAAATATTTATGCAAAAAGTGGGAGCAAAGCAAAAATATCCGCGGGAGGAAATTATGCACTTTGCTCCCTCGTAATACAAATTGCTATTGATACAAGCTTAAAGGCGCGTTACACCAATGTTAGCAACATGTGTTGTTAACCTTTTTATTAGTAACCGCGATTAAATCACAAAGAATAGCAAAACACTAGTTTTTTTTTTGCCATATCAGCAGTCTCCCCTTTGTTGGTTCCCTGCGAAATGGCGAATTGTTAGCAACACATGTTACCAATACTGGTGTATAAGCATCTTAACACGTATTGCTAGCAAATGTTTTCAACATTCATTGATATTTGCCGACTTTTAGTGGATAACAAAATTCTTGTTAATAATATGACTTATTTTTTGCTAACACAGTTTGTTGCTTAAGAAATTTAAGTTTTCTAAAATGTTCCTAACAATTGTTAGGAACATATGTTACTATCACTGATGTAAACGCGCCTTAAGTTTTTCGAATTTTTTACCATTTTTGCTTACTGGTGAAGGGTTGCTGATTGTAGTTTGCAGTAAACGGTTGAAGATTAACAAGTTTAGTAGATCAACAGTAGATAGTAGATTAACAAGAACAACAGTTTAATAGTTTATCAGCTTCAGGGCTACTTTGGCGCTGTGCTATTTTGACATGTCACGGCCATTACTATGACTCGTTGTGTGCACCTCTATTGCAAAATTCTTCCTCATTTTTGCAGAGATGAAGAAAAACCCAACGATTTCCGTCTCGCCTCGCCGCTGTGAGCAGAATGTTTTAATTGCTCTTGCATAACTTAAACGCTGTTGAGGTGTTCGCGGCCCAGAGCGCCGTGTAATCTAATAAGCGGGCGTATTTTTCCGGAAAAGTGAACTTGCGCAATTGAAGAGAGGCCGCGGTTTAATGAGGGCGAGGCGCAAGTGCTCTACTTGAACCACGTGTAAAACAACCAAAGTAAAAAAAAAATAATAATGCAGAAATTGAGAGAGCAATACGGTATGCGTATGTTGAATTCTGCGGATTTGCATGCAAACGAGTGGTGATTATGGTGTGAATGGTTGTTTAATTGGCTGCAATTGGAGGGAATAATGGGTTGCGAAAGTCTGAAGGAATAACTTCCGGGGGACGTATAAATGTGTTTGTAAGTGATAAATGTGTGAATTCTTTAGATACCAGAAGGTTTTCTTTAAAGCTGGAAAAGTAACCGAATGGCAAAATTAGTTTAGTTTATTGAAAATATGGTAAAAATCAAAATTGCATTTAATATGTTCAATAGCAGTAAGTATATGGGGAAAGATGCTTCAGATTCAAGATTCAAGACTCATTCTTCGAACTGGTGGAATTATTAACAAGAAGCTTTCATAAAATTATCGGTAATATTTAAGCACTCGTGGTATTATCCCCGAAAATTTGGAATTCAAGATTTTAATGTTTTGGGTAGAAAATTGTTTGTATGCATGGTGTGCGTATTGTGTGACAGATTTTTTTTTGTACACGATAATTCAAAAACTACTTGTGGGGATGATTATTCAAAAACTACCCAACATAAAAATAAAACATTTTTTTTCTTCTTATAATAAATATAATTTTTAAAAGGTATTAATCTAAGCGTCCAGATGCTATTCAAAGATCTAAATCTTCTAAGATCTAAGATCTCAAACTTGTATTATTAATAACTTATTATTATTAATAAGTACCACAATCTACCACATATTTATTTTATTATTATTATTTTTTGTCATCACTATAATTATGATGGTAATTATTTCTGTGCTATTTAAAAAAATAATGTAGATTGTGGAATACGTTGGCATTGGAATGTGAGTTGCTGACAATGAATATGTCGATAAATATGTCAAAGCACAACTATTGCATATCCAAAATACCCATTTTTGAGTACGAACTTTATAATATTCGAAAGCTGCAGTTCTGTAAGTGTAAGTCCTTAATTCACAGATTTGAATTCCAAAACAAGACTTTCGCTACACATTAGGACATACAATGTTTGCTCATTTTATTTTTTTGTGCCGAAACTGTAACAGATATCAAAAAGTATAAAGATACAAAATAACTTAATAATGAATGCCTGCGTCCGATTTGATTCTTTTTTTAAGTTATTTTGTTTGTCATTAAAAAATATGAATGTATTAATGTTGGGCCTCACTTGTTTTGTACACAACCGGTCCACTTATAATAACAATATTATGTCAAAATATGAGTTATACCCGCATAAAGTGTCATACCAAACAACATCCAAATCAATGTGAACGTTCTCTTTTTATAAGCAAATTTTATTTTTTTAAATTAACTTTGAAGCTGAATACTGGCTAAACCAATCGCATTTGTATGTAGATAAGTTTTGTAAAATCGTCTTCTTTTGATCCCAGTAATCTGTGGTTAAGCCATGTTTACATAATTTAGAGACACCCTGTATATTACTATAACTATAACAAGATTTGGTTTAATTGATAGAAATTGAAACATCTTCAATGTGAGGCTCTGGTGAATACATTTATTTTTATGGAACAAAGCAGTTGCCACAGCTGTTGGATTTTACATTGCAGTTAAGCAGGTTTTCAGTGGGCAAGTGACAATCGTTGATTTCATTAATGGGAACAAGGAATACTTTTGATTCAATAAAATATTTCGTTACAAGTAGGTATATTTGAAATATATCCGATTGCTCAACTACCTGTGGGTTTGATAAAAATATCGATGACTGAGCCTACTTTTTAGGATATTTGATGTTTGTATGTATTTATGTATGTATGCATTTATGTATGTACATATGTATTTATGTATGTATGCATATATGTATGTATGTATGTATGTATGTATACAGGGTATCCAAGATAAGTATCAACAGCATGGGGATCTCCGAAATCGTAAAAGTTCCAAATTTGGTTAAATTACCAAAAAGTTGAGCAATTTAGTGGTCAGTAATATTCTGTTGAGCACACCAGAAAACTCCGCTTATTTCCGGAGATATTCGACAAAATCCGAAATTTTGGAATACCGTTTTTATGTTTTGCTGAAGTTGTTTGAAAAGATATAAAAAACAAAAGGCACTTTCTCATTGCCCGTTTTTTTAGCTGTACTTTTAGCTCTACAAGATAGCGTTTATAAATTTTCAGTTCAACGTTTCGTTTCGAAGAAATCATCAACTTTATATTTTTATATGGCCCGTAAATGAAGTACACCCTGTATTAAATAGCATTTCCTATAACGAATTCAGCGATTTATATTACAGTATGAGTTTTTATGTTTTTATTCAGAAAAAAAGCTTCTTAAAATATTTTGAACATTTTGGTGTAGTAGGCGTTGAAATGAGCGACGAAGACAAAATGTATCACCTAATTTTGTGATTTGAAGATAATTAAATGAACAGAACAATTTTCATTATCTACAAAAATCTATAAAAAAAAGTGTGGTTCTGAATAACTATTATGTTTATTTTTTTAACGGCTATTCGTGCTAAATTGTTTTTAGTTACTATTTTCCTACCTATTCTTAAGTAATAATTGTTGTCTTCGTCGTCATTAAATGAATAGAACGATTCTCATATCACAGTAAAAAAATAATAAGTGTAGTTCTAAATAACTATAATGTTTCAATGTTTAACAACTATTCTTGCTAAATTATTTTTGTTACTATTTCGGTACATAATCTGGGTTAAAATTATGTAATAATTTTTGTCTTGTTGGCCATTAAATGAACAGAACAATTCTCATATCACAGTAAACAAATAATAAATATGATCCTAAATAGCTATAATGTTTCAATGTTTAACAACTATTTTAGGTAAAATATTTTTAGTTACTATTTTGGTACCTATTTTGGGTTAAAATTAGATTTTTTTTACTTCATCATTTGTACGCTTACTACAAGAAATTGTTCGAAATGTATTAACAAGCCTTTATCGGAATAAAAACATTATTACTATACTGTGATTTAAATAGTTGAATTCGTAATAGGAAATGCTATCTGATACAGGGTGTACATTTTTTTCAGGGCATATAAAAAAATAAATTTAATGATTGTTTCTTCGAAACGAAACGTTGTAAATTTGTAAACGCCGTCTTCTAGAGCTAAAAATGAGGCAATGTGCCTTTGGTTTTCTTATACCTTTTCAAATAACTTCAGAAAAAAATAATAATAACGAAATCGCAATATTTCTGTTTTTGTAGAATATCTCCGGAAATAAGCGAAAATTTCTGGTTTTCTTAAAAGAATATTACTGACCATTAAATTGAGCAACTTTTTTTGTAATTTAACCGCCTTTGTAACTTTTACGGTTTCCGAGATCCCCATGCTGTTGAACCATATCTTGGACACCCTGTATGTGTATGTGTAAGTAGAATGTAATTTATGTACCTAGGTGTATGCATGTATGTATGTATGTCTTTCTGTGCCGTCCCCTGAACCCTTAACGGCTAACTGATTCACTTGAACATTTATGAAAAAAATTATGGAGGGATACCAGTGATTTTTGGCTAAAATCCACCAATCGGAAGTGATGGATTTATTTTAATATTCGAAATTTTTATTGCATATGGTTGTAGCTCTTTTACAAAAATATCAAGTTTATAGAAAAAAAAAATGGAGTACAAAAGTGTTTTAAATGAAATTTGCATCAAATCGCACGTAACATGGAATAGTGTCACAACTCGAAAATTGCAATTTGACAGGAAACCAAAAAGAAGGATTATATTTAGATTTTTTCAACCGTAGGCACAAATTTGTAGGTAAAAATAAACCTCTATTGTTAGAATTTGTTTGTATTGTACATTTCGAGTACTCCTGCTGTATATTTTGGCTCCATTATTAATATTAACAAAGGCGATTTTTAAGTTGTTTCCAGGTGACTGCGTAAAGTTTTTATTTTCTATTTTAACTTTTTCATAACTTGTTATTATTATTTGTTAGGGAATGTCTCTATTATTTCAACGAAGAGAATATACTTGTAAATCTAATCAACTAATGGTTAACGGAATGTGGTTATATTTCTATCAAAAATTATCGTAAATGTAAGTCTTGTGGTGAACACACCTCCCTTTTTTTGCTTTGATTTGAGGTGTGAACTGCAGACCTCATCATTATCGCTATTATCGAAGAGAATTGGGCAACTTTAATTTTAGTGTTATGATCGATTGTACGCTCGATTGTACTAAGTATTACGCGTTAATTCCTGCTGTGGTCCTTCACAACACAATCACATTCAATCTTCATCGTTGGTTATGACCAGTTTCTTACAATATTCTGTACCCAAAGTAATATTCGAAGAAATCGAACAATTTTAACATTGGCCTGGGGTGAATCGAAACCGCGACTATTGATTAGTAGCAGCCTTAGTGATGATATCCCACGGGCTTATACATATTTTATTAATAGTTTGTGGAATGTCGTACTCTTACATATCGCATCCGTAAGTATCGATTTCATGAAAGTCAAAGTTGTCGCTTCCTGTTAGGCCCGCGTAATGCTTGATCTAGAATTTCGTGAAAAATTCGAAGCCGTCAATTGTCGTCCTTCCTGTCCCAGTTGTAGGCGCCTAGCTTTCGCGTGTCGTTTACGAAACGCAAAGGCCTCAAGTATAAATAACATTTGGAACGGTCGCCTCCACGCCCCATCTCCCGTGCCGTTTCGCGTATAAATAAACGCGATGCGATTTTTCGGGATGAAAAATCGGGCGTCCGGAGAATCGATCTGCCTCTTGTTTCGGCAAGCAGCGCGGAACCGGAGGGCATTTGGCCGAAACAACGGACGAAGAGCGGAAAAAAGCGTCCAGCGGGCTGCCAAACTCCGCTAAAAATAACAACAATCAGGAGCGGCTGTTGGTGGTCAACAGCCTCCCCGGAAAATTAACGGGTGCGTGGGACGTTGAGCGGCACAACAGGCGCTTCTTCGATATATTTAAGTAAAGTACGAGTTAGAATTTAACGATGTGTCTGGACTCGGGAGGAAGCGCAGATTGGATTTTACGTCTTGTGAGATATCGCGCGCGAGCTGATTTAATTAAGTGGCGGCTTTAACGTCGGCACACGTGTTTTACGAAATTGAGTGACAAATTGGAGTTTTTTTCCTGACCGCCAATTTCAGGCTCCCCTGAAATTATGAGTTATGTGCAGATAAATATAGCTACAAATTATCAAAGTAAATTGTAGGAGATGCATTTAATCCCGGAGAAACTAATTTAGATGTAGTTCCTGCAATTATCTTTAATGGTGCATCGTGTCACTATCACGCATTTATATTATAGAAAATTATTATGAGATCATAAAAATGGATTTTATTGCTCATTTCAGCCAATTTTCCTTATTCGTATAAAGGGGCTAATTTCCGTTTAGGGCATAATTTTTATGTTCGTTGAAAAAATAAACGCTGCCTTCTCGACACACCTTGTCTGTAGATTAAGGTTCATTCGCGCCTTCGCTCAAGAACAATCCTGGACGCTCTGTCGTCGGTGGCCATCTGCGTCCCCGCTTTGATTTATGTCTTCGCGAGGTTTATTTTCGCTTAGCGTGAGATTAACGTCCAAGCTCGCACCTACCGATAATTAATATCACTAATACGAGCAATATTTAATTGTCAGTGAGAGACACAGGAATGTTCCTGGTGCGCCTTGCCAAGCGAACAAGGAGAAAACGAGCGCGCTCGCAACCGTGAAAAGCAGCGAAAATATCAGGACAAATCGTTTCCTGCTCGGATATTGGTTTCCGATTGTATGCGTCACTGAAATATTGGAGAAAAATTGGTTTCCAGCATTTAAAAATCAGTTTGTAGGAAACACACGGTCGCAGTTGGATGGAAATTTCTGCACAAATCGTTTCCTCTGTGTACATTAGTTTCTTCTGATTTTATGGTACATGCGCGTTACTTTAGAACATTTTAAAATAAGCAAACTTGAACGTTTCCTACTTGAATATTGGTATGTACAACGAATTGATTTGTTCAGAATATGCGAGCAAACATACAAACAATTCACTGAAAATTAGTTTCAAATAAAATGCACTTTTTGAACATACATACAGATTTATATACATATATATATATATACATATATATATATATATATATATATATACATACATACATATATATATATATATATATATATATATATATATATATATATATATATATATATATATATACAGATAATATATTGTTTAATATTTATATTATTATTGAATATGATATAGAAAATATATATGTTTGCACTTCCGGGACTAACAGTACCTAATTAATCCCTCTTATACGGAACTCAAGTAACCTTTTCAATCCCTTTAGGGATCAAGATGTAGTATTTTTACCATTTTAGATTTTGGTATTTATAGATAATTTTATAGCCGTTTGTTACTAAAGTTTTGTTTGACATTTTATAGTTGTTAAACAGACGATTGGCCCCCTGATATATACAAATTCAAAACAAATTTGCACGCTTATTTCAGATGAGCAAAAATAAACGATTAAAAAGTTTAAAAAACGTATAAAGTGTGGTTGATTTTTCAGTGTCCAGCTTATATCTGCGAAACTGTATAATATACAAAAAAATCATAAGAAACTTGTCATACGCAACCATTTTCCTAATCATTTTTCCCCATATCCTACATATTTTCCGAAAAGATATCTTACTTAAATGGAACACCCTATATATTTTTACAGAATGAGATCCTCGATCAAATTCTCTTTACAATGTATGACTTGCTAGCAATGTCAATTGTTTTGCTTCTCAAATAGTATTATTAGCGCCCAAACATATTTGTCATCTTTAAAGTCAAACTTAATTGGAGCGTTATATTTCCAGCCTCCAATTAAATTATTTCTCTAACGACGGCCATAATAATTCATACGTTTAAGTGTAATTT
Source organism: Othius punctulatus (assembly GCA_951805005.1). Classification (NCBI taxonomy): domain Eukaryota; kingdom Metazoa; phylum Arthropoda; class Insecta; order Coleoptera; family Staphylinidae; genus Othius; species Othius punctulatus. The sequence continues at coordinate 56,048,447 of OX638142.1, forward strand.
TAAGATTCTTGCATTTGGCATGTACACCCAGCTTTAAATATCCGATTTCGTCTGCGTTTATTTGTACAGTTGCTAGCTTTAATTGCGTGCATTAAACGTGTCGTATTGTATTTACAGAAGAAGCCAGTTTGTCGCTGCTAAGAACGCACTCTGTCCGTCCTAGAACAGTTTTAGAAGGTGTAAAACAGCCCAGATACTTAATTTATTCGATTGTCCCGTCCGGCTCCCAATCCCATTAATTCGGAGCAAATTTCCATCGCGAAATGGCATTGTTCTTCGCATTCTTGTAAATGGAAGTCGTTGAACTGCCAGGTACCATTTTCAAACTGTTGATTCTTTCTAATAATTGCTTATTCTTTCATCACTTGAAAAATATTTTGATACTAATTTGCGTTTTTTTTTTCAATTTCCAGACATTCACGGCATGGTGTAACAGCCACCTGCGCAAGGCGGGTACAGGCATCGACAACATCGAGGAGGATTTCCGCAATGGCCTCAAACTCATGCTGCTGCTGGAGGTCATCTCCGGAGAGACCCTGCCCAAGCCCGACCGCGGCAAGATGCGCTTCCACAAGATCGCGAACGTCAACAAGGCCCTGGACTACATCGCTAGCAAGGGAGTCAAGCTTGTGTCCATCGGCGCTGAAGGTAAATATCAGACATCGAAAAACCAAATGTTGATTTCCAACAGTAACAATTGATCAAATAACGCACACAGAAAAAAATTTCAGCTTCTCTTGTGTAGGCTGACATTTTTTGTAAGAAGGGATGCGGGCTATATTTTTCAAATTATGCATAAATAAACATTGCTTCGATTTTTTTCAAAACGTTATAATAACTCATAATTTCTCACTCATTTGCTATTTTTGGAAATGGCTGCAGACATTTTTCTACAACAAATTTGCAATTTAAAATTGTTTTTAACTTTTGTAAAAATAGTAAATATTTTCGAAATTATTCATTAAAAAAAATCGGTTATTTAAATTGCTTTTAGACTTCTATTTTGTCGAGATCAAGATTTTTGATTTAAAATTTTGCATAGCAAAAATTATGACGACGACGTGTATCGTATCCACAAAAAAGTTGTCTCATAGGCACATAGGCAAATATTTTGCAGAAATGGCCATACTAGATTCTGGGACATTCAAAGCGATATTACTATTGTAACTTTTATGAAATCAATACCGTTGACAAAAAAAACCCCAAAAGTAAACTTTGAGAACCAAGTTTGACTAAACATGTTTTAGAAAAATTAATGGATTTGTAAGTCCAGTTCCACTGTAAATCTAGTATAATTTAACATGGTTCATTTTGCGTTTTTCAGAAATTGTTGATGGCAACCTGAAAATGACACTGGGTATGATCTGGACCATCATCCTGCGCTTCGCCATCCAGGACATCTCCGTGGAGGAGATGACTGCCAAGGAGGGTCTCCTGCTGTGGTGCCAGCGCAAGACGGCGCCATACAAGAATGTCAACGTGCAGAACTTCCACCTGTCATTCAAGGATGGTCTAGCGTTCTGCGCCCTGATCCACAGGCACCGTCCCGACCTCATCGACTACAGCAAACTTTCCAAGGATAACCCCTGGGAGAACCTGAACACTGCCTTCGACGTAGCCGAGAAATACCTCGACATTCCTAGGATGTTGGATCCAGACGGTAAGGGGCGCGCTGCCGGCTTTGGCCGCAGACGGACGCTTTTCATACTCCTTCCGTGTTTCCAGACTTGATCAACACCCCTAAGCCCGACGAACGCGCCATCATGACCTACGTGTCGTGCTATTACCATGCGTTCCAAGGGGCGCAGCAGGTACAGCGAGATGAATGCGTGTGGCATACTTGTTTTATTCCGCGCACTGACATAACAATTTTGCGTTTTACTAAACATGAGAGTTGCTTTCTGCCAAAACCCCTAACAAACCGTTTTTTAATTTGTGATCATTAATCTTGTTGTTGTGCATGCAGACTTACAGAACACCGCCATGCCTGATGAACGAGCTGTTATGACATACGTTTCATCGTACTACCATTGTTTCTCTGGCATACAGAAGGTGATTAAATAACATTACTTATTTTTTACAAAAAAGAAAAAATCAAATTAAGATATAGTATTTACCTTATGTATATTTTCATATGTATATAAAAAAATCAATAGTAGAAATTGTATTTCATTGCAATAGTTTCAGCCAAATAAAAATAACGCTATAACAAATTGAATGCCCAAAAGCATCGCTCTGGCTGTACGTTTCAATATTGTTTTTAAGCCTAACAACGAAAATCTGCAAGCCCCAAAATACTATAATCATGCAATTATAGGCTGAGACAGCCGCCAACAGGATCTGCAAGGTTTTGAAAGTGAACCAGGAGAATGAGCGCTTGATGGAGGAATACGAACGTTTAGCGAGCGACGTAAGCTATGAAACCCCCACAAAAATCTCCAAATTAAAAATTCCTTCACTCCCACACAGCTTTTGGAATGGATAAGGCGCACCATGCCGTGGTTGGGCTCCCGCCAGACTGACAACTCTCTGGTTGGTGTGCAGAAGAAGCTGGAGGAATACCGCACCTACAGGCGGAAGCACAAGCCTCCACGTGTCGAGCAGAAGGCCAAGCTCGAGACCAACTTCAACACCCTTCAAACTAAGCTCAGGTTGTCCAACAGGCCAGCATACATGCCCACTGAAGGAAAGATGGTTTCTGTAAGTCTACTACCACAATAAAATGCGATGTAAACGTAACTTTTTTTTAATGTTCAGGATATTGCTAACGCCTGGAAGGGTCTGGAGACCGCTGAAAAGGCATTCGAGGAGTGGCTCTTATCGGAGATGATGCGCCTCGAGCGCCTGGAGCACTTGGCCCAGAAGTTCAAGCACAAGGCTGACGCTCATGAGGAATGGACCCGTGGCAAGGAGGAGATGCTGCAGAGCCAGGACTTCAGGCAGTGCCGCTTGAACGAGCTCAAGGCTCTGAAGAAGAAGCACGAAGCTTTCGAGTCCGATTTGGCTGCCCATCAAGACCGTGTCGAGCAAATCGCTGCTATTGCCCAGGAACTCAAGTTAGTACAACTACGGCATTTGATATGAAACACAGCCAAGATCACATTAAAATTAAATGCATTCTGAAGAAAGGTCTCCGGTCAATTGGTTAACACTTTTTTGAATGCATATACTTAAACACATGGTCCGTTTTTTTTTTTAAGATCCACCACCGACTGTTGCTTTATGTTGATCAAACCAAATCACTGCATATTGAACAGTAATCTCCGTTTTGGAGAAACCCAATGACACTAACGAAGTTGTCACTAATACTTTCGAGAGAAATTGCGGCATATTTACCTTGTTATCATAGATTACTTTGTTATATTCTATTGTTTGTGTTGCAGTACTCTCGAATATCATGACAGTGTCAGTGTAAATGCTCGTTGCCAACGCATCTGCGATCAGTGGGACAGGCTTGGTGCCCTGACCCAGCGCCGCCGCCAAGCCCTCGACGATGCCGAGAGGATCCTCGAGAAGATCGACATCCTTCACTTAGAGTTCGCCAAACGCGCCGCCCCATTCAACAACTGGCTAGATGGCACCCGCGAGGACCTCGTGGACATCTTCATCGTCCACACCGTGGAAGAAATCCAAGGCCTGATCGATGCTCACTCTCACTTCAAGGTGACTTGCTTTCAAGTGTGGCCGTAATTTGTTATTAATTGAGGATTCGACAGGCCACTCTGGGAGAGGCCGACAAGGAGTTCCAGAGCATCGTTGGATTGGTTAGGGAAGTGGAGTCCATTGTGAAGCAGCACCAAGTTCCCGGAGGACTGGAGAACCCGTACACGACACTCACAGCACATGTAAGTTGTGTTCGGGACACTGTTGGTCTGTGTCCTGGCCAGTTTTAATCATTCAGGTAATTTTGTATGTTGAATATGTTCTGCCGCCAAGGAAGGAATCACTGGCAATCTAGAGGTAAAATAGAAAATATCTCTAGGTGGTTTTCTTTTTGATTGTACGGTTTCACATTTCTCATGAACGTGTCTGTGCGCGCTTTCAGGATCTTACGAGGAAGTGGTCCGATGTCAGACAGCTTGTACCCCAGAGGGATACCACATTGCAGGCTGAACTTAGGAAACAACAGAGTATCCTTTTTGTAACTTTCACATACTTATGTCGTCACATTCAACTATGTTATTTCTTAACACTAATTAATCAGACAACGAAATGCTACGTCGTCAATTCGCTGAAAAAGCTAATGCCGTTGGACCCTGGATTGAACGCCAACTGGATGCTGTTACTGCTATCGGAATGGGTCTCCATGGTACTTTGGAAGACCAATTACACCGCCTTAAGGAATATGAACAAGGTGTATATGCTTACAAACCACACATAGAAGAACTTGAGAAGATCCACCAAGCTGTGCAAGAAAGCATGATCTTTGAGAATAGGTATTTCGTGCAAATATTTGTTAACTCATAAAAGCTATAATATATATTTTCTGCAGGTACACACAGTATACAATGGAGACACTCCGTGTAGGTTGGGAACAATTATTAACATCAATTAACCGCAATATCAACGAAGTAGAAAATCAAATTTTGACCCGTGACTCTAAGGGCATCACTCAAGAGCAGCTTAATGAGTTTAGGTCGTCATTCAATCACTTTGATAAGAACAGGACAGGCCGTCTTGCCCCTGATGAATTCAAATCTTGCCTCGTCTCTCTTGGCTATTCCATCGGCAAAGACAGACAAGGAGACATCGATTTCCAGAGAATTCTTGCCGTAGTGGACCCCAACAGCACCGGCTACGTGCATTTCGATGCTTTCTTAGATTTCATGACGAGGGAAAGCACCGACACAGATACTGCCGAGCAAGTAATTGACAGCTTCCGTATTTTAGCTGCAGATAAGGTAACTCCGGTACTTAAATATTAATGTGCGTTATTCATATGCATGATTGTTTTCAGCCATACATATTACCTGATGAGTTGAGGAGAGAACTGCCACCAGACCAAGCAGAGTACTGCATTCAACGTATGCCAGCGTACAAGGGCGCAGGCAGTGTACCTGGTGCACTTGATTACATGTCATTCTCAACGGCCCTTTATGGGGAATCAGATCTCTAAACGGGTCAATTCCCGAGCAGCTAAGCGGCTGCGTTTAAATTGCCATTAAGGTTAAGAGAAATCATATCTCATTGCCTTACCAAGCCCCTTCTCCCATAAATTTAATTTATTTTTATTTACAAATATGAACCAATGATTCTTTTTTAATACGTAGCCACTAAGGATGATTGGTTTGTACCTGGTTACTGAACTGGAAGTTTTTTTCGAGCCGAGCAACTATTATATTAGATTTATGATTATTTATTTATTGTTTTCTTTTCCTTTTTCTCGCTTGGTATATCATGTTTTATTCTGATTATAAATTACGTACTTTTTTTGCACGTGCTAAGTTTTTTTGATGTGTACAGATGATTTTCATACATGAATTGCTCTTCAAATTGATTTTAAATTATAAATAATTCTTTTTTATTTTTCATTTCTTGTATAGTGAAATATATAGAGCATTTTATGTTTGCGGTTGAATTTATTATTATTTAAATAATATTATATTTAAAAAATACGAATTATTTGCCCAAAGTATACTAACTATTCATTATGTTATATGAAATAAATATAATATATATAATATTTAAAATGATTATTATTTTATTATAGTTTCATTTTTGGAATAGTTTTTAGGCACATTTATGATTGCTCTTGTTCGGTGTATTTACTGAGCTGTAAGGTAGTGCTCTATAAGGTAACTTTATATTTCGTAAGTTAAAAGCTATACAAATATATATTACATGTAATTTTATTCTAGTCTTTTATTTAATTTATTAATTCTTCATTGCTCATATCTTTACTTTTTGTTTATGGCAACTTATCAAATATGAATGTTTCATTTGACATTTTATACAAATGTAAATCCCTATCTTGTAACCTGTGCAGTTTTTTTTTTTATTAATGCCCAGCCAATAGACATCAATAGATAAATAATGACTAGATGTTCATATAACAAATGATCTGTCAATGTTATTTATACAAAAATACTACCATTAAATATAGCTCCAAGAAAAATGGATAAGCTTTAATGTGTATTGGTATTAGGCATCCTGATGGAACAACTGGTTCTGGGTGTAAAAAAAAAGGGTAACGAAGAACCAAGGTAGAAGATATCTTCGAGAATATGGTGAAGTAAAAGTGGGTAGGGCACATATAAAACAATATTTTCATATAGTTTTACATATGAAAAATAGCATTTATTAATTGAGCTGTTGAAAACCAGAGTGGTGCAAGCTTTTTTTTTAAATTTTTTATTCAGATAATTCCAGAAATATGTATGGGATGTCCCTTGTATATTTCTGCACTTACATGAAATTTAAAACAAAAAAGGGGGTCTTACACCACTCTGGTGTGGGAGTAATAATTCTAAAAGTGAGGAACATTCTTCTAAGCCCCACGTTCTGTAAAATCTCCAAGTCCGCCCCTGTCGCCTCTCGGTGTGCATGTTAAACGTTGCTTGGCATTGAAAATTTGGCCGAGGTTTTTTGCGAGATATGTGCACAACACAGATTATATATATATATTATATATATATGCTTCGATTGATTGCAGGAGATTTAAATGGGTGAAAATGCGTTAGTTCACATATTTTCCTGGGCTATTGTTTGCATTCTAGCTTTGTATAACATTATTGTAATTTACATGACACTAGTATATGCATATATAAACAAATCATTAAATATATTAATAAATGTTAATAATAATTATATGATAGATGAATACATTTAAAATAGTGTGAATAAACAAGAAGAAAATGTGAAGAAAAACAATACTTTTCTTTACTTATAATACAAATAACTATACAATGTGCCACGTCCATTAATAAAATTATGCGCTTGTCAATCAATATGCAAATTGAAGGAAGATATATCTTACAAAACTAAACACTAAAAAAAATTCTTTACAAAAAACTCCAAACATATAATAATGCCCGTACAGATAACCAAATGCAGACATTTAACGAGGAACTAATGTATGACAGTTTTTGATTTTGCAACGCCTAAATGTCGCGATCTGTTTTTTTCATATTTAACTAATGCTAGTTTTTTCACAGGATCATTAATTTTATAAAGTTCTGTTCCTTGCAGTATGTTGTTGATGTTCTGTATCCACACCACAACATAAAATGGGATCAGAAGACTTAAAATTAGGTCAGCCAAATTGTGAATATGACAGTGACAAAAATTTGGAATAATTGTACAAGAAATTTTATGTGTAAAAAATGATACTATATTAAATTGAGTGCAAATCTTCGGTATATAAAACCGCATTATTTGCAAACATTGATTAACGTATTTGAAGAAGTTAGAGTTGGGTCGCAGCAAATTTCCACGTGTAAATTGCCTACATTCAATATAGGAGTGAATGGGTTCCTACGTATCGGAAACCAGGTCCTCTTTACATATACTACATCCTTCTAATTTTCTCAACATATTGCGGGCCAAATATCCTGATATGTACATATTTATATTGTCCGCCAGAAAACTGGGGTTGTTTATAAATGTGAACTCATCAGAGACATTTGGGGACACTATCTCAGTTGGCGTAGGAACTTAAATCGTTATCAAGTTTTGTACAGAATTTAGTGCCCCTCTACAACCATCTTCCTCACAATTTGTAAATGGAGAATGGCGAGTCATAAGATTATTAATAATCAAAGCTTTATAAGAAGCTCTGAAGGCAGCAGGTGTTGGATTTATATTCCGAGCACCATGACTTCGGACACCACAAAATTTTCATCGGGGTCATATCTCTGCTTATCTAAAAAAAAGTATGAAAATTACTTCAATGTTATTATTAAAAAAATAATTCACTTACCAAGTGTAGAAAAAAACGTAGCATGTTCTCGGCGATGTTCTCGCCGAAAAGACCTGGGCTGCCAGCTTGCACGCTCTAATGCAGCAATATCGTCTTCCCATTGTGATTTACTTGATCTGTATTTATCTGTGTCTGTATTGTTGACGATTCAAACGGCAAACGGATTCAAAAGGTACATACAATCTATCTGTATGCTACCGGACGTTATTCACAAACAATGGAAATGATGATTGTGGATTATTCAGCACATAAAATGTGTCAATAATGGCGGACAGAGTTCTTTAAAAAATTACAGCGACCCTGTAAGCGACTACAGATTTTGGCGCCATCTATTTTGTATACGTCCGTACCCACACGAAACCTGGTCAATTTAAATCGTATAGAGTGGGGTATGGCTACTGCCACGGAACTTGAAATCGCGACCACTGCGTCGTCTACTGACAGAAATATGAACTAAAACATTCTAGAGACATCTGTTGACGTACGAGTGAACAAGAAAAATAATAATATGTTCAGGTTTGTATAGCTGGTAGGTAAAAAAGATTTTTGGAATTCCAGTCATCTTGTTTACCGACAATTCAGTGAGCAGTTAGGGTATATGTCGCCAAGAAATTTAAAACTGTCGCTGTTTGTAACTTGAAAATGCGCGCAGTGACTTTAAATGAGACTCCTATTTTAGCGTTCCAACTGCCAAAAAACCTAATAATGACAAGCAAAATACCCTAGTAAAGGTCATGTTTGAATACTAACTCGAAGGATTAAACTAGGAACTACCCAATAAAATCTCTCAAGTGCCTTAAAAACCTTCAATTACCACCAGTAAACGATGTAGCTAATAGAACAAATCACCGTACGTGTAATTTATCTTTATTTTATAACTATAAGTGCACAAATAAGCCCAACCAAAGTGCTTATTTAGGGATATTAATTGCACAAGAATTAAGTTGCAACCCTGTTTCCCTGAGTAACCAGTGCCATTAAGTGTCAACCTATAAATTGGAGCGTGACACTTAAGAGGTCTCTTTTCCCAAAGACGGTATAGGGAATTGCATGTAAACGACAGCCAAGATAATCCATGAACGGGTCAACATAATTACAATCGGAGACCTCATTTAGAAAGTTTAAACATTTACCTACAATTTAACCAAGTAGTTTTAAGAAATAATGAAATGGTGATTTATTATGTTGATTAAAAGAATGGCATGTTTAGCAGATTTGTGATATTTTCTTCTGTATTTATTTAATTAAGGCAGGGTGCATATAATGGAAATTCCCTCGCTGCATTTGGAGCTAATGTTGTTGCGAACCACCTTATTTTTTTTTGTTCCAATATCTTGAATTATAATGGAGAATTCTTGTCTGCACATATATCCGATTATGTGATCAGAAACAAGCCACCTTTAATTAATTTCTTAAAACTACTTTGTTTAATTGTAGATAAATGTCTGAACTTTCTATATCAGTTCTCCGATTGTAATTATGTTAACCGGTTAATGAGTTATTTGGCCATCGTTCATTAATAATGCCGTATACTAGCTGGGGTAAAGAGGCCTCTTAATGGTGCTCTGGTTAGTCCAGAGGGTACAGCACGATAGACTATTGAATACAGAATCTAAATATACAAACTTCATTGTTGAAAGGCGTTTAGTTATTGACAGTAATGGATATTGTTAAATAAAAAGTTAACGTTGATAACGATAATCCGTTAACTCGATTTTCTAAGTTCCGTTAACCGTAATACGATATTTTTAAAGCGAAATAACACAAGGTAACGATAATCCATTGTAGTGAACTATTTTTTATTATAACTTAAATACTTTATAACAAAACCTAGGGAAATGGTTTCAAACACATATAAAACATATAATTATTCAAATTCAAGAACAAATTAGTTGTTACGAGATTTTACAGAGTTTTGCTAGTTGCTTAACTAGTTTGCTTCAATTAACACCTCAACTAACAATGAATACGTTTTAAAGCAGCGAACTATTATTGTGCTGGGGACTGAAAGGTAAAATTGAAGAATAAAAATACTAAGGCAGTATGAATCATAATTTTTAATTTATTATTACTACCAAGGTTAAACTTCTAAATCCATCTTCGACTAAGGCACAATGGACTAGCGTTATTCGTCTATGACCGGATGAGTTATCACTTAACAGACTAAAATCGAGTTAAACCGAAGTTAATTGGTTCAATAACAAAAATGAAAATTAACTTTGGTTACCAGTCCGTTAAAAGAAATTACTTTCGTTAATTAACTGTTATCGGATTAAGTCCCATCACTGATCTTACCCATCCACCTACTTCAGGAGAATGGAAGAGCGGCTGATGGAGACGTCCAGATATTCCCCAATACTGATCTGAAAGGTGATTAGCACTTGTTCGGCCGTCTCATTTTCTAGTGAAGTGTGTGGTATGAAAACATTAATACGGGAAAATGGGATCAAACTTTGATACTACTTTTGCAAATATATAATATTTTGATATGGTGATTTTATTATAGATTCAAATCAACTTACTTTAGGGGTCTAAAGTTAGTTCGTCTCCGCGTGTTGCACCCTGCATAAAGCTAACAGGACTAACACATACTGGCAGTTAGATAATCTTAGGGTCGCTGACTAAGACACACTCTACAAGATATAGATAACTAAATCGGAATCCTACAAATACGAAATGCAACCATCATGGTAGTGACTGTGGAAATACATCCTAAAGGATTCAACACATCACCACTGGACCATCTTATGAAATTCATTATTGATGCTGTAAGATACTTGGACACACAGAACTTTAAATTATAAAACGATAACCTGTAATGTATTTTGATGTGATTATGCCATGCGCTAAATAAATAACTTCAGAAATGTAAATATTAGTGTGCATGTTTCATTTACTCATCAATCATTATATTTGGTGCTTCAAATGTTTACGAGTTGCTGTGATGGGGGAAAATAATAAAGCATTTTTATTAAATGCACATAGTAGCTGCAAGACGAAAACGAAGTAAATTTAGTTTATAATTCTGTATGCGAAATATGAAGAAGCGAAATATGGGTGTAGTACATTACATTACTTTATTTACAAGGAAACTATTTGGTATATATTATCAGTGTATTTTATCTACTATTTTAATCAAAGTATTGCTTAGCGGGCGATTACTCGTTCTGTTACATACATGTTGGGGGCTTCCAGGTTACTTTTCGCTTTTGCCTCTAGAACTTAAATGATTCTTGCTGTCTGAAATAGAGATTATTGTTTAGTGGAAAAGTTGCAAGCTTTGCACTAATGAAATTCCAGGTGAAAAGTTACTTACATTTAACATCGAATTTTCCATCCTTGACGCCAATCACGCCGCTCTTGGAGGCGGCAGCAATTTTGATCTTGCGAAACTTGAAGGAGCGCGCGCTGTCCATCCTCGTGTCCGCAGTCTGGAATTAAAAAAAAAGAGTCGCGGCTCAATAAAGTTTATATCTTCTTTTACTGCACGTTTTATGTGCCCCGTCCGAAGCCAAAGCGTATTTATTTTTAATGAAGTAATGAAAAAAATAATTACCTGCAGTATTTCTGCCCAGACATTATCCGGCCTCAGACCGTAGACAATGAAGACGGGCTTTTCAGCAACATTACAAGCGTAGCTCCACGCGATTTCATCGTCTACGGTTTTTAGTAGTGATAATTTCAGCACCCCCTTCCTGGTGCCGTGGCTTGGCTGCTGGAAAAAGCGGCAGGCGTGTTTGCATCCCTCCATCTGAAAACACATCAATTATCATTTAAATGTGATACACGGTGATATAAATAGGGCCACGATTCATCCCCTCGTCGGAATAAATAACACTTAGCGCGCAGAAAAAACGCGTATCCCACTTTGATCGCCTACGGAGGCGTTGGATTGTTATTAGATGTTTGTTGTTTCGTGGAAACGGCCTATGAATAACTACGCCTTCATCGTAAATTATCAAAGTTTGTTCGAAATGTGTGAAATTTGAGACCGGCAATGTGTTGGTAATATATTACTGACTTAGCCGGGGACACGCTCACAAATTTATAATCCTAGCGCGCTATTAAATTCTTTAAGATTACACAAAGTAGTTATCAAACAATCCTTTTAACAATATCCGGTTACTGGAAATTATTTTCGAGAAAAAATGCCTACGACGAGATACTGTAATTGAAACTCACACGTATCTATTATAAAAAAAAACGCGGAGAAACGGGAATATGTGTGGACGGTCAACGTGTTGATTCAATCTGAGATGATATGTTAAATATCGCGAGGAAATAGCAACAGATTGCTTACAGCAGTGTTCGTATCGTTAAAAAAAATCAACATCTGGCAGCAATGTCATGTCACGATGTAATTCTAGAACATTATAAAATTATCGCTTTAAAAGGAAGGGTGTATATATTGTTAGCTGTAATGTTTGGACCATAATATTGAAACGAAACTTATTTTCAGCACAATACGTAATTTGCGTTTATTGCCCTTATGATTACACCGCATCATAATTAGCCCTTCAACAATTCTTCTGTACAATTTATTATATCTGTTCAATCAAATAGATTATATAGATTAATTTTCGATCCAAAATACACGGCGTAACAATCGATAACTTATTGGGGGATACCATATCGAACAGGTCTGGGTGGCATAGTGAGTTGAAGCTTACGAGCAGATCTTCCGTTTCGCGGGGCAGTTCATCTAGTCAGCTTGGAGCTTAGTCAATTTACACTCTGCATTTTAATCATCAGTTGTGAGTTCGATTCTTATTCAGGGCAATATTAAAATTGTTCTAGAATAGACGAAAAATGTATATGATTGTACAGGAGATTGGAACATAGTGTTTTCGCTGCATATTTTTCATATCATAAATTGCAAATAATAATATTGAAATGACACGACGCAGTTTCAAAAATGACATCAAATATATTTTAATCTTACATCAGTACATCGGTGTGATTCCATTTTATGATGTGGGTTTGAAGAAATTTCTAGTAAACTATTGGAAAATATCTGTTTTAATTGCATTGGTAGTTAAACTTGGTTGTGCAAGCCTCTACGGATTGTCAGAGGCGCGCAAGAATGAACCTATATCGTCACTGATGATCAACGTCATATGTGCATTTTGTATAACATATTCGAATATAATCAATATCTATTATATATCAGTCATAAAGTTGACCAATTTTCAAAATATTTTTGATACTATTGATCGCATTGCAAATAGTGATTTTGGTGTGTCTTCTGTGAAGTTTTCTGCGAAGAAAATATACGCAGTAGTTTTTTATTTTTACATTGTATACACATTATTTCTGGGGTTTAGGCTTTACAAGGCAGAGAGCATGATTAATTTTGTAACAACACTATGTGTTTCGTTGCAACAATATTTTCAAATCGCTGCTCTTATGCAGAATTATATAATGTTAACACGTATAATTCATGTATTTAAAGATAGTAATATATCTATCCAGAACTGCAATCTTCACGTAGTAGACATACAAGGAGTACACAATTCTGAAGCTGTAAAAAAATATATACAATTATATAATGATATGTGTGATTTGGTCGACGATTTCAATGAAATATTTGGAATTGCCAACATATACACTAGTACATTAATGTTTTGTAACGTGCTTAAGTATGTGAACTATGTTCTTATTCATGGTTTGATTTACTGGAGTAATTATAGTTACGTGTATGTAATAATAGTCTTTTCATTGGTAACTTTATACCTAATGCAATTTACAGGAAAATATTAATTTTGTTTTTCAGGGGATCTATTTATATTTTGAAATGTGCTCTCAAGTATCAGGTGAAGCTAAAAGGTTTGCAAACCATTTACAAGACATGGCAAATCTTGGTTGTCGAAGTAGTGAGGGCAAGATTGCCGCCTTAGTAGTTGGATACGTAACTTCTGCCCGTACAGTTTGTGTAAGTGGTGGATGGTTTCGGCTTGATTTGTCTACATATTTCACTTTGGGCAATTTGTTGGTCAACTATATTATAATGTTATCCCAGTTCGTGGAAACACCTGAGTAAGATAATGTTTAATGTATTCGAAAATAACTTAATAATTCCATTTTTTAGGAGCGATACTACAAAATTAAATACTTCTACATCTAAATAGTAGTCACTAAAGTTCATATTTTTTCCATAATATTACTATATATTGTTATCATAGATGATTTAATATTATATATGATATTTCTTAATATGTAGTGCACACAAATATAAAATTTGTACCACAGTTTCTATATCTATATGTTCTTTAAAATTTAATGATAAAGACTGTTGTCAGAGTACTAACCTAAGCTAAGCTAATAGAAATCAATTAGTTTGCTCTGAAGGAGATAATTCAACTGTACAAATATGTGCCTGTTAACTCCGTAACTTTGCAATTGGCACATATTTCTCGTGTTGGTGCAGAAGCTAATGAGCCTCAATTGTGCATGGACCTACATCTGCCAGGGATGGACGGTAGTTTTGCCAGCGTTGAAAGGAACGGACGACTCAATTTGTTATTGTAAATTCGATTATATGACGTGTGTTGTGTAACAGTCGGCTGGTGCTAAAACCGTAATAAAACGTGTGTTTGCTTGGCGGCCTCGTGCCCAGAACCTTAATAAGATCCGTTTAAATATTCCACCAGACACGTATGCTGCGAGCGTTAACAAACGCGGTTTTCGTCTGTTAATTTCTAAAGCACACACGTGGTATGGTTGTGCACATATACACACGCCGGCGTAAACTCGGCGGAATTCCGTTAATTGCGTCCCAGACTTCATAACATGCATTAAGTGCGCCAGTGAGCACTTTTATTGTAGCACACCTAAACGGAGAGCGCCCAGGGATAGAACCCGCAATTAGAAGATGAGAGGGCGAACGTAAAAATTTTATGGACGAATAAAATCCGACGGGACTTTATTAGGGGGGGGGGGGCGTCTTATAATAATAATAAGTCAATCAGGGCCGACCTCTTCATCATCGCAGACCATCATCATCATAGCCGTCATCGATCCTCGGTAAATATTTGTCGTTTAATAGCGCCGCGCGATCGGAATTTAAGAACAGCGAGACCGACGAGAGAAGAGGGAGCGCCCCGGTTCGTTCAAACAACGGCAACGGTCTTTAGCAGAGTCAACCCGACCTGAGATTATTATTTACAATGTTTACAAAAATAATTGACCGCCTCGGATGCTCGGTCACGAATTTCGTTGTTTTCTTTTTCACATGGAAAGACGAGCGAACACCTGAGCCCTACTGACGAGACATTTATTCTAGCCAATTTCACAGATCAAAATAGCCGATTATACTTGTATTTATGCACTCTTATAACCAGAGAACGGAAAATAAGCTTTAAAAGTCTGAAAATGCACTTAGAAAGGCACAAAAATTACTTGAAAAGGCATTAAAAATATTAAAAATTATGCTTAATTTTTGACATTTATAAAAAAATTGTAAAGTTTTGTGTACCAAATAAGGTGTATGAATTATAATAAAATATTTTATGTTTACCAAGCTAACCAATGCAATTGTATTTACTAACAAAACTAAGTAATATTGTTAAAAAATAATCAGATCTGAAAAGTACAACAAGCAACAAATGATTACACGTTACACTATTTTTATTTTAGTATAAAAACATTATATTTTATTGACGTTTGATTTTGTGCCATGATTTATTTATCATTGTTGTTTTTAATTGCAACCCCCACCTTTTTCTTATATTTTGAAACATAAGCTCACAAGTCAAATGACATACAAACCATAAAGTTCAAGCAATAGAAAATTAAGTTTGCATGGAAATAATATTGAAATTCGAATCTACAGCAAATGTACCTACCTAGATTGCAAATATTCAACTTGACCCTGAATCAATTGAGATTGGCCAGAACTTATGTAAAAACTTTGAATTGCACGTTCTATGATTTCCAGTCTGATTTTCCTATTTCTAAAGTAATCAGACGTTTTAAACGCAAAATATTAAAATGGTTCTCTTCACCCTATTCATCTTCCAGGAAAATATTGTCAATAAATTGCCTAATTTATTCCCCATTTAGCAATTCTGTTTTCAAATATAAAGATAATGGTACAGTAGCACTTTTGATCTCAACTAGATTAAGCTCCTCCTCATTTTCGCAAAATGAGGCGAAAAATTACGTATCTGGTTCATTTTCATTCTTTGTTACCAAAGGTGAACATCGGCGGAAAGTCATCATTAGAAGTATGCCATTTTAAAGTTTAAATATAGCGCAGTGGTCCTCGATAGTAAATGGGTTTTATTAAAATGGCGCCATAAAATGACTTCAGATCCTGTAAAGTACTTTTATAAGGGTTACAAAAATGTCAAACTGCAAATCGAATCTGATCCTTAATAAATTTTTTTAGAGGTCGAAATATTTATCTACACCTACCTTACCCTATTACAATTTTTAGTATCTCAAACGTAAATGAATTATAATATTCCACATTTTGGTACAGATTATTTAATATGCCTTTTACATTATTCAAGTATGTTGTGAAAATTTATTAAATTGTTTATGTCCTAGTATGTTGTTCGTTTCGTTGCTGCTAAAATGAGTTCAAATACAAAACCAACACAAAAAAGTGACCACGAGGATAACAGAAGAAATCAACGAATTTGTTTATTAATAAGCGACATCAGAATCTTATGAAAACTTTAATAAATGAGAAGTTCGATATCTTAAATTCCAAATTTCCTGTATCCATCTGCAACACTTGTCGTCACACACTCACTGAGAGGCAAATTAGTGATGTTCGAAGACCATTAGCAACTATGCCAAACTTTGAAGATCTGAAGTTACCCAATGAAACTCGAGGCCGCGACAATGAATGCAATTGCTACATTTGCTTAATTAATTGATTACAATTAATACAAAGAATGGACTTTACGGCCCATCAAGTAATTCAAACCTTCCGACTCCGGTTCCTCCTCGAACTGTAGAAAAATCTATGTTTGTGTCACCAGCGTGGCCACGCTGCAAAAATTGTATGCAACAAGTTGGTAAAAGCAGAAGTCACGCTTCATGCGCTTCCAGTAGAGCCCGTGAAAACATGGTGAAAATTATAGAAAGCCTTCCAAGAAAACACTAGGAATAAGTTGTTACCTCAGTCCTGAAGAAAATTATAGATCGAAATTTGGAAAATGATAACATAAGTTCTAATTACTAAAATGTTAAAGTAAATCTAGCTACTAGTGGTTCTAGTTCAAAATTGGTCTTAAATCCAAAACCTGAAAAAGAAATCGAATGCAATGTAGTTGTTCCAATCAATTATCTTTATAACTTTCGAGTAAATCCTGGTTCGTCATCCAACCAAATGAAAAAAAACTTACAAATTTTCAAGGGTTCTTTAAATTCTGTATGAGTATCCTCCCCGAAAACTACTCTCCTGTTCTCGACTGCGGTAAAGGTGGATACTGAAGAAATTGAAACTAATTTTCCCCCAAAAAGATGTTATGCAGAAGGAGGAAGCGTTGGTAAAAGCGGAAAGCGGAAAGCAGTATGCATTATAAATTTAAGAAAAAAAACATACGAGAACGTCGAATTATTATTCAACTTAACCAATGTAAACAACACCCCTTTCAAATTATAGTATCAAACTTCAAGATCTTATTTCTCGTAAATGAACAGCAAACTGCGACATCTTCTTACCCATGCCTATATTGTTTTATAACTTTGAGAACTCTACGCGGTTGTGAAGAAAATATGGATATAAATGATAATGACGATAAATTTAACAACAATGAAATTTCAGTAGAATCAAATACAAAGTTAAAAACTTAAGGAAATATAAAACTAAATTATGGAAAACTTATTTCACTTGGTAGCAACAAGAAATCCGCGATATATTCCCAGAGCACAATTAACCACCCACTCTTCGAAGAATCAGATGATTTGTTTGTGAAATATCGTGATACCATAATTACACCGTTTGTAAGGATTTGTAAATCACATTTTTTGGGATGACTTGTTCCGCTTCTTGGGAGAGATAGTGCTTTAATGTGGCCAAAAAAGTTATATGTCTATCATTTCTTGAAGAATTCTGACTTGATTTGTGGTCTAAGCAAGCAGGGTAATCAGTTCACAGAGAATTTCTAGAGTACTGGTACAGGTACAAAAAAAAATCTTATTGACGATGATCATTATATTACAAAATTAGAAAAAGCTGTCGTCGAAAGTTCTTCTCTGCGCTTGTAAATAAATATTATTTCACAAATTGACCAATAATTATTGCAATGACATCATTACTTATCAATCATCTTCAGGATTTTCTTAATTCTTAAATGTTGATAGTTACTTAAGCAGCATTAAACGATTCGAAACATTTAAATGTTCTTTCTACGATAGTTTCTTGAGTAAAATCTGGGACTCATACATTATTTTTTTTAAATAATTAAGGATCAGATTCAATTTGCAGTTTGACATTTTTGTAACCCTTATACAATTACTTTTAACGATCTGAAGTCATTTTATCGCGCCATTTTAATAAAACCCATTTACTATCGAGCACTACTATGATAGAGTTCGAACTAGTTAAGTAAGTGATAATCGAAATTGAAATATATTTGCAAGAATTCATAGCCATACATAAAGTTCTAAGTAGTTGAGTAAATGATAATTGAAATTGAAATATATTTGCAACAATTCATAGCCATGTGTTTTTCAATTGTGTTAAATATAACATCGAGAAAACCATTTTAATTAAGACAATGTAGTTATGTGTTTTTGCAAAAAAAAATATCCAAAGATGTTATGTGTTAGCTCTGGAATGAGGCTGATTGAGGATTAGAAGCAACTATTTTTCTAGTATGCTACTTGACTATAAAGAAATACAAAGAGAACAAAAGCAGATCTTCGAATAAAGACTATCATAATATATTCAGATGGCTGAAAAAAATGTTATTCTGTCGAATGCTTTTTTATATTTTTCTAACATATATAAGGTATGCATTGTATTAAATATGTATATATCTATGTATAGATATGTACATATCTATGTATAGATATGTACATATCTATATTCAATATTATTCATAATATCTTATATACAGGGTGGCCCACCTGTCCTAGTTCGGATGATTGCTGCTAGACTAATGAAAATTGAGGAAAACATCTGATTGGAAGTTATTGGACACTTGATAAGCTACTTTCTGAAATTATTTTTGAGTACCTAGAGTGTACCATAAATCCGGCACACAACATTTGGACTCTTTTTTAAATGGATCGCCCTGTATATTCTTTAATTTTTAGCCATGTGGCCTTCATAAATAATTTTTAATTTCAGAGATCAGATGCAAAGTTGCCAAGTTATTCAGATTTTCATAAAATTTAACGAAAAATCATGGACGTGGAAAAAAAAATTAACAAAACCTTATTATAAGAGACCAATGAAAGAAGCTGGGCACCCAAGCAAGGTGCCAAAACATACAAAATATTTGGAGTCACGTAGAATACGCAGGGTGTTCTGAAACAACGATCGAATTTTGCAATTTTGAAATGGCTAAGCTTATTGAGAATTGATCATTATTTACCTATTAAAAAGTATTATTAGATTATAGTCCATACGCTACCATTGAATAGCTCATTAGATGAGCATTGAGAATATGAAGCTATATACAGGGTGTGCCATAAAATTGAAATTGAAAAAAATAGTTTTAGCTATTTGAAAATAGCAAAATTGTGTTATTGTTTCAGAACATACAAGGTTGTTCTACGTGACTCCAAATATCTATTGTTTATATTTTGACACATTGCTTGGGTACTTGTATACCCAGTTTTTTTTTATTGATCTCTTATAATAAGATTTTGAAGAACTTTTTTTCACGTCCAAAATTTTTCGTAAAATTTGTTTAAAATGTGACTAACTTTGCAACGTTGCATCTGATTCCTGAAAATGAAAATGATGTGTGAAGCCCACATGAAGCAGATTCTAAATATGAAAGAATATACAGGGTGGTCTATTTAAAAAAGAGACCAAATGTTGTGTTCCGGATTTATGGTACAGTCTGTATACTCGAAATTTATTTTTAAAAGTAGCACAACTTCCAATCGGAGTTTTTTCCCAATTTTCATTAGTGTATTGGTATTGGTTTTCATTAGTGTATTGTTGATTAGTGTATTGACCCTGTATGTAAGGTATCAACTTACCAAAAATATTTTACCTGGTGTAAGACTTAGTTTGACAAGTCTGGGCTTCTGATTGCTGTCTGTGAACCATTTGATTAATTCTTACAGTGCACTTCTAATATCCGTAAAACTATTCGTATTTACTCGCCTGTTTTACAGAAATAATGCGTTTTTGTGAAAATTGTACAAGTTATGTTAGCGAAAGGGCTGTATTTTTTGTGCGATGTCTAATGAAAAATGAAATACTGTCACGATGCATTATGAAATTCGAAATGAGAGTGTATACTTTCCTCACGAGAGCGAAGCGGAACGAGAGCAGTTCATATAACTGCGTACTTCTGGGAGCCGGAGGTGGCTAAAAAATTAATATTTCCCACTCCAGCTTCTCCCAAAGACGAAATTCGAAATCCGCCCTCGTCCCACGCGCCGTGCTCACTGTGAGTCCTTGTGTGTCGCCCGTTGCTCTCACAGTGAAAACTGTTTTTATTGGCCGTAACATTAACAATTCTTGTACGTCTCTGGACATGTATAAGTGTTTTATTTAACAAGTGCAGTATTTTATCCTTTACGAGTCTCTGTTTGGCAATGTTATTGCTGTATAAAACACATGGACTGACTTTAATTGTCGCGCATACTAAATACGTGTGGGCCCATGACGGGCCGGACCCTCACCTTCGACCGCGGCGGCCGAAGAGCGACGAGTTAATCAATTAATTAACACGTAAGGCGGTGGACGTTAATTACCAGTCGAGCCTCGAGATGTGATCGTTAGAGCACCGTTTGTGCTAGGGCGGGATCTTGCAGGGGGCACATGAATTTCCGGAGTTAAAAATTAATTGTCCGCGCAAGTCTTGCAAACGTGCGACGCCGAAGAGTTTCTTGGTGGTGAGCCGCGACAAATGGCAGCCGGTTTGGCACTCTCTAGGTGGGCAGCCTGGCCTACAACTCATCCCTATCTCGATCGGCCTCTCTCCTCGGTTCACTACTGGAGTAAGCAAACACCCAGGACCGCATGTGAATATGCTGCTAATGATATCCCGATTAGCAGCAGCCGCGACAATCAATTGATTTAATCGGCAATTCGCCATAATTACGCTCATAAACAGCAGAAGCCTCGGACAGCCGATACCCACTGGGACTGCCCATGGCCATAAAGCAAGCCAAAAACTTTCAGATCAGCGGCACTAACCCTTTAAGAGGATTATAACTCTAAAGAGCCAAGCATTTAAATTCCATGCGTGCAGCATCTATTGGTCAATAATAATATACTCCTTTATATTTTTTGTTCCCGTCTGCTTTAAATCACACAATGCACTATCATTTCACAGCTAATTCAAAGAGACTGAACACAGAGAATTTGATAACGAATATGGAACTGTATAGATTATGCAGTCAGGATCTACGATTACAAATGTTAATTGCGTGGTTAAGACCACAAATAAGATGATAAGTACGTAGATGATGATTGAATGGAAAAAAAGCAGCCGAGAGAAGAATCTAAAAGTCTAGTGGATGATGGATGATGTTGGATAATAAAGAGTTACAAATGCACTAATCATAGTCTTTTAACTGGAAGAACCGAATTTTTTTAACTAAAAAAACACCAATGAAGAGATAAAAGTAAATGAGACGAGTACCTTCAGATAACTAAAGAATTTTACACAACTCTATACAAATCCAAGAGATACGATTCATTGCAACATAAAGAGCGGGAATTAAAAAAAATGCCAAAAAAGAGTTATACATCAAGTCTCCTCATTATTTCCAGAGATTAGAGAAAAATAAAAACGGTAGAGCCCTAAGTGAGGACAAACTTGCGATCGAATCAACCAGAGTAGGAGGACACATGACGTTTAGACACATAAATTAACATAAAATACAATTTTTAATGTTGTTCCAAAATTTATCACCACTGTATATTTAGGGCAATTTCCTCCAAGATGCAAAATATAAGAATTCTTGTTGAAAATTAATTTTTTTGCTAAAAATATTTAAAAAAACTTGTTTCCAATCAATTTTTGTTTTTGAGATATCCATGCATCTAAATTAAAAAAAAAATCAAGTTAGCAAATAAAGAAAATAATCAAAAATTAAGTAAGCCATGAAAGTACTTTGAAATAAAAAAATCGCATTTTTTATTTTCTTTCTTTCTGAAAATATACCTAATTTTTGATTTTTTTTCTTTCCGAAAATATACCTAGTTCAGTAGTGAAGAATACAGGAAATATTTTTTTTACAGCTTTTGCAGCGGCCGTGCCCAATATCCCAAAAACAAAAGCCGATCATTAAAAACAGCTCATTTATATGTTTAGCTTAAAGTTTAATTGTTAGAACGAATTTTAATTTTTGCTACTGATGTAAATCATACTTCATGATATACAGGGTGGGCCACGACAAACGGCCATTAAAAGTTTACGGGGTTCCTGGTGGAGGAAAAATTTGAAAAAAAAAAATCAGCATTGCATGGTTGAATAGGACCTCCTCAAGAAAAATATTTTCGACTTTCTATAACTTCCGGTTCTACCGAAAATGGCTACCAACTTTCTGATTTAAAACATAACACCCTGTATATTATTACATTTTTCGATTCTCTGTTCAATTGCCTACATCCCCATATGAACTTATGTCCACTTAACTTTTATAGTTTTCGAGTTAAAAAATTATTTGTCAAATTTTGACCTCAAAAAGACGTTTTGAAAAATGAGTATAACATCTAGTAGGAACAAGACAGAAACACGAGCTGCATCTTGAATTGTAACTAATAGATACCTAATTTAAAAAAAATAAATCTGTAAATTTTGACAATAGGTATTTATAAAAATGTTAATATTTCGGTGCTCATTTAGAAACATCATATTTTAATTTTTTCAAACGGAACGACCAATATGTTATATCAGTGCGATTGGCAAGATAATTTGCTATAAAAAAGTATTATGCAACCCTATACCTAGAGCAAATGGGTTTTGAGTTATTTCGAAGTTTGTTTCCTCCCAGAATTTCTGCACAATAGAATACCTCCTGTACTACTCACACGTGCATCATCGTAGGCTAGTGTCAATATTCATTGTTTTAAATCTGGTAAAAATCATTTCCAATGTGTCAATATTTCTAAACGCAAATATCGACACGTTGGAAATAAATTGGGAGGAAACAAATTTCGAAATAACTCAAAAAACCATTTGCTCTAGGTATAGGGTTGCATAATACTCTTTTTTAGAAAATTGTCTTGCCAATCGCCCTATGATATAAAATATTGGTCGTTATATTTGAAAAAAATAAAATATGATGTTTCTAAGTGTACCCTGAAATATTGATATTTTTTAAATACCTATTGTCAAAATTGACAGATGTCAATTTTTCTAATTGTAGAGTAATCTATTAGTTACAATTCAAGATACAGCTTGTGTTTATATCTTGTTCCTATTAGATGTTATAAGCATTTTTCAAAACTGTCTGTTGAGGTAAAAATTTGACAAATACATTTTATGATGTATATGATGTTTCTAAGTGGACACTGAAATATTGGTATTTTTTAAATACCTATTGTCAAAATTGGCAGATGTCAATTTTTTTAATTGTAGAGTAATATATTAGTTACAAATCAAGATACAGCTCGTGTTTATATCTTGTTCCTATTAGATGTTATACGCATTTTTCAAAACGTCTATTGAGGTCAAAATTTGACAAATACATTTTTAACTCAAAAACTATAAAAGTTAAGTGGGCATAAGTTCATATGGGGATGAATGTAATTTAACAGGGAATCGAAAAATGTAATAATATATAGGGTGTTCTATTTAAAATAACAAAATTGGTAACCATTTCCGGTAGAACCGGAAGTGATAGAAAGTCGAACATATTTTCCTTGAGGAGATCGTAGAGATCGTATTCAACCTTGCAATGCCGATTTTTTTTCAAAATTTTCCTCCATCAGGAACCCTGTACACTTTTAATGGCCATTATTCGTGGCCCAGCCTCTATATTAAGGCCTAAAAATTTGTATTTTTGCGAGGAACCTTAAAATTCGTTTATTTTAAATCGTATTTTACAATAAAGTAATAGTACTGGTAGGTTTGTTATTGTATTGAGTGTCAATTTATGGCATGGATTTATGTGACGTTAAATATCATTATATACCTAGTCGAATAAATGCTTAATACTAACACTTTGTTAGTACCAGTTGTACGCCACAAGCTATGAGTGTATATTGGCGACGAGTCTATCAATTATGTTATAAGGTGCGATGTAGAAGCATTTGGAAAGTAATAAATCACTCAATAATAAACCAGTCGCTTCGCCAATCCAAACACAATGTGTCTACCCATCTTTCTCTTCCGAAGACTTCTCACACACAGATACACAAAAAAACGTTCTAATATTGGAAATATCCATTCTCGGTCCACGTAAATAATATTTCATCTGTCGCCCATTTGAGGTTTCAACAGATGGATCCACTTAAAAATAGTCAGATAGGTGGAAAATAATTAATATCTTGGGAAAGTAAACAAGGCTACGTGTTAAAATAAACAAGGAATGAACACGTCTGGCTCGGGGCCTCGGTGCTTATCTCAACACAAAACTCCTATCTTCGGCCCGAATATTTCCTTAAATAATCAATTAATCTCCCACGAATCATCATCACTCACCGAATCCACGACGCGCTCCCTTGCCGTCCAAGAAACGGAGAAAACGCATACAGACACCAGCGGTACCATTAATATTGGTAGATAACGATTTGATCATATCTGGGAAGGACGATGACAAGCGACCGCGTGGCTAATTGAAGAAGAATTAAGCATCCAGTGACACCGGCGTAATTTAGAATGTCCTCTGGGGAGGGCGAAATGAGATTTCAAACACAAATAGTAGCGTAATTTATCACTGTAATAAATAGGCGTTATTTTTGTTAGCTTTTAAAGGCACTTCATTAAAATACCACCGGGTGGAAGTATCGACGATTTTTTGTCATCCCCCGGTACTTGAAAAGCGAGGGCGTTGGATGATCCTAGAAATAGCTACTGCAGAATATACGTAATTAAATAGCTTTGATCTTCGACACAAATTATTTCACTATCTTCATTTCACTAGGGATAGAATAATCCAGAGTGTAACTCAATTAAAAAAAAACATTATTGTTACATTATAATTGGACGTTTTAAAAGCCGCAGTGCTGGGGGCATGAAGCAAGCAGAAAAATATTATAATAATAATTTTCAGTGAAAATGAGAAAAAAATTATATCGAAAAATGTGTATCTCCATAACATTTTATAAAATCGGACGAAAACATATCTACAGTTAAATATTCTATCTAGATATAAATTAACAAGGACTCACTAAGGACTAATAAAATTTTAAAGTCGTGAAGATTTACAGGAATGATAAATTGTATTGTGCTGTCAACTTGATGATAAGCATTTACATATCATCGATGCCAAAGCAGGTTCTCGCATGTAAAATTTCTCAACTTTTCAAAACAAAAACCCGACTGAAAACGTTCGTGTATATACTAACCACTAGCTGAGCTTTGATTATTGTAGTAGTATAATAGTGATTAATTGGTATATAAACGAACATTTTCATCCTGAAAAGGACTTTAAGTCCTTAAAAGTTATTAACGCAGATTTTGTCAAAAATGTGTGTCTTCATGCCAAATTTTGATTAACAAGTTTCGGTACGATTACTAAACTGGTATGTCCTTGTAAGTTTGCATATTTTTATTAAAATAATTCAAAAATATCGATACGCTGCGAAAAACAATATGCGGGGGAAATTGGGGGCCGCTCAGATAGCTGCCACTAAATTCATCCAACGTCCCCCCGTGGGGCAATAACAACTCGGTCTTACTAAAACACGGTACACAGTTTTATGGTACCTCTCGGTGTAATCGGGGGGTGGCCCCACGCCACTTTCCAATTGAGACTGGCAGCAGCAAACGCGAGAGCACGAGAGGAAAAAATGTGGCGACACATAACACACCGCGATTTGCATACAAACGATCCCTTAATGGAACGGTGTTGTGTTTCACCGTTTCCGATCCATCCGCCCCCGCCTCGGCGTAACGAGGGGGCAGGAAAACTCCCAGATGTACCCCCAACCAGGGCCCGCGAGGAGCGCCCGTGCCCCCTCGAGTTAATTATAATTCGGCGATTTATAGCGCGGAATAAATTTAATTAATTACTCACACAAATATCGTCGCCGCACATTTCCGCCCGGCTCCTTTCGAAGGCTGCGAGGGCGCCGCAGTAGTCCCAGCACTGCAACAAACAAGAAGAGACCAGATTACAATTAAACAAACATCAACCGGAGGCGCGCCGGGGTCTAATTAAAAGTTTGCCCAGGTGGCGTGGGCGCGCCTGCGAAATTCTTGCAATAAATCCATCTGCTCGTCGGCTACAATCGAAATTGGATGCTGGAATTGCGGCCGTGTCATCATCACCCACAACTCCAAGCTTGTGCCGATTCTCCTGCTAGTAATTACATTTACAGATGCACCATATAACACCTTCCATAACGAATATTGTACCACACAAGTCTTGGTCAGAAGAGGTCAGCTAACTCATTGGCGGCGAAAGGGGGTGGGGGCGGTCCGCCCCGAGTGCCAAGCACCAAGGGGCGACAACTCACTCGCGGAAGGGGCAAGTGAATTCAGCCCCTTCACCCACGTCAGTGTTATTGTTTATAATCGTCGCGTTAACCATCATTGCCAATTTAACACAAAACTTCGTTGCGAGAAAATTAAAGTCAAATGAAGAAAGAATAGTTCACGGTAGGCGAAAGTAGGTACTAAATATTGCGACGACCGTCGCCCCGCAAGTCATATTGGGTCAAGGTCAACCACCTGCAGGAAAGTTTGCGCTGTGGGTGAATCATCACTCGGGAAGTTTCTAGCGTGATTAGCGAGAATAATCGAGGCCCCGTCTTCTGGTAATAGAAAAGCCTAGAAACACTTCGGAGGGATATAAAAAGGAATTAACGACGTGACCAGGCAGTCGGTACAAGAAGTCGGTCAGCGAGGAAAGCGAAGCCAGATAGTGACTAACTGGACGTTATTGCGAGTAATTAGCGGTGTAAATTGTAACTAGTAGTGACCATTATTTTTAATAAAAATCAGTAATTAGTGGTAGCACGAGTTGCTTTAAATCTACGAACCCGGCCGGCCCAGGCTCGTTACAATATGTAATAAAGAAGTGGGTGACATGGATAGTAGATAGCGCCTAGAGGTGAAGAGGAAAATTTGATATGAACTACATACCCATTTTACCACAAAAGTCAGTCAAGTTAAATTATCGGTTTGGGCCGATCTGAATTTAACTTCAGCTCGGTATTATAAATTGTATAATACAAAATTGAGCGGGAAAAAGAACTGTCAAAGTTAACGAGTATTTATTTATCGATCTTTACAGAATAAAACTTCAATATGAAGCGAAATAGACTTAGTGGATTCCAGCAACAACAAAAAAAAAGAAATCAAAAGAACTTGAGCGCGAAACGTTATCTGGATCCATTTTTAAGTATGTAGCACCTTCGGCTTTATTGGTATCAAATACAACACAGCAAAGGGTTGAAAGTAACCTTCTTGATGAAACAGATGATATAGAAAGACAGTGCCAAAATGCATTGGATGGAATGACGCTGGGAAGAGAGTCTGACATACAAGACGAAAGACAAGGTGGAGAAGATCGACATCAAGAAGGATATAACCAAGAAAAATGACGGAATAGCGACAATGAAAAATAATCAGAGCAAATTGAAAACTATGAAGAAGAGCTACATGATAATTACAAAACAAATTCATCTTATTTAACTCGTTTCGATGGTACTTGGCCAACACCAATGCCTGATGATTTGAGAGTTGAAATTATTAAAACGTGAAGTGTACCATATCAAAACAGAGATGGCCCATTGTTAGATACTGTCCAAAGATCTGGAGATAACATAACAGGAAAGGCATGACACTATCAAATAATAAACAATTCCATCAACACAATACAAGAAGAAAGTCAGATCTGAGAACAGAAAAATTTACAACAACAAAACATACACAAAACTTAACAACGAAAGCAATAAATAAATATAACAACCTGAACGAACACATAAGAAAACTAAAATACATACCTTTTAAACTAAAAACCTAATTCTAAATAACAAGATCTAAACAAGAGGAATAAAGAAGACCAACAACATCCTTCAATACCATTAACCCAGGAGAGGAGAGAAATCTCACAACTCCAGGACTCCAGGAGGTGAAGACAGAAGGAAGAAAACACGCAATATTTTAAACAGTATTATTAATTATATTATATATAATGTTATTTATATGAATATTTATTCTACTGGTATAAAATTTAAAATAAACTATTATTATTTAAAAAAAAGAGCCGACATTTCAATTTAGAATGGTTTTATAAAGCGTTACCAAATGGAGAAAAAGTACTCAGAAAATGGATGGTATACTCTCCATCAAAAAACACTTTATACTGTTTTTGCTGCAAGCTGTTTACGCACCATGAAACAAAACATCAGAGTTTTACCAATGAGTTTAATTCATGGTGGAAACTAAATCCTAAAGTGTCTGAACACGAGAATTCTGAGAACCATCTCTCCTGTTTTCATATCAAATGGTCTTAGACCAAGATAAAAAGAAGTGGCGTGACATTTTGAGTCGCCTTTTAGATGTTATTCATTTCCTGGCACGCCAAAATCTACGTCTTAGGGGGCATAGAGAAGGGGTTTTATCAGACAATAGGGGGCATTTCTTAGATATAGTTAATCTATTGTCGAAATATGACCCAGTGCTAAAATAGCATAGGCTAAGAAATGAACATGCTATCGCCTGTACAAAACGGAAACGAGTAAATTCGTCATTCAAAATGAGTTCATCAGCCTTTTGAGAAAAGAGATGAAAAAAAAAAACATTGTGGACGACATAAAAAAACTAAATATTTCGGAATTATTTTCGATAGCACTCCAGACATATCACATGTTGATCAGATGAGTAATGTAATCAGATATGTTCATATTGAAGGCGATCAAGTTGAAGTGAAGGAATCATTTCTTGGTTTCTTCCCTCTAGCTGAAAAGACTGCAGTCGAACTTACTGAAAATATCCGTTCGCAGCTGGAGAGTGATAACTTGGACATACATCTATGTCGGGCTCAAAGATATGGTAACGTTGCAACCATGGCAGGAGTTCGTGGTTGTGTACAAGCAAAAATCAAAGAACACAATCCTATAGCGTTGTTTATGCCTTGTGCAAATAATTTTACTAAATCTATGTGGAGGGCACTATTTTGGGAGTGTAAACTCAAGTGTAACTTTTTTCGGAACAGTAGAAAGAGTTTACACGTTCTTTTCGTCATCCACACATCGATGGGAAATTTTAATGAAAAGTGTAGGCGTATCGGTCAAAAGACTAGTAGAGACAAGATGGAGTGCTCATCACGAAGCTGTTAAACCACTGAAGAATAATTTTGAGACACTTGTATCAACACCCGAAGACATGTGTGATCTCAGCAGAGAAAACGTCGATACAAGAGAAGCAGCATCCACACTCTTATCAGCTTTGTGTGACTTCAGTTTTTTTATGCTACCTTTCTTTATGGTGTAAACTCCTAGAAGAAGTTAACCATACACAAAAGTATATACAAACATATGGGCTATCGCTGGAAAAGTGTGTCATAAAAATTAAAGCCCTAAAAATTTTTCTTCAAAGCCAACGTATTCAAATATTGGAAAGAGCTATTTCCTACGCAAATGACAAATGCGAGGACTTGGATATTTCGATTGAAAGAAGAGGAAGGAGATTTCGAAAACGTATGCCAGGAGAAATGGCCCAAGACGGTGGACTAACATTGCCAGAAGAGCTGCAGAGAGCTATGTTAGAATGTCTTGATAGATTTTATGGAGAACTAGACCATCGTTACAGGGCAATGGATGACATTCTCATAACATTTGGTATTGTTCAGCCTAAAACTCTCCTTACGTTAACAGAAGAAGAACTTCGTGGTATAGTTCCAAATCTGACAAAAATCTATGATGAATTTTCTGCAGATGACATTATTTTGGAGATTTTAGGGCGACACTTGGAAGCCGCCAGCATTTCTTTTCAAAAAGCGGTCCAATGGACTACCTAGGTGACTTGAGGTGAGTTAATGTTATTCCAGTCTGTTTCTAGTCATGAAGATTTGAATGTTTTTATGTAAACTTTTAAAAATCTGAAGCTTCTGAAATTCATTGAAAAATTTGACTATTCTGAGTCTGTTCAGCGCTGTGTGTAAGTTTTTTTTTAACTATTTGTGTTTCGGTGGCTTCTTGTGAAAGAAGTTTCTCAAAATTAAAGCTGATAAAGTCTTACTGAAGATCAATAATGAGCCAAGCGCGACTTACCAATCTTTCCATATTGTCCATTGAAAAGGAGAGGAAAGTAAATTTTGATAATGTGATCGAATATTTTAGCAAAATAAAGTCACGCTAGCACTTTTAGTATTTGTTGTTTTATTTTGGGGGTGCTCAATAGAAAACCGCCCCGGGTGCCAACCCATGCTACGCCGCCACTGCTAACTCAAAATTACGAAAATCTGAAATGATCTTCAAAATAATATCATGTTGAACCGTTGCGACTGAGCCAGTTTAAGCTACTTTTAATCTATAAATTATGGTTTTGATGATTGATCAATTAGCCTGAAATTTACTGATGTGTAGTAGTTTCATTGGCACCAGAAAATTAAGTCTGGAATGATGAAAGAAACTGATCAGAAAATAGCCCAAGACCATAATTTTTCAGATTGACTGAAAGTATCGATCTCCGTTTGACGTTCCTACAAATTTCTACTATACCAAGTTAGTGCAACGGATTTAACCCATTTACATCGAACGTCCTTTTAAGGACTATACAAATCTGTAAATGTTTAAACTAGTGCAATCGCTAGAATCTAGGATATGTCAGATATACTTTAAAGTTTCAGGCACTAAGAACCATAGTGTAGCACATGGTTGTTGTTTAGTTTTGGTTTTGCTGTATTGAGCATATATTGTTGTTGGAGAGTTCATTCGCAATTTAGAATGAGTAACTTGAGGTGAGTTTATGTTATTCCAGTCTATATGTCTAGTCACGAAGATTTAAATGTTTTTATATAAACTTTAGAAAATCTGAATATTCTGAGACAAATCCTTAAAAATCTTATTCTAATCTGTTGCTATATTTATGAAAATATGAATATGATTATACAAATTTCCGAAAATTTGAACATCTGTATAATATAATACAAATATCCGAATGTTTGAAGCTCCCAAATATCTGAATGTTTTGATACAAATAATCGAAAATTAGAATTAGTTTCTCGAATCTGAGTAAAATTCGATAGCACTTATTGCAAATATAGTTCTCCAGTGGCTCCTTGTGGACTGGTTCTTGTAAGGTAATAAATCCTGACGTGTGGGCAGCCCCCGAACTTGGAAAAATTAATAACGCCCGAAAAACAGAGGGCAACACGTGGCGCCCGTACGCTTCCATAAAAGTCGAAAACAATTTATTTTTTTGTTTCACGTGAACCCTGACCCCTGTCGTTATTAAGGGCGTCGTAAAAATTTTGCTCCTCCAGCGCACGATCGGCTCCAATTTTTTTCACCCCGCAGCCCCGCGCCCAGGCGCACTAATGGTACTTTAAAATTCCATTAAGCACGCTACATTTAATTGGTAAAGCAGCTTCGGGTGCCCAACTCGGCGAGGACAATTTTATCAGCGCGCGGTTTAATTTATACCGATAATTTCGGACAAAAAGTTTGAAATACGCGAAACCCGAGTGGCGAACTTTGTTATTTGTTGCGGAATAATGGCCGGAATTGTATGTGCATAAGCGTAAATCAGTTTTATTTGAAATTCCGGGACCGTTAATAACGCAACCGCCTTATAGATATAAGGTGGGTAATAGAGTCGCGTGTTAATTTTAATGCCACGAATGATATACTGTACGCACGTGTCGCCTCACAAATACGCTATGAAATGAAGACTTAAAATAAATAAAAATGACTGCGATATATTATTTTGTAATTTACAACTATTTTTATGTGCATTTCTATTTTAAACGGGAAGGAATAATTCAGGTTGCAAACTGATACGCCGTGAGTTGCTTCACTGGTATAAAACACGTCACACTGAATTACGGTTTTCGCGCTTTTGCCTTTATTTCTTTCAATGTGTGGTCATAAATTTTTAAGAATCAAATTACATGGAAATCTAATACATTTTTATGATTGCAAATGCAATTTATTTACACGACTAAAATGCCATATAAATACTTTTATGATTGCAAGTGCATCTAATGATTGGACAGTATTTAAGTATGAAATAACCGATTACAAAAAAGAAACGTGACAAAACATGCTAATTTTGCAAAATTTTAATACTACGCAATGTTAACCGATTACAAAAAAGAAACGTGACAAAATATGTGAATTTGGCAAAATTTTAATACTACGCATTATTTCTGTGTAAGTATCAATAACAAATGTAGCAATAAATTATAAAATCAGATAAGATCTACAAGAAAATCTATTTACGAAGTGTTCAAATGCAATGTTACCAGAAAACTAATACTAAAGGCCGATTCATAAATTACTACGCTACGCAACGCAACACTGTGCCAATGCTATCGCAATGGGCATTTTCAACGATTCAACGCGCTAAGACTGCTATAAGGGTAATTATGACAGGTCTTGTTTTTCGATAGATCAAGTTACTACGAGCCCCGTCCAGCTTCAGTTGGCCCATCCAATACAATTTCAGTTATTGGCATATAATGAAGATCATTAATCACTAATCACTGATCACTAATAGATGTATAATTATTCATTATCATTTTGAAAATAACATTTTGAAAACATATTACACAGAAATAACGGAACTAATTACATCAATTGGAACTCTATGATATAGCTCATTCTACTACTGAGTAACATCAACTTTATTTTTAATAACTGCTTCAATTCTTCTTCGCAGAGTATTTACAAGTATCTGACATGCCTCTGGAGTGAAATTATTCCAAATGTGTGGAGCCTTTGCTCGAGTTCTTGCACAGTCCTGGCAGGATTGGCTCTCAACTCCTTTTTCATCAAAGGTTACGAAGTCTCGACGGGCGAAAGGTGCGGACTACTAGAAACCCATTTTAGGAGCGGACTTTCATGGTCTGAAAACTACTTCATGGATTTTTTTGAAGTATAACATGAAGCACCGTCTTGCTGGAAGGTGAAGTCATTTCTAAAAATCCTGCTCTCTTCCAAAGTCGACTACAAAGACTGCTCTAAGATGTCTAAAGATTTGTCAAAGTTAACAATGCCGTTGATGAAGTGTAATTTTCCAACTTCTCTAGCCGACATTGAACCTCAGACTATTATCGAAGATGGAAATTTAACTCTGCGCTGATAATCAGGATGATAAGTTTCAACAAAAGTTGAATGAAAACTATAGTTTAAAGTTGATCAACTCTATTGAAACAAACGTTCCCACTATGATTTTCAATCTACATTTATTGATCAACTACGATCGATCAATTAAACTTGATTCGTGGGTTCGCGAATCTATCATCTATCAACTATCATCTATCAACTATCATCTATCATCTATCAACTTTCATCTTTCAATTATCATCTATCAACTAGCATGATAACTTTGCTCTGGCTATTACCGACACAAACTTCAAATCGCGACTCGTCACTCAAATGAACACTATTATACCTCTCCATATCTCAACTTCTATGGTCTTTCGCCCATTTCTACCTGTCTAGCTTCTACTTCAGAGTCAGTAACGGTTTTTGTTTAGCCTTCGCGAACGGAAAAATAATTATCTTGTGCCCCTTAGGATTGAACTCATGAAACTTCCTTTCAAGTGTAAGGTCCTGTAAGTACCAAATCCTAGTTCTCTTGCTTCTGAATGACATGGGCTGCAACGTCAACAGCCCCACTCCAGAGTACAGTAACTCCCCGTAGTTAAGCCAATTGGACAATTCTGGCTAAAGCTCGTGTATAAGCGTCTGTTAATTTGGGCTTTTTCACATATCGGGGTTCTTCGGCAGCTGAACCGTTTGATTTGTATAATTTCATAATATTTCGAAGACTATATCTGGATAAGATATAGTCTTCGAATAGATAGAAGATAGAAATCTTCGATAGATATCTGGATAAGATAATTTTGCTGTTTGATTTTCTATATTTCTGTTTTAATGATTATCGATCGAATTTTTTCATCAATTGCCTTTCCTCTGCCCATTTTTGACAACAATTGCACTATTAATTCACTATTTTACAATCGAAACATCAGCCACAGTCATTTCCGTCAAAAAAATCATTGTTTCCATAGCTTTAACCTTAACCTCGTCGTTAGCAATACTTAGGTAATGAAATTCAAGAAAACTACTTTTTTGAATATTTTCGTATTTTCGATTTTTTACACGCTCCATTGAACCCAAATCTCTCCTATACTTCTCTAAATAACATATTTTGTCTTAGATATTACATTGTAACGGCTGGTTTTCTACTTGAGCGATAAATGCGAACAACACTACACATTTTATGTGTGGGCCAACTGATGCTGGACGGGGCTCGTAATCGTGACATTTCGCCAAATATCAGCTGATCAAAATTAGAAGTATAGCTCTACAACTTCTCATCAGCTTAATTTAAAAAAATTATAGGCTCATAGTCGTCACATTTCGCCAATTATCAGCTGATCAGAATTAGAAGTATATATCTGCAACTTCTCATCAGTTTAATTTTGGAAAAATGATAGGCTCGTAGTCGTCACATTTCGCCAATTATCAGCTGATCAGAATTATATGTATATCTCTGCAACTTCTCATCAGTTTAATTTTAGAAAAATAATAGACTATCATTTCCAAGTCAATTTTCGCTAAAAATTAGTGTCACCTCCCAATGATGCATAAGAGTATAAATGTGAATTTTGAAGTCGATCAGTCAGGGCTATAGAGCGGGCATAGACAGAGAAATATATATAAAGAACAACAGACACCACTTCGAAAACCACATTTTTGTGAATAAGAATAGTCAAACCCCGATCTTCTTCCTCAGATCTCCAAAAATTATACATTGGGTACTCTATTTGTTCATGGAATTTTTGTTCATCTGCTTAATTACAAGTTTGTTTTACAACAGGTAAAAAAAAATTCAAACAACATTTCTGAGATTTTATACCTTTTAGTGAGGAGTACATTAAGCTTCTTCTTGATTTCATTCTTAAAACTGTTCACTTTGTTTGATTATATTGTCTTATTACTAGAACTATTACTATCACTTAGAATTGAAAACTATATTTTTGAACTATAAATTCAAACTATAACTATGTATGTATAATTTCTTAAATGCCTTCCAAAAATTAATTTTTAATTGCCGAGCAAAATTTGAAATCATTTAAAAAACATATTTCCGAACTTCCTTGTTTGTTTTATTGCTCCAAAACGAGCTTCAAAGTATCAACGCTTAGAAATCATTCATTGTATGAATTGTCGTTTTGATGAATTGTATGAATTGTTCCTCAGTAGGTACTTAGTATGTGCTCAACATGTTTTTCTATATATCTCAGTTCACCTTCTACCACAATGGTGGAGGTGTGTTATTTTCTTTTCTCCATTTCTTCTTCTGTTACTGTTTTTCATTCATCAAGTTCTTCCATTTAGTCCTGCCCTTCGATAGTTATTTCGCTTCTTGTCTTTCTTCGGTCCCATGTCTTTCTCGGTCTTCCTTTCCTTTTCTTTTTGTTTGGCTTGGCATCCCATACTTTTTTCAGTATTCTTTGGTTGTCCATTCTTTGCGTATGTCCCCACCATTCGAGCTGTCGTTTTTCCATGTATGTTGTCTCTATGTGTAATTCTTCTCTTATTTTTGTGCTTCTTATTTTGTCTATTTTCGTTATTCCTTTGATTCTTCTTAGTACTTTCATTTCGCTTGCTTGTATTTTATTTTTTCCCGTTTTGTCAAGTTTCCACGTTTCGCATCCCCATGTTAGTATTGGTCGGTTTGTTTTGTACACTTTTATCTTTGTTTCTTTACTTTTTTGTTTATAATTGTGTTTCTGATTACTTGGTATAGTTTTTGAGTTTTTCTTATTCTGCTGTTTATTTCCGTCTCTTCATTTCCGTCTGCATTCAGTTCTACTCCCAGGTATTTGTATGTCTCTACTTGTTCAAGTTTTTTGTTGTCAATTTCTATTTGTTTCAGCTCCTGTTTCCCTACTACCATTACTTTTGTTTTGTTAATGTTCAGCTTCAATCATTTTGCCTTTAGTTCTGTGTTCCATAAGTTTACTCTTTCTTGTAGCTGTTTTGGTGTTCTTGTTATTATTATTACATCGTCTGCAAATGCTCCTTCCGATATTCCTATTTCTTCCATGTTTTTGTAGCCTACTATCCATTTCTTGTTGCTTTCTGGTGTGCATTTCTTTATTATGTCGTCCATGTAGGTAATGAATAGCGTGGGACTTGCACTCTCTCCTTGTCTTGGCCCATTTTTGGTTTTAAATGTTTCCATAAGTTTACTCTTTCTTGTAGCTGTTTTGGTGTTCTTGTTATTATTATTAGATCATCTGCAAATGCTCCTTCCGATATTCCTATTTTTTCCATGTTTTTGTAGTCTGCTATCCATTTCTTGTTGCTCTCTGGTGTGCATTTCTTTATTGTCGTCCATGTAGGTAATGAATAGTATGGGACTTGGACTCCCTCCCTGTCTTGGCCCATTTTTGGTTTTAAATGTTTTCATAAGTTTACTCTTTCTTGTAGC
The DNA here is from genome assembly GCA_951805005.1 of Othius punctulatus. Lineage (NCBI taxonomy): Eukaryota > Metazoa > Arthropoda > Insecta > Coleoptera > Staphylinidae > Othius > Othius punctulatus. Next base: position 56,085,302 of record OX638142.1, read on the forward strand.
TGTTTTGGTGTTCTTGTTATTATTATTACATCATCTGCAAATGCTCCTTCCGATATTCCTATTTTTTCCATGTTTTTGTAGCCTACTATACATTTCTTGTTGCTCTCTGGTGTGCATTTCTTTATTGTCGTCCATGTAGGTAATGAATAGTGTGGGACTTGGACTCCCTCCCTGTTTTGGCCCATTTTTTGTTTTAAATGTTTCTGATTGTGTGTTGTTTACTGTGTTGGTGTTGTTTTCATATATATATTTTATTATCCTTATCATTTTGTCGTTTACCTTCCTTTGTTTCAGTATTTCCCATAGTGTGGATATTGGTACCTTATCGAATGCTTTCTCTAGATCTAGAAATGCTATGTATATTTTTGTGTCTGCATCTCGTTTTCGTATGTTTGTTTGAGCGTGAATATGGGGTCCTGTACGCTTCTTCCACTTCTAAATCCGCTCTGTTGGTCTTGTAGTGTTCTTCTATATTATTTTTCTTAACCTTTGGTCTATGATTTTTTCGTATATTTTCATCGCTGTGTTTAATAGGGTTATTCATCTGTAATTTGTACATTCCTTTTTATCCCCTTTTTTAATATCGATAGTATGAGTGCTGTCTGCCAGTCGCTCGGTGTTTTCTCCGTTTTCCACGCTTTCCTTATTATTTCCTGTAGACTATCTTGTCATTTTGTGCCCATGTGTTTGATCATTCCACTGGTGATTCTGTCACATCCTGCCGATTTTCCGTTTTTCAGTTCCTTTGTTGCTGTTTTCACTTCTTCTTATGTTATATCTTCTCCCTCTTCTTTATCTGCTTCTTTCTATTTGCCTCTTTGTTCTCCTCCTCCTCTTCATCTTCTGTGGTTACCAATAGTACTTCAAACTATTCCTTCCATCTTTCTGCTATTTCATTTTCTTCCCTTAGTACTTCTCCGTTCTTGCTTTTTGTGACCCTCTCTGTTGCTTCTTTGTCTTGTCTGTTCCTTTTGATTACGCTGTAGAATAGTTTTTGGTTTTCCGTCCTATATTTCTCGAGTTTGTCTCAAAATTGTTCTCATTGCTTCTGTTTGTTCTTGAGTATTATCTGCTATACCTTGTTTCTTGCGTTTTTATATTCTTCGTGTTTTTCCCTTGTTTTGTTGTTGAGGTACTTTTTACATGTTTTTAATATTCTTAAAATGTATTGCTTATCTTATTCGATGTATCTTTCCACCGTTTACTTTACTATACATGGTTTGTTCTTGAGTATTATCAGCTTTCCTTGTTTCTTGCGTTTTTATATTATTCGTATTTCTCCCTTGTTTTGTTGTTGAGGTATTCTTTACATGTTTTTAATATTCTTAAAATGTATTGCTTATCTTACTCGATGTATCTTTCCACCGTTTACTTTCCTACACTTGGATCTTCGCAAGTAAGTACTTGAAAGGACGATACTTCATCTTCATACGTTTCTTGATGGCCATATGAAATTTGCGTTATTAAGATGTTATCAACTCGATTCATCATCGTTTTGAAATCCGTATCATTGTATGTGGCATTATTATATTAATTACATTTAATATGTATTTGCTGCATTTGCTAGTATACTGGAATCAGTCTTCGTCTGTATGGTTGTAATTCACCGTTTTTAAATGTATATGCTGCAGGAAAGAATCAGGCTTGTGTCTGTGCGGTTGTAATTCAGCAGTTAAGAAATTATTGTTTGAGGTTAATTTTTTTTTGCTGATGCTTAACTGCAGTCCAGATTTATTATTTGCTGTAAAAATTGCAGGGGTCAATTATCGTGCGCTCGCCTTTATTTTTAAAGATTCCTCAAAAAAATATCAATTTTCGATTTCAATCTGTTGTGGGCGGACTGCAGCGGCCCTGGCAATTTGCCGGCCCATTATAATTTTTATTAATATTATTATTACGGGCGCGTTTCGCGTTCGATTCGGTTTCCTCCCCCCAGATCGATCCGTCCCGAAATGGATCACCTCCGCCGCAGAAGAATGCGGTCCGTCATGTTTATTCCTACGGCAGATGATATCTGGGAGTGCGGCTCACGACGGCGAATTTCCCATATATACCCGTAGCCATTTGACCATGGAGCGCCGCGTCGGCAATTTTAACAGTAAATTAACAAATACATTTAACCGAATCGGACACGCGCTTTTTTATTTATGGAGGTGCACGGACGCTATCTCTCGCCGGCCGACACGAGATCATCCCGTAATTACTATTATTTTACAATAAAGTAAAGCAATCCTTGGGCCGACCTGAACGCTAAGGCCGAGGCTGGGGCCGAGGTACGGAACGGAGCGGAAGGAGCAGTGCAAAACTCTTCAGGACGCAAAAAGAACGAGCAAGAAACGTTAATTTAATAACGCGCTTGCCGTGTAATTCCGTTGATGCCATTATATGGCGGAATGAAAACTATCACGTTTTATTTGTCGCTGGCAATACTTAATTTCTGCCCCAATTAATATCCTCTGGAGCATCTCGAAGACGTCTCTCCGATCTATTCCACAGTCAGCAGGGAGACACTAATGCCCCATTCCATTATCACATCATCATCATCATCGTCGAAGAAGGCACAAAGAGGCATTAAATTATTCGGAACAAAGAGCATGTACGTGTGTATATAAAGACACCAACTAATAAGCATTTATTCGACGTTGTTTAAGTTGTCCACGTTCCTCGCCATGCAAAACGATTGTTCCCCGGTGCATTGTTTTGAGACTGTCATTGCCATTAAATTACGCGATGGCCGCGCACGCCGCGTTTCTTCGCTTGCTAATCTTCCGCAGCAAGCGATCTTTGCTTTAAAAACGGATTTACGGCTGTTCGCGGAATGCGAGCATGTTTATCCCGCCGACCCATTAAAATTAATGAAAACAGCGAGTTTATACGATGTTTATTGGGAACCGTCCTGCACTCTTAAATTTTGATTGCTTTGGATGCACACATAAGTAACTATAAACAAGATGTAAACGCGCAATCAAAGACCATGTTTATAACGATCGCACAGTAAAAAAACATATAATCTGGAAACAGAAAATACCATACCAAGAAATCCTCTACGTTACATGAATAAGATACTTAATTTTTACGTGCAATTATTTTACCTGTTCCAAAATGTTATTAGATATTTTACCATTGCAATAATCCGGCATTCCTTTATTAAAATTTCATAACTGATCACTTGGATACGCAGAATAATTTATTAAAATAAAGAGTGGTCAGCACGACTCCAAATCCACGAAACTGCTACAATTGCTGGAAACTGCTGAGAAAATAATATGTCCGTTTTAATAAGTTAGAGCAAAAAAACTGGTTGGTGAATGTTAGGCGTGGCAAATGAAACTTTATTATTTAAGCAAACAGCATTTATTAATACCCCGTCCAGCCAACCCAAAATGTTATTCGACTGACTGGTACAAAAACAAGACTGATTACATTGTTCTTCTCGAAGATCCACCCCGCTCCAACTTGCCGTCGGGGCGCTTAAGAGGGGATGCAGGCCAGTGGTGGTCGAAAGCCATTGGTTGGCGTAAACGTGAAAATGTTTTGGGGGCATTAGGTACGTATGAATTTGCCAAAAATACTTCCCAATCATTTGGCTGTCTTCTTACATGGAATTGTGTTATTTCCTAACAACCAGTACATCTTTTTATACTTCAGTTTTAGTTCCTCCTTTTTAATTTTTGCGTGTTCTTTACAGGTTAACTTGGCATCCAGATTTAGACCCAAGTATTTGGCTGTCTTTTTACATGGAATTCTTATTTAATTTCACTGCGTGGTAGTCTATTCTCTTATTCGTAAAATTGATATGAACGGAACGAAGCATAGAGTACTCGCTGTGGAAAGCCCTAAAAAGTGCTAACAGACCAACTAAACAAATTGTAGCATTGCGAGAGGAAAATGGAACATGGACTAGCGATAATAAAAGAAAAGTAGAACTGTTTGCCTCGCACCTAGAAAAAGTTTTTCAACCCAATGAGGAACTGATAGGATTTGATCAAACAGTCAATCCACTCTGAAGTGGATTGCCGCTTTCAGACTAAAAGCCATAATTGCTTTTTGTTTGGTACAACCCCACAGCTGCAAGCCGAATGTCCATATTGGTTTAAGGGTTTGTTGATAGGATTAGGATTAACTTGTTGTGGATGGACAGCTGGGAGCTTCTTCCTAACAACCAGTACATCTTTATATACTTCAGTTTTAGTTCCTCCTTTTTCTTTTTTGCGTGTTCTTTCCAGGTTAACTTGGCATCTTGGCGTCTTTTTACATGGAATTGTTATTTAATTTCACTGCGTGGTAGTCTATTCTCCTATTCGTAAAATTGACCAACAGACCAACTAAACAAATTGCAGCATTGCGAGAGGAAAATGGAACACGGACTAGAGATAATAAAAGAAAAGCAGAACTGTTTGCCTCGCACCTAGAAACAGTTTTTCAACCCAATGAGGAACTGATAGGATTTGATCAGTCAATCCACTCTGAAGTGGATTGCCGCTTTCAGACTAAAACACGTTCCAATAATATGGGAAATGACCGAGGTGATAATGTTACCGACACCAGGGAAGCCCATAAATGAAGTTTGAACGGAAGGAAGCACAGACTACTCGCTGTGGAAAGCCATAAAAAGTGCTAACAGACCAACTAAACAAATTGCAGCATTGCGAGCGAAAAATTAAACATGGACTAGAGATAATAAAAGAAGAGCAGAACTGTTTGCCTCGCACCTAGAAAAAGTTTTTCAACCCAATGAGGAACAATCCACTCTGAAGTGGATTGACTAGAAGAAAATGAGGAAATAGAACACCCAAGGAAGTAGCCAATGAAATAAAGCACAATATAAACACACAAAAATTCCAAGGTTTCGACAACAGGTGAAATCCTAAAACAGCTGCCAAGAAAAGGCATTGTGAAACCAACACAACTGATAAATGTCGCTTGCAGACTAAAACACGTTCCAATAATATGGGAAATATGCCGAGGTGATGCTACCGAAACCAAGAAAGCCCATAAATGAAGTTAAGTCTTAAGCCTGTTTTACATTTGAAAATGTAAACAGTAAACTTACGATGTGTAAACTAGAAAAACGTCTTACTTTCTTGTTTAGTTTCTTTCTTGAAAGACATTTTTCTTGTTTACACATCGTAAGTTTGCTGGTGGCAAGTACTTTCCGCCAGTAAACTTTCCAAATGTAAACGAGGCTTTACAGGCCAACCTGTAATATCCAAATTATTTGAAAACTGTTTTACTGTTTTTAAAAAGAATGAAGAGAATAATTAAAGATAAACAACTGATTCCAGACCATCAATTTGGATTCAGAAATAAACATGCAACAGTCGACCAAGTGCACCGAATAACGGACGTTATAGAAAAGTGCTTGGAAGAAAATAAAATATTCTCAGCGTGTTCCTAGATGTTGCTCAAGCATTCGACAAAATTTGGCATAAAGGCCTAATAGTGAAACTAAAAAGATGCTTGCCAGACAAGTACATACAGCTCTTGGAATCATACATAACTCTCAGAACCTTCAAAGTTAGACAAGAAAGCGAATACTCAGAACTCAAATCAATAGCAGCAGGTGTGCCCCAAGGGAGTGTACTTAGACCAGTTTTGTACTTACTATACACGTGTGACATCCCAGTAGCATAAAACATCAAGTTAGCCACGTTTGTAAACGATACTGCAGTTCTAGTAGTAAGTAATACTATGGAAGAAACAACAGCAAATCTCCAAACGGCAATGGACAAAATAAAGGCATGGACCGCCAAATGGCGTATAAAAATTAATGAAAGCTTTCAATAATGAAGAGGTTAATGTAAATAATAACCCCATTTCTACTTCCACAACGACCGGTTCTGGAATTTCATTCACGAATTGTGAACATGTTTCTGTTAAGATTTATAATAATGATAAATAATAACATGTACAATTTCAATAAATTGACATATTGACATATTCCACTTTTCCTAACTCAAATTAGTATTTTAATGTTGAAATATTATTTCCGCACGTGTTAGGAAATATTCCACTTTTTCTAACTCAAATTAGTCTTCAAATGTTAAAGTTTTACAAACTCCAGTAGAAAAACGAATTTGCAGTTACGTGAAAATCGCCAAATTTGTAGATAGGTGAATATTACGAAATTTGCAGTTTTATGATTTAATCGTGGTACTGACGGTATCGTATTATCACTTTTATGAAACTATTGAAAATTATTGGAGTTTGGTGAAAAATGTTCAAATTTGTAAATAGGCGAAAATTACCAAATTTGTAGTTTCGTGGTTTTGGTGCGGTACTGACGATGTCGTATTATCACTTTTATTAAACTAATTAAAATGATTAACGTTTCTACAGTTTGTAACTAGCAACCACTTCATCCGCATCTTCTAGCACTACACGCAACCATAAAATTATGTAATTTTCATACGCTTAAGCCCATACCTTCGCTGATAATTACATTGCCCTTTTCCCGTGCGTAATTTTCGTAATTACACGCTCAATTTTAACGTAATAAACATCTTACCTTGCGGCCCAGGCGTCTCTGCGACCGAAAATTTTAGGTAGCCCTATCACCCCGCCCGTAGTTTCGTGCGCGATTACAGATTCCTGGAAGTTAACATGGCCTTTTAAACGCTCAACTCTTCGATAATCTAAAAATAACGACTCCCAGTTTAATTCCCGCTTATTACCGCCTTATTTTTCCCTCCCGACCTTTATCTCAATAAAGCAATAAAAGGCGCAATAAATTTTATTCAAACCTGTTCCGTAAATGAATTATCACAAGGTAACTGCCGGCCACGGTCAATATTTCAATGCGGGGCCCATAACTGAATGTAAACGGCTCATTATTCGGTAATAAAATGGTGAAATTTGGAGAAATTTAGAATATTTTTCCCAGTAAACGGTTTAGAGTTACAGATAATCTGTGGCTTGTGCCTTTAAATGTATATGATGGGATTTATAATTACCGGGCATGTGTATTTTCAGATGTATGAGGCAATGGGACCGAATGTAAATTTTAGAATTTATGCGTTTTTCTTGGGTAATAATACTACAAAATTGATTCAAAATACTGGATTTACTTAATATGAGGATATTTATCACATGCTTATATGTATACGTTGTTGTGTTGAATTTAGGCAGATATGAGTATAGTGATACATATTTCCTGCTCTGGTAAAGAAGAAAAAATTGAAGAACTCAACAAAACATCTTCTTTTTACGCCCTCTCCGGGCGAAGGTTGGCGATCCAATTTTCAATTATGGTTTTAGATACGACAGCAGAAAATTTTGATAGATGTGTTGGCGATCCAATTGGCAATTATGGTTTCAGATACGACAGCAGAAAATTTTGATAGATGTGTGCATGTTCAGTAAGGTGTTTACATATATATACATAGTTTTTTTTTAATTTTAAGCATTGGGATGTCGGAAACCATAAGACATAGAGATTCGGTTAAGTGAGGAAATAGTTGCCGTTTTAAGAGCTTATGCAATATATACAGGGTGTAACAGAAATACGTGTGTTAATTTCAAACATTGGTAGAACTCGTTAAATAAAACATTTTTTCTATATGGTTTTTTTTTTCAAAAAGCAACGTTAAACTAATTTAAAATATGTTCTAGTTTATGTACTAAAACGCGTACCCGCCCGCCTATGGTTAAAGGTGTACAGCGATAAAATATTTTGTTGTGATGGCAACGGCGTCATAAAGGCATATCATTGCTTGTTAATCAAAACACGTTTAAGATATTGTGCACTGTACAATCTTCGGGCTTCTGCGGCATTTCCAAAAGCTCGGCCATATACCAACACAATATCTGTTAATTCGTGATCAGAAAAATTTGGCATTTTGAAATAAACTTCACTTGACAATTATAGTGACAGTACCTGGGAACGGCTCGTTCGGTCAAAATTAGGGGGCAAAAAAATATTTAAAAAACCTGCAAATTTTGAAAAAAACCATATAGAAAACATGTTTTATATAACGAGTTCTACCAATGTTTAAAATTAACACACGTATTTCTGTTACACCCTGTATACTTTTGTTTTGTTTTGTGATCATTAAGTTCTAGTTATGCTTTACATCTATTAATATGTATCTGACTCGGAAATTGTGTGTGCTTTATAGTTACCCGTTAGGACAGTATCGGTTTTCAGTAGCGGCAATATTGCGATTCTTGTTGTCTTGCACTTCGCTGTGACATTTTTGTAGTGGCTTTGAAACGTTATTATACAGCCAATGTACGTTGTTATAAGCCAATGTACCTTTGAAATTGGCACGTCATTGTAGAATGGATGTATGCACTAGGTATGCAGTAAGTTACTATATGGTCTATATTATGTATATTATAAATTATACGTTGTATATTATGAACTAGGTATGTACTAGGTATGCATTGATTATTTTACGCATTTTTGAGATTCAATCCAAGAAATGTGGATAGCAGCAATTACTCAATAATTGTGGATTCTAAATGTAATTTCTTGTTAACAGACAGTTTTGAGGTTTTCGATAAAAATGTGGAAAAAAAATACTGCAATAGTGGTAGATGTTGTTTCGAAATAGAAATATCCATATTTATAACTAAAAATAATAATAATAATGAAGAATAGTTATTAGCAGACAAGCTATATAATATACAAAAGGTAATCATATACATGACAACAAACAACACAACAACAGCAACAGTTGCACTGCGGCCTTTAGATATTCTTGTGAAAAATGCTGGCAAACGGTATTGGTACCACTTGTGGGTTCTTTTGAAGAGCATTGTTAAAAATCAAGAAAATTCACTATATTTGGTTATAACGATAAGGTATTTCATAAGCTCCAAGTATCGCAGAAAATAAAATACAGAATGCCTTGTTCACAAAAAACATATTTGTTAATAATAAATATGGCTCGTTGGTCTAGGGGTATGATTTTCGCTTAGGGTGCGAGAGGTCCCGGGTTCAAATCCCGGACGAGCCCAGTTACTTTTATATATTTAACTTCATATATATCTAACTTCCAAATATTTAACATGTATTGTTGTTAACTTCTGTAATTTCTAATAAATTGGGCTTTATGCTTGTATAGGTAAGTAAATAAGTGGATATATTTAGAAGGCGCTAGTTAAGTTGCCTATTAAACTTTAAATTCGACTGTATATGTCGTAATTAAATGAAAATGTTAAGTCGATAAAATAATATATTAATCATTACGTAATTAACTAATATTCAAGTTTTGGATTTGACTCATATTAAGGTAATTTAGACTATTCAGTAAAAACGTGTACTTCCTTAGTTGGCTTAGACATTTTTAAAAAGGACAACTTTTTCCCTTTATAGCGATACAAGGTTTGCTATACTTACTTTGATAAACAAAGACCACCTTCCAAAATTAACTTTATGAAAATTATTACTTACTTTGACAAATAAACATGATACAGGACTATTTGTATTATTAAGAGTAGGAAAAACAGAGTTTGTCATGGAAAACTCTTTTTTCTTTTTACTACGAAAATTCTGGTAATATTTCTATTCTAATTGTACTAAATTCTATTCAAATTATACAACGAAAATTCCTGTATCTCATTTATTTATAAAAGTAAGTATAGCCTTATATCGTTATAAAGAGAAAACATGTCCTTTTTGAAAATGTCAAAGCCAACTATGACTGCCATTAAAAAAAAACAGTTTGTATTATAACTCAAAAACTATGTTTTTTTCAAGAAACAAAGCATGTCTTGCAAAAGCTCTTAAAACGACCACTCTTTCCTCATTTAACAGAATCTTTATGTCTTATAGTTACCGAGATCCCAATGCTTAAAATGAAAAAAAAAACTCACCCTGTATACGTATACAGTGTTATTCACGCTATACGGCACGGAATATGGTGGCCAGAATACGTGATTTTCAAAAAGTTTAACTTCTGGGATATATGAGGGTCTATTATAGTTACTTTTTAAAATTAATTTCATATTGTACAGGGTGTTCCAAAAGCGTTAAAAGTATCAAAGTTGTGTTTTTGTTAAATGGAACCCCCTGTATAACTTTGCATATTTGAATTTGCAGGCAATAATCTTGTTATTTTATCATTATATTGTAGATTTGACAAGTTAGTCAATTTTACTTATACCAGTGTCAAGAAAATGGCAGGATTTCAGACAAACTAGCTCTTGAAAACATTACCACAGCGACAATTTTTTATAGTGAAACTTTTATAGAGAAATTTTTACAGTGAAAATCAAGATACCTACTGATTAACGACCAATAGAAAAATCGACTGTAGTATGATATCCAGAAAAATTTCATGATAATTCTTAATGCATTGGCAGATAAACTTAATTGAAATTATTGATTTTTTTGAGATTTGCTCATTTGGACATTTGAATTAAAATCTGTATAATTGTCACATCGACTCCAAAATAAATGTTTTAGAAATTACAAATAACAATCTTTAATCAGCAGGTAAAATATACAAGGGATAATCTGCCATGCATATTTCTGGACTTATCTAAATTAAACAAAAAATGGTCTTACACCATTCTGGTTAATGGTGTTCAGCGGTAAAAATATACAAGGGATAATATCCCTAGTGTATTTCTGGATTTTTCTGAATTTAACAAAATATGGACTTCATTCTTGTTTTCATCGACTTATTTTGTTCGGTACTCAGGTAAAATTCCCTAGCGCCAAAGACGTTGTTAATTATATCGATTATTAACATTGACAATTATTATTTAGGTGAGTTTCTTAACAATTCAATTAAATTCCTTAAATTAAGAAATTGTAACAGTTTGTAAGGGAAGTATAACATTTATAACCCTTACGAGACAATTCCAAGCCGAAGTATTATCAGATATTGGTTTTCTTCGTAATTTGTGGAGGGTTGACGGGTCATAGGACAAGGGGAACAAATCCCACTGGGCCAACACAGTACTGAGCTTGTTAGCAGGGTTAGACCCAGGAAAATTGGCTTGTTAAATATTTCTGCAAAAGTAGACAAATACTAGCCATTCTACTGCTGTTGCAAACGTGGCGGTAAGTTCTTCGAACTACGGAATGGCTAACTCACGAGGAAGTTTATGTTTGAATTTTAAATTGATTAGCGTATATTCATGTTTCACCGAATATTAGCAGAGGTGAGAGAAACTTTAAAACCAGGGGTTACAGATGACGTAAGTAGAATTGAAATTAATCTGTTAATAAAGTTTATTAAGACTTTAAAACTGAAGATTGGAATAATATAACTATAACACTAGGCTACAAATTAAAAAAAAAATTGACTGGATAAGAGGAGGACGTTTGCCAAGTAATTTGGGTGCATAGAATTCAAATTTACCACCAGAATTGCGCTATCACGTCTAGTTCTTCTTATGTCGCACGGATGGCGCTACTATAACGTAATATGACGGAAACCCACATTTATTCTCTATCTTCATAATAACAGTGCTCAAATATGTTAAGTAGATCGTGTGTTACTAATTCAAGCTATTTCTGCTTTGTTTGAGGTAAATAAAAGGATATGCAATAACAGAACCGTTAAAATATGGATATTTACATTACTTTGGTTTTACTGGCAGAAATTTAGACAAAACGTGGGCACCGACATTGTTTTGCAATAGTTGCAGAGCTATTTTGTACAAGTGGTCGAATGGCGAGAGGAAATATTTCGACTCTTCAGTTCCAGTAATATGGAGAGAGCAAAGTAATCACCAAACCGATTGTTATTTTTGTTTATCAAAAGTTGCTGGCATCAATATGAAAATTCGAACAAGGGTGCTATACGCAAATGTTCCATCTGTTTCAAAACCAGTTCAACGGTTACCAAATGATCCATTACCAGTCATTCCTGGTAGTACAAGCAGTGATTTGGAATCACCTTTCAATGACATAGTTCCCAGCAGTGGTAGTTTGTACGAGTCTAATGAATGCCATTTAGTGACTGAAGCTGAAGTTAATGATCTATTTCGTGATTTACATTTATCAAAGCAAGACGCAGAAACATCTTGCAGTTGGGACAAAAGTAACAGTTTATAGAGAAAGAAGCTTGGAAATGGCTGCATATTTTGAGAAGAAAAACACTATTCTCTACTGTAACGACATTCAAGGTTTATTTCAAAAAATGAACCAACCGTATGAAAAAAATGAAAGGAGATTATTCATTGACGGCTCTAAGAACAGTTTACAATCTCTTCTTTTACACAATTGGAATAAAAAACCATCCGTACCAATTGTTCATGCTGTTAATACTAAGGAAAATTACGAATCAATGACTCAAATTTTAACTTTACTCAAATACGAAGACCATAACTGGAAGATATGTGGTGATTTAAAGGTATGTGATTGAATGTTCTATGTATATCGTAAATTCCAAGTTTTAATTAAATCAAATTTATTTAGGCCATTGGTTTGTTAACTGTCATGAAAGGAGGTTTAACAAAATTTTGCTTTTTCCTTTGTTTATGGGATAGTCGAACTACAAGTCATCATTACACCAGAACAGATTGGCCACAAAGAAAAGTATTATCCTGGAAAACAAAACATTTCAAATAATCCATTAATTGATCCAAATGACGTTCTACTTCCACCACTGCATATAAAACTAGCTCTTTTCTAAAACTTTGTCAAGGCTCTGAATAAAGATGGTGCTGCTTTTAAACATTTGTTAGCAGTTTTTCCTACAATTTCATGTGCTAAAATTAAAGAAGGCATATTTGTTGGTCCTCAGATCAGTAAGTAACTGAATGATGATTATTTCTCACAATGTTTATCAGAGAAAGAGTCTGCAGCCTGGCAATATTTCAAAAGCATCGTAGATGGTTTCCTTGGAAACAAGGAAAGTGATAACTACAGACAAATTGTTACTGAATTATTAAAAAAATATTGTGAATTAGGTGCACGAATGTCATTCAAGATGCATTTTTCGCATTCACATTTGAACTTATTTTCACAAAACCTGGGTGCGGTGAGTGATGAACAAGGAGAAGGTGCTCATCAAGATTGAATGAAAATTGAAAGAAATTATCAAGGATTTTGGGACAAAAGTATGCTGGGAGATTATTGCTGGACTCTAATACGTGAAACTTACCCAGATAAATACAATGTTCAAACACTGCCATTTACTGTCGACATTTCATTTTTGAATAAATTCACGATTTTTTATTAAAAACATACGAAAACAGGGATATTTTATGTCTGGCAAACCTGACTTGATAGAAGAAAAAAAACAGTTACAGATTCCAATTCAGCGCACAAAATTACCTTAAAAACACTATTTGGTTGCTCCAGTCCAAAACCTTTTATACCAGTGTAATTGAAAGAAAGTGCTCCACTATTGATATCGACTATAATTATGCGAATTAATCTATGGGGTATGGTTTATTGACCTTTTAGCTGTAATTCTATTTTGATCCATTTGAATATTGCAGATGTTAACGAATGTTTATTAAATTATCACGGTTCGGAGACTTGCATGCGCCTTTTAGTGCACTTATCGCAGCACGTGCGAACATTCGAAAATAGCGCGATAAAGCCGTGGTTCACTCACCATATTGCACTTCCAGTTGGCCTTTACGGTGCATCCCATATTATTGGCTTTGCGATAATGAACGTCTGTGTGAGCTGTGTACTGCAACAAAAATGAAAACGAGAATCTGTAATATGCTATTAAGTAAGGCAGCGGTAATTTGGCCATAAATATATAATGCGAAATGTCGTAAAAGCCAGTCACACTATTTGACATTCGCGCGCTCCGGGGCCGCGGAAAATTCGCGAGTGATTGAAGTCACCGGGCGAATTAGAGGGCCTCCTGAGGGAAATTGCCGATGCCTGGCCAGGCCGGTAAATATTTTAGCATGCAGAATCCATCAGGGCGATGCCGGTTATTACCGTTTCATTATTTCATATCCGACACATGCACGTGGAGCGGCCGGGGAATTGTTTTCTGAATATTCATCGGCGTCATTATCTCGAGGACCGCAGTTTATCGATACATTTTCATTACGGGCTTCGAGCACTAAAGTGATATAGTTAAGCCATTAAGTTTATATCGTGCATTCCGCGGCTTTTAGTGTAAAGTGTTCCCAGCGTTAAATGTATTACCGAGCGGGAGCTAATAATTTTTAGAGCGTGTGCGTTCGCGAGTTTAGGGGGAGGATGCGAAATTCACTTTAATCATCGTTTTGAGGGGCGGCGAGACCGCCCCCGTTGTAAGCGGCGGTGCAATGGGGCGCGCGAGAAACGCTAATCCCAAGTGTTTCCGGCTTGTGGTTACAATCAGGGCCGTTTTAAGGGCCGGAAGCTTTATTTACAAAGAAATTAATTCATTGAAAACAAAAATGGAATCAATATGGCATCAAATATTTGCAATATATGGGGGTGGCAAAATGCACATTTTTTTTATTAATACTGAAGACGGACCTGTATGTGATGATATTTTAGGGTGACAAAGAACAGGCGATATCGGGTGTGGTAGACTGGATCTGGATGCCTCCCCAATTATATTTTCGCGCTCGAATTTCAGGCCGATTACACATTATCGTCGTTCATCGCCTCGAGACAAAAAGGGACCATTAAGAGCAACGCCATCGGAATTAATTTATTAGTATCGACGTTAAGTTATGGCCGGCATATGGCCCCGCCGGGGGAACGCCTGGAAAAAAAGCGAGGAGAGGTTTCTTAATTATTTTTATGGCGCACTCGAGAAAAAGAGCGGCCGAATTAAGATTTTATGTGTATATTTTTTGGTAACATAAAACCTTCAGCGCTCCAAATCCCCCGTAATGTCTTTTCTCGGTTCAGGGGGTGCGTACGGGGGCGACCTTCTCGTATTAAAAGAGAGCCGAAAATACCGTTCCCCCGTGATACAGAAACGCAACGCGCCGTTATACAGCGGAAGAATTAGTATTAGTGGCATTACAGTATGAATAACAAAGCGGCGACCGCCATTCTTCATTTAATAATCTCCTGCGACGTATAGAGACAGCCTTCAATTAAATTAGATTAGTGCAGCGATTTGAGTGTATTTGATTTATGTGGGTAAATATATGCGCATTGATTAAATAAATTACGAGGGCTCAGCGGAGAGGAACGGGAGACGGCCGACGGTGATCGCTCTATAAAAATTGTGAGATCCGAGGAGAAATAATTGAATCGATAAATCAGGGCCGAAATCGAACCCCGGGACGGACGAATTGAAATGTGTATAATTAATAGAGGGAACAAATTAATAACGATATTTCGGTGCCTTTGAACCCGGCCCGGTAAAGTGTACTTGTGAGTCTCTTCACGGAGGAACGAGTACGAGTATCGCGGAGGACGCATTGTGTTGTTTAGCCGGTCGGAACGTGTGCTGCATGTGTGTACACAGTGTACTTGCAGTGTACACGGTCCGTGTGCCGCGCGTGTGTATATGCGCGCATTGTCCCTTGTAGAACGAATGGCACCGCGGAAAACGGAGACCGGCGAAAGTGCCGTTTGAAAATTGCCGGCGCAGCCAATGTACGTAATTCCAAACTGAACTTCCCAAGTGGATAATGCTGGGCGCGTTTCGTTGATGAAATTAAATTTTCGAATTAACCTCGCTCGTTATTTTCATCGCTACGCAAAAAATACATTCACACCGCATGGAAGCTAAAATTTAATGAAACAAGCAACGCATTTAAAAATGTACTTATATTGCATTCTTCGGCATTGTCGCAACTACGAAATGAATTTTCCAGGAGAGAAGAAAAACGATTGTTTTAGTGAGTAAGTAAGTGAGTAGTAATTTTATAAAATTCGTGAGTGCTAAAGAACTGAAAACATTTTATTCATAGTAATTTTAATGTAAAATATATACATTAAAATGGTTGCCAATAAAATATATTCACTACTTTAATACTCAATAACACTGGTATACAAGTCGTTAATTTATTTAAAAAAAAAATGAAATTTTAGGTTTTGTGGAAAAAAGTTCAAATGTGAATGAAAAAATGCATATTGAGTGACATCAGTGCACCAAATTCACAATAATTTTTCAATAATTCAGTAACAATTTGTCTGAAGTTATCACTTTTCTTGTTTCCAAGTAAACCATTAACGATGCATTTGAAAGATTGCCAGGCTGCAGATTCTTTCTCTGATAAACATTGTGAGAAATAATCATCACTCAATAACTTCCTGATCTGAGGACCAACAAATATGCGTTTTTTAATTTTAGCATGTGAAATTGTAGGAAAAACTGCTAACAAATATTTTAAAGCAGCACCATCTTTATTCACAGCCTTGACAAAGTTTTTGAAAAGACTTAGTGTTACATGCAGTGGTGGAAGTAGCACGTCATTTGGATCAATTAATGTATTATTTGAAATGTTTTGTTTTCCAGCAGAATACTCTGTTCTTGTGGCCAATCTGTTCCGGTGTAATGATGACTTGTACCTCGACTACCCCATAAACATAGGAAACAACAAAATTTTGTGAAACCTCCTTGCATGCTAGTTAACAAACCATTGACCCAAATAAATTTTATTTAATTAAAACTTGGAATTTACGATATATATATATATAGAACATTCAATCACATACCTTTAAATCACCACGTATCTTTCATTTATGATCTTCGTATTTGAGTGAAGTTCAAATTTGAGTCATTGATTCGTAATTTTCCTTAGTATTAACAGCATGAGCAATTAGTACGGATGGTTTTTTATTCTCATTGTGTAAAAGAAGAAGAACCTTTAAACTGTACTTGAGAGCCGTCAATGAATAATCTCCATTCATTTTTTTTCATATGGTTTGTTCATTTTTTGAAATAAACCTTAAATGTCGTTACAGTAGAGGATAGTGTTTTTCTTCTCAAAATATTTACCCAATTCCAAGCTTCTTTCTCTATAAACTGTTACTTTTATCCGAACTGCAAGATTCCATTGTTGCATACGTGATGCCAATAATTCTGCTTTGATAAATATAAATCACGAACTAGATCATTAAGTTCAGCCTGAGTCACTAAATGGCATTCATTAGACTCATACAAACTACCACTGCTGGGAACAATGTCATTGAAAGATGATTCCGAATCAGTGGTTGTAGTACCAGGAACGACTGGCAATGGATCATTTGGTAAACGTTGAACTAGTTTTGAAACAGATGGAACATTTGCGTATTGCACACTTGTTCGATTTTTCATATTGATCCCAACAACTTTTGATAAACAAAAGTAACAATCGGTTTGGTAATTACTTTGCTCTCTCCATATTACTGGAACTGAAAAGTCGAAATATTTCATCTCGCCATTCGACCACTTGTATAAAATAACTCTGCAACAATTGCAAAACAATGTCGGTGTCCAGGTTTTGTCTAAATTTCTGACAGCAAAACCAAAGTAATGTAAATATGCATATTTTAACGGTTCTGTTATTGCATATCCTGTTTTTCCAACCATATATTTACCACAAACAAAGCAGAAATAGCTTGAATTAGTAACACACGATCTACTTGACAAATTTGAGCACTATTATTATGAAGATTGAGAATAAGAAATCCATGGGATATAAAAAGAACTAGACCTTAGCGCAATTCTGGTGGTAAATTTGAATTCTAAGCACCCACATTAATTGGAAAACATCCTCCTCTTTTCCAGTGAATATTTTTATTTTTATTTGTAGACCAGTGTAATTAACAATCGTTTTTCGTCTTTCCTGACAAAATATCATTTTGCAGTTACGTCATTGTTGCTCCGGAACTGCGATATGTCTACAATGTAACATATAAACATTTTGTACTGAAAGAGAAAACAAATGTTTTGGAGACTATGTACAGGGTAGACAAATTTGGATGTTTATATCCATAGATGGTGTGAACTCGGCAACTTTAAAAGATGGAGTCACAGCCAACTGTGACACTATGATTTGCCTTTGTTATGTATTGAATATATCGACATTAATTCTGGTATGTTTCTCATATTAACGTTAAATTTTATTTTGAGTGAAAAGCGTACTTCCTTAATAAAATGGTTTATTATTATTTCCAACCGATTTCAGCTGGTCATTCATCCATCTTCAGGCGAAATTACAGAGAGGAATTATTATAATATATTGTATATGCACTATTTTCGAAAAATATTTGCTCTGATGACGTATAGGATAGGATAAAAATCATACATGATATAATAAAGCTAAGAAGCAATAAGCAAAAACCCTAATTTTACGAAGACGCTGTAACAAGCCGATACTGAAATTAAAATGCGTAAGTACTTATTCATTTTAAATTGTTTCGCATTTACGAAATACGATTTAATTACAGTTGCAACAAAGGCAAGCATGAGTTACATATTTAATCGAATCGATTTATTATCATTATTATTCAACGGTAATTAGTTTATTGAATACGTATATTTATTGAAAATTGATTTACATATTATGCCATGCAACTGTTTGCTGTTGGTTTGAATTTACACAATATATTCATGGCTAGTTTGCAGAGTGACGTAATTACCTGTAAAACATGCAAATTTGGTGGTAAAAATATATTTTAGGTGAATGTACCATCTCTGGAACTAAGCGTTACTACGTTAAAGTAATTAAATCAGTTTTCTAGAAAATGCATTACTTACGTGACTCCCCCAGTCCCACACATTGATAAACACCGTATGAATTTCAACTAGCAACCAAAAAATCTTACTTTGCACGCAGCACTAAAACGTTTTCGCGGGTGAAGCTGGCTCAACTGAGTCGATATACGATAGCGCATATGGACAGCCAGCGGTGCGCTGCATGAAGAATGTACTCTTTTCACTATCTAATCAATTTCCACAAAAAGGTCCATGCATCGGATATGAACTTGAATTAATTTATCATTATTTAGATTACACAGCGAGGTAAAGCGACACGTGGTTATTGTGCGCATTGATACTAAATAATTACACCAACAGATCTAATTGATAATTCTTCAAAAATTAAGGAAAGTTATGTTACAAGCAATGCATAATTAATAATCAAAGTTTTCAAGAAAACATGTATTCTTCCAAATAATAAGTAACTCACATGATCCATGTTTTAGTAGATATAAGTTAGCCTATACTAAACATACAGGGTGAGTAAAAAGTAAGGAACCACGTCTCTGGAGCCTTTATTATTATTGTTAGAAAAAAAAGTTTTAAATAAAGTTTGATGGCTAATTATTGGGTACAATTTAACGGTTTCAATATTTATCTGTGACGCGTGAGTTTTTGAAAATGATGTCATCGATTCTTTTTTAAATATTAACCAAACTTTCTTTAAACAAATTTGATAGCTTTTGTTTTTCTTTTCATGAATATCTAAAAATACCATCAGGTGGCATACCAAATATTTCTAAAAAAGTCGAGTTTAATTCACGATGACACTATTGTGAAAAATTAAATACTGCTTTGGAGAACAAGTTAAACAAATACGATTTTCTAATAATAGATTGTTGTTATCAAATAAGGTTGTAAATTAAACTGTATTAGAAACAGTGTCTTAATAATTATGGTACGTTTAACAGAAACAAAATACATCAATTTTGATGTTGACAAAGATTGATCGAAATTAGAACAAAAATGTATAAGAAAAAAAGTTCGTGTTTGTAACATACAAAATAAAACGGACTACTTTATTAAAATCATAACAAACAAAATTTAACAATACTAGTTCATCACAAAAGATGTTCACACTGTTGTGCATTATCGGTGGACAACAATATGCGTTCAAGTTTCTGTTAAACGTACCATAATTATTGTGAAACACTTGTTAATACAGTTTAATTTACAACCTTATTTTTGAAACAGAAACTGGTAAGTTGTATCATTTGTTATAAAGCAGTCTTTAATTTTTCACATTTATATCATCAGGTATAAAACTCGATTTTCTTAGAAATTTTTGTTATGAAACCTCATGGTATTTTTAGATATTTGTCAAGATAAAACAAAAATGCTAGCAAATTTGTAAATAGAAAAAGTTAGGTTACCATTAAAAAAAGTATCTAGGATATCATTTTCAAAAAGTGACGCATCACAAAAAAATTAAACCGTCGCATTATGGTAAATAATTAGCCATAAAACTTTTGTCCAAAACTTTTTTTTCTAAAAAAATAATAAAGGCTCCAGAGAGGTAGTTCCTTACTTTATACACACCCTGTATGCATTTTCCCACCCTTGACACAGTTGTGTTACTTTTCTTCTAGAAGAGATATACGTGTACCCAAAGTATGTCCAATACTTTGAGTATACGTATATCTCGTTCTAGAAGAAAAGTGACACAACTCAAACTTTTCAGTTTGCTTATTTAATCATTAAAAAATGAAGAACTAAATAATATAAAAACTTTACATAAGTATAAACTGCCAAATTGCGAGCTGAATAACTATATTTTTTGACTCGTCTCACTTTTCTTCCCAATAGACGATATATTTTTCATTTTTTTTATTTTTTTATTATAATTTTCGGCTTTATGTCCAATAGTTTTGAATACACCTATATCTGGTTCTAGAAGAAAAGTGACACAACTCAAACTTTTGAGTTTGCTAATTTAATCATTAAAAATTGAAGAACTAAATAATATAAAACCTTACATAAGTATAAACTGCCAAATTGCGAGCTGAATAACTATATTTTTTGACTCGTCTCACTTTTCTTCCGAATAGACGATATATTTTCAAATGATTTATTTTTAATTTTATCATAATTTTCCTCTGTATGTCAAACACTTTTGATTACACGTATATCTCGTTCTAGAAGAAAAGTGACACAACTCAAACTTTTCAGTCTGCTAATTTAATCATTAAAAATTGAAGAACTAAATAATATAAAACCTTACATAAGTATAAACTGCCAAATTGCGGGCTGAATAACTATATTTTTTGAATCGTCTCACTTTTCTTCCGAATAGACGATATATTTTCAAATGATTTTTTTAAATTTTATCATAATTTTTGGCTTTAGGTCCAATAGTTTTGAGTACACGTATATCTCGTTCTAGAAGAAAGTGACACAACTCAAACTTTTCAGTTTGCTAATTTAATCATTAAAAATTGAAGAACTAAATAATGTAAAACCTTACATAAGTATAAACTTATTATACACGTATTATATATGACACTTTTGAGTACACGTATCTCGTTCTAGAAGAAAAGTGACACAACTCAAACTTTTCAGTTTGCTAATTTAATCATTAAGAATTGAAGAACTAAATAATATAAAACCTTACATAAGTATAAACTGCCAAATTGCGAGCTGAATAACTATATTTTTTGACTCGTCTCACTTTTCTTCCGAATAGACGATATATTTTCAAATGATTTATTTTTAATTTTATCATAATTTTCCTCTGTATGTCAAACACTTTTGATTACACGTATATCTCGTTCTAGAAGAAAAGTGACACAACTCAAACTTTTCAGTCTGCTAATTTAATCATTAAAAATTGAAGAACTAAATAATATAAAACCTTACATAAGTATAAACTGCCAAATTGCGGGCTGAATAACTATATTTTTTGAATCGTCTCACTTTTCTTCCGAATAGACGATATATTTTCAAATGATTTTTTTAAATTTTATCATAATTTTTGGCTTTATGTCCAATACTTTTGAGTACACGTATATCTCGTTCTAGAAGAAAGTGACACAACTCAAACTTTTCAGTTTGCTAATTTAATCATTAAAAATTGAAGAACTAAATAATGTAAAACCTTACATAAGTATAAACTTATTATACACGTATTATATATGACACTTTTGAGTACACGTATCTCGTTCTAGAAGAAAAGTGACACAACTCAAACTTTTCAGTTTGCTAATTTAATCATTAAAAATTGAAGAAGTGAATAATATAAAACCTTATATAAGTATAAACTGCCAAATTGCGAGCTGAATAACTATATTTTTTGACTCGTCTCACTTTTCTTCCGAATAGACGATATATTTTCATTTTTTTTTAAATTTTAGCATAATTTTCGGCTTTATGTCCAATACTTTTGAGTACACGTATATCTCGTTCTAGAAGAAAAGTGACACAACTCAAACTTTTTAGTTTGCTAATTTAATCATAAAAATTGAAGAACTTAATAATGTAATACCTTACAAAAATATAAACTGCCAAATTGCGAGCTGAATAACTATATTTTAACTCGTCTCACTTTTCTTCCGAATAGACGATATATTATCAAAAGATTTTTTTTATTTTATCATAATTTTCGGCTTTATGTCCAATACTTTTGAGTACACGTATATCTCGTTCTACAAGAAAAGTGACACAACTCAAACTTTTCAGTTTGCAAATTTGATCATTAAAAATTGATGAACTAAATAATATAAAACCTTACATAAGTATAAACTGCCAAATTGCGAACTGAATAACTGTATTTTTTGAATCGTCTCACTTTTCTTCCTAATAGACGACTATTTTCAGATGTTTTTTTTTATTTTATCATAATTTTCGGCTTTATGTCCAACACTTTTGAGCACACGTAAATACCGTTCTTGCAAAAAGTGACACAACTCAAACTTTTCAGTTTGCTAATTTAATCATTAAAAAATGAAGAACTAAATAATATAAAAACCTTACATAAGTATAAACTGTCAAATTGCGAGCTGAATAACTATATTTTTTTAATCGTCTCACTTTTCTTCCCAATAAACGATATATTTTTCAAATTATTTTTTTTATTATATCATAATTTTCGGCTTTATGTCCAATAGTTTTGAATACACCTATATCTCGTTCTAGAAGAAAAGTGACACAACATGGGGTCGATAGCCCAGTAAAGATTGTTTATATATATATGGATGTGAGGTCGCAATTATTTATGTAAAAGTACCTCTGTACCGACTTGTACATTTATTATACAGGCTGATTCCTGGGTGGAATTCTAGGGTGAAATTGATTGGGAAATAATTGGGAAATTCTGACTAAAATTGTAAATACGAATGTGAGGTCGCAATTATTTATGTAAAGGTACAGTCATGCTCACATAAATCTAGTACACGAAATTAGGTTACAATAGCAATTTTATATAGTAATGTCAAATTGTTTGTACAAGATTTATGTGAGCATGTCTGTACCTACTTTACCTATTTGTACATTTATTATACAGGGTGATTCATTCAAGAGGATGACAATCGGTATGTCGTTTATTTTTCAACTTTTAACCAAAAGTTGCTTAATTACCAAACGCTTACGAAGATTTGAGAATATCCTTTTCAGTTATTAAAATGTCTTAAAATATATTTTTTAGAGGTATTTTATTATACATTTTTGTATACATTTTTTGCCTCGGTATATACAAAGTTTTCATGTTACTATATTTTGTCCTGGGGTATGAAAGGGGAGCCTCATAGTTTCATAATCGTCGCACAAGTCGCATAATCTCATTTGCCATGAAAACCAAGAAAAATCGCCAAGAAAATGCCAAATAAACTAAATAATTATTGAAGAATATATACAAAAGGCGGAATATTGACTTCTCTGACTATAAAATTTGTTTTCAATTTTAATGCAAATAATTATATGGTCGCATATTTCTATTTATTAAATTATGTTATGAATAATTATATTATGAATTATGTAATAAAAAAAATCTGAAATGATATTCATACTGTAAATTGATCGCGAATTTAGTCTGTTGGCGCCTAATTAATTTGCATCTTCTTATTAATTACTGTTCCCCTGTTATGCTTAAAGAGCTTTGATAAAGTATTTCACTCAAGAAAACTGATTTCCGACTCAGGGAGCTTACCAGAGATTATCCAGCTACGATATCGTAATAATATGAGTGAAGATGCAGCTTACACCCCAAGTCATACGAAAATCTACAGAATGTAATCCTGAAACTCATTAAGTTTTACTTTTGTAATGCAAAGTTAAACCAAAATATGCAAATAATATGAAAACAATTAAAAGGTTGATAAAAACACAATTGTTATTTATAATTTAAATTGTAAAACGTACGAGTTGTTTCCATCAACCCTTTAATTCTAAAGTGGTTTTAATAAATTAATAATAAGATTATAAAAGGGTGCAGTTAACAATATAATTGATACGTTAATTATTCAATGTAGAGTCAAAAATACACAAATACTTGCTATTATAATTGAATAGTTTATTTCAGAAATCCGTCAAGTGTACTATTTCAAATTTTAGGAAAACAAAGAAAATCAGTATATCTTTTCATATTTTAGACATTGTAATTAAATATCCTATAAAAAGGAATGTCAGTTAAAGGGAAAATGCAGAAAATATGCGTTTTGATTACTGATTACCGCATTACGCAAAAAAAGATAAATCATAAAAATGATGGGTTTCTGAAATAAATGATTCAATTAATTAGTTGAAGGTTTGATTCTCGTTCAGAGAAGTATTAAAATAGTCTAATTTTTCTTCGGATATACATATTTTCGTGAATAGACCATAACAAAGACAATAATCACAGTAATTGATAACTTCTAATACTGATTACTTAAATAAATTCATATTTATTTAATTTACCAAGAAAGTAGTAAAAATAAAAATAAAATAACCAAATACTGACTACAAAAAGTAAGAAATTACCAACCTACGTTGATGTATATGATGCCCAAATTGTTTCTAGTAAGAATTCTTATGTGAATACAGAGAAGTATAAACATGTTATGTAACTGCTGTTATTTTATAAATATGTTTTATCATTTGCACCAATGGATCGTATCTCCAATCTGTTTTCAAAAAAGCACGCTATTCTGGCTTGGCAGCTACAATTACTGAATTCAATCCCCACAGCGTACACACAATAAACGAAACCAATAAAGTGTATGCGGGGAGGAAAACTTGAAACATTGTCTCGTTTAAATTGAGCGCGTGAGGGGCGCAAAAATCAAGGGCGTAATATTTTACTCCACCGTAAAGCAGCGCGGAATTGACTTCAATTCGCCCAGGACAATTCTCAAACAGGATCCGCGCGAGAAGAAAAATATCCAGGACGTAAGCTCTGAGTTGTTTATTTAAAGAGCCCCCCTCTTTCCGAGCACCCCCCGCGCGGTGCCCTTATTTTCACGCCAGCTTTATCTTACATCCAATACAGGGAATGATTCGGTAATGCGGCGAGCTTTTAAACCAATTTCGGTCTTAGGCACGCATTAGGTGTTCCTAAGTAAAAGTGGCGCATCACGATAAAGGCTGTGCAATCGGACGGAAAATTAAAGACGGCAACAGTAACGTGAATGGTCGGAGGGGCCCCTTTTCGGCGGAAAGTTATTAAGTGTGTAACAGAAAAGAAATTATCAGAACCACCCTGGGGGTAGCGGGCCGGATTCTATGGGTGAAGCGGGCGTGCATAACGCAGCCTGAAGTTTATAAGTTTTCGGCTCTGTAAGTTCGTTAAATGCAAGGCGAAACCTATTTAATAATTACGGTTTATATTTAGAGAAGTGCCAAGGAAAGATAAAACCCCAGCGCTTTTATACAGATAAAAACGTCCGGAGCTGTCATGCTCGAGTTGCTATTAATATAATAAATACATTTGTGTGAAACTTAAACGCCTTTGTAATAATATTGTATTACGTTTAGATATTTTTGCACACAAATATTTTCGTTCCCACACCAGCCACAAATAAAAAAACAACCCTCACAGAAATATACTCGTATACTCCCTATACATGCTTTAAGTCATCATATAAGATATATGATTCATTCATAACATGATTCAATAATACTCGTACCATTGTTAATAACATAAAAAATACATATGTAATTGTATATCCAATCGTGCAATACAATAATATCATTGATTAACATAAAACAATACATATGCATTTGTATATCTTAAATTACTATACAGGGTGAGTCATGAGAAAAGTTAATATTTTAAGAAGGTGTAGTTTGAACATAGGTATAATTCTCAATAATTTCGGAGGTATAGCTTGCATACAGCTTATTGCGTAGTATTATTATTATTGTTAACCATATACTCAAAAATAGAATTTGAAAATAACAGAAGTTGATTTTTTTATTATAGAATTATAACTATGTTCATAAGATTTTTTTTAAATAATGGGCCATACTATCACTCCTTAAAATATTAACCTTTCCTCGAGACTCACCCTGTATAGAAAAAAATGGGTAATATATGATTATGATTATGATTATATGATTCTAATTAATGGTTCAAAAGCAATAAATTTTCCTCACAAAATAACAACATAGGCAATAAACCCACAATCAATCGCTCATCACCAACCCATTACATTTAATAAGCGCCTCAATAGTGCGTTTTATTTATAATTTACCACATCGTTCACAAGTTTCATTAACCTAATTCTTATATTATTCCAATAAAATATTTACGCGATAGTGAAATTGAATTTAAAACGAGAATCGATGAATGCCTGCCAGTAATAACGATGAAAAGTGTATATGGGCATTATTAAATTGCCGCAAATAAAGTGAGCCGATATTGAATCAATAATAGTAATATTTTATGGTCCCCTGCGGAGGGAATATTCATCCTCCAAGGCGTCGCTCCCCCCTTCGAATCGAATTGATTTTTATTGTAGAGATTCATTCGTGTGAGTTGGCTCTCGATGAGATGAGGCTTGGGGTGAAAGTGGTTTTCGGGATTGCTAATTTATTCGGCGTTTTCAGATAGCCAAGGACTGCTAGAAGCAATAGTCAAAAACATGGCCTCCCTGAGTCATCCTACTCAAAAACCATTTAACAACTGTGACACATTAAAAAAATCGAGTCCCTCATTTGATATGCAATCGAATGGATTTAACCCATAAAGTTCTACTCGGTATGAACAATAGCAGCTATAATCGGGACGAGATTAACTTGGGTGTAACCATGTGGTTTGTTTGTTAGCTTCAATGCGGCAAAACATTTCACTTCACGTTGTTGGTAGATAATAGCTATTTATGGTATAAGTGAATAACATTGCTTTATTCACGTGTATCATACAAGATTTTTTCCAATTCGTTGTCGTTGTCACGTTGTCAGGTGACAACGAAAATTTCAAGGATAGTACAAATTTACCTATATTTTTACTTTATTCACGTTGTCAATGGTTATAGTGAATAAAGTGAAAATGTAAACATTTTATTCACCCATTCGATTGAAGTGTTGTTTTAATGATGAGATTCAATATACATATTAAACATTTTAATAATGCGAATTGGAAAATAGCTATTTAAGGTATAAGTGAATAAAGTCGAATTTTATCCACGAAAATACAGTTTAGCGCAAGAGGCGAAGCGAGTGCGATGTTTTCGTGTGGATAAAATTGCTTTATTCTCGTGTATCATACAAGATTTTTTCCAATTCGTTATCAGCATTGAAGAATTTGCGTCAAGTGTCACATAGTCAGAGAATTCGTGTCGAGAATTTACCTATTTTTTTACTTTATTCGCGAATTTTTTTTAAATCATAAACAAAATTAAGCTTATTAAAAAGGTAATACAAATAATTTCGTAAACAGACTAATTTATTGTTATAGTAAATAAAATGAATATGTAAACATTTTATTCTCCCATTCGAATTAAAGTGTAGTTTTAACGATAGGATTCAATATATAGTATGTCCCCGGATTGAGTTTACAAGAAGAATATTTTTTTTAATTTTTACTTAAGTAAAAATGTTATAGGAATTATAATTCCTGCTTGGTCTGAAACTACCAGTTCAGTATCGAAACTTTGATTTATTTATACAGGGAATCATTCGAAGAAGTAATTTCCGACTCTGACACAGATGTTGTACGATCTCGTATTAAGGGTGGTTTAAATTTTATAGGGAAACAAGAGGCATCTTTTACGTCACGGTTTTCAGGTAAACTTGTGCATTGGATTCAAACGCTGGAATGTTTCGAACGTTTTGAGGGCACTTGAGTTCCAACATCTTTTGTTTTTGAACTTTCACTCAAAAAATACTATTTTCATTGCGGACATTCTGTCAAAACTTATAATGAGATATCTCTCGAAACAAGTTTATTTAGTATAAATAACAATGCAATTTATTTCAAAGGTTCACCGAAGTATATAAAGTATAGAGTTCAACAGAAATTCAAAGATTAAATAGTTGATAGGATTTTAATATCATGGTTCTAGATATTGAAATCCTATCAGCTCTTTAATCATTGAATTCTTTTTGCATCTGAAAAACTTCTGAATTTCGATATTGAAAATCTATCGAAACAGCTGATAGAATTTCAATTTTTTTTAAATATAATGCACGTTTTTCTAAACAAATGCTAATCGTTTACCTAAATTTATTTGTTGTATTTGTTTTTTGTATTTTTATTTATGACGGACTCTCACTCAAAAAAATACTATTTTCAATACGATATTCTATCAACCCTTTAGATTTCTCAATTTATCAAGACACTCTCTCGCAGTTTTTTTGTACAAGTCATATCAACTCTTCCAATCGTTCAAATTATGATGGACTTTCGCTACTAAAAATGCTATTTTCCATACAGAAATGATATCAATGCTTATATTTTTGAATTTATGGATAAATCTCGACTAGGAGTATATTTCAATACAGTGAAGGGCCATATCAGGTTAACAGGCCCAGCCCATTACTCGCGTTCCAAATGTACATTAAAACATTTACAAGCCAATTACTAGTGTAAAGCAATAAAATATGAGTAATATCGGTACGTGCAATCGACTGCATTTAAATATATTTTACAGCAACAAACTGTGCACGCAAAAAGCTGAATGTGTAATGTAGGAAGTCGCATGAAACATGGGCCAATTAATTATGGTACGTTATAAAATGCGGATTGTTTGTTACTGCTGTGAAAACGTCAGAGCGTCCATCTCTCCCAAGATGGAAATTCGTACGCCCGAAAGATTGATGGCTTCCCTGCTACTTCGAACACTGGAGTTTTAAATAATAAAATAGATTACATCAAACGATGCACCACACACTGCAGCAATATAGGGAGGCGTTCATTTAATATGCATATTACAATTTGTTATCTGTCTTCAATTCGCTCAAGTTGAAAATATCGCGACGTAAGTAGATAGATGATCTGTAACTACAGGAGATACATACATTAAATAATTATGTGGCAAATTTTCAACTTTATTAACGCTTAAAACGACAGATTTTGGCGTATATAGTAGGCCCGTTAAGAGCTGACAATGACTCATCGCTCCATATTTCTGGAATTCGAATTTCATTTCACTTTATTACATCTACCTTAGGGGTCGAAAAATATCGGTAGATGTCGATAGTTTGAGGCCTGACTATCGATAACTATCGATATATCGGTAAAAAAGATGTATTAAGTAGTTATTTATTGCAATGGATACAAAAACTGCAAAATATATGTTAATAATTTAAATTTTTGTGTAAAAATGTTATCATATTTACATTTTAAACTTTAAGATGAAAATGTTTTTGTGATACAAGTTGTCCTGTTACAATATACACATATGCACTAGACATATCCAGGAATACACGTATATTTTACAATCAATTCTGACGGTATTTGGTAATTTTCTATTACTATTATTAGTAAAGTCTATTAAAGATCGAAATAGTGAACAATGATTTTTGTTCCTTACTCAATTAATTTCCAAAAAAATAACAGATCTGTCTGTTTACTGGCTTTTCCAAACATATTATTTTAGTAATGAATAAAACGGCTGTTCAGAGCAGCTATTTCAAAAATAAGAATAGCATTGATGATAGACAAACTTCGCAGCGGAGAAGGCACTTAAAGAAGAAGATTAATGATGACGTACGAATTAACGGATTAAGTATTTGGATTAACTTTTTTTGCAAATATGTATAATAAGAAAAATACAAATATCGTGCAAAAATACTGTTTCTTTGTGAACAGCAATCTGTGACAAAAAAATCCACGCTTCTAGATCCCCGCTTTGCCAAGAAGAGATGCTTAAAAGTAGATAACGCAAATGGAAGGACATTCCAGTTCAAAAATCCAGAAAAAAATAAAATTATATAAATATACGCAATTCGTTACCAATTTAATAAGATATTAATCTAAACCAGCACAAAAGTGCAAAAAAAAAATGAAAATTAAAATAAACATATGAAACTCTGCAGGGAGTTTCTCAATTATTGATCAACTACTTACGAAATTTTCAGGGAATTCAATGCATTGTATTCAATGAAAATTGCTTTAGTAGGAGATCAAAAATTATATAAAAATGCAAAATTCCATGATAACCTCTAATGACATTAATCGAAAATTACATGAAAAATCCATGAATTCGATATACCAAGAAAAATTCATAACATGTGGATGACAATTATTCGAAAATTACAGAACTTTTCTTTTTTCAAAATCAAAGATTCGCAAGTTAAAATAAATTGATAATTATTTAAATATACGAAATTCGATAACAATTTAATAATATTTAATTTAAATATTATTTAATATTTTTCCACCCTCTACAAAATGAAGTATACTTCATTTAAAACATATATTAAACGGTACCTTACGATACATGCATTTTCAAGTTGTTTGACAAGCATGTATAAGGCATTTTCGATTAAAAATTGCCCTGTATATTGTATTTTTAAATAAGTGATAAACATTTTAATGAAGACTTCTGTGATACACAGTTGTAAATTGACATGCCAAGACTGATTATTTGGTTTTTCTATATGTGCACCAATTTTAGCCTTATAGCAGATTATTATTTTTGTATTTGACTTGTGTAAAACTTTAATGTTATTATAACTGTGATTATTTATAAATTGTGACACTCAATTGTAAACTGAACCTGCCAAGACCGATTACTTGTTTTCTCTATGTGTGTACCAATTTTACTCCTCTAACAGATTATAATAATTTTTGTGTTAGTGTTGAACTGCTTGAACTTTAAATGTGTATATTTGATTTGTGTAAAACTTTAATGTTACTTAACATTAATAAATACTACCCCTTCTACTATTAAGTCAATTCAGCATAAAAGTGCAACCAATTGAAAATTAAATAGTTTTTGAAACATCCTGTATAGCATTCAATGAAAATGCTAGTAGATCGAAAATTGTGTAAAAATGCAAAATTTCAAAATAATATCGAATGACATGATTTGAAAATTAGATGAAAATCCACGAATCCGATATTCCTTGAAAAGTTCGTAAGATTTCGATTTTTCGAAAACTAAAGAAATTTTCCTTCTTGTATATCAAAGATCTTACAATGATTTTAAATTGCAATTTCTGCACATTAACCTGCACCAAAATCCAGATAAATTGAAACATCAAATTGAAAACATCGAATATTTCTATAAAAATTTGAAATTTTCTGTCAAAAGTTAAAATTTAAAATTATTTCTTCCAAAATTTCAATTATTCTGTCAAAATTTCAATGATAACTAATAACATTCTAAAATGAAACTGAAAAAGTTTGAAGACACAAAATTTTTATTCGTTTTCAAATTTACAACGATTATTGTAAAAGTTTTAATGATTAATGATTTTAATTTTCTACTTACCTATATCAAAATTTCAATTAGTCTGACAAAACTTTAAAAATCATTGTAAAATTTCCAATTCCTATTTCAATTCCAATGGAATTCCAAAGAAGGAATTTCGATAAATTCGATAAATTAGAAAATAATTTGACAGATTATGTCTCAAACTTGTTGCCATTTGGCAATAGTCACTCGAGCCCTTCGGGCTCTCGTGACTATTGCCTGGCAACAAGTTTTCGACAATCTGTCAAATTATTTTCAATTTATACTCACTCTCTTGTTACATTATTACTGATAATAATCGATAGCTCGATAGTTACTCAAAAACTATCGATTGCAAACGATAGTCTAAATTATCGATATTATCGATCGTGCTATCGATATATCTCTACCCCTAATTTACCTTAAGCATGCGAACGAGCATAGAAAACGCGATTCTTTGTGCGAAAAAAAAAACATGAGTCAGTGTCACGTCCCCTCGGGACTACTATAAACGCTTTTTGGACGCACGATTATAGCAGTATTGTACACTAAATCCATTATAGATATGAATTGCCCCTAACCTGCCAAATTTATTGGATAAAATTTATGGATTTATGGATATTTTTATAAAAATGTATGGAAAGAAGCCCAAAATTTGCACCAGAAATGTGGCTAAATGGTATCCAACTTTGCGAAAAACTCATCAAAGATGATTGGACGAAGTATATGGAAATACATCTACCGAAAACATCCCTCCACTAATTATATCATTATGACAATCTGAGTCAGAATCTGTTGACGAATTGTCCAATTTTGAATGAATTTAAAACGTTTTTGTTTCTTTCTCATTTTCACAATTTATTAACAAAAAATCGCAAAGGTACTTCTTGTTATTAAACAAACTATTTTTTTTTTAACTAATAGGTCTCATAACCTCAAAACACATGTTGACATCAATGACATATTTGTTAGTAGTTTTTTACAAGTACAATGTCAAAATTATTATACAATGTGACGTTTTGGCTGACCTTGAATTTGACATTTCGTATCTATAATGGATGATCTGTATGTGCCTATTCATTTTCTAACTTCTATAAATAAACTTTGATAAACTTGTTTCAAAATAATATTTCTCTATGATATTTCGAACAAATAGTTCAAAAGCAATAATTTCTGGAAACAATGTAGTTTATGCCTATTGAAAACAGAATTTTATGACGGATTCGTTGACAGAGTGTATTAATAACCCACGTTTATTTTTGCATACGTGCAAAAAAAATCTGTGGAAGAATTGTGCAAATCCTGATGGACGTTCCAATTTACATTCATTTCTGGCGATCTCAATAATCCTGAAAAGCATGTAAATAGGACCCCATAGCAGGAGTGTGTGTGAATTGGCACTGCATCACTTTTTGCATCGGCTTTTTTGTCGGGCCCATTGTGTACTTAAAGTATTAAATTTTGGATCGCTTTTTCGTGCGACTGGTCAGGGGTGTGTGCGCTCGTCTGCACGGGCATACACACACACACACGCAGGCAGACAAAGAGAGACAGCGACATAATAAAAGTGCAGGTGAGCACATATTGTGTTATTGTATTAAGAAGGTATATACCTGGGATTCCTCAAACATCCTGTACTTTGTGTGCGCCCGGCCCTAATAAGCTTCTTCCTAAAGACGTAGAGCACACAAAGCCAGATGACGTACGACAATAATGACAATTTTTATGGCGCATAATTTTTTACGATACACCTCTTTATGCGCGCGTTGTATACACATTATAATATATATTTTTCGGTGGGGTATTATGGGACGCAGTGGGGTCGTGTAGGGATCCCGGTATGTTTTATAGGGGGTATTTAGGAGAGTTACACACAATACTTCTTCGCACGTATGCGAGGGACTTACGGAAGCGCGGCTACTAAATATCACCCCACCAGGAGCGCTGACAATAAATTAGATTTAAATGGATTAACTCCAGCCCCGAGGGTAATTGATATATTTATCGGCGCGCCGGGTGAATCGGCGTCGCTTTAAAGCCAGAGGTCACGTATTAAAAACGGGCAGGAAGAACAGGAGGAAGCGCGAATCTCCCGTTTATTCCCGCCCGGCGGCTTTCGTTTATGGTTAATTCCGAAGAAAACGGGCCCTCATAAAGGGAAAGCGGCCGCACCGGGCGCACGTGTGTGAGTGTGCGTGTGTGTGTGTGTGCCGGAAAAACGCGCTGGGAAAATCCACCCGCTTATCTCGCCATGTCGCCGGCGCTCCCCAATAGAGGGCATTAAATCACGGCCTCCAGAAGTTCTCCCCCCGTCGGGAAATTCCTCCGGCGCCGCCCCCGAAAACGTTCACCGGGACCGAATGCGCTTTTCATTACGAGAGCGGCGGGAGGGGGGGGGCGAACTTTTACTATTAGCTCAAATTCTAATATAACTTTTAATCGCCCCGGAGATTAGAAATTCATTCGGAACTTTAAACACCGCCCGAAACACAAAGAAACGTCATCGCAGTTTTAAATTGAAACGAAAACGGGGCGCGCGGATTCACGGCCTAAAACACATCCCGAGACGGCCGGATGAGCAATTTTCCGCACGCCGAGGGCCGGGGTGGGTCGGCAAAGCCGAAATCTGCTTTGCAGGGCGGCGGCCGACTTTTTGTTGCTCTCACAGTTGGATAAATGTAAATCGGGCATTTAAGCATATTAAAGTTCCCTTTAAAGACTTTGGGGCCGCTTCTATAATTGGGACTTTGCAATAATCATCCAGGCTTTGAGAATACTTTCCACTTTTGTCCAGTGGCGTAACTACCGACAATAGCCCCTAACCTGCCAAATTAATTGGATAAAAACTGGGAGGACACGTTCCGTCCAGAGAAGCTCCTCAGTGGCGTATACAGGAATTCCGTTTGGAGGAATATATATATATATATATATTATAAAATATATATATATATATATATATATATATATATATATATATATATATATATATATATATATATAATCAAGACCCTTTTCTACCCGTTAGGGTGTAGGGTATATGGCCTCAATGGCCCTTAATAAACTTCTGCCATATTTTTCTGTTCTTTGAAATTTCTTTGGCTTCTGTCCATGTTTTTCCTTTCTTCTTTAGTATTTTTCCTATCGCGTTGTCCCATGTGTCCTTCGGTCTTCCTCTCTTTCTTTTTCCTTGTGGTTTCGCCTCCCAGATCTTTTTCACGGGTGTTGTGTCGTTCATTCTCTGCATGTGGCCCCACCATCCAAGTTGCCTCTTCTCTACAAATTCTTCAACGGGTTCTATCCCGAGCTCTTTGCGTATCTGGTCGCTCCTAACCCTGTCTCTTAATGTTACACCTTTCACTCTTCTAAGTATTTTCATTTCTGCTGCTCTGATCTTGTTTCTGTCTTTCCTTGATAATACCCATGTCTCACAGCCATAAGTGAGTATAGGTCTGTATATTATCCTATATACTTTCATTTTAGTTTCTTTTGATATTTCTTTGTTTCTTCCCAGTACCTTGTCCATTGCATAATATGCCTTGTTTGCCATTTCAACTCTTTTGTTGAGCTCTGCTTCTTGTCTGCCTGTTTCATCTATCATGGTACCTAGGTATTGGTAGCTGCTAACCTGTTCAATTATTTCTCCGTCTATCTTTATTTGTACATCTTTCTTTTCTTCCGATATCACCATTATTTTTGTTTTGCTCTTGTTCATTTTCATTCCGTTTTCTTTGAGCACATCATTCCATGTTTTCAGGTTATTTTCGAGGTCTTTTTTATTCCTGGCTATGATCCCCACGTCGTCCGCAAAGGCACAGTCCGAGATACCAATCCTCTCTAGTTTTCTATAGCCTATATACAGGGGCCTGGTTCTTTGTTTCGTTGCTTTGATCAGATCGTCCATGAAAATGATGAATAATAGCGGGCTTAAGCTTCCTCCTTGTCTTACTCCTTCAGTGGTATAGAATATTTCGGATTTCATGTTTTTACTTATTACGCAGTTTCTGGTTTTATTGTACATGCTTTTAATTACCTTAATTAGTTTTTGGTCGATGTTCCTTTTATTCAAAGCTTCCCATATCCTCGCTCTTGGCACCTTATCAAAAGCTTTTTCCATATCTAGGAATGCCAGGTATGTTGTTTGTGATCTGACCAGGGTTTTGTTTATTATTTCTTTAATTGTAAATACATGATCTTGCGTACATCTGCCTTTCCTGAATCCGCTCTGTTCTTCTGACAATGACTGCTCTACTTGTTGTCGCAACCTTTTCTCCAGAATTTGTTCCATTAGTTTCATAGTTGTTCCTAACAATGTGATGCCTCTATAATTGTTGCAGTCCATCTTGTCTCCTTTTTTGAGTATTGGGACTATTAGTCCTATTTCCCACTGTTTTGGGATTTTTTCCTCAGTCCACACCTTGTTGCATATATTTAGCAATGTTTCTCTTCCTCTTTCTCCCATACACTTAATCATCTCCGCCGTGATTTGGTCCTCTCCTGCTGCCTTGCCATTCTTTAGTCTGTTTATCGCATCTAGTAATTCCTCCATAGTTATATTCGGTTCTGTCTTCGGCTCTTTTTGGTCTCTTTTGCTTGTTGTATCTTTTTCCTTCTCTTGCTGTCTTGTTTCTTTCTCTACTAGTAGGTTTTGAAAATACTTTCTCCAGCGTTCCATTATTTGTTTCTCGTCCGTTAGGACTCTGCCCTTCTCGTCTTTAATTGCCAAATTGTCTGCTTTTTTACTACTTCTGCAATTTTTGAGCACCCTGTAGAATAATTTCTGGTTTCCTTTGCTGTCTTTTTCTATTTTTTCACCAAATTCTTGCCAGGTTTTCTGCTTTGATTCCATAATCATATTTTTTACTTTGACTCGTTGTTCTTTATATATTTCGTAGCTGCTAGTTGTTTTCATATGTAAGTACGTCTGCCAGTTCTTCTTTTTGATTTTTACTTGCTCTTTAATCTTATCTGTCCACCACGCTGTTTGTTTTTTGTTCTGATTTTGTCTGTTGGTTCCACATATATCCCGTGCTGTGTCGATGATGATAGTACTGAATACTTTCCAAAGCTTCTCAATATCCATGTATTCTAGTTTATCTACTGTGTTTTCAAATTTTTCATTTGTTTTCTCTTCGTATTTCTTTGCCGTTTTTCTGTCCTTTAGTTTATATGCTCTTATTATTTCCGTGTGTTTTCTCTTTTCATATTCTGGGGCTGTTTTAGTTTCTTCGTTCTTTGTTTTGGTTTTTGCCACAAGTAGGTGGTGATCACTGTATATCTCAAATCCTCTTCTGACTACAACGTCTCGTATCGAGTCTCTATTTTTCCTTTCGAGTATTATATAATCTATTATGGATTTTTCGCCTCTACTCTGCTGCACTCTTGTATATTTGTGTATGTCTTTATGTTCATAGAATGTGTTCGCAATGATTAGGTCGTGCAATGTACAGAAGTCCAGCAATCTCTCTCCATTATTATTTCTTTTCTTTTCTCCGTGTTTTCCAATGGTTGTTGTGTGAACATGGTCTCTCTGGCCAACCCTTGCGTTTAGGTCACCTACCATATATATGGGTCCTCTTGCTGTTTCTGTTACTAGGTCTAGTTTTTCCCAGAATCTGTCCTTGTTTTCAATTGTATCATTCTCATCTGGTCCATACACTGCGATTATTGTTTTCATTTCTCTATCGTTTTTCAGTTCTAACATTAGGATCCTCTCTGATATAGCTTCCCAATTATTCAGTGTGTTTTTTGTGTCTCTATGTAAAATACATCCAATTCCCGCTTTTGCTCTCTCCTTCTCCTCTACTCCGCTGTATACTAGAAGATGACCCTTATATATTTCTTCAGTCCCTTTTCCCTTTTTCTTCGTTTCTGTTACTACTAAAATCTCTAAGTTTGCTCTCTCGAATTCGTCTACCAGTTCTACTTCTTTCCCGTTTAGGCTTCTAACATTCCATGTTCCCAGTCTTTTATGAACTTGTTTTATTTTTCTCTCCTGTTTCTCATTTACCGTATTCCTTTCTTGTCTTATTTCTTCATCTGTTTCCTTATTGTATGTTTCTTTTGTTTTTGTATCACACTCCTTTTTCGTTACCTTTGTCGCCTCCTGGGTTGCATCTCTTTCATCATTATCCTTTTTCGTTGCCATTGTCGTCATCTTTATATCTTGTGGTTGTTCTTTAGTCGCTAATCCTTTTTTGTCACCCCTTGTTCTTTTTGGTCCCAGACGTAGGGTTGTCCATTTATGTATATTTTCTTGTACCCTGTCTTAACTGTATTTCCTTTTTCCCTCTCACTTCTAGCAATCTTACGAATTTCAGCCTGTATTTTTCTTTCTGTTAGTGTTAGGTCGTTCTCCAGGTATATTTTGGTTCCCTTCAGTCTGTACGTGTTCTTCATTACTTCTTGTTTCTGCTCCCATGTCTCCATTTCAATCACTATCATCTTCTCTTTACCATTCTTGCCTATGTCCTTCTTTTCTTTGTATTTGATATCGATTTTCAGTTTTTCTTTTAGGTTTTCCATAAGCGGTTTAGTTTCATTATTTTCAAGATTTTTGATAATTATATTGTTCTTCCTCTTTTCTTTGTCTTGCTGCTCAATTCTCTCTTCCAGTTTATCAATTCTCTCATTTAGCTCCTTCTTTTCTTGTTCCCATTGTCTCTTACTTTCTTCCATTTCCGCCTTCATTCCTTGGATCTCTGAGTTTGTGTTTTTAACTTCTTTAAGAATTTCTTTGATCATTTCCTCCATTTTTAAGGTTTCTTCTTTGGTTTTACGATCTTCGTTTATTTTCAGTACTGGGCTTCTTATTACTTTTTTGCTCTTCGTGAATGCCTCAGCTTCTTTATCCGGGCTACTGTCCGGCTCCCTATCTCGCTTATTGCTTCTCATTTATTGTTTCCGTTCGCGACAGCTATTGCGCCCGTCCAGCTTATTTGCTAGTTTGGTTGCCTATGGCTAGCTACGTCGCGTTGTTTATTTTCTTGAGTATATAACCTCACTTGATTGTCTTTAATATTTTACTGGTCTTTGCCACTGTTTTCTGCTTAAATTTTAGCCCTTAGGTTCACTTGATTGACTGACTACACTCGCCGTTGTTTTTCTTCTATATATCTCTCTATATATATATATATATATATATATATATATATCCACCTATCTTTGTGAGATCCGTTCATGAAATTTTTACTATCTCTTTGACATCCTTAAACATTGTGGCATCCAAAATTGGATGTCACAACGTTTTACTTGTTAAATCATCTAGAAAATGAGGTAGAAGTGCGTAGTAAACATTTCGGGAGGATGTCAAATTACACTATTTTATAAATGATTGTATATTTTTAGTTCCGTTTCATACTGATTAGGGGGCGCGCAAGAGAACCGGTTTTGTATATTCTGTATAAAGAATTCGCATATTTTTAGCGGCTGTCGTGACATCCGGATGTTGATCGTGTATATTAATTTTTATTTGACGCCCGTTATAACCTCCAAAACGTGGCAACGTGGTACAAGTGTGTAACTGTGGTATTTGTGCGATTGTGCTTTATATTCTAGGTAAGTACACAATTAATTTAAAATGTGCAATCCCAATCCATAGAGTCGGAACCTGTTCCCCTCCGATGGTATGTGGTCACAGCTTGAAAAGTCCGTTAATAAGGGACTTCCCCGGCATTGTCCCCATTTGCAACCTCGTGGAGTGGACTTCCCCGGATGATGGAACTCCAAATTGATGACGCTAACATAATAATAGTAGCGTTTTGAATAATTTCGTGTCGGGTTAGAATTATTTTAATTCCATTCAAATATTAATGTGAAAGCTCAAGCAGAGACTCATTCTTGTTATATTTGACTAGAATTGGCGAATTACCCGGCTGACGTAGTGCCTAAGTATCGATGCAATTTAAGACATATTTCCGTAAGGGTCTAACATATATTTGGCAAACACAAATTTATTTCTATTTTAACAGAACACATATTTTAAATTTGAAAACTTAAACTCAGACTCGTTTTTTTTTTCGACCGCGCAGTTTTACATTATCGTTATTGTTGTATAATATTGTTACCGGTTTGTCCTGTAACTAACGATTGTGACAAATAATCGACCAATTTTAAGCATTATTTTGTGATTAATAGGTACAATATCCAACCAGATATCACCATGTCATCACGAGGAAAGCGTATTTTAGCTATGGTTTCTCATAAAGACACTATACGACTTGGACAACTAGAGCTAAAACAACCAACGTGCCATACTACCCAAGGTGTAAATTTGAGAGAAATTGATGTAAATGTATTAAAAAAGAAAATCCTCGGTGAGTTACCTATTCTTTCTAAAACTGTTTTTGAAAAAAAAACTATAAATTTGAGAAAGTTAAAGTTAAATTTGAGATAAAAATGAGATTCGAATCATTACTTCTTACAAGAGATACGAGGTTGACAAATGGCGTACTTATTTTATTAAAAATCGTG
Source organism: Othius punctulatus (assembly GCA_951805005.1). Classification (NCBI taxonomy): domain Eukaryota; kingdom Metazoa; phylum Arthropoda; class Insecta; order Coleoptera; family Staphylinidae; genus Othius; species Othius punctulatus. The sequence goes on from OX638142.1 coordinate 56,125,149, forward strand.
CCGAAGTAATAATTTCGGTCCCGAGGAGGATATTCACTGTTTTTCCTAAGGGGAAATAGACATTGTGGAAAATGTTATACTCGTCATATTCGTACAATAGGTATTTTAAACATTTGCAACTTATTTATATTTATGTTAATACTGCTACAGTGATTTATTAAAGGAATGCCTGAATATTGTTCATAGAGGAATATCAGGATCATTTTGACATTTTTTGTTCCCGGGAAACGGGAATAAAAAATTTGTAATATATTTCCCGGGAATCCCTGAAAATAGAAAAATTAAATAAAGATGAAAATAATCAAATAAAGATCTATTTAAAAAAAACTGGTTAAATTATAAAAATAAAAAAAGACTAATTAACATTAAAATCAGGTAACATTATACTATTTTATTGGTTTAAAAAAAGACGTTGAAAAAGCCCAGTGAGAATCGCTCAAATATGATGTTTTTGTCTGCAAAAATTTGACGATGCTAAGAAAAATCTTTCACTTTCATGTGATGTAGGCACTATCGTCATCAGAGCATTCAATAATTTATCTAAATTATTTGTAATTCAAACAGTCACATTTATTTTTTGTATTTTTGTTGGCGATGGGGAGGGGGTACACTAGCTATAGCTTACGGACACCCCAATGTATACTAACTCTAAAAACTATAATTATGTGCAGGCATCTTTCTCCATTCACGCATTTACGGGAAGAAAGACATGAAATGTGTACATTAAAAGGAGAGGGAATGAGTGGTCGAAACGTTCATACCAGTATCGAAGAATAGACGATTTCGCTCATAAATCAGTCATCATTTACAATAAACCCTTAAAATCTAAAAGTGTCTTTCGTGAGTACGCACTTCCGCTCCATAAAACAGCGAATTTGGCGCGAATAATAACAGTAATAACATAAATTTGTTCAGTAATCATGCCATGATATAATATATTAAATTGCAACATTTTTGTATTTTTCGCCTATCATTTCCCGGGAATTTCCCGGGAAATAAAAATCTTTAAAAATTCCCGGGAATGACCCTCTTGAAATATATTGTTCATTTTATTCGATTAATTTATTTTTTTAGGATCTTTGTCTCCAAAATCTGTAAAATTTACTGAAACAGTAAATTTTCAAATGGATGTGAATAGCGAAAACAACAGAAATAAAGAAAATACATCATCAATAGATATTCTATGTAGCAAAAGTATTACTGAGAATATAAAGGTATTATCGAATTTTACTATAAAGCCTACAGATTTGCAATATACAGAGATACCTTTGAACGTCCAAGAAGGAGATAACAGATTCGAAGTTTTCGAATCGGCTGATAAAGAAATAACAATGGTAGAACCTTCACTAATAGAAATACATTCTAATGAACAGACCAATGACAAGTCCGAAGAGATTACATTTACTCAGTTGACGAACGTATTTCCTACAGCTGATGCAGAGTTGAACTTTTTTGGTCAGGAACACAGCCCATTTTCAGATTCTGGAACAGAATATGTTCCATCCACTCCTTCGTGTGCCAGTGATTTAGGTAAACTTGTAATCTGGTGTCGGAATAATTCTTTTATAAAGGTTTTATTTCTTCAGGTTTATCAAGTGACTCAAATGAGAGTGTTGAGCTTCCTTTATCACTTCATTCCAAAGTAGATATTAGTAAGTCAATGCCAGATAAGCGAACACAATTAAACGAAATTGAAGAAGACGGTACAAATGCAAATTCACAGAAACAACATGAACAGAGTGGAAGAAATAACGAGAACTTTACTCAATTTAATCAATTCGGAGTAGTTAAAAGTTCCAGTAGAAATATAAAAGGAACGCTTAAAAGATACAAAAAAGAACATTGTATTTTTTGTGAGAAGAATATAACCAATTTTTCACGACACTTGTTTCGTAAGCATGCAACCGAAATTGAAGTTATTAAAATAATGTCACTACCAAAATCTTCGAAACAGAGAAAATGTTTGTTTGACGATATTCGTAAAAGAGGTATTTATATTTGGAAGTTAACTTATATATTTAGCTTATATAAGTTGCATATAGTTGGCAGTTGGAATGTAGATTTGCAAAACCAGAATCTACATCTCACAATTATGAATACAGGCCCAACATTTCATTTTTAAAACTAAATATCATATTTTATTGCGTTGGATTTAGATGAAATTATTTGGGCTGTTTTTTACAATGCTTTCTTGTTTCAAGTTCAAAAATCGCACTTCAACACAAAGTTTGATATGTTCTAACAAATTGAATTCCGAAAAAATACGTATAACTAAATTTAAAACTTTTAAATTATTACCGCATATATTATGTTATATACATAATTTCGGCTAAATCTTCGGCCTAATGTAGAGCAAACTTTCTAATTTACATAGGAAATATATGCAACTACGTACGTACGTACACAATTAAGGGAGAAATTGTGAAAAAATGCGTGGTAGAAATAAAAGTGTTTACTTCAACTTCAATTAAAAAAAAATTGTCAAGATTTTTAAGTAGAATTTTTTAACAAGAGTTAAAAAATATCCGAATAATTTCAAATTGATCGCACGTATAATACGATCAATTTATCAATTTATTTATAATGTTGCGTGTTTCTCAATACCGAGATGAAATTGCTCTTCTTATTACTCATTTTTGTGCATACATTTAATCTAATTAACATGCGTATTCATTAAAAATTGTGGGTGGTTTTTATTTCAGGAAACTTTATAAATTCATTTGGGAACGAAGGATTTATTAATCCAGTAAGGAGACCTAAATCTGTATGTCCGAAAACCTCATCTGACTATTTGCCTTGTTCCGGATGTAAAGGCTTTTTCACACGAACTTATCTTCATCGCCACATGAAGAAATATTTCAAGAAAACTTAAGAAACAGAGTCAAAGCATGCTCAGGCAAATGGATTAACACTTCTTTATATGTCGAGTAAAAATAATTTTGAAGATTTGAAATTAAAAGTTTTTCCTCATATGGCAGCTGATGAAATCACAAAAAGTGTCATGAATGATTTTCTTATTAAATTGTACGGACAGAGGTATTATAGATGCCACAAAGAAAAACATCTAATTAATACGGTATCCCAGCGTATGCGAGAACTGGCCAGATTTTTAAAAGTATTGCAAAATAAAGAACCTAACGAACGTCAACTGATTGATTACCTGAAACCCTCTTATTTTGACCAATTAGTTGATGCTACTAATGAACTCTCCGGTTATGACCCAGATAGAGACACATTTAGAAGCCCCTCACTTGCTTTAAGATGGGCGACTGTTCTCAAACAGATTTGCGATACTGCCATGTTTGTTGCTGCGAAGGAAAATAATATGGTTAAAAATAAAGAAATTAAAATATTAAGACAAATGATAGAAACCCAATTTCGCTTCCACGTTTCTACTAATGCAAACAAAGATTTATCTGCTAAGAGTTGGAAGAAAGGCAGCATGATACCATTAACAGAGGACGTTATAAAAATGAATAAGTTCGTTGTTAGAGAAGAAGAAAAGTGGTGTACAAAATTGCTGAACGATCCATATAGCTCATTATATGTTAGAAATCTGACTGAAGCCCGTCTAGCCCATGTCATTCTTTTGAACAGAAAACGATCCGGTGAGGCGCAACGAATTAAAATAGAGGATTATTTAAGAGAAGAAGATGAATCAGCAATTGAAGATATTTATCAGTCACTGACGGCCACAGAGCTGGTTTTAATTAGAAACATAAAACGAATTACAATTCGCGGAAAAAAGGTAGAGCGGTATTACCTTTTTGGAAACCCAAGCACTAACAATAGTTTTTTGTGGTCTTACAAGGTATTGAAGAAAGTTGCTGATGATTGTGCGGTCATAAATATTGAATCTATAACGGTGACTTGTCTAAGAAAACATATTGCGACTATTGCACAAATAATTTCAATGGAAGACAGTGATTTGGAACAACTTTCGACTCATCTTGGACATGAGAAAGCAACACACTTAAACTACTATAGAAAAACTGACGATAAATTGCAAATTGCTAAAGTATCTAAACTTTTACTTCTGATGGAAAAAAAATCATTTTAGTTGGCAGAAAACAAGCACACCTTACGTACTATAAAAGAACAAACACAATCTCCAAATCTTAATGATGAGAATCAGGTAAGAATATCACAGATACACGTAAATAATTTTAATAAAACTGTTAAAAAGTTACTTACATTCACATGCACTAGAGGAGGAATACTTACCTGTATTTTTTAGGATGACATTTACAATTTCCATATATTTTGCATTCCCTTTACTCTGACACAAAAATGTTCTTACAGTCCTTATTCCGTTATATGTTATTTACTAATGTTCTAACACTTGTTTGCAGAAGAAAAAATGTCGTGTCCTGATACCATGGACAAGCGAACAAAAGAAATTTGCCCAAATATACTTCCAAAAACATTTGGCATCTAAAAAAGCTCCAAGGAAACATGAGTGTCTCGATTTAATGAAGAAGCATTCAACAACATTTTATAACAAAACTTGGACCCAAATAAAAATATTCATTGTCAACAAGTACAGCAAGAAGTAAAATGTCATGAACTATTTGTATTTTTTATTATTTTATTATTTAAGAATTTAAATGTTAAATAAACATTAATGTTATATTCACAACACTTATTTTTCTTAACTAAAATGTGAAGCAATGGAGCACTCTAAATGATTTGTAAAATTGGCAACGCTGCAAGGATGTCACAAGATACACTATTTTTTTATGGATGTCATAAGATGAGTGAAATAAAAATGTATACCGGATGTCAAAGAGATGGTAATTTTAATTATTTTATTTTGTGTATGGTCTAAATTTTTTGTTCCTATGAGCATTCTTACATCGATTTTATAAAGTCATATTTTTCTTTTACACGTATCTGTTTTCTGAACAGTGGATGCAGAAAGGTTAAAATTTTTGCCGGATGTCACAATATACGTGGGTCGAGTATATATATATATATATATATAACAAAATCCAGTTTTCTGAGCTAAATCCTCTAAAACTTCATCTACTGTTATTTCCAGTGTGGGATAAATATACAAATGAGTTAAGCCATTTAATCTATCTTCGAGCAGTGTTTCTTAAATAAGTTATATAAGTTTAAGTTTCGACCGGCGCCGATTTAATCTATCTTCGCTTACAGTGTTTCTTAAATAAGTTATATAAGTTTAACTCATATAAGTTTAAGTTTCGACTGGCGCCAAAGTACTTACAGAAAAGGTACAAAATATTTTTATTATTGACACTTGGAAATATTACTGGGTTATATAGTGATAGTGTATTAGGCATAATTTGGAAATTGTTCAGATGACTTGTCTGAAAGTTTCCTATACCATAGTTTAAATTAATCAATTACAACCGATTTGAAAATGTTCTCTAATTCTATTTCATACAAATTGATTAGTTTTACTGGAAATATTACTGGGTCATATAGTGATAGTGTATTAGGCAGAATTTGGAAAAAGTTCAGATGACTTGTCTGAAAATTTCCTGTACCACAGTTTAAATTTATCAATTATAAACGATTTGAAAACGTTCTCTAATTCTATTTCATAGAAATTGATTAGATTTTCAAATTTTGATATTTGCTCTTCGATATTCTTTAATTTATTAGGGGATGGAATTAAATAGTCGAAACATACCAAAGTATCTTTCTGCTTCATAAATAGATCTTCCAATTGTACAATAATGCTATCTAATAAAGGAATAAATAATGATAATTTGTAGTTTTCCTTTACAGATGTTTTTTGAAAATTCACTCTTTGTTTCTGTCTGTGAGTAAGTCTACTCATTTTAACTTCATGATCAAAAATATTTTTCACATTTTTACTTGCTTCTGAATAGATCGTTTCAAATTGAACATCAGCATTGATCCTCATTTTTTTAAATTCATTTATTCTATTTTGAGCAAGAGAAACGGCTTTCATTAAATCAATATTAATTAAATTTTATGAGGAAGTGGTTACTTCTTGGTGAAACATTTTGATTAGGTTAATAAAGAATACACTTGGTAAAGTTTCACAAGTTTTATAGAATTGCTCTACAATTGTTTCGGCACTGCTACCATTCTCAAGAGAGATAACACTTTTTTTAATCTCTCTTGAGAATGACGGCAGTGCCGAAACAATTGTAGAGCAATTCTATGAAACTTGTGAAACTTTACAATTTTTTACACAATTTACAATTGTTTCGGCACTGCTGCCATTCTCAAGAGAGATAAACCTTATTTGTATCTCTCTTGAGAATGGCAGCAGTGCCGAAACAATTGTAGAGCAATTCTATAACACTTGTGAAATCCTATTTCACAAGTGAAAAAAAGTTTTAGCTCTCTTGAGAGGCCCCAAAAATTATTTCATAACAATTATTGCATATCGACTTTGCACTCATCTAGTTGGTCACAATTGCTTTAAGCGAGCACGTTTAGATTTTGATATCACAGATAATACTTAAACTTTGTTTATTAAAGCATTCTGTCGCTTAGGCGTATTTAAGAAGTTGTATGTATTTTGTATAATTCCTATACAGTTTCTGATAGGCTGTACATCTGCATCGGAAAGAGCCGGATTAAAGCTATGTGAAACGCAGTGTACATATAATGCAGTTGGATATAATTTTATGATAGCTTAAACATCGTTAAAATCTCAAATTTTGGGGGGGTGGGGGGCAAATTCCCCCTGTACCCAAGCCCCCTGTATAAGCCACGAAAGCTCTTCAATATCATCCTGTTGAGATATCCATGTATTGTCTTACTTTTATATTTTTTAAGTTATTAATTTTTTTAGTACATTGATGTAACTTCGAACAACGTTGAATTTATTGTATAAATATAACTGTAACTAGGTACATAAAATTGTATGTTAGTAAAAAAAACTAACAAAAACACAAAAACATACATAAAATTTTCCGCAATCTAAAGACCAAATACCATTCTAAAGTACATACAGAGTTTATGACTAACCTGAGATTAAATATGTGTATCTGCCATACACATATGATTGGAAACAATAATGATTAAAACAAACAAAAATTATGATTTTTTTTATAAATCGTTGATTTTACTTTATCACACTGCTGCCTGGCAAAGTATTGTAATCAAGTAAGTTTTGTGTTCTCTATTCGGTTCGGATAAAAGTTTCATTTGCTTTTGTACTAGTAGGTACTTTTATTCCTACTGATACAGCATGAAAAATAAATAAAAAATATTTTTATATTTGATATGGTTATTTGATACCGCTAGAGGCGGTTGTGGTTCGGAATATCTACATTTTGTATAAATTAAATAAATATAAAACCACGAAAAATGACTGATACCGAAAATGACTGATAAAACATTTACCGAATCACGTAAAAAGTTTCACACAAGCATGCATATTATGACGACGCGACGCAATAATATAAACAATAACAGATGTTAGCTGGCCCGGCCAAAACTGTGCAGGAATGATAACACTTATAATTATACTCGGTGGGGACAATTTAATATTTTATAGATATTAATATAACGAGATTATTATGCGATTTATAATAGACGAGGACGTTGCTACGCGACGAGGCGATAGCCGAGTCACTTGCGTAACGTCCGAGTCAGTAGAAATCGCTGATATTCGAGTTATATTTCAATCTGTATCGTATTATCTAAGATGCCGATTGCAAAACCATGGAAAAATAGATAAACAATTATTACTGTCAACAAAAATAAAACGTGTGTTTTTGAAGAACATCATGGAAGATTTTGATATTCCTGATCATATATTAGAAGCGGCAAATAGTGTACGTTTAGATTTGCTTCCTGAGAAGTCCAAGATCGTATATGAGAAAGAATTTTTGCTTTCTGCGAATGGAGAACGAAGGAACACGTTCAAGGATCTGAGGAAGCTGTTCTGCTGGCGTATTTTGTGAAAGTCGCAACTGAATATGCTCCTTCATCTTTATGGCCAAAATATTCAATGTTGTGAGCTTTATAATGTACCCTCTTAATAATTTATAAATATAAATAATGTTATTTAACTGAGTGAATAATACAGATAATTTTGGGAACCTCTAGTAGTGTTTTCGGTTAATCTTTATCTAATGCAACTAAAATTAAAGTCCGGTCTAAACTGCCCATTAGCAGTAATAACATGAATTAACCCAATATTATGCGTATTCAAAACTTGTACTTTAATGTTAAATTTAGGATAAGACCAGAGAATTAGTGATCGGAAATGTATTTGTAATACACATTGCCACTACCCGTCGTTTGGAAAAGACCTCGAAATAAAATTAGTTAAAACTCAAAGAACCATACTTCTTAATATCAAATCGGTTTACGCGGCATCACAGTGCACGTAAGAAAGGAACGAATCCACGAATATCGACAAGTACCTCAAAGGATAGGAACTTAGGTCGTTGCAGCTTGTCTGCAGTTAAAGGAAATAATTGAAATTGATTGAAGTATGGTACTTTGATAAGGTTAATCAAGAAGAAAAAGGTTGGATACAGAGCTAAAAAATCGAAAGTATTTACCCGAGAGGAAGTTGATAAATTCGTTCGTACAGCCCCAGGTGAGGTATTTTTGATGATGAAACTTGCTTTTTTGGTTGGACTTGGTGGAGGTGTAGAACCAATGCATTAGACAAAATGTCCAAGGACGATAGTGAGACGATCCAGAAGGATGATAAGATAGTTGTGACGATTCCCGATACAAAAACTGACAAGAAAATAATTTTTGCTCTTGTATGTGATGGTAATGTTAATCCTGTGGCTTTACATTACTTAGAAAACTCTTTATATCCTACAGAAAAGGCAACGGCACCGTTAAGCCTTGTGGTATTAATTTATTTTCTAAAATTCCTGAGAACATTGCGATATATCTTCAATATTGAAGATCCAACTTTGTACACAGGTCATTGTACAAGAATATCTGCCGCAACTTTCCTTGTCAACGCAGGTGGAGACATTTTGGACTTGCAAAAGTTAGGCGGGTGGGAAACAAGTAAAGTTGCGAGAGGGCACCTGGAAGAAAACCTCACAAAAAAAGGTCTCGATTGCGGAAAAGATCCAGGTGTGAACGGTTTCCAAGAGCAGTGTGCCAAATAGTAGTGAGTCGATGGATCAGTCTTCACGTAAACAGAAAAATTTGACGCGCGTAGGTGGCAGCTAGAATATCAGGTTCAAGAACCTCAACAGCAAAATGATGGAAAACCTGGCAATGGATACGAAAGGAATCACATTCAATTTGGGGGCCTCTCAAAAGTTTGAAATTCATGTTTATAACCAAAACTAATTTCAATTTGTGTTATTGTATTTAGTGTTTTTGTTGCTATACTATTATGAACTAGTTACCAATGCGTTATAAGTAACTAATGTGTAATGGATTTGTTGTTATGGACGTTGCCATTTTCCTTCATAATAGGGCCAACTGCATATTCCTTCTCAATATATTATTGGCCGACTCAAAAGTGAAACCAATTGTAATATATGCAGTTCTTAGAGATCTATATTGATTTTCGCTCAATGCTTGGATGCGTGAACCTTGAAGTTAATAGGGCGATCTTTCCGGTTTCAATCTCGTTCTGACAGGAGAAGTTACTAATTTCAACAATTGTATTTACCCAAGTAAATATGATTAACAATTTCCTTCACAAATTACCAAATACAAAACCCCGCAATGAATTACATTCAATCCATAAATTTGTGTTTTTATTTGTATAAAAGTATAATTTGTTTGTTAATAACAATGTTATTGGTACTAATACACACATAAGCTCTAAAAGAAGTTGAAGATGTTAAGATAATGAGTTAATTTCAAACATAACGTAAAGAAGTACTACCATTATACCATCACACAAAATAAAAATAAATTAGATCTACCATGAGCCAAAACAAATGTCATAAATTATAAGATTTTATGATTACATGTAAAATATATCTAATTATTAAATAATTGGATAATCCAAACCTTAGAGGGTCTAGGTGTCCTAGGTTTTAAGAGAACGACCACAAGAGTGGACTTTATGGTCCACAATTGTACCATTAAAGATGTAAAAGTCGATATGCTAAAGTTTGCTGATGGATCAGCAAACACAGTTTCAACGCACTCCTGGTGCAAGCTTTTTTTTTAGAAAAGCTTTAATGCTAATAGACTGTCAAAATTCACGTGCAGAGGTGCTTTTAGGCAGACCGAACATATGGTCGGTGGAAATTTGCATGTGCGAGAACAAAGTAATTAATTCCTCTGTGAAAAGGGGGGCCGGTCTAGATGAAAGCACGTGTTTTTCTCTGTCGCGAAAACCGGCGCGCGGTGTTTGTGCGCGTTATTAATATATTCCGTGTGCTTTCAGTGCTCGCATCCATCAGGGGGTGCGCTCCGGCCATTAATAAACCATGCCTCCGATTTGCATACCCGCGCGGAAAAAGGAAGGACTGCAGAGGTCCTCGGGGGCGCGAATCGAAATTTACAATGTGGCACCGTTAATTGGAGTCTCTCTGGCCGGTTAACGAGATAAGACAATGCCTTTTATGCGGACGTAGTCAAGCAAGACGGCGACACGATCCTGTTCGATTCACTTCTCGCGCTCGCCGCGAAGAACGGCGGATGCGCGAAGAAAAAATGAGATTCTCTCCGCTCCTTCGGCCGGGCAAATTGTTCACTCCGGTTCGAAACTTATTCAGCGGGCGTCCATTAACCGACTGCACAAAATACAAATTCAATGCAAATGAGGACATGTGTTCGCGACGGCAGGGGGGACGCCGGGGGCCCTTTTCGCCAAATACAGCGGCGCGAGGGATTTTTCCCGCCGCAATTTACTGGCCATACGGACAAATGGCGAATAACTCCTGCACATAATAGACTTCTCTCTAAGTGAAACATCCTTTTCTATTTTTATCGCCTGCATTAGCATACAGTGCGCACATCCATTTGTATGTATATTGCACTCGAACGCGAGCGGCAGCAGCAATCGCCGGAGGTAATAAGACACTGTAGTCAATTATTATTACCGCCGCGGCGCATTGAAATGGAACACCCCCATCTCGACCCCATCAATCATCCACAACCAGAATACCACTACGGGGAAATTGACACTGGGAATGCAATCTTAGAAATGAACTCATCGGCTAATTCATACTTGTACTACTTTTTGCGACACTACACGTATAATCTATCTAGCCATAAAGATATTGTGGCAGAACAAATAAAACATTATTTCATAACGTGAATAGCCTTCCATGAGTTCAATGCATTTCCTCCAGTTCCAGTTTTGAGGCAGAGAAGATAAATGCAAATTGTGGAAGATTCAAAAATCAGCATTAAGATCGTTTAAGGTGCCTGCAAATAAGAGATTATGGGAGATTATGGGCAAAAGCTATGAATTTGTGGAACCCTATTCAGGAAACAAAATGATACTAGAAAGACAAACATTTTGTATGGCAGATGAGTAATTGTTAGCACCCTTTTTAACCCAAAAATTGAAAGAGAGTAGGGTATAAACCAAAAAAAGTCATAAGAAAAAGAGTAAATTGAAGGAGATTCCTAACAGGATCACTCCAAGTAACACAAAGAAAGGAAAAAAAACAATATATTAGCAGTAAATTGAACATGCTAAACATGGTGCAAGCACAAGAAGAACTCTCATCCAACATCCCAGAATTAGTAACAACTTATCCAGAAGGCATCAATGAATACCATATTCCTAAGGTAAATAATGTAATAATAGGAATAAGATGAAGGAATCAAGACAATAGTTTCTACAAATCCAGGAAAATCCACACAAAAAAACAGTGAATGACTAATGAAATATTACATTTAATGCAGTAGAGTTAAATTGAAGAACGATAATAAGCCAAACAGAGGTTATAACCTAAACAACATGCCAAAGATGATGCTGAATGGAACAAAAGAGCGAATTAAAGAACAGCTCATGCATAAACTTTCAGATTTAGCAATAGAAGATGTTACGGAAATTGTAAAGGCAATATAATGTTCTTAACAGGAAAGCCATAGTTTCGAAAATCAGGAATACGCATAACAAGAAAAAAAGAGGATAACTAATGAAATATAAGACTTAATGCAATAGAGTAAGATTGATGAAATACACGTAGCCAAATAAAAGCTGTAAATTGTACATGTCATAGATGCAGGTTAAAACCAAAGAGATAATAAAAGAGCAACTCATAGACAAATTCCCAAATTTAGCAATAGACAACCCAGAAGATATTGAGGAAATTATGAAGTGAATGAAGGAAATGTTTGGAAAACCAGCAAATGAAAATACAGAAATAATTTTGTACAACTATTTGGTTCGAAATTTTGACTATCTTTTCGAAATACTAATACCCCACTATACGTCGGCACCTAAGTTAGACCAGGCCTGTACGTTAGGTTAAATTCTATATTTCAAGACATTTACATTCGAAGAGTAATTTATGTTTCGAGGAACTTGTAATGCGAGCAATTTGTTTTCGAGAAATTTACTTAGAATTGGGATGGACATACCCATAAGGGGATCAAAAACGCGTTGGAACCTTTTATTTAAGTCCCCTGTGGGCATCCGGAAGACAACTTATTATCAATTTTTGAAAGACCTGAAAGATCAAGGATATAATAAGTTTACCCTCTATTTGTTACTAAGGAAAAATTAGACTTAATTCAACAGAGTAAGATTGAAGAAATATAAGTAGCCAAATGAAGGCTGTAAATTGAACATGTCATAGATGCAAGTTAAAACAAAAATATAGTAAAAGAGCAACTCATAGACCAATTCTCAGAATTAGCAATAGACACCCAGAAGATATTAAGGAAATTATGAAGTGAATAAGGCAAAAGTTTAGAAAAATTGAAAACCTGTAAAAAATAGCTATCCAAATACGAGACAGCAATTATTTGTAGCGCGATTAAAGACAATTATTTTGCAAATTTGATGAAGACTAAATATTAACTGAAATAATTAACTCATTAGGTTAGTGCAGTAAAAATACGAGTTAAACTCTCACAAATTATGCATCGAAAAATTAGTACCAGAACTGGTAGCAGGAAACTTAGACACAATTCTTGAGAAATTTTCATAAGGATTCTATAAGTAATAATTGATAACATTGTCTTATTAAATGACTACAATCAGCAGTATGGGATTTTATTATTATTATTATTATTAAGAACCTGAAATCTCTCAATTTAGTTCAAAAATAGTTGGTAGCAAACACTGATGCCTCTCAGCAATTGATCATTGAACATTTTGTGTCAGAATGTTGCCAGACACTTGGAAACAATTTTCGTGAAAATTTCATGGAAAGTTGTAACTGATACCTCTCAGCAATTAATCATTTAACATTTTGTGTCAGAATGTTGCCAGACAATTGGAAACAATTTTCGTGAAAATTTCATGGAAAGTTGTAAATAATGAGAGAATATAAAAATAATATAATAATTCGGTTATTATTAAACTGAAATCTCTCAGAAGTTACTCATTGAAAATTTAGTACTAGAATTATTGGTATAACATTTGAAGACTATTCCTTTAAAATGAAAGTTTCATGAGGTATCTGTATGACGATACAAACATACTCCCTGTTAACGAAGAAATTAGAAGGCAAGTTAGAAACAGTAAATAGAAATTACTTAGAGCAAATCGAAGTAATGGAACATAAGCAAAATTTCACTATTTCGATACGTATAAAAAAATGGTAGCTGAAAGAATGCGCAAGCTAAAAATATATATATATTTCAGATAAAAATAAGTGAAGTGAATCTAAGGTTAGCAGAGCCCCTGCCCAATATTAAAGTGTGTATATGATATCGGCTGCCCCATATTACCATCATCTTCATTACCTTTACCACAATGCTTAAATCGTAATCACTAAAGTTAACAGTTTAAAGAAAAACATTACAGTTAAAACTATTAAACAGAAATAATTCTTAATTCTCATTTTTAATTATGTACAAGAATTTTGAATTTTCATTTTCTGCAGAAGTATACGTTTTGTTACAGACAACTACTTTAATTTCCATATTACTTCTTAAATTGAATGGTAAGTCTCGGTGGTTACCCCTTGGTGAAACGTATTTGAATAAAAGGAAAAATAAAACACTTGGGGCGGAAAGACCCCTTTGGGGTCGATAGCGTTAATAAAGATCGTTATATATATATATAAAACACTTGGTTGAGTTTCTCTGATTTTTATAGATTTCTCTACAATTGTTTCGGCCTCACGACCATAACTTCTTTACTTTTTAAATTATTAAATAAGAGCATTTTGAAAGCAAAAAAGTACCGATATAATTTTGGTCAACTATGTGGTTTGAAATTTTCGCCATGTTTTCGAACCAAAAACCCCACTGTGCGTCGGCACTTATGTTAGACTAGGCCTGTAGGTTAGGTTAGATTCTATATTTCGAGCAATTTGTGTCAAGAAATTTACTTAGAATTGATGGACATAATGGGATCAAAAATGCATTGGAAGCTTTTATTTAAGCCCCCTGTGGACATCCGAAAGACAACTTATTACCAATTTTTGAATCATCTGAAAGATCAAGGAGATAAAAAGTTTACCCTCTATTTATAACATTATTTTTAATAAAAAATGTAATAAAAGAATAAAAGTTTTATGGCAGTGTAATCCCCATACCCCATACAAAACATGCAAGTTAATAAATGTATATGGTTAGATACACACGAATTATGCTAATTTTTTATTCCCCGCCAAGCGCCGCGCCATCGTTGCAATTTTCTCTCAGGCCACTGCGATCACCGTTAAAGGGGTCATTCCCACATGACATATAGCCCTTAACCATTTTCACCCTTGATTAGGCAGCTGGTCCGTTAACGGTCCTGTTTGATGCATATTATTATCAAATAACATGGCTTTTTATGAAAGCCAAGAGGGATGAACAGGTTGCGGTTACTTAATTATAAGTTTTTCTATGTATCCCAAACATGCAAGTGCGGATATTATACAGGGTGTTTCGGGAGGAAGTGCAAATATTTTGGGAGGTTGTAGTATGGATGATTCTAAGTAAAACATGTCATATGAGCATGTGTCCCATCATTAATAGATACTAAGATAGAGTCATTATAAAATGTATTAAAGTACGAGAAATTACATTGTTGATTTTTAATGATATCAATTTAAATTAAACAAATTTATTTTGTTGGTTCAAAAATTCCACCGGTAGTCTCAATACATTTAGTAATTCTATTAGTAATGCTGCTCGTTGCTCTTCCAATAGCATCTTGGCATTTCATGAATTTTTAAACCAACCAAATTTGTTTAATTTAAATTTGATATTATTAAAAATCAACAATGTTATTTCTCGTACTGTAATAAATCTTATAATGAGCCTATCTCAGTATCTATTAACGATGGGACACATGCTCATATGACATATGACTATTTTTACTTAGCATCATCCACACTACAACTTCCCTAAATATTTGCACTTTCTCCTGAAACACCCTGTATATGTATTAATGAACTCATTTTCAGATTTAGCAAGATAATATATGAAGAAAGTTGTGATAGAAATAAAGCAAACATAAGGTACAGAAAAAAAAAAGTTTTTAGAACTTGGAAAACAAAACAAAAAACTTGATTCCCAAGTAAATATTTGACTTGATGCAATAGAGTTTATAGATACAAATTTACAATGTAAGTAGTACTTATGTAAATGATTGCTCCCTTAATGCTGCTTGTGCCCCACTTTTTGCCTTTGTGCATCACATACTGTAATAAAGTTATTGCCCTGATGACTTTTCGGGTGCCAATCTAACCTAACCTAACCTAACCTAACCTAGCCGTAACCTAACCTAGCCCTAATCTAACCTCACAGAACCATTAAAACTGATGGTGGAGTTACCGGGCTGAGATGACGTCATAGCAATACGGAAAGCTATAGCGGCATTCATGAAAGGGGTGAATTAAAACTGATGGTGGACCACAACTGAGCACTGAAAGTTCTATCATCTCATATGAAAAAAATGAAAATTAGTATTTACAGTGCTGAAATCGTAACCCAGCTCGAAAAGTCATGAAGGCAATAACTTTATTATAGTAAACATAATAGTACAAAAGTGTTTTAAATTGAGTTAAATTTTATTTGTCTTACTTGTTCAAAATGTAACTTCTTTTGAACTGGTTCATTGCTTGGCACTATCAAAGGATTTTCAGAGATATACTTGATCAGCTGATTATTGACGAAATGTGGTCATGTCTTTGTCATAAATAAGAAATATCTATATGATAAACAAAAATAAACAAAAGGCAGAGCACATCGGAGTATTAAGGGAGCATTCACCCCAACTTTTTTTTTTGCAAATCCTGAGTTTACCAGGCCAAGATTACGGAGCCAATTTTTAACTTTTAATGCAGATTTAAAGCAAATTATCTTCAATTTTTGAACCCTTTTGCTGCAAGGGAGTTAAGCCCAAAATTCGATCTTCCGGAATCGGTGTTTGCTGGATCGATTTTTGGGGTTTTACAGATATTTAAAAAATATATATCAGGTTTGTGGGAAAGAAACATAATAGTTACAAAAGTGTTTTAAATTAAGTTTACAATAATTTTATTTCTCTTAATTGTTCAAAATGTAACTTCTTTTGAACTGGTTCATTGCTTGGCAATATCAAAGGATTTTCAGAGATATACTTGATCAGTTGATGATTGACGAAATGTGGTCATGTTTTTGTCATAAATAAGAAATATCTATATGATAGTATATAAAAGCGCATTTTTTTATTTGTAGTTTTTATCTTATCTTAATTTGTCTTTTTACTTTGCAAATTGATTGTCTTCTTTTATCGTTCTCTATTTTGTAAATTTTATCATTTATGTTTTGTTCCTCTATAATTTAAACTTATTTTACTTATCATCTTATCACTACAATTTTATATTTTGAACCTTGTGATAATTTATTTGGTATCATTTTAGCATTTGACAATAACCTTTTAAAACGATGAACATATTTTATATATGTATGTAATCTACCATCTCTTAATCTCAGATTCATTCAATTATTAGAAGCAACAATAATTCAATAATAAATCTGGTTTCTCACATAACTCAATTAAGAAAAAATAACGAAACGATAATTACAAGCTTTTAATTTGAAAAGTTAGCATTCGTTTGTATTTGTTTCTAATGCCTTCATCTCTTGTAAAAATATTTTAGCTGTTTAACAATGTACACGAAATTTTAAACTTTCACAGTTTCAGTAAAGTTTCACACTTTAATGACCTGGAATGAGAGTCCGTACAACATTTTTAAATAAATATTTTGTATTTATCTTTCCGTGTAGAATAATGCCTACAATAATGAATATGCCTGCAGAGTAAATCCGCGAGTTTAAGGCAGGAGACACACGGGCGCTAAATAAAACGCGCGTCAAATTGTACGTTGCGACGTACTCGTGTCTTAATAACCATCATTAAATGCTCCTTCTATAATATATTAGTTTAATTCCGTTGTGAAAACAAAAACCTGACATCAATTTCTGACGTTATGAAACTTAAAATTTTTCATACTGTCATGTACTCAGTAACTCAGTTATGTAAACATTACATAACTGGCCATGTTTAAAGCGAAATAAGGTAAGATGTGACCACATAATTTTAAGATTTATAAACATTAAACAAAAAATTATTACAAACACAATCTCTTAAGTTGATTCCCGATTCTGCAGAAATAATTTTCGCATTTCTTGCCTAATGTTAATTTCTCGTCTCAAAATATGCCAACAATACCTTTTCATTGAAAGTTTTTATGGTTTTTACATTTTTTAAGTTCGCACCATGCTCCAATTTTTCAACATCGGAATTTAGTTCAGAATCACTATTTGAGGAAATGTTCTTAGTTTTAGCTTGTTGACCAATTTGTTTATGCCGGCGCAGTCATGTTTCCGTAGAAACAATAGATATAAGGTAATTGATTTTGTGATGTAGCAAGAAACGTTCTTATTCAAATAGTAGATTAAATCATTCTGACGGAATTAAATAAAGTTTTGTACGTAACACGTTATAAAATATGCGATATGGTTAAGGTGACCAGATCCTAACGATCGAAAAGCGGGACAGAGTGACCGGGGGGGGGGGGGGGGATGCAAAACGCAAAATATACAGGGTGTCCCCTAAAAAGCGCCGCTGGCCAATAAGTTCATAATTCCCTATTTATTACCCGGTTTCAATAAAACAAAAACAAAAACAAAATTAAATGTCTCCACATGTTCTACAAAGGGACCCTAATTTTCTTTTTTTTTTGCAAAATCAAGTTTCGTTTCAGCGATAGTCTATTATATTTTGCAAAAAAAAAATAGGGCCCCTTTGTAGACATGTGGAGCCAGTTAGTTTTGTTTTCGTTTTATTTAAATCGGCCAATAAATAAAGTAGTTATCGCTATCGGCGCTTTTTAGGAGACACCCTGTATAATATTATTTTACATTTTTTTTAACAACATGACAAATAATGTCAAATTTACAAATATAATAAATACGAGGCATGTTTTTAAAGTACCGTTTTGTATTTTGGCCGCTGCAGCGCTGCTACCAAATACAGATATTGGCGAAATATATAAGCTGATAACTTCAAAACATCACCCCGAAAAAAAAACCTAATCTTTCAAAAGTCGGGACTTTTTTCAAACTTGGCGGGACGCGGGACAAATTTCTAAAAATCGGGACTGTCCCGCCAAAATCGGGACGTCTGGTCACCTTAGATATGGTGTGACTCGTGTAATTTGCAAAACTCGCGTCGCTTGTTTTTACAAATATCACCACTCGTCAAACAATATCGCACTTTTCATAACTGTTTACGTAAATAACAATTTCTTATTTTGTATAAAAATATTGTATTTAAACCATAATTAATGTATTTTCAAATATCGGATTGATGAGGCTGATACTTGTAAGAACCCGATTCATATTTAATATTAATTAAATATAATTATTCTATAATTAAAACGTATGATACAAAAACGCATATGTATAAAGGTTTTAGAAGCACACGAAAAACCATGTGACCACCCGCATTTTGGGACATGCACAATAGAGCGAGAGCTGATATATATTAATGTGAACGCATAACTAACGTCAACTTGAATCTTAAACTACCGATATTGGGGTGGCCGAGTTCGCCACCGACGTGGTATTCTTGGGTGGCGCATATTTGTATAGAGAGAGATGAAATACAGAAAAATAAGCGAAAATAGGGCATAGGTGGTAGAATGTGGAAGGAGAAATAGTATAAATTCAGAAATGCTCCACGTACTCAGCCCTGTTACAAACAACCACCACGTAAAGCGTTACGCTGCCCGACGACGTCCAGAAATCGAGCGTTCATTTCTCAGGTAATTATACGAACAACGATATCAAATGTACACCTTATTAACATACTCTAAAGTCAATTCCTTACTAATGATGTTACCTATCTAGTGACACCACATCGCGATGGCGTTAGTGGGTGGATCGAATTTAATAAAGGTAGGAATATGTATGCCTTTCGCTGAATCAGCGCAGCGCAACTTAACCATATTTCATATCTTGTCCTGACAATATTTTCATATGACAGTAGAATATTGTGAATTTCATTCCTTTCCCTCGTCGCAAAACATTTGATAATCGTACGTGTCCATTGATTAGAAACATAATTAAAGATCTTACCGAATCAGGGGAGAACGTAGGGGCGGTCATAACACCTTATTAACATGCTCTAAAGTCAATTCCTTACTAATGATGTTACCTATCTAGTGACACCACATCGCGATGGCGTTAGTGGGTGGATCGAATTTAATAAAGGTAGGAATATGTATGCCTTTCGCTGAATCAGCGCAGCGCAACTTAACCATATTTCATATCTTGTCCTGACAATATTTTCATATGACAGTAGAATATTGTAAACTTCATTCCTTCCACACTTCGAAACGATGAAGACCGATATAACAAATCAAGGTTATTTACTAAAAATCTAACTAGCAACGAGTACATAAAATGGGTATATAAATCTCTCAATACAGATAATTCAATGATATTCCGGGTAGACGTAATATTTTCAATTAAATTGTCAGCGCTCCGACATTCAGTCAATCTGAGCATTCCAAAGAAAACCAATCGTATGAATGAATGTACGCATGTATAAATGAACGTAGTGGTAGAATTGAACATGATAATACTAAACTTGAATCTGTTTTCTTTCTATAATATCACCTCGTAAAGTTCTGATGAAGTCATTTATTTCATTGGTTCCTATCCACAAGGTGGCGTTGAAATGCATTGGTTGACACAACTGCTAATGAATTTCTATGCAGTGATGACATGTATTCGTATATGAAGTCGTTAATTTATTTCACTTTGTAATTCCAATATTGATTATTAACGATAACCAATTTTACGAAATAAAGTCAAACAGTTAAGGTCAGAAATTATAAATAAAGATTCAATAATTATTAGATAAAATATTTGCAAAATTTTGAATTAAATAAATTAAATAAATAACGTCTAATTTGAATGATAAAACTGTATTTTATTTACCTGTCGCTGGCATAATCTTTCAAAATGAATAAATCTCACTGAATCTATAAATATCTGTGTTTTACTTACTAAAAAGAATTACTAACAGACACATTACCCATTAAACGAACCCAATTAAGTTGTCACGATAATGATTTTAAAAATCAAACATAACGTAAAGTACTACCACTAAATCACGAGCCAAATAAATATTACAAATTATGAGAATTTGTATAATACCTGGGTGCGAACCGTTACATACTTAATGAAACACCATGTTAATATATAAATAAAACACAACTGGTGTGAGTTTCACAAAATATTTAATATTGTACTGCAACAATTGTTTCGCTACACAGTGGCTTCATCCGGCAGATTAAGACTGATGCAGTAGAAACACTGGTTGCAGTACAACATTAAATATTTTGTGAAACTCACACCAATTGTGTTTTATTTATGTATTTTCAAATAAAACATCTTTTGCCATCTTTTCAAAATTCAAAAGGATGGGCGTCGATTTCAACGAGTGTGTGCACCCGTAATGTGGTGCGTTAATTTAACGCGAGTGGCGTACAATTTGACGCGCGTTAAATTTAGCGCCCGTGTGTCCCCTGCCTACGGTCGTCGCTGATTATTTTATTCCGATTTGACAATATATATTTATGCAGAGTTGTTAATGAATCAGCATTCATGTGATATAATGTATTACAGGCGAAGTAATTTGATGAAGAGTTTTGATATTACTGTTCATGAGTATGGCATGTACGTGTGGTATAAATTATGTTCTAGAGGTTGGAATCTTGCACATTAACATGTATTAATTATTAATTAAATATTTAGTTGTGCTAACTTTGATGTAATATCAGGGAATAATAATTTGTATGCTTATTAATAGGCTGTAATTAGCGGGGAATACAGAGAGTCGAAGTCGTTTAACTAAAGTTAATCCGTACCTAAGTAACTCAATCTAATTTAATTAACCTAATCCGGCCGATCTGAATTAATCAACGCGCCAGACCTTCCACATTATTAATAATGTCATCCGATGCACACACCGCGTTGACAGGGACGTACTCGCCGAATTGAGGTCGGCATGGCGTCTCGGAAGGCACCCGATATAATTATGAATCGCGTCTCGTCCTGATTAATACAAGGGCGTGCCACGTCTGGAGCAGGTGAGCTAATGACAAGATGCCCCGAAACGCCGATCGCCTAATTAGCGCCGGGGCGAATTAATTAACCGCTAATCGATAAATTCGTGATTGTAATTCTGTGCGTGGGCGTGTACGTCTCATTCGTTCCGAGGTGCCCTTTGTAAATTTATTATAACGAGCCGGGGCCGGCGAAGGAGCGACCTATCTCACCAATATTATCGGTGCGGCCCGTATTTATTGGGTTGTTATTATTACGATCCGCCACCCTCGTAAATAAGAGCCGCGGAAGAGTTATTCGGACTGGTCCGCACGAAAATTGGTCGAATTAACATTTCGGTTTGGGCGTGCGGGTCTTCTCCGGTGTCACCGCTGACGTTCCGTTTCTCCGGGTGATGGATGTGCGAAGTGTGTAACGTGTTCGGTCCTTATGTTGATGGAAAATAATAAATAAGTGTTGGGAGGAAATGCGGCGTGGAAATCGATTCCAGGGGCTACCAGTGAAACTCCGGATGTGTGCACGTCCCGACGTGTGCAATTTTCGTACGTGAAATACGATCTTCGGGGCGTGTTGATGTTTTCTCGCGAGTTGACGATAAACAATCCCCGGCGTCGTGCGCTGTTGGGGCGGGCAGGGGGGTCGCCGCCCCCGCGCATATTTCCGCAATTCGGGTGGACGTCCATTCAATGTGTGTGCTGTGTGTGTGCAGATAGAGTTTCCAGTTTGATTTATGTTTCGGGCCCACCTCGGCCTGGGCCGGCACACGACGTGATAAATGGGGGCCCGTATCGTGCATATCAGCTAGGAACCGTTCGGTAATTACATGGCATTGCGATAGCTTTCCGGGGCCGACGCCGCTCTGATTGAACGCGAAGAATTGAACCCGGCCGCGGGAAAATTTATGGCGCAATTTACGGTCGCCGATAATGTCTCTCTCCTCCGCGGGAACGCCGTTTTCAGTAAATGTCAAAACGACGCTCGCCGCCGAATGGGGCCCGATTTAAATACCAACACCGTCGTTAACGGTCTGCGGGGCTAATTTTCGCCCCGGACGCGAGACGTATTAGCGCATAAATAATGTTTATGTGGGGCCATTACTAAGCCGCACGGCGCCCACTTTTACCTACACTTTGCGACATTCATCAACAGAGACACTTGCACACTTCCGCATTTCCGCGGCTTGCGAACTGCAGAATGTAAATAACAAATAAGCCGCCCCCGCAGCCAGTGTCGGATTTATGAGTTTGCCGCCCGTAGGCTTGTAAATTTTGCCGTCCACCAGAGGCGTAACAAAGATTTTCGCGCCTTTCTCAAATCCATACTTTCGCAACTATACGCGATTTTGCACCTTTGAGGCGGCGAACTTGTAAACTCTTCCTTCGTTATACGGGGTGTCCCAAAAATAATGGACAAGCTCAACAGGACGCCACTCGCAGATGAAAACTGGGTCTACATGAAGGTTTTTCCAATAGAAGAATCGGTCGAGGGGGCCCTGTATCGTACCCCCTAAGGTCCCCCCACTTAAGTCCTTTAGATTTATTTTTCTGGGGACATATCAAATCTATGGTTTACATAATTCTAGTTGTGGAGTTGGCTGCATGCTGAACTGTGGCTGCATCCTACCCCCGCTATTATTTAACATATACAGTGAAGCTATATTTGAAGAAACTCTGTTAGGAGAACCAATTAGTATAAACATAAACGGGGAAGTAATAAATAACATCAGATATGCCGACGACACGGTTTTATTGGCAAGTAGCGAAGCAGAACTACAACACATACTCGAACGAGTAAACCACCAATGTGAAGCATATGGACTGCAAATGAATCATTTAAAAACTAAGTGTATGGTAGTTATCGCAGAATGTTTCGAATATCCTGGAAAGATAAAGTCACCAACAAACAGGTACTAGAAAAAGTAAAAAAGGACTGTGAAGTTGTACTGACCATTAAGAAAACTACTGAAAACTGGAGTATCTAGGCCACGTCATGATAGGCTCCAAATATAGTCTTCTGAGATTTATTATGCAGGGGGAAATTAATCGAAAAAGGAGTATTGGTAGACATAGAGTCTTCTGGCTGAAGAACCTGCGTGAGTGGTTCAGCTGTAACAGCACGGAGCTATTTAGAGCAGCGGTGAATAAGATAAGAATAGTTATGATGGTGTCCAACCTCCGGTAGGAGAAGGACTGCAAGAAGAAGTTCAAGATGAAGCAGACCTTATAAATCGCATTCAAGTTGCCGCTCACACAATTAACGTTAATATGTTGTAAAACGTTCAGGGCAACATTGCCAAAAGAGCTCGAGCATGTCTAGATGCCCAAGGACAACAATTTGAACAATTTCTTCAAAGTACCAGTAGTAGTTTTTATATTATGTATGTATTTGATAATTAAGGGCGATTTAATTTTAAAATTTAAATTCGTCTTCCATTTTTAATTTTAATTTAATTCAATTTATTTAAATTTTAAGTTCGTTTGTAGCCAAGGTTTACTGCTTTTTCATTAAATTAATAATTATAATTGTTATATTGGCAATCTTTCAACGCTTTATTTTTACAAAACAATTCATATTTAAAACAAAAAATCCAATTTTTTTAGTGCTTTTAAGGACTCAGTAGTCATCCCCGAATGGCGTGCTGTGATCTTGTCCACTATGTTTGTGTGGGACACCCTATATATCTGACATAATTCTAAAATAAGATATAAAACATCGGCAAAAAAATATATTACATTTTGGTTAAAATTATAAAACGAAACTAGTAAAACCGTAAATAAAGTATCTTGATTACATGATCTTTCGTTAATTAAATAGTTTAAAAATTAAAGTATTACCGTTTACATTTTGTTTTTCTGCAAAATCTTAAATGGTGAAATCAAATTGATTAAAATGAATTCTTTTACAATCGACTTCAATACACCTGATTCAACTGATGAAATTGCTACATCATTCAAACATCGTTTCAAATAAGAAATAGATCCTTCAGGAAAAGAATTGGTTATGGACGTTGCTTAAAATAGTTATATGAGTTTTTTGTTACAATAGCATCACCTTACATTTCCCAAAGTTTGTCATTGAACTAATAAATCACCCTGTATATAGGACCAATGTTCACATGAAACAAAACTAAAAAGTCATCTGCCAAAGTGGCAAAGCTTTCGAGTATCGCGGGCAAAAAAGGCAAAAAAATTCGAGAAAAAACATTCGTCATGTAAAGTCAACATTTTTGATTAGATAAAAAAATTTTGTACTTCCTTAATTTTGTTGAAAATTTTATTGGTAGAAGTTTCAGTGTTTAGACCATCATCAGGCATATACTAAAATAGAGATTAATATATACAAGGTGTCTCCTAAAAAACACCCCTGACCATAACTCCTTTATGTATTGGCCGATTTCAATAAATCAAAAACAAAATTAAGTGGCTCCACATGTTCTACAAAGGGGCCCTAATTTTCTTTTCTTTTGCAAAATCAACTTTCATTTCAGCGATAGTAAACTTTTTTTTTTCAAATGGTTACATATATTTTCTTTTTTTTTCTGGTAAAGATTATTTTTGTGAATCCAAAGCTATATAGCAAGTTGGCCTTGATGAAACATTCGTTACAGAAAAAAATAAAGTTGTTTTTTTGTAAGTTTATCAAGTGTGCCATGGAAAACAAAGTGAACACAAAAAACAGTAAAGCCATCTAAGTCATAGTGTGTCAAATTCTCTTTTTTGTCGGTCTAATTTTTATGAAACAACTCAAGTGATGGCTAACAATATTAACAATCAATTGACCGACATGTTACAAGTGTATTTCGAATGCAATAAAAACCGCGATCAAGCAGTGCATAGACCGTTTTACGAACAGAGAAGTCCCAGAGCCTAGAAAATTTGGAAAACCTGAAAAAATTTAAGAAAGTATGGTGCTTTTAAGAAATCGAAGAGAGAGGATCGAATATTTCGCGGAAATGTGGAATTAGATGTACTTCTTAGTGTTCAACAAAATCCAAGAACATGTATTCGGTAAATTGCAATTAACATTGGCACATCAAAACGTACTGTAAATGCAATTCTTAAGAAACATAAATACAAACCATACATACCTCAAAAAGTACATTGATTGGAGGAAAATGATTCTGGTCGAAGACAGCAATTTTGTGATTTTTATTTAAATATACTGCAAATAGATCAGATTTTTTATAGAACAATCATCTGGACAGATGAATGCACTTTTACCAATAATGGCTGGATATTGGGCACAGGAAAACCCAATTGTTTTCGTAGAAAATAATTTTCAACGAAGATTTAGTGTGAATGTGTGGTGTGGTATTTTGGGCGATCGATTGATTGGGCCATTTTTCACAGACAGCAACCTAAATCAAGATGAATACCATCAACTGTAGATTGAAGATGTTGAACCAGTTTTAGAAGATTTGCCTCTTGCAGAGCTCAATCGACCTTATTTTCAACAAGATGGGGCAACATATCACAATAAATATTAACTGGGTAAATGAAAAATTTGGTGAAGAGTGGCTTGGAACGTATGGTCCAATTCGGTGGCCTGCGAATTTGCCCGTTCTAACAACACTGGACTTTCAAGTTCAAGATCATGTTTATCTAACACATCCAGCTAGTGAAGAAATTCTAAGGCAGAGAATTATAAACTGTTGTCGAGAAATACCTCCTAATTGCAACAACGAAAATAAGTCAGTTGTGTATTCAACAATGTGGCCATCAGTTTGAGCAACTGCTGTAGATATGTTTGTATTTTCTGATGCATATCTTGCATTATTCTAATAAAATATAACATACTGTTTTCCACATTCTGTTCGCTATGTTTTTCACGCCACACTTGAAAAACTAGTGAAACATTTTATTTATTTTTTCTGTATCGAATATTCCATCAAAGCCAACTTGTTATACATCTGTGGATACAGAAAAATAATCTCTACCTTAAAAATATTAAGAAATTATATGTAACCTCTGAAAAAAAAAAAGTTGACTATCGCTGAAATGAAAGTTAACTTTGCAAAAAAACTACATTTTGATTTATTCTAGGTATGAGTTTACATGACATAATTTAGTGCGTTTGAAAATATTTCGCTAATGTGTGGGTGTGTGTATTTTAGCGATTCGTTACTTGTTAACTGTTGATGATAATTTTTTTTCTATTAGTGAGGTTAGTGAGCTTCACGTGTTTTGTAATGCTTCTTAATTCCCAGAATTTCTAATTACTATCGTTTTGTTTATAATTGTTTACTTACATGTCAGTGCTCAAACTACATATTTGTTCATATTATGTTTCTGCATTTCCAATTGAAATAATTAATTATGTGTATAATCTGGTATGAATTCTGGTAATTCTGGTATGAATGAACCTATCGTTTCGGAGTTATAAATTTTTTGCTATATTTTGTTGAAAGTGTGAGTGGTGGCTTCTGATTGGTGTGTTTATGGTGGTATATGTCATTAATCTTATGTATTATGTGACATATACAGGAAGGGAACATGGGTTTTTCAGTGTTATATACTTGATCATTCAGATTGTTTATGTTATTTTACGATCTTTGTGTATTTCCAGATTTTTTAATAGTCGCAACTTGTCGCTAACACCCTTTTTCCTATTTGTTTGTAGAACGTTTATGTTATTTTCTTCGACATAACTATGTTAATTGAGAAAAAAATATCTGCTAAAGTTTGTACATTTTGTTTTTCTGCAAAATCTTAAATGGTGAAATGAAATTGATTAAAATTAATTATTTTACAATCGACTTCAATACACCTGATTCAATTGATGGAATTGCTACATTATTCAATTCAAACATCTGCCAAAGTTTGATGTTGTATTACCTCTTATGTGTACTTTGTATTTAGTTTTTAAAGTGCACCCTGTTTCGCCAATCTATTATATATGAGTGATTTTTTTTTTCATTTTAAGCATTTGGATCTCAGAAACCATAAAACATAGAGATTCGGTTAAATGAGGAAATAGTTGTCGTTGTAAGAGCTTATTCAACATATGCTTTTGTTTGTTTGAAAAAGATTACAATTTTTCAGTTGTAATACAAACTGTTCATAGTTGGCCGAGGCATTTTTAAAAATAACAAATTCTTCTCTTTATTGCGATACAAGTTTTGCTATAGTTACTTTGATAAATAAAGGCCATTTTCGAAAATTAACTTTATGAAAATTATTACTTACTTTGACAAATATACACGATACAGGACTATTTGTATTATTGAGAGTAGCAAAACAGAGTTTGCCATGGAAAACTTTGTTTTTCTCTTACTACGAGAATTCTGTAAATTTTTCAATTCTAATTATAGTAAATTCTATTCAAATTATACAACGAAAATTCCTGCATCTCATTTATTTATTAAAGTAAGTATAGCAAACTTTATATCGGTATAAAGAGAAAAAAATGACCTTTTTAACAATGTCAAAGCTAACTAAGACTGCCATTTAAAAAAAAGTTTGTATAATAACTCAAAAACTATGTTTTTTTCAAAAAAATCAAAGCATATTTCGCATACGCTCTTTAAATAACAAATCTTTCCCCATTTAATCGAATCTCTATGTTTTCTGGTTTCCGAGAACAGAATACTTGAAATAAAAAAAAAAAACCTGATATATAAATTATTATTTAAATTGACAAACTTAATATGAGAAATCTAAGAAATTTTTGATTAGATTTCGAAAAATAAATTAAAGCTATATTTTATTTACGAAATATCATCGGTACCACAATGAACAACAAATGTAGAAATCGCGAATTTCCACTTTCAAGAGTTCCCTTTATAAGTTTTGTAGTGCAAACAATGGCAAATTGCCGAATCTGTATTTCTAAAGGGATAGGAGAAATGTGTCTTTCGCACTAACAAATATCCTACTTTTTCGACAGTCTAAATAATTAACTAATGAATAATAATCCGGTGAGATTGTTGTTGGAAATATCGGATTTTTATTCCAAGTGACGATGGTCATTTAGGGTCCGTTACACTTCGCATGACTAAAAGGAAATGCGCCGTCATTACATTTACTACTGCGTTCTGCATCTATATGCAAAAATTGTAATCTACCAGCGAGCACTCAGGGCTCCATAACTGATCTATTGCACCGTTATTAATATTCACCGCGTAATAAAGATCGCTTTCCTCCTCATGAATTATAATCGTTCTGTGATCATCACGTTCTTGCATACAAATAGTGAAAAGCTTCCTGCATATATCAAAATATTTGCATTAATTTTCAATATCCATCAGTTTCTACCAGTCACTACATTTCTTATCGCATAATTTCCTACTACATTTCATGCCAGTTAATTTATTCAGAAGGAATTTGTTTTTACTAAAGGACAAAGATTGCAGTGAAATCTTTTAAACTGAATATGATACCACAATTAACATCCATATTAAGAACCACCCCAGAATTAGGAAAATTAAAGGTGATGCTATTGTAACAAAAAAATGTTATACGTTCTAATGAAGTTATAAGGCTTCTTACTTTTTGGGACTAAGGGTTTTGATATAAATAGGTTTAATTACAATTCAATGTGTTTATTTTTTTAGTAAATTTTTTACAAATATGAGACAGTCTAAGGATAAACGTGGATGTTGTGACAAAGCTTATTTAAAGCATGAATCCGGATCGAGTTTTTAGGGTGAAGATAAATCACAGCACCTAGGGCTCATTTAGATCTCTTAACCGTCTCCATTAGCGACCTTAATCCATCATGTCTTCATTCACCCAGCCAGAATGCAAGAACGGTAATTGGAAGGGTTTGCCTAATATTGGACCATAGTTCAAAGGCCATGCTTCAAAGCTTGGTCGATCTGAGTACAGCTGAGTCGTAAAAAATATGGGTAGACCTTTGTTTGCAGACCTCTTAATTCTACATGTGTTGGTTTAAGTTGATTGAATTCGGTAAAATCCCCGTCTCGTTCATTATTTACGTTTGCATTGTTGCAGTGCGCCCCCGAGTAGTTGGCGGAGTTCGGGACGTGTTCGGAACGTGGAAAATCGTCGCCGAGACGTCCGAGGGGGATGGGGGCTAACCTTTATTTACGGTTTATTTGATTAGGACGCCGCCGTCCTCGGGGTGTGTTTGCGCTAGACCTTACGGCTGCGGCACGTCCGCCGCCCCGGATTTTCGGTGTTTGCCCCGAAAACCGTGAATTATCCGACCGCCCGCCGCCCCCGGCGCCCCGGCGCAGCCACGGTTCGCGCGCCCGCGAATTGAATTTTTCCTGCCATTGTGCTAACGGCCGCCGGGGCATCGATGGGGAATTAACCCTTTGCGCCCCCTTTGTGATGGAAATTGGCCCCTCGCGTCCGCGTGAATCGCGCCGCGTTTGTGATTTTTCCGCG
This sequence comes from Othius punctulatus, assembly GCA_951805005.1. Taxonomy (NCBI): domain Eukaryota; kingdom Metazoa; phylum Arthropoda; class Insecta; order Coleoptera; family Staphylinidae; genus Othius; species Othius punctulatus. The sequence goes on from OX638142.1 coordinate 56,155,139, forward strand.
GCAGAGGGGAAAAACGAGTTTCGGCCCCGCACGGGGACGGTCAAATGGCGAACTTTGATTTGATACACCCCCATCTACGCCCGGGGCCATGCCGAACGCCGGTGCGCCCAAAAGCCATTATTTCTGTACCGCATGAATATTCATGGGGCATTTAATGAGTCATAAATAATTTATATTCGTTGGGCATTGAACTATTTACGGGCACAGGGTGCGTACATACAGGAAATAATTTGTTTCCTATGGGAACAATCGAAAATTTTCCTCATAAAGCTGTTTCCAACAAACATCACACGATTCATGATAGTACGTCATAGATTACCGTCCCCAATAATTCTAGAAATCAACTATCTCAACCAAACCAAACAATATTAGGATTTTACAGAGTTTTGCAACTTCTATAAAATTATGTTTTCAAAAACATCTTGCAAAATTAATAAAATCCAATCCGAATTTCAATGAAACTGAAGCTGTACTGTGTAACCAAATAACTTCATTACCTCCATAAATTGTTTTGGCAGGTCACGCTCTCCAGAATTTTCGAAATTCCTACGTTGATTTTCCTGCCGAAATTTTCCGCAGACTGCATGCCCAATTCGGGGAAGCCACTCTTTCATGGCCAAGAGTAAAGATTTGCTGCAACGAATTCAAGCAATGTTGCGAATCAAGCTAATCCCCGTCGTCCTCACACCAGTACGACTAATGAAAACATTGAACAAACATTGATGATCAAAAAGCTGCACGAGTTCGCATTTCTCAATTGCTTCTAACTCGCTTTGAAGAAGAAGGGGACGCTTTTTTCATTTTCCAGTCTGCGGAAAATTTCGGCTGGTTTTACGTTTTCACGGACAATGAACTTTATAATTATATGTTGCTCAATAGAGACGACGCAGGGCGACTAATCGGACAGGCATGCCAATATATAACCAAATTCCCCGAGCTGACCAGTAAGATCAAATACCTTACACTCCTCTCATTCATCATAAGGACCACTAAATAAAGCACAAGACAAGTCGGCTTGTATGGTTTCTTCACTCTAAACATCCGCACCTAACGACTTCGACTGCCTAAACACATACAAATACACATCCTAAGGCTCAGCCAATAAAGGCTCGTTCATATTTGATTCCCCCTTGTATATTAAAATAATGTTATTGTAAATGAAATGTCTTATAATAGTAAACTTATCTAACAACAATATTGAGCGAATAACATAGAAATCCTAATGCGAGGGATGAATCTGGTGCGATGCGATCAATTTATTGATATTCGATATTGATATTGATTGATATCCAATCATCGTGATTGGCTGTTTGCAGTCGTTTTTTTTTAAATATTTGTAAAAACATTAGTTACCACATTAAAGCCGCGCCAGTAGATATGATAAAAGAAATGCAATTAATAATTTTCGTACAGTAGTCCATTTTGTAGGATACAGTGTAGGAATCTCCTTATGCAGCCAGAATTGTTGGAAGCCGCATTTAAATTTAAATTTAAACTCTTTATTCCCAGTAATTTTAACTAGTTTTTCGTGTAATTTTATAAATTTAACTATCTGGACTGGAAAAATGATCAAAAACCAAATCGGGTATATTAATTTTTGTAAATATTCTTAAATATCGATTAAAGTCAGAATACAGAGCATCATATTATAGTTGCAATGCTGCAACAATACGTATACAAGTCTTCATCAAAATATTGTTTGCTGAAAAATTTGTGAATTGGCTGAATTCCAGTCGTTCTAAATTTCATTTGCAAAGAAGTAATCTTTCCATAAAAGCAGAAATTAGTTTTTGTTTTTCTTAAATTTAGCTCATTGAACTGTAGGACAAAGTCGACTTTTAGGGGGACAAATTTCTGAAATTCGGTTTATGCACTTCGGACTTAGAATCTTAAAAAAATACGACAAAAGTCTGTACAGGATCGTGGCAATCCGATGCTGCTGCATCACAAACTTTCGTATCATTGAAAGTATAAAAATATATATAAGATACCAAATTTGATTTGGTATTTTTATAAGATTTATAAGATATGAATTTATAAGATTTAAAATTTTGACTAAATCTCAGGCATTATCCCTTCAAGTTGTGAAAATGCCATTATGGCTGTTTTTTCCATTTGCCTTTTTTTGTTTTTAGCAAAATAAACAAAAACGTAAAATGTTTGTTGATTGCAAAAATAAAGCTATAAGTAATATTGGAATGTGTGTGGATCCATCCTGAGTTTGGGGTTAATGAAAGAGTATTTATGCACTCTCAAGTGTAGGGTAATGAAAACCTTTGTTTTTATGAACTAGTTTCGGCTTGGGAGCCGTCTTCAGCATTCAAATCTGTTTTAATTAAAAAATGTGCAATTACATTAGAGTTACAGGACAAATATCTGGTTTTTCTAAACTTACAGTCATTATATGTTCAAATTTGCTGTTGTTTTCGTTACATCGCTTTTTGTTTGGATACAGGTGAGGATCAATTGTGTGAAATGTAATGGTTATGATTTTGATTTTGAGCATTCAAAAATCTATTTTAATTAAAACATATACAATTACATTAGAGTTACAGGACCAATATCTGTTTTTTCTAAACTTACAGTCTTTATATGTTCAAATCCGCTGGTGTTTTTTTACATCTTTTTTTTGTTTAGAGACAGGTGAGGATGAATTGTGTGAAATGTAATGGTTATGATTTTGATTTTGAGCATTTAAATCTGTTTTAGTTAAAAAATATACAATTATATTAGAGTTACAGGACAAATATCTGGTTTTTCTAAACTTACAGTCATTTATGTTAAAATCTGCTGGTGTTTTTTACATTAATTTTTGTTTGCAGACAGGTGAAGATGAATTGTGTGAAATGTAATGGTTATGATTTTGAGTGTTTGCTGTCACACAATTCATCCTTACATGTTTTCAAACAAAAAACGATGTTACAAAAACACCAGCAGATTTTAACATAAATGACTGTAAGTTTAGAAAAACCAGATATTTGTCCTGTAACTCTAATATAATTGTATATTTTTTAATTAAAACAGATTTAAATGCTCAAAATCAAAATCATAACCATTACATTTCACCCAATTCATCCTCACCTGTCTCCAAACAAAAAAAAGATGTAAAAAAACACCAGCGGATTTGAACATATAAAGACTGTAAGTTTAGAAAAACCAGATATTGGTCCTGTAACTCTAATGTAATTGTATATGTTTTAATTAAAATAGATTTTTGAATGCTCAAAATCAAAATCATAACCATTACATTTCACACAATTGATCCTCACCTGTATCCAAACAAAAAGCGATGTAACGAAAACAACAGCAAATTTGAACATATAATGACTGTAAGTTTAGAAAAACCAGATATTTGTCCTGTAACTCTAATGTAATTGCACATTTTTTAATTAAAACAGATTTGAATGCTGAAGACGGCTCCCAAGCCGAAACTAGTTCATAAAAACAAAGGTTTTCATTACCCTACACTTGAGAGTGCATAAATACTCTTTCATTAACCCCAAACTCAGGATGGATCCACACACATTCCAATATTACTTATAGCTTTATTTTTGCAATCAACAAACATTTTACGTTTTTGTTTATTTTGCTAAAAACAAAAAAAGGCAAATGGAAAAAACAGCCATAATGGCATTTTCACAACTTGAAGGGATAATGCCTGAGATTTAGTCAAAATTTTAAATCATATCATACTCTGATACAACATTGTTTTTATTAAAACGTGTAAAAATCAGTGTTGTTTCAAAGCGACTCGAAAAATCTCGAAAAGACAAATGGCTGCAGCTAGTTTTTATGAATACGGATTCCCAAGATGTGGGACTCTAAGTATCAGGCAAAATTTCTGTGGTTCCTGGAGGTTGCCGAGGGACAAAATTCCCTTAAAATAGTTCATCAAACATATCTGCCCAACATTTTTTAGCTAGAAAATTTGATAAACCTTTATTTTTATAAGCATGCATTACTGTCTAATGATATTTTATTCCTAAATGTTTTATATCTTGATCTGATATTTTTAACAAATCAGACACTTTGGTAATGTTTTGTTTACAGTTGCCTCAAAAAAGCCATAGTTAAAATAATTAATACTATATTGTCTACATGTTTCTTAAATTGAGCCATGTTTGAGATCTCAATACAAATTGCCCACACTTCAGACTTTACGCGCCCCAAAATTGACCAAAAAGGTGCCACTTGTTCTGAATATTTCGTCAGTTTACAAGTGAAATACACTAAGTTGATTTTTGGCTGCATTTAGTGAAGTTTTATTTTGATGGTTTACTAAATTGTAATAAATCTCAGGTATCTAGGGGTATTGTAAAGGGTCCTGTAGCCGAACTTCCAAATTCTTAACTCATTAAATGATTGAGTAGGAAAGGTAACGGCAGAATATAAAACTTTAATTGCAATTTCTCACATTTTATAGTTTTTGACTTAAGGGATTTCACTTGTAAACCAACGATTTGTAAATTGGCAAAAATGCTATTTTCCTTATTGCATCTTCAGCTGCATTTTAGAAAGGATCATAATTAACCCTTTAGCTACTGGAATATATTCACAAATGAGTCTGTCAAAACGCCAAAAAAAAAAAAAAAAGTTGCAGAAATGATGATATATTCATTTCTTATCTATATGTGATGATTTATGTACATAATAAAGGCAAAATTACGGGGTAATGACCTCCCCCCTTTCATATAATTACACGTATACAGGGTGTTGTTTGAAAACAATCTATCCCAGATTTCTCATAAAATTAGGGCAAAATCAAGAACTCTCGAAACACGTAATCTTCTATTTTGAGGAGGACATCTTTAGACATGTGTCACTTTCCCCCTCCCCTCCAATAACCTCTCGAAATGTTCAAATGGGATGACCTACCTTGTGACACATCATTCGAAAGGTCTTTATGTCAGTAATACAGTTCTGTATATTTTATTTATTTTTTGGAAAAAAAATCGATTTTTGAAAAATAGATTTTTTTTCAAAAAATAAATAAAATAAGCACAGTTGTGTTACTAACATAAAGACATTTCAAATGATGTTTCACAAGGTGGGTCGTCATCCCATTATTTATTTTTGAAAAAAAAATTTTTTGAAAAATGTTTTGTTTTTTTTTTTTTCAAATCAAGTGGGTCATCCAATTTGAACATTTTGAAAGGTGGTTATTGGAGGGAGAGTAGGGATACTTATTAGGTTAGTCAAAAAACAATTAGGAATATATTGAATTTTATTATATTCCAAAATTTATACAATCACATAATACAAATACATAAAAGAAAAGCATGTAAGTAACATACAGACAAGTAAGCAAACTAAAACTAATACCTAAATAAATTTATAATAACAAAATATCAAACTGAAACGAAATTATATAACTAATCAAAAATTTTTTCTGGTGTGATAAATTTTATAACAGTCACCTATACAAAGTCCAACTTTACACTCAGCACACCAAGTTGTAACATATTTTCGTTATTTTTCACCTCGGTTAGTGGTTGAACATACATGGCATTACATGGCATGAACATACATGGCAAATAAGATTTAAAAAATTTCAAATATTATAAAAAAACACGTCAATCATTTATACAGGGTGGTTTTCAGCTCACCAACAAACTTTGAAATGAAAGCTCATGCAATTTTAAGAAAAAAAGTTTATATAAACATTGTTCCTATATCGATTATTCTGGAATTAGAAGACTACAAAGTTTGTATTTGTACATACAATGTAAACTACGTATCGTCGCTGTTAAATCAAACCGGCATATGTGAATAAATTGAGATTTTGAGTTGTTGGTTCAAAAAGTCCTTTTTTCCCGTCTATTTTTATATTGAACAGGCATATCGCATAGTTGAATCACATTTTATTTATGCATAAGGTGACCTTAAGGAGGTGAACAAAACGGACGTTAAAAGGAAGATATCACTTGCGAAAGCTTTAAACCGCTGTGGTGAAAAATATGCATTTAGCAGATATGGGTTTGATTTCACAGCGACGATATGACTACAAAGTTTTTGCCTTAATGAATAGTTGCTCAAGATTGTTTTATGTTCGACTGTCCGAAAATATGAACTTTTCATGTTTGTTAGTAGGCCAGAATCTCACATATTTCGGAATATGTCTTTATCATTATGTAATGATAAAGTAAAAGCGACGCCGGTCAATTTCAGAAATAGCAGCTTATAATTTTAACCAGGAAAACATCAAATAAATACAATACAAATTGGTTTAGTTGATAGTAGTGATTCTCTTGCATCTAATGCTTGGCTTGCAATCTTCTCCGCAACTGCAAATTCATCCAATTTATATTAAATTTACAATGACTGACATTAGTGTGACAACCTGATAAAAATATGTGAGTATATATTATTTCAGTTTTTATTTCAAAAGTATTCCCAAAATGCTAAAAGCAGTAGAACATAAAATTTTGTACGTAATGCGTACGTAATATAAAATAATATATACAGGGTGTAACAGAAATATGTGTGTTAATTTTAAACATTGGTAGAACTCGTTAGATAAAACATTTTTTCTATATGTTCTTTTTCAAAATTTGCAGGTTTTTTTTACATTTTTTTGCCCCCTAATTTTGACTGAACGAGCCGTTCTTAGGTACTGTCACTATAATTGTCAAGTGAAGTTTATTTCAAAATGCCAAATTTTCATTTTCATCAAGAATTAACCGATATTGTGTTGGTATATGGCCGAGCCTTTGGAAATGCCGCAGAAGCCCGTAGATTGTACAGTGCACAATATCCTGAATGTGTTTTGCCTAACAGGCAATGATGTACCTTTATGACACCGTTGCCATCACAACAAAAGATTGTATCGCTGCACACCTTTAACCATAGGCGGGTACGCGTTTTAGTAGATAAACTAGAACATATTTTAAATCAGTTTAACGTAGGTTTTTGAAAAAAAAAACATATAGAAAAAATGTTTTATTTAACGAGTTCTACCAATGTTTAAAATTAACACACGTATTTCTGTTACACCCTGTATATAAAAAAATTGTACGTAATGCGTACGTAATACGGATTCGCCCTAATTATAGTTTATATTCTTCGGATAGTCGAACATTTTTAACAACTATTCATTAAGGCAACATCTTTGTAGTTATATGTAGTTTACATTGTATGTATAAATATAAACTTTGTTTATAATCTTCTAATTCCAGAATAATCGATATAGGAAATATGTTCATATAAACTTGTTTTCTTAAAATTACATGAGCTTTCATTTCAAAGTTTGTTGGTGAGCTGAAAAGCACCCTGTATAAATGTTTGATTATTGAAACTTTAGGGTTCATCCAAATTATGTACTTATTACATAAATAGCTATTATGTGTCCCCACACATAAATTCATTGGATTAAAATCTGGAGACACGAAGAATATTAACCCTTGGGTTACTATTCTTCCTCGATGTGGCGGAGCACTATAGCGTTGGTACCTCATATTTTGAATCAGATTAAGTAGCATATATTTTAGTAAACTTAATTGTATATTTTCCAAGAACTGTGAGTAACAATCTGCATTTAAACGTTGATTTAGTACATGCAAGTCTAGAAAATTATTGAGAAAAGTCCCACCCCAAACATTAAGCCAAATCTTTGTTGAAATTTCCGTGATTTTGTAGCAAGCGGAAGTTGTAAGGGCCAAATGTGTTTATTGTGAAAAATAATTATACCGTCTCTTGTGAAACATGTTTCATCCGATCACCGAATTTTCAAAATAAAGTGATTATTTTGTTGATGCTGTTTTAGTAGCAACTGACAAATAGGAAAACTTTTAAGTCTTCTAATTCTTTGTCACCGACCCCTTATTTTTATTCAGCGCCCCCCAATCAGATCCGAAGTTCTTAGCGCCCCCCCCCCCCCCCCTGTAACTTGCCACCCACTATGGGAACCACTGCTTTGGAGCATTACATTGACACATTGACATTGTTTTTGTTTTAGAAAATTAATGGTGTATAGAATATTCAACTTTGGATGAATGCAAATGTTGTGCAAATGGTAAGTAGAGTGTGCCAATAATTGGTACTTAAATGTTTTCAATTTGATGTTTTTATAGTTGTTTGATTTGTTAAATGTAAATGATGTGTAAAACAGATGATTGGCAAAGTTTGCACGGTCGTTTTGGATACAATCCGGGCGCTGAGTTTAATGCTCCCCAAGTTCATAATTGAAATTATAAATAAACTTCACGGGGCCGTGTAAATATTTGAGCCGGCAGAAAAGTTGGGTCCGGGCGCTGGCAACTTTGCGGAATCGCGCAGGATAATCGCCGGATTAATTAACGAGAATAACAGGTCCGCGTCCAGCCGTTAATTACTAATGGATTTTTAACAAACGTGCGGCGCGAGAAAAAGCGTTTTCGCTCCTCTAATTGATCGCCTAATTACGCTCCTCCAATTTGGATTTAATTAATAATTTTCGCGCGATCCGCACGCATCGGGCAACAAAACGCGCTTAATTGGTAGGGGCGGCCGCGGAAAAAAAAGAAATTTATGGCGCCATTAGTCCGGATTAATAATGGGACGTCACGTTCCTTCACGCTCCACTAGGTAGGACCGCAACTGAGCGTGGAAATGCGTCGATGACGGTGTCCGGGCGTGTGGGAACGGCCCCCCCGAAAACAAAACCAAAACCACTCACCTTCTCCAGACACGAGGAGCGGCACATCGCCGCCGGGATGCCAGCCGCCCCCAGGGAGGCGCCGCCGCCGGAGATGCAGCACGTGGCGCATAGCAGGAGGATGCTGGGGATTCGAGCGACAACTGCGTTCATGGTACACGAGGGACGGCGACGTCTTCGAAACTAACTGGCGAAGTGTTGAGGGGGCTGGCAAGAAAACTCCGAGGAACTTAATTGGGACAGGAAGCGGAATAAGGGTATTAGTAGAGCGCCCGCTGGGACCCTCCACTTAACCGGATTAATGATAATTCGATAAATGGGAATTTTGGAGATTAGGCAGGAATTTGCATTTTTTCAGGGTAGGGGACCGGATGTTGCTGATACCGGCAGAACACTTCCCGTGCACAAACACTTACTTCATTTCTTGCAAGACGATGCAGGTACAGCTGCATGTTCTTCAAAAGTTCTCACGCGTTACAGATGGATATAAAAAAGTACTTTATTTTAAAAGTAAATGCGGAATTAATATATTATTATCAACCTTCTACAGAGTGAGTCTGGATTATATCCACAAACAATAACTTCAAAAATAAAAATAAATATCTACTATCAAAAGTTGCATTAGATCTTTTATGTTACAAACCAAAAACGATATCTTAATTTAACTCATAAGTCTAATACAGAGTTCTTAACTGGAATGGTCCCGAACTCAGACTGAGGTTGCTCTATTATTTAGAGAAATATATCCAGATTTACCATCTATTAGTCAAAGTACAATTTCTAAAATAGAGATAGATAAAATAGATAAAATAGAGAACGATACCGGGAGTTGGTACATGTGAGGGATGTACCTAGACAACGACAACAAATTGTTGAAGAATACAGTAAGTTGAATGCGTTACTGTCTATTCAAGATAATTCGCAGACTTCAGCACGGCAAGTGCTGAACACACTACTGTTCTTAATATATTAAAAAATGCAAAGGTGCATCCTTAGAAGATACAGATAGTTCAGCAATTAGCTGAGGATGACCCGTACAGAAGGATTGAATCTTGCGAACAAATGATGGACCTTATCGTCAATAATCAAATATCTTTAGATTTCATCCTTTTTTCCGACATTTTTTGTACATTCACATTAAATGGTGAAGTAAATCGTCATAACTGTCGGTATTGGAGTGACAATAACCCTCGTTGGATCCGAGAAAACCATACTCAGCGGCTACAAAAAGTCAATGTGTGGGCTGGGATAATTGACAATCGAATACTAGGACCAATATTCATCAACGGTAATCTTAATGGCGAAGCATAGCTTAATTTGCTTTAAGATATCGTTCCATCTTTAGTCGCACTATTTCCAAATGAGTTAGAACCCGATTTGCCCAATGAACGGGTCTGGTTTCAACAAGACAGAGCTCCACCGCATTTGCTGTGAACGTTTGTCAATATTTGAATGACATTTTCCCGAATACATGGATTGGAAGAAGAGGTGCAATTGATTGGCCGGTAAGACCTCCTGACCTTACTTCACTCGATTTTTTTTCTGTGGGGATATCTTAAGAGCAAAGTTTATGTTACAAAACCGGAGAATATTGAGGATCTGAAGGAACGTATCAGGCATGAAATAAGAAATATTTCACCGGAAATGTTTGAAAATGTAAGGGATAGGTTTTATCACCCATTAGCTATTTGCCAAGAAAGAAACGGTACCCATTTTGAACACTTCTTACATTAAATGAATTTATTTAAAAAAATCTAATTTTTGAAATAAAAAAAATAAAAAATAATCAAAATATTAGGTTAATAAAGAAAACACTTGGTAAAGTTTCACAAGTTTTATAGAATTGCTCTACAATTGTTTCGGCACTGCAGCCATTCTCAAGAGAGATAAACTGAATACCACAATTGTACAACAACTGTAGAGCAATTCTATAAAACTTGTAAAAGTGAAACTTTACCAAGTGTTTTCTTTATTAACCTAATCAAAATGTTTCACCAAGAAGTAACCACTTCCTCATACAATTTAATCAAAATATGTTTACATAGTCGTAAAGAGAACGAAAAGAGCTACAAATTTAGTAAAATTAAAAAAAATTATTGCATTTAAAAAAATTGCTTATGACGTCATACGTGAAAGGCTAGTGACGTCATACTTGTTTTGGAGACGCTAAAAAGTGTGCAATAAAGAACAAAAATCGACCAGTCCGAGCATTTTATTCTGGAAATTCTCATTTCATAAATACCGAATTTATTCCAGTTAAGGTTTCCACCCTGTATAAGTAAATCAATTCATTATAATAATTTATTAAATTCTCGTGCCCAAGTACGAAGTATGATCAAAATGAAACGAGAATTTTTAATTTTGTCAGAAAGTATTTATTTAATCTAATGCCACCTCTTCAAAGTAGTCTCCTTGTGATACTATACACTAATGCCAATGCAGTTTTCAACTTGAGAAGCATTGATGGAATGCGATTTAATCTTTATCTCATCTATAGTTGAAAAACGTTGTCCTTTAGGGCCCAGTTATACGATCATTGATCATCCCTGACCATGGTTCAGTTACCTAGGATACAATTGTTAATGCAATGATATCCTTATGCCCAGTCATACGATCGTGGATCGACCTCGACCATGGTTCAGATACCTAGGATACAATTGTTAATACAATGGTATCCAAAGAAATGAACCAGGATCAAAGTTGATCCACAATTGTACAACTGAGGCCCAGTTGTATAATCGTGGATCACCTTGACCATGCTTCAATTACCTAGGATACAATTGTTAATACAATCTTATCCTAGGCAACTGAACCATGGTCAAGGATGATCCACGATCGTACAACTGGGCCTGAGACCCAGTTGTATGATCGTGGATCATCCTTGATCGTGGTTCAGTTTCTAAGGATACCATTATATTAACAACTGTACCCTACGTAACTGAACCATGGTCAAAGATGATCGTACAACTGGGCCTGAGCCAGACTAAACCACGATCAAAGATAATCCACGATCGTACAACTGTGCCTAAGTCCTAAGTTTGGAAAATAGGAAAATATCACATTGGGCCATGTCTCGAGAATGGGGTGGTTGTTGCATCACAATTTTTTTGTTTTTCCAAAAACTTTTGATTAGCGACGGTTTCACCATGTTGCTTTTGTGGTAGATTGAGCAGTTTTGGAACAAACTTTGGGCCACCCATTTCATGTTCAAAACATTAGTAAAAATGGCTTCATATTGCCCATATGAAATTCCCATTTCTTCAGCAACCTCTCTAATAGTACTTCTTTTGGAAGCACAATCGCTTTATTCAGCAATCTCTCTAATAGTAATTCTTCTTTAGGATGCACAATCGCTTTAACTTATTCCACGTTTTCATCACTGGTGGACGTGCTAGGACGCTCAGACTTCTCGTCATCTTCGATGTCTTCTCGGCCTTCCTTAAAGCGAAAGTAGCATTCATAATCTCGTGGTTGTGACATAGTATTGTCGCCAAAGGCCTTCTCTCTTTGAGATTTTGAATGCTTCGCTGCACATAATTCCGTTATTAACACAATATTTCAGATACATTCTTTGATCTGACATTTCGGCACACATAAAATCGCCGAACACACTGAATACGACTTGTACATTCGCTCGTCAAACAAAAAATAAGCGTCAAGCAAAATTGACACGTGTGTCACCAACAGTACTGCCAACACATAAAAATGAATCAACTTGATAGGTAAAATAAAGCGAGCGAAATTTAAAATTCTCGTTTCACTTTGATCATACCTCGTATACATGAATCTTGATACGATTATATTAGTTATTTTTCATATTATAAGAATTGTTCAAAGTGGTTGCTTTGGCAAGGAATATAAGTTTGACAACGAAACATTACCCAGTGGCGGATTTGCGACGGCGAGAGAGGAGGGGGGGGCTATGAGGGCTATAGCCCAGAGCTGCAAAATCAAGTGGCGGCAAATTTTTGGAAAAGTACCAAAGGCACAAGTCACAACAAAAAATAAATATACTAATAAATAAATAAATGACGAACGAAAAAGGCAAATACAAGATGTGAAGCATCTAGCTACCTCCTTCAACTTCAAAGATTAGAAACGACTTTTTTGTCAATTTTATGCTGAGATATGTTATATCGATTTCACGTATTAAGTAATAAGCTACAATAGACTGCGATCGATCTATCAACCGAATCAGTATACAATGTATAAGAACAAAATTTAACATTTATGAAAATTGAGCACTAATAAAAGCGAAAATAACTTACTACCTATGAAGATAAAACGAACAGAAAAAAAAAGAAAATCTAGTCAGATGAAACCAGAGCAGGGGATGTAGAATTGATTGGTAGAGAAAATTTCAGAATCAATTAAAAGTACTAAATTTTTTTTAAAGTTCAACATCCAAGAAACACTTTGACATTGTTTGCAAAGCTTCAGTAGGTACCCTTAGAATATTTTACTTTTTCGGAAAATTTCACTTTAAATTCTATACACATTTTATCTAGTATTTAGTCGTAAATATTACTTCGAAAATTAATTTTGTCAACTGAATAAGTATCATCATACTACAATAATGATTGTAATGTTTTTAGACGTTTTCGCTTTTTTATCTCTTTCATTTAACTGCAGTTCGAACTAAAATGTATTTCTCTGATATTTCTCATATTAATTCTATAATTCAAGTAATAAGATTAAGGACGTACAATTATTACTTATACTAAAATTTATTTTTTTTAAATAAATTTTCAAAGTGTTGTTCATTTTCCCCCAGGTTACAATTAAAGTTTTAATACGAAGAGAAGCTTTAGATGAATTAAAGTTTTCACTCTGAAGCAATTGATGAACTCCTGAAGCGACTTCAAGAATTTGTGCAAATATAAGAGCAAACACAAAATGGTACATTTTTTAATGAGCTACGCTTGGCATTTTGCTGTTGCATCAGGTATTCTTTACAATTTTCAAAAATTGTCGGATATTTTAATTTAACAGCCTTAATGGCATAAATATAATTTACCATCATTCTTAATTTATCTTCTATTCTACTATCATCGGCCATAACAGCAAATAATATGCTTCAATAGTTTATTTAATATATTTAACAAACATTTTCAATAAGAAATGAGCGGTACTATCTACAATTCCATTTACACATCATCTAGACACAATTCTTGGGAGGATTATAACTTTGTAAAGATGGTCAATTTTTTTTCAAAACTTCAAAAACTTATTTTAAACAATTTCCATAATTTGTACTTTCGGCCTTTTGTTATGGCCTCTAAAACAAAAAACAAATTTGGTGTTTGTTTTGTAATAAAATAACTTCTACTGATTTAAAACAGTTAATTAATTGTTATCAAAAATGGACAGAGGAAAGGCAATTGATAAAAAAAAAATTAGTACTAATCAGTTTCAATTGTTGTAATAAGTTCCGTTATTTTTGTGCAATACGTTTTTAAAATGTTATTTACAAAATAAAAATGGATATGGATACTTCTATTAGTTTAAATGATCTTCAATACACGCCAATAACTGAAATTTTATCGAGTGGGCCAACTGAAGCTGGACGGGGCTCGTAGCATTTTATTAATACTACCCATTTTTACCCTTTAATTTACCTGTTTGAAAATGATCTTCACACTCCGAAATAACAATTTTGTTGGGCGATTGCAAACACTTCTTATTGAGAAATTAAAAATGAGTTCGTTATTGAAACTAAAGAAATAAGCCAGGGAACTTAGAGAGTATGCGTACTACTGGATCACACATTAATATTATATTGATGATTGATTAATCTATTCATATTTTTTTCCATTTTTAATTTAAATTGTCAGGTATGGAACGAGTTGCCACAATTCCGTTATGAGTAAATAATAAATTTGATATCAACCGATGGACACGTCCACAATCCTCTCCAGTTGACACGTTTTAACCTCCACCAATTAAACTTGCAAGTTGTTAAATATTTCAATCATATCAATTTTCGCCCATATCGATTTGCGAGGCCGCCACTCGTTTACGTTGAAGTGGTACACGATTTTGCAACAAATGCTTTATAACATTGTCCTGTACCTCGTGTACCCCACCTAGTTTACCCAATTAAAACCCAATTAAAATGTAATTAGGACGATTTATATTCTAGTTTGACAAATACTTGTTTAATTGATGATTTGGAGCTTATTAAAGTTTGATAGAATAAAAACCGGAGAACTATTTCTCATGAAGACATATATTTAGCAAAATTAGCAAAACAAAAATTAGATTTAATCCGCCATGTAGTCATTTTCAGTGTTGTTAGACAAGTTAGACAAGTTAGACAAGTTCTGTTAGACAAGGTGTCTCCAATTATTGATTTTATTGTTAGTTAAATATGTTTAATTTATTTTGGCACTCTTTCGATGTCTATGTTGATTTATTAAGACTATCATCTATCTATCTCTATATTGTGAAGAGTATCACCATAATCGGCTCATATTGATCAAAATTCTAAATTATTTTAGTTAGTTATCACAAAATGGAACTATTAGTCATTATTTTCGACTAGCTGAATGCTATGTTTGTTATAGAGAAAATCATGCATGAGAACCTACTTTTTGGCATTGTGCAATAAACTGTGCCATAAAGTAGCCATAAGAACAAAATAAACACAGTCAAAGATTACGTTATATTTTATTCGTAGCATGATTTCAACTTCGAGAAAATACACCATAACGAAAAAGACTTGTAAAGTTTTGACTAATAAAATAAAATAAAATACGATGAATTAATAGATAAATAATATAATCTCAATTCGAACAATTTACCTGATCTAAAAAGTACGCAAGCATAACCTTTTCTGTAACTGTATCCGCATTTTTTATCATTAGCCATTGAAATAACTTATCATTACTTACTTTAATCCTCTTTACTGCTTCGATTGGATCTGGTTCTACCAACTTCATCCATCCTTCTCCGTCCGACTTCCGAGGCTTGTATAAGATTCCGTAGCACGCTCCCTTTTACGTTGCAGGGTTGCTAGCCCTGCAAACAACCCTCCTCCTTTCACAGCCGGGCTTGGGACCGGTCACAGCGGAGTTGAACGTATCATACTCTTTCTTGTAAATATCTTCTGACTTTTTAGGAATCAGACTCAGCTCAGCTTCTGCAGATTTTTTCAAAATTTAATCACTTATTAAATCTTCGTCACAAGTATTCATTTTGGTAGAATTTGAGAGAAATGGTTACCACAAACAACAGCATAGTAACATATAACAACATATAGTTTTGCTGTTTTTCCTATTTTTTCTATTTCATTATCTATTTCTTTATCTAATCTTCTATTTCATTATCTAATTTACCAGTGCTCTGTATGAGTGTTCTTAAATATTTGTATTGTTCGATTTTTTTCTTTGTAATTTTATTTCGTGTTTCCTTTTTTCTTTGGTAATAAACATGGTTTTTGTGTTTTCGTAATTTATTTTCATGATAATATTGTTAATATCTTTCTCAATTTTTTCCATGTTGTGTTGCAGTTCTTCCTCTGTTTCTGCAATTATTTCCATGTCATCCGGGAAAAGTAGTTCTGCTATTTTTGCCCATTTTTCAATATCCAATTTTTAACATCTTCATTTTTTGCTTTGGTTCCTTGATCGTCTTATCCAGTACAATTGTAAAAAACAAAGCGCTTAGCACGCAATCCTTTCTTCGTTTCGAATTCTTTTGATTCCTCATTGTTTGTACTCACAATATTTCTGTTTTCTCTGTACATGTTTTTTATTGCATTTATTATTTCCTCCTCTATTCCTCTTTCTGCTACTTAGTTCCATATGTACTCTCTCCTTATCCTGTCGAATGCCTTTCCGAGATCTACGAAGCTTATGTGCAATCCTCTGTTCTTCTTAATTAGTTTCTCGCTTTGTGTATGAGTATGAAGATTTGGTCTTGCGTACTTCTCCCTCTTCTGAATCTGCACAGGCTGTCCTCTATTGTTGTTTCTAGTTTGTCTCGCATCCTTTTTTTCTAGTACTCTGGTCATTATCTCACTTGGTATACTGGTTAGTGTGATTCCTCTGTAATTTTCGCATATTCTTTTATCCCCTTTCTTATGTATTGGTAGAATGATTCCTTTATTCCATTCTCTTGGTGTTTCCTCGCTCCTTATTATGTCATTTATTAGTTTCGTTGTTTGTGTTATTCCTTCTTCTCCTATGTGTTTCATCATCTCCGGGGTTATATCGTCTGTTCCTGGTGCTTTCCCGTTTTTTTTTTGTTTTTTATTGCTTCTTGTGCTTCTTCTTTTTTAATTTGCTCAATTTTTTTCACCTGCGTTTCTTGCGACTTTTCCTCCCATTCTTGTGTTACGTTATCTTCTTCATCCTGTTCGGTTGGTTCTGTGAAATATTGTCTCCATCTTTCCATTATCTAGTCTGCATTCGTGATTATTGTTCCATGTTTATCTTTTATATTTTATTATGTGGTGTTCTTTTTTTTGTTTTAGTTGCGAACACGAAGTGTTTCGTGTAGAATAGTTTTTGGTTCTGCCCAAAATTCTTATTAATTTTTTCACCAAATTTCGTCCATAATTTCTGTTTTGCTTCTTTAAATATTGACTTTTTTGTTTCTCTTTTCTTTGTATTTTTCATAATCTTCCTTTTTTATATATGTAGGCATCTTTTCCAGTTATCTTTTTGTCCTTTATATTCTTTTGACTTCCTCTGTTCGCCAGTTTGTCTTTTTCATTTCCCTGCTTCCAATTTCTGTTGTTCCGCAGGTCTCCTTTGCCGCTTCCAGTATATTTCTTTTTAATGTTTTCCATTTTCCTTCTATGTTTGGCTTTATTTCGCTCTCTCTGAATTTATTTTGAAATATCTCTTTGCATTTCTCTTGTGTTTGTTTTTCTCTTAACTTTTCTTTAATTTTTATCCTCCTCTTGTCTGTTTTTTTTGTATTTTCTTCCAACTCATGTTCAATGTCTATGTATTATTACAAAGTATTTGTATTTCGTTGATACAGACACCCTTCCATTTAGCCGCACCTTGTATATTCATGTTATTACAAGGCGAACATTATATTTTTACTTTAAAACAATTGAACTTGAAAATATATTGGAGAAACAAAACGACCTTCAATATACAAATAGCTTTGTGATGGAGCGGGACTCTTAGCAAAATGTAATGTGTAGACTATAAAGATCTCGAATAAGCCAAGATAAGGCAATTTTTTAAATAAATAATAAGTGCATTATAAATATGAAACAATATTAAAAAATGTTTTATCATACTTACTAATAATTAAAATATTAAATGTCCTTGTAATCAAGAGTCCTTTGATTTTTTTGTCAAATTATGTAGTTTTTCAAAATTATCTTTAATTTTATTAAACTATTTTTTATATTCTATTCTATTTTAGAAAATATTCATAAAAATCATCCTTTTTGTGTTTTGTGTTTTGTACGATTTCAATACTTTACTTGTTAAATGATAAAGTAAAATGTGTAGCTCGAAAAAATAGACTTTTATTTACATTGATATCCTTACACCGAATCCAAATTATGAAGCCTCTTAAAGTGGACAGAAATGATAGCAGTCGCTATCTGTTCAACAGTGCACAGTTGATATCCGTCGTTTGGAAACCACCAGAGAATCTTTACATAATTGCCTTTATATGGTGTATAAAATATAAGCCTCTTATTTCGGCTTATCTGTCTATTTCAGTCCTCGTTATTCACGACCAAAGTCATGATTAATTTTCAATATCGCACGCAACATAATGTGTACACCATTCCCTTCTAATCCAGTCTGAGCCGGTGATTCAACAATGTGCGTAATCGATGATTGTAAACGATTTTAGGTTTATCTCACGTAGTTTAGATAAAGTATGAAACACTGCAAACAAATATATTTTTTTCACTCCTTGTCATATAGCACATTATTACGTTACGTATCAAAGTATTGTGAAGTTGATTTTCTGTGATTGGTAGTTAATAATTTTTCATTATTTGCCAATGTAAATACGAGGGCTGTTTGACGGAAGAGTGACTTTTTTATGAAAACGTTATTTTTCTGTTCAAAATATATTTTATTTGTCAACATAACACCCTTTCAAGTGTACACACTTAGCCCGGCGAGTTTACAATTTTTTTAAACCTTCCAAAAAGTAATCTTTCGGAAAGTCTTCAAAATATGCATTTGTGTAGGTTATCTCCTCTTCATTTGCCTGAAATCTTTTTCCACACAGCCATTTTTTTAAATTTGGAAATAAGAAGAAATCACTGGGAGCCAGATCTGGCGAATATGGCGGATAAAGCAGTAATTCGTAATGCAATTCAGTCAATTTAGTTGTAGCAATTGCAGACGAATGAGAGGGCGCATTATCGTGATGGAACAACACTTTTTTTCTTCATCAAATGCGGTCGTTGTTTTTCAAGTTCGGCATCAATACATGTCTGCATAATCAGCATAATACTGGCCAGTTATGGTTATTCCTTTTTGTAAACAATTAATAAAGATTACACCTTTAGAATCCCAAAAAACTGTGGCCATGACCTTATTGGTCGAAAAAAGTGTGTTTGGCTTTTTCTGGAGCATATTCGCATGGAGAAATCCAGTATTTAGACTGTATTCTTGTTTCTGGAGTATAATGATGTATCCAAGTTTCATCTACTGCGACATATCGACGAAAAAAATCCTTTGAGTTACGTTGAAAACGGCAAAACATTCTTCTGAATTCTTAATGCGAGCGCGCATTTGATCACCATTAAGCAAACGCGGCAACCATCTCGCGGATAGCTTTTTCTTATTGAAATGTTCATGCAAAATATTGTATACCCGTTCGGTTGAGATGTTTACTTCATTAGCTATCTCACAAACTTTTATTCGACGATTGCCAATTACAAGGCCATAGAGTTTATTAACCATTTCTGGAGTAGTCACAGTAAATGATGGTTTCGGACGATCTGCATCAACCGTGCTCATATGGCCACTTTTAAAAGCAGAAACCACTTACAAATCATTCCATGGGACGGAGCAGATTCTGGATAATATTTACGTAACTTTTCCTCGGTTTCTTTAATTGTTTTTTCACGTAGAAAATAATGTTTAATCAACACTCGAATTTTTTTTTTTACATATTTACAAAACAACGAAAACAGTTTCCTTCAAATAAGTATAAAACATAATCTATCTGTCAGATTGGTGCCAAATTTTGACAGTAGACCTCCGAAAGACCTCAGGAGCTAGCAACATAATCATTATAACGAAAGTGTTACCAACCTTTGAAAAGTCACTCTTCCGTCAAACAGCCCTCGTAATGTCAATGTCAAATGTATTTTCAAAAATACTTAAAATGCTGGTACGTTTTTATTATAATATTTTATGAGGTTATCAGGTACCTTTTGTGCTATCTTTCGCATTTCAGGTGGTGTACTCATGCCTTGGTCAGTACTCATTTTCATTATGTTCGTTAAAAATGTTAATGTCAACTTTTGGTTGATATGATGAAATATGTTTGATGTTAATTTTAAATTATTGTAATTGATCTAGTAGAGAAAAAAATAGAATGTAGAACAGTGTGAACAGTGTTTCAGTCCGAAGTCCCTCGGCACTACGCACTCGCGATTCAAACCTCGACTATAATAGTACTCTTCACAACCTTGTGTATAATCTATTATTAAATAATTCGCCAGTTATTATATTCGTATTTTCTTATTAGCAAAATCACTGGCTGTTGGAGTGGTCCTTGCAAGCAACAGCTTCAGGCCTCGCGCTTATAGTGGCCGCAGGCTGATACTTTTTTGCGACAAAGCAACAATTTGACGTGTATACATTTTTATTTGTTGTTTATTTAACGACACTCATATCTGTTACTGTGGCTAATTATATTGGTATACAAGTTTTTGGACTCGAGCAACCAAATTGTTTCCTTAAGGTAATTTGGTGCGCTGAATTCGAAGCTGTAACTGTTTTTTTTTTCTATCAGGTCAAGTTTGCGAGATATAAAATATCATTGTTTTCGTATGTTTTTAATAAAAAATCGTTTATTCAAAAATAAATGGTAGTGTATGAACATCGGTTGTATTTATCTAGTCAGTTTATATCTTATTAATAATCTCCCAGCATACTTTTGTCCCAAAATCCTTGATAATTTCTTTCAATTTTTAATAAATCTTGATGAGCACGTTCTCCTTATTCATCAGTCACTCACCGCACCCAGATTTTATGGAAAAACGTTCAAATGTGAATGCAAAAAATGCATCTTTGAGTGACATCCGCGCACCTAATTTACAATAATTTTTCAATAATTCAGTAACAATTTGTCTGTAGTTATCACTTTTCTTGTTTCCAAGGAAACCATCTACTATGCTTCTGAAATATTGCCAGGCTCTAGATTCTTTCTCTGATAAACATTGTGAGAAATAATCATCATTCAATAACTTCCTGATCTGAGGACCAACAAATATGCCTTCTTTAATTTTAGCATATGAAATTGTAGGAAAAACTCCTAAAAAATGTTTAAAAGCAGCACCATCTTTATTCAGAGCCTTGATTAAGTTTTTGAAAAAACCTAGTTTTATATGCAGTGGTGGAATTATTACAACGTGATTTGGATCAATTAATGGATTATTTGAAATGTTTCGTTTTCCAGGATAATACTCCGTTTTTCGTGGCCAATCTGTTCTGGTGTAATGATGACTTGTAGCTCGACTATCCCATAAACAAAGGAAACAACAATATTTTATGAAACCTCCTTGCATGCCAGTTAACAAACCAATGACCTAAATAAATTTGATTTAAATAAAACTTGGAATTTACCATATACATAGAACATTCAATCACAGACCTTTAAATCACCACATATCTTCCATTTATGATCTTCGTATTTGTGTAAAGTTAAAATTTAGGTCATTGATTAGTAATTTTCCTTAGTATTAACAGCATGAGCAATTGGTACGGATGGTTTTTTACTCCCATTGGGTAAAAGGAAAGCCTTTAAACTGTACTTAGAGCCGTCAATGAATAATCTCTATTCATATGGTTGGTTCATTTTTTGAAATAAACCTTGAATATCGTTACAGTAGAAGTGTTTTTCTTCTCAAAATATGCAGCCAATTCCAAGCTTCTTTCTCTATAAACTGTTACTTTTGTCCCAACTGCAAGATGTTTCCAAAGTTGGATATGTAAAGCCATTAATTCTGCGTCTTGCTTTGATAAATGCTACCACTAAATGGTATTAATTAGACTCATACAAACTACCACTGCTGGGAACAATGTCATTGAAAGATGATTCTGAATGACTGCTTGTACTGTCAGGAACGACTGGCAATAGATCATTTGGTAAACGTTGAACTGGTTTTGAAATAGATGGATTATTTGCATATTGCATACTTGTTCGATTATTCATATTGATCCCAACAACATTTGATAAACAAAAATAACTATCGGTTTGGTGATTACTTTGCTCTCTCCATATTACTGGAACTGAAAAGTCGAAATATTTTCTCTCGCCATTCGACCACTTGTATAAAATAGTTCTGCAACTATTGCAAAACAATGTCGGTGTCCACGTTTTGTCTAAATTTCTGAGAGTAAAACCAAAGTAATGTAAATATGCATAATTTAACGGTTCTGTTATTGCATATCCTGTTTTCGAACCATACATTTACCACAAACAAAGCAGAAATAGCTTGAATTAGTAACACACGATCTACTTGATATATTTAAGCACTATTATTATGAAGATAGAGAATAAATGTGGGTTTCCGTCAAATTACTTTACAGTAGCGCCATACATGCGGCATAAAAAGAACTAGAACTGATAGTGCAATTCTGGTGGTAAATATGAATTCTACGTACCCAAATTACTTGGAAAACAACCTCCTCTTTTTCAGTCATTTTTTAAATTTTAATTTGTATACCAGTGTTATTTACGTGATGAAGCGATTTACTTGCGAATTTTATTGATCACGGCCTGAATTGTGTAGGTTTTATGGTATTTAATTCATAAATTAAATAATTATAATAGTTTATTGATTATCTGTCACTTGAATACTTCAATTAATTGCTGTTTTGCATCGTGCAGTATCGCTCCATGTATGTACGTGAATGTATGTATGAATGTTGTATGTGTGTACTTTGTAAAATTAAAATAATAGAATCGATGGTCATCTGTACGAGTTTAATGAAATTAAGTGGTTCGGTAAAAGCATCAAACATCAAAATCCAATGCTGGGATGGATCCACCAACTATGTAATTGAATAATCACTTGGTAATATTTTAATGCAATAACCGAGTCAAAACTACATCTATAAACCCGAACAAAGCACAAAATTACGCAGATGAGATTACCCCGACGATGTACGAGAGATTAAAATATGCGGCGGCCGGCCGCTAATCCTCGGAATTTTAACGTGTCCCCATCAAAAGCGCGGGCCTAACCGGTAACTAATTGAGGCGAACGCGTAATCCAATTAGCCGTTTTGTTTTCACATCCCGAATTATCATAACAGTTTTAATAATTCAGCCGTGCCGGATGATGGAGGGCGGCGGCGTCCCCGGGGGACGTCTGCAGGCCCGCTGAAAAGAAGAGCGAACGTAATTATTAATTAAATGAATAATTGATGAGTGGCGGCGGTGCGCGCGTCCTGGCCGCCCCCTTCAGCGCTCCTTTGTTGTTATTTATAAACACCCACGCGTGCGGCGGCCCGGAAGAATCGGCGATGGATTTCGACCCCCCGATTTCATTTGCCGCCCCCATTACAGTCATGCGGTGGGAAAGTGCAGGTGGCTTCTAATTATATTTTTAATATCGGGGGAAATGCACAGACGCTTTTTAATTAACCGCAATTTTCAGGATTTTTCCGGTTTAGAAACGGAGAATATTAATAATGGTGGAAAGGTAAATGCAAAATATTATCAGAATCTCAACATTCAGACGTAAACAATTTTTTATTTCATTAGTAAAGATTTATTTTTGTTTGTTTAGGCACATCAACAATAATGGGCGTATTTCGTTTATAAACGATTACATAAATTCTTCTTTCAGTAAATCTCGCAATAAAAACATCTCATTATAATTAAATATACATATAGACAATAGGCGAATACAGAAGACCAACTCGGGAGCTCTAGCCCCCAGACAAAT
Source organism: Othius punctulatus (assembly GCA_951805005.1). NCBI lineage: Eukaryota > Metazoa > Arthropoda > Insecta > Coleoptera > Staphylinidae > Othius > Othius punctulatus. The sequence continues at coordinate 56,178,889 of OX638142.1, forward strand.
CTAGCAAATAGTGCTACTTGTAATATATTCTGCACGGAATCGTTGTATGCCATGTTTGCGAGCCCCCTGAGAATATAAAAAGCAATTCCGGAAATTATCTAAACTCGGATAAAAATGACTATATTAGAATAATTCTACCAAAATTGAACTCAATTACAAAAAAAAAAACAGTCTTCTACAATTTGGAAAATTTCGTTGTAATTAAAAAAAAATGTGCCATTAATGCTGTGAAAAATGTATAACACTTATATTAAATTTCCCCCATTCAATTACAATAAAAAATTCACATATCCATAGAACTCCTTCAATCATTTCAATAAGTAAAAAACTGTATTTCGTTTTAATTGTTTTATAACTAATACAACATCCTTAACCGTCAGGACGACTCGAATCCTGGATCATGGGCTAGCGTGTAACTTGAACAATGCAATATTTGTATATGCATATGTATTTGGGTTCGTCGCTTGACCTAGCGACCTAGCATGGAGTCTCCAGCTCCATGTTACGTAAAGGCATACTATTTTTTTTCTGCTTGCAAATTTTTGAAATATTATTTCGGATCCTGAAAGCCACATTATTACTTGCTATTGCACACAAAAATTGTTATTGTAAATTATTTAATTATCTATTTATTACTATGTCAATTCAAAATATTGCTACATGAAATACTGCAATTGAATTGATGCATATCACGTAATGACATACAATTTATTGTGTTTTTTTTTGATAACCGATTTGGATGTTGAAAATTATGTTATTAAAGGTTATACTAGATTATAGGTTATGGTATACAGGTTATTGTATCAATTCAAAATATTCCTACACGAAATACTGCATACATAAATATTGAATTGATGCATATCAGCATTTCATGTAATATTTTTCATAGATTTTTTTTACCCCTCAGGTCTAGTTGTATGATTGTGGCTCAGTTGTATGAACGTAGATCAGTTTGAGTATGGTTCAGTTACCTAGGATACCATTATTGACACAATTGTATTCTAGGTGACTGAACCACGATCAAGCTGATCTTCGTTCATACAACTGGGCCTGTGGATCATCCTTGATCGTGGTTCAGTATCTAAGGATACCATTGTATCAACAATTGTATCCCAGGTAACTGAAACATGATCAAGGATGATCCACGATCGTACAACTGGGCCTCAGAAGTATTAAACGACCCATTGACAGGTCGTGACCCACAGTTTAAGAGCTACTGCCTATTCTACCATCAATATTTCTACGGTATAAAATAAACAATATTATTACAAAACAATATACCGAGTGTCTGGGATATGGGGCGAACATAGGAATTTAACATGTACAATTATTATTATTATTATAATCTTTCTTCATTTACCCTTTCGGGTGTCGGAGTGGTGTTATCTTTTCTTCATGTATTTTATTTTATCATTTGGTTCCACGGTTTCTTGTTTTTTGCTATTTCCTTCACTTGTGTATTGGTTATCCCCCTCTTATTTAATGTTTCCAATATGTTTGTCCCAATTCATGTTTGGTCTTCCAACACTTCTCTTTCCTGTTATATTTGGTTCCCATATCTTCTTTGTTATTGAGTTCTACCATTTCTAGTTAATTTCTTATTTCCACATTTCTTACTCTGTCTAGTTTTGTTACTCCGTATACTTTCCTCAGGTATTTATTTTCAAGGACTTGGATTTTGCTTTTTTGTCTCTTGTTGAGTATCCACATTTCACAACCGTCTAGTAGGGTAGGTACAAATAATACTTTGTACAGGGTACATCATTATTTCAATTATTTTTAATCCAGATTTTTCCAGTTCAGTTTCAGATATGTTAATATTTGTTTGTAAGTCTCTCTTATTTTGTGCGATGACTGCCACATCGTCTGCGAAAATACATTCAGTTATTGTAAGGGGTTTTAATTTGTTGTATACTATCACTATTTTCTTTGTCTTGGTTTTAATCTTCTTCATGATTTGATCCATTGGTATTATGAACAAAATGGGGCTTAGAACACTTCCTTGTCTCAATCCATTTGTGGTTTTAAATTTCGTTGTAATTATGTCTCCGGTTCTGATAACATTTGCTGCGTTGTTATATATGCTTTTGATTGCCCTCCTCAGTTTAGGTCCTATTTATCTATCATTTAGTGTCTGCCACACAAATTCTCTTTCCATTTTATCAAACGCTTGTTCCAAGTCTACAAAGCAGATATACATGTCTTTTTGGTGTTCTACGGTCTCATTTATTAGGTTTCTTATTGTAAATAGGTGGTCTATTGTACAATATGCTTTCCTGAACCCGCTTTGTGATGGTTCTATTTCATTTTCAAGTTTTTGTCTAATTCTTCATTCTCTTCTTATATACTTTTTCCACGGCGCACAGTAGAGACAGTTGCTGCATTCTTTGTTGTCTCATTTCTTGTATATGGGCAGTATCATCGCTGTCTGCCAGTCCCAAGGTGTTTCTCCTTAATTCCATATTTTATTTAATATGCTTGTAAAAAGTTGTATACCTTCTTCTCCCATGTATTTCAACTGTTCATTTTTCATTTTGTCTATTCCTTGTGCTTTATTAAATTTTATTTTCCCTATAGCTATTATAACTTCTTCTATACCTATTTCTTGTTCTTCCAAGTTGTCTTGTTTGTCTCGCTTATTGTTATTGTCAGTGTTGCAATGTATCTAGATGCTATGGATATACATGGATCTAGATGACTATTCCAAAATAAGGACCACCCTAATCTAGATACTTTTCAAATGTAACTGTATCTGTAGCTAGATACATTTTCAAATATGTACTAGATATGTGTCTATATACATTTTTCTAAAGTATCTGTATCTACATAGCAAACAAAATGTATCTGTTACAATACTGGTTATTGTTTTCTATTGTTCTTTCTGTATTTTGTTTATCTTAAATCAGACAAGGATAGCAGACTGCTCGAACGGACGGACGCGTCATTCATAGAGTACGGGGCTGTACAGACCCACATACTCACAATCAATAGTAAATATTTTACATAAATTATGACAGTTTCTGTTTCATCCTTTATCACACTGACTCACAAAGTTTCAAATGGGATTAAAACATTAGCAGGCTATAATGGTACTTTACTGCCCTAGATCATGAAGTGATACTTTACGCCTTGAAGACTTTTTTAGACAGGTCGTACATAAATGTTATTTAATTATTTAATAAATTGTTAAAAGCTTGGTATTCAAGAAAAAAATCTTAGCACTGCTTTTCCAGATAAAATTAGTTGGTCGAAATTGGTATTATTCACATGAAAGTAATAGAAATTGACTACGTATTGCGTTCAAGTCGTCTACTTTTTTTATACGTCAACATTCTGCTTCATTTTTCTGGGTATGTCCTTGCTATTTTGTGGCTGAACAACTCAATACCATCAATCATGCTAATCAGCGTGCAGATCTAACAAACTATGTTTTAAATGCCAATCAATACGTAAACTCACGCTCTGCCTGAACGTTCCCAGAAATATTTACACTTGCGACTGTCTGATGCGCGTCGAAGCTGGACCACAAAAATTCCGATTTCTATGCACGCCCGGGCCTCGCACCTTTTCTGAATCACTGCAATTTAAAAACTTGCAATCTAATCGTTCGCAAAAGTAACAATCGCGCGCTGATTCAGACGAAATTGTTCAATCACTGTGGCATTGTTGTTTGCGTCCGGTGGGAAAGTGCGATATCGGAAATGAATCAAATGTTGATGTATGAATCAGTCAAAGAAATAAACGATAGCAGCAAAATTTATTAGTATGAAATAGTGATTTTAAAAAAACTGTTAAATATATAAATAAATAATGCATTTTAACTGTTTGTATGTTGTACAACTGTTTGTACTGTATGTAGTTTTTTCTACTAGAGTTTGGAAAACTTTAACATTTGAATACTAATTTGAGTTAGGAAAAGTGGAATACTTCCTAACAAGTGCAGAAGTAATATTTCAACATTAAAATACTAATTTGAGTTAAGAAAAGTGGAATACTTCCTAACAAGTGCATAAATAATATTTCAACATTAAAAGTTATAAGTCAATTTATTAAAATTTACCTACATGTTATTTTTTATCATTATTATAAATCTTAACAGAAACATGTTCACAATTCGCGAAGGAAATTCCAGAACAGGTCTTTCTGGAAGTAGAAATAGGGTTGTTATTTACGTAAACCTCTTCATTATTGAAAGCCGAACAATTTTGACTCTGCTATTTAATTTAGAAATAATTTTAAAATATTAAAATTATCCAAATTTAATTTATTTTCCAAACTCTAGTAGAAAAAATCATGTGTGCAACAAGTAGGAAATCCATTTTTTCTGTACACGGCATGTTTTTAATCTCGGCTATAGCCTCGATCAAAAATCCCATGCCTAGTACGGAAAAAAATTACATTTCCGAACTTATTGCACAAATTGTTATTTTAACTATTGGTATCACATTTTATTAATTACAGTGACTATAGTTTCGAACATATACAGATCATCCATTATAGATATGAATTGTCAAATTCAAGGTCGGCCAAAATATTACATTGTATAATAATTTTGACAGTGTACTTGTAAAAAACTAGTAACAAATATGTCAGTGATGCCAACATGTGTTTTGAGTTTATGATACCTATTAGTTTTTAATAATTTGAGTTGGTTTAATAACAAGAAGTAGATACCGTTGCAACTTTTAGTTAATAAATTGTGAAAATGAGAAAGAAACAAACACGTTTTAAATTCATTCAAAATTAAACAATTCGTCATCAGATTCTGACTCAGATTGTCCTAAAGATATAATTATTGGAGGGATGTTTTCGCTAGATGTATTTCCCATATACTTCGTCCAATCATCTTTGAAGAGTTTTTCGCAATGTTGGATACTATTTCGCCACATTTATGGTGTAAATTTTGAAAGAGCTTCTTTCCATAAATGAAGAACATTAGCTCTTGAAGAAGGTTAGGCGTGAACATGTTTATTATAATACTGTTTGGCAAACTCCCATACTAGTTCAATTGCATTATACTGGCAATGGTATGGAGGAAGCCTGAGAACCTGATGTCCATAACTGTTCAAAATATCGTCAATTACATATTTTCTGTTTTCTGTGCCTAAGCTAGGTTTAATCTGCTTCCATAGTTCCTTTTTAGTTGATGTTTGATTGAAATTGATATTCTCTCTCTGGGGCCAGTCTTGCATTTCCCCATTCCGTGAATTTGAATCGAGAGGTTTATCAGCGCACATGGAATGGTAGGGGGCATTGTCCATTATAACAACTACTTGGCCATTAATTTGATTTAAAGCAGGGACTAATTGCTCTTCAATCCACTTTTTTAATAATTCCCCAGACATGTTTTAGTGGTAATCACGATGTTCAATTTTATTGTCTAAAAGAAAACTGAATCCCTTTAAAAATCCGGAAGCACATCCCGCAGGAAGAACAGTAAAGTGTTTCCCTTCTACTCTGATTCGGGAAGGATTCCCTTTTAAATCAGAGTCATGAAGCCATTGTCATACCTGACTACCATTTTGGAAGATCCATGATTCGTCCAAAAACATAATAGTCGGTGAATTTGATGATTTACAGAGTTGCAAATACTTTCTTAAAAACAAAAATTTCAAAGAATTTATGCGAATACTTTCACATAAAATGCGACGGCCATTAACTTTTCTTAATTTTGGACCCCATAGATGATTTTGTGTAACGTTGATCTTCCTCAATTATATTCTAACTCCAATTTTGTATAATCTAAAAGATCGTCTAATGTAAAGTACTCATTTCTCTCGTGGTACCCATACATATTTCTAGAAAGTTGGGGTTTTGAAGACTCTGACCACTTTCATGTTTTTTTATTATATCAAAAACAAACGTGGGGCTTATCTGGAAGTTACTTATGTTGTAAAAATGATATTATATTAAAATCAAATCTGATATAGATTACCTTAAACACCCTTGCAACTTTTTCACAAATAAATTTCTTTGATGAGTGGGGCGTTATCTCTTTAAAGTCCTGATAACAATTAAGTACCAACAGTTTCTCTTTTCCAGGAAGTAATATTATTTTCTTCTGATTTTCCAGTTATTAGCTGTTTATAAGTTTTTAGGACGGAAGAAAATTAAATGACACAAAAGACTTGTCAAAATTTGATATAATGATTTTAATATTGCCGCCAAAATTAAATAATGAAAATACCCATTGGCGTTGCTAATAACTTTATCAACAATAATGTCAACCCAATGGCACTTTGACAATTCATATCTATAATGGATTTAGTGTACAATACAGCTCTAATCGTGCGTCCAAAAAGCGTTTATAGTAGTCCCGAGGAGACGTGACACTGACTCATGTTGTTTTTCGAACAAATAATCGCGTTTTCTATGCTCGTTCGCATGCTTAAGGTAAATTAGGGGTCGAGAAATATCGATAGTACAATCGATAATATCGATAATTTAGACTATCGTTTGCAACTGATAGTTTTTAGGTGACTATCGAACTACCGATTATTATCTACATATTTTTTTAATCAAGAACTTTGTACGTATAGGAACCCTTATAATCTAGTCTGGATATACAAATAACAAAAATGACGAAAATTATTCTTTGCAATTGCATTAGAATTGAAATAGGAATTGGATATTTTACTACGATTTTTGAAGTTTTGTCAGACTAATAGAAATTTTGACATATGTAGAAAATAAAATTATGACGGAAATAATTAATTAAAACTATCGAACTACCGATTATTATCTACATATTTTTTTAAATAAATACCCATTGGCGTTCTTAGTAACTTTATCAATAATTCTTGAAGTTCTTCTCATTAATGATAACAGTGTTATCAAATGTGTTTTAGTTGATAGTGGGGGGGGGGGGGGTGGGGGGGTCCTCTTTTTTAACTTTTGTCACCGAAACGATAATAGATTATAGAATCCTATGTCTTATTTTTCTACTGTATATCATTTATTATGTAAAATATTATATTAACTTAATTAAACATGTTTTCAAAAAAAAATTTTTCATTTTTATAATTTTACACGTTAGTTTTTCAGAATGTTTTCACAAATTTCACAAATTTAATACATTTGTTACAAGAAGTTTTATACCCAAATATTTCCTCCCTTTCCCAAATTTATCAATAATGCCAACCCAATGGCACTTTGACAATTCATTTCTATAATGGAGTTAGTTTAAGTCACTGTAGATAATAAATTTAAAAAAAAGTGATATCATCAAAGTTAAAATTGTATTATTCATTTCTACATTGTATAATTGACCACGAAGTAAAAGCCTCCAGTGTTTTTTTAATGTCATTATGGTGTAATTATAATTGTCGTTTTCACTCTACCGTTTCGGAAATTTTCCGAATTACCACTGTATGGTAAAAAAACTTGTGTTTTCTAAATAATGTAATGAGTAATATTAAGCAATTTCGAAATATGGGCATAGGATTTATATATGTTAAAAATATCTTTGGATAGTTCTGCATTATACCAACGAATTGTTACATCGTATTTGTTTGATTTTTATACTACTTTAGAAAAAATAAATAAAACGTCGCAGAATGAAAACTTTGGCAAGAGCATTTGTAAAGCTAGTTACGCCACTGTATCATATTTGAATTTGTTGACCAACTTTTAACGATGTGTATCTAATAATAATCTTATTGCGATATTCATGTTAAGTTTTGCGTCCAAATACTCCCAAATATTGTGGGTGAAACCTGTGCCCTTGCAAACTTTATGATCGAAGTTTACCCGAATGCACAGTCTGCTAGTTAGTATGAATGGCAATTGTAGTGCATTTACAAGGCTGTAGTAAAATTTCCAATAATTGTACTCTGGAGATGAATGCATCTTTATCCTCTTCCTTTACGGTACCTGGGTCGAACGAACAATTTGTTACGGTTTTAAAAGCTCCAGACATATATTGACCGGGCTTGCTTAGTAATTTTTCTTATGTAAAAACGTAGTAAAATGCATGGGATTTACCTTTTTTTAGTTCCTGCATGGGGAAAGTGTACTTTTGCGCTAATTTATTTGAATATGATCATTTGATGTATGTACAAGGAGAGAGTCATCAGCTTCCCACATCAGATTTTTAAAATTCAGTAAGAGAGCGTCAGGTAAAACGATATTAATGACTTGCGCGGTGTACGATTTCTATTAGGCCCTCACTGCTTGCATGTGTACACTTCGCTGTATTTATGGTGCAATCAGCGGGGGACCTCTAATATTTCCTGTCGTACATTATTCACACAATGCAGCTAATTATGTCCCGCCGCCATTAAACAGGTATTTCCTTCTTCGGCCGCCAAACAAACAGAAGTCTGCGGGAACATGGCGGGGCATTAATTTTAATCCTTCGATAGTAATGGATCCGGCGCAGATTGTCGCCGAATTTCGGGCGAGGGAATGCGGCCGACGTTTTTGTGGGTCCCAAATAGAGGCGAGGGCGATGATCCAGGAGTTTGTCGCATTGTGAATTTTTGAGGGATTTATTGTTAGGCCTGAAAATGGGCAGGAAATGAGCCCTATAATAAGGCCACCCACAAACAACTCGCCAAATATTTTTTCGTCGTTTTTTGTGTATACATCGACGCTACTGTTGTCGCCTTTGAAACGCGAGTACCGGAAATTGGTAACGGGTCGATGGGAAACATTGTGTACAAAAAATATATCGCGATTCGGCTCAATTAGGGCAGCCGCTTCTCGGGCGTCAAGCTTCGCTGGGGATAGTCGGAATTCGTTTAATAAGGGGCGTTGTTCAGTTCTCGTTAAATGAAAAACGATGCCGCATTAAAGCCCATTACCTTGCTATGTGCCATTATGAATTTGAATAATATCGTGTTATTTACCGGGGGACTGGGTTCCGTGAAGCGCCGATTTCGCGTGATTCCCCTCTCTTTGCGCCGCTTACGTGACGGCGGGCCCCGACAAAGGCGCCCCCGTGGGGGGCACCGCGATCCTCCGGTGCCATTGAAGCACCCTCCGAAGGAATCGATTAGGGCCCCGCTCCTAGTAAAACGGCGGGCCGACTCCATTCACCTGGAGCCCCATTCAGGGCGCCCGTTATTGTCCGCGCCCGTCCCATCTGACAAATAGACTCCACAATGGATCCGTGTTTTGTGCGAAGGTGTCGGGATCACGGGGCCCCAAAGAATGTCACCTTCACGACCACTGCAGACGGGTGCAGGGCGAAGCCGAAACGGCGCAAACTAGTTGTGAAATTGGATTAAAAACTGCCGACACGTCGCGCACCATTAAGTGAGAATTCTTAAGCTCGTTCGTGGCGGCGAAATTCAATGAACGGCGGCCACTAAAAAGCTCATACCTTGGACGCCTCAAAATTTCTTCCCAACAAGTCTATTAATTATAACTGCGATGATAAAAGTTTGCTCACACTCTTGCCGAATATGTAAGTTAAATGTGTTGATAACTAAATTATGTACAATATCTTAAATATTTCAAGTTCACTTTAGACTTTAGACATACACCTTCTCCACTTTTTACATGTACAACATCATTTACAACATTTACAAGCCATCCGGTGCAGAGTTAAAAGAAAATAAGAGAAAGAAAATATATTTTTTTTAATAATATTGATATTAATAAAAAAATATATATACCGAGTGTCTGGGATAGGGGCGAGCATAGGAATTTAACATTTAAAATTAAATATGTGTAATTATTAGCCCCCCTATTAATTTTAGAAAAAAATCGCAAAGGAATATTAGGAGTATGAAAATCTGTAAATGCATCATCTATTTAATTTACGTTTGTACAAAAATCCACCTCAGAAATATTACAAATAAGTTGAACAATGTACCATAAAAATCCTTGCCATGGGTTTGACAAATGTCATGTTTTAGTGAAAATAATTTTGTTAGTCAGATATCAATTACTATGAACAATAACCTGAGTTATTCCAAAAAAGAGAGGGTATTCATTATCAAAACATTTTACAGTGGCGTCAGTTTACATTGAGTTCGTGACTTATTTTCGGTTAAATTTAACAATCGAACAATTCCGTCTGTATCAGCAATTAGCAAGTTTGTGAAAATGTCTAGGTGAAAAGGTCTCAGAAAGTGTAGCGGCAGATGATTCAAAATATATTTTAATACTCCAATTTCTGATTCTGAAGAAGCATGGTTACCATCCCTACAAACATCAATGCCATCAGGAGATACTGCTAGTGGATGAATAAAGCAGGCGTGTATTTTGTGAAATAATGCAGGATCGTTTTGAAATAGTTGCAGAGCTATTTTATACAAGTGGTCGAATGGTGAGAGGAAATATTTCGACTTTTCAGTTCCAGTAATATGGTGAGATGAAAGTAATCACCAAACCGATTGTTATTTTTGTTTATCAAAAGTTGTTGGGATCAATATGAAAAATCGAACAAGTGTGCAATACCCAAATGTTCCATCTGTTTCAAAACCAGTTCAACGTTTACCAAATGATCCACTGCCAGTCATTCCTGGTACTACAAGCAGTGATTCGGAATCATGTTTCAATGACATTGTTCCCAGCAGTGGTAGTTTGTATGAGTCTAATGAATGCCATTTAGTGACTCAAGCTGAACTCAATGATCTAGTTCGTGATTTATATTTATCAAAGCAAGACGCAGAATTATTGGCTTCACGTATGCAAGAATGGAAACATCTTGCAGTTGGGACAAAAGTAACAGTTTATAGATAAAGAAGCTTGGAATTGGCTGCATATTTTGAAAAGAAAAATACTATTCGCTACTGCAACGACATTCAAGGTTTATTTCAAAAAAATTGACCAACCATATGAATGGAGATTATTCATTGACGGCTCTAAGTACAGTTTAAAGACTCTTCTTTCACACAATGGGAATAAAAAACTTCCGTGCCAATTGCTCATGCTGTTAATACTAAGGAAAATTAGGAATCAATGAGTCAAATTTTAACTTTACTCAAATACGAAGATCACAAATGTGGTGATTTAAAGGTATATGATTGAATGTTCTATGTATATCGTAAATTTCAAGTTTTAATTAAATCAAATTTATTTAGGTCATTGGTTGTTAACTGGCATGCAAGGAGGTTTCACAAAATTTTGTTGTTTCCTTTGTTTATGGGATAGTCGAGTTACAAGTCATTATTGCACCAGAACAGATTGGCCACAAAGAACAAAGTATTCTCCTGGAAAACAAAACATTTCAAATAATCCATTGATTGATCCAAATGATGTTCTACTTCCACCACTGCATATAAAACTGGGTCTTTTCAAAAACTTTGTCTATGTTCAGAATAAAGATGGTGCTGCTGTTAAACATTTTTTAGCAGTTTTTCCTACAATTTCACGTGCTAAAATTAAAGAAGGCATATTTGTTGGTCCTCAGATCAGGAAGTTATTGAATGATGATTATTTCTCACAATGTTTATCAGAAAAAGAATCTGGAGCCTGGCAAGCTTTCAGAAGCATCGTAGATGGTTTCCTAGGAAACAAGAAAAGTGATAACTACAGATAAATTGTTACTGAATTATTGAAAAATGATTGTGAATTAGGTGCACGGATGCCACTCAAGATGCATTTTTTGCATTCATATTTGAACTTTTTTCCACAAAACCTGGGTGCGGTGAGTGATGAACCAGGATAACGTGCTCATCAAGATTTAATGAAAATTGAAAGAAGTTATCAAGGATTTTGGGACAAAAGTATGCCGGGAGATTATTGCTGGAGTCGTACGTAAAACTGGCCCAGATAAATACCAGCGGTGTTCAAACACTGCCATTTACTTTTGAAATTTCATTTATTTTTGAACAAATGAACTATTTTTTATTAAAAACATACGAAAACAGTGGTATTTTATATCTCGCAAACCTGACCTGATAGAAAAAAAAAACAGTTACAGATTCGAATTCAGGTCACCAAATTAAGTTGGTTGCTCCAGTCCAAAACCTTGTATGCCAATGTAAATATATTATTGAATTTACAGGCAACTCATTTTGGCGATGTTAATAGTAAATATTTAAGCAAATTTAAAGAGTTGATGGGTGTTAGAGGACACTGCATACCCTCTCTACCACAGTGTTTCAAGGTACCTACATATGGTTCTAGCTTTAAGGAATTTGATCAGAATAAAACCAGAGCACCTATCCAAACACAGTTCAAGTGCTATTTGCGATGTTTGCCACTGAAATGGTTGACCATTCAAATCGACCGGAATCCGTCTTTAGAAAACGGACACCGGAGTCGACGTTCTTTGACACTCTCACATGTTTTCGGAGCTTAGGTGTATGAATATCGTGAGCTGTCGGGGCGTCCCTAATCCAAACAGGAGTTAAGCCTGGCCCGACCTTTTCGTCCGAGTGCATTTCTATGCGAGTCCTGGCAACAATGACGGTGCCTCGGAACATAAATCCATGAAACGCAACAAAACCTGGGGCGGTCGCGGCCTTCGCACAGAACACCTGAAGCTATGCGGAGTCGTGCTCCGCGGATGGGCCTTAATGGTCCATATTTTTTCTGAGGCGATAGCGATCTGAAAAAGCGCCGTTTTGGAGACTTTTATGCGACTTTAATTCGCCGACCGAAAGGCGCGGGCACATCTTCGCCTGTAGATTTCCTGCTACCTGATGGAAACGTGCGGCAATTAAAAACAGATAAGGAACCGTAAAATGCACGATCGCGATATGATTTATAAAATTAATTGGAAATAATCGCCGTCATCGGGAACGGGTCAACGGACTCTGCAACGTTCGCCGTGCTTTCGCGGGTGCGCGTGTATCTGCTCGGACCGCGGGACATTTCTGAGCGCTGAATTTATGGGGAGCCGATGAGAGTTCAATCCGACTTCTTAATTATTCAATTTCTCTAATGATAATAACAATAAATAAGATGCGGGAATCGAAGGGTCATCGACTGCTACACAGCGAAGGCTACATTCAGATTTAGATGTTCGAGAATAATCTCTCGTGTACACATTTATGAACAAAAATCAAATCACTACAACGCTCTAAAAATGTGTTCATTTCAAACGATGAATTTAAATTAAAACATTCATGCAACATACGACAAATTCAGCATTTTTTATTTTTAATTGCTCAAAACTACAATATTTGGCAATTTTCGGGGAATGGTAGACATGATTTAAGTAACACAAAGCACATTTCATATCTATTTAAAGTAATCACTAATAACACTAAAAGCACTAATTAACTGAACTATTAACACTAAAAATTTAACAAAATGTAAATTAAGGTGGAGGAGTAAAAAAATCAAATAACCAGGTTAAAACCTTCTGACCGTAACTAGTATTGCCACAACATATTAAGAAAGATTTTAGAAAGAAAAAAAAATCTACATGTGAAAATATCCGAAATGATACAAATGACTGCAAACTTTAAATTGCTCCCTTGTAAATTCATGTTTCTTAATACTTATGCATCTTTCTGTCAAGAATCGGTAAACATATTCAGTATCTGCTTTTTTTGTTGGCTTGTTAGTGAATAGTTATATTTTATATCACAAATTGATCGATAGTTTTGAGCCAGAAATCAATAGAAAAAAAACTTAAAGTTTGAAAAAAACGTTCAATTTTTAAAGTTTTGTCAAAAATTTTGTACTGAGTATCGATCAGATTGAATTATATAATCATATAAGCTAATCATATAAGTCAATCATATAAGTCATATAAGTCTATCATATAAGCTAAAAGTTAAAAACCCGATTAAAAAATATTGAGTCAAAGCTGAGAAAAAGGTAGGCATACAAGAAAAAGTGACAAAGTTAAAAAAATTACAAAAATGAGTTGAAATGAGTACTATAAAAGTTCATAGCATTTCAGGACAAAGCTTTTATTATGGTTTACCAGAATGTTAATAACATGAAGTTAACTTTTGATTAATATGTAAAATACTAATATTAAAGTTATTTAGATTTGAAATAATTCAAATAATTTTAATTTTTGAAACGTTCTAAAATCGGACATCTTTGCTAAAGAATATGGATTGGAAGGATTATCAAATCACTCTTAAGTGGCAGAGTTATTTTATAAATCGTCAACGTTCTAGCAGGACAAGGCACTTAGAGAAGAACACAGTTACATCGCTCTTCAGAAAAACGGCAGACAAAGTCCAAGTCATGTTCATTGTCTACGTTCAAAGTCTAAGTCATGTTCATTGTCTACGTTCTAAGAACGCACTTGAAGAAGTAGTACATTCCACAGATTTTTGAAAACTGTCACCAAAAACGTGCTAAGATACTACTTCCAATTCAGCGGTTCTTCTACTTACTGACATCGTTTGAGGACAGTTGACATTTTCGAAAAGTGAAAAAATGGTGCCAAAAATGAAATTCAAAATGGAGAGGTTAAAGTTGGAAAAAACGTTGTCAATTTTTAAAGTTTTGTCAAAAATGTTGTAATAAGCATCGATCAGATTGCGGTCAATCACTTAAGCTAATAGTTGAAAACCCGATTAAAAAATATTGAGTCAAAGCTGAGGAAAAGGTAGGCATACAAGAAAAAGTGACAAAGTCAATTTTTTTAGAAAAATGAGTTGAAATGAGTACTATAAAAGTTCGTAGTATTTCAGGGCCGCTTTTATCATGGTTGACCAGAACGTTAATAACATGAAGTTAACTCTTGACCAATAATTAAAATCCTAATATTAAAGTTATTTAAATTTGAAATCATTAAAATAATTTTAATAATTTTAATTTTTGCAACGTTCTAAAATCGGACATCTTTGCTAAAGAATAATTTGGAAGGATCATGAGATCACTCTTTACAAAAACCGGCAGAGTTATTTTATAGATCGTCAACGTTCAAGCAGGACAAGGCATTTGGAGAACAAGAAAGTTAGATCGCTCTTCAGAAAAACGGCAGGCAAAGTCCAAGTCATGTTCATTGTCTACGTTCTAAGAAGGCACTTGAAGAAGTAGTACATTCTACAGATTTTTGAAAACTCACCAAAAGCGTGCAAAGATACTACTTCCAATTCAGCGGTTCTTCTAATTACTGACGTCGTTTGAGGACAGTTGACACTTTCAAAAAGTAAAAAAAAAATGGTGCCAAAAATGAAATTCGAAATGGAGAGGTTAAAGTTGAAAAAAAAAACGTTGTCAATTTTTAAAGTTTTGTCAAAAATGTTGTAATAAGCATCGATCAGAATGCGGTCAATCATATAAGCTAATGGTTGAAAACCCAATTAAAAAATATTGAGTCAAAGCTGAGGAAAAGGAACACGAAGTGAATTGCACTGCCCTGCAAAAAGAAGCAACTACCTATTTCTCTAAAAATTGGTTTACATTTTTCTACATAGAAAAATGTAGTGCAATAGCCTTCCCTGTTATGGTTTTCTGTAATTGCAAAGTAGCATGTCGAAATTTTGCAGTGAAAATGAAAACAATTTTAATATCAATAAAATATTTCATTTTTATCAGAAAAAGTAACAGACATAAAAACGCAGTTCTATTCGATTGAATATCGTATAAAATATTACAGTTTCATTAGAAAAAGTAACAAACAAAAAATACAGTTGTTTAAGAATTCTTTTCGGTAGTTTTTTTCCAAATTACTTTTTCCATGTACATTTTCTTACTTGATCGGCATCTTCAAATTTTGATTTTCCATTAACTCTTTAGTTCATTCACCTTTTCAGCAACAATAATTCCGTTCTTTCAGGCAGTTATCATTAAGGTAAAAAAAACATTCTGATATTTACATATTGTGGGCATACAAGAAAAAATGACATAAAAAACCGCAGTTGTTTAAGAATTTTTCGGTAGTTTTTTTTTCCAAAATACTTTTTGCATGTACATTTTATACACAAAACTTTGCAAAAGCAATAATAATTGAAAACTAGATTTATCATAAAGTGTTGAATTTTAATATGCATTTATCTCGAAACTGTCTTTGTTGGCTTGGCCACATTTACAGTTTCATTAGAAAAAGTAACAAACATTAAAAAACGCAATAGTTTAAGAGTTTTTATAGGTAGTTTTTTTTCCAAAATACTCTTTGCATGTACATTTTCTTGCTTGATGAACATCTTCAAATTTTGATGTTCTATTAACTCTTTAACTCATTCACCTTTTCAGCAACAATCAATTCCGTTTTTTCAGCCTGGCAGTTATCATTAAAGCAAAAAAAAACATTCTGATGTTTACATATTGTGAGCATACAAGAAAAGGTGACCGAGTAAAAATTTTACAAATATGAGTTGAAATGAGTACCATAAAAGTTCGTTGTATTGCAGGAAAAAGCTTTTATCATGGTTCACCAGAATGTTAAATGAATGTAAAAACTTTGCAAAAACTATTGAAAACTAGATTTATCATAAAGTTTTGAATTTTCATATGCATTTATCTCGAAACTGTATTTTTTGGCGTGGTCACCTTTTTCTTGTAAGCCCACAATATTATTTTGAATAAACGCATTTCATTAGTTCTAATAATTAGTTATGCATGAAGATCATACATATGTGTTTTTCGACCGCGAACATGCTAAGGGCCAAAACGCGTTTATCGCCGTATGTTATGCACGCAATTTATGTTTCATGTTCAAACATAATATAATTATAATAATTAAAACGTAATGACATTAACAAAAATAAAATTTAATCGTGAAGTGTTTGCATCCAGTATATTTCTTATTCTTCGTTACTACCAGTTACTACGATAAACAACAAAACAACAACGCCATATTAGTATTGCAAACTTTGTATTGCCCAAGGGCAATAAAACCTCGTTTATGTCCGCTTTGCGGCGCAATAATCAAGACATTACAGATAAGTCGTGCATAACATAAATTTCAAATATCTTTAAATCGTTAATTCGTTCTTTACCATTTCTAGAAATGAAAAAGATTTTTGCATCTCTTCGAATGGACTGTGTCCGTCGATATGATATCGACGGACACAGTTCATATATCTAAAATGTATAAAGAAGTATCTAGATACTTTTCAAATGTATCTGCATCTCTAGCTAAATACATTGAAATGATTTCACGTTAATTATATACAATTGGCTATTGATTCATTATTGAGAGCATTATTTTTTTTTAAATTTTTGCCTTGGGGCTTCGATTACTTTTCTCGTATATAATTTAAGTTTGAGTCAGTAATTTGCTATTTCATTGTGTAGTATTCTTGTATCTATTACGTATAGTACCCCATCGAAAGCTGATACTGACGCATGCTTTTTCAAATAAACAATCGCGTTTTTAATGCTGGTTCATGTGCTTAAGCTAAATGTAATAGAATGAAATGAAATTAGAAACGTATGTCGAATTCATGTAATATGGATCAATGAGTCATTGCCAGGACGGGACGTGTATACCAATAACTATAAGCAGACGATAAAAAATAAATTTAGTTTGCACATTTTATTAAATATTTATGAGCATTTTCTTTTGCATGTTAAATGTATATATAAAAAGAAAACAATTTTTGGTCTGATTTTCCATGTATCCGGAATGTATCCAGAAGTATCTAGATACATTCAAATGTATCTGTATCTGTATGTAAATACATTTTCAAATTTGCATCAAGGTACATCTTTTCTAAAGTATCTGTAACTGTATCTAGATACAAAAAAAATGTATCTGTTATAACACTATCGATATCGATATTGGCTTGTTTAAGGGTTGTTTTCTTAATCCTTCTGAATTGAAAACGTTCTTTTAATGACAGATATTTTTGCGTTGTTGAAAGACTAATATACTTTTTGAAGCAATCAAATCCCAATTTCTGACTCAGAAATCAATAACTATTGTGCTATGATTTTTTAGGCGAGTCTTCTTTAAGATATTTGGGGTTCACGTATTATTTTTTTTTGCATGCATTAGCATAATTTCCAAGTACAAATAATACAGTTTTTGAATTTGATCTAGATGAAATAATGAATCTACCAAGGAAATGGTTCATTCGCGAGAAAATAGCTATAACTAATTATTTGAAGGAGATAATTAGAAAAATGTGGCAATAATTCAATAATGCAATAAAGAAAATTAAAGCCGACACCAATTCTGTATACAGTATTTGAATACTATATACTACATTTTAAAAGTAGTAGTAAAATACTATATTTGAATCCATCAGTATCTGACTAAGTCAGTCTTATGGAAAGAAATACTTGGCAGTTACGTCATATTGGAATAAGTTATGCATTGACTTTTCTCAATTTACTGAATAATAATTCGTTTCTAAAAAAATATTTGCTGTCGTATACGAACAAAAAGATTTTGTTTCATATTTAGATATTTATTTTATAATTATTGTTTAGCCAGGTCTTAATTGTAACTGATTATTTTCTGTGCAGTGAATCGCAGGGCAATAGTTTTCTGTATGTAGGTACCTTTCCTTTTCCTGAAATATCATAAAACTAAAAAAACATTTTTATATTATAATTAAATGGATCCTATCCTGAGTCAATTTGAATTGATGTAAAACAATAGATGTATGGAACTATGTCAGGTAAACAATTTAGATTCACTAATGTGAAATCATAAACTGAAAAGTTATTTGAAATGTATATCTGGGAATTATTTCCTCAAGCAATCGTTATTCTCCAAATAACTTTTCAGTTTATGATTTCACATTAGTGAATCTAAATTGTTAACCTGAGATAGTTGCATATATCTATCGTTTTACATCAATGTTTTACATTTTCTTTATTGGATAACGTAACGGATAACACGTTTAAAATATGAAACATTTTCGCCAATTGCCCAAAAATATTTGGTTCATTGATTCGGGCGAAAGATGTTGGAAACAATTTTTGCAATTTTTGGTTCATCTCCACAATTTAATTTTTATTTTATATTTTTGAAGTGCTGAACAAACACTCAAACAAAACAAAAAACAGCAAATTCGCTAGATAACAAGCTTTGTGAATGCATAGTAAGAAAATTGTACATCTGGTAATAAAATGGTAATCAGCATGGTTTTGATTCTGTATTTTTGAAAACGAAACAATTTGTACCTATTCATAGTTGTGCTGTAACGCGCGTCTTCACTTGCATTTGTTTATCGCTAACGTTTATGCGAAGACGCACCCTTCGACGTGCATGATTATATTTAAACAAAAGAAAATTATTATAATTCATTTTATTATAATAACTCTTATCGTGTTGCATGGAATTACAATAATCGCACATATCTTCCCCGATCACACGTTTAAGCGCAAACTCATGTATAATACATAAGTGTAATTTTCTTGCGCATTAGTATGTTCCACAAGCATGAATTTCAAGTGATCAGTATCATTAGATCAAACGCTATTAGGTCTAAAGAATTTTGTATGGCTTCTTTAAGTTACGACTTTTTTACGAAACCCGGTGACTTAAAGATAGTTGATCACAAACAAATTCCTACAATAAAATCTCCCTCTAAAAGCGCCTCGATGGAAGCGATAGACAAGATCACTTCACATTTCTATCAGAACTGAGGCCCACAAATGAAGCACCCATAATGGGCCTTAGATTAACATGTCACGGGATTGCATAACTCGCAAAATGTGCCACAGCCCGTTTCCCCGATACGGCATGACACAATTGATTTTTATCTATCGGAATCCTGGGGAATCGAAAAGACATTCCTCCAATTGGCTCCTAGTTACCGTGGCCAATCAATCAGATAGCCGGACGCGTGAATAGGGCCCCGAAAAACCGCCGGGCGAAACAATAAACATTCCGATTTCTATTGCTCACCGGCGTGAGTAATGAGCGCGGGTATCTTGATTCCCGCGGCCATTGTTGCCGGTACGGCGCGAAACTGGCGTTTTTCACTCCGTGCACGTCGTAAAATTAAAATCCTTAATTATTGCGCGCGAGATAATTCCGGGGCCCGCGATAGCGATCAGCTAACATTATAAATTAGTTTAATAAATTAATCGATGTAATCGCGCATTCGAATTAATTAACGCCGGTAAGGAGGTCGACTGTTATTATAATGGGCGAGGAGCAGAGCGCCCGGGATCCGTCATTACGGAATTAAAGGCGGTTAGTAGACAAAATTTGCCAGTTTATAATTCAATCCTTGTATTACGCGCTTAGGGCAGAAAACCATTAGCGACAGATGGCATGGGCCTCAAAACACCATCATTACCTTACCCAAACATTTCGGACCCCATTTTTAATTCCACGCCGGATAGCATTGCCAGATTACCGACGGAATTGGAATTGGATTTTATTTTCGGCTTACACCTAGGCAGCTGGTGGGGTAGCTTTTCTAAAAAAAGTTTTGTAAGTTGTTAAAATAATTACGTGCCAGCTCGACATGTTTGCTTCCAACAACACCAGCATGATAAATAACGTATGTAACTTAAACCTCTCTTCAAACAGTACATTAATTAACCACAATATTGAATCAATATTTTGAAGATATATTTAAATCATAAAATAAGATGATTAAAATGGGCGGTACAACAGAAAGTACGCAAAATAATTTATGAACTATAAAATTAGCATTTTTAAATCTACATTATACGTTTAAAATATCCAAAACCAATATTATCATCTAGATGTAGATTTTTTAATGAGTAAATTTGCCTAGTTGTTCTTATACTTTTGTAGTGAAATCTCTGTGATTATTAAAAGTATTTTCAAGTATTATTATTGAATTTTTAAGCCATTTTCCAGAATTTCTACTATATTTCATAAATCTTTCTAAGGTTATTATTATTTATTAGTAGAATAATTATGTTTATATATTTATATTTTGAATTTGATTAAAAAAAAAAGCCTTGTCAACTTTGAATCAATTAGGGTTAATAATAAGAATTTTAGCTTTAGGAGAACATAATTTAGCTTTTTTTGATCCATGTTTATTGAACATTTGAGAGTTTTGTGATAACTTTAAAGAAGTTCTCGAAATAATTTGAATTTTCGTTATATAACAAATTCCACACGGCTTCTATCAATTTACACATTCATTATACAGGCCTGCGATATAAGAGTTATCTTGAATATAAAGAATAATTTATACATGGTGTCCAAGATTAGGATCAGCACCATGAGGATCTCGGAAACGTAAAAGTTACAAAGGCGGTTCAAAACAAAAAAGTTGCGCAATTTAGTGATCAGTAATATTCTGTTGAGAAAACCACAAAATTTCGCTTATTTCCGTATATATTCGACAAAATCCGAAATTTTGCGATATCGTTATTATGATTGTCTGAAGTTACTTGATAAAGGTATAAAAAACAACAGGCACTTTTTTAACTCTATAAGACATCGTTTATAAATTTTCAGTACATCGTTTCGTTTCAAGGAAACCATCATTAACTTTATATTTTTATATGGCCCGCAAATAAAGTACAGCCTGTATTAAATAGCATTTCCTATTACGAATTTAACGATTTATATCACAGTATGGTTTCTAAAAAAATAAAGTTGATGATTTCTACGAAACGAAACGTTGTACTAAAAATTTATAAACGCTGTCTTGTAGTGTTGAAAAAGTGGCAATGTGAAAGTGGTTTTTTATATCTTTTGAAATAACTTTAGAAAAAATAAAAACCAAATCGCAATATTTCGGATTTTGATCTCCGGAAGTAAGCGGAAATTTCTGGTTTTCTCAACAGAATATTACTGATCATTAAATTGCGCAACTTCTTTTGTAATTTAACCGCCGTTGTAACTTTTACGGTTTCCGAGATCCCCATGCTGATGATCCTTATCTTGGACATCCTGTATAGTTCTACTGATTTCTAGAAAAATAATGAAAAAATCAATAATAGAAAAAAAAAGTATCGAACCTCTCTATAGAATATTGCGTTAGAGATTGAATATTCAAGTTTTAAAAGTCCAGCAAAAGATGAAGATATTATATGTATTACACCCAAAAAGTACGTGCAGTAAATTTCTAAAAATGCTACAACGTTTTCTTTCTGTGGGCACCATAGTTTTAGGATTCAGCCATAATATTGCAGATTTTGCCAAACTATATTTTATGGAACGTATGGAACAAATTATACTTATACCGTGTGTTTTTTGTTTACTCGTATGCAAGAAAGTCTGGTCTCATCTATAAGAATATTCATATACAATAATATAGTATAATAATAGTTTTAATAATCAAATTTATATTACTTATATAATTTTTTTAAATTTATATTTAAATTATTATTTATAAGTAAAATAATACTGTAAGGTTCAGTAAAGATATACGGAAGCATCCTATGAACGTATGAAACAAATTATACTAATACCGTGTGTTTTTTGTTTACTCGTATCCAATAAAGTCTGGTCTCGTCTATAAGAATATTAATATACAATAATATAGTATAATAATAGTTTAAGTAATTAAATTTATATTACTTATTTAATCATTAAGATGGTTGAGACCTTTACTTTGTGGCAATCCATATTAATCAAATTACTTATTTAATTTTTTTTAATTTATATTTAAATTATTATTTATAACTAAAATAATACTGTAAGGTTCAGTAAAGATATACGAAAGCATCCTTCAAAGTAAGCTACGACAAGCATTAGAAGGGCAGCTACCAGTGAACAGAGCGGATTCAGACCAGTGCATAGCATACAGTCACAGACTTTAAGAATGACGCGTCCTTCCGTTAGAGCAGTCTGCTATCTTTGTTTGGTCCCTCACGGTATGGGTACGGTGGACAAGGATAGAAGACTGCTTGGACGGAGGGGCGCGTCATTCTTAGAGTCCGTGGCATGTACAATACCACATTGTATTGATCCAACAAATAATACAGAAGGCCCATGCGAACGAGAAAACCTATACCTGGGATTCATAGATTCATAGAAGAAAGCATTCGACATGGTCAAGAGGGAAGCTATCTGGAGCAGCTTAGAGGAAATGGCTCTTGGAACCAAACCTCATAGAAACAATTAAAAGCTTATATAAGAACACTAGCATAAGAACATAATAAGAACAAACAATGCGACATCCAGAAAATTCAGGAATAATTTCGGAATACGACAAGGAGAAGTGTTAAGTTATAGAAACAATTAAAAGCCTATATAAGAACACTAGCATAAAAACAGAATAAGAACAAACAATGCGACATCCAGAAAATTCAGGAATAATTTTGGAATACGACAAGGAGGAGTGTTAAGTCCTCTGCTGTTTATATGCCTAATGGATAAAATCATCAATGAATGCTGGAAGCAAGTAACGAAATACACTGTGTGATACCTTAACCTGCAAACTATAAGATTAGGGGCATGCATTTCTGCTGACGTCTTAGCAAAGAGTAAGAAATACCTACAAAGAAATATAAGAGCCTGGACAGAAGTATTGGCAAACTATAATTTAATAGTAAATAAAGAGAAGTCAAAAGTAATAGCAAAGAGTAAGAAAGGCCTACAAAAAAATATAAGAGTCTGGACAGAAGTTTTAGCAAAACATGATTTAATAGAAAACAAAGAGAAGTCAAAAGTAATGGCGATCACGAGCAGAAAAGATCCAGAAATTGACAGCAGCTATTTGGGAGAAGAAGAGTTAGAGAGCACAGCAGCCATTTGGGAGAACATGAGTTAGAGAGCAAGTTGAAGAATTTATATACCTAGGAGTAATCATTAGAAACAAGGGAACCCAAGAAAGTGATTTAGGAAACATAATTAAAACAGCTACAAGAATCTATAACGCTCTATATAAGAGTTTCTTAAACAAAAAGGAAATCTCAAGAGAAACGAAGATAATAGTATATAAAATTATATTTACTCCTAATCCGAATGTATGGAGCTGAGATCTGGGTTCTAAAAGACAGGCAAGAGAAGAGAGTACAAGCGGAAATGAAGTACCTCAGAGCTGGAGTAGATGGAGTAACTATAAAAGACAAGAAAATAAGTAGCGAGATAAGAGAATAACTACAGGTCAAGTCAATGAAAGACAAGATAGGTGAAAAGAAGTTTAAGTGGTTGGGTCTTCTTTGCTGAATGGACGAAAGAAGACAGGTCAAGAAGATTTGGAAGGCAATGAAAAGCTGTAAAAATATTACAAGAATATCACGAGCATACTGGGACAATAGCATTGCTGAAATGCTGAAAGAAAAGGGAATACGTTGGAATGATGCTAAGGACCTGACAAAAAATAGAACAGAATGGCGAATTTTTGCTGAAAAAAGTAATTAAACGCAACAAAACCTCTACTTATTTATTTTTTTATTTATAATAATTTAAATAATAAAAATAATAATAATAAAGGTAGGTACGTCTACAAATACAAAATACTAATAAAAAATGTTTGCTTCCAACCGCTTTTATAATGATGTACGAAAATATACATGATATCTCCTATAACATTAGTTTCTAGTTTTTATACTTGCATACATATTCATTAAAATCTTATCGGAATGGGCAACGAAGCGTTTGTAAATGAAGTACATTGTCGTTTATTATTATGAGCTCCGTAATGTAATCAATTAACATAAAAACCATTACGCGACCTCTGCATTATTGTTAATGTGTACAATTCAGGGGCCTAATGTACCCATTATGATGCTTCACGTCCAAGAAGAGTACAGCGAAGAGAGAAAGTGAGAAATACTTGGAATTACACACCATCGCAATGACAAATGTTAATCTTTTGGAAGCGCAGTGCGGGAAATACACGTCATATTACAAACGTACCCCTCTAAATTAATCACGACGTGGGTGGACGAGTGTAATTACTTCTGGCAATTTCCCCGTCACTAAAAACATTGATACCTTCATAAATGCGGAGTTAACCACTATAATCCACATCGCTGTGCATCAAATCTGTGTCATTTCTCGGTCGAGCAATGAGCAACGAGGACGCTCTCCCATATTGTGTCATTGCCACGGCGTTTCCTAAAAGCAATTTAGAACAATCTAGTACTCTTCTCGGCGGCGGGAATAAAAAAGGAACGATGAAGAAGCGGCGGAGAACTTCCGTCCCATTACGTTATAATGCAACGTTGAGGACTTAAAAGGCCGTCATTACGTAAGAATCGCGGCCGGCGGCCGAGGAGCGAGGGGGCCTTCCTGATGGGCCGATGGGACGTTGTGGGGGCCATTGTTTGTTCGGCGAACACGTGCGGGCCCCCGCAAAAATTCGCCGTGGACAAGGACGTATCCGGAGGGCAGGCCCCAAGGGGTACGGGGCCCCACTTATACTATTAATTAGCTCTTCATGTCGAGGCTTTTAAATTGCAGGTGCTTGCGATGCCGTGAAAAATTGTGTGAAACGTTGAAAACTGAATCGTGTGGGACGTTTTCGTGCCTAATGAGGACCCCCTCGGAAATAAAACCGTTGGCACGTCCATGGTCGTGGATATGTGAAGGGGGGTTGCCCCGGGGGGTGGACGCGTCATATTTTATGACCGATAATTGATCGCCGCAACGCAGCCACCATTACGTGCAGGAACGGGCCGAATGGGAAAGTTGTTACGGGATAATTTAATTGCGGACGCATCACGCCGCGCTGTGGGGAAACTAGGATCACCCCTCAGGACGCGTTTCGCACAACATTCGACATGCGTCGTTTATCAGCATAGAAATCCGCACATAAATAACCAGAAGGCGGATCCGAGTGAAATAAATGATGCTAATTTGTTCCTCCTGCTAGGTTTGTGTGTAAACGATGGCAATGGAAAAATTGAGCACCTTAAAAGCTTCCACGTTCTAAATTGAAACCAAGTTATCTCGCATGATTCGATGAATGTCGTAAAAAGGTATAGTGCATGTTTTGTGATGCGCCGTGGCGCGAGAGTTATCGCTTGCCGACTAGAGCAGTCTGCCTTTTCAAAACACGACACAGATTTTTCAGTATAGACGACCAAGGCATACTGGGAAATTTTATTTAATATATAACCCATAACGGAAAGGCCTGATATGAATGGAGGCATTAGGGGAGGCTTACGTCGAACAGTGGATACTAAATAGCTGAAGAAGAAGAAGAAGGGAAAGGTAGGATGTGACTTTTTACCAGCAGATTGTATAATTTTTGGTTTGCAATCATAGGTTGAGAAGCAATATTCATTTGGTTTCTTAATCCTTATCCTTACGACACATTTCTTCAGTAGGTATGTTTGTTTGCTTGGTTAGAAAGTTGATAGAGTCCTTGTAGTTCCAGTATAAAATATATTTAGATACAACCAAACTCTTTATACTACTTTTAACTCGTGGTTTGTTTGCATATACTATAGATTTCAAATAACCCCACAAAAGGTAATAGGCAAAGGCCGAAGAAGAAAAAGATGGGAAAGGTAGGATGTGACTTTTTACCAGAAGATTGTATAATATTTGGTTTGCAATCATAGGTTGAGAAGCAATATTCATTTGGTTTATTAATCCTTATCCTTACGACACATTTCATCAGTAGGTATGTTTGTTTGCTTGGTTAGAAAGTTGATAGAGTCCTTGTAGTTCCAGTATAAAAGATATTTAGATACAACCAAACTCTTTATACTACTTTTAACTCATGGTTTGTTTGCATAGAGTCATAGACTATAGAAATAACCCCACAAAAGGTAATCTGAAAGAGTTAAACACCTTTTTGAAGATCAACTAACGGTTACATTTATTGAAATTATTCAACAAACTTCTGTTCAAACTTGTTCCAATACGTCTATATTGGCATTAGTAGTATGACATGTGGCAATGTCTTGTTGGAACCACACGTTCTCCAAATCAAATTTTCCTCTTAATTTGGCTACATAACCAATTGGTACCGCTCACCAGTCAACATTCAGCATCTTCTAACTCGTTTTGACAAAAAAAGGCCCGATGATGCAACCATGCCATACCTTTTGCGGATGCAAGGGTTTCTCGTGAATCTCTTGTGGATTGTTTTCATACCAGAAACCACATTGTGTTTGTTAATATAATAACTTATCCTAAAATTAGCTTCATCTGAGAAGATAATTCTCTGCTAAAAATTATGATCCGTTTCAAGTTGCTCTAAAGCCCAAGCTGCAAAGTCACGGAGCTTATGATTATGGTCCAGTGGCTTCAGTTCTTGTGTTAATACAATTTTATACGTGTATAAAGTCTTTTCGCAAAATACGCCAAGGTCGTTCTTCTTCACATTCTTGAACACGACGAGGAATCGATCATTTTAAAACCTCTGCAATGCTATCTCTTACACCAGAAATGTTCTCGACACTTTAGGTATTTTCGCATGGTGAAGAGTAAAATCCCTTCCAAATGTTTGAATTAATCGACGAATAGCAAGCACAGAAGGGACATTATGTGGACCATAGTTTTCGCGAAGTACACGTTGAGTATTCACAAAATAATGTCTATTTTCATAAGTTTTTTGAATAGTAACCAAATGTTCTTGAAACGTGTATTTAGTTATGATGAATTGTCAAAGATACCGAATACAACTATACCTTTTCAATTACAAATTGAGACCATTCAATTGCAAATTGAGGCCAATCAAGTTCAAATTGATACCAATCAATTTCAAATTGAGACCAATCAATTTCAAATTGAGGTCAATCAATTTCAAATTGAGACTAAACAAAATCAAGTTGACACTAAAGAATATCAAGTTGTCATAATAAATGTTATTTGTTTACTCTCAACTTAATATTGTTTAGTGTCAACTTGATTTTGTTTAGTATCAATTTGAAATTGATTAGTCTCAATTTTAAATTGATTGGTATCAACTTGAACTTGATTGGTCTTAATTTGAACTTGAATAGGTATAGTGACAGTTATGACATTTTAGGCATGGTTGCCGTTTTATTTTAAGATTTTACCATTCATATTGAAAAACCCGTTATATCGCATAACATTTTATGAATTAAAAAAGATTTGGAGAGCCAATTATTTTCTCCGTATATTTATTTATAAGAAAAATGGGAGATATTATTTGGAGTATTAAAATGATTCCATAAAAAATAATAATACTTATTAATAAATTCACTACACAATTAATTCACTATTTATTAAATGCTTTTACCTCTGGTCGAGATGGATTGAATATTAGATCAGGGAAAAGCATTTGATAAATAGTGAAAACAATTTGACATATGGGGAATACATTTGATAATATATTGACAAGTGTTGAAAAGAGGGAAAAGCATTTAGATAAAGTGAAACACAACTGATACATGTTGATAAGCAATCGGAAAATTCTGTATATCTGTTAACACTGGTAATAATGACAGGTATATATTTGAATATTTTTAATTATATTTGAAAATAATGTTGAGTATAGTTTTAAATATATCTTATATTTGCACATGAAAAAAAAATTGTATGATTACATTATTTTCATAACATTTTTCCGAAATTCTTTCTCACGATATTTTGCTCATCATCTTCTGCCAATTCAGAAACAAATCTTTTCTTTTTCATAATTCCTTTTGCAGGACAACTCTTAATCTAAGATTATATAAGAAATTATCCAATTAAAAGTCCAATCCAGTTGTAACATTAAAATTAACATTTAAAATTTGATTTATTGTGTTAGCTAAAAGCTAAATCGAATACAATGGCATAACAACGATAAGACAAGAACCGGCAATGCCTATGGGTTGAAAAATATTTTCCGTATAATTAAGTTATTTATACCAATAATGAAAATCTGATAAAGTGACAAAAAAGCGCAAATACCCATAGATTAAAAAGTATACAAAGTTCTCAAAATTTTGAAGATAAACTGTAAGGAAAAATTGATTAGGAATAACTTTTTAACAACAGAGATACTAGTGTTAATGATAGATACATTGTTCTTTGTTCTTTGCTTGCATGTACGGATGTGTATATGTGCCCATGTATATATAAATATATTTTAACCATAATATTTTACATATTGTACATAATTATTACTGTTACTATTGTTAAACGTATTTTTGTATCTAACCACGACAGAATCATTTACAAGAATAAATTTAATTGAATTAAATTCTTGAATTTTGAACAAAAAAAAAGTGCAAATTTCCATAGATTAAAAAAAATAAAAAGTTTTCATAAATTTTGAAGAAAAAACTGTAACGAAAAATTGAAGAGGGATAAGTTTTTGACAACAGAAATATTTTTGATAAATTATTAATACATTGCTCTTTGTCCTTTGCTTGCATGTTTGCATGTATGGATGTGTGTATGTGTCCATGTATTTATAAGTATATAGACCATAATATTTTGAATATTGTACTTAATAATCACTGTTACTATTGTTAAACGTGTTTTTGTATCTAACCACGACAGAATCATTTACAAGAATAAATTTAATTGAATTGATTTTTTTAATTTTAAACGAAAAAAGCGCGAATTCCCATAGATTAAAACAAATACAATGTTCCCAAAATTTTGAAGATAAACGCTAACGAAATTTTGATGAGGGATAACTTTTTAACAACAGATATACTTTTGATAAATGATAGATACATTGCTCTCGGTTCTTTGCTTGCATGGGTGTATGTATTTATAAGTATATTAAACATAATATATTAAATATTGTACAGGGTGGCCCAATTTGGATGTTTCTATAGGGGATCTCGGTAACTAGAAGATATAGAGAAAATCGAATGGCGCATTCTCGCTTTTTTCAAGACCAACTCAATGGTATAAACAAAAATTGGCTATCGTCTTTCGATTTGAAGTTATGACAAAAAACTCATTATAATATTTCATTTATTTCGCATTTTATTATAATAGGAGTTACACGTTCTTCAGGCACTTTTTTTACGGTGAATTGAATATTAATCTCTTATTGCTCTTAATTTGGCAACTTTATACCCCTACAAAATATTACTAAGAATTTATACTAAGAAATCGAGGGTCGTCACTATTATATTCTGATATGTATATATTTTGGCAATTTTCTGAATAATATAAACTGTAATTTTGCAGCATAATTAAAATTCTACTTTTCACTTTTTAAATGAAACACAATAGATGAAAAATCTATCGTAAATTATTTGTTTATAGTTTTAGTACTTATTTTTTCCTTAACAATATTATTTTACAGTGCTATTTTACAATGACTTGATTTTAAATTGGCATTTACGTCACATGATCCGTGCCATATTTTTGTACTAACATGAATTTTACTGCGAATTTGCATAAGTACACATAAGTGCATAAATACATACGCACAAAGTAACTTATGACTAACAAAGTTACATTGTTTAATAATGATTACTTAAGTAGTCGAAACTATAGTCACAAATAAATAAATTTATAACTAACTTGTTTTAATATAATTGATAATATATATCACGAAGTAAACGCCACCACAATAAAAATAAATAAAATAGAACTGTATTAATTTTCACGTTGGTTTTCGCAACGATTCCACATCTATTTTTAACGAGTCGGTCTGTTAGTATGCTAAAATTCAGCCCAGTTGTACAATCATTTCATGTTGGTTGTAGACGACTTAGAGGCTAGTACCAGCGGATCTATCTCCATATAAGTTACATGGAGAAAGTGAAAACTTATCTATGACAAGACGTAGTGCATTTAATGTACCCTTAATGCAATGCTGTGATAAATATTGCCCAAATTATTTAGAATCTGGTTATTTTAAAAAAAAAGGAAGAAAAATAACCAGATAGTATCTAATTCATGTGCTGTAATCTCGTGTGCGTTAAGACTCGAGACAAAAAAAGGTGTAAGCAGGCGACAGTGTTCCCTTGCCACTGTCAGCATCCCTCACCTTCTCGTTATTTATGCACACTTTCCGTGTTTACGGCCCACCCTGTGCACGCAATTCAACCCCGTCCAATTCTGACGTTTAATAAATATTAAGCAGCGCAATTACGCGAGAGTTCGGAAACTCCGCGTTGCAGGTATGCACCGCGACGGCAACAAATGTAGGTTTGGTAAATTCGAGTTTTAATTAAATTAATTGCGCGCCGTGCGTTTCCTTTCCAGGACCGGCGGCATTTTAATTGCATCGCCCTATTGGGATAGATAAATGCGTTTCGCGACTGCGAAAAAATCCAATTAAGAGGTGCCGCGCCGTCTCCGGAATGGGCGAAATCCGGCGGTGGGGGCGGGGGCGGCCATTTTTTCGGGTCCGACCGTGCGTGCCCGGAAAATGCAATCGCGGAATCGAACGGAAGTCGGAAAAGCGGCATAATGAAGGATAATCTAATCCGCCACTTGAAAACGTGGACGGGGCTGAGCTGACAATGTTGATGGTGTTGGGTGGAAATTGTGATTGCGGGTATAAAAAATGCACAGTTTGTTTTGTAATGAGATCATAAATTGGCGTTTTAGCCGGTTTAAAAATTCGATTAGCGTGATTTATGGGAGTTCGATTAGTAATTAGGGGGCGCTCGGTGTCGATTGGGCGGAATTTATATTTTATTTCCCTCTCGATACCAAAAAAAGCGACGCTGCATGTCGAAACTGGTGATGCATCGAACATGGGGCGAGGGAGAGCAACTTTCGGCGTTGATACAGTTCGTTTCCCCCGGTGGCGTCGTTTTATTGTAGGTGCAAAGATTGTCCGTCCGTGCATGCATGCTCCCCCCACCCCCACAAGAAAACTTCCGCTTCCGGCCGAGGAGGACCCGGAAACTTCGGCTTTTGGGCGGGACAGGTGCGCCGGATTTACAACTTGCCAATTTTCCGGGCGGGGCCCGCAATTAAGGCCCGGCAGTCAATTTAAAATTCTGTGCGTCCCCCAGTCCGGCCGGCTCAAATTGTCCAGGTAGGATGAAAATCACATTTGTCTAATTGTGATTTATACGGCTCGTCATTAGACCGACGACGTCCTCTCCGGCAGGGACTCGCAGCCCCATAAATCAACCGGTTCATAATAACGAACCGGCGCGGACGATCGGATGGAAAATTGCGCTCGGCATTTTTTTTTTCGTTCAAGCCAGTCAATAAGCGATGCTCGCAATTTGGCTACGTACAAATACTGCAATTATCGTCGTACGAGCAGGGGGATATATGAAATATTATAATTTAAAATAAGCCATGCCTATAAAGTAAACCTGAATCCTCAATTTTAACTGATTATGGTTATTAGTTTATCAATAGCTGATTCACCCATAAAGACATATATTATACAAACTCTATATTAGTAGCAAGCGAAAACGTTCGGTACACAAAAATCAATGCCATTTAAAGTACTGCAGCCAATTTGTTCGTGTACGGGTGACAATACATGGTGTAATGTACAATTTGTACACGGCGACATGCTTTTAATGGCATGTAGAACATATTGCAATAACTCAGCAGCCGTCGGTAGTCTAGGCGATTAAGGGGATCGCACACGATCGCACGCTGTCGTTAATTAATCGTATCTTTTAATTTCAAACGCCTACACCACTGACAAATGACAAACCTGTTTTTTTGTTGTAAAATAGACCATAAAATCCATAGTTGTTAGTTTCTATCTTTCTATCTTACTCCAGGACCACCCCACATTTTTTTTTCAAATCAGAAAATATTAAATTTTTGACATTTGTTTACATTACTATTACTAGGAGTCACGCAACTGCAGGTGACATTAGTTTTTGATAAATGGTGTAATGAAATTTTACAATTATACAATGTGTGAATATACAGTTGAAGCAGAAAAAAGTAGGACATCTCTTAAAATGATTCATTAACTAAAATATAGTGGTGTAAATCCCAATTATGTAAATGACACAATCAAATTTCAAAACAAATGTCAAAATGCCACAACTGAACCTTATTACAAAAGCTTAACCATTACCTATAAGCTTATTAAAAAAAAACATTGACATTTTTTGACATTACTATTGCTAGGAATCACGCAACTGCAGGTAACATTAGTTTTTGATAAATAGTGTAATGAAAGTTTACAATTATAAAATGAGTGAATACACAGTTGAGGCAGAAAAAAAAGTAGGCCAACTCTCAGAATGATTTTTTACTAAAATCTAGTGGTGTAAATCCCAATTATGTAAATGTCAGAATCAAATTTCTAAACAAATGTCAAAATGCCACAACTAAACCTTATTACAAAAGCTTAACTATAACCTATAAGCTTATTATAAAAAACATTGACATTTTTTGACATTACTATTGCTAGGAATCACGCAACTGCAAGTAACATTAGTTTTTGATAAATAGTGTCTATCTCACTCCAGGACAATCCCGCATTTCTTTTTTAAATAACAAAATGTCGGAAACCAAATTTTTGACATAACTATTGCTAGAAATCACGCAACTGCAGATAACATTAGTTTTTGATAAATAGTGTAATGAAAGTTTACAATTATAAAATGAGTGAATATTAGAAATTATATTCGCAGGAAAAAAGTAGGCCAACTCTCAGAATGATTTTTTACTAAAATCTAGTGGTTCAAATTCCAATTATGTAAATGTCAGAATCAAATTTCTAAACCAATGTCAAAATGCCACAACTAAACCTAATTACAAAAGCTTAACCACAACCTATAAGCTTATTATAAAAAAAAAAGATATTTTTTGACATTACTATTGCTAGGAATCACGCAACTGCAGGTGACATTAGTTTCTGATAAAAAGTGTAATGAAATTTTACAATTATACAACGAGTGAATATACAGTTGACGCAGAAAAAAAGTAGGACACTCTTAAAATGATTTTTTTACTAAAATCAAGTGGTTGAAATCCCAATTATGTAAATGTCAGAGTCAAACTTCTAAACAAATGTCAAAATGCCACAACTAAACCTTATTACAAAAGCTTAACCAGAACCTATACTGCAGCCAATTTGTTCGTGTACGGGTGACAATACATGGTGTAATGTACAATTTGTACACGGCGACATGCTTTTAATGGCATGTAGAACATGTTGCAATAACTCAGCAGCCGTCGGTAGTCTAGGCGATTAAGGGGATCGCACACGATCGCACGCTGTCGTTAATTAATCGTATCTTTTAATTTCAAACGCCTACACCACTGACAAATGACAAACCTGTTTTTTTGTTGTAAAATAGACCATAAAATCCATAGTTGTTAGTTTCTATCTTTCTATCTTACTCCAGGACCACCCCACATTTTTTTTTCAAATCAGAAAATATTAAATTTTTGACATTTGTTTACATTACTATTACTAGGAGTCACGCAACTGCAGGTGACATTAGTTTTTGATAAATGGTGTAATGAAATTTTACAATTATACAATGTGTGAATATACAGTTGAAGCAGAAAAAAGTAGGACATCTCTTAAAATGATTCATTAACTAAAATATAGTGGTGTAAATCCCAATTATGTAAACGACACAATCAAATTTCAAAACAAATGTCAAAATGCCACAACTGAACCTTATTACAAAAGCTTAACCATTACCTATAAGCTTAATAAAAAAAAACATTGACATTTTTTGACATTACTATTGCTAGGAATCACGCAACTGCAGGTAACATTAGTTTTTGATAAATAGTGTAATGAAAGTTTACAATTATAAAATGAGTGAATACACAGTTGAGGCAGAAAAAAAAGTAGGCCAACTCTCAGAATGATTTTTTACTAAAATCTAGTGGTGTAAATCCCAATTATGTAAATGTCAGAATCAAATTTCTAAACAAATGTCAAAATGCCACAACTAAACCTTATTACAAAAGCTTAACTATAACCTATAAGCTTATTATAAAAAACATTGACATTTTTTGACATTACTATTGATAGGAATCACGCAACTGCAAGTAACATTAGTTTTTGATAAATAGTGTCTATCTCACTCCAGGACAATCCCGCATTTCTTTTTTAAATAACAAAATGTCGGAAACCAAATTTTTGACATAACTATTGCTAGAAATCACGCAACTGCAGATAACATTAGTTTTTGATAAATAGTGTAATGGAAGTTTACAATTATAAAATGAGTGAATATTAGAAATTATATTCGCAGGAAAAAAGTAGGCCAACTCTCAGAATGATTTTTTACTAAAATCTAGTGGTTCAAATTCCAATTATGTAAATGTCAGAATCAAATTTCTAAACCAATGTCAAAATGCCGCAACTAAACCTAATTACAAAAGCTTAACCACAACCTATAAGCTTATTATAAAAAAAAAGATATTTTTTGACATTACTATTGCTAGGAATCACGCAACTGCAGGTGACATTAGTTTCTGATAAAAAGTGTAATGCAATTTTACAATTATACAACGAGTGAATATACAGTTGACGCAGAAAAAAAGTAGGACACTCTTAAAATGATTTTTTTACTAAAATCTAGTGGTTGAAATCCCAATTATGTAAATGTCAGAGTCAAACTTCTAAACAAATGTCAAAATGCCACAACTAAACCTTATTACAAAAGCTTAACCAGAACCTATATGCCTATTAAAAATACATTGACATTTTTGACATTACTATTGCTATGAATCATGCAACTGCAGGTGACATTAGTTTTTGATAAATAGGGTAATGAAATTTTACAATGAGTGAATATACAGTTGACGCAAAAAAAAGTAGGAGAACTCTTAGAATGATTTTATTTACTAAAATCTAGTGGTGTAAATCCCAATTAGGTAAATGTCAGAATCAAATTTCTAAACAAATGTCAAAATCCGACAACTAAACCTTACTTCTTCTTGGAGTGCCATGCTCTATGTCGAGCGTTAACTATTTCCCCGCATACGTCAGTGTATGGCACCTACAGTTTAACGTTGGCTGCGAACGACTGGTTTGGGGAAACATCCCTGGGCAGATTGCTCTCAGTGGTTTGCCACTGCCTTCTGAAAGCCTCTGAAAAACCTTACTACAAAAGCTTAACCTAAACCTACAAGGTTATTATAAAAACCCCAATGAAGCTAGGCTAAACAGTGTGTCCTTTTTTTTTCTGTGTCAACTGTACGTGCCAGTAGTTCTGAACACACGATAACTCAAAAACGGGAAAGATATTGTGTTCATACATATCGTGGGCATACATGAAAATGTCATAATTTGACAAAAAATAGTTGAAATGTCAAAAGCACAAAAGTTCGTTTTACTTATGTAATGGGAAAAATCTTCTTTGTTATATCGTTGTATCGTGGTTCACTAGAATATTGATAAAAACTTTGCAAAATCAATAAATATTGAAAACTAATTGCACCTATTATAGTGTTGAATTTGCAAATGCATTTGTCTCGAAATTGTCTTTTTGTCATTTGTCGAAATTGCAGTGGTTTCATTATTATAGATTTTTTTGTAATCAAAAACAATTGTACTTCTTTGATATTTTTGTTCGTTACTCTTTTGTCTTTTATTTTCCATTTTTTGTTCTTTTTTTTTCATTTTTCTGATTCTAATGTTTCATGTACAGCCCATCGATTGACGGGAAGTTTTTATAAAACAAATTCTTCGAAAACCAATTTATAGGAAAATAGTGTAACGAAGTTATACAGTGTGTTTGTAAATGAGTGTAGATTGTATTTTAGGCAACCAAACATACACGTTGGTAACACAACAAAAATATCACTAAGGATTCATTGGTATAACATAATGTTGTTTGTTTCTGAAAATTAACATTTCTTATTTTAACATAAGTAACTAATTGAATCAAGAAGCAACGGACGTTACTTTGTATCCAAGAAGGGAAACGGGTCAACGGGGTTTTTTTCGTCCAGTGAGGGTCAGTTAAGTTGTTATGATATACCTGATGAAATATCCACGAAACAACGACAATTAAATAGATACAAAAGAGAAAATTATCAGTACATAACAACTTAACTGACCCACACTGGACGAAAAAACCCTGTTGACCCGTTCCCCTTCATAAATAACTAACTTGAAATAACTTACCTAGATTAACTTTACAATGATTGCACGCTACTGGCGAAAATGACATTAAACTTTGACAAATTGCGGTGAAATACACTAAGCACCGACATGGGAAAACTTAACGGCAATTAAAATCCTAAATTTCATTTAAATTTTGCCGCCTTTTCTACAATCATTTACAAACACACGTTACAATTATACAATAAGTGAATATACTGACCAGTAATTTTTACCATACGACAACTCAAACACGGGAAGAATTTTGTGTTCATACATATCGTGGGCATACATGAAAATGTCAAAATATGATAAAAATTTCTTGAAATGTCCAGAGCACAAATGTTCGTTGTACTTATTTAACAGGAAAAAACTTCTATGTTGTATTCTGGTTCACTCGAATGAATAAAAGTTTTGCAAATACAATAAATATTGAAAATTAATTGCACCTATTATAAAGTGTTGAGTTTTCAAACGCTCAAAATTGTCTTATTTGACTTAATTACTTTTTCTTGTAAACCCACGATATACAGGGTGTAACAGAATTGCTTGCCCAAATTTGGCAAACTTATCGTATGGAACAAATGGTTAATAGAAATTCCTAGACACGTTAGAATTTTTTTTTTAACTTTTGGAACGCATAAGTTTTGTTAATTTTGTCCCCAAGGAACAAAAAATCAATATCTAAATCGATTTCAGCACATTTGATAATTTTAAAATTTGCCTGTAACTTTTAAGTAAGTAAGCATTTGTGTACACATATCTGTAGGAACTTTTTCACAGTTTTGTTCCATACGTCACGTTTGTGAAGTTTAGCAAAGCAATTCAGTCACACTCTGTATAACATTCACAAGTTTCGCAAGCCACATTAATATATTTGAAATTTCGGTTAAAATTCAAATTTAATTTATGTCATTAACTATAATATGTTTAATGTAATAAGTGCCATCATCCATGCAAACTACATAATACATTTTCTCAGTAATAGAGAAGCTAAGGACAATGACTGCTTCGGTAACTAATATTTAAAAAGTTATTATGTATTACACAAAGACACGAATTAAGTGGTTATCAAAGCGGAAACAGAGACATTATTACTGTACGTTATGAGTCCTCAACTAGTGGTGGAATAATGAGCTGTAACGACAAATAATGTAATTTAATTTCATAAGAACATAATGCACTCCACGTATTTCATAGTTGAGTTGTATGGATACACAATCCACAAACTTATATAAAAGTATGTTATATGATATGTTGATATGTTAGATATGTTTGATTTACAGAGATATTTACTATTTGGTCGTTTTCTACATCATTGTAATCAATAGGACAACCAAAACTATGCTCTAAAATCGATTTTAAGAGCTTAAAATATACTCTTAAAAATGGAAATTATGCTCTTAAAAATGGAAAGTATGCTCTCAAAAATTGAAAATATGTTCCCATAAATTAAAAATATGCAAAAAAAATGGAGAATATACTCGTAATCCTCTGACAACAGAATAACACAATGAAATAAACTAAACAAATTTTAATTGAATTAAATTTAATTGAACTACCTACTTTCACTTTAAAATACCCACACTTGCTTAATCTTGTAAAAAAATCTAGATGAATGAATTACTTAATATTAGAAAAATATGCAGATACAGCAGATACAGGGTGATTTTTTTTTTACATTTGAAGTATTGGGATCTCGGAAACTATAAAACATAGGCATTCGGTTAAATAAGGAAAGAGTTGTCATTTTAAGAGCTTATGCAAGATATGCTTTTGTTTTTTGATAAAAAACATAGTTTTTGAGTTATAATACAAACTTTTTCTTAAAGCAGTAATAGTTGGCTTTGAGATTTTTAAAAGGAACAATATTTTCTCTTTATAACGATATAAAGTTTGCTATACTTACTTTCATAAATAAATGAGATGCAGGAATTTTCGTTGTATGATTTGAATAGAATTACACTTAAAATAGAAAAATTAATAGAAACCTCGTAGTAGGAGGAAAAAAAATGTCAATGGCAAACTCTGTTTTTGCTACTCTCTATAATACAAATAGTCCTGTATCGTATTTATTTGTCAAAGTAAGTAATAATTGTCATAACATTAATTTTCGAAAATGGCCTTCATTTATCAAAGTAAGTACAGCAAATCTTGTATCGCTATAAAGAGAGAAATGCGTCCTTTTTAAAAATGTCAAATACCATTTGAAAAAAGTTGTGATTATAACTGAAAAACTGTGGTCTTTTTTCAAAAAAACAAAAGCATATGTTGCATAAGCTCTTAAAACGACAACTTCATCCTTATTTAACCGAATCTCTATGTCTTATGGTTTCCGAGATCCCAACGCATAAAATGAAAAAAAAAACTCACATTGTATATGCTGAAATATGTCGAAATATGCCAAAATATGCAAAAATATGCTTTTATGTTAAAATATGCAAAAATATGCTCTAATAAATAAGAATAACAAATAGAGGTCAACATTCACAGTATCGCATGAAACACATTTGAGTGCAGTCCATTCTATTATCAGAATAGTAAGAAACAAAAATATGCATTTGTATGTAAAAATAATAATATTGATTACTAGGGAACCAAATATGTATAGGTTCCCTAGTAATCAATATTATTATTTTTTGCTTATATTGCGATGACCTATTTCAGTGGTGGGGAACCTTTTTACGTACTCGTGCCGAAAATTTACGAATAATATATATCGCCTGACTTTGAAGAGCGTTGAAAAACCTTGTATATTTTGTTTTTTTTTAATGAAATTACATTTTCAACTTATAAAATTTTGTAATAATTATGTTTATAATTAATTTTCTTACGGCCAAACATAATTATTACAAAATTTCATAAGTACAAAACGTAATTTAATGAAAAAAGAAAATATACAGGGTGTTTCAACGTTCTTAAAGTCCAGTTTTTCCAAAGTTTTCCAATTTACTGTGGTTTGAAGAAAAATTAATTGATTCAAGTTTTTTAAGTTTCAAGATATTAATTGACTGATTCAAGTTTTTTTCATGTTCCAATTTAAAAATTGAATTTTTGTTATAGTTTCATCCATTTTGGATACCAGTTATTATTATATTGTTTACTGTTTTCGTTCTTCTTTATTGCAGTACTTACTGGTAGTATTTAAATATAAAGATGTTTTGTTGTTTTCATTATTTTTATTATTTCTTCTTCACCGTGCTAGACTAGTTTCGGCTATTGGGAGCCATCTTCAGAGGTGTTATTTTTTTATAAATAAATAATTAAACATTTATGATTTTTTTATCTATTACCATATATATTGTACTTAAAAAAATAACACCTCTGAAGATGGCTGACAATAGCTGAAACTAGTCTAGTAAGGTGAAGAAGGAATAATAAAAACAACAAAACATCTTTAGACAGAAAGAAAACAATATAAAAATTGAATGGTTATTCACGTACCGTTTGAAAATTACAGGAATTCCAAAGGCGGGGGAGCGATTATTATTATTATTAATTATTATTAGCGATTATTATTATTCATATTACTTTATAGTTTTTTAATTACTTAATTATTGAGATCATAATTGCACAGGTAATAATATGTGAGATAAGGCAATGGCGATGACCCCATTATTTGCTACTATTTCGGCTTCGTACGATTTTTTACAATTCTCAATTTGATTCACAGTTAATTATTAATTGAAAAATGTTCAAGCAATCGAAGCTCTGAATTTGAATGGGCGCTCCAAGTACCACTTTTGCATTCATCAATCATCATAATGTGAGTTTGTTGATGAATGAAGAAGTGTGCTGTCCAATGGAGGTGTCTAATTATAATAATTTCAAGTATTTATTCACAAGTTTTAGTGGCTTCTACGGACTTCTATTCCCACAACACCTTTGAAATTTGGACAGCGTTTCAAGAAGATAAAAATATTCCTTCGAACCGGATTTGAACCAGTGACCTATGGATTACTGCTCAAATTCCCATCTACAGTCCACCGCTCTACCAACTGAGCTATCGAAGGTTATTCGTGAATGTGAGAGTTGTTTTTAACTCGACCGATGATTATATCTTAATCTATATTAGTATATTTAATGTCGATGTTTGTTTACGACTAAGCGTAATTATCTGTTTAATATTATTTCAAATTAGATTTTAATGAAACAGTTAAATTTGTCTAGCAAATTAAGTAAATTTTTGAATAAATAAAGAAATTTCAAAACATAATATTTTCTATGCCTGGCAGGTTTGGTGTTTTGCGCAAACATTACGTAAAGCTACTCATTGTGTACTTTTTTTTGCGAATATTATCCGCAACAAAAACATGAAAATTGCCTTCGTCAAAGCGGCGCAAAGTGGGAAAGAGCCAGACCGAATAAATTTGCATAAAGGAATATTTAACTACAGAGAAATGTTTAAAAATGCGCCAGTTCTATGAAATTATCTGGAGCCAAACGCAGCACTTGTATAGTGCCGGTCGCGCTTCGTCGTGGATAATCCGTCTTTTACTGCTACACTTCTCGGAAAATGTAATTCGTCCACGAAAGCACAAGACCGAAACTAAAAAATTAAAAAATAAAACGAAAGGCAGGTATGCGACGGGACTTTTATCGACCGTAAAATTAGTTTGTAGCCCTAATAGTCGGCGTAAAGCCGCTGACGAATTATTTTAAAGCGTGCGACGTTATCTCCGGACAAAAAATTAATAACATTAGCGTCTGGGGATGGGGTGGAAATTAATCATTGCCTCGGCGAGGAGCACCCTTTGTCTTCGGATATGGAAACGAGCCGCGAATTGGATGTCCGGCCTTGGGCGTTCCCCGTCTCTCCTCCCAACGTCGAAGCGGCACGTGGACCAGGACGGGGGGCGCGCAACCCCCGAACTCACCCCGCCGTGGCGATAAATCATGGGGACGTGACGTTCCAATAAAATGAAAATAAAAACGCGCCTCACCTGCCATAATTCTTTCAGATTCGTATACTCCGCTGTGCGCCATGGAAATTTCTATAATTCATAGCAGCGTGGCACAATTTAGGAAAACACAGGGCCGGATCACAGAACAAATGGGGCTTTAGCCACCGACGCAGTTAAATATTTATATGTGAAACGCGTTGTTTATTTAACGCCATGAATTTATGAACGCTTGAACGTGCGTAGTTCATAGTTCATGCATGAGAACTGGAGGTTGTTAATCCTCAATTTCGTTATGATCCTATCATTACATATTTTTGCTACGTAATCTTAACCAGTTTCAGAAGCAGAAAAGTTTAGGACAACAAATCTCAGTTTCAAATCATCGATTTCGAAATATATTTATGACTCGTCAACTCTTTTTATACTATTTTACCCATTTTTAGCTTGCTATATATAAAATTACCAAAAGCCGATATTTCCATATATTGGTTAAGTTGGAAGAGCTACTGGTCAGTTTAAGATACCCACGGTGAGAAATTGAAGAAGCAAGAAGCTCTTTGTTCAAGTTTTCGTTCCTAATCCTGAAAGGTACGTTAGTGGCTTTTTAATATATGGGTATAACTTATTCTCAACTTTTACCATGAGTGAAAGATCTATCGTAAGATTATCAGGATTAGGAACTTAGCATCATTAAGGAACAAAACAATATCCAAATAAACGTAACAAAAATAATCATAAACCATATAATGGAAAATTATGAAAACACGTTTACGTAAACTTTATTCATTCCCGAAATAAAGATTAAAAAAAATCTTATTCGAAATTACCGAAAGTACATTGCATACAATTCCATCTAACATGGTATATGGTAATTTAAATTTAATGTCTATGGTATTTCCATTATTTTCATATTTTCATATTTCAATTTTATGATTTTCATGGTTTTCGATTTGATTATTTATTAGCTTCCTCATAGCGTATTAAATTGGGACATTCTTTCACAAATACAAATTTGATTGGTCTACAATATAAGGTGGAGCAACCATTGGTCCATTCATGGTAAACATATTTTCGATAATTTTCGTTGGTCAATATTTAATAATTTTGCCACGTGGCTTGAACAAATAATCGAAAACCAAGAAAATCATAAAATTGAAAAAATGGAAATAGCATAGACAATAAATTTAAATTATCATATACCATGTTAGATGGAATTGTGTGCAATGAAGTTTCAAGACCGAATAGAGGTATTAAATATTATATACATGGTGCAAAAACTACAGAAATAAATACAGCCGGCATTAAAGAGAAACATCAAAAATCAGAGCACTATCGTTTTGTGTTTTGGTTTGGCGACTTTGCATAGCTGCATTCGAACAATTAAATGTCTTCTTCACATCTCGTATAGGTTGCCATTTAAAACTTACTTAAGATACCCACGATAAGAAATTGAAGAAGCACTTTCTAACCTCTTTGGTTAAGTTTTCGTTCCTGATCTTTAAAGGTACGTTAGTGGCTTTTTAATATATGGGTATAACTTATTCTCAACTTTTACCACCATCCGTAGTATTATCATATATAATACTTGGCACATTAGGGCAGAAGATAATAAATCAGAATTTGAAGCATGAAAAAACGATATTCCAAGAATGTTCAAAAGTGTTATTATTTTTGGCATAATTTCAATTATTCTGCCAACATTTCAATAATTACTGTAAAGATTTTAACCATTTCTGGGAAAATTACAATCTCAATGCCAAATTTTTAACCATTTCTGTAAAAATTTCAATGATGTCAAACTAGTGACATCAGACACACACTAGTCTCATGTCAGACTAGTGTTTTTATTTACAAAAATAGTGAAGAATTAATAATTAAAATATTGATAAGAATAATTGAAAGATTACTAAAAATAATGATTTTTTGACAAAAAATCGTTGAAAATTTATAGAGATTTTGTACTTATTAAAAAAAAATTCTGGCAATATTAGTAATTTGCAACATTGGTTGATATCATATTGGCAGTTTCAGAAAATTCTAATACTTTCAGTACTTCTACTAACATTCTGGGCGTTGTAACTCGCATGGTATTTTGGATTTTGGACATGTTCAATCTGCAATATTTTTTTTTTGGCAATTTTGAATTCTGTATTTTTTTTAATATAGTATATATTCTTATTTATTTGTACCGTGTGATCAACAATTATTTAGATAAGGGGAGGCTATGACTGTCAGTGTTATGCCAACCAATTTAGACTTGGATATGCATCCCTACAATATACAGGCCTATCTTGAATTGCTGGCACCAGATTTGAACAGACGTCTTGTACCCTAGCACACATACTTTCAACATCTCAAGGCCTTCTGTTATCTAAATAATTGTTGATCGCGCGGTATATTTTGATATTACTGTCGTTTGATTTTTCTTTTCTTTTCACACTTTGTCTCTCCATTTTATCAAATGTCAATAGTTATTTGTATTTTTCTACTAGAAAATGGAAAACTTTAACATTTGAATACTAATTTGAGTTAGGAAAAGTGTAATATTTCCAAACAAGTGCGGAAATAATATTTCAACATTAAAATACTAATTTGAGTTACGAAAAGTGGAATATTTCCTAACAAGTGCGGAAATAATATTTCGACTTTAAAAGTTATATGTTAATTTATTAAAATTGTACATGTTTTTTATATCATTATTATAAATCTTAACAGAAACATGTTCACAAGTCGTGACTGAAATTCCAGAACAGGTCTTTGTGGAAGTAGAATTAGGGTTCATTATTGAAAACAGAACAATCTTGACCCCGCCATTTAATTTAGAAATTATTTTAAAATATTAATATATGCAAATTTAATTTATTTTCCAAAGTCTAGTAGAAAAAATCATGTGTGCAACACGTAGGAAATCCATCTTTTTTCCGTACACG
Source organism: Othius punctulatus (assembly GCA_951805005.1). Classification (NCBI taxonomy): domain Eukaryota; kingdom Metazoa; phylum Arthropoda; class Insecta; order Coleoptera; family Staphylinidae; genus Othius; species Othius punctulatus. The sequence continues at coordinate 56,223,319 of OX638142.1, forward strand.
GCATGTTCTATCCCATGTCTAGTACGAAAAAAAAAATCCTAACTTATTGCACAAATAGCTATTGTCTATGTATGTAACAAAATTCCTATATTGTCAAATCTATTATATTGGGAACAGTGTTCTTCATCAATGTCAACAAAATTATTCACTTAACATTCCAAATTTTTGTTCAAGAGATTGAACGGTATTAGACACGAATACTTCGCTGCAAGGACATGTTGCTCGAAACATGTTGCTCGAAACGTACTTTTAATTCTTGGATAACTCTATTCAATGACAAAAATACACGAATTTTCCACGTGTCGCGAATTTTCACCACTCATAATTTTTAGACGCCGAGTGGATATCTGCAACTTATCACAAATTTGTTTTGCTGTAGTAACTGCATTTTGCAGTATCGTGTCCCTTTGTCGAATGAAATACATTTGTAAAGATTTCAGTTTTATATCATATTGATGATATTTAACCTTTTTGTTTGCAGAAATTGTTGCGCGTCGTTAATTTCCAAAAGGACCGATAACCATAAATAGCACAGAAAAGAAAAAGTTTGCATTGTATTGTGTAATATTCTAGCGTCTGATCTCGTTTTAATATTTTCTTCTTCAGATGTCAATTTTTAAAAGCACTTAAAACGTATAAGACATGTTTTTTTACAATTGTCATCGTTTCTCCTCCTGTGGACCAAGCAGTTTCTACATTGCGCTTTACGCCTTGACCAGTAATAGAAAGTAAAATGTCCCATCGATGAGTGGAAGACGAAAAAAAAAACGAAAACAAGTGTTCGATAGTTAGAAAAAATGTCACTGAGTTTACTGCAGCAAAAGCTGCATGTACACATGCCAAGTTTAAAGAATGATTTGTACACACTACAAATTCTGTATTTGAATTTTTTTCTTCAATGCAACTTTGAATACCAGTATGCTTTCCTGCAATTACCGTAGCATTGTCGTAAGCCTGTTCTGAGCAATTTTGTATATCTAATCCGTCGTTTTCTAATTTCGTTAAAATCATTTTGTGGTTTCTTCGGTAGTTTTACCAAGTACCAAGTACCAAGTACTACCAAAGGTAGTTTCTACGATGTCAGATAACGATTCTACAACTTTCACATCGCTTCCATCAGTAACCACATATATAATAATTTGACTTGTTTGATCTTTGTGGGAAATATCCTGACAGCTGTCAAATATCGTACAAAAATATTTAGTTTCTTTTATCGGTACTTGTTTTTCTCACTTCGTCTCCCAATAACGCTATGAATTCGTTCTGAATCTTCGGTGACAAGTGAGTGGTACTATATTTATCCCCCATCTTAATTTTGAGTACATGCTCACATAATACTGGATTATATTTAGCCAACCACTAAACAAGCTCCAAAATATGTCCTCTATTTACCATTGAATTGATGCCTTCCTGATGAACTCCTTCACGGTGACCTCGGATTGGCAAATTTTGTTTTGCTAAGAATCTAATTATATCCAGTATTCTTGTAAGAATTCCCTTCCATTTTTTTTGTTTCCTTTTTAATATTTTGTTGTTTTAGTTTGTCAATAGTTGCGCCATGTTCATGTCTAATTTGTAATTCCATCCATTGAGCAAATGATTGAATGTGAAATGGGCTTCTGTTGACATATTTTGGGAATGAGTTTCCACTACTTGTTACACCCATTTTTTGAGTTAAAACTAGATTGATCACGATTTAAGAAAAGTGTACAGCAAAAGCAGTAAATACTTTTCTTTGAGGGTGAATTTCCCATCCACGAACTTAACATCTTTTTACCATTTGACTAATTTGAAAAAAAACTAGTCGCGAGTAAGTTTTCTGGTTTCACCCTTGACTGTCTTACCAGGATGAGTTGGTCCTTTACTGAAATTGGAATCGACATTTTGGACTTCAAACGGACCTTGGCGTACTAGGAGGACTGTAGTATTGTCGTCAAGCTTTGTAGGCCATAGTCCTACATCTTTCAAGGAAATATAGGATATACGAGTAATTTGTTCAAAACACTCTTCATCAGCATTTGCTAAATCTACTTTTTCGCCAATACTTGAGGCAGGTCTTTCCTCTTCAACCACATGAGAAGAAGTCGCTTCAACCAAATTGGAAGAAGTCTCTTCATGGGATACAGATATGTATTTTAGTAGAGCTCCAGGATTACTAGTCTGGACTCTATTATTCGTTTCATCCTAGGGAGATATTAAAAAATGAATTGCAGAAATTAAACGTCTATTTCGTATTTTACATAAGAGTCTTTTTTTAAAATTATTATTATAGTCATAATTCTTCTACCCTTTCGGGTGTAGAATATTGTAGTTTTTCAATTTCTTGTGTTTTCTTTTACTAGTAGGTTCCAGATCTTCTTGTTTCCTGTGCTTTTCATCATTCGGGCGTTAGATCTCTTCTTTCCATAATATTTTCGACATATTTGTGCCACTTCTTTTTTGGTCTTCCCACTTTTCTTTTTCTGGTTATTTTTGTTTGCCATATGATTTTTGTTTGATTGGTGTCTTTTCTTCTGTGTAGGTGTCCCAACCTTTGCAGCTGTCTGTCTTCTATTATTTTGTTTAGTTATGTTATTTCTAGTTCTTTTCTTATGTCTACGTTTCTGATTCTGTCTTTTCTGGTTACTCCGTATACCTAAGATACTTCATTTCTAGTGTCTGTATCTTACTTTTTTGTCTCCTGTTTAGCGTCCACGTTTCGCATCCATATGTTAGTGTTGGTATTAGTACTACTTTGTATATTGTTAGTTTTGTTTTTTTCGATGCCTTCTTGTTGTTTAGTATTATCTTTTGCACCGTCTGGAAAGTTTTATTGCTGCTTGCAGTCTATTGTTTATTGCCACTTCGAGATCCCTTGTGTTGTCTATTATTTGCCCTAGGTATTTCATTTGTTCGGTTTGTTCTATTTTGGTGTTGCTTATTTATATTTCTTCTGGTTCTTTTCCTGCCCCTATTTTCATTATTTTGGTATTTTCTGTGCTGATTTTCAGTCCCGCTTTTGCAAGTTCTTGGCTCCATATCTTATTGTTTGCTTCTATGTCCTTAATGTTTTTCGCTATTAGTGCTACATCGTCTACAAATATACACTCAGTGATTTCCATTGCTTTAAGGTTCCTGTATCCTATGTGTGTTTTTTTTTGTTTCCTCTTTTATATTTTTCATTAGCGCATCTATAGCTATTATGAATAGGCTTAACGCTCCTTCTTATCTTAGACCGTTGCTCGTTGTGAAATTCTTGGACTTCATGTTACCCATTCGTATACAGTTCTCTGCTTTGGTATATATACTTTTTATTGCCTTAATCAGTTTTTGTCCTCCTTGTTGTTCTTGTAGTGCTTGCCATACGTATTCTCTGTTTATTTTGTCAAAGGCTTTTTCTAGATCTATGTCTGCTATGTATATTTGCTTCTGGTGCTCTCTTAGTTCATTTATTAAGTTCCTGATTGTGAATAGGTGATCTATTGTGCAATGTTCTCTTCTGAATCCGCTCTGCGATGGTTCCAGTTTCCCTTCTAGTTTTTGTCTTATTCTTTTTTCCAGTATGTCTTCGTATATCTTTTCTGTTGCACATAATAGGGAATTCCTCTGTAGTTACTGCATTCCCTGTTATCTCCTTTCTTCCATATCGGTATTATCGCTGCTGTTTGCCAGTCTTTGGGTATTTTTGCTGTCTTCCAAACTTCGTTTAATAGTATTGTTAGTTGCTCAGTTCCCTCATTTCCCATGTATTTTAGTTGTTCGTTTTTGATGTTGTCTATTCCCGGTGCTTTCCCCAGCTTCAGTTTTCTTACTGCTTCGTTTACTTCTTCCGGTGTAATTTTTCCTTCCGTTATTTCTTCTTCTTTTTGGTTTTGTTTTCTTACTTTCTTCTGCTCATTCGTTTGTTGTTCTTCGACTATTTCTTCGATACTATTTTCTTTGCCCAGCAGCTCCTCGAAGTGTTGCTTCCATCTTTCCGCTATTTCTTCATCTCCTGTCAGTATTTTCCCGTCTTTGTCCTTTATTTAGTGTATCTTGATAGTTTTTTCTTTTCCGTTTCTTCTTATGACGTTATAGAATTGTTTTTGGTCTTCCGTGCGGTTTTTTTCCATTTTCTCACCGAATTGTTCCCTTTTTTTCAAAGTTTAATAATGCCAGGAGCTCCCTGTAATGTCATTAATGGAATAACTTAAATATCTTTAGAAATGTATATTATAAACTGTTCTGTTTGTTTAATTAGTTTGTATAATGTTGACACATCTACTAATATCATGTGATTCAAAACAACTTTTATCAACGTTGCCAAGAATAAAAAAGGATAGATATAAAATGTATGTTTTAGCTTTCAGTTGTCACCTGATGGATTTGTCAGAGTTCGAATTTGTGAATGTGAAATCTTTGAAATATCGCCTATAAATATGTGCCCCCCAGGCACGCCGCTGTGTGGATATATTAATATCATGTATAGATACAGGTAAAACTTGGTCAGGCTAGCCCAGAAATTGCAAAATTCCTATGCGGCCCTTCCTGCAAAAACTTTGGGGACCTCTGGCTCAACTTATTAGCATGGAAATTCAGATTTAAGCTTTTTAGCAAAATTGGGAGGTTTGATACTATCAAACGTTAGCCGAGTATCTTCATACTATTTCATTTTCTTAGTGCTAATTTTAAATCTTCTGCTGTTATTTCTAATCTTTCGTTATTTTTGGGCGTTTCATTTATTCACTGTTTATGTCTTGTTCTTCTTTCAGTAGTTCCTTGGAGGATTTATTCGATAGAATTTTCGTCCCTCGCTCCAACTCTGCTTACCAGACTTACAGAGCCGACCCAGGGGGATGCATCCTCCTCGCCTCCATGGCCAGTTCGTTCTAGTCTCGTAAGTAGAACTTCAAATGCATTGCGAGTCCCTAGATGTAGTCGTTGCTCTATTTCTTGGGGCGCATTATGCAGCTTTAAATTTTCCACCGAGGAGATTCATTCCCAGTTCGTTGTGATGTCGTTGGGTATTAGGCGGCGGGTAAGTGGAGCGGTTCCGTCTGGACGCGCAAACAGGCCGCGGTCTCCGCCGCCTCTCCTTTGCCGAGGGTGGATTATAATGAAAACCCGTCGCGCCGGGAATTCGCCTTGTCTGCGTCGCGTGAATTATGCAAATGCGGACGCGTGTGCTCCGGCGACGTGGAAGCTCGTCTTAAATTGCATCTCGTCGGCAGTAAATAAGGGGAGTTTTTCGCGTCCACCCGCGCACGGCGCCAGGGGGGCGGTGAGCGGCGGGCGGCGCGACGGGTCATTGTTGTGCCTCGGTAATGTAAATATAAGCGATGGGACATGTGGTCAGCGGCAGAGAGCGCCGATAAACGTCTTCTAATAGATGAAAAACAAAGGCTTGGAGGTAGGAACATGCTGCCTCGAAATTGCCGTCCATTATCTCTGCCTGCCGGTAAATTGTTAATTCTATTCGGCCATGTGATCGCGCGCGGAGATCTAGCGTAGTAGACCACTTGCGTCAGGTCAGGTCGGTTTATATATATAATTTGCATGCAAAACCAAATTAAACACGCCGAATTTATGGATATTGCCCAGCGAGGGTGGTGCATTAATAACACCAGAAACATCCGCCCTCACACACGCTGCATTAACAAACATTAGGCCACGGAATTGCAATTTTTACCATACCACTGTATGTGCATACGTACGACTGGCCGCAACTAATATCCCTGCATCGCCCACTAAACCTCGCACCAGATTCCAATCCGGGATCAATCGACCGTGAGCAATAATAACAATTTTTCGGGCAGGTGGCCGGCACGCACGCACGCACAAACACACAAAACAAACCGTTTCAGTACCTAATTTTTTCCCGTGAAACTTCGAGTGAAGTCAGCTGCATCCCCCGGCCCATCCTCGAGAGCGTATCATTACAGTGGCGGTGCACGCCTGTATAATATTACCGGAGATAATCGGACGCAGTAAAGGCAAGATGAAAAAAGTTCCTGCGGTTTTGAGATCATGTTTGCGTGAATCCGACTGACGTCACGCTTTGTTCCTTTAATCAGACGGCGGCGGAGGAGAGCGCTGCTCCCCCGTCTCACTCTCTCTAGCGCGGCGGGCAGGTCTTTTTTACGCCCACCATCAATAACAACGCGGCGGCGGATCGGAAAATTATTTACTGCTTTAAATGCGTGTTATCTTCGGAATTGAATTTTCCATAACGGCGACCCGCAATTTTTGTTTCCCAGATAATTTCCGGGATGATGTATTCGCGATGCGATACGAGCTGGCGTACGAACACAGGACCGGCTCCGACAATGTTTTATAAATTGCACGTGGAAATTCAAGCCGTAACGACCAACACAAAACGTTCGTTTACGGCATGGATGATTGTTTCAATATATTTAGCACATTTTCTTCAAATAGAAATTGAATATAGAAAATTTTCAGGATTATTTATATTAATAATAAAATTTATCTAAATATAATAGTTTATGTCATACTGCTAAATCCAAGTTGTCTTTAGTTTCAGTTTTTTTAAAATTTAATTTTGAGTATATTTGTTTTATTAACTTTGCAGAATTGTTAAAAGTTGTGTGCAATTTTCTGAAAATTTAAAAAGTTCTACAGAACCCTGAAGCATAAAATGTATCGTGGGCTTATAAGAAAAAGTCACCAAGTCAAGAAAGACAGTTTAGAGACAAATGCTTTTGAAAATTCAATACTTTATAATAAATATCAAGGGTCCAACAAAAATCGTCGACGATGTTGGCGTTGGCAATTTTAAGTCATATCTGCACCAAGATCAAATATGACATGTCAATATATCAGCCTACATTGCATGCGTGCGCGTGTAATCTTAGTGCCGGCATGACTTTACATATTTCAATATTTTTGCAAAGTTTTTATAAACTATCCAGTGAACCATGATACACAAATATAGAAACTTTTTGCTGATACACAGGGTGGTCACTTTTACGACGCCCACCATTAGAATCTATTAAGCGGAAATATATACAGAGTTGGTCAAATGGGATAAAAGTTTCTTAATTTCATGCCTTTTAATATTCTGAAAAGAAATCCCGAATATCTTGCACAGTTCCTGAAATATCGATGAAAAACCGAAAAAGTGCACTTTCCTTTTCCTTTTATAACTTTTTTACTTTTGGAGGAAATTTTATGAAACTTGGCACTCTTACGTTTTCGACGTGAGCTTTCTGAGAACAGTACCAAACATTTTCTGCGCCAACTAGATGCCCAAATTTTCATAGTCAACTTTTGATTTTCTTATGGAAACTTGATTCAGGTAAACTTGAATTCAAAAGTTATTGACACTGGCTAGTTTTGAAATGTACACCCGGTATAATACATTTGAGGGGCATATATGTTTCTATCTATCTTTAACTCTTGTTCTGTTTCCAGTGGTTTTAATTATAATTATTAACACAAATAATAGAAATTTTTGAAAAAAAATAAAAAATTGTTAGTCATCATTGACATATGGCAGAATATTTGAAATTCTGATAAAAATAATTAAAAGGTTGACAGTAATAATTGCAATCTTAATAAATATAATTGAAATTTTATTATATAAATAATTTATTAGTTTGACTATAACTATAGAAAGATGCTACAAAAGAAATTTAAACTTAGACATTATTAGTATTTTAAATTTTGAATGAAATAAAATTTTAAAACAATTTATTGAAATATTATTAGGAATATTAACATTTTTATGGTAAATTATTTAAATGTTGATATATTTGAGATCTTATAATAAATACATTAAAAGTTTATAGTAATCATTGAAATATTGACAACAATAATTGAAAATTTAACATATATCGTTTAACGTAAAAATATTTACAACACTTAGAATTGGTATGTTTCACAAATTTATTTAAAATGTTTCATCTTAATCTCACAGTAATAATTGAAACCTTGATAAAAATAATTGAAATTTTATTATAAGACATTGAAATTTTGACATGAAAGTTGCAAATTTGACAGTAATCGAGTCGTTCATTTTTAAGTCCATTTTTTTTAAATTGAGAAATGTCCAGAAATATACAAACAAGGGACAACATTCCTTGTGTATTTATAGACTTGACTGAATTTAAAAAAAAGGACTTGCCCCATCTTGAAAATCAACGGCTCAATTATTGAAAACGTTACAATACACAATTTGACACGAATTATTTAAAAGTTAATAAAGCCATTGAAAATTTGAGAGCAATCATTGAAATTTAACAATAGTATATTATAATACGAGTGCATATGCAGGAGTTTATTGCACGAGGGTCGGGTTTCGCGAGCACGAGGCGCAGCCGAGTGCTCGTAACGACCCAAATGCAATAAACCTATATGCACGAGTATTATACGCTATTTTTTTTTAATGGTGGCATTATAAATTTGGAAATAACTAGAAGAAATAACATTAAATTCTGATTCGTCATTTTAAATAATATGACAAATTGTTTAGTAGCCATGGAAAATACAATTGATGTTTACAAAATATCCTAATGTCAGAAATGGAAGCGAGTATTTTTGAGATTGCTGCTGCGGCAGAATCTTCCTTATTACCTAAGAAATCGAGTGAAAGTTATTTGAAGGAGTATAACAAGTTCAACAGTTGGATGGTTGCTCATGATGTCACCAATATCGACGAAACTTCGATTTTGGCGTATATGTCGCAATTGGTATTATTTTTTCTTACCTTTTCGTTCAATTTCTATTAGTTTTTATTTTGCAGTCAGAAATTTATAAATCTTCATCGTTGTGGTGTATACACTCAAAGATTATGTCTGTTGTAAAAATCAAACATGGTATTGACATTTCAAAATTTGCAAAAGTACAGGCTTTTTTAAAGCAGAAAAAGAAGGGTGAAGTGACTAAAAAGTCATATGTGTTTCCAGAAGATGACTTGCGGAATTTTTTTACCGAGGCTGACGATGAAAGTTTCCTGTTATTGAAGGTATATTGCCTCTAAATTTTTATCATAAGCTGTTCATTTTTATTTTTCGCAAGTTTGCTGCAACTCTGGGAATATTTGGAGCTTGCAGGCGTTCTGAACTCTATAATTTATGTACTTCAGATGTAGTGGAGGAAGGTCCAAATTTAGTTGTTCACATTAGAGAAACAAAAACCGACAAACCAAGGAAATTTGCAATAATTCAATTCGCAGGAGACATTGCGTACGTGGACTTGATTAAAAAATACACGGCCATACGTCCGAAGACATCCTTGAATAAGCTATTACTAACATATCGAAATGGAAAGTGTATCAACGAACCAGTTGGTATCAACACTTGCGGTAACTTCCCTAAACTGATAGCAAAATATTTGAAATTGGAAGATCCTAGCAAGTATACTGGTCATTCATTCCGACGGTCTTCGGCAACAGTAATTGCTAATACTGGAGCAAATTTGACAACAGTGATGGACGCAGGAGGATGGAAATCTATGAGTGTTGCTGCCAGCTATGTCGAAGAGTCCACACATAGTAAAATTCAAATTGCGAAAAGGATTATCAATGGCATTGCAGGAAGTAGCAGTGAAGAACCGTGTGTATCAAGTGCTACGGCAGACCATGGAATAATATTTTCAAACAACCAAAATTGTGAATTTCATATTACAATTAATAAATGATGGGGTTGACAGTTGTCAGTGTCAGTGTTAAATTTGACATTTCCATGGTAATGTTTATAGCACGTACGTGCCATAAACGCACGTTTAGGCACGGTTTTGGTAACCATAACAAACTGTTTATAATGCCACCATTAAAAAAAACTAATTAAAAACTCCACCGTATTAATTGACATCTTGATAAAAATAATTAATGTTTTAGTATAATTAATTGAAATGTTGGCAGATTTTAATAAATATATGACGAAAATACTTGAAATACTGACCGAATATTTAAAAAGTAATTTAAATCTTCATAAAATAATTTAAATTTTTATTGTAATCATTAAACTATAGCAGAATGATTTAAAAAAACTAAAATAATTCAGAATTAGGCAGATCTTGTTAAAAATTATTGAACTTTTGTGAGAAATCGTTGAAAATTTGACAGTAATTATGAAATAGTCTGAAACTATTTTTATAGGGATTTTGTACATTTTAAGATATAAATTTATACATAAAATGATTTGGTTAATACCATGCGTGCAGTTTCTGAACATAACAATACTTGTGTTAACATTAACATTGTGTTTATTAATATTTTTGCAATTTGAAATTGATTATTGTTATAAACATTCTAAAAGTATTGTATATTTATTTGTATATTTTGATATTACACTATATTTTCCAATTTATCAGTTCATAACTTGTCGAATGACTTTCAAATTTGTTAAATGTCAAGAGTTATAGTTAGGCTTTGCCCAATGACTTTCAAATGGAAGATAACATCAACAGTTCCAAAAAGGTACCAATGCTAACATACATTAGAACCGTACAATTTGGAGGATGTTATTTAGATCTAAAATGAATTGAATGTAGCATGTGAATTTTTATTAAAGAGGCTATTTCCTATACTAAGTATAAGTAGATATAACCCATTGTATATTTTAGTAGGGATAAAAGCACTATTATTATTATTATAAAGTGTGTTTTACTTGAAATGCTAAAAATGGCAAAATGGTAAATAGTAAAAAAAAATTGCAATATGTGATGTAGTGACGAGACGAGAGGCGAGTGTGGTGAAACGGTCAGAGTGTCGGCCTTTCACGCGGCGGACCCGCGTTCGATCCCGGGCTCCGGTAAAAATATCTAGAAATCCGCTCGTCTCCTTTCAGAAGGCAATGGCAAACCACTGAGAGTAATCTGCCCAGGGTAGTTTCCCCAAACCAGTCGTTCGCAGCCGACGTTAAACTGTAGGTGCCATACGTCACTGTAACTACAATACAGACACTCACACACTGACGTATGCGGGGATATCGCCTACGCTCGAGGGATTGAGTTTGGCACTCCGAGAAGAAGTGACGCATTTTTGAAAGGGCAAACTACGTTTTGGCCTTAGAAAATAACTACTAGCCTACTGTATTCAAACACGCTGAATTCAAAATAAAAGCACTATTATTATTATTATAAAGTGTGTTTTACTTGAAATGCTAAACATTAGCAAAACGGTAAATGGTTACAAAATATATTTGCAATATGTGAATTAGTGAAACTTTGTTGAAAGGGCAAACTACATTTTGGCCTTAGTAAATAACTACTAGCCTACTGTATTCAAAAACTAACGCAAAAAATTGAAAAACACCTATTAGTGTTTTTTTTTCAAAAACATTTATTGAGAAAAGTTGTTCGGAGTCACCTCAAAACCCCAAATTCCAAGCTTACCCAAGTGTTTAAATTTCAAGAGCAACACACTGTATATCAAATAAAATTTCTTTATTGTCAAATCACTTTCAAGTAAAAAACAAGTAAAAATGTACATCAAGCGCCAGGTATCATGAGTTTTTGAATAAAAGTCGATAATATTATAATTGTATTATTTGTTTTCTGCAATTTCAATCAAATTTTCTGGGTTTTCACTTTCTTCGGTTTTATAATGCTTTCGTGAAGTTTTCGAAGTTTACTACAATCTTCGCAGTTTCTGAATCTTCTAATACTCTTAATTGAACTTGTACTCTGAACTTTTTAACTATTTCAAACAATTTCCATAAACTTTGTGGCAATTTCTGAAATATTTGTGAACTTCCGAAATTCGGTGTAGCTTTGGTATAGCCAAAATCCTGAAAACAATGTTACTCAAAAAATGTCAATTTTAGGGCAGAGCGTTTTAAACTCATAATATTACCCATACATCATACGACAATACATTAATTTTTCAGAATGTATTGCACGAATATCATAGAATAATGCAATTGAATTGCAACAACGGAAAGGAACAACTATTGATTGATATAGCGCCAATATCTCATTTTTCAGTAAAAGTGTAGTTACACTGTTTACTTACAGGCTTACCGACGCAGATTTATTGCTTTGCAAATGCCAGTTTTCTTTCGTTAGTGCAGTTCGTTAGTCAAATTCGTTAGTGCAGTTTTGTTAGTTGCAATTCGGTATGTGTTTGTTAAATTTTCTGCAAATTACATGCATTTTCTGCGATTTTTTGTATTTTCATCGATATTGTTAAATTCATGATATATAAATGTATTACAGTGCGAATGGGTATATCAGGTTTATAAATTTTTGGTACACCATAAAGTATTGGTGCTACAGAATTCATTTGTCTGTATTTGCATTGATGTGTTTCTGGACAATTACTTCTCAGTTTGATATTATGCCAGTTTTGTCTGTTAGTTGTAATTTCGTTAGTACAGATTTGTTAGTTGTAATTCTTTATGTTTCTGTCAAATTTTCTGCAAATTACATGCATTTTCTGCGATGCTTTTTTGTATTTTCATCGATATTCTTAAATTCATGTGATTTAGATGTATTATAGGGCGGATATGTATGTCAGGTTTATACATTTTTGGTATACGATAAAGTATTGATGCTACAGAGTTCATTAGTCTGTATTTGCAGTGATGTGTTTCTGGAATAATTACTTCTCAATTTGATATTATGCCAGTTTTGTCAGTTACTTGTAATTTCGTTAGTGCAGTTTTGATAGTTGCAATTTTTTATGTTTCTGTTAAATTTTCTGCAAATTACATGCATTTTGTGAGATTTTTTTGTATTTTTAACGATATTCTTAAATTCATGTGATCTGGATGTATTACAGGGCGGATATATATCTCAGGTTTATAAATTTTTGGTTACTATAAAGTATTGGTGCTACAGAGTTCATTTGTCTGTATTTGCATTGATGTGTTTCTGGAATAATTATTTCTCAGTTATGATATTTTTATGAGGGATTTGTGACTAGCTGGCGTTAGGTCCTTGCCTAATTATTCAAAGCTAATTAAGGGTTGAAACACTTCTACTTTTTGAACGTAGTCTTGGCTCTTTCAAAATGGTAATAGAGTTTCTTTTGTCGGCTTTTCAGATAAATATATTTCCTATTTGGAAATATATTTACGATGATTTCAAACATGTTATTTTAATTTTAAAAGTTTTGAAGTGTATGTACTGCCATTTTTTTTGTATTTTCAACGATATTCTTAAATTCATGTGGTTTAGAGGTATTATTGGGCGGATATGTGTGTCAGGTTTATAAATTTTTGGTATACCATAAAGTATTGGTGCTACAGATTTCATTTGTCTGCATTCGCACTGATGTGTTTCTGGAATAATGATTTCTCAGTTATGACATTTTTATGAGGGACTTGTGACTAGCTGGCGTTAGGTCCTTGCCTAATAATTTAAAGTTATTATCGGCTTTAAATTCTTCTACTTTTTGAACGTAGTCTTCTTCTTCTTATTCTTTTCAGCCTTCTGTGGTCCATCTTTGGACATAGCCCTCCCCAAGTTGCTTCCATTCCTCTATACTACTTGCTATTTCAGTCCATTTCTTTCCTGCATGTTTCTTAATGTCGTCTGCCCAACGCATTTGTGGGCTTCCTCGTCCTCTCATATTTTCCCATGGTCTTCAGTGTACATTAAGTTTATTCCATCTTTCATCGATTTGTCTGATGTTGTGACCAGCAAATTTCCATTTTAGCTTTGCAGCTTCCTCTCTTACATCTTTAAATTTAGTTTTTTCTCGGATCCATACGTTTCTTTTCCTATCTGATAGTCGTATGTGGAGCATCTGTCTTTCTATAGTTCTCTGAGATGCAGCAGTTTTCTCCATATTGGCCTTTGTGAATGTCCATACTTGTGCCCCGTATGTAAAGACAGGAAGTATGCAAATTTTTGGTTTATTTACCTCGGGATTGCCACCCCCGTATTCACAAGTAGTGAACCCCCGAGTAGTCTTGCCTGTTTCAAAATGGTGATAGAGTTTCTTTTGTTGGCTTTGCAGATAATTATATTTCCAAGTTAGGGATATATTTACGAAGATTTTAAACTATTTAATTTAATTTTCCAAGTTTAGTAAGTGTATGTACTGCCAGGTGGCATGAAAAACCACCTGACAGTGCATACACTTAAAAACTTTTAAAACAATTAAAATCAGGATGGATGTTGTCACCTTCAACAGTGTCATTTTTAGTTTTTTAGTTTTTTTTTTTTGGTAATTTCGATGAATTTCTAGATCCTGATCAAGATTATCGCGATTGATAAGTAAAATTAGATGGAGTGGAAGCCCATATGATCTCCTGTTTTTTGATATTTACATATTTACATCTGCTTGTATTTATACGAAATAAACCTATTATTACTTTAATAATAAAAGAGAGAGGCACCAAACGCCATCCCTCGGTGAAATCAAAAAGTATGTATTATTATTTAGAAAAGTTATCAATAATAAGGTTTCTGTTGCAATTCATTACGCCACAGGAGAGTTATGGGGACGATGAAGCACATATTTGAATAGTGCAATCGATTTTTGAGTTATGCATTTCAATTTTGACTCCATTATGAACGTAAACGTTGGATCATATTTAATTAGCCGGAAATTTGATTGCTCCGCAATTTTGTGGCTGTATCGTCGGCAGTTAAATTCCCGGCGGTGATAGTCTGGCGAAAGCACTGCCAGGCATCGGGATCGGCGCGGAGTTCCTTGCAAGACATATTCGGCCCCGTGCCTTATTAATATTAGATGATGCCTATTGAGGGTAGAGTGAGTGAGCCGTAGCCATTTGCGGTCTGGCGCATTGAATTACATTTGCATCTATATGGGATCCGGGCAGGAAATTCCCGGAGGACCGTCGGGAATTTCTTATATTCTCGCGAAAATTATTTCACGGCGCACCCCAGGTAGAGGGAAGGGGGTCTGGAGGCAGAAGAAAGGAGTCGTCATTATTATGTCGTTCGGCGTGGCGATCTCGGAGGTAAATAAGGGAATGCCGGACCGGAAGTTTTCCGGACCGGAAAGTTTTTCGTCTCACACGTGCCACCAACCACCACCTACACACCCCGTTTTTTGTATTTTTTTTTTGCGTTGGACGTTCGCAGCCGAGCCAGTCCGAAACAACAATTTACTTTCCGCCTGTTTGCACGACTGCAATCAACCGCTAGGGCCCACTTGGGACCGTATTGTCTACGTATGTTTCAGATTGCGGCGCCGGATCAATAGCTTTTTATGCCTTTAATGCGTTTTTATCAACTCTCCCGCTTTTTACGTACCCCGTCGTTCCCGCGCCCTCGCCCCATCCCTCGCTCCCTTAACACGCAATAATATCGTCTCTTATTAAAACCGAGAAAAAAACCGATGGGGGGAACTTATCGCAGCGCATAGTCATCATATTCTTGGCGATTATTCAATCGACTAAAATAATCTCCTACTTCCTTGTTATGCACTTTTTTCCTTTACTGCCCGATTTGCAAATGGTATGGAAAAGGGAAATGTATTCATTAAAATTTACTGCTTAATATCCCTAAATACTACATAAAACGAATTCATGATTCATCAAAATATCCCCAACTGTATTCCAAGAAAATTGCTTTAATAAATCAATCATTTATGCAGATGCACAGAGCTTGAAATCTACTGTTAACTCTCCTGGAGAGACACTCGCCGGCTAATCAATTCCTCAATTAACTAGAAGCACACATTTGAATAAACATTTTAAATTACTTAATCCTTAAATATAATTCCCCATCCATCGAACAGCCATTTAGATTCTTGAGTAGTCTGACCACCGATGCTTAACTCTACCTTCTGATTTACGTATCGCCACTCAACGGACCTCCATTAAAGATCCAGCGATCGGCTTCGTGAAGGCCAAGGCTGTTTTCCCATCCGATACGGTGATACTCGTGATTGCCGAGATTCGTTTACCTCCACAGCGGCGACGCACTGTCTGGCTCCGTTTACATCGAAGCTCCTATAGCCAATTGCCCGTGCAGCTTTGCAGAGCGAGAATCGCCGGAATCATGGGTTTAAGATTGCGGTTACGAATGTCGCTCATTTAGCGCATCTGCTACGCCGGCGTAAAAGTTTATGATTTGTGTGAGGATGATTTGCACTAAGCGTGATGCTCGAGTTGGATTAAACTTCGATTAAGGTCCGTAAATTTCCAGAGCTTCGCAACTACTTCTATAAAGGTCGCAGTAAAGTATTCGTAGGTTGGGAACTTTACTTGAATTCAATTTGAATCTAATTAGATGTCATAACCAGAAGGAGGTAGATTTAATAGTTTCAGTTTGCTTCTACCTAGATCCAGAGAAACGCAAATTATCAATACGAATCTGAAGATACAAGTATATGAAAAGGCATTTTTTATTCCCGTTTCCTGGTGGCAGTATTTATTAGCCATAGCAGCAAAATAGATCGTATATAAGCAAACAACAAATAAACTAACTCGCAATACAGACGAAAGCCTACACATACAAACTCGATTAAACTAGTATTACGCCAACAACTCGCCCACGAGGCGTATAGAGGAATGAACAAAGAAACGCATGTAAATCACTCCTTACAAAATCCTCTTGTCTGTCTTTAATGCGCTGAAAATTTGATTTCTATAACCCCGTGTCACGCTAACGATCGCCAAGCACGAAACTCACGCAGTACACCCGACATGATCAACCGGCTATGTGCTTTTATTACACTTCAGATTTTCATTTATGAAACATTTAATACACAAATAAATGGTGATGGAAAATAAAATACGTGCAATTTTGGTGAAATATTTAGTATACCGATATCTATAACCACAAACTCGTCCAGAATTCATTGCTGCATGTTAGTTTAAATTAAAGCGTCGATTGCTGTGGACATCGGCCTCATCATGATTGATTTCTTATTTATTGGAATATAAATGAAAATGCAAGAGGAACGAGCAATTCTAACATGGAATATTTACCTTTTATGAACATTGAATATGTCGGTGATACTTTTTGTCAATGGCATTTTTTTCCCTATACGATTAGCAATTTTTTAGTTAAAAAAGCAAACTAGAACCAAACAAGCTCTCAAATCAGGCCATATTACAATAGAACATTTGTCTCAAATAGCCTAAATGTTCCATTTAGTTTACTATTGTTTAATTATTTCAGGGTCTCTTTGTAATCCAAATGATTGTATTTAGAAAAAAATGTAAACCAGTTTTTTTTAAATCACTCATTTGGATTTCATCAAATGTATTCCATATTATGGAATAGCCTCAAATAGCCTCAAATAGCCTAAATGTACCATTTAGTTTACTATTGTTTAATTATTTCAGGGTCTCTTTGTACTCTAAATAAGTGTATTTTAAAAAAATGTAAACCAGTTTTTTTAGATCACTCATTTGGATTTCATGAAATGTATTCCATATTATGACCTCACTATACATATCGAAATATGTACATGGGTAATACTATTATTATTATTATTAATATTATTATACATGTGATAACTTATTTTAATCGTATATACCTATGAACTAATTTTAAAGTGTAGTGAATTTTTATTAGTCCAGCAGCAATGGTACGAGAGAGGATGAAAAAAGCGAGGCTATGAAAAACATTACGTTATATGCATCAATTCAATATTTATGTATGCAATATTTGGTGTAGAATAATTTTGAACTGACACAATAACAAATAAGGTAAATCAAACACTTGGTTGAAGTTTCACTGTATTAATAGAATTTACTCTACAATCGTTTCGATCTCACGACCATTGTCAGAGTAACAGAGATACTGATATCTCTGTTACTCTGTCAGTATCTCTGTTACTCTTGACAATGGTCGTGAGACCAAAACGATTGTAGAGTAAATTCTATTAATATAGTGAAACTTCAACAAAGTGTTTGATTTACCTTAATTATCATATTTCACCAAGTGGCATCCACACATACTCTCAACTTAATCAATAATAAATAGGTAATTAAATTTACGATGATAATATTTTTATACTATAACCTTTATAAACACGGCTTTCAACTTTCAACACATTTTTAAGCTCATAAATTGTATGTCATTACGTGATATGCATCAATTCAATTGGAGTATTTCGTGTAGCAATATTTTGAATTGACATAGTAATAAATAGATAATTAAATAATTACCGATAACAATTTTTTTATGCTGTAGCAAATAATAATGTGGCTGTCAAGATCCGAAATCAGATTTCAAAAAGTTGTAAGCTGAAAGAAATAGAATGCCTTTACGTAATATGGCGCTGGAGACTCTGCGCTAAATCGCTAGGTCAAGCGACGAACCCAAACATGCATTTATAGATGCATATATAACTATTGCGTTGTTTAAGTTACACACTCGCTCATGTTACAGGATTTGAGTCCTGCTGAAGGATACGGATGTTGTATGCGTTATAATACATTTAAAACGAAATACAATTTCAATAAATTATTGAATGAGTTTTATGGATATGTGAAAGTTTTGGTCCATGATTCCACTCCTGCTGAAGGATAAGGATGTTATATTTGTTATAAAACATTTAAAACGAAATACAATTTGAATAAATTATTGAATAAGTTTTATGTATATATGAAAGTTTTGTAATATTGTAATCTAATTGGGGAAAAATTAAATAACTGTTATACTTTTCACAGCATTAATGGAATATATATTTTTTGTAATAACGACAAAATTTTCCAAATTGTAGAATGCTATTTTTATGTAACTGAGGTCAATTTCGGTCTTCTATCTAATTATTTTAATGTCATAGTTATTTTTAGCAGAGTTTAGATTATTCGTCGAAATCGCTTTGTAGACCAATCCAGAGGTTAATTACCAAAATTAGGCTTTAAAAAATCATGTCAGTGGAGTTTAATTTTTTGTCTCTAACTTTTACAACATATTTTTGATTTTATGTGTAAAAAAATCATTATTGCGTCTACGGCCTTCACTTTCAATTGATTTTATTTCACCCTACTCTAGAACAGTGGTTCTTAAATTATGGGTTGCGACTCGTTAATGGGTCGTTTATAACTTCCACGAAAACTATGAAAAAGTTTTAAAAGCTTTTCACCTTCCATAGAAAAATCAGTAAATTCCCAACCTGAGGGGTCCCCGATAGTTTCATGTCATGAAAATGGGTCGCAGGTACAAACAGTTTAAGAACCTCTGCACCAGAGCGCTAGTCTAATTACAGTCCTGACTATTTCTACTTTTACACTCTCTGGTATTCTGTATACCAGAGCTCGAATCTTCTTCTTGCTCGAATAACAATTGCTCGAATGAAAAATAGCTCGAATGAAAAAACGCTCGAATGGAAAGTTGCTCGAATACAAAATATTTAATTACATGCATGTACTAGAATCATGTTTTGTGAAGCATTAGGTTACGTTAGGTTAACTTACATTACGTTACATTACGTTAGGTTAGATAGTATCCTAGTATTGTACACGTAAAGTTTAAGTGTAAACAATTGTAAACTACTTTTCCAGTACCATTATTGTTATTCGAGCAACTTGGCATTCGACCAATTTTTTATTCGAGGAACTATTTTTCGATCAATTTATTTCGAAGAACTATTTTTGAGCAATTGTTATCGAGCCATTTTCTTTCGAGCAATTTTTTCGAGCAATTCTCACCAAACCATATTGTGTTTGGTGTTATCTTTCCTGTTATTCTCACTGTATCATTTATTTATCTTCTATTCTTCCATTTGCTCTCTATATATGTCCTTAGACATTTGAAATTGTCTACTTGTTCCATTTGTTTACCTTCTATTTCGCTGCTATTACCATTCTAAGTTTATTGTCATATTCATTTTCTCCAATTCTCTTCCAATATGTATTATGTTGGAGGACTTCGGTTTCTGCCATTATCGCCATGTCGTCTGCAATTATCTTTTCCACTATTTTCGTTCGCCAGTATCTGTCTTTCAATGTTTCCATGTTTGTTTTTCTGCTAATTTTATAGCTTTGTCTAGAATTAATGTTAACAGCAATGGACTGAGTTTGCACCCCTGGTTTACTCCCATTTTTGTTTGAAATTTTCCTGATTCCTAGTTGTTGGTCCTCACTATATTCTTGTTGTTTTTGTACAGGTTGGTTCAATTTGGATGTTTCTATAGGGGATCTCGGTAACTAGAAGAGATAGAGAAAATCCGATGGCGTATCCTCGATCTCAAACAAACTCATTGGCGAAAATAAAAAATGGCTATCGTCTTTTGTTTTCAAGTTATAGTCAAAAACTCATTATTTTCCATTTGCGATTTTTATCAATATTTCATTTATTTATCGTTTTATTAAGATAGGAGTTATTAGTTCTTTAGGCACTTTTTTACGGTGAATTGAATGAGTTTTATAGGTTATTGATAAACAGGTTATTTTTTTCTCTGTTCAATTGCATTTTTGTTGAAATCTATTCTATCAAAACGTCATACGTTCTCTTATTGGGCGTAATAGACTTGATTTGTTTAAATTGTTTCATTGTCAAACTAACACATTTGACGTGATCTTTTTACTTCGAAGTATTTAACAATGGCGTACGAAAATTATGAAAATTTTTATATGTTAAAATGCTTTATTCAAAGCAATAACAATTCTATATTTCCAACACGATGATGCACCTCCACATAAATTTCGATTATGAAATCTAAATTTTGGGGCCAATTTTTATTTTCAGGATTGAGTGTGTCTTGAAAAAAGAGATCGAGGATACGCCATCCGGTTTTCTCTATTTCTTCCAGTTAACGAGATCCCCTATAGAAACATTCATATTGGGCCACCCTGCACATTGCTTGTATAATTTTGATAATCTTCTTTTTCACCCCTCTCATTTCTAGTTGTTTCCAGATGTCCTTCTTTTATCCTACCAAAGGCTTCTTTCAACTCTAAGAAACGTATATGTACTTCTCTATTCTTCTTGATTAGTTTTTCACTGATGTGTCTAATTGGACTACTACTGCTCCTATCACTATCTCTATTCCTCTTGATTAGTTTTCACTGATGTGTCTAATTTGACTACTACTGCTACTGTTACTACAACGTTCTTGCGTGCTTCTTCCTTTTCTGAAACCGCATTGGTGGTCTTCTATCGTCTCATCGCCCGTCGCCATTATTCTCTTGTCTATAATTCTTGCCAAGATATTTCCTGGGACACTTGTTAGCGTAATCCATATGTAGTAGCTAATCTAGTCCCCTGCTTTATATATGGGTAGAACTATTCCTGGATTGAATTGTTTAGGTGTATTTCTATCTTTTATTATTTCATTTAATACTTCTGCTAGTTTTGTGATGCCCTCTTTTCCTAGCCCCTTTATCATTTTCAGTGCTATTTCATCCACTCCTAGTTCCTTGGCATTCTTATTTTTTCTTATTGCTTCATTACCACTTCTACTTGGATTTCTTCTATCTCTTCGGTTTAAATTTCTTCTTGGTCGAAATTTTCTTCTTCTTCCTCTAGCTCTTCTGCTTCTGTAGTTGTTAGTTCTTCGAAGTGCTGTTCCCATCTTTGCTTATTGTCGTTTTTCTGATTATATTTCCACTTTGGTACTTTATGCTCGTCATTCTATGCTTGACGACCTAATGAATTGCTTTATTGTTCCGGTAAAATATTGTTACATTGCTATGTTATAACAAATTGTTATTTTAACAGTTCCACTTCTATCGACAATTTTCATTCAATTTTTCCCCAAACTTTATCTAGGATTATTCTATGGCTATTTTGACCTTCCTTATTAATTGTTTTCTTTGCTTGGAATTTTTCTATAGTCTGTCCTTCGTGCTTATTTTTGTCATTTTGTTTTTGTCTTTAATTTTCTTCCTTGTTTTATCATTATGTTCTTCTCTCCACTTTATTTGTTATCTTCTTCATTTCGCATCTTATTTTTGCTGCTTCTATTATACTGTTTTACAACGTGCTCCATTTGTTCTCTACCTCGTGCTGCGATTCTTGTTTATAAGTCCTTCTTATTTCCTCTTCATATTTCCGTCTGCATGTGTTTCTTTCGGTGTGTACGCTCTTATCTTCTTTTTTGTGTTTGTTCTTCTTTTGTCTATTTTTTCATCTTTTTTTTGTTGTATTCAATTCTAATCTTATAGCGCAGTGGGCACTTGCTATCTCGGCTTGATCCTTTTATGTTTTATGTTTTATGTTTTATCTGACCATGTACCATTTCGTCCTGTTAATTAGGTAGTAATCTATTATAGTAATCTATTATTGATTATTTGTTGCGAGTTGGTTGAACTCCCGTGTATTTGTGCATATCCTTGTGTTTGATTGTTATTTGTTATTATAAGGTTATTTTCTATTTACAGCTCAATCATTCGTTCTCCATTGTTATTCTTTGTGTTTTCCCACTCTTTTTCCATCGTGTCTTCTTTTTCTTTGTTTTGGTTTCCCACTTTTCCTTTCAGTTCTCCAATATTATTATATTTTCTTTTACCTCATCAAATTTCTTTTTCCTGGAGATTTTCTTCTTTTTCTTCCTCTGTCTCTTTTGATTTTGTAGTTTTTAGTTCTTCAAAGTGTTGTTCCCATCTTGGCATTATTTTTGTTTAATCTCTGATTGTTATGTGATCGTCTATGCTCTTGTTCTAAGTTGCTTTATTGTTCCGGTTACATATTGTATCATTGTTATGTTATAACATATTGTTATTGTAACAGTTTCTGGTTTTATCGATAATTTTCGTTCATTTTTTCCCAATATTTGTCCAGGATTATTCTATGACTATTTCAACCGTTCTTATAGCCAAATTTCTTCTAGGTACTCACTCTTCAAAGAATTTGTCTTGACTGTGAAAATGTGATTACTATGCAATATTATATCAATGATTTATATATCGTTTGTTTTTCAGATATCCTGGTGGATTGAGAGGATCCCGGTATCGAGCAGATGGAACTAGATTATTAAAATTCGGAAAGTTCCCATGCAAATTTGCATAGCTAGGAGCCGATATCGCCCGGGACCACCTAATAATTACAACCACAAATCGAACGGGATTTCCAATTTCCCATTAAACTTTCCAGCGATAAACAATGATGGGATCCGTCCGTTTTAAATGAGATTTCCACGCGGCAGCCGCGGGGCCCCGTTGTCGGCGGCGGAAGGAGAACAGGCAATTAGCAGGACAAATCAACGGTACAAATCCTCGTGGTTTTACGGGCGTCGGAGGCAATTTGCAGCTTTTTTCCCTCGACGGGGACGAGAGCCGAAAAGCGGAGAGCTGGGCGTTCCGAGACATTTCCGCTAAAGTGCGGCTCTGAGGCTAATAGGTCTTCGTCTCTCCACGAAAACGGCACGTACCTGGCCCCCAGACTGGGACACGACTGTTTGATGTTGAATTACGGACATCAACACCTAAACGATTAGGCACGGCAAAAAAAAGCGTACGTATAAAACCGGGGAAAAGGACGATAATGGAGCGTTCAGCGAAACGGCGACATTTAAAACAACATTAAAAAGGGGTCCCAGGAACCGGTAAAATGCCAAATAATTATTGTTGTTTGACTGCACCAGGGGCGTTACTGTGAAAGAGCTGTTTACCGAATTTCTCACCACATGTTTACTAACTGGCATAAACGATATAGGGGTAGAGCCTTTAGACAACAACACTAAACTATCAATAGGTACCAGTTTTGTACAGTACTATCAAATCAGCAGAGTTATTTCTTCTTCTTCTGCAAGTGCCTATCCGTTCCGGATGTTGACTATCATATTGGCTATCTTTACTTTGTTCACAGCTGCCCGGAAGAGGCCTGTGGTTGTCGTGGAGAACCAACTCCTCAAGTTTTTAAGCCACGAGATTTTTCTTCTCGCAATGTGTCTTTTTCCTTCAACTTTGCCTTGTAGTATGCACTGAAAAAGTCCGTATCTACTAGAGTTGCGCATGATGTGTCCCAGGTATTGTAGTTTCCTGGTTTTAATCGTGGTCAGGATTTCTGTCGTTTTGTCCATTCTTCTTAGTATTTGGGCATTGGTAATACGGTCTTTCCATGATGTCCTTAATATCCTTCTGTAGGGCCACATTTTATATGCTTCTAGTTTTTTGTATTAGCAACTATCAGCGTCCAAGCTTCCCTTCCATAAAATAACACAGAGAATACGTAGCAGAGTGTCATTTTGGTGTATATAGTTAGATCACGACTTTTAAAGGCTGTGGCCATTTTAATTAATATATTTCTGCTGTTTTCAGTCCTGCTTTTTTTCCCTGTGTCTGGTCCCATTGCTCATTAATAACTGTGCCCAGATATACATATTTTTTAACTATTTCGATGTTCCCCTGCTCCAGCTCCAGTTGCTGTTGGTGGTGTTGTGGGTTGTTCTTACTTATAATCATGAATTTGGTCTTGTCCATGTTGATATCTAGTCCATATCTGTGACTAGTGCTTATTAAGCTATTCATTATTAGTTGTAAGTCGTCTATGTTGTCGGACATGATCATGGTATCATCTGTGTATCTGATGTTGTTTATACGTTTCCCGTTTAAAGAAATTCCTTCTTGTGTATTTACTAGGGCTTCCCGAAATATGACTTCAGAATAGATCTAAATAGCAGAGGAGACTGTACATATCCCTGCCTCACACCGCGTAGAATTTTTATTCTTTCTGTGCTATCGTCTCCGATTCTTACGCTTGCCGTTTGGTTCCGGTATAGATTTGTAATTATTCTGAGGTCTTTGTCTTCTATTCCTGTGTTTTCCAGAATTTGTATCAGTTTTTGGTGCTGGACTCTGTCAAAGGCCTTTTTGTAATCAACGAAACACCTGTATACATCACAATTCATGTCTCTGCATCTCTGTACCAATACTTGCACACTAAAGAGAGCTTCCCTTGTCCCGACTGCATCTCTAAATCCAAATTGTGTGGGCCCCAGTTGTCCTTCCACTTTATTATATATTCTTTTATGTATTATTTTTAGAAACACTTTCAATAGGTGGCTCATTAGGCTTATTGTTCTATATTCATCGCATCTTTTTGCCGATGCCTTTTTTGGGAGTGTTACGAATTCTGATTCCAACCAATGTCGGTCGTATTACACCTGTATTGTAGATATTATTAGGGATGTCGGTTAGCCATTTAATTCCTTTGTCTTCTAGTAGTTTCAAAATTCAGCGTGGAATCCGTCTGGTCCTGGACGTTTACTGTCTCCAACTTGTTTTATGGAATTTCGTACTTCGTCTTTCAGAATGCTTGGGCCTGTTTCTGGCTGTATATGATGAATTTCTGGTCTTTCGTCTTGGAATAGTTGTTACATATATATTTTCCATGTGTTCTTTATTTCCTATTAGTATGTTGCCATCGTTGTCAACGAGTTTGCTCACTTCTTTTCTTTTATATGTTCTAGTAACTTCCTTCACCTTTCTATGTACGTTACAAATATCATGTTTGATCTGTAGCGCTTCTATCTCTACACGCTTCTGTTTCGTTTCCTTATCTTTTGCTTCTCTTATCTTTTGTCTAATTTTTTTGTGTGTTTTATTATACTGTATGTTATCTGTGTTCTTGAAGCCTCTTCTCCTTTCCATTAATTGCAGAATCTCATCTGTCATCCAGGATTTTCGTTTGGTGCCTTTTTCTGGTTTTAGGAGCTTTCTCTTAATCTTTTCTACTTCTGCATTTACTCTTTTATCTCATCTTCTGTGCATGTGGTATAGTTTGTTGCTACAAATATGTTAGTTCTTTCTCTACTTGAGCTTTTGTGGTTGTCTCCTTTAGCTTAAGAATGTCGAGTCTTGTGTTGATAGTTATTTTCTTTTCTATTTTTTTCATTCGGAGTCTCAATCGTCCCACGACTAGGTTGTGGTCGGAATTTATGTCTGCTCCTGGGTATGTTTTTACAGAGGTAAAGCTCTTTCTGTACCACACCTAGGTCACGGCTTATGACTGAATTTGGAACAAACCATGGTGCGTTACTATCTTGCAATTACATCTATGTTGGAATTTGAAGCTGCTCCCCATAGTAGAATACCATAGGTCTATATGGGCTTTAAAATTGCTTTGTAGATCAGTACTTTGTTCTCGAGTGTAAGTTGGGATGTTTTTCCTATTAGCCATTGCATACTTCTTAGTTTGAAGCCCAACTGTATACGTTTATTGAATATATGCTTTCTCCAGGAAAGCCGTGAAAATATATACCTAGGTATTAGACATCATCCGATTGAATCAAGGGTTGGTTGTTGAGGCAAACGGGAGGGCAGTTCTGCTTATTGAGGGTGAAGATCATGTGCACTGATTTAGTTTCATTGGCTCTTACACGCCATTTTTTCAGCCATTTCTGTATGTTGTCCAGGTTGTCTGCAAGGTTGATGACGCTATGTTGGGTTTTTTGTGCACTGCTAGCACTGCTGTATAGTCTGCAAAGGTAGCTGTCATGACGTTGCTACTGGTTGGAAGATCGGCAGTATAGTGAATGTACAGTAAGGGTCCCAGTACACTTCCCTGCGGTACTCCAGATTTGATGGGGAAGAGTGAAGTGTGTTCCCCTCTGAAGTTGACGAAGAACTGTCTGCCCTCAAGGTATTATTTCAGGATTATGTATATATCGTCTGGTAGCGATCGTCAAATTTTGAACTGTAAACCGGTGTGCCACACTTTATCAAACGCCTGGCTTATGTCTAGAAATGCAGCGGCGCAGTAGTTTTTGTCTTCCAGTGTTTTCGTATTTGTGACGCAATTCTATGCACCTGTTCAACCGTACCGTGTTTTTGCCTAAATCCGTATTGATGGTCACGAATGAGGTGTTTTTTTTTCATTATGGGTTTTAGTATACCAACTAGTGATTTTTCAAATAGTTTTGAAACTACTGGTAAGAGGCTGATGGGCCTGTATGATTTGTCTTCCTCGAGGGGTTTTCCGGGTTTAGGGAGCATAATTATTTCAGCTATTTTCCATTGTTGAGGAAAATAGCATGTTCTGATGATGGCGTTGAATAATTGTGTGATATATTTTACGCCGGTATCTGGTAGTTCTTGTAGTATTTTCCTTGATATTTTGTCTTTTCCTGGCGATTTCTTTCGATTGACACATTTTTCTATAAGCGTCCTTACTGTGGCTGCTGTGAGCGGTTTAATAGGTGGTTCTTGTTGTCTTGGAGCATCGACGTATTTCTGCATTTCATTCTCCTCAGTGACCGAGGTCTCAAATTCAAAAGGCTGGAAAACTTTGGTTAGGTGCGCTGCGAATACATTTGTCTTTTGTATGTCACTCTTAGCCCAGCTCTCATCCTCTATCCTTAGTGGTGGGGAGGTTCTATGAGGTTACTTTAGTTTTCTTGTGGCTTCCCACAGTGAGTAATCGGTAGTTTCCGTGGCGGTGAGGTTTTTTAAGTAGTGCTCGGTTGCTTAATTTTTGTCTACATTTAGTACGTGCTTGAGTTCCTTTACTGCTTTGTTGAATTTAGATTTGTCTATTGGGGACCTTGTGATTTGCGATTTCTTCCCCAGCTTACGTTTCTCGTTGATTTTTTGCTTCATTACCAGGGATCATGAGTCACTTGATGAGGGCTCCTTCATCACTGGCGTCGAGTATCTGGATGCCTGTTGGAGAGTTGAATTCAGGTGTTCTACTGCTTCTTCTATGTCAGTGGGCGTTTAGGGGCACTTTTAAGGATAATTTTTTGTCGCGAACTGGGATTGCTCTCGCGACAAGGACAATTTTTTGTCGCGAGAGCAATCCCAGTTTGTTCGTTTGGTATGGAGTGCTGGCGTTTTGCTATTGTTTAGGAATTTCGAACTCAAGGTGATTATGACAGGGGAATGGTCAGAGTTCAATGCTCGATTCTGCTCGAAGACAGTTAGTACGGATTCCCTTGATTACGCAAAAGTCAATGAGGTCAGGAATTTTCTTTGGTCGGTTGGCCAGTAGGTGGGCTGTACTGTTGAGACGTGATGTAGATTGTTGCTCTGCATGGTTACGAATAGTTCACGGCCTCTACGAGTAGTGAGGCGCGAGCCCCATTGTGGATGCTTAGCGTTGTAATCTCCACCGGCTACAAAGCCGTAGCCAAGGGTGCTGTAGAACTTTTCGAACTGCTCCTTCTTGATTTTATGTTTTGGGGGGCAATATACTGCGGCGATGGTTATTGGACCAAACCAATCTTCAACTACAACGCTGGTGGCTTAGATGTGATCCTGGGTGTAGTTGTCGTTGAGGTGGTGTTTTATTGCATTTTTGATAATGACAGCTGAGCCTCCATGTGCACTCTTATCTGATGTTCTGTCGTATAAATTGTGTACCTTGGTATTTTCATATAACTTCTTGAGGTGAAATGAGTTTCTGAAATTAGTATAATGTCTAAATCCAGGCTTGCAATAAAGGTATTTAATTCTTGGGAGTGTTAGTTGCTAGTTTGATATGCTTAGCCATTAGGCCAGCTTGGAGACGATTGTAGTCAGAAGGTTTAGCATAGTGCCCATCTGTGACATTAGCCCTCATCATCTCTATCAATTTTTGCATGTCGTTTGGGTTCTGAGTAAGTTGGTTGATTGCTTGACTGTTTTGGTTCGAGTACTGAGTTTGTTGAGCTTGGTTTTGGTTCTGAATAAGTTGGTTATTTGCTTGACTACTTTGGTTCGAGTACTGTATTTGTTTTGCTAGGTTTTGCAGCACATTGGTGTAGGATACTCCTGGAGTTGTGTGTTGCAGTATGGCGTTAGTATGCGTTGCCAGTTTTTTTACTATGAGGAGGAACATTTTGCTTTTGAAGTTTCTTGTAGATGACACACCCCTTATAGTTAGCCGAGTGATTTCTTTCGCAAAGAACACATTTGACATTGGGCCATCTTTCTGTGCGTTGGCATTGACCGGTAAGATGTTCACCCGCGCATTTTACACAGCGTGGAAAGCGATTGAAGATTTTTCTCGTGTGACCATAGCGTTGACATTTAAGACATTGCGCTATTTCGCGCTTTGGTCTGGGAGATTCAATGTGTACTTTGGTGGGAAAATAATGGTAATGTAATTATACTTTTGTCGTATGTAATAAGCCTTGATTATAAAAAACAGAACACCGAAGTCAGTATAGCGTAAAATTAAAACTATTGATCCCGTCCAAAAAATCCCTGCACGGCTTGGAGATGAGAGCATCGTTAACTAACCGGCAAAACCGCATTAAAGAATAATCAAGGCGCGCCCCAATTTCCCGGTCTCGCCTCGGCACACTTTCCTCCAAGGACGCTTTTTGCCGCCGCCGTCGGGAGGCCCCCGTTTTTTCGGCGGTACACACTGTGTCAATTTTATGTCGCGCAGTAAATTCCCGCTCAAAGAACGCGAACAAGAAACTGGAAGATATCTCGGGGAGCGTCGCGACGGGGTTTAACGTCGCCGGGGCGTCCTTTTTATCGCGCCCCGAGTGCACGTCGGGGTGCCCGCCACGGACGACGCCGACGCCTCAACTTTGCGTCGCAGTAAAATACATAAACGCTCATCGTGTATCCGTCCGATTGTGTTTGCCAAGTGCGGCGTCGGGTTTGGCACCGAGCCGTCGACTGCACTAACGTCTTTGTATATAAGGGATGTGTTTGTACGGGATGAGATGGAGGTTGTTTATTTATCGGGATTTTCCGATGATCGAAAGACGTTGCAGGGTTTCTACGAGAAAGAATAGGCGAAAGCAAATGTGTCAAGGATGGTTAAATTTGAAACGCGTGTAATAGTTCAGTATTGATGATCCCCTTCGTGTATTCGACGTTAAGCCTCATCCACCGGATGCAGTATTGTAAGTTCAAAAACACAACATTTGCGTTCTAATTTTTTTTAAATTTTACGTATTTATGTATATTTCTTGAAAAAAATGTTGCGTGAGGTACTTTTTTCTTATATTTTTACCACCAATTGACCCATGATATGATGAAAAATGAAAAACAAGGTGGAATTGAGAAAATAACTATGTCATAGCGTCACTCACCCAAACACAGAAAGAAAACTTTTGTTAAAAAAGTGTATTTTTGAAAAAAAAAAATCGACCTGTTTGTGTTTTTAAACAAAATCATCAATCACATATTTTTTTACATGAGAAAGTGCATTTTTGGAAAAAAAATCGACTTTGTTTCGGGCTTCTGAAAAATAAAAATTGAAACAATGAAATTATGAATCTTGTGCAATAATTTGTCACCACTCTGTAGATATAATTCAGATATACCGGGTGGTCCATTTGAATGAAGAAGAATGAAGAATGAAGAATGAAGATCGAAATACCTCAAAAAATAAACGTCGTACGAAAAAATGTACCAAATGAAAGTTAATATAATTGAGGGGGGCCATTTACTGGTACTAATATTAGACTACCGCTACCTCCCCTTTTGAGAAGACAACATCGAAACATTTTTTCATAATTGCAGATGCCGTTGAAAACGCTGACATCTTAAATGGGACCCCCTATGTTTTATTGCAGATTCGGACTCTATGACAAAAACTATGAAGGTTTTTACCTAAACATTTTTAAAAATCTTTATAGCACTGCAATAGGCGCTATCAAAACAAAATTCTGACACTTTTACAGAGGCGGAAGCCACCTTTTTGCCATAAAAATGAAATCAAATCAAATCGCACTTAAATCATCTTTTATATCATGTACATATGTCAATATTATTATGACACCGATGGTGAGATATAAGAGGCTAAGAACAAGCACTCTGCATCATTTTGTTATAAAATACGTGGATTTTCCTTGAAAAACGAACATAACTAATTTTCGCCGTTTGCAGCGCCATATAATTATGCCTATAATTATGAAAAAATGTTTAGATGATAGGGGTGGTCTAATTTTAGTACCAGTTAATGGGCCCCCTCAATTATATTAACTTTCATTGAAACATTTTTTCGTATGAAGCTGATTCTTTTAGATATTTCGAAGTATTTATTTAAATGGACCACTCGGTATAGCTAATATTTGATTTGAAGTAAATTATGGTTAGTTACGTTCAGTGAGTTAGGGCTGCAATTGCGAATCTCTAGATATTGGTTGTTTTCATATTATTATTAAAACGGTAATAAAGAAATTCAAAATATCGATTTGAAATTCATGTGGCGTATCACCAAATTACTTGTCATTATGAACCATGTAAAAGAATCTGTTGTGTGAGTTTAGGGGCTTATCTGTGTTAAGTTTGAGGAGCCGCCAAGTACTTTGATTGTTCACAACTCTATTGGAGATAACTGCGCTGCATTTTTGAGGTTTAGTCTTCTTGAATTTTGAAACAATTCTGAAGTAATTCGTCATCTGCTATTTCACCGCTATTTCAACCTAACACCGTCAATCACAGAAAATACTAGAGTAACCAACAGCACCAGGACATGTATTGATAGCATGATAGCAAACTTGCCAAATGTATGTAATGCCAAAATGTATGTAAAAATATTGGAGATAACTGGGCTGCATTTTTGAGGATTAGTCT
Source organism: Othius punctulatus (assembly GCA_951805005.1). Classification (NCBI taxonomy): domain Eukaryota; kingdom Metazoa; phylum Arthropoda; class Insecta; order Coleoptera; family Staphylinidae; genus Othius; species Othius punctulatus. Next base: position 56,254,575 of record OX638142.1, read on the forward strand.
TCTTGAATTTTGAAATAATTCTGAGGAAATTCGTCATCTGCTATTTCAACCTAACACCGTCAATCACAGAACATACTAGAGTAACCAACAGCACCAGGACATGTATTGATAGCATGATAACAAACTTGTCAAATTGTAATGCCAAAATCGTTATCTCCCATATATCAGATAACAATGCGCAAAAACTATCAGTTACTTTTTATAACAACACAAAAGACATATATTTCACAAAAAGAAACTACAACGACATGACAATGAAGCACTTTCTAAATAACTTACGGGAGCAGAAATGGGATTATACCATCTATGAGATGATAGATGCAGACGTAAATAAAAAAATGGGAGGCGTTCCTTAACACTTACATACTTAAGTGACTTGAAACTCGAAAATGACCATAAGAAATCGAAACTCGAGTCGTTATTTTATTGTATATGTCTATATATCATTAAACATTTTGAAGTAAAAACATATCACAACATAAGTTGTTTCTCTGTTTTTTAATATGAACTACCACGTACTAAAGGTCGAAACCATCCTGATGATTTTACCTACTCATGCTTAATGAAAGTTTCACAAAAATCAAAGTCAAAATAAATCAGAAACAAAATACCAAGTCATTTTACAATACCAAAAAGATAAGAACCATAAAAAACATGCTCGATGCCCTAGAAAGCATGTCAAGATATGACGCTGCCTATCTCCCACAATATAAAAGTGCAAAATCAAAATATAGCAAGCTGTTACAGGAATCAAAACGCAATAACTCCAAAATTAGAATTATTACCAGCGATTATGTAACTACAACAACTTGAAGTATAATTAATGAAAATTTGTCACTTAAACAAACACAAAAAAGGGACTAGCCACATCAGGATGATAGAATAAAATTGCAAATGACCTTAGTAGATGCTTCGCAAATATATCAGAAGCAAAAAAACTACCAAGCATGTAATCTCAAATAAACAACATAAAACACAATACAAACTCGACACGCTACAGACCAATTGACCAGGCAGAACTTCATAACATTGATGCTGAACTGAAAAATAAGGAAATAGTTGGGGTTGCTATAATTCCGGTAAAGATAATTTTAAATAAACTGTTGAAGTAATATCAGAGCCATGATTTGATAAAATCATACCTTTCTAACCGGAAACAGAGGGCGAAGGTGAAAAGAGATGGAACAGTGACGAAAGCAGATTGGGACCTAAGGAATCCCCCAAGGTAGCATGGTGAATAAAAAATGATTGACAATTTCTAACGAGCTATGCAGATGACTGAAACGTGTTGCTTCGGAATAAAAGCTATGCCTCACTTCAGTAGAAGGGACAGTGCCTTTCTCGGAAATTGCTGTATGGATGGAAAAAACAACTTTGTGGTAAATGAACAAAAAACCAAATGTATATTATTCACCACAAAAAGAAAAAAAGAAAGATCTCCCTCACAGAATAACTCTGGGAAGCCACGTTTTTGTATATGGCAAATGTTGCAAATTTCATTTCTAGGTCTATATCTGGACAACAATGGCTCCTGGTCAAAACACACCACATAACTGAGCAATAGATTGAGTAGAGCTAGCTACTCACTTAGAGCAATCAAACCTTACTTGATAGCTCAACATTCGGATCATTAACGCAAATTGTTGCTCGTTGATGCGGTACGGAATTATATTCTGGGGCAACTCAACACGTGTAAACGAGGTCAAATTCAAAAAGCCAATTTCTATGTTTTCATTGAAATATAGAGAATCATCTATCTAGAGGCAGGTTCAGGCAAAATAATTTATTGACACTCGCATCGATTTATATACACGAATGATTAATATACCGGGTGTACATTTCAAAACTAGCCAATTTATTTTTGAAAAATATATTTTGTTTTAGGGAACGTGGTGACGTAAATATATGTTTGTTACACCTCTAGATAGTATTTGATTAAAGCTTTAAAACAAGGTATCACAACGTAGGGGTGTAATTTTTTTTTTTTAATAAAAGTGAGAGTCGCTAGGGAAGGGGATAATATTTTATATTCAATTAACATACTTTTTAACATCTGCCTCGAAAACTGGTTTGACTTTTTTTAATTTCATTGAAAGGAACTTAGATATGTTCAATATAAACTGTTTTGGAATTTTTCTTATTTATTTATTTTTTCCAAAACGAATCGACAAAAATCTTTTGTTATTGCGCCACTAGATTAGGTTATTTTTAAGCTTTAAAATGAGGTATCGCAAGGTGGGGGTTGCCTTTTGAAATTTCAAAGTGAGAGGGGCTAAGGAGAAGGGGGTGACACTTAAAATTTTTTTGACGTTGTTTGTAAACTTCCTCAATAATCAATCGACGTGTTTTTTTTTGTTTTATCAAGCTTGCATTCAAACGTTATTAAGACTGGCTAGTTTTGAAATGTACACCCGGTATAATTTAAGAACATATAGTTGTATGAAGGAAACATAAACAGCCACAAGCACTACACACGAAATCTGGGATATACATATCCAAGACACAACCTAATGCATACGCAAAAAAAGGCCTCACTACACATCCTTCTTCTTCTTTAAATGTTAAAAACACAACATTAAAAATGTTCAATCACTTGCCACGGCATTTAAAGACGATTACCAATGCAAAAGAATGCCGAGATTATTTTTAATTAATACTGAACCATACTCATAGGCAGAGTACTATACAGGAGCCTAACCGTTACCTAACCTAAGTAATTAACCAAATTAAATTTAACCTAGTTAACCTAAGTAATTCTTACTAAGCTGTTTTGACGTTTTTCTGGCACTATTTATATTGTTATTAAGTTTGTATCTTACAGAAAATAAACTTATACTATTCTATTTCAGGAAGTATAATCTGAGAAATCAGAAAATCATTGCCAATCACGTCAATTTTCATGTGATTGAAATTTTCTTCTGATCTGAAATCATTTTTTGTGATTATATACAGGGTGAGTTTTTTCGGATGTTTAGTATGGGGATCTCGGAAACTAGCGGAGGTAGAGGGACGATTAAATGGGGAAAGAATTGCAGTTTTACAAGCTCAATTTCACGCGGGATTTGTTTTTTGAAAAAATTGCATAGCCAACTAGATATCTCGAAAAAATATATTTGTTTTTTTTTTGTTCGGTGCCTATGGATCTTTTCGGTTCGAAAATGAAAACTAAAAAATGACCATAATTTAATTATTTATAAAAATAACTATATCAAGTGGTATATCGTTAGAATAGTCGAAAAAGGGCATTTTTTATAAAGTGATGGCCAACTATAGTTTCCATTAGAAAAAACTCAACTTTGTGTCATAACTCAAAAATTACAGCTTAAATAAAATAATCGGTTAGACTGTATTATTAAGCACATAATTACGTACAACTTTTTCCTTTACACATTTTTCCTAAAGTCAATAATAAAAGATCCATAGGCATCGAACAAAATAACAGAAAATATATTTTTTCGAGATATCTAGTTTGCCATGCAATTTTTCCAAAAAACAAAGAGCTCATGAAATTGGGCTCGTAAAACTGCAATTATTTCCCCATTTAATCGTCTCTCTATCTCCGCTAGTTTCTGAGATCCCCATACTAAACATCCGAAAAAATTCACCCTGTATATTATTTTGTTAATAGTCGTATAATGTAGAAATATTTCGACGTAATTCGACGTAAAAAGAAATAAAATAATTTCTGGAAAACTGATTGGGCATCCTTTTAACCTTATTAAATTGCTAAAATAATTGGTGAGTGATTTTATTCGATAATTTGAAATTATTTTTGATTAATTTTGATTACTCGTCGATGGTGGATGCGCCGGGTAGTTATATCAACGGAATTCCTTAAAAATGAAAATTATTAGCGGAAAACTTATTGTATATCCTTTCGACCTAATTAATTTGCTAAAATTATAGGTGAGTATTTAGTATGGTGAGTGATTTTTTTTGCAGAAATTTGAAATTATTACTTAATTAATTTTGATTATTCGATGGTGGAGGCGCCGGGCCAAGAAATTTTGATTGCAATTCGTACACGGTAAAATTTGATGAGACTTTAGAAATGTAGCGTAATATATGGGAGGGGTTAGGTAATATAAAGAAGTGGGCGACGGGTAAAAAAATGTTAAGAAACACTGCTTCAAATGATGGTGAATATTTACTCTTGTGGTTTGTTAAGATTGATTCCTAAAATATGATATTTAAAAAATATTGGAATAAAATTTTAAAATGCATAATTTTTAGACACAAAATTTTATATACATTTTTGTTTACAAAAAAAAATCATCAAGATGGTTGGGACCTTTATTACGTGGTAATCCACATTAACACTCCATAAAACATGGCAGTGTTCTATTCTGAAAAAAAAATCGTTTCTATCGATTCTTGCCTATAATTATTAATGAATATAATCAAAATAATAGTTGCAGTTAATATGAAAATGATCAACTTGACTTGAGAAAAAAATGTTGTAACTGATAACATTTTTTAGTATCTAAATAATTAAATATATGTAGAAAGTCATGTGAGCAATATTTGGAGAAAGTCATAATCCTAAAAAATATTAAATAAAATAAATAAAAATAAGGAAACAAAAATTAAAGTTCTTCCTTTTATATTGTTTCTTAATAGAATTTTAAATTCATTATGAAGAGTTATAATAATTTTTAGATTTGTTTCCTTTAATTGAGTAAGTTTTGGAATTGGCCTTCCTTTTGTATAACATGAAGTCGGAATTTGGGAATATCTGACAGTTGTATTCTTTAATAACAATTATAATTGGAAATGTTTTTTAGAGTTGATGTTACTTACTAAACTTTTGGGATGTTATGTTGTAACAATAATCAGTGCCAATATTTGTATGGTGTATTACTTAGTAATACAATGTCATTGGCATTGTATCTGAGAGTTGTATTTAAGTTGCAAATTTTGCTTGTTTGTTTTAAATCAAAGTGATTTCACTTTCATCAGCAAGAACAAAATGAAAATGATAAGCAGGTACACAAAAACTTGTCTCCTGAAAAACTACATCTTTTTACTGATAATCTTATTCGCATCCTACGTTACAGAAAAAATCTAAATAATATAGTATAAAATATATAATTACATAGATGTTTCATTATTTTGATTAATCTCGTTTGTCATCTTACATCTTTTTACTTATCTCCTTAAAGCATCTGACCACAGAGTTGTTAATAAAGTTAGGATTGCCATGATGATATCCAACCTCTGATAGGAGATGGGCTTTAAAAAGAAGAAGAAATACTGACCAAGTTACTATAACACGTGTGCTCTAACAAATTGTAATTGGTTGGCTATGGTTTCTGAATCTTCATGTTCATATTGTTATCAATTTTGGTGGTGTTATTTTATAACAATTGCCCCCTGTTTTTAGATATTTAGAATGTACTATCTAATGATAGTACGTACCAGGAAGGAATAAATTATGATTTAAAATAAACAAAAATAATGAAAAAACTATGATTTAAAAAAGAACCAAAAAATAAAGTCGCCTTCAATTCGCCTTCATTTTTTATGTTATAAAATCGAAATATGGGACATAAATATCTGACAGTTGTGTTGTTTAATAACAATTATAATTAGCATTGTTTTATGAGAGTTGTGTTACTAAAATTTAGTTAGTTATTTTGTAACAGTAAGTATATACTCGAGACTTAATTCGAGCCAAATATCAAGAAGTTAGTATACTATTATAAAGATTTTTTGGACCACTGTACAGATTGTGGCTATTATGTTATTATTTGGTAATTTCAGAGTTAATTAGAACATATGTGGTCAAGCATCCAATCGCCACATACGATTCTAAAAATGAAGATGTGTGTCAGTAATGCGTTGCGGCATAAGGTAACCGCAATTACACGTGACATCCTCAGGGCTAGCCGCATTGCCACACGCGAGCCCTGTCCATCCCGAAATCCGTCTTCCCCGAAAAACGCGGGCTCACAGCTGCGCCTAAACTTTTTCGATTCTTTCCTCCAGCGCGCTCGTGATGTCAATTGGCGAGGATATCTGATCTCCGGTCCGGGACTGCGGCGCTCGTTAGTTCTTCGTCTCCTTTGTAGTCCCCGTCAGGACGTGCCTGCGTCCGTCCGTCTAATTATCGACTTGTGTGTCCCAATTTGTCCTCCGGAGAGTGGCGGTGCGTTTAGCTGCTGGACGGTTATTAGGAGACTATTAAAAGTAACTGCCGCGCATAATTATGACCCCTGCCGGTGCCGAGGCTGAACAGGCGCCGGATAATTCGCACCCCACCCACAACACCAGGAAAATATGTGCGTTATTAGGTATAACTGGCGAATTAGGATCTACAGATGAAGCCGACATGGCAAAAAGTATAATTATCAGGTTCACAAAGAAAACTACTACGTGACCACCTAATCATTTTAGCATACTAATTAACAATGTAATTATATTCTTAATAATCACTTACACACATATATTCACTTTACTATTGCAAAATAAATTAAAAAAATATCAATAATTAAAAATAATCGTTTCCAATATAACTGCTTTATTACTATACTTAAATATTTGCAAAACTGCATTTATTATTACTCGCCGCAACTTCGTCGAAGAAGTTACGCCGCTGTGGGTTTTTAATTAACATTGATAATGCGGAGAGATAACATGATATTTGCAAAGGCTAATGATTTTCTTTGTCTCAGCTCACGCATCTCTGTAATTGTAAGTTCCTAATAATTTAATTTGTTATTACTAACTGACACGTTGAGGTCTTCACGCTAATTAATTATGCAAATTAAATTATGTATGTATACAAGTCAATTTAAAAAAGTCTGCGCATTTATATCCTTGTGTAATTTACTACCGTGAAGTAACATTTGGATTGTATTACTGATTAAACCGTAACGAAACTAAATCCGTGTTTCAAGAAGTAAGTTTGTAGTGTAATTATTTCTAATCTCATAAATTGTACAGCTTAATTCAAAACTTGTTTACCATGCGCGAAATTCACTAAATAGTTTTTGTAATTTTTAATTACTTACATCAGAATAATGTGTTACGACTTTTTTTGTGCCAAAAACAACGTATCGCTTCAACAAACCCATTTTTTTATGTGAAATTAGGTTAAATAACTTGAGTAAACTGTTTGATTTAAGGTATCAAAAAGTGCATAATTATTAATGATATCGTCGAACCTGTGTAAGCAATTTTCTTAAAGACTTAAAACTCAATTCAATTATCAATTTTGTGCGTAACTCTAATCGCCATTATGTTCATTACGACATAAAAGGTACAAATCTTTAATAATTTAACACAGGAAATTCAAGACAAATCTCCGTCTGGCTTTAAGGTGTGCATTTTACGATTTTTTTGAATTCTTGGAAAATAAATTCCGCTCACATCAATTTTAACTCACTTGATTTGTACCAAAATTTGTGTTTCCGAATTAAAAAAAAAATCTCTTGCGCCATGCATTTTACGATTCTCTTGAAATCTTAATTTTAACCTGTTTTTATATTTATCTGTTTATTACGACGTGTGTAAACTTGTATGTATTAATATTAACAAACATATTATTATTATTATTAAATGAACCTAAATTTGACAGGTACGTAAACCGATCGTGATCCAATGATAGATAACTTTCGGGCACTTTTTAATCATAAAGCTGGTGCTTTTTAGTGCGTTTATTTGAGTAAAGAAGTTATTATTAGAGCTAGGGCCATACATTTATGATGCTACTAACTAAGTTGAATATGATCGCCGTTTGGCTTTCCTCATGAAAGTGGTTAAACAGAAAGGAAATAGAGTAGGTGACTGTTTTTTATAGTTTACGATCAGCAGGAAGAGATGTAAGTTTGTGTGAAAATTTTTGGTACTTTTTTTGGTATTGGCCAAAATGTTATAGTAAACAACAATGTTAAAAATGTAGCAGTATGCGAACATCGAGTAGACCGTAACCAAAACTATATAGTATAAGACGACACCAGGTCATCGAATTTAATTCTATATTAAAAGCTGAAGAATGCCTACTTAAGAATAAAGACCCAAAGGTAAAAGCTTTCGTCAATTATAAGTATTGCTGCACTTCTCAAGTATTATAATATCGAATTTAATTCAATATTAAAAGCCGAAGCGTGCCATTAATCAAGAATAAAGACCCAAAGGTTGTAGCTTTCGTCAACTTTAAGTGCTGCTCCACTCCTTAAGTGTTATAATATCGAATTTAATTCAATATTAAAAGCCGAAGAATGCCATTATTCAAGAATGCCATCTTTACTCAAGAATAAAGACCCAAAGGTTGTAGCTTTCGCCAACTTCAAGTACTGATGTACTGCACTTCTCAAGTGTTATAATATCGAATTTAATTCAATATTAGGAATAAAGACCCAAAGGTAAAAGCTTTCGTCAATTATAAGTATTGCTGCACTTCTCAAGTGTTATAATATCGAATGTAATTCAATATTAAAAGTCGAAGAATGCCATTACTCAAGAATAAAGACCCAAAGGTAAAAGCTTTCGTCAACTATAAGTATTGCTGCACTTCTCAAGTGTTTTAATATCGAATTTAATTCAATATTAAAAGCCGAAGAATGCCATTACTCAAGAATGAAGACCCAAAGGTTGTACATTTTGCTAACTTTAAGTACTGCTACACTTCTCAATTGTTATAATTTCAGTATCTCTCCTAAACTAAAAGTTATAAGATGGTTTTTTGTGAATATTTTCAGCACAAAGCTTAATTTTGGCTTTGAATCACGTGCTACCGATGTTTGCACTTATTGTTTGCAGACCAAGCATCAGATTCAAGAAACCTAAAATCATGTATACTGGTAGCCGTTACTTTGTGGAACATTGTAAATAAGTAAATTAAATAAAACAACTTTGTTATTTCTACTCACACTTTTATTTTTGAAAAATATGTAGTTACTGCAGTTGTTTCGACTAAGGTCTAGTCATTATCAAACTAAGTGACTTGGTTTGATAGAGTGTGAGTGGAAATGACAAAGTTGTGTTATTTAATTTACTTAAGCCTAAAATCGTTTTGAGAAGAACACATAACTTGCTTTCGTATGTGCTCATAAGATGCGAGCTAAAACATACCATAAACTCATGAAAAAGTTACCTACCAACTTTTTTACGTTTTCGATCGACTTGCAACAACTTCAACCTCTGCCAGAATTATCGGTTGGTGAAGTTTAATACTCCTGGTAAGTCTCGTTTTATTCGTTTTATGTGACTGACCTTCAAGGCGAGAAGCCTGCATCCTACCAATGGACAGAAACTGAAAATCAAGCTGTAGGAGTGTAGTCAGCAATACGTGATTTTTTGAAGAAAAAAAATCCCTTTATATGTTAAAGTAACTAGAATCCGGTTAGTATCCTCGACGGTTGTGTTGAACAAAACAAAAATATTCATGTATAATATTCTTGGCTTTATGGATCTCCAAGAGAGCCCAAGTCAAGTCAAGTACGTTCAGTTATATTTTCTGATCAGAGGTAATTTCCACTTATCCACAGATAGATTTTTGGAACGAATGTGATGGACATGAGCCAACATGAAGCAACATAAGGCATGAACATGAGGCAACATAAGGCATGAACATGAGGCAACATAAAGCATGAACATGAGGCAACATAAGGCATGAACATGAGGCAACATAAGGCATAAACATGAGGCAAGGAAATAAGTTTCCCAGACGACTATACAAAATTCAATTCCGAATAGGCATTTAAGTAAGTGCGAGTTTTGGGCTCTGATTGGAACTAAATGACTGTAACGCTCTATGACTTAAAAAAAAATTGAACGAATATGGCAAATGAAAAGAGTTTAATAAAACACACACTGGCGTTTCACTTACAATAGAGAACACATACGTATTTGACGATCCTCTCAAAAAATACCTAACAATACTGAAAAGAGGAAAGAAAATTGATAATTTTCAGACACCGGAAAATTATACCATTGATAAGTAAAGTATCAAATGCAAAAAATAACTTATGTGAAAACAATGAAAATAACAGATTTGGAGAAGAATGAAAAAATGATAGAGCATCCCAGTTTTATTCATTCTCATACATTCTCGAAACAGTTCCAAGTGCTTCTGTGCAAGAGCAAAATAAAGAGGGCAAAATAAAGAGAGTAACCTAAAGAAAGCAAAATAAAGAGAGCAAAATAAAGAGAACTATGGTTTCGCCACTATCTCGAACCAGAGAAAAAAATAAAACACGTTTGAATTTCACTTTATTTTTATATTTATCTAATACAGATACGTAATTTTACTTTAAATATTGCAAACTTTTTTGAAGTACAGCAATTTTGGACCTAGTTTGTGGTACAAAGCACATTATGTCCATAGTGTTGGATCAACACGTATTTGATCCAAAATGTGTTTTTGAAAATTAAGATACGTGTTTAATAAACAGGATTTCTTTTCTGAGAAAAATTAGTTACTATGACCATAATCTATAAAGTGGCACTTTTATTCTGTTTAAATAGTACTATGTATAAAACGTTTTTATCATTTCCTGAAAAGTTTAGTCTAATGGACTTAATACGGTTTGAATCGTTTCAATAATTGAATTTAATTGAATAATTGAATCGTTTGAATAATGCTTTTAATAGTTTTACAGTCGATTATAACCGTTCACATAATCTGAATATTGATTACAAAATTTAGGATTATTATCAACTATTTTAATTTTACTACATAGCATATTGTACGTAAAATTAAAATAGTCGATAATAATCTTTAATATTGTAATCAATATTCAGATTATATGAACGCTTATAATGGAGTGTTAAAATATTAAAAGAATTATCGAATAAAATGCACAAATATTTTTTATTCTTGACCTCATCTACACGAATCCGGTCAAAAACCTAAAGGTTCCCATTTGAAATTTTATAGCTGACCTTTACTTTAGAATTTTCAAGCCCTACAACGTTTGTCGTTTGTAATGTCAACGTAACATTGTTTACGAATAGTCCTCCAAGATTACCTGGTGTATCCATCCTTTTTTAACACCCTGTATATTAATAATAAACATTTTTATAATTGAATTAACATATAATCGTTATTACTAATAATGAATATGCGATCATTATTTTGAGTAGTGTAGTTAGTTCAAATAATAAAATACAAATTTGAATCAAATTCGTCCCTTTCCATAGAGACTTTTCATCAATATGTATGCCACGATCACATAACCAAGGTCACGAAATTGTACAAGATTCAGCACAAGAAATATGTCCGTATCTTATAAGCTCAGGCTTAGAGCAGACGTCGGAAAGACTTTGAGACGAAGAAGAAGTTACGAGTTATTATTATCTTTTGCATTGGGGTTGTTCCTTTTGTTCCCCATTTTTTATATATTTCGTTTAACATTACAAATACAACCTCATCTGGGATCGAACTCGAGACCTCAGAGGAATTAGCAAGTACAAACCACTCAGACACCAAGGGACTGACTTTTATGATTTGGATGATGTAACGAAATATTTTAACAAATATGTTATTTTACTGCTATTGACGATATAAGGATAAGTTTCTAAAATGAATCCCAGACCAATGGACAACCAACCAAATGGGCCCCAGACAAACTGATTTATAATGCCAGTATGTTAAAAATTAAGATTAATTTTAATATAATCAAGGATTAAGACCTCAGAGGAATTAGCAAGTACAAACCACTCAAACACCAAGAGACTGACTTTTATGACTTGGATGGTGTAACGAAATATTTTAACAAAGATTTTATTTTACTGCTATTGACAATATAAGAATAAGTTTCTAAAATGAATCCCAGACCAATAGACAACCAACCAAATAAGCCAAATAAAAAACAAACCAGATAAATAGACTGGAATTAGCAAACAAAGACATAATATTTAATACTAAAACGTGGTTTTAGAATGTGCTCCTAAAACTTCTCTAGATTATTTTTGAAGTAATAGTCAACATAAACCATCAATTATTTTTAAATATTTCTAAATATTTAAAAAAGTTATTAGTAATATTAACAATATTTTAATGGCTATTGGGGGTCGTACCTGGAGTCGTTTCTCTTCAAAGTTATTATTTAGCAACGATTATTGATCATAGAGCCATATAATAGACTACAATGGGTATGCAATAGATTGTACAAATACCATGATGTACAGTCACGGACTCTGGGAATGACACGCTCCGTAAGACTGAGCAGTGCCACTACCGTGCGGGACCAAGGCTAGCAGACGCTCGGTCTTACGGAGCACGCCATTCCCAGAGTACGTGGCTGTACACCGAGGCTCGAACTCAGGATCTCTGGAGTTTCAGTTTCCGTGGGGACGGTGACTTAATTGAAGTTACTTAAATTTATAATTAAATCCCACAAACTGCCGATAGTTACACATGTAAGCTGAACTGTACAACTTGTACCAGGTTTTACGAGTTCAATTTAATAAAACTCTTGTACATTAACTTCTACACTAAGCATAATTTTTGGTAATGAAGGAGAACGACGGCAAGCTAGAATTAATTTGATGCACAGCTAAAGTATTTAATCGCCTTTCCTGTTGTTGCCGTATTAGATGAGTACAATGTCCTTTTATATCACCCGGATGCATATTATAAATAATGCACGTTGATCGCTGTTATATGGCCATACATATTTAAACAGAAGTGATATATGATAGGGTAGATTTTTTATATTGCTTTCCCGGTAATTTATGGTGCAGCGTAAATATTTTAATGGCCGCTAGATTACATACTGGACTTGAAATAGTGCGGACGAGAGCGCAAACAATTCATTAGCATCGACTTTGAAATTGTTACAGAATTCATAAATTTTATATCGTAATTGGGGCCGATATTATAAAGCATAACATATTCTCTCCATAAATTATTTATTAATAATCATAGTTATTGATAAAACAAAGAATAAAACAAGTTAAAATACGACCATGAGTTGTATAATAGTTATTATGTATTTATACTTTTACGTACATTTTTGTAAAAATTTTAAGAAATCATGAAAATGAAACGATTTTTGGGTAACTTGTAAAATAGAAATCTCCAATTTGTCGATTTGTTGTTTCTGTAAACGTTTTTTAGGGTTATCTTTTATGCAACATATGTTTTATTCAAGAAATTGAAAAATTAATTATTTAATTTACGTTATTTATTAATCTTGAACATTAAAACACTACGAAAATGCAAGGAGTTTTGCTACGGCATTGTTTCCCTTCAAATATTGGCACTAATTTAGTCGACCTAGAGTAGGATTATACTGTTATATAACGTGGAAATTTAATTTGCGATGCCCTTGTGTAATCAAACATTGTAACAGTGCACGTGTTTGAGCTTAATATGTTATTAACTATCGATCCATTGAAGTCGTTCCATGATCTAGAACTATACATCAAGGAAATTCGAGTCAGCCAGAGGCTCACACAAGTTCACAAATTATTGTTACAGTTAATTGGCATATTCTGGTTTTAATACCTACATTAGAGCGGATCTTTACTAATTCATGGTCTTTTATCCCACTATTGACCCGCTATTATATTTTAACGGTACAGTTACTCCTGAGAGGATCAAATAAAGAATCACTTACTGTTTTATTGCACACAATGGCCGGTCTTGATAGGAAGCGGTCACGGAAGATGAGTGGTCAGGGAAGGAGCAGATACCGGGCGCCTTCTAATTATTGAATGGGCACGAACTTTATGTAAACATAAATATCGGATTCTCAAAGTTTTCCCCGTTTTCAGCCATTATATGCGGCGATAAATCTGCTTTAACTATAATATCTGCTGTAAAGCGCTGTAAGTAGAACAAAAGACCCATTTTTCACGCGCAAACGATTAAAAACGCAGTTTTGGGATTAATTTTATGCGCCTAGTTTATATGTAACGCAATTTTAACGGGATGACGATGGAGAAGTTTGCCGGCACAAATAAGTTTGGCAACTTAAAATTGACAAGAACTATTTATGCGGGTTGTGCAGGAAGTTCCAGCAAAGTGCTTGCAGTTATGGAACTAAAACGGTTTGTATCTTAAGATATTAGCACTAATTATTTTAAGTGAGGAAAATTCACCCTCAATCTAATGGCGGGAATGAAACGAGGAGTATAATGCAGTTTCATGATGACATTCAAAAGTAAATTACTACAAGTAAAGATATGCGCTGGAGTTTCACTTTGAGAGCTGATAATTACCACATACATATGTATACAAGGTGTATGCAAATCCCACCGAAAAATCAATTAGGTAAACGCGTAAGTAGTAGATGTGTAATTTAGATTTGGTCGGTTTTGCTTTGTTACTTATAGTCACGGGTTTAAGTAAAAGTTTTAAAACTAAGATATTTAATTCTAATTAAAAGTATTAAGTAATCTCCTTATTCTACCCTTTTAACGTTTGTTTTCATGTTGGTATATAAACATAACTTGTTGAAGTTGTCAATATTGATATATTGGAAATATATGTTTTGAAATTTTCCGATGATAGTATACAAAACATATATTGACAAAAGCTAAAGAATGTACCTTAAACTGCATACTTTTTGTAAAAAAAAAACACAATTTCGTAACAGTCTTGTTTTACGACGAATTTTGTGATTTGATGACGATGTCTTTTGTTTTATTCTAATAATTACTAATTTTTTCCTCAAGGGCGGGGAATCTGACGGTGTTAACTTTCTTCAGAAATAAATCGCACACTATACATAATTAAATTAAAAAATATAGAATTTGTATTCCTCTTTTGTTAATGAGTGACATGGTCACATTAAAAAAATAATTGCTATAAATAAATTTGATTGCTTCTAGTAAAAATTCATTGTGCAAAAGAGAGTAGAACATAGAGAAACAAATCAATAAGGAAATTTTAAAAAAAATGTTTGTTTTTTATAATTAGGTAGTCAATTTTATGAAGTTCTATTTTCTAACAAGAATAGGATTTTTTCCAATTCGCATTATTAAAATGCTCATTATGTATATTGAATCTCATCGTTAAAGCCACACTTTATTCGAATGGGTGAATAAAATGTTTACATTTTCAATTTATTCACTATAACCATTGACAACGTGAATAAAGTAAAAAAATAGGTAAATTCGCACTATCCTTGAAATTTTCGTTGTCAGCTGACAATGTCACACTTCACGCAAATTCTTCAATTCTGATAACAAATTATAATAAATCTTGTATGATACACGTGAATAAAGCAATTTTATCCATCCATAAAATTCGACTTTATTCACATATAGGCGAGAGGTATGAAAGTGACAATTCAAATTACGAGACAATTACAAATCTCCCCGAAACATAATTATTTATATTGTGTAGCTACACCAATTCATACCCATTCCTAATTACACCACCTAATTACAAGCTTCTGTTATTTCAAAGACGGGGAAATTATGCTTGTGATTTTATTCGTGCTTCAAAGTAAAATTTTTGTAATTCTTTCCAAAATTGTTTTGAAATTTAGAAATGGTTTACTGAACGGTTTATCATTGTATATAATTAGTCGTATATTCAATTATTGGAGAACGAAAAGTCAGTACGTTTTACATAAAATTACAGCTTTAGAAGTTATGTTTTTAAGTTGTGTGTGATATTTATGAAAGGCACACAACAAACGGTTATGAAAGGGACGGTTATATCAAATACGGATTTTGACTTGATAAATGATAAAATCTCTGAGACTCTGAGTGAAATTCCTACTGAATCCCTTACACATACAATATGTGTGGAAGTGTTAATTTCATTGAATTATCTTTAAGAAAAGAAATATAGGACTAATTTACAATTAGTTTTAAAAATGTGATTTTAAAATATATATATATATATATATATATATATATATATATATATATATACTTAACAGTACATATAATTATCCTGTAATGTGTACGCATACTAGTTATTTAGTATGTGTAATGTAAAATACCTGTAGATTAAAGATAATTTTCCTTGTTATTACGCACTGTCCCTTTCATAAATTATTGTGTCCCTTTCAATACAAGCTAGTAATGAAAGGGACAAAATACACTTTTTTAAATGAATAAATATACAACTAAGAATAAAAAAGGGTCATTATTATATTTTCCTTCAGGAGTTAACTAATTGAAGTTTTCAATAATATTCGTAACTGTTCAAATTATTTACTCATTTAGTTACTAGACTCTTTAAAACAAAAGTGTCCCTTTCATGCCACCTCTCCCCTACCATAAATAGCTATTATGGTGATTTTTTTTCATTTTATGCATTTTGATCTAGGCCTATCTAACCATAAGACATAGAGATTGGGTTAAATGAGGAAAGAGTTGTGGTTTTAAGAACTTATGCAAGATATGCTTTTGTTTTTTTGAATAAAGACTACAGTGTTTCAGTTATAATACAAACTTTAATTTTTAATTATTTTTAAATTGTAGTCTTAGTTGGCTTAGACATTTTTAAAAGGGAAATTTTTCTGTTTATAGCTATACAAGGTTTGCTATACTTACTTTGATAAATAAAGGCCATCTTCGAAAATTAACATTATGTAAATTATTAGTTCGACAAATAAGGCCCAGTTGTACGATCGTGGATCATCCTTGACCATGGTTCATTGCCTAGGATACCATTGTATTAACAATTGTATCCTAGGTAATTGAACCATGGTCAAGGTGATCCACGATCATACAACTGGGCCTAAACACAATACAGGACAATTTGTATTATTGAGAGTAGCAAAAACAGAGTTTGCCAAAGAAAACTGTTTATCCTTTAACTACAAGAATTTAGTTAGAATGGAATTTTTCTATTCTAATTATAGTTAATTCTATTTAAATTATACAACGAAAAATCCTGCATCTCATTTATTTATAAAAGTAAGTATAGCAAAGCTTATATCGTTTTAAAGAGAAAAAATGTCTTTTTTAAAATGTCAAAGTCAATGCCAAACTATCAATGCCAAAAAAAGGTTGTATTATAACTCAAAAACTATGTTTTTTTAAACCAAAGCTTGTCTTGCATAATCTCTTAAAACGACAACTCTTTCCTCATTTAACTGAATCTCTATGTCTTATGGTTTCCGAGATCCCAATGCTTAAAATGAAAAAAAAACTCACCCTGTATATTTAAAATATATTTCAATAAACATGCACCGATCCTTTTTCACAAAATAAATATACGCATGCTATGCTTCTGCCATGCTTCTGCTACAATATGCAAAAAGGTTTATGTTTCTACTTCATTCATAAGAGAAATTATGCATATTTTTAAAATCGTCTATTTGAAGCAAACATTTTGGAAATCATGTTTTCCTCAAAGAGAATGAATGCGAATCAATGTAGTTCAAAAGCATGAGCATGCGTATAGAAGAGATATCAATCAGATAGAAGAGATAGAAGAGATCAATTCATAAGAGAAATTATGCATATTTTTAAAATCGTCTATTTGAAGCAAACATTTTGGAAATCATGTTTTCCTCAAAGAGAATGAATGCGAATCAATGTAGTTCAGAAGCATGAGCATGCATATAGAAGAGATATCAATCATTGAGTGAATAAAAGTAAAAGTTATTCAGAATCACTTTCACAAGGTGAATACAATGATCATAAAAACAAATTAAAAACAAACTAAACATAATGAAAATATTATACCAAAATAAACTAAAAATATACAGAAAAGATTATGACAAACACAAATTAAAAGCAAAATAAAAGAAAAATCAAAAAATTTGAGGGGGAGGGGGGAATTTGTTTCATACATGTCAGACCATAGGACTCGCCGTAAGATCAGATATATGTATTTTAGCCAGTTACAGCTGACCAGCATGCATAAATCATGGATTGTAAATTATCTCAACGAAATTACACCTAATGAAATTTATACATTTTCTTGAAAATATTAGTATTTTTTAGATCATTCTATAATTTTCTGGGAAAACCTTGCATTTGTTTTTTGTTCTGAAATCTTTATGAAAGTTGGTGTAATATGATATTTTGATATTATAATTAAATCTGCAACTTTCTCGCTTTTTGGTTTTATATTTATATGTGTATTTAATATTTATTGTATGTATATGTGAATTTACTCTCTTTAGCACGTAACTTTTAATTTGACATATGTAAATCCTCCTGGATATTGAGATGAAGAAATTTACTATTATTATTATTATTATTATTATTATTACCTCATAATTCGATGTATAAAAACCAAATAAAAACAAAAGAAAATATCTTGTATTTGACTCATATTAAGGTAATTTAAACTATTCAGTAAAAAAGTGTACTTCCTCAATTAAAACTTTTAATTGCTTTTGCAACCAGTTTCGACCAATTAATTGTTTTTTTACTGAAAAGAAAATATAATAAAATCAAAATAAAACCAAAAGAGGGGCTTATGTTCACACGTCAGACCAAACGGTTAGGGTATATAAAAGGTGCTGTGAGGTCTGATTCAGGTGATTTAATCAGGCACAGACGATCATCTTGCCTAAATCAAAGCTTATAAATCACCTCTTAATTGAATAAATCAAATCAAGTAGATAAAAGATGAATAAACGAATGCATGAGGAATGAATGACATTACTAGAACGTCGTAAATAGCGGGGATATGCAGCATGTAATATTAATCAGTAGAACTTGAATATAACATTAACTTCAGTCAGAAAACTACGAAATATAGTTACAAGCAGCTTATATATCATTGACCACTTAAAAACTTTAATAAGAATAAATCGATAGTAATTCATAATTCTTTGTGTATTATTGCTTATTTAATAAACCCCTATTCACCTCATATATGTGGAGCATATTATTTTACCATAACCAAATGAACCAAACATTACTTGCTAAATTAAAATGCCAAACATATGAATTACCGAATGAATAAATTATTTTTTCGAAAACTGTCATCAAACGTTGACATTTACGTTGAATTTTCAGTTGACATAGTGATTCTTTTTTGTCCCCTAGCTGCGAAGTATTTTTATGTTCTAGAACGCCAAAGTCTTTTTCGATCTAGAACATAAAACAAATGTCAAAATAATTTGTCAATTATTCAACTTACATTTATAATTTTATTAATTAAATGCTTCGTGTTCTAGATACAAAAATAACTATTGTAGTCGACTAGCTTCATAATGCTATGTTTGTTATAGAGAAAATCATGCATAAACACCTACTTTGTGCCACATGGCAAGTGTGCCATAAAGTAGGCATAACAACAAAATAAGCCCATTCAAAGATTACGTTGTCCTTTATTCGTAGCATGCATTTCAACTTCGACAACATACACCATAACGAAGAAGACTTGTAAAGTTTGGACTAATAAAAGAAAGTATGATGAATTAATAGATAAATAATATAATCTAAATTCGAACAATGTATCTGATCTAAAAAGTACGCAAGCATAACCTTTTCTGTAACTCCACGCGCGCTTTTGATCCTTAGCCATTGCCAAAACTTGTCATACTTTTTCATATAAACATCTTCCGACTTTCTAGGAATCAGACTCAGCTTCTGCAGCTTTTTTCAAAATTTCATCACTTATTAAATCTTCGTCACAACTATTCATTTTGGCAGAATTTGAAAAAAAATGGTTGCCATAAACAACAGCATAGTAACCGCATCAATCAGGTCATCATAGAAAAACTATGTTAGCACAGGCCACACCTTATCAGTTTTTTATATGTGGATTAGTTTTGAACAATTATTTATCAGAAATATATAATAATGCTTTAGTCGACTACAAAATAGTATATGAAATTCGTTTACAATTCCGGATTTTGGCATTCGTGAAATTAGCGCATTGGCTTCGCTCATGCGCCAATCATTCACTCATGCCATAATTCTATGAATTATAAACTAATTTCATGATATTCTATTATGATGATATTTGTGTATGGGTACAATTCCATATTTTCCTCGTAACAGACACATTACTTCAACAATCAAAACACAGGTAAAGTACTTCGACTTAATTTTATTAACACTGGAGGCTTTTACTTCGTGATAGATTATGTATAAATAAATAATGCAATTTTTACTTTGTAGGTATCACAGTTTTCAAATATCACAGTTTTCAGTTATGAAAACTGTGATACCTACAAAGTAAAATTGTAATATTTATTTACTACGACTTAGATTACGAGCCAAATTATAATTGTAAATTATTTACAATTTATAATGACACCCAAGTATTGTGTACAGTTACAATATTGAAAATATAAATAGTAACGTACGTCAGAATGTCAGATAACAAATTAATTGGACTGATGTTGTTGATTATTTTAAAAATCATGGAAACTCATATTTAGAAACAATAAAAAATTATGAACATAATTTAAATATTTAAAACAAAGCCACAGTATGGCGAAACATTGTTGTGATATATAAAATAACAAAAATAAAAATAATAATATAACGAAATATTTTAAAGTTATACAAATAATATTATTATAATTAAATGTCTACTTTAAAAAAATAACAGCCAATCTATTAATTTATTAAAATAATTTAATATACCAAAACATTTTCTGTAAATTAAACTGGCGGGCAGGAATTCGAAAAAATGTTAAAAACAATTCTAAATCCCAATGTTAATTTATACTTGTACATAAATTACACTTGCATAAATAATTACAAAATTGATACTTTCAAATGTGAGTTTAATAAAATTTTATTTCTTCCTGAAACTGTCTTTGTTCATAATAGTAGAATATGTATTATCCTGTCTCAATCCATTAATACACTTGTAAAATATTTGTGTTCTTTAAATGATCTAACTGCATGATATAATAAATATATTCGTACGGCACAAATTGCGATATAAGACGGCTCTGGATCTATACCATAAACCACGACCCTACCATAAAAAATGCTGTCTTGCGAATTTTATTCTCGACCCATACGTTCTGCTCTGTCCATCAGAGTAGGTAATTAAGAGAGATGGAAGATATTTTAACAGATTCGATGCTTGAACGGTGGACGGTGGTGAGACACGTTGTATCCTTGCGATAGACCACATAAACTCATCAAGTTGTTTGTTATATTTTACTGTATTTTTGATTTGATATCAGAGTCGATTTCAATGGTTTTTAAATTGTCGTGATCAATTTATGATAAGGAAAATTTATATTCTGGAGGATACGACGAATATTGAATATTGCCCTGGACGAGAATCGAACTAACGACGTAACGTTTTAAAAGTCGGAGCCTAAACTCACCTTAATTGCTTATTTTTGTTTGCCCCGCAATTATATTTTATGCCCACGCAGCAATCCAATGCATACAAATTAAAATTAAAATTGCTCAACTTTTAACTGTTGTTTTTGCGTATTCTGTGTATCCTAAGAGGACGCCATTAAAAAAAATCGCGCATTCCGCAAAACACGCGGCCGGCCGCGCGGAAAATAAACCCTTCACTAATTAACAAGGCGGGAAAAACAACGAGTCCCGGTTTCCTGGATGAATCCCACAGGCTGAGGCGCCGCGCACTTTTTTACTTAATAAAACAACAATCAGGGAAATCGCATGGGATAGTGAAATTGTGCGGGGAATTCCGCAGCGGATCGGACCCGGAATGACGTCGTGGAGTGAGCTCGAAAAATTATGCAACTTCGAATCGATCGCCCCCCAGAGGAATGCTCTTTAAATAATATCGCGAGGCTCGCGAATTGCACTAGGATGGAATTTCGATAACGCAAGCATGAAATTTACCGAGTATTACAAACTTTTCTTGTTAATTTTCTTGCAGTGCAATTTCGGGATCAACTACATCTACAAGAATTTACTCGTTTTACGAGCAACTAAATGGGAGTTAAAATTTAAAATATCTTTACACAGCTCAACATCTTATTAAATGTAATAAAATCAAGCTTATGAGAATTAATACGTTTAGATACAAATCAATTCAATAGTCGCAGGTTCGATTCTCGCTAATATTAAAATTGTCCAATTAAAGTTTTTCTTCATCTATGTGCAGTCATGTTCACATAAATCTAGTTCATGAAATTATGTTACAATAGCAATTTTATATGGCAATGTCAATTTGTTTGTAGTAGATTTACGTGAGCATGGCTGTACCTACTGCATAGATGAATGTAAGTTCAACGAGAGCCTCGCACAATTATTGTTAAAATAAAAATCATACATTCACTACATGAAACACATGTGTAACGGATTGGAAGATTGAAAATTTTGTTTTTTTTTAAATTTTGAAAAAAACACAAAGTTTTAACTTTTAAGATTAATTTGATTAAATTGACAACTTTTTCAGGCACACATTATGATTATTTACATGAAAACTTTGAATTGTAATAACTTATTTATGTGTGAGTGAAAACGATCGCAAGATCAAAACAGCTACCGATTAATTAAAATCAATCGTGAAACTAAAAACTTTGTGTACTAAATGTTCAACTCATACGAATTATTGCTACACTTATTACTTCGCTACTATTAGAAAGCCAGAAATCTGTCTAGACTAAAAATGAGATTTTGCAAAGACAATCTAATTTCGTTTATAATTTAACATGCGATATCTGTGACATGCATTCAGGTTTCGTATTACATGAAATGTAAAGGAAATTTTCCTGTAAGCTGATGTAAAGGTAATTTAATAAAGTATACAGTACATATGTAATCTAAGAAGGGTTGGAAATATTGTCAAACAAGAATACTTAAATTACCCCTTTGAAGCTTCATTATTGGAAACGGTTGACACGAACCAACATAATTAAAATTCCTTACGTCGACCTTCTAATTTTAATTATTTCTAAATTATACGCCGCCTGTAATCGGCGTTTTTTTAGAAAACGGCCGAAGACGAGATAATTGGGAATAATTTATGAACTCGGTGGAAGATTGGAAGTTGATTGGACTCCATTGAAGACAAATCGCCGTGTCTCTTGTAATTTCCGCTTTGGTAAAAAGCGCTGGGGATTTTCTTCGGGTCCGCCCGTAATTAATTAATAGCATCCCCTACGGACGGGGATAATTTCGGTGTCGATCGTTTTTCAAATTGAAAATCCGAGGAATTATTTTAATCGCCCGATCGCCTCAGAAAATATTCCCGCATTAACCTTCCGACGTGCGGTGGATGATTTGTGGCCGTAATTACAAAATAAACAAACCGAATTAAGGGCTCTATCGGTAATGGTGTCTTAGGGGCACCCATAATAAAGGACGACAGGTATATGGTTTTCGTTCCGTTTCGAAAACTCCAAGGGTTGCCCAATTACCTCCCGTCATTATTTTAAATGCTGAACGTAATTACACCTTCTCCGTCGATCGGGGATAATTACAAAGGTCGCCCCCTTGAATTATTACGTGTTTTTCTGCGAGGCCCGTTTTATTGCCTCGCGTCTCGTTTCTTTCTCCTAGCTTTAGGATGTAGATTGCGGACCCATAGAGCGCTTCTATATGGAATCGAGACAAAGCAAAATTACTCTTCGAAATTACATTTCTGCAAGTCCCAGCCTACTTCACAACATATGAAGATCTTGCATTGAAAACCAGATTTTATGCAATTCTCGTAATTTGTAATAATAGTTTGTAATAGTTTGTTCATTTCAATTCAGTACATGTACAATAAATATCTACACACAATAAGAATAGAAAAACGTCAACAAAGAGTATATTTGGACTAGATCACCACCCCATCACAGCAGGGGAAAGGAAATAATAATAACAATCATTAATCTCATAATAACTACACAGGATAGATGAGGTGCACCTGTACAAGAACATTAAGTAATCGTGGCTATTAGAATTCTGCTAATTTGTAGATCTCTCTAGCTAAGAGATATGCGATTAGTTTACTTTCAAGTTGTCTTAAGTTTAAGAAAACTGTTTTAAGCAATTTATTAAACATTTTAATGGCACTATACTTGGGCGATTTTTCGTTATAAATTAACAGTGTTAATTTATACGTTGGAAATTCGTATGAGTTTGTATTTCTGGTACTATAGGTATGTGTTTTTGAATATTCGTTAAAGCAATTTTTATATTTGAAATTAAAATTAAGCTCTTCGTAGATGTATAGACTGTATATTGTTAGTATTTCACCTTTATGAAATAACCATGACAAGACTCCGTGTATTTGAGACCAAATATGATTCTTATCGCTTTCTTTTGCTGTATAAATACCTGGTTGATGTTACTACTTGTACCATAGAACATTATGCCATAACGTATTATGGACTCAAAATTTGCCTTGTATAATCCTATTAATGTATCGTACTATGTACTACAGTACTTCAGAAAATATAAAAACCATAACATGCCCCATCCACCATTTCAGCCAAAAGGACGTGTGCAAATTTTGAGAAACAGTCATAGTGTTTCCAAATATACTGAACAAGAAATACAAAAAAAATAGTAACTGAACATTCTTGGAATGTTCGATTTTTATTGGATTTCACACATTTGTAAAAAAACATCAAAATGTTAGAAACTATGAAGTTAAAATTATACTTCATTCGAATTTTTTCCAGAATTCGCATGTAAAATTGAACAAACAATATAATTTTCGTTGCGTTGAAACCCAGATTTTTTGATATTTTGGTACTACTAGGGTACTTAAGAAAATATAAAAACCATAACATGATCTATACATAGTTGCAGCCAAAAAGACGTATGCAAATGTAGAGAAGAATTTATAGTTTTTCAGTTGCAGAGTTTGCAGACATAAGAAATACATAAAAATATGAATTGAATTTTCTTGAAATTCCCGGTTTTTATTTGAGCTCAAAATTCACATTCGGTATTATAAAAAAGGCGTAAAAATTTAAAAACATTAAAGAAATACAATTGTACTTCATTCGTAGTTTGTCCATAATTCTCATGTAAAATTGAAGAAACAAATCAATTTGCTATGAAAAACCAGATTATTTTGCAATTTTACTAAAAGTAAGTAGGCCAAAAGTACCGAGCTCAAAATTTCAAAATTATCAAGTGTATTTCAATATACATACTATGATAACTTGTATACATCCCTAATCCAAAGTCAGAGAAGCAACTTAATTCTTTTATCTCGGGAAGTTTCGTGCAGTTTTCAGTTTTCATACATTCATTATCGACAAGTTTCTTTGAATTAATAAGAAAACTGTAATGCATGATAAAATATAAAAACTAAAACATGACGCATCCTTAGGTTTTCCTGAACTTTTCATGTAAAGTTAGGAAAAGAAAAATAATTTAAACAAATCACAATTTTCAATTTTTATTCTAGCTCAATATTAAATAATTTAAAAAAATGCGTCAATATGTAGGAAAATATAACAATTCAATTATTCTCATCTATTATCATCTAAAATCAGGGAATAAATATAATTAAAAAAAAGTATTATTTCACAATTTTCAAATTTTGTTGTAGCTCAAATTTCACACAATGATAAAACAATGCTTCGATATTTAGGAAAATATGAAAATTACATTGTTCTTATCTATAGTTTTTCATGAATTTGCATCTAAATTAGAGTAGCATTGCAATTTAAACAAAATAATAACTAAAAGTTCCTGAATTTTTATATGTTCGATTGCACTCAAATTTCAAATAATTCAATTCAATTTCAATTTCAAACAATAAATATTAATGCTTATCAGATTTTACCAAATTAATAATGTGATAATTAATAATAATACGTTAAAAATAGTGTCTGGCCTCATACCATAATTCATTTCTAAGATTTTAATATAATGTCAGAGAAGGAATTTTGTTCATTTATTTAAAATCTTCGGAAAAATGAAAATTTATGGTGGGAACCACCTAAAATTTTATTGCCATTTTCAATTTTCGTTTGCTCTTATATTTAACACAACAACAAATATAACAACAATAAATAAGCGCATATGAAATTTAACAAAATTATTATAAGTGTGCATTAATACGTTAAAAAATGTGCAAGTTTGAATATTCCCCATCCATAATTTTTATTCTGAATATAAAGTTGCAGGAAGAATTTTGCTATTTTATTCAAAGTCTTCGAGAAATTCAAAGGTTACCTTGGTAAAATTGAAAATTTTCATGATGTTTTGACAAGGCATAAAAATGTTATTGAATTTCTTTGAGTTAATAAGAA
This sequence comes from Othius punctulatus, assembly GCA_951805005.1. Taxonomy (NCBI): domain Eukaryota; kingdom Metazoa; phylum Arthropoda; class Insecta; order Coleoptera; family Staphylinidae; genus Othius; species Othius punctulatus. The sequence goes on from OX638142.1 coordinate 56,280,605, forward strand.
AACGGTAATACATACTTAAGAAAATATAAAAATTAAAGCTTGACCATCATTAGTTTTTCCTGAATTTTCATGTAAAATTAGGGAAAAAATAGAACTTGAAGTAAAATATTTCAGAATTTTCAATTTATGTTGTAGTTCAAATTTATCACAATTGTAAAAATATGCTCCAATCAGCTGAATTGTGTATCAAAAAACATTAACAGTAGCGTGTAAACTAGTTGCATCATCACATTCAAATGTCAAATGCATTTATGACATTATGTATTTGAAATTTAAATGTGATGCTGTGAACTAACTTACACGTAACTGTTAACGTATTTTGATACGCAACACACCTGAATATTTAAGAAAATATGAAAATTAAATTGTTCTCATCTATAGTTTTTCCAGAATTTGCATGTAAAGTTACAGTAGAATTTAAATTTAAACAAAATAATAAATAAAAGTTCCTGTAATTTTCGATATTCGTTTTCACTCAAAGTTCGCACAATTATAATTACCTAATAATAATACATAATGATGAAAACACTGCTTGAACATATAAAAAAATGTGAAAATTAAATTATACCCTAATTACAGTTTCTTTCGAATTTGCATGCAATTGCAATTCAATTTAAGCAAACTTGATTGTCTGGGAATTATCGATTTTTGTTTGTGATTATATTAGTAAACGCTTCAATATTTAAGAAAACTGGAAAATCACATTATGACCCGATCGCATTTTTTTCGTAATTTTCATTTAAGATGATACAACTTATTTTGGATTGAAAATCACAATTTTCTTGCAATTTTCGTATTAATACGTATAAATATTACAAAATATATACAAATTAAGGTATACCCCATATACTTTTTTTTTTGGAATGTTAATTCAAATTCGAGAAGCAATACAATTGCTTTCTATTTTAAACAATTATTAAATGTGCTTTAATTCGTTAAAAAATATGAAAGTTTGAATACGCCCCATCCATAATTCTTCCAGAATTTTAATATAAAGTTGGAGGAGGAAATTAACTTATGTTTAAAATCTTCGAGAATATAGAAAGTTTTTGTACATTCATGGATCCCACTAGTTATTTACGATATTAGTATCATAAGGTATCATATTTCGATACGATATGTAAAATTAAGTATGTGTATGTTATATGTTTATATGTATGCTGATGTATGTTACGATACGAATACGTACAATGTTATGTTATCTACAATTATGTACATATTATGTACAAATTTGATAGTAGATAAACTATCAATTATTAGCTATTTTTAAAGTAAATCATATTTCTAAAACAAAATCAGTAGGTTTTGAAGTTTTTTGAAGATTTTTTGATTCATCTCTATAAATAAAAAGGACACCACTCTGGTTTTCAACGGCTCATATCAGAAAATTTTAATATTATATTATACGCTATTTACAGTTTCTCTCGAATTGGTATGCAGTGTTAGAAAAATACAATTTCAGTAAAGAACACTTAAAATATTTAAGAAATCTGAAAAATTAAATTAAAATTTCGAATTTTCATTTGAAATTGAAGATACAATACAATTTTTCTTGCATTAAAAACCAGAATTTTCTAGTAATTTTTTTTTTGAGTTCACATTTTACAAAATTATTAAGTGTCAATTAATATATTAGAAAATAATTTAATTATACCCTATCTGCATTTCTTTTTCAAGAATGATATTATAAATTTGAGAAGCAATACAATCGCTTTTTTATTTCACATGCCAAAATTTCGTTTCAATTTTCATACATTAATTGACCACAAATTTCCTTAAATAAGAAATCTCCAATAGTTCAGAAAATATAAACATTTAATAAGGATTCATTCATACTGTTTCCTGAATGAAAGAAATAAAATTTTGAAAAATTGATTGCTACATTATTTAAGAAAATGTGAAATTTAAATTATATCCCACCTGTAGTGTATTTTAGAATTGGATTTCGATATCGATTGTTTGTATTTTTTGCCGATATGTAGAGTAGTTAGCGAAGATTTAAATGAGCAAACCCCTAGATGGTTCTAATGCTCCTAGAATACGTAGAATCAAAATAAAGGTTCCGATAAGTATTCTGCTCCGAAAGGAATATACGTTTCTTTGCGATTTATCGGTGGCAACACCCAATAACATTTTGATGTTTGATTCTCGACTTATGAGCTTATGCCTTAGTACCATAGATTTAAAGCTACAGGAGAAATGTAATACAAATAATAAGTAATAACCCAAATTTCTTGTAATTTTCAATTTTTGCTTGCGTATCCCTTCAAGGTTTGCCTTTATATAAAAAAAACTAATCTGCCCAATAAGTCTATCAATTTTAATTGAATGACTCCAATCTGTGAGTACAAATTTCACACAATTATAAAGAGTGTTTAAAAATTTAAGAAAATATAGATATCCAATAATGCCCCATTAGTTTTTCCCAGAATTTTCGTTTAAAATTGGCCCGTTTTACTGCCTCGCGTCCCTTTCCTTTTTCTTTCCAGCTTTAGCATGTAGATTGCGGCCCACAGAGCGCCTCTGCATGGAATCGCGTCGTGAGACAAAGCAGCAAAAACGCGCACAATATAACTTCTTCGAAATTACATTTCTGCAAGTCTCCGGCTCGTTTTATTGGAATCCTCGAAATGCAAATACCGAGCATGGCCCTAGCTACATATTGCAATTATGGAGTGGCACAGTCAATTCTGCGCTTTTCGCGTGTTGTTTTTGAGCGTGTGTGGAAACTGGAAGTTTAATAAAGCGCGATTTCATTACAGGACCTCTCATTACACCGCTGAAATGTACATAAATGTAATATTCCGCGGCTCATATAACCTACTTCCCACATACTCGAGATAACTACCAAATTTTATAAACTCCGGCAAAAAATATTAACGATGCAATATTAAAATGGGAACTTTATGAAATTTACCACATTTCAGGTTGTTATAATACAAAGCATTCTGTAGTTTTATACACAATTCCTTTTATAAAATATACAATACAATTATCTACTAAACCTTTAATTATTTAAATTTTATTAGAATGTTAATGATTAAGCCGAAAGCTCTAAAGATCTCATTATGAGGTACAAATCAATTACAGCAGACAGAAAACATTCAGTGCTGGTTTTGAGAGGAGCAAGTGGCTCCAATGTTGCGCGCAAGCCGTGACGGTTCCCATTGTGGTGAGCGAGACGTGGCCCTGTTATAACCCAGACATCACTGTTTTGTAAATGCTCAATTCAGATCTTAATCCGCATTTAAACTAGAAGTTACACACTCGTCGGCCACTGTTTTGTATTCATTTACAAATGAATGCCACTCATAAAAAATAATTAAACCGCCGCTCTTGCACAGCGCGCTGCCAAAAAGAAGGCATTTGTAAGGCGAATTAACAATAAACTTTAAAATCGATTCCGCGCGCGGAATTCCCGCTGCCTTAAATTATGTATTAAATAATTTTTAGTTGGGAAAAGGCGCTTTGTTCGGCTCACAATAACCCGCAACAGGATCGGTGGGTCGAGAGGAATTTATGGTGCGTCTAATGGCTGGGCCCAAAGAAAAGTTTATGTTTGCTGAAAGTTGCGAATCGATGCCGATAATTACAATTCCAATGTTCCCGTCTGTTCATAAGCGAGCGACGTTTTCTTTATTTAAACGCGGAGATTTTCATTAAAACTCTTGGGGTTAAGCCTCAGAGGGTTAATATTTAAACGAAGATTTCAATCTTCAAGTAGACATATTAAAATTTAACTGTGTTTGTAATACATAAAGATGAGATTTAATCGCTTCAACTAAAGATTTTCATAAAAAATGTCTGTAACTCCATAACCATAACTAAAGCACCATAATATTATACATGGGGTTTAAATCCATTGCACTAATCTGCCATATTAGAAATTTGACAATATAGCTAATTCTGAGTATCTATGTTCAGCTGGAAATATAAGTTAATAAGTCATATAAGTTCATAAGCCAGCACAAATCCAATTAACTCCAAAATTGATTGATTTGGTCAACTAAACTTCCAACGGTATCTCCCCAGCATAAATCAAATAAGCACCAGTAATCATTTAATAGAAGTAAGAAGATTTATTCGAGAAATTATTTTTCGTATAGAAGATTTCTCAGATAATAAATAATAAGAAAAAAACCCGCTACTTTGGCTGACAGGTTAGAACGCTTGCTTAGCATGCACGAAGACCTGGGTTCGAACCCCAGTACAGGTAGTACATTTGTACTGAGAAACTAGTGCCATTCGCCGTTGGGAGCTCATTAACGGCGCTCTAGAGATCGGGGGCGAATTTCTAGACTAACAAGCCCTAACTCAATACACACATTTACACAAATCACACGGCAGAAGGACCCACGTTGGTCGATAGCCAGTTAGGGATAATGTCCCTAACAAATACAGTCACTACTACTACTAAGAAAAAAATACTAGATACAGAAATTAGAGATCTAATGAATGAAATAATATTTCAAGGAGTATAGGCATCATGATAGTCTAAGTATCGACAAGGTATCCCTGCTAGTCCTAGAAAATGTTGGGGAAAAAAGGTTAAATTTAGTCCAATGAACATGGTTAAAAATTGAATTAAAAAAAAATTATTGTTTAATGTTAATCCAATAAGAAACAGTTAAGAAATAAATGTACTACTATAATAGCAAATACTGCCCCTATAGAAAGAGCATAATAAAATTGGGCTACTACATAATAAGTATCATGAAAAATAATATCAATTGATGAATTAGCTAGAATTACTCCTATTAATCCTCCTATAGTAAATAGGAATACAAATCCGAGAGCTCAACTTATTGATGGAGAATAATTAATTTGAGTTCCATGTAAAGTTGCTAATCATCTAAAAAAATTAATTCCTATTGGAACAGTAATGATTATAGTTGCTGATGTTGCTAATTTGGTAAAGTAAGCTCGAGTATCAACATCTATTCAAATCAAATAGCGAAACATGTTTGCTGATTAGCGCATTTTGCATTCCCTGAAATCTCATTGGTAATATATCTCTCCCTAGAGATCTGCATAATATACTCTTTGTTTGAATAAATTTGACACGCACTTTAATTTTTGTGGTTCAATTATGGTTCAATTACTTCGAAGTAAAGAATTCTATTATTATTAATATTATTGTCAAAGTGTTCTTCAGCAGCATTGTACAGTCGTGTTCATTAAATTATTGTACAGCATTTTTGCTGCGTGAATGTGACTTAATTTCACAAAGTTCAAAAAAGTGTTGTACATACAAATATTTTAATAGGTTAGATCTAAGATCTAAGCCTTTGTTGAGGAAAAATACTACCACACATAAACTTAAATTTAAATAACCAATAACTATTATTGCATAAATTATTTCTAAAGCCCCAAAAGCTTCCTTTATTCCTCTTTCTTATCTAATAATGTGAGAGATTATTCCGAATCTTGGAAGAATTAAAATAAAAACTTTATGATCAAAAAATCAAAATAGGTGTTGGTATAAAATAGGATCTTCTCCCCAAGCTGGGTCAAAAAATGATGTATTTTCATTTCGTTCAGTTAAAAGTATTGTAATACCCCTGCTAATACTGGAAGGGATAGCAGTAATAGTAACGCTGGAGTAGCTACTGATGAAACAAATAAAGGTATTCGGTCAAATGATATTCCAATTAATCGTGTAATAATTAATGTTGTAATAAAATTTACAGCACCTAAAATGGAAGAAATTCCAGCTAAATGAAGACTAAAAATAGCTAAATCTACAGAAGCTCCTCCAGGTGCAATATTGGATGATAAAGGAGGATATACTATTCATCCTGTACCAACCCCTATTTCTACTACTCTTCTTGTTAGTAGAAAGGAGAGAGAAGGTAGTAAAAGTCGTAAGTTTAAAGTAGTAAATTATTTATTCGAGGGAAAGCTATATCAGGAGCTCCTTATATTACTGGGAGTAATCAATTTCCAAATGCTAAATTTACAGCACCTAAAATGGAAGAAATTCCAGCTAAATGAAGACTAAAAATAGCTAAATCTACAGAGGCTCCTCCATGTGCAATATTGGATGATAAAGGAGGCTATACTATTCATCCTGTACCAACCCCTCTGTCTACTAATCTTCGTATTAGTAGAAGGGAGAGAGAGGGAGGTAAAAGTCAAAATCTTATATTATTTATTCGACTAAATCTATATCAGGAGCTCCTAATATTAGTGGGACTAATCAATTTCCAAATCCTCGAATTATAATAGGTATTACTATAACGACAATTATGATAAAAGCATGAGCTGTGACAATTACGTTATAAATTTGGTTATCTCCAATTAATGAACCAGGATTTCCTAATTCTGCTCGAATTAATAGGCTAAGAGAGATTCCTACTATTCCGTCTCATGCCCCAAAAAGGGTTCGATGTCCTTATGATTTATAGAAAATAGCCACTTGTTCGTGGGGCAATGGCTGAATTAGGCGATAAATTGTAAATTTAATTATGGATATGAATCCTTGCCCCAACAGGATCCCTACATACTACACGATACCATTTTTGGATATAAATGTTGGAGTACCTATTAATATTTTGAAGATATTATTGATACCATTGGATATTTAGATACTCAACACTAGATTTAAGATGGTACCATCATTTAGAATCTTGGATGACATCTATGTTAAAACATATGTTGAGATGCCATTAATATTTGATGGTACCATCATTTAGAATCTTGGATGACATCTATATTAAAACGTATGTTGGGATACCATTAATATTTTGATACACGTAGTACTGTTTTGATGTGTGCCAGAAGTCTGTTTCATATTTGAAATAGTGGCGGATAAAGCAATATCCCCAACTAATATGGTCTTATAGTCAATAGTGATTGTAATTGCAAATTTAAAGAAGAGTTAGCCCTAAGGCTTAAAGAGAGAGGGGGGCTCTTTATTCAAAGCTTTGAAGGCTGCAAGTTTCATTTAACTTAAATCCTTAGAGATAGTTAAATGTAATTCTACAAAATATTAATCTAATTGTGGGTATGGCTGCAAGAATAGGATAAGTCGAAAAAATGAGTTTTGAGAATAACGCGTTTAAAGATTCAAAACTTAATAAAAGTTCTAATATAGCAATAATTGCTATATTTTATTTTAATAATTTATACATTTTTCTATGAACAATTGCTATATATTTTTTAACAGGCTAATAAATGAGGGTACAAATATTTAAATAAACAAATTTGCTTATTATTATTCAAAGCTTTGAAGGCTGCAAGTTTCATTTAACTTAAATCCTTCGAGATAGTTAAATGTAATTGTAGAAAATATTAATCTAATTGTTGACATGGGTGCAAGAATAGAGTAAGTCGAAAAATGAGTTTCGAGAATAACGCGTTTAAAGATTCAAAACTTAATAAAAGTTGTAATATAGCAATAATTGCTATATTTTATTTTTATAATTTATACATTTTTCTATGAACAGTAGCTATATATTTTTAACAGACTTATAAATAAGGGTACAAATATTCAAATAAACAAATTTGCTCAAATACCGCATAAATCGACTTACGCTGTTCTTGCACCCAGCTCCTCAATTATAGTAATAAAATTAGTTCTTATAGTTAGGATTTTTTTTAAATGCTTTGATTTCGTAAAATTTTATTCTCTAGAATTAATTATTCTCAGTTCTGTAAGTTCTGTAAGTTACTCGTATATAATAATATAAAGTATTTAAAGTTATAATTATTTTAATAAAAGAAATTAATACACACTTTGAATGGTTATTCATTTGGGTAAAATTTCAATCAAAGGGGGGAATCCTCCTAAGGATAAAAAAAATGTAATAAAGGATAGTTTAATTATTACGTAATTATTTATTGAAGAGAAAATTTGTTTTAAGTAGAAAATATTTAAATTAAGAAAAATAATAATACTATATATATTGCAATAAAAGTATAAATAAGAAAATAATATAGTCAAATATTTTCTATAATAAATCTGTGATGAGTGGGAAAAACAGTATAAGTCAAGAATTAGCATTTTAAGGAAGCGTCGACTTATACCTTTTTTCCCTCCAATAATCGTAGCTTTTAAAGTTGTACTAAAACTGACAATCTATTTAAAAGCCTTAACTGAATAATGTGACATATACTATTTCAAACACAATGTAGCATCACTTTCTGAAATATAATTTGACTTAAACTCATTTTCCCAAATTTTCGACTTATACTGTTTTCTCCACCCATCACAGAAATATTGAACTGAATATTCATCCGATATGATTAATAGAGGAATAAGCTATAATTTTTCATAATCTAGTTTGATTTAATCCTATGATACCTCTTATTATTATTCTAGTATTAATAATTATAGAAAATAATACTGGATAATTTATATTATATAAAACGCCGCTGCCCATAACTCCTTTATTTATTGGCCGATTTAAAAAAACACGTCAAAAACACGTTACACGTTGTAGACAAACACATGTCTACAAAGGGGCCCTAATTTTGTTCGTTTGCAAAATCAACTTTCATTTCAGCGATAGTCAACTTTTTTTTTCAAATGGTTACAAATATTTTCTTATTTTTTCAGGTAGAGATTATTTTTCTGAATCCAAAGATGTATAATAAGTTAGCTTTGATGAAATATTCGTTACAGGAGAAAAAACATGTTTAAGTAGTGTTTCAAGTGTGGCGTGAAAAACAAAGCGAACACAATGTGGAAAGCAATATGTAATATTTTATTAGAATAATTCAAAATATGCATAAAAAAATACAAACGTATCTACAAAAGTTGCTCCAACTGACGGCCATCTTGTTGAATACACAACCGAAATGTTCTCCTTATTGCATAAGTTGTATTTAATATACAATTAGGAGGTATTTCTCGTGTTTTCCACATTGTGTTTTCCACCAACAAAAGTTGCTTCAACTAAGTGCCATCTTGTTGAATACACAACTGACATCTTCTCGTTATTGCATAAGTTGTATTTAATATACAATTAGGAGGTCTTTCTCGTGTTTTCCACATTGTATTTGCTTTGTTTTTCACGCCACACTTGAAAAACTATTCGAACATATTTTTTTTGTCTGTAACGAATATTCCATCAAAGCCAAGTTGTTATACATCTTTGGATTCAGAAAAATAATCTCCACCAGAAAAAAAAATGAAAATATATGTAACCATTTGAAAAATAAAAGTTGACTATCGCTGAAATAAAAGTTGATTTTGCAAAGAAACAAAATTAGGGCCCTTTTGTAAAATATGTGGAGTCATTTAATCTTGTTTTTGTTTTTTTGAAATCGCCCAATAAATAAAAGAGTTATGGCCAGCGGCATTTCTTAGAAGACATCCTGTATATAATTAAAATTATTGGGGCAATTTTCTGTCATGTTAAAAGTAATGAGCAATTTATTCATGATAGTCCTTCTATAACTTCGGGGAATCAAAAGTGGAAAGGAGGAAATTTTAGTTAAAGAGCTGAATAAAAAATAATGATCAGGGGTTTATTCATATTTTTAATTAAAATTCTATTTCTACAGATTAGGATAATAGCAAATAATAAAATTGTTGATGCTAGAGCTTGAGTTATCAAATATTTTAAGGATGCTCTATTAGAAAAAGATTTTTTCTATTATACAGGGTCCGTCATTTCACCTCCCGTCTTCTGTAGCTCAGTTACTAATTGAGTTAGGGTTTTGATATTTTGCAGACTTTACTTGCATTCTGTGGCGTATTTTAGGAAAATATTTTTGATTATACGGGGTGTCCCAAAAAAGTGTGACGTCATGATGATGTGTATTTTTAAATTGCATGGTATATTTTTTGTTATTTATTTGAGTGCCCTTTATGGATGCCTACATACCCATGAAATTTTAATAAAATCGGTTCAGTGATTTTAGCACAAAAAAATAAAAACTGAAAAAAAAAAGTTTTGCACCATTGCGTAAGAAAATTAATAAGAGATAAAAGTATGCCTTGTTAATAAAACCATAGAAGGTGCTCATTAAATAAGGTCTGATAGTTGCGTTAACCAAGTTTTATTGATATGCATTATACAGAGTGTCCAAAAATTTAGTGTCAAACTTTTCAAACTTTAAAGCACTTTATTTTCTTATTTTAAATTGGAGCCCCTGTATATGTTTATGTCATTCTATGTGTAATTAAAAGACAAACATTTTTCCTAATTACAACTCTAGCGCAATTCCTAACACATTGAAAGTTATGTGCAGAAAACACGATTTATCAACTATTCGAATAGCCATTTTAATGAATAAAACTGGAAGGTGACTTTGAAAACCAATTTATTGACATAACATGTTTTGTAGTTACAGTTAATATCTCGAAAGTATTAAAGGTTTCACAGATCTTCGTCTAAACCTATTACAGATCGTAAAAGTATTAAGTTTTGTATAAAAAATAGTTTTAGTATTAAAATTTCATAAAAACATATCATAACTGTCATTTCTAAAATTAATTAATTGCTAGAACTTATGTTCTATATGTCTTCCGCCCTCTTGAAGGCACTAACGAAGACGAGTATGAAATGACATTGCCACGCTTCGTAACAGGTTGAATGTAATATTTTGAAATGCAAATATGAAAGTCATATCGACATTTGTCAATATAGGTTATAATATTTGGCATATTGTAAAAATCATATTTTCCATGACAAAAAGTAATTTTGGTATCTTGTGTATAAAGACCTTAGCTAAAACAGTTTTAAACTTTTATATTACTACAGTCAACAATGGCTCTTGTCACTTTTTAAACTTTAATGTAAATAAATTGTTTTTCAAACCCACCTTCGACTTTGATTAATTAAAATGGCCATTGGAATTGTTGATAAATCGAGAATTCTGCAAATATCTTTGTATGTGTTAGGAATTGAAATATGGTTGTAATTAGGAAAAATGTTTGTCTTTTAATTCCGCGTAAAATTACATAAAAATATACTGGGGTTCCAATTTAAAATAAGAAAAATGAAGTGCTTTAAAGTTTAAAAAGTTTGACACTAAATTTTGGACACTCTGTATAATGCATATCAATAAAACTTGGTTAACGCAACTGTCAGACCTTATTTAATGAGTACCTTGTATGGTTTTATTAACGAGGCTCTGTTTTTATCCCTTATTAATTTTCTTAACCAATGGTGCAAAACTGTTTTTTTCAGTTTTTATGTTTTTGTGCTAATGTCACTAAACCGATTTCCATCAAATTTTATGGGTATGTAGGCATTTATAAGGGGCATACAAATAAGTAACAAAAAATATACCGTGCAATCTAAAAATATACATCATGATAACGTCACACTTTTTTGGGACACCCTGTATAATCAAAAATATTTTCCTGAAATACACCCTAGAAAGCAACTGAAGTCTGCAAAATATAAAAATCCTAACTCAATTAGTAACTGAGCTATTGAAGACGGGAGGTGAAATGACGGACCCTGTATATTAGGGGGATAATAGATAATAGATTAATTTCTAATCCTATTCATATTCCTATGTTAGTATAAGAAGAAATGGAAATTAATGTTCCTAATATTATGGGACAAAAATAATAAATGATAAAGTTTAATAATTAAAAAGAAAAGGATTATAACCTTTATAAATAGGGTATGAACCCATTAGCTTAATTAGCTCATCTTATTTTTTTCATGTTTTAGTACAATAAGAGTACAAAGGGTTTTTATACCCGAGGAAATAGGTATCAAACCTATATGGGTATAGTTTAATTCTATTAAATTTAATGAAGGTAAAATTTTACATCATTCAATCATACTCGTCAAAATAACCCTTATTCTTCAGTTACTTCATTAAAACTTTAACATAAAATTAAAAAATTTACATACAGTTAATTTATTTAATTGGGGGATTATTTATTATGGAATATTATTAAAAAAAATTACGGGAATACAGTAAAAAAATGTCGTTTTTTGATCATAAAAAGTTAGTAGTTACTGGAGAGAAGCGAACATATTGTGTCAATTAGCTACTTATAGGATTCTTCATAGGACAGAATTGATCAAAAGACGGAACTTTAATAAAATTTATTGAAGTTAACCCTGCTCAATAAATGTTATGTCACGTAAGTAACAGACACCTTACTTGGAGGTAAAATATGTATTTCCAGTTGAATATATTTTCTTTGCCTATGAAATTATTGAGAACATGATATCCAGTAATTTACGTTTCAATGCAATTTATCTGAATCCGTTTGTCAAATTGTCACGTATTGTATTTGTCATGCCTAATGCACCCATTAATTATTTTTATTATTTTTATTATAAAAAAAGTCACATATATTTCTGCCCAATGTAGGTAATCATTTTTTGTTTAGAGTTAATTACATCCTGCAATTATGCACGACGTGCAATTTACGTGAATCTGTAATTATATGCGCAGGATTTCATTCTTGTAACAATTTGGCTGAAATCCGTCTAGACGAATATTTAAAAGATAAAATTTGTTAACATTATATCTCAATTATTCAAAACGCACATAACCGTCGACTTGCTCGCCTATCGTAAACACTTTACATAAATTCAGACGTGCATTTCCAATGTATTCAAATTACAGGGCCTGGGCGTTTTCGCAAAGCAATTACGCAAATCCGCCCCGCTTTGCCCACCTCGCATTTCTAACGACACCGCGAGCAAATTCCACCATTTTCGGCACTCAAATATAATATACATTCGGCGCAGATTTAATTATGTATCGGCGTTATATTCCGCAGATTTAATGAAATCTCTGAATGCTGCATTTGCATGCAATGCAATTTTTAGAATATATTAAATACTCCTTTTTGCTCAAATAATGTATACCACGCGATATCTTTACGCCACACGGAGATGTGCAGAATTATCGTGCCTCAGTCTGTAGGTTGGCACTTTGTTGCTTGAGGCCAATTTCAAGAAAATATTATTTCAAAAACATTAACATTGCAGACAAAGGAACAGAAGAAGCAACGATTGTTCATAGTAATTGATATCTGAGTAGCAATATTATTATTACTATAACATGATATTTGTCAAATTCATGGCAAGGGTTTTTATGCTACATTGTTCAACTTATTTTTATTATTTCTGAGGTGGATTCTGATACAAACGTAAATTAAATGGATGATACATTTACAATTTTTAATAATCTAAAAAATATTCCGTTGCGTCTTTTCTCTAAAATTAATAGGGGAGAGCTAATAATTACACGTATTTGATTGTACATGTTAAATTCCTATGTTCGCCCCTTATCCTAGACACTCGGTATATTATTCTTATCGAAACTACATTTTTTCATACAAATAGATATATGCTTATGGTGTTTTTACATTTTTATTTTTTGCAGTGACAAACTGATAATACAAAATCAAAAATAAATAAATTTTCTACGAAAAAAAATAAATTGCTCAATCTACTCTAATCTTCATCAATTGAGTATTTTCTACGTCCTCAATTTTCGATTTATTGGATTTGTAATTTTAACAGAGTAGACTAATAGACTTCAACAGAAACTGTAAAAAGATTACAGTAGAAAATAGTATTGTTCGTACTTGCAATATACAAGTACTGTAGAAAATTATATTGTTTGTACTTGAAATAAACAAGTACTGTGTACATAGTACTTGCAACAAACAAGTACTCTGTACATAGTGTTCAGTGGTTAAGTGTGGTACTTATAATTAACAAGTACTGTAGAAAATTATATTGTTCGGACTTCCAATAAAAAAGTACTGTAGAAAATTGTATTGTTTGTAGTAGCAATTAACAAGTACTGTAGAAAATTCTATTGTGTGTACTAGCAACAAACAAGTACTGTATACATTGTATTTGCAACAAATATACTTAATTGACTATTAGACTAATAGATTTTAATGTTACTGTTAACTGTTCTAAATCAGTATTCTGATGACTCAGTATACAAATTTTGATTAGTGAACTAGTAGTAGTTCCGACGACTCAATATACAAATTTTGATTAGTGAACTAATACCGAACATTAATTTATATTTTGATGATTCATATTTTAGTGAGTAGTAATGAATGAGTACAGAAGTACACATTACATATTACTCAATAAAATATGCTGAAAGATCACCAGCATCACCTAAAATTGCAGCACTTCTAGAATATTCTGAAAAATGTTGCACGTAGGTACTGTCTGTGAATGGAGAGATTGATTTACAACACGACAGATATATTTAATTGAAGAACACGAAATGTTTGCAATTCCAATTGCCGTTGATGTAAATAAAGCTGCCCAATTCACTGATGCCGTTATCTTTTTATTTTATACATGAGAGATCTCGCCTGGAGCCCTACTTTACTCATGTTTTTGGGTACAGTAATCGCAAAGTCTGATGTCAGTACGGCGAGAAATATATTTCTTTACCAATAAGCTCTGTTATTATCGGACTCCGAACGTTTGGTAAACGTATTTTTTCAGACATAATTGGAAGTTTTAAGAAATAGCGAATTTCGATCATACAGGATCCTTAGTATGTACAGCCACGGACTCTAAGAATGACGCGTCCGTCCATCCGATCAGTCTTCTATCGTTGTCTACCGTGGCCCTGCCGTGGGGGACCAGACAAGAATGGCAGACTGATCGAACGGACGGACGCGTCATTCTTAGACTCCGTGGCTGTACTTACCTTTGCCATAAAATGTAAATTTATTCTCTTGAAAATATCTGTGCTCCGGAGAAGCATGTCAGCTTTAAAACTATTCAGATTGTTTAAAATATACAGTATGTCCCCGGATTGAGTTTACAAGAGGAAAAACTTTTTTTTTCTTTTATTTTACGCCAAAACTTCAAAGGAATTAGATTTTTTGCTTGTCCTGAAACTAGCAAATCTCGAATTAAAACTAAATTATTCTGACTCAGTGGAGAGAAAAGTTCATTTTCTTTTGATTTCAGACTTTCTCTGCTTTTTAAATCCCATCACATTGGCCGTTTTATTTTTTTGACGATGTCACTTTGACAAATGAGTTTACGCAAGTTAAATACATACAAATGGTCCAGTATTGTGGCCTGCCAGAAGTCCCGATATAACAATTTTGGATTTTTATTTGTGGGGACGTTTAAAGCAAATTGTGTATATGGATAACCTATCTAATGATGCCGAAGAATTAAAACATCGGATAAGAGACGCGTGGCATCATTGTCCATCGAAGAAATTCAAAGAAGTTTCAAAGAGCTTCGTTTTAGAGTAGAATTGTGCGCAGAATTGGGTGGGTGGTTAATTGAATAATGATTGTTCTTGTTAAAAATGACCTTTTTATCTTAAAGCTGTTTCTTTGAGTTGTTGTTTATTAAAATTATGTTTTTCACAAACATTTTTGTTATTTAACTTGCGTAAGCTCATTTGTCAAAGTGACATCGTCAAAAAAATAAAACGGCCAATGTGATGGGATTTAAAAAGCAGAGAAAGTCCGAAATCAAAAGAAAAATGAACTTTTCTTTCCACTGAGTCAGAATAATTAAGTTTTAATTAGAGATTTTCTGGTTTCAGGACAAGCAAAAAATCTTATTCCTTTGAAGTTTTGGCGTAAAATTAAAGAAAAAAAAGTGTCTCCTCTTGTAAACTCAATCCGGGGACATACTGTATATGCGATGAAAGCGAGCGTATTACAAAAAGGGAATTGGTATCGTATAAAAAGTCTGGAATACATTCATTATTTCGGAAATTAAAAATATTTTAGAAAAATCGGCGGGTTTTTGTTTTCAAAAATACACATTTTGTACTAAATCTGAAATTTTTGTCATTGTACAATAACATGGGGGCAGTACTAGCCTCCTCCATTTTGTACGATCGGAGAAAGGACATATGCTTACCAAATATGCGGCGGCCGACAATGACAGAGCTAATCGGAAAAGGCAGATCCTTCTCATCGCACTGACATTAGATTTTGTGATTACTGTACCCAGAGACAGAATCGTATTGTTCGTACATGCAAAAAACAAGTACTGTAGATAATTATAGTGTTAGTACTTGCAATAAACAAGTACTGTAGAAAATTTTATTGTTCGTACTTGCATTGAACAAGTACTGTAGAAAATATTATTGTTCGTACGTGCAATAAACAGGTACTGTGGAAAATTATATTGTTTGTACGTGCATTAAACAAGTACTGTAGAAAATTATATTGTTCGTACTTGCAATCAACAAGGACTGTAGAAAATTATATTGTTTGTACTTGCAATAAACAAGTACTGTTGAAAATTCTATTGTGTGTACTTGCAACAAACAAGTACTGTGTACATTGTACTTGCAACAAACAAGTACTATGTGCATTGTGTTCAATGGTTAAGTGTGCAGCTTATGCACTTTAATGGTATTGGCGCATACAAGTACTGCAATAAACAAATACTGTAGAAAATTCTATTGTGTGTACTTGCAACAAACAAGTACCGTGTACATTGTACTTGCAACAAACAAGTACTCTGTACATAGTGTTCAATGGTTAAGTGTGCAACGTATGCACTTTAATGGTATTGGCGCATATATTAAGAGAAAACTTGCGAAAACCACGACTACAATAAGGCGCATTAACGAGGAATCAAACCCTAATCGTTTATAGTGCATCTCTCAGAGTAAGAAATAGCGTCGACAGTACACAAATACATAAATAGCGCACCTGAAAGAAAAACCCTACTCACCCAAGCGATGCACTTTTACTAATACTAAAAAGAAGGGAAGGAAGATCGCGGTATAAGGGTGGGTGTACATGCAACAAACAAGCACTGTATACATGGCAAGTACTGGCAACAAGCAAATACTGTATACATAGTAGGTACTGGCAACAAGCAAGTACTGTATACATAGTATGTACTGGCAACAAGCAGGTACAGTATACATAGTATGTACTGGCAACAAGCAAGTACTGTATACATAGTAGGTACGTGCAACAAGCAAGTACTGTATACATAGTATGTACTGGCAATAAGCAAGTACTGCATACATAGTAGGTACGTGCAACAAGCAAGTACTGTATACATAGTAAGTACGTGCAACAAGCAAGTACTGTATACATAGTATATACTGGCAATAAGCATGTACTGTATAGATAGTAGGTACGTGCAACAAGCAAGTAATATATACATAGTATGTACTTGCAACAAACAAGTACTGTATACATAGTCGAAAGTAGCAATAAGCAAGTACTGTATACATAGTCGGTACTGGCAACAAGCAAGTACTGTAGGCGCAGTTCGTTGCATGGGCGCAAGGAGGAACCCTAACAGCAGAGGAAGGGCAGAAAAATGGTACTCACTTTGAGACGTCTTGGAGCTCATCTCAAAAAAAGACCTACCTTGAAATTGACTTTTAAAGTTGTATTGGCGAAGATCCAGTACCCTGCAACTCCGAACTCCGAAAACAAATCGGAGTTCGAAATTTGACGGTGTGGCGCGGGTGAGGAAAGCACGCAACAAACGCAACAATCCTCAGGCTCAACCATACCCGAACTTTCGACACTACTACGCACTGGCTCTAAAAGGACATTTATCGTCAGAAGGTAATCTGAACTGCTCAAGATACTTTCACTAATTATTTATTGAAGACAAGACAAAGAAAATACTAAAAAGTATACGTTTGACTTGGTAAGGTAATCCCAAAGTATAATCGCGAATTTAAAACTTGCTGGAAGAAATTACAAATTAGTTATGAATGATATAAAACAATTTTACTTTGTTGCTTCCACTAACACATTTATTTTACAAAAAATAATTTAGTGACTGCAGTTTCGACTACTTTATAGTCATTGTCAAACTGTTTGACAATGACTATAAAGTAGTCGAAACTGCAGTCACTAAATTATTTTTTGTACAATAAATGTGTTAGTGGAAGCAACAAAGTAAAATTGGTTTATTTCATTCATTTACCATGTTCCACAAAGTAACGGCTACCAGTATAAGGTACAAATTAGTTAATACAAAATACTACCGCCACACTTGAACCAAACCAAGGTTGGCCCAGAAGTGGCGGCAAATGCAAAATTAGGATGAAACGCAAAAATAAGATCATCTCGCATGATTCACCTTGGAAATTCTAGTTGCCCTGAAATAATGACGGGAAAATTTTAATTCATTGCACGTAACATTTTTGGTGCATTGAAGGGGTTAGAATAAAAAGTGTAACGTTTCAAATTTATGATACAAGTGCGTTTTGCGTAAAGTGAAACTTATTTATAGGAATAAAGAGGATCGCAGTGGTTTTCAATAAATGCACCATTTTGACACTAAATTTACGGGATCAATGTGCTATTGAAACGTATTAAGCAGAAATTTACCTTATTTTTCTACGAAATTATGAGTTCTCAGCGTCTTCAGAGGGAGAATGTGCCTGATCCTCTTAAGCCTCGTTTACATTTGGAAAGTTTACTGGCGGAAAGTACTTACCGCCAGTAAACTTACGATGTGTAAACCAGAAAAACGTCTGGCAAGAAAGAAACTAAACAAGAAAGTAAGACGTTTTTCTGGTTTGCACATCGTTAGTTTACTGCCGGCAAGTACTTTCCACCAGTAAACTTTCCAAATGTAAACGAGGCTTTAGACTGGAAATAGTGAAGGTCTGCAAACGAAGTAGGGACTGCCAATCTGGAAACATGAAATCATTAAGTGTCGTGACTAAAACTATTGTAACTGGGTTTGAAAATTTAGTGTATTAATGATACATTTTAACTTTCTTGTTATGAAGCGATGTTTAATTACAGGTGATGCAAACAAAATATTTATGTAATGAGATGTAATGTAATGTAAAATTATATTACTGATGTCATTCTTATCTAATTTATATTTAAGAAAGTGAGACCTGAATTTATTAAATTATTACTATTATGAATGATAAGAAATGATTGAATTCGTGTATAATCGCAGGTGTTAATTGGAGGTGTGAGCTCAGGTAGAAGGGCTTGTAAATGACCATCCTCCTTCCGGGACAATGACCACAGTTACATTTAAATTCAGTACATTTTAAACCATAAAGTGAAGAAGTATACTGTGCGTTTCTAATGCATTTAATTGAAAAGGGGGTGTTTGTAATGAAGTACGTATATGGTATACTTGCAAGATATCACGTAAAATTTGTTTCATATAATCTGTCTAATGCTTAGTTTTGGAATAAATTATATACGCATATATCTACTCATGTAGGAGGTTTCCGTTTGCGATTTTTCTCTAAAATTAATAGGGGAGCTAATAAGTACACATATTTAATTTTACATGTTAAATTCCTATGTTCGCCAATTATCCCAGATACTATATGTAATTATTAATAAGCATGACTTTTTTTTCCTAACAACTTTTTCCTCTAAAATACATACTAAAAAAGTTGTCCCTTTGTTACGTATTATTCTGATTGCGCTTTATATATAGGAGCTGAAAATTGATCAAGTACTGAGAGAAAAAATCATGATGTACCTCAAAAAAATATTCTCAAAATTATCTTTTATTTTCAAATATTTCTTTTTTTTCACAAGTAATTGCGGAAATATAAACAAAGATATTTTTTAAAATTAATTTTTAAATTAAATATTCGATTTTCTTTAGTTGTAATTTCGAAATGAAAACCATGTTCTTTCATTACAACCTCAAATGTTTTGTTTTTATTTTATAAGTTATTATGTTTTTCAATGTTTCTATCATCGTGTATTTTCCCAGTGTT
Source organism: Othius punctulatus (assembly GCA_951805005.1). Classification (NCBI taxonomy): domain Eukaryota; kingdom Metazoa; phylum Arthropoda; class Insecta; order Coleoptera; family Staphylinidae; genus Othius; species Othius punctulatus. Next base: position 56,300,237 of record OX638142.1, read on the forward strand.
TGGATTAATCTTCAGCTTTTGAATAAACATTTTTAAATTTCCTTTTAATAGGAAATTACAAGTTTGATTCTTTTTAATAATTGAAGTGTTAATTTTTTTTTAAATATCATATGTTAATCTAATATGTTTATATGTTATCATATAAATTTATTTTAGAAAAAACATATTTTTATTTTCGAAATACATTTTACAAATTCTCTCAATACCTGACGCTTACCCTTACCATTGTGTGAGTATAAAAGGAAACTAAAAATTTACTATCATTAAAATAGATAAATTAAATTGAAAATGACAGGTAATTAGATATTTAGAGTGAATTATTCAAAATTCAATGTTATCTGATATGAAATTGATTTTTTTAATGATTTCTAGTCGTGTCTAATATCGTGTATCAATGGTACGAGTAGATTTAATCACATTTTTTTCATTTAACAAGCGACACGTCCAGAACGGTTTGTGAGAGATGTGACGGCTTCATTTGCATTCGTCTTCGTCGTCTTGTTATTATGGCAATTGTGAGAGGCATCGACAGTGTCGCGGACGCGCCTGCCGCATCCGTTCACTGAGCGTGTAAATTTTGACGCGTTTAAGAGTAATTACATCATTACATAGTGACGGCTGGGAGGAGAGACTGGGTAATAATGATTGTAATTAAATGTCGATTAATATAATTAGACGTTGTGAATCGCGGCGGAAAAACTCGCAGTGGGACACCTTTTCTCGCGCCATTCAGCCATCGGTTTGGTGTTTATGAGTGTGTGAATCGGCCGAGTCATCGGCCATAATGGAAAAATTTTGCTCGCGGTGTCGTTAGAAATGCAAGCGGCGGGGCAAGGTGAAACCGTTTTGCGCTCTCTTGTTTCATGAAAACGCTCAAGACCCTGTAATTTGAATACATTGAAAATGCGCGTTTGAATTTATGCAAAGTGTTTAAAATAGACGAAAATGCCGGTGATTATGTCCATTTCGTATGAACGAAAAACAACACTTACAGCATTTTCATAATAAATATGCGTCTAGACGGAATCCAATTAAACGATTATTTCGAACGTATTCTGAGGCGGCATTAAAAATCATTAGAAGCAACGAGGTATGTGCGAGCCCCATTATGTCATTAAAATTGTGTATTGTTGCTCGAGGGGGCCCAATTTTAAATGGTTTATTTAAGAATTAAAAATTAAAATCTATGCACGCCGAGGTTAATATTAAAACGTAATCATATTCACCGGATAAAAGCAGTCCGTTTAACGTGCAACGCATGTAATTACCTAGCAACAATTTACTCTCCCGGTTTATCATCGGTCACCTCCCGATTTTAACGCGCGATCGCCGCTTTCCTCCCCCCCAGCGATTCTAATCTCCTCCTGAAAACCGAGCAAAAAAACGGCGCTCGCACTGAAAGAGTAAAGCTACTTGACAGGGACCGAGACTGCTAATTACCTCTTTATGTCGGGGACCGTTCTTTATTCCGAGCCAAAGTTTTTGTTGGGGCCGGTGGATGGACGGAAAAAGCGCTCCAGCCACCCACCGTGCCGGATAAAGCGGCGGATTTGTTTGCCGTATAAAATTACAACTCGGCTAGTTAGAACTGGGCTAGTTGCGGGCGGACGTCCAAGAGCACAAAAAAGTTTTAACAATCAGTGCCCCGCTTTGGCGGCGGAATGCTGGGCCCCTGAAACGGAAGGATCGAACCAACTGACGTTCGCAGACAATTTCGGCGGTAATTCGCCGAGGCGCGATGTCGCATCCCATAACCGCAGCCTTAGAAGTGCCGAAGAGACGTCGACTCGAGCGGTCGTGTCTCCACGAAGGAGCAACAGTTTAGGACCCACCAATGCATTTCATATTTCGCAATTCAGCAAAGTAAAGTGTTGCATTCATAATTGTGCTGTACTGCAATAAATTTCACACAAATCCTGTCTACTCAGAAAGTAATACGGACATTTCAGAGTGTGATTTACATTTTCTGATTTTATTGTATTAGTTGGCATATTGTATAATTATGCAATATTAAAACCAACCTCTAGTCAAATAATGGAGCATATTCATATTGATGCGGTGGTTTTTGAGATATCGTGATTTCAATATCAGGACAATTGGAGATACAACTAAATTTGCCCCCAAAATCATTCAATTAAAAATGGTATACCTCAGGAATCGAATAAATTTTCGTGTGGAGTTAACTAGGGATACAAGTATGTAGTATGAAGGAAACTCTTGGTATGAATATTGTTATATAGAAACGACAAACTGCCAATTTTAATATGTACCTCTTCATGTCGAGGTTATAGGACTAAAAATGTACGTGACCAAGATATTAACTATTTCTTTCAACCGCCAGCTTAAACGAATTTTAATTGCTGATAGTTTTCGTTTGTTTACGGTGTGGCACAAACCAGAAAAACTTTGTTCGAATATTCGATAACTTCTAATCATAGACAAGATAGAATACAAATAAAAATGAAACTAAGTAAAGTCAGGAAAGCCAAGAATACAAATAAAACTTAAACGAAGTAAAGACAGAACCCACCATAGCCAAACACAATTCTCTATCATAGAATTCTCTGGCCAGCAATATACGGTTATGTTAAAAATTACAATTTTGTTGGAAATAATTCAAGATTTAACAGTTATAATAGATATTTTGACAGAAACGAGTAGATCAGTTTTAGAGTAATTATATAAACGTTTGACAGAATAATTGAAATTGTGCTAAATATTTCTAATATGCCAGTACTAAATGAAATTTTTCTAAACATGACTGAATTTTGTAGGAAATAATTGTATATTTGACAGTAATCTATGAAATTTTAACAAAAATGATTGAACATTTTACAGTAACATAATAATTTAGACAAAATACACACAGTTCACAATTTCCAGAGTTCTTGTCTTCAAGCGAAATTTCAGCAACATAATGAAACTTTTGTTAAATACAACTAAAAAGTTAGTAGACGTAATTTAAAATTTTCCTGTTATGATTGAAACTTTGTCATAAATGAATTCAAATTTTGCAAAATAATTTTTATTTAGACAGAAGTTATTGAATATTTGATAGAATAATTAAAATGCAGGTAAACAAACATTCCTAAAATTTTGCCAGTAGTAAATAAAATTTTCTTAAATATAACTAAATTATGTTGAGAAATTGAAAATTTGTGTTATGATTGAAATTTGAACAGTAATAACGATATTTGACAGATTTATTGAAATTGTGATAAATATTACTGATATTTTAATAGTATTCAATAAATTTTGTTAAATATCACTAAATCTTGTTGGAAATAAGTAAAAAATTTATGGAATTTCTTTGAATTTTTCCAATTATAGGTACATAAAATTTTGTTATACAGGGTGTCTCTAAAGTGTGTGGAAATGGCTTAACCACAGATTACTGGGATAAAAAAAAGACGATTTAACAAAACTTATCTATATACAAATGCGTTTGGTTTAGCCAGTATTCAGCTTCAAAGTAAGTTTAAAAAAAACAAAATTTACTTATAAAAATAGAACAATAGACATTGATTTGGATGTTGTTTGGTATGACACTTTATACGGGTATAACTCATATTTTGACATAATATTGTTATTAAGGCGGAAAGACCACATAGGTCGAAGCCTAATAAAGATTGTCTACTACTACGATTGTTATTATTAGTAGACCGGTTGTGTATTAAACAAGTGAGGCCCAACATTAATACATTCATATTTTTTAATGACAAATGCAAATAAATTTAAAAAAAATGAAATCGGACGCAGGCTTTTATTATTAAGTTTTTTTGTATCTTTTTAGTTTTTGATATCTGTTACAGTTTCGACACAAAAAAATAAAATATGAGTGACTGCGCTACACTCGTTTGGAAACAAATCATCTGTGAACAGAATTTTCTGGTTAAAAAGTATATGTTCAGCTCTGTTTTCCTGAATAAATCATCAAAACGCAAAACGTAGGACATAATCGGCTGGTAAAAGCTCTTGCACTATTTGGATATTGTATGGATAAGCAATTGCTATAATTTTCAAAGTTTCTTCTTCGTTATTAGGGCTACTAAAATCCTAAAACCAGCAACATATCTGTTTTATCGGCGTAAGTGTACTTTATATTGAATATTGTGAATATTGTCAATATATTGTGAATAATCGTTTGTTTCCAAACGAGTGTAGGGCAGTCACTCATATTTTATTATTTTGTGTCGAAACTGTAACAGATATCAAAAACTATAAAGATACAAAAAAACTTTATAATAATAGCCTGCGTCCGATTTCATTTTTTTAAATTAATTTGCTTTTCTCATTAAAAAATATGAATGTATTAATGTTGGGCGTCACTTGTTTTATACACAACCAGTTTACTGATAATAAGAATATTATGTCAAAATATGAGATATACCCGAATAAAGTGTCATACCAAATAACATCTAAATCAATGTAAACGTTCTCTTGTTATAAGCAAATTTTGTTTTTATAAAATTAACTTTAAAGCTGAATTCTGGCTAAACCAAACGCATTTGTATATAGATATGTTTTGTTAAATCGTCTTTTTTTTATCCCAGTAATCTGTGGTTAAACCATTTCCACACAATTTAGAGACACCCTGTAGGTCACTAAGTTTTGTTGAAAAGTATTGAAAATTGTATGGTATTGTTTGAATTTTGCTGTTAATAAATGAAATTTGGTTAAATATGACTAAATTTTGTTGCAAATATTTGAAAATTTTACAGTTATAAAAAAATTGACAGAATAAAGAAAATTTGAAGTAATTATTGAAAGTTTGACAGTAAGTATAGTCAATACATTTGAAATTCTGGTAAATATTACTAAAATTTTGCCTGCAGTAAATAAATGTTGTTAAATATAAGTAACTAAATTATGTTGGGAAATTGAAAATTTGTGTTATTATTAAAATCTGAACAGTAATATAGATATTTGACAAATTAATTGAAATTGTGGTAAATATTACTATATTTTGCAAGTAATAAATAAAATTTTGTTAGGTGTCACTAAATTTAGTTGGAAATGATTGGAATTGTATGCTATTATTTGAATTTTGCCAGTGAATTTTGCCAGTGTCATTTTTGCCAATGAAATTTTGTTAAATACGACTAAATTTTGTTGTATTATATTATTTTGTATTTTGTGTTATACTGAGTCTATTCAGATAAGTTTTTTAAAATATGTGGATTGTATAGGTACAACGTATATATTTCTATATGTGGAACGTTTTGTTTTAACAAGTCAAAAACGACTTTAACAGAATTTTGAAAATAAGATTATCTTGAAACAAAATCGAGATTAGAAACAGTTTTGGAAAAACATGGATTTGCACTAATCATGTGTTTCTATGCATCAAAATTAAATACGAAAAATATTTTAATAAAAGTTTTACTTGGCAAAGAAAATGAACCATGAACCATGTGTTTAATCTTATCATATGTTAGTTTTTAGCAATAATTTCAAAAACTATTTTAATCAATGCTAATCTGATTTCGTTTGACAAGACCATGGGCCAAAAAATTTCACATTTATACCTAAAAATTAAGTAATTTTGATTATTTAATTCAGACAATTTTTGGAAAATATGTGTGGATTATAAAATGTATACGTAGATAGGTGAATGATGTGGTACGTGTGGATTGTATAATGTATACATAGATACTGTGTAGAACCATATTCGAACAATTCAATAACATGATTGTATTAAAACACATGAAAATTGTAAAGTTATTTAAATATACACATCGATATCCTAATACCAATGCCTAATAAAATAGATAAAATACCTTGCCTAATAAAATAGGTAAACTACCAAATACCTAATACCTAATAAAAAGAAAACCTAATGCCTTGTGTAGCCATGGACTCTGGGAATGGCGCGGTCGGTAAGACCGAGCAGTCTGCTATCCTGGTATACCGTGCCTACCCTGCGGGATCAGACAAGGACAGCTCGATCTTACGGACCGCGTCATTCCCAGAGTCCGTGACTCAGCTAGGTCTGTCACGTGAGAGAGCAGTAAACCTAATTCTTACAATATTTTGTAGAATATAACATAATACGTTTTGATTTTCTAGAAATGTACAATTAATTAATTCCCCAATTGTACATCAATCAATTACAGAAAAATCACTCGCTTACCAATTGTACTTAACTAAACTTGTACTTAATTAATGTACAGATAATTAATTAATTAATGAGAAAACCGGACCAGAGAGAACCATGGTATATTGCCATTGGTAAGCGAGTGATTTTTCTGTAAACATGATTTACATTATAAAATACTTTTTAATCTTGCAAGGTTTAACATTTAAAACTTGCAAAGAACGAGATAACTAAAAGTCCTACCTTTAAGAAAACGTAGCCCAGGACAAGGACCTTGAACTTCTATGGCAACCCTAAAATAAAAATAAATGTATATACTTAATTGTCTTAGGACGTTTTATTACAGTTAACATCAATCACTACAATCGACGCCTTAAATCACTAGCGAACGAAAATATTCAAACATGCAATCATACAAACATACAAAGAAACATACACACATACACTCGGTGGACGGAAAATGGTATTATACCATCCCAAGAGGCAGAAGAGGCCACAAGAGGAGGTGGCTTCTGGCAGTGTCTTCCGGCAGTGGCTTCCAGCAGAGGCTTCCGGCAGAGGCTTCTGGCAGTGGTTTCTTGCAGTGGCTTCTGGCAGAGGTTTCTTGCAGTGGCTTCAGACAGTGTCTTCCGACAGAGTCTTCCGACAAGTGACGCTCTCACATTACATACATCGATACAAACATACAAACAAACAAACACACACAGACACATGCATACACCCACATTTAATTATAATAAAAGCATACATTGAAATGTGCAGTAAGGTACCTTACAAGAGATGAGCTCGCAGCCGGCCTCGCCTTTTTGCCCAGCAACAAGCTTCCATAGTTCCAAGCAAAATCTCCGATGTATTCATTTATTCTTCAGTGAGTAGTCCAAGAGCCATTGATCCACATCCTAAGCACCAAGTCCTATGCACATCCTAAGCTTCGCCTGGGCCCAAAATCACATATGTATCTCTTCAACTTTCGCGTAATCGCATCAATTTAACTTCCGCGTTTGCGGTTATTAAGAAAAGATGCGTGGCCATGCTCGGCTAAAATCACTCTGGTGGAGAAGCGCAAGGGTCACAGCGCATCGCCCTTGGAATCGGAGAGTGACGACGACATGATGCTGCATGCTCCAGACAAAGCGAGAGATGCTCGCCGTAGCTTAAGAGTTTGCGGCGAAATCTAAATATAGAACTAATTTCCTTATCTCACATACCGACAGGTCCAAACACGCAAAAAATGCATATTGTCTTGAACAATAGAAATGCAGCGATTTATCACGTTAAATTAAGACTGGCCAAGCTCGTCGTATAAGTAGCCGATTAAAATGCAATTTCGGGGGCTTGTGGCACACGGATGTGTACATATAGACGCTGATGCGTACATTTCTGGGGGCGGAAAGTGTACTCATTTTGCGGATATGTACGTGCATGAGATTTGTGTACTTATAAGCCGAAATCACTCCCGCAAACGCCTCAGAATCACACTGTATAAGAAGGCCGGTTAAAATGCAAACGTTAGTTCTCTTCAGCCAAACAAAGAGAACCTGCCAGGAGGTGACAAGTCTCAATATGATGTGCCCTTCTGGCAACTCAAATCTCACGCAGGGACACCTGAATCCTCATACATAAAATGTAAATTTTATTTTAAACGGACATGATCCGTCAAATTTGCCAAAAATTCCCGATCTTCGCGCCCTTCCATAGCTTTTATTTTACACATTGCGCCGTTCAAAAAATTTCTACACCTTCTCAAAACTTCATTCTAAGGAATGGCGGTATTAGATGTGCTAACAATTACTTACATTTAGAAAGAAAAAATAATTACTGTCATATATTTCATCATCTTATAATATTTAGTTTTTATATATATATAAGAAAACTATTAATAACACAAAAAATACTATGCCCCCATCTTATTGCTTGTAAATTTGATAGTTCACGTCCAAATTCTCACAGAAGTTGAATGTAAATTAAGCTCACAATTGTATCGCTCAGATGATAATTTGCAAGAATTCACCGAAACATGGTTTCTTGGCGATGGTCTGCAAGTCTTAATTTTCATCCAAACTCAGTGATAATTTGGATGCGTACTATAAAATGCACAAGCTATAAGATAGCACCGTAATATTTTGTATGCTATCAATAGTTTTCCTGTAAAAAAATACGAAATATTCATAAAATGATGAAATCAATATATATATTTAATGAGATTGTTTCCTTGTACTTCCAAAAATAGTATGTAGTTATGAATTTTCGTCCAAATTCAGTAAGAATTTTTATACGTACTAGCAAATGTACAAGCTATACGATGGCGGCATAATATTTTTTATGCAATCAAAAGTTTTCTTGTAAAAAAATACGATATATAAATATATTAATAAAATGATTAAATCAATATATATTTAAAAAGATTGTTTCCTTGTACTTCCAAAAATAGTATGTAGTTATGAATTTTCATCCAAATTCAGTGAGAATTTTTATACGTACTATCAAATGTACAAACTATAAGATCGCTATCAACAGTTTTCCTGTAAAAATACGATATATATTAATAAAATGATTAAATCAATATATACAGGGTGTCTCTAAATTGTCTGGAAATGGCTTAACCACAGATTACTGGGATAAAAAAAAAACGATTTAACAAAATGTATCTATATACAAATGCGTTTGGTTTAGCCAGTATTCAGCTTCAAAGTAAATTTTAAAAAAACGAAATTTGCTTATAAAAAGAGGACGTTTACATTAATTTGGATGTTGTTTGGTATGACACTTTATACGGATATAACTCATATTTTGACATAATATTGTTATTATCAGTAGACCGGTTGTGTACAAAACAAGGGTGGCCCAACATTAATATATTAATATTTTTTAATGACAAAGCAAATAACTTTAAAAAAATCAAATCGGACGGAGGCATTCATTATTAAGTTTTTTTGTATCTTTAGAGTTTTTGATATCTGTTACAGTTTCGACACAAAAAAATAAAATATGAGTGACTGCGCTATACTCGTTTGGAAACAAATGTAATCTAGTTACCGGGTTGATGATGGTTTATTCACAATAATTAATATAAAGTACACTTACGCCGATAAAACAGATATGTTGCTGGTTTTAGGATTTTAGGAGCCCTAATAACGAGGAAGAAATTTTGGAAATTATAGCAATTGCTTCATCCATACAATATCCTAATAGTGCAAGAGCTTTTACCAGCTGATTATGACCTACGTTTTGGGTTTTGCCGATTTATTCAGGAAAAAAGAGCTGAACATGTACTTTTTAACCAGAAAATTCTGTTCACTGATGATTTGTTTCTAAACCAATGTAGCGCAGTCACTCATATTTTATTTTTTTGCAAGCAAATTTTGTTTTTCTTAAATTAAATTTGTAGCTGAATACTGGCTTAACCAAACGCATTTGTATATAGATATGTTTTGTTAAATCGTCTTTTTTTTATCCCAGTAATCTGTGGTGTCTTTCTTTTATCTGTGGTTAAGCCATTTCCACAGATATCATATATTTCCATATATAATCAGATTGTTTTCTTGTACTTAAAAAACATATTATATTATATATTTTGAAAATTTTATGGCAAATCTGTATGCGGTACGTATTGCGGTTTAATAATTTTCTTTTTTTATTAACAAATTTGATAGCATTTTTTTTTCTGTTCACGAATATCTAAAAATACTATGAGGTTGCATAACAAAAGTTTCTAAGAAAATTGTGTTTAATTCCCGATGAACAATTGTTAAAAATTAAAGACTGCCTTGGAAAACAATTGAAACAAGTTAAACAAATACGATGTATTAATGTTAGATGGTCGTTTTCAAATAAGCTTGTAAATTAAACTGTATTAGAAAGTGTGTCTTAATAATTATGGTACGTTTAACAGAAGCAAAACACATCGATTTTGATGATGACAAAGATTGATCGAAATTACAACAAAAATGTATAAGAAAGAAAGTTCGTATTTGTAACATACAAAATAACTACGTTATTAAAATCATAACAAACAAAATTTAACAATACTAGTTCATCACCAGCATTATTGTCTTTAATAGCCAGCATGATTGTCACGATCGAATCGGTCAAGGCACTTAGAGAAGAAGAAGAAGTGCATCACAAAAGATGCTCACATTGTTGTTCATTATCTATGGACAACGATATGCGTTCCGTTTCTGTTAAACGTACCCTAATTGTTAAGGAACACTTTTCAATACAGTTTAATTTACAAACTTAATTTTGAAACAGAAACTGGCTTTAGTAAGTCGTATTTTTTTGACTTGTATTATTTGCTTTCCAAGGCAGTCTTTAATGTTTCACATATATCGTCGGCTTAATGTTACAAGGTTGTCTGTGCAAATTTGTAAATTTGGGAATAAGGATTTTAAATATGTTTGCTATATCAAAAAATGATAAATTTTGCACTGTCAATAGATATGTTTTCATCACAGGTTCCTAATGATCCAATTGTAATCTTCCAACAAGTTGAAAGGTCCCGCTTTGAAAACATATAGCCCTTCAACCTTATACCAAGCCGACGATATGTCATCAGTAGAGACAGAATGTTCAGGCAAAATGCCTAAAATGCCTAAAAATGCCCATTTTAACAATATTTATGCATAAATACCTTTTTTACAAATAAGCGCCTATTTTGTCTTATTTTCCTGTTTTCAAGAAATATAACTTATCTACTCCCAGTTTCTAGAATTTTCACATAAGTTATTGAAGATATAACTACCAGGAAACTACTGTTGCTAATTGTATTATAAATAGGCAATAAAAACCCTTGCAAGATTTAAACACTTATTGTATTATAGCGCGATGGCAAAATGCGCCAAAATGGTAAATGTTAAAAACACCTTGTAAACAGGTGCAATTAAAATATGTAACAAATTATTTTGTAAGAAATATTGTAAATTCAATGTTATTATTATGCCTGTTACACATTATACACTCTTAATAAATATTTTAAATGCCTATTTCGTACTTTTGAATGCCTTTTTTTCACATTCTTAGTGCCTTTTTGCCTGGCTGTTTTAATGCGTTTTAGGCATTAAACATCCTGTCTCTAGTCATCAGGTATAAAACTCGATTTTCTTAGAAATATTTGTTATGCAACCTTATGGTATTTTTAGATATTAGTGAAGAGAAAACAAAAATGCTATCAAATTTGTTAATAGAAAAAGTTAGGTTACCATTTTCAAAAAGTGACGCATCACTAAAAAAAATGTGGAAAATAATTAGCCATCAAACTTGTGTCCAAAACTTTTTTTCTAAAAATAATAATAAAGGCTCCAGAGAGGTGGTTCCTTACTTTATACTCACCGTGTATTATAAAGTAAGCAAGGTAAGTAATAATCTGCAACTTGTGATGAAAATGCACATTTTAATTGTATGGAGAGTTATAACAAAGTGACAAAACAAACTTTCTTCCGTAGATAAAACGGTTTTGGGTATTGTTATGATTTTAATTTTAATATTTGCAACACTGTTTCGCATTTTCGCAAAAAACCTGGAAACCCTATTATATCTATGGTCATCTCGACCAGAGGAAAAAGCATTTGAAAATAGTGAAAACAATTTGACATATGGGGAATACATTTGAAGCAATATTGACAAGTGTTGACAAGAGGGAAAGCATTTGAGAAAAAGTGAAACACAACTGATACATGGTGAAAAGCAATCGGAAAACTCTGTATTTCAAAACATTTAAGCAATTAAATTGTTAGGCATTTTTCGTAACCATTGTAATAAAGGTTGATATGTAAATTAATTCTGGGCGTTTTGATAATTATTATAATCTTGCTACTTTTACCCTTTCTGGTGTCGAAGTGGTGTTATAATTTCTTCATGTATTTTCTTTTATCATTTAGTTCTACCGTTTCTTGTTTTTTGCTATTTGCTTCACTTGTTCATTGGTTTCCAATATTTTTGTCCCATTTCTTTTTTGGTCTTCCAACTCTTCTCTTTCCTGTTATCTTTGTCTATTTTCTATCTGTTAATTGAGTTCCACCATTTCTAGTTCATTTCTGATGTCCACGTTTTTCACTCTGTCAAGTTTTATTACTCCGTATACTTTCCTCAGGTATTTCATTACAAGGGCTTGGATTTTGCTTTTTTGTCTCTTGCTCAGTATCCACGTTTCACAGCCATATAGTAGGGTAGGCACAAATAGTACTTTGTACATTATAAGTTTTGTTTTTTGGGAAATTTCGTTATTGTTTAGTATAATTTTGTTACTCGTGTGAAAGGTTCTTATCCTTGCTTGTATTCTGTTGTTTATTTCTGTTTCCATATTCCCTTTCCTTTCAAGAATTTGCGCTGAGTCTTTTATGTGTTCTACTTGTTCTACTTTCTCTTTATTGATTGTAATGTTTATTGCTTCTTTGGTTTCTCCTATTTTCATTACCTTTGTTTTTGATGTATTTATTTTTAATCCAGCTTTTTCCAGTTCAGTTTCCCATATGTTGATATTTCTTTGTTAGTCTCTCTTATTTTGTGCGATGATTGCCACATCGTCTGCGAAAATACATTCAGTTATTGGTGTGGGTTTTAATTTGTTATATCCTATCACTGTTTTCTTGGTTTTGGTTATAATCTTCTTCATGATTTCATCCATTGCTATTATGAACAAAATGGGCCTTAGTCCACCCCATTATCTCAATCAATGTATGATTTTAAATTTCGTTGTGATTATGTTTTGATAATTTGAATGCTTATTTTGGAAATCTTCAACAACCACAAAACTTTTTGTAAAATTCTTGAACGTCAATGATATTTTATTGCACAAACCCAATTTTTTTCATGTTTCAAGCGTTACATTCCCATCGCATGACTAATATAAATCTTAAAACTTTGCCTCCGTGCTCTGACCCTTATGTTTTCTGCATCTGGCAGTCTTTGGTTAATACTTTGTATTCAGCATAAAAGTTCGTGAAAAATATTGTTCAGATAATGGGTTCATAACGTCCAATTTCATCGTTTGAAAATTGCGAATTCAAGACAATTAACTTCGCGACCGGCGTCCATAAAATAATTAATTGCACCATTAAAACGTTAATTTGAGTCAATCTCGAGATTAATCCTAAGCGCAACGACCTCGTCGCCGCAGGAATTTACGGACCTGGGGTTTAATTCCCCCTGATGAAAAAAGGCGCACCTCTCGGAAGGCCGCAAAAGGCCGCGGAAACTCCCCGAGGACGACGTCGCACCACGTGCACGGACGCAAAAAAGGTAATTAGGCTGATTAACAACCTCGTTCAGCAAAGTGCCCGGGATTGCGGCGATTTCCGCCAGGACAATTCTCCCGGCGTCACCGGACGAATTAAAGCGCACGTTTATAAGAGGGACCCCTTAATTACTGGGTTTAAAAGTTGGAAGTGAGCTAGCCCAGTTGTTAATTGTTTGGTTAGAACATTTGGTTTCACCTGAAGATACTCTAAATAAATTACCAAACTGTATAATAACCATAACATTAACCTTCTTCGTCTTCTTAATGACATATGACAATAGCCAATGCATAGCTCCTCTAGGACCAGCAGTTTTTATAAGGATCTTGAATCAAGAACAAGAGTACATTTGAATATTTTTCTGTTGATGATTCTTCTTCTTCTGCAAGTGCCTACCCGTTCCGGATGTTGGCTATCATATTGGCTATCTTTCCTTTAATCACAACTGCCCGGAAGAGGCCTGTGGTTGTCGTGGAGAATCAACTCCTCAAGTTTTTAAGCCACGAGATGTTTCTTCTCCCAATGTTTATTTTTCCTTCAACTTTGCCTTGTAGTATGCACTGAAGGAGTCCGTATCTACTAGAGTTGCGCATGATGTGTCCCAGGTATTGTAGTTTCCTGGTTTTAATCGTGGTCAGGATTTCCGTCGTTTTGTCCATTCTTCTTAGTATTTCGGCATTGGTAATACGGTCTTTCCATGATGTCCTTAATATCCTTCTGTAGAGCCACATTTCATATGCTTCTAGTTTTTTTGTGTTAGCAACCGTCAGCGTCCAAACTTCCATTCCATACAATAACACAGAGAATACGTAGCAGCGTAAGAGTCTCTTTTTGGTGTATATAGTTAGATCACGACTTTTAAAGGCTATGGCCATTTTTATGAATATATTTCTGCTGTTTCCAATCCTGCTTTATATTTCCGGTGTCTGGTCCCATTGCTCATTAATAACGGTGCCTAGATATACATATTTTTTACCTCTTTCGATGTTCCCCTGCTCCAGCTCCAGTTGCTGTTGGTGGTGTTGTGGGTTGTTCTTACTTATAATCATGAATTTGGTCTTGTCCATGTTGATATCTAGTCCATGCATCCAGTGCTTGTTATGCTATTCATTATTAGTTATAAGTCTCTATGTTGTCGACCATGATCATGGTATCATCTGCGTATCTTATGTTGTTTATACGTTTTCCGTTCAAATAAATTCCTTCTTGTGTATTTACTAAGGATTCCCGAAATATGACTTCAGAATAGATGTTAAATAGCAGAGGAGACAGTACCCATCGTTGCCTCACGCCGGCTATAATTTTATTCTTTCTGTGCTATCGTCTCCGATTCTTATGCTTGCCGTTTGGTTCCAGTATAGGTTTGTAATTATTCTGAGGTCTTTGTCGTCTATTACTGTGTTTGTATCAGTGTTTGGTGTTGGACTCTGTCAAAGGCCTTTTTGTAATCAACGAAACACGCGTATACATCACAATTCATGTCTCTGCATCTCTGTACTAATACTTGCACACTAAAGAGAGCTTCCCTTGTCCTGATTGCGTCTCTAAATCCAAATTGTGTGGGTCCCAGTTGTCCTTCCACTTTATTGTATATTCTTTTATGTATCATTTTTAGAAACACTTTTAATAGGTGGCTCATTGGGCTTATTGTTCTATATTCATCGCATCTTCTTGCCGATGCCTTATTTGGAAGTGTTACGAATTCTGATTCCAACCAATGTTGGTGGTATTACACCTGTGTTGTAGATATTATTAGGGATGTCGGTTAGCCATTTAATTCCTTCGTGTTCTAGTAGTTTCAAAATTCAGCGTGGAATCCGTCTGGTCCTGGACTTTTACTGTCTCCAACTTGTTTTATGGAATTTCGTACTTCGTCTTTCAGAATGCTTGGGCCTGTTTCTGGCTGTATATGATGAATTTCTGGTCTTTCGTCTTGGAATAGTTGTTACATATATGTTTTCCATGTGTTCTTTATTTCCTATTAGTATGTTGCCATCGTTGTCAACGAGTTTGCTCACTTCTTTTCTTTTCTATGTTCTAGTAACTTCCTTCACCTTTCTATGTACGTTAAAAATATCATATTTGATCTGCAGCGCTTCTATCTCTGCACACGTCTGTTTCGTTTCCTCTTCTTTTGCTTCTCTTATCTTTTGTCTAATTATTTTGTGTGTTCTATTATACTGTATGTTATCTGTGTTCTTGAAGCCTCTTCTTCTTTCCATTAATTGCAGAATCTCATCTGTCATCCAGGATTTTCGCTTGATGCCTTTTTCTGGTTTTAGGAGCTTTCTCTTAATATTTTCTACTTCTGCATTTACTCTGATAACCATCGTTGTCAACAAGTTTGCTCACTTCTTTTCTTTTCCATGTTCTAGTAACTTCCTTCACCTTTCTATGTACGTTAAAAATATCATATTTGATCTGCAGCGCTTCTATCTCTGCACACGTCTGTTTCGTTTCCTCTTCTTTTGCTTCTCTTATCTTTTGTCTAATTATTTTGTGTGTTCTATTAAACTGTATGTTATCTGTGTTCTTGAAGCCTCTTCTTCTTTCCATTAATTGCAGAATCTCATCTGTCATCCAGGATTTTTGCTTGATGCCTTTTTCTGGTTTTAGGAGCTTTCTCTTAATCTTTTCTACTTCTGCATTTACTCTGATAACCATCGTTGTCAACGAGTTTGCTCACTTCTTTTCTTTTCCGTGTTCTAGTAACATCCTTCACCTTTATATGTACGTTAAAAATATCATATTTGATCTGCAGCGCTTCTATCTCTGCACACGTCTGTTTCGTTTCCTCTTCTTTTGCTTCTCTTATCTTTTGTCTAATTATTTTGTGTGTTCTATTAAACTGTATGTTATCTGTGTTCTTGAAGCCTCTTCTTCTTTCCATTAATTGCAGAATCTCATCTGTCATCCAGGATTTTCGCTTGATGCCTTTTTCTGGTTTTAGGAGCTTTCTCTTAATCTTTTCTACTTCTGCATTTACTCTGATAACCATCGTTGTCAACGAGTTTGCTCACTTCTTTTCTTTTCCATGTTCTAGTAACTTCCTTCACCTTTCTATGTACGTTAAAAATATCATATTTGATCTGCAGCGCTTCTATCTCTGCACACGTCTGTTTCGTTTCCTCTTCTTTTGCTTCTCTTATCTTTTGTCTAATTATTTTGTGTGTTCTATTAAACTGTATGTTATCTGTGTTCTTGAAGCCTCTTCTTCTTTCCATTTATTGCAGAATCTCATCTGTCATCCAGGATTTTCGCTTGATGCCTTTTTCTGGTTTTAGGAGCTTTCTATTAATCTTTTCTACTTCTGCATTTACTCTGATAACCATCGTTGTCAACGAGTTTGCTCACTTCTTTTCTTTTCCATGTTCTAGTAACTTCCTTCACCTTTCTATGTACGTTAAAAATATCATATTTGATCTGCAGCGCTTCTATCTCTGCACACGTCTGTTTCGTTTCCTCTTCTTTTGCTTCTCTTATCTTTTGTCTAATTATTTTGTGTGTTCTATTAAACTGTATGTTATCTGCGTTCTTGAAGCCTCTTCTTCTTTCCATTAATTGCAGAATCTCATCTGTCATCCAGGATTTTTGCTTGATGCCTTTTTCTGGTTTTAGGAGCTTTCTCTTAATCTTTTCTACTTCTGCATTTACTCTGATAACCATCGTTGTCAACGAGTTTGCTCACTTCTTTTCTTTTCCATGTTCTAGTAACTTCCTTCACCTTTCTATGTACGTTAAAAATATCATATTTGATCTGCAGCGCTTCTATCTCTGCACACGTCTGTTTCGTTTCCTCTTCTTTTGCTTCTCTTATCTTTTGTCTAATTATTTTGTGTGTTCTATTAAACTGTATGTTATCTGTGTTCTTGAAGCCTCTTCTTCTTTCCATTAATTGCAGAATCTCATCTGTCATCCAGGATTTTCGCTTGATGCCTTTTTCTGGTTTTAGGAGCTTTCTCTTAATCTTTTCTACTTCTGCATTTACTCTTTTTATCTCATCTTCTGTGCATGTGGTATAGTTTGTTGCTACAAATATGTCTGTTAGTTATTTCTCTACTTGAGCTTTTGTGGTTGCCCCAATTTAGCTTACGAATGTCGAATCTTGTGTTGGTAGTTATTTTCTTTTCTACTTTTTTCATTCGGAGTCTCAATCGTCCCACGACTGGGTTGTGGTCGGAATTTATGTCTACTCCTGGGTATGTTTTTACAGAGGTAAAGCTCTTTCTGTATCTTTGTCCTACAAGAATGTAATCGATTTGATTTCTAACTATCGTTTCAGGAGTGTTCGCAGGTGATGCTCAGGTGTACAGCCGCCTGGGTGGAAGTTCGAAGAAGGTATTTAGTACAGTTAGCTTGTGTTCCGATGCAAATATGCTTAATAGTTCTCCTCTTTAATTTCGTTCGCCTAATCCGTGTGTTTCTGTATGTTCTCCAGATTTACCTTTGCCCACTTTTGCATTAAAACCTCCCATTGTTATTGTGATGTCATGTTTAGGGCGTTTCCTAAGTACCTCTTCTAGTTCTAAGTAAAACAGCTCTATTTCTTCATTATTGCTGTCGGATGTGGGAGCATAAACTTGGATTATATTTAGGGGAACTGGGCTACTCGATATTTGTAGTAGTATTACTCTTTCCAATATCGGTATATAGTTGGTTACATGTCTCGCCACCGAGTCTTCTACAATGATCCCTACTCCGTTCTTGTGCTTTCCATCTGGTGGTCATGAGTAATATATTCTGTAGCTCTTGATGTTGACATAGCTTGTTCCAGGACATCTCATCTCACTGATTCCCAAGATCTTGATGTTCATTCTTTCCATCTCCTTTATGGCATTCTGAGCCTTTCCTGCTTGGTGCTTGGGCCACCGATCTTACGTTCCAAGTGCCTATCTTACTAATGCTTAACAATGGTTTTAGTATAACAATAGTTTATTTTTCGTTGTTGTTTTCAGTGCCACCCCCCCCCCCCCCCCCCGAGATCCGACCGGGGAATTATGTCTCCGTAAAATTGTGCTGAAGTCAGCCATTAAGACTTTTCTGGGGATATCCAAGTGGATCTTTAATGTTATCATTTCCCGTTGCGTTCAACATCCTATACCATTGACCATTTTCTGGTTCATCCGCCTTTTGGTGTGCTTCACTCCCAGAGGCAAGAGAGTGCCTCGTTTAGCAGCCGCTCAATCTGAGCCAGACGCTGCGATTGTGGATTAATCCTTAGCTTCGTTTCTCACCATCGACCGTACCGGCAAGGGTGGCCCTACCAGGAGTATAACTCCCGCCGGCATTGCTCTCAGGATCATCGAAAGTACTGAGCTCCTCTCACTACGACAAAGTGTTAATCCCCAGAGAAGGGTGGGTGAAGTGGTTGATGATTAATTGAAGCAATTCGTCTTGTAAGTGCGCCAAAATGTGTCCTAAATTTGCAGCTTTGCTTTCTAATGGCATTGCGCGGAGATCGGAGTCCATGGGATTATAATACTTATTCGTCAGATTACAGACACATATATTTCACATGCTTCAATATTTCTCATAAAGATTACTTGCCGTCCTCTATAGCAGCATAGCAGCCATAGCAGCAGAAATTATTATTACGGTGTGTCTAATAATAATTGACCGTTATTATGGAGCGGAGTGAAAAAAGAAGCTAGAGCAGCTGCCGGGGTA
The DNA here is from genome assembly GCA_951805005.1 of Othius punctulatus. NCBI lineage: Eukaryota > Metazoa > Arthropoda > Insecta > Coleoptera > Staphylinidae > Othius > Othius punctulatus. Next base: position 56,319,233 of record OX638142.1, read on the forward strand.
GGACGTATTCTACATAGAGACATTAGAAATGCAATGGTCAAATGGGAGGCAGTTTCGAAGAGATTGCTGGTTATAGAACAGAAATACAGTACACTTTTTAAGACAATAATTGCAGTGAATGGACTCTCTGAAGATGAGAAAGTGGAAAACAACGATATATTCTGGGAAGAGCTGAATTGGGTAATGGAAAAGGCCAGAGGAAACACATACATAGTGGGGCACTTTAATGGCAGAGTGGGGAGAAGAGATAACGTATACACATCAGCAGTAGGGATACATGGAAAGAAAATAAGGAACAATAATGGGAGAAGACTACTTGACTTCTGCGTAGGACACGACTTAATTATAACAAACACATACCACGAACATAAAGAAATACACAAGATCACCAGAGAAGAACGGAGCAGAGGTTAAAAGTCGATAATCGATTATATTTTGGTACAGAGAGAAAATAGGAAAAATGTGACTGATATAAGAATTAAAAGGAAATCGGCAGTGACCACTACCTGCTGGTTGAAGATAAAAAATTGGGAAACAAAAAAAACAAGAATCACACAGAGAAGGCAAGGAAAAGGGTTCATGAAAGTGAAACATCTTACAAACATCTTACAAACTTACATCTTATAACATCTTACAAACTAAGCAAAGATGAAATAACAACAGAATACGAAGAGGAAGTTAAAAAAGAAATGGACAGAATCAGATATATGGATAGGCAAATGAACATAGAAGATACATGGAGCGCATTCAGAGAGAGAGAGAGAGAGTATAATAAAAGCAGTAAAAGAGTACGTGGTACACATAAGACAACAATATGGAGCAAACGCCATGGTGGACGTCTGAAATCAAAACACAAATAAAAATAAAAAAGGAGAAGTTTCAAAAGCTGCTCAACAGTAAAACCGAAACCGATTTAGAAATATACAAACAACAGAAAAACTAGAAAAAGGCAGCAAAGGAAACCAGAAGCTGTTATACAAAACAATCAAAAGCATACGAAAGGATAAGAATGTGGCAATGAAAGCAACATTGTATACATTTCAGTATCAGAAACGTGAAAGCTGGGATAAGTTGGTTTTACAAAGGATATTTCAAAGTCTTGCATTCACTTGGAATCTTGACTGACTGCCCGCATCAGCAATTATAATCAGACTGCTTATTTATGATTCATAAGTCAAAATGTCAGTAGTCAGTATAAGTTATCTATCGTCTACCTATCTTTTGTTTCAGTGCGAAATGTCAGTAGTCCATATGCGCTATATATCGTATATCGATATCTTTGTTTCAGTTCCAGAAACGTAAAAGCAAAGATAAGTCGGTGTAACAAAGAAACTTTCAAAGTCTAACTTTTACTTCGTATCTTGACTGACTACTCGGATCTTCAATTGTAGTCAGACTGCTTATTTAGCATGTATTAGTCAAAATGTCTGTAGTGAGTATGACTTATCTATCTTCCACCTATCTTTTGTTTCAATGTAAAATGTCAGTACTCAGTATGCGCTATGTATCGTCCGTAGATATATTTGGTTCCGTGTCAAAAACGTAAAAGCTGGGATAAGTTGGTTTCACAAAGGATATTTCAAAGTCTTGCATTCGCTTCGAATCTTGACTGACTGCTCGCATCTGCAATTATAATAAGACTGTTTATTTATGATTCATAAGTCAAAATGTCAGTAGTCAGTATAAGTTATCTATCGTCTACCTATCTTTTGTTTCAGTGCGAAATGTCAGTAGTCAGTATGCGCTATATATCTATATCGATATCTTTGTTTCAGTTCCAGAAACGTAAAAGCAGAGATAAGTCGGTGTAACAAAGAAACTTTCAAAGTCTAACTTTAACTTCGTATCTTGACTGACTACTCGCATCTGCAATTATAGTCAGACTGCTTATTTAGCATTTATTAGTCAAAATGTCTGTAGTGAGTATGACTTATCTGTCGTCCACCTATCTTTTGTTTCAATGTAAAATGTCAGTACTCAGTATGCGCTATGTATCGTCCATAGATATATTTGTTTCCGTGTCAAAAACGTAAAAGCTGGGATAAGTTGGTTTCACAAAGGATATTTTAAAGTCTTACATTCGCTTCGAATCTTGACTGACTGCTCGCATCTGCAATTATAATAAGACTGCTCATTTATGATTCATTAGTCAAAATGTCGTAGTCAGTATAAGTTACCTATCGTCTACCTATCATTTGTTTCAGTGCGAAATGTCAGTAGTCAGCATGCGCTATATATCGTGCATCGATATCTTTGTTTCGGTACCAGAAACGTAAAAGCGGGGATAAGTCGGTTCAACAAAGAAACTTTCAAAGTATTACTTTTACTGCGAATCTTGATAACTACTCGCATCTGCATTTATAAACAGACTGTTTAGGATTCGTTAGTCAAAATATCAGTAGTCAGTATGAGTTATCTATCGTCCATTTGTCTTTTGTTTCAGAGCAAAATGTCAGTAGTCAGTATGCGCTATACATCGTCCATCGATATCTTTGTATCAGTGCCAGAAACGTAAAAGCAGGGATAAATCAGTTTTACAAAGAAACTTTCAAAGTCTAACTTTACTTCGAATCTTGACTGACTACTCGCAATTATATTCAGTCTGCTTATTTAGCATTTATTAGTTAAAATGTCAGTAGTCAGTATGAGTTATCTATCGTCCACCTAGCTTTTGTTTCAGTGCGAAATGTCAGTTGTCAGTATGACCTATATATATCGTATGTGTATGTGGTATATATCGACCATCGATATCTTTGTTTCAGTGCCAGACACGTAAAAGCAGGGATCAGTCGGTTTTACAACGAAACTTTCACAGTCTCACTTTCAGTTCAAATCTTGACTGACCACTCGCATCTGCAAATGTAATTAGACTGCTTATTTAAGATTCATTATTTAAGATTTAAGATTGTACAGACCAATATTGACATTTGGCTGCGAGTTCTGGGTACTAGCAGAGAGAGATAAGAATAAAATACAAGCCATGGAGATGAAATTCTTAACAAGAATACAAGGAGTGACGAGAAGAGACAAGATGAAATGAGGGAAGAACTAGGCACAGATTCGGTGGGTGAATTCATTGAACAGAGACAACTGCAATGGTGGGGACATCTCCATAGGATGAGCATGGAGGTGCCAGTAAAGACAATCTGTGAAATGAAAACACAAGGAAAAATCCGGAGAGGAAGACCAAAAGAGACATGGGATATTGCAATAGGGAAAATACTAAAGAAGAAAGGAAATTCGTGGAGTGAGGCTAGACAGATAGCAATGAATAGGAATAAATGGAAGGAGTTTACAAAGAAATAGAATTTTACACCTCTACACCCATTTGGGTATATCCAGGGTCTTAGATTATATATATAATAATAATTGAAAACCAAATCCTGGTCTGAATCATGTTAAAATCATATTGACTATATCTAGCTTTTTTCCAAAATTCAGAAAAATAACTTCCATTAGTGCCGTTGGCTAACCTAATATGTTCTTATTTTAATGACTAATAGAAGAACTCCGTCGTTAAATGAAACAAATAAGTAAAAACAATTTTAAAAAATCCATAATTAGACTAATTAAATTTTACAATGCTTTACGAGAAACTGGAAAAATTATAGTGTAGATAGCTACTAAATTGGTCGAATTTCTTAGAATATGCTGTAGGTATACAAAGTCTTATATGGAGAGAACCTGAACAACTTGAATATGATCTGAAACGAGAATCGAACCCACTACTGGTTTATGGTAGATAGATATGGTAACTTATTCTGCTATACAGATTAAGAGTGAACATGTAAATATTCACGATATAAAGCAAACTTATCGTCAATCTAGACATTTTTCTTGGAATACTCTCCCATGAGTTGATTTGACCATCACCTTATACTTGACGGCAAGTGGCCGCTAGATTACAAACATATGTTACCATTAACATTTCCAAGAAGTACTCTGCACCCATTTACAGTTACTTAAAATTAATTAGATCATATAACTTTTGCCGGCAAGGCGGAATAACCACCTCTGAATGCCGGCGATAAGACGCGCCGTAAAACCCAAAAAAAAAAGTAAAAGCCGATACAAAAACAAAACAGTTAACCCGCAGAGGAAGCTGCCAGCGTTATCTGAGGATGATAACCGGCCGGCATTTAATTTTATTACCGATCACAGGTAATAATGTCCGCTCAGAAATAAACACCTCTCCGGGCCGTAAAAGCGCTTCACGCTCTCCATGGGCGCTTTAATTACGGCCGAAACAAATATTTGGGGGGGCGCGCGGGAGGGGCGGACCGTGTTATTGCGGGTAATTTGGAGCTTTTGGGGCCCCGTTTTTATGGGCGAAGAAACAAAGGACCTCCGAGTGCGAATATAAATTTGAGGATGTAGAAATTTAATCGCGCATTACGCTCACCACCGAAACCGTGCATAACTGATTTTCGAGTGGCGATTTTATTGAGACAATTAATTTGGAAATTTCCTCCGCCATTAAAACACAATTCGTCTCGCCCAGCAGGTGTCCGCATCCAAATGACACAGAAAAGTGAATTTGGACATAGGAACGAATGATAGGGAATAGATACATCGTAGATACAAGAGATTAGACAAAATGACTACAGATAGATGAAAGATAGGCAGATTTTGAAAATCAGAGGAACATTTCTAAAAATAATATTTTGTAGAACCATAAACGTTCAAATCCGATCAGTGTACCTACAGTTGGCCTCCTTTACACCTAGCCCCTAGGGCCATAAAGTGATCCTTCAAGCCTTCAAACAAAACATGTTTGAACGACCTTATTAGACATATCGTGGATAAATTAATTAATTACTTTATTCAAAATAATAATTCTACGGTTTACAGCCAGAGTAGATTTATTTTTGCATTTTTAATATCCATAAAACCACTTACACTATTATAATTAATAATTATTAAAAACGGTAACAATTAATAAAACACGGGCAACACCAACATTTACGCCATAAATATTCCATAAAGCTATTAATTATATTTCCTAATTAGCTCGTTTATCTTCCTCCAAATATTAGCGCAACAGTTTTATTCACGAACATTCCCACGGCACGGAAGGTGCGGGGTGAAGGCATCTGGAAATACTATTTACCACTCTTGCACTTGGCGTTTCTTAATTTCAATAAAAAGAACGACATTAGTCACACAGTCATCCATCATTTCCTCCGCGTTTTTTTGTCCACCATTACTACATTTAAGAAATTAAGGATGGAAAAAGTGGTAGCATCGCAATTACACTTAAAACCGTCCGCTTATTATAAAAATTCCAGATGGAAGATTACCGAGTTAAAAACCGTGTTATTCGGGTTTTATTTTAACCGGCAACAATTGAAACGTGATTAAATAATAATATACGTTGACCAACTAGTGAATCGATATAGAAATAAAAATACATTAAGATTACTTATTTATAATTATGCGTCACGGTAATAAATTATGTGACACACATTACTGATGAAGTAAATAAAAAAAATACAGATATATCAGTCAGTGTGATAAAATCCTTAGTTTACACTGTAACTGCAACTTTCTAAAAAGAAAAAAAAATCTGGAAACTACTTAGTTTACAAAATGCACCTTTATAAGAGGAAAACAAAATTGCCACTTATATCATTTTTCTGGAAGTTTCTCTAAATAATTCTTAAATAACTGATCTTGACTAAATATTGGACCTTTCCAAATCACCAAATTAATCAAAAAATGTTTGCTTTTCTGTTTTTTTAGTTATAATTACACATAGCTTTAATGCTTTAATCACCATAGACAATCATTTATTATCTTTTCTCTAGCTTTGTTTCTTTTTACAAAACCATAGCACGCAAATTGTCAGTGAAGTAATCTTTAAAATGTAAAAATATGTCTAAATTTGATGAAATTACAAACAAACAAAACTATTTATATGTGTATTTTGCATTATACTAATTGTTTTTTTATATACCTACATACAGTAACTTGCAACTATTTTTCTCTACACTCGACAGTAAAACTGTCACCTATTTAATAATAATAAAATAATCCTCTGAATAATTCTTCAAATAAATAAATAATTTGATTTCTGATCAAAAACTGAACTGGACAAAATACTGGACATTTCCAAATCACCTAAACAATCAACTAATTGTTATTTTCCCGAGGTTTGTTTTAGTAATAATTAAACAAATATGGTTAATAAGCCCTGGGCAACTATTTATTATCTTTTCTCTTTTACAATGCCGTAGCACGCAAATTGTCAGTACGTATAGTTAACTTTGGACTTTCGAAATATGTCGAAATTTGATGAAATTAGAAACAAAATATGTAAAATACAACATCTGAAATGTTACTTTTGTGGTAGGCATCACTTTTCTTATTTTGAAACATACTAATTGTTTTCAAATATTGCAACTAAACTTTAACATGTCCAACTATGCCGAAATTTGATAAACTAGAGACAAAAATGCAAACCACTGATTTTGCAAATCAGACGTTGAACATTTATAACGAAATATATTTTCTGGTACTTAAAGCCTATTTCTATAAAGTTGAAGATAAGTTATCTGCCGGATAGACGTACATACACATAGGTTTAAAACTACCTGCTCATTATATTTCCAATATCATGTGAGCATTGCTATCAATGATTACAAAAAAATGTTTTACAGAATTATATAGAATTTTATGAGTGGATCAAAAACCCGGTCTTTAGTTATTCCACAATTTCCTACTGTTTCTAGTACATAATCAACTACTAATGCCATAGCACGCAAATTGTCAATGTAAATATTAAAATGACGAATTATGTCGTAATTTGATGAAATTAGAAACAAAAATGTAAAATACAACGTTTGAAATATTATATTCTTGGTAGGTATCACTTTTCTCATTTCGAGCATACTAATTTAATTGTTTTTATATACTGTAACTAAACTTTAATATGTCGAAATATATCGAAATTTAATTAACCTAGAGACAAAAATGTAAAACACTGATTTTGCAAATCAGACGCTAATAATTTATAAAACAAAAACTTTCTAGAACTGTAAGCCGGTCTTTATAACGTTGAAGATAAGTTATCTGCCAGATAGATACACCTACACTTAGGTTTAAAACTACCTGTTTTTAAATGCTGCAACTCAACTTTAATATGTCGAAATATGTCCAAATTTTATGAAACTTGAGACAAGAATGCATTATACTTGTCAAATTGTCAGTGTAGTAAACTTAAAGAATATACTTTACGTAGTAAAGAATATCGAATTGTGTAGAAATTTGATAAAATTAGAAACAAAAAATATTAAATACAACGTTTGAAATATTACATTTGTATATTATTTTTGTGGCGTCACTCGTCTTATTTTGCAGCATACTAATTGTTTTTAAATACTGCAACTAAACTTTAACATGTCGAAATTTGTCGAAATTTGGTGAAACTATGCCGGATAGACACACCTATAGGTAGGATTAAAACTACCTGCCCATTAAATTTCTAATATCTTGTGAGCATTGCGAAATAACTATTTGAAACTTTATCAGTGGATGAAAAGGCCGGCCTGTAGTCATTCCACAATTACCCACTGTTTCTAGTTCAGAAACGACTAATAATGCCGTAGCAAGCAAACTGTCAGTTTGGTAAACTTTAAAATGTCGAATTATGTCAAAATTTTATGAAATTAGAAACAATAGAAACAAAATATGCAAAATACAACGTTTGAAATATTATTTTTGTGGTCGCCTTTCTTATTTTGCTGGATACTAATTGTTTTTATATACTACAACTAAACTTTAATATGTCGAAATTCGGTGAACTAGGGCAAAAATGTAAAACACGTTTGATTTTTTTTTGTGGAATGCAGCATTTCTTGTTTTGCTGCAACCTAATTGTTATTATATACCGCAACCTGGATCTAATTTTGTTTTTCTGAAGTCATCAGTAAAATAAGAAAAACCGACAATAACATTAGTCGAAATCTACACTAAAGTAGTCCATAATTGTACGATTTTGCACACCCAATGTGCTTACATAATATAATAATCTAACACAGAATCCACAACCCAATATCATTAAGTTTGTTCTGCCGTGTCACAAATATTAATCAAATCAAATTCTTAAACCAACGCGCAATTACATAAATAATTACTTGAATACTTTATTAATTAGAGCACTGAGTAACATTAGAAATATTTGCAAGTATTTACATCATACCAGAAAATTAAGTTTCAAATTATTTAAGTTCACGATATCAGAAAAAACATAATATGCAAATCGTCACTAATAGTATGTTATACACAAAGTATAACTATACTAATACACAACGTGTATATAACTATACACGAAGTGTTTACTTCACAAAGGTTGTGAAGTATACTATTATAGCGGAGGTCTGTTCTATCGCAGGCGATGCACGACCCAAGGCTATAATAGTATTCACAACCGTGGTTTATATACTATATTTTACACTACTAGAACAATTACAATCATTGATGATCATGCATGTGCATCACATCACATCACATCAAGCATCATATCATGTGATCACATCACATCAAGCATCATATTATGTGATCACATTACATCAAGCATCATATCATGAGATCACATCATATCAAACATTGATCACGTCAATCTTTTGCCATTGGGTTGTTGGAAACTGTGAATAATTATCGACCTTGGTAAAAAAAATAACAATTTATTAACCACTAATCATAAAATCAACTTCACAGTGTGTGTGTGTGTATTGCGTATCAAAAAACGTAAGCAGTAACGTATACGTTACTTGACAGCATCACATTCAAATGTCAAATGCATTTATTATATGAATGCATCTGAGAATCGAATGTGATTCTGCCAAGTAACGTACATGTTACTGCTAACGTTTTTTGATACGCAATACATCTGATTATCATGGTTACAAAAAGTTATTTTTATGACATATCCACATTTATTACAAAAAATAAGCTTTAGTGCCTCGTTAGAGAAATAACTATTTTCAATCTGCAGTTTACTAAAAAGTGTTTATATGAGCAGTTTAGTGGAAGATACTTTTTATACTGTAGTTTAGTAAAATACATTTTACAATGCAATAACAATTTAAATCAAGTTTACTACATTCAATTTATTCTGCACTTCTAGTAACAAAAAACATAACACTGAATGTTATATTCACTTTACTTGTGGTGATAAAGATTTAATACCGAATAAATGAAAATGTAGAAAATAATTGATTTGCCAGGAGGATTTTTGTATGGTCACTTTCGAATTTTTACTGGAAATAATTATCGAATTATTTTGAAAGCAGATGCTTTTATAAAAAACTTATTTTTGTTCTAATAACAGTAGTATATTTTTTATTCTATAATTAACAGATTACAGAATACTTAACGGTTAAATGTTAATTAACTATTTGATAGAGAATTACAAATAATTTTGCCCGTTTCATTAAAAGCCTTATACGGGGTGAAAAAATCAAGAGGTGTTTATAGGGAAGTAACATATGTCAACCGTAAGTCAAAAGATGTCCCCCTGAAAATAAAAATCGACGTGTTTCGGGAGATTTTATTAACCTCCCTTATTTTCAGAGAAATCTGGGGGGATAATTTTCAAAAAATCACCTTGTATTTACAAATATTTGTATTTGCTATTACGTATACTCTGTTCCATTTCTATTTCCAACTAAGAATGCTGTGGTTTCATTTTATAAAGTTTTACACATGACACCAACAAAAATGATCTGACAGTGATACAAATATTAAATGTCAGATTTCTAACAACGTTGCCTAATTCATGTATTAAAATAATTTAATTAATGCTCACTGTATGACTATCATTCAAGTATGTAAAAAGTCGTTAATTAATTAAATGTATGCTTTAAGTAAACCAATCATCAACTCTATTTTATATTATAATTTGCCTGTTTTGCTTTTGTAAAATAAAAATAGCAAATAAATTCTGTACTCAATAGATACTCAATTTGATAGCAACATTGCCCACTGTAATATAATATAACCACTTTTTTTTAAATGTAACCTATTTTTTCAAGTCTAGTGACTTTTTACATTGGGCAACAATACTGTCACAATAATAGAGCCAACTAAGTTAAAATAAAAATGAGTTAGTTAAAAATGAGTTAATGAGTTAGTTCAAAATAAAAATAAAAAAGTTTACCTGTAATTTATTTGTTACCACCATTTAATACGAAAAGTGGACTAATATGTTTATGTTGAAATTGAAATTTTGTAAAAGTATTCTCGAAAATAGATCAAAACTATGATTATTGGTACTTGAATATTAGATTTCTCTAGCATATACCTGTACAATGGTATAATTAAAAAAAATATATATGGATAGTATATTTATGGCACACTTATAATTATAACATGAAAATATTTATAATTTAGAAGTTTGACGGGGAATATGGTTCAAAGCTGTGAAGCTTAATTTTGTTACCCCACTTCACCATTAAACGAAACGTTAGAGGATTAAATCACGCCTCATTAATTCTGATCGATTGCTCCGTAATTACTGGCTTGATCAAACAAGCCCCTAATTACGGCTCCTTATATCACGATCGTCTATGTCGCTTACATTGTTTTGCGATGTATTAACAAAGAAAGTGTGGATTTTGTAAATTATTGCCCGCATTTTCAATCTTCGTGGGGAAACATCGCACTTACAAGCACGCCATTAATAAAATAATAATTACCGTCGGCAATCTCAACCCTTTATTATCGATGATTTAAGTGGACGTTTTGATATAGTGTAGGTGAAATTGTTGTACTGCTTTGCTTTTATTGCCAAAACAGATGGAGCATGTCTCCACAGTTAATAATCGGGAGTACAATACAATAAATCACAAAAGACGTACATAAATTAATTTGAAATTTTTACAAAAAATCGAATATCAAAATATGAAATATTTTTTGTGGGTACAGGGATTAATCTACACGTACTACAAAGTTGTGTAGTGGTTATATAAGATGTTTCTTTTTTGAATCCATTAACTGGAGTATTAATTCGCTGCGTTTTGCTATTCACCCATGACTAAATTGTTAAATTTAAATATTGAACGCCTTCCAATGCAGAAATGATTGCTTTCACACGGACAAGTATATTTATTGAGAGATAATTAATATATAAATGAAAGAGTGTTGGACATAATTTGCTGCCTTGAGACACAGCGTCCATTATACATGTCGTATGTGATAAATCTATTGCGCTCTAATTTACTGCCTTGAGGAACCCGGTTTTATGTGCACGGGATGTAAGTGTATTTTAATACATACGGTAATTTGCTTCCTATATCGCTAGAAAAACTTATTTAATAGTTCAGGTTAATAATTAATATGCCATCGTAATTTATTGATTAGGAATTTTAAAACGGAATCACTCCACTTTAACAGCCAAGTTAATCGATAAAAAAATTTATACTAGAGAGTACGTAGAACATAAATATTTTGTCAATAATGAAATTAATAGATTGTCATCATTATCAGAGACTGAAACAATAAGCTTTCAGAAAGTCAAAAAAAGATTACCAAAGTTTACGGATAGTAAATATAGCCTAGAGGTCAAGAGGTGAGTTTGATATAAACTGCATACCAATTTTACCACAAAAGTCACTTAAGTTAAATTATCGGTTTGGGACGATCTGAATTTAACTTCCGGTCGATATTATAAATTGTATAATGCAAAATTGAGCGAGAAAAAGAACTGTCAGAGTTAACGAGTATTTATTTATCGATCTTTACAGAATAAAACTTCAATATGAAGCGAAATAGACCTAGTGGATTCCAGCAAAGAAAAATCAAGAAATCAAAATAACTTGGGCGCGAATCATTATCTGGATCCATTTTTAAGTATGTAGCACCTTCGGCTTCATTGGTATAAAATACAACACAGCAAAGTGTTGAAAGTAACATTTTTGATGAAACAGATGATGTAGAAAACAGTGCCAAAATGCATTGGATGGAGGGATGCTGGGAAGAGAGCCTTACAAACAAGACGAAAGACAAGGTGGAGAAGATCAACATCAAGAAGGATACGACCAAGAAAAAGGACGGAATAGCGACAATGAAGAAGAATCAGAGCAAATTGGAAACGATGAAGAAGAGCTACATGATACTGACAAAACAAATTCATTTTATTTAACTCGTTTCAATGTTGCTACTTGGCCAACACCAATGCCTGATGATTTGAGAGTTGAAATTGTTAAAACAAGAAGTGAACCCTATCAAAATAGAGATGGCCCATGTTTAGATACTGTCCAAAGATCCGGAGAGAGAACGGTTTTATAAAGCGTTACCAAATGGAGAAAATGTACTCAAAAAATAGATGGTATACTGTCCAACAAAAAACAGTTTATACTGTTTTTGCTGCAAACTGTTTACGCACCATGAAACAAAATATCAGAGTTTTACCAACAGGTTTAATTCATGGTGGAATCTAAATCCTAAAGTGTCTGAACACGAGAATTCTGAGAACCATCTCTCCTGTTTTGCAATATGGAAATTTTTGGAAAATTGATTGAGGCTGCAAAAAACTATTGACCATGAACATCTGGGGCCCAATTTTTTTAATATATTTTGTCACCCTCTGCGAAAGCTATAGCGCATACTTCATTCAAAACATATATTAAACGGTACCTTACGGTACATGCTTTTTGCAGTTGGGAAGAATTCTTATGCAGTTTTTGACATTGTCTGTCCGTAATATGTTGCATATACTTATATTTATTGCTAGTTTGTCTGGCTTTGTTTATGTGTTTCCTGTAGAGCTGTACACAGCTTTATTTTTATATAGGGTATTTTTAAATAAGTGACCAATATTTTAATGAAAACTTATGTGATACACAATTGTTGTAGTGTTAAGAACTGCTGGAACTTTAAATGTGTAATTTGACTTGTGTAAAACTTTAATGTTACTTAACGTCAATAAAATACTTTACTTTACTTTACTTTACATAAAATGGTCTTTTACCAAGAAGAAAAGAAGTGGCGTGATATTTTGAGTCGCCTTTTAGATGTTATTCTTTTCCTGGCACGCAAAAATCTTCCTCTTAGGGGGTATAGAGAGAGGGTTTCATCAGACAATAGGAGGATTTTTTTAGAATTGGTTAATCTGTTGTCGAAATATGACAGTGCTAAAAAAGCATATGCTAAGAATCAAATATGCTATCGCCTGTACAAAACGGAAACGGGTAGATTCTTATTTGTCGAAAGACATTCAAACTGAGTTATCAGCCTTTTGACGAAAGAGGTGAAAAATAACATTGTGGACGACGTAAAAAGAGCTAAATATTTCGGAATTATTTTCGATAGCACTCCAGACATATCACATGTTGATCAGATGAGTTATGTAATCAGATATGTTCATAGTGAAGGCGACCAAGTTCAAGTGGAGAAATCATTTCTAGGTTTCGTTCCCTATAGCTGGAAAGACTACAGTCGAACTCACTGAAAATTTCCTTACGCAGCTGGAGAGTGATAACTTGGACATACATCTATGTCGGGCTCAAGGATATGATAACGCTGCAACCATGGCAAGAGTGTATGCGGTGTATAAGCCAAAATCAAAGAACACAATCCTAAAGCGTTGTTTATGCCTTGTGCAAATCATTTTGCTAAATCTTTGTGGGGGCACTCTTTCGAGAGTGTTAGTTCAACTGTAACTTTTTTCGGAACATTAGAAAGAGTATACACGTTCTTTTCGTCATCCACACATCGATGGGAAATTTTAATGAAAAGTGTAGGCGTATCGGTCAAAAGACGAGTATAGACAAGATGGAGTGCTCATGACGACCACTGAAGAATAATTTTGAGACAATTGTATCAACACTCGAAGATATGTGTGATCCCAGCAGAGAAAATGTCGATACAAGAGAAGCAGCATCCACACTCTTACCAGCTATGTGTGACTTCAGTTTTTTATGCTACTTTTCTTTTTAGTGTGAAGTTCTAGAAGAAGTCAACAGACACAAAAGTTTATACAAACATCTGGGCTATCGCTGGAAAAGTGTGTCATAAAAATAAAAGCACTAAAAATTTTTCTTCAAAGCCAACATATTCAAATAGTGGAAAGAGCTATTTCCTACGCAACTGGAAAGTGTGAGGACTTGGATATTTCGATTGAAAGAAGAGGAAGGAGAAGATTCCGAAAACGAATGGCGGGAGAAATGGCCCAAGACGGTGGATTAACATTGCCAGAAGAGCTGCAGAGAGCTAAGTTAGAATGTCTTGATAGATTTTACGGAGAACTAGACCATCGTTGCAGGGCAATGGATAACATTCTCATAACATTTGGTGTTGTTCAGCCTAAAACTCTGCTTGCGTTAACAGAAGAAGAACTTCGTGGTGTAGTTCCAAATCTGACAAAAATCTATGATGAATTTTCTGCACAGGACATTATTTTGGAGATTTTAAGACTGAGGCAACACTTGGAAGCCGTCTGCATTTCTTCCCAAGAAGCGGTCCAATGGACTACCTTGGAGCTTGGAAATTCATTGTAAAATGAGACTATTCTGAGTCTGTTCCGGGTCTAGCGCTGTATCTAAGATTTTTTTTAACTGTTCGTGTTTCGGTGGCTTCTTGTGAAAGAAGTTTCTCAAAATTAAAGTTGATAAAATCTTACTTAAGATCAACAATGGGCCAAGCGCGACTCACCAAACTTTCCATATTGTCCATTGAAAAGGAGAGGAAAGTAAATTTTAATAATGTGATCGAATATTTTAGCAAAATAAAGTCACGTAAGTACGTTTAGTATTTGTTAGTTTATTTTGGGGGTGCTCAATAGAAAACTGCCCCGGGTGCCAACCAATGCTACGCCGCCACTGCTATTGTTTGTTATTATTGAGCTTAATTCAGTTTAATTTTTTTAAGTATCGATAAATGTGTGATTCCAGATGCTGGTTCTATTATGTGAAACTGTTGGTGCCTAGTTTATGTGAAGCTGCATTAATTTATTGATGTATGAAATAGACAAAAATATTTATGTAAATCCGTGTCGTAAATTATTTTTGCCTAGGGCCCGAAGAGGCATTAATCCGGGCCTGCCGACGCCCATATAAAGAAATTCGAGTGAACACCCGTAGAGTAACAGTACACGGGACTAATCGGGCAGATATGTAAATAAATGTGTAATTATACGGGGCCCCAGAATGCGATCCCGGGACGATACGACGAGGCGAGAGAGCGAGCGAGGCCGAGTCACCGAGCCTCGCCGTTTCCACAAATAATTTGTCACACGCGCTCCTTATCATCTTTATAAATGGCGGTGTCACGGCGACTTTTATTAACCTCGGCGCGTAAAACGGGTAGCGCGCGGGCCTGGGCAGCGCGGCCCAGTCGGGCAGGATCGAAATAATAAGCTGTTTCTCTCGGCGGAAATTATAATAAATCGGTGCCACTTTACAATCAATAACCCGCCGACACACTCACGTCCAATGATAAAAACTAATGGAACGGAGGGGCCCATTATGTCCGCGCATAAATTATTCAGGTCCACGGCCACTCGAAACATATACACACACACATACACACATACAAACACACCGGCTGGACGGTATTGAAACACCTAAACCGACGAATGCACTTACCTATAGGTCGATGCAATAGGTCCTCTGCCTAAATCACCAGCAATCGTGTGACGTGTGTGTTTGCACTCGCTGCATAAAAACGCATGATCGTGGCCATGAATGATGGAAAGTGAAATGTACTCACGTGCACGTGTTTAAGTAGTCTTAATAAGCGTCATTATAATTCCACAGCGCACTTGAAGACGTATTGCTTAAATATTTGTAGAAGCAAATGCGTCGGTAAGTACACCGCTCTTGGCATATTCACACTATGTAACGATTTTACATATTTAATGTTACAATAATATTATTTTTAATAGCCATAATTAGTCTACGTAAAAATGTAGCTACATGTACGATGAGCATTGTTTTGGATGATTCATTCGTCATCTTGTGAGAACGCCTCGATACTAACCCAGGCACCAGCAATTGACAAAAGCTGATTTTGTTACCACGTATTATTTTAATAGATGACCTCAGGCTTAATAAACTAGATAAACGAGAATTTGAAGTAACTCGACTGCAATTTTGATCAAAAGAAGAGTTTGCTCACATTTAATAGCCCAACAAACTCAACTTTATCGTTGAAGACCTATCTTATAGCCTATACATACAGAGAGTTTTTTTTTTGTTGGGCAACAAAGGGTTTATAATTTCAATAGTTACATACTTCTGTTATAAAGACAGCAATGTATCACGCCTCTTTTAAAATGCAACATACAAGTAATTCTCTGTGAGGCAAATATTACAGTTTTCGAAGTTTTTTTTTAAATTTTATTATGCAAAACACTTAATGGTATTTGACTATAATTATTATAATCTGATCAAAAATGGGCCAGTGAGCAATGTTATGAAAACTTAAACTACTAAATGAAGGTTTAATGAAAACTCATTAGTATCTCTTAGATTCTAATGACTTAATTACACTAATATTAGCGTGTACACTAGCACTATGCTCTGGTTTTGCACTAACGCAATATAAAACTAACTCGAACGGTTTGGTCCGCTGTAGTCTTCTGGTCATATTCGTGATCATCATTGTTAAAACAAAAGTTAAAGAAGAGCCTTAATTATTTGTTAATATGTTGAATAATTTCTTAATATTATTCTGCAAAGGACTGTACTTGCCACTGATCCAATAAGTAAAGTTTTCCAATAAAAAGTAATTTCTATTGATAGGTAGAATATTTATGCAAATTGCGGAAATAGGTCTACAAAAAGTGTACCAAACTGTGTCTACAAAAAGTGTGTATAGGTGTAGTATAAGTTTCTAGAAGCAAGATGTAGAATTATTAAAGGGCGATTAATGGTTCAATTGGTTAGATATTTAATATCTAATAAAATTGGTCCTCTTTGACTGCTATCCTCTTCGGGATGTTAGTGATCACAAAACATTTATCATTTCTGATAAATCTCAAACAGTTAACGCAAGTGCCATAAAACTATGCAAAACTGACAGAAAATGTACGCAAATAGCTGAAAATGTAATAAAACATCTAACGTTGCAACTAAAAACCCTCCAAATAATTAAAATAAAAGTTTAAAAATTATTCATCAATTTTTGTAAACCAGTAAATCTAAACCACTCAACGAAATTGATACGAAACTGAATAAAGTAACAAAAAATAAGAAACGCATGTCATTTATTCTAATATCAAAATATACAAACAAATATGAAAGTTGCATAAAATTTCATAAGATTTCAGACATTGCCAAAATGTTTTATGAAAATTTAATTCATTTCTATATCTAGAATATGTAATCAAAATATCAAAATAATATTGCACCTCGAAATGAAAATACTAACGGCGTTATTCATAAAAATTTAAACGGCGGTTTAGCGGTGGTTTTCAACGGGTTACCAAAGTTACTAAGTTAAACCACCGTTAAATAGCGGCTTATTTTATAAATATTTCAGATTCAGCTTTTTTATGGTAATTTAATTCATTTCTCGATTGTGCAATCAAAATAACAAAATAATTAAAATCACAGAAAACTTATTCGTACTATCAGAATACTCAAAAAAAAAAATACTAAAGAAAGATAAAACAACCTTTATTAGGCATAATATTGCAACATAGAAATAAATACATAAGTTGCACAACATTTCAGAGAGATTGCATTGTTTCATTAAAGTTTTGTGGTTCTTAAGTGAAAATTTGCAAAATATTCCAATCAAAATATCAAAAATATAATAAGGTTCAAAAACTGGGAATATAATTTCAATCAATGTAATAAATTGCGAAAATTCAATTGTTTCAATATTATAAGATCTATAAAATTTCAATAAAAACATAAGAAGTTTCAGAATATTACTGATTTTTTCGGAATTTCCCATGAACTTGTAACAAATCTGCAAATATGTCAGGTAAATGTTAGATAAAAGAATGAAACTCCGTAATGTTTGGAATTTTGATTGTCCTTAGCCTTTCTACCTCAATAAAATGTTTATAAATTTAATGAAACTATGATTAATTAATAACTTAATAAATTATAATAACTACTTTAAGTTTTATGCTGATTTCTTTAGTGAAAAATTGCAAATTATAGAATCAAAATATAAAAATAGTTCAAAAGTTCAGATTAATCTAATCAACATAGGCTCCTCCGAAAGCAACACAAATATTACCCCGGCTGGTTCATCCCAAGTAAAGAATAATACACAACGCCCCAAAAGGACAACACAACCAAAACAGAAAAACATAGGGAACGCTGATACCGGGAGCGAAGAAGGTTTCTACGGCGTCCAGCGCAAAGTATGGCTCTACATCTACAGAGTCAAAAGGTCTGTCACAACTGATATATTGTTAACATTTCTTCAAAATAAGAAACTACAAAACGCTGAGTTTGAGGTACTAGAACTACAAACTAAACAAACCCAAAATAAATGCTTCCGGGTAGGAGCAAATATAGCCCTCATCGATGAAGTATATGCACCCGAATTCTGGCCGACCGGCACAGGCTTCAAGCGCTTTAACTTTAAAATCAACCAACAATACAATAATAGTTTTTTATC
Organism: Othius punctulatus; assembly: GCA_951805005.1. Classification (NCBI taxonomy): domain Eukaryota; kingdom Metazoa; phylum Arthropoda; class Insecta; order Coleoptera; family Staphylinidae; genus Othius; species Othius punctulatus. Next base: position 56,337,812 of record OX638142.1, read on the forward strand.
TCAGCAGTAGAAGCCAACTACTCCACCAATATATTACACCAAAATATGCAGTGTATTAAAAACAAAGTGGAAATCCTAGAAGCATCCATACAAGCGCTAAATATAGCAGTCCTTATGATTACAGAACACTGGGTGACAGAATTCGAGATATTTCCACACATCACAAATTTCAAACTCATCGCACTATACAAGAGGAAAACAAGTAAACACGGAGGCTCAGCCATTCTTGTCCACAATCGATACCAGGCGGAATCACTGGATGTAATCACAAACCTATCGCAAGAAAACCACATCGAAATCGCCGCAGTAAGATTGACAACGAAAGATACCAAACTAAACTGTATATCGATATACAGGCCACCAGCGGGCAATTTGGAAATATTCTTCAGGACACTGGAACAGACACTAGACAAAATAGCATTAACATCGACAAAGTGTATACTCGGGGGAGACTTTAACGTCAACTTCCTTGACACCCAAAACACGACCACCATGGAACTAACTAACTTAATTAGATCCTACAACTTGTCAATTACAATAAGCGCGGTAACGAGATACACCGTACAAAACGAACGCTGCATTGACAATATGATTACAAATGTTACCACTTATGAAGCCGAGGTCCAAAACCTAGACATATCCGATCATTATGCACAACTGATCAAACTTCATGAAACTGCTCAGAAAACAGAAACCAAATATATAACCCGACGGGATATCACACCCAATAACATACACCTACTGAACGAAGCCCTAAAAGACCAAGAATGGACCACTACTCCTACAAATATACAGGAATCATTTGAACAATTTTACGACACATATCTCTCTTTATACAACACACACTGCCCAACCATACACAGAAGAGTAGTTGCAAAGACCGGGAAACTCCCATGGTTCACACAAGAACATAAGAGCATGAAACATGAAATAAACTTTTGGCACCAATGGTATCAGCGTCGCCCGAGCCACGAAATACTAAGCAGATACAAAAATCTAAAAAAAACCTACAAACAAAAACTACTACAGGACAAAAAAACGTATTACTCCAATCAAATAGCAAACTCAGACAATAAACAAAAAACCCTATGGAACCTCTTAAATACACTAAATACAAACATCCACAAAAAAAATACAGCCAACCAAATAGAGACTCTGCAGGTTGACGACCAGGCCATTACCGACCCGCAAAAGATTGCCAACACATTAATAAACCACTTCACCAATATTGGAGAGACTCTGCAACAATCTAACGAGCACTATAACACATGCCAAATAGACACACTCCCCCATTCAATTTTCCTCACACCGTGCACCGAGGAAGACATTGACTCTGCAATAAACAACCTAAAGACGAAGCACGGTTTCGACTGCGATGATGTGAACACTTTTGTCCTGAAAGAAACGAGGAAACCACTTCTGCAACCACTAACTGCTATTATGAACAAATGCCTTACAGATGGCATTTTCCCCGACCGGTTAAAAATCGGCAAAGTAATACCCGTACACAAAAAGGGAAATAAAAGTGACGTGTCAAACTATAGACCTATATCTATCCTTCCAGTATTTTCAAAAATCTTCGAATCCATCATATTCGATAAACTTACATCATTCACAACTAAATTCAACTTACTATGCTCACAACAGTACGGTTTCCGCAAGAACTTTTCGACGATACATGCCATCTACGACATGCTCCATTACGTCATCAGCAATCTCGACATAAACAACAAGGTACTGGCCATCTACTTAGACCTTACCAAGGCTTTCGATTGTGTATCACACGACATATTCTTAAATAAAGCGTATAAGTTGGGCCTCCGAGGTAATTGCCACGACCTACTGAAGTCTTACTTAACAAATCGACAGCAATATAGTGATATAAAAAGATACCAGAGAACTTACACCTCTGACAGACACTGCATCAAAACAGGCCTACCACAAGGCAGCATCCTCGGTCCACTAATGTTTCTCCTCTATATCAACGACCTAGCTGCTCTTCCAATACTACAACCAAAAAGGACAATCCTATTCGCCGACGATACAACTATATGCTCTACAAATTCATCAGCGACCAAACTGACCGAAGAAGCCACTGATACCCTGACAGCAGTAGGTAGTTGGCTCACAGCCAACCACCTAAAAATTAACGCAACCAAAACAAATGCCATACACTTCAGAGCGCCGCCAAGTGATATGGCAATAACATACGAAGGAACAGACATCACCTTCGCAGACTCTATTAAATTCCTAGGTGTAACGATACAAAGAGACCTAAAATGGAATACTCACATTGCATCGCTTTTTCCAACACTAACCAGTTACACCTATCTACTAAAATCCTCAGTTTCGCTTATTAGCCACGAGGCATCCCGAAGCGTATATATGGCCCACTGCCAATCACGCCTAACATATGGTATCGTTTTCTGGGGATCCGCAAACAAAACCATCCTAAGACAACTCTTCATAATACAAAAAAGGCTCGTCAGAGTTCTATATGGGGCCCGCCCCTATGACTCATGTCGACCATACTTCAAGCGCCATGGAATCCTCACCCTTACATCACTATACATCTTAGAAGCAGCCCAATTTGTCCACAACAACCTTGGGCTATATAACTCACATCAAACAGAACATAACTACGACACAAGAGCATCTAACATTCGACTGCCTGCACAAAGGCACTCCTTCGCAACATCGTCGGTTCTAACACAACCCATTAAAATCTATAACCACCTGCCTCAGACCTGGAAACAAATGCATAAAAAGAAGTTTAAGTTTACACTAAAGCAATACCTAGGGAATAAATGCTTCTACGAGCTGGAAGAGTTCCTGAGCGACGACATTGCCAAAACCTCCGCTCTTACCCAATAAATGCCATATATTTCTATTTGTGACACATCCAATACATTGTATTTTAGCATATGTTTTATGGGAATAAATATATTATTATTATTATTATAAACTACCAAAAGTACGTATTAGAAGGTTCAGAAACTGGGAACATAAATTCAACAAATGTCATAAATTTAGAAAATTTAATTGTTGAAATGTTTTGAGAAATGTGTACAAAATATCTGCATAGTTTCTATAAATTCTATAAATATACATACATTTCTATAAATTCTGTAAATATCTGTAAATTTGTAGAAATAAAAATAAATATGTATAAATTTATATAAATAAAAATAAAAATTTCACGAAATTGCAAGGAACTTGTGACAAATCTGCAAAATTTAACAAAAACGTCAACTAACTAAAACATTAAAAGATCAAAAACTTTTGACAAATCTGCAAAAGTTAACAAAAATGTCCACAAACTAAATCATTAAAACTCCCAAAAAGTTTTGGTATTGGTTTTGGTAATTACAGTACCGAGTGGCCCAAAAGTAGGTATACAGTTAGGTATACAATTATTTATATATTTATTTATTTATATATTTATGCAGCAATACTTTTATTACAGGTTTATTTACATATTTAATCCCGAAGGTGCTCAAAATGTCCACCTTCCAATGTGTATACCTACTGTAAACCTGTATACACTTGTATACTGTATACCTGTATACCTACTTTTGGGCCACCCGGTATAGTATATATATATATATATATATATATATATATATATATATATATATATATATATATATATATATATATATATATATATATATATATATATATATATATATATATATATATATATAGTATAGTGTAGTATATAAAAATAATGCTGATTTTTTTTTTATTTCAAGAAAATCTAAATATTTTAATAAAGTTATACACTTATTGTAAATTAGTTAGTGAAAATTTCAAATTTAATGAATATTTTTATTTAAATTTTAGAATATTCCTCAATTTTCGGGAAATTGCACTTTAATTTTTTTTTTTTCAAATGTGATTAATTATTAAATTTAATCATAATATTACAATATAGAAATACATACATAAGTTACACAACATTTCAGAGAGATTGCAGAATTCAAATAAAGTTTTGAAGTTCTTAAGTGAAAATTTGCACAATATGGAATCAAAATATCAAAATATGTAGTTCAAAAGTTCAGAATACTCCAATAGTAATATCAAAAGTATTAGAAGGTACATAAACTGGGAACATTACTTCAATCAATATAATATGTGCGAAAATTCAATTGTTCAAATGTTCAAAAAATCTATAAAATTTCTATAAAAACATTAGAAGTTCCAGCAAATGTTGTCAATTTTTAGGAATTTGCACGGAACTTGTAAGAAATCTCTAAGAGTTAACAAAAATATTAGTTAATTAAAAAATTATACTTCAAAATGTCTTGGATTTGGATTGCACATTGTTGAATTAAACAAAGTTCACAAAAATGTTAGTTAACTAAAAAAATGAAACTCCAACATGTTTTGGATTCGGATTGCACATTATTGAATTAATAATGTTTAAATATAATATACAATACCTTTGGAAATTTCGGAAAAATTATTCAAAGTAGCTAATCTCCGCTTCACCTCAGTTTTATCAAGCGTTACGCTACCGACAGAAAACGGATATGTTTGATATTCAGGTATCAAATATTCAGGTATATTGTGTATCAAAAATGATATAGCAACGTGTTCGTTATGTAACAACCCGGTATATTGCGTATCAAAAAATGTTATTAGTAACGTGTACGTTACTTGACAGCATCACATTGGAATGTCAGATGATTATGACATTCCAATGTGATGCTGTCAAATACGGTACACGTTAGAGTTAACAAGTATCACATTCAAATGTCAAATGCAATTATGATATAATAGCATTTGATATTTGAAAGTTATACTGTCAAATAACGTACACGTTATAGATACCATTTTTTGATATGCAATTGTACCAGTTAGAAAGTTGGAAAAGCCAGAGATATTGGGCCTTGTTATACGATCGTGGATCATCCTGGACCTTGGTTCAGTAAATTAGAAGAATAATCTTGAAACCTACAAAAACAATGTGAGCTTATCCCACGAAAACTAAATAAGTGCTAAATTTTAGGACTATCCACATCAAAACATTTCCACTCCTTCTGTTAACTTGAAATTAACGTATCAGCTTGAAAGTCTAAAAATGCAGAGACCTTAAGTAGAAGATAAATTAAGAAGAAGGAAATTAAAAGTTGAATCTTCACCTACAAAACAATGTGAGCTTAGCCCACGAAAACTCAATAAGTGCTAAATTTTAGGGCTATCCATATCAAAACTTTTCCACTCCTTCTGTTAACTTGAAATTATCGTATCAGCTTGAAAGTTAAAAAATGCAGAGACCTTAAGTAGGAGATAAATTAAGCAGGAGGAAATTACAGGATGAATTTAGAACTTACAAAAGCAATGTAGTTGCTCACGGAAACTCAAACAGTAGCTAATATCAAGTCATAACAAGTGTTAACTTTTGGGGTTATCTATATCAAAACTCTTCCACTCCATCTATTAATTTGAAATAAACGTATCAGCTTGAAATTCGAAAAATGCAGACACATGTCTCTCCTTAAGTAAGAGATAAACGAAGCAGATAAATGGAGCTACATTAGAAGTTGAATCTTAAAACCTACAAATACAAGCTGAGCCCACGATTTATAATAATAATCTTAATCAGTATTAATTTTTGGGCTATCCATATATAAAACTTCTTCTGTATGGAACTTAGTAGACAAGTTTGGTTATGGACCTCCTCGTCGGTCACACCACTTGAAACAGCGACACAACTCAAAACTTTGCAATTTTGAGTTGATACATAATTATTAATAATTGTGCCAAAATATACTGCAGGAGGCAGTACTAACTATGGAGTAATAAGACTAACCATGAAGGTTTCATTTTTACCTACAAAGGTGTGCTTGAAACCATTGATAATATAGAAAAATAATCCTTCTTTTTGCTCTTCTGTCAAATTTCAATTATTCGAGTTTTTCACTTTTGGCACTTTTCCACATCACGTGCATTTAATTCTGTGATTATGGGGTGATGTGACGAAGTGTGTTTAGGCTCTGCTTTACATCTATAGTTGTGGGTTTGATTTTACCCAGGGCAACTTGAAACGTGTTCGGTTTATAAGAAATTGACCACGATAAGTCTTTCAACTATCAAAGCCTCAAATCAATAAATGTGCAGTACTTCTGCATCGGAACGTAACGTAAAGGCGTGATTGAAGGCTCGGCTCGGTGCTCGGCTCGCCATTACACGTCCTCCCTCGGAGGTGCTCTTTGAAGTTTAAATAAACTGGGGCACACATGACGTGAAAGTGGAAATGCAGGGGGGTCGCAAACATACGGATCGAAAATGTGGAGAGCAGTTTAATCTCCAGGCGCTTTGTGCCCAGGAGTGGGTAATTTCGGGATTTGTCGCTCTCGCATCGGACGAGCCCCGCGATATCTGGAGAGATTCGGTTCAGATAGGGTGCTAAGGAACCATTAAGCAGTAATGATGTTTACAAGCACCGCTTTTTCAAATGAACAGCGTGCGAGGTCAGTAATTCCTCCTGCATGGGGTCAGTACAATGATTATTATAGCAAGCAGCTGTTCAGAAATGGCACATTTGCAGCAATTGAGTGACGGCCGTATTCACAATTTGACAATGTAATAGTCTGTTTGCTAACTGTTGGTTAGGATGTAAGAGACTGCTAGTGCTAAATCGTGTCACATTCTCTTCTAGTTATGTCCAGCCTTGCCTTTCCCAATCCGTTTATTAATTCTATTTCATATCCATTCAAGCTATTTACGTTCCATTTCCATGTGCCTATTTGTAAGATAGAGTTTCTTTGATTTTCTGTTCCTGGTTTGCTGTTTAGTAGTTTTTTGCAAACTCTGTTTTTTATTTATTATCACAACTCTGTTTTGCTTACTGTCCCATTTGAAAGTCGTTATTTTATTTATGTTTTGTTTATTCTTCTAATTAAATCGAAGAGGTGCAGCAATGAAGGGATGTTTAGGCGTTATCATAAATTTCTAGTGTCAGTAGATTTTTCCTGGGAATGTATAGCACGAACATATGTAGGCCTAACAGACGTCAATAAATAACATACAATATATCGTACAAAGCCGCAAATGAGTTATTGGCCGTGTAAGAGCCACACGATATTAACATTATTTAAACGGCACGGAAAACAATAACTCAGCGGCGTCCCGGGCTCTCATTGTGGGGGTGCGCTGGGAATATTCAGGGCGGAAAACGTGCCCCGTTGAATCCGAATCGACGACAACAAACAACAATAACAGAGCCGGGCGGTCCGTCGGCGCTCAAAGCGGGCCGTCCGGTGATTGAAATATCCTGATGCGTGTCGCCCAACTGGACGAGGCTGGTTAATTATTTTATGGTTTCATAAAAAGCCATCATCTCGAATGAGATAATTGGTGTGGGCCCGGGGCTTCGAGCGCAGCAACTGGGACGCGTCGCCGTTCTTCCGCGGTGTGGGAACCCCGTCGCTGTGTTTGCCCAAAAAATTAGTCACTCATGGGCGACGTATGCTAATGAGGGGTTATAACGAATCGAATTTTGGTTTAGAGTGTTTCCATTGAGCCGAAGCAGCAGTAATTACACGCTATCGCGGTCGCCCGAGACGAGGCGTGTAATTAAACGCGCGGATCGCAGGAATGCATTTCCTAAATAAAACTCGAAACGTCCGAAAATTGGGAACAAGACGATTCGGAAAGCTGAATGGTCTGTGTGTTTAGGAATTTCAATTAACCGCAATGCTTAACCAGTTATATGCGTGTAACATTAAGTTAAGGAACTCGAATGAGAAAAAATCGCACATGTAACTGACATATTTCTATTCCAGTTGAATAGCAAACATGTATCCAGAGGAGCGAAACAATGAAATAAAAAAGACATGAAGCTAGGGTGGACAACTGGGGAGCAAGTCGCGGTTGGTATCAAAATCCAGGTCGGTGTCGTGGCCCAGGTCGAGGTCGAGGTTCAGGTCCAGGTCGAACCGCTTTGGACACAAACACAATCGTAGTAATCTGTAGTGATTTGTAACACAAAAAACAGAATCGCTGGCGTAGAAAGAATCACGTCGGGGTCACCAAGTATTGTGATACGAAGATTCGAAGTTATAATGTTAACTCTTTTTTATTCAATATTGTCACTCTCGGAATATATGGCTTGGCGTCTGTGGCCGACCAAATCTACGACATTCAGGAGCAATCCAACCACAATCCACCCCAATATTTTAACAATTCCTACAATCTACTCTCCAATGAAGTACGATGTTTAAGGAAAGAGTGTTTCTGATGAACACGTTGCAAACCGCCGGATCTTCACGGAAGATGACATCAACCACAAGATTCCGGTTACCGTCTCTGAAGTCCAATCACGCACAACGACAATAGACACCCTCACCAGCGGAAGAGCAATTATGCTGGTACATACCACAAGACACACCCCCAAGAAATTGCACACCCCCTTGCACATGGTCTGAAAATGACAAACCCAGCTCTAAAAGGTGACAGGGAGCGAGGGTTGTCAGAAATGTCACTTTCTATGTGTCACGGACTTAATCAGTGGTAGTAAATTTCTGGTAGACTCCGGGGCAGAAATAAGCATAGTCCCTATGTCTTTCGAGGGCTTCAATCACAACTTCAATCATACACCTCAACCTTCTTGGATCAATGGTTCGACCATAATTGTTTTGAGTAAGTGTTGCAAAACTTTGGATCTGAACTTAAAGTAGAACTTTGCATGGTCTTTCACAGTCACAGAGTTGAACTTGTATGTTTTAGGTGCAGATTTTTTTAATTAACTATGGCTTACTCATTGATCTGCAAAATAATTGTATCATCCCGTCACCAATTTCAGTTTCATCACTACAACACACATCATCACCTACAAACACTGAAACATTATTTTTCGACTCCCTACATGGTAAGTACCCTGTTGTGACATTGATTTGATGTAAGTTGATGGAAGTAAGCCCCACTTACCGATAAAGCTTTGGTTACTATGAACAACGGGATGTAAGAAAAAACTTACCTCCCTCAGGGAAGTAAGTAAAAAGTTTTCTGTAGGGTTGTTTCTCTGGAAATACTCATTAAAACACTTAGACGCGTTCCCACCGGCCGGCAGTAGGATGGAACAGGCAGCATCTGCAGCCTCTTCAATTGCCATTTCTTGTTTATTTTCATTGGAATTCATTTTACAACTGAACGAATGCAATTTCTGACACTCACTTTGTTTGAAAAATAGGACGGATATTTTGTTCAAGTTGCGAAAATAAATGAATCAAACACAAACAATTAAACCAACTTCAGGAGTGGGAAAACATTTATAAGCATAAGGGAGGTAAGTTTTGACCAGTCTCTTCATTGCTAGCCCTCGTTGTCACTCGGGCGCACACTTGAACTCGACTGGTAAATAACTATTGTTATAAATTAATGCATGATCCTGAAAACATACATTGCACTTTTGTAGATATAGCACTTTTGCACTTTTGTATATATCCGAATGCAATACATGGGTCGAAGAATTCTCTTCTGCACTGTAAAGACTCAAGATATGTTTTCTGATCTTCTCCAAACTAGTATGTTGTCTTGCATTTAGCAAATAATGGACAAATACTAAATGTATTGAAAATACGGAAATAATTAAAATAAAGAAAACATATTTTAAACTTATTAAATGATCAAACGGATTTTTCCTCGTCACCGTTGGACAGTATATGAACAGTAAAACAGTATATGAATATTAGACTTATGACAGAAATATGTCAATAGCAGTTTCTGTCAACATCAGATATACATAAGGTGACCAGACGTCCCGATTTTGACGGGACAGTCCCGATTTTTAGAAATTTGTCCCACGTCCCGCGACGTCTGAATAAAGTCCCGACTTTTGAAAGCTTGGGTTATTTTTTCGGGGTGATCTTTTATTCGCTGTTTTGATGTTATAAGCTTATATATTTCGCCAATATCTGTATTTGGTAGCAGCGCTGCAGCGGTCAAAATACAAAACGGTACTTTAAAAACATGCCTCGTATTTATTATATTTGTAAATTTGACATTATGTTTCACGTTGTTAAAAAAAATTGTCCTTTATTTTTTGTCCGATTTCAATAAAACGAAAACAAGACTAAATGGCTGCACATGTTCTACAAAGTTGTTCTAATTTTTAGAACTATCGCAGACTATCGCTGAAATGAAAGTTGATTTTGCAAAAAAAGAAAATTAGGGTCCCTTTGTAGAACATGTGGAGATATTTAATTTTGTTTATCGTTTTATTGAAATCGGGCAATAAATAGTTAGGGAGTTATGGAGTTATGGCCAGCTGCGTTTTTTAGGAGACACCCTGTATATTTTGCGTTTTGCGTTCTTTGTTAATTAATTTAAAAATCAAAGCCACCCCCCCCCCCCCCCAAACTCAATATTGCCTCAACTGGGATTTCATCTATATTAAACCCTAGTCTTTCAGTGCTGGATAACCTTTATGGTTTTTTTTTTTTCGAGAATTCTATTGTCATTCCGACTCCGAGTGTTTAAGAGCAGAAAATTTAAGGCAGACAACTGTTATAATTCTTTTTTATGCTATTTAATCGATTCTGAACATAATTCATCGACTCTTAGGCCCAGTTTCGATCGTGGATTATCTTTGATCGTGGTTCAGTATCTAAGAATACCAATGTATCAACAATTGTATCCTAGGTAACTGAATCATTGTTAATAATAATCTATCATCGTACAGCTGGGACTTAACCTATTTTATCGATTCTGAACCTATACAGGGTGTCTACGCTAAACCGTTCGTTAAAAGTTTACGGGGTTGCCGTTGTACTAAAATTTTCAAAAAAATCCTCGTCACACGGTTGAATTAGTTATCCTCATGTGAAATATTTTCAACTTTCTATCACTTCCGGTTCCACCGGAAGTAGCACCAACTTTCTTATTTTAAATAGAACACCCCATATATTATTATATTTTGACTTCCTCGCTTAAATTGGAACATATTTTGTAAGAACGTATGTATACTTATCTCTTATAGTTTTCAAGAAAAAAATGTTTTCTAAAATTTTGACCTCTAAAAGGTAGCCTGAAATCTGTCTATAACTCCTCTTAGAAATAAGATTAAATTATGAGGGAAATTTCTAATTGTACCTAGAGGGTGCCTCTGTGCGTAAAATAATTGGAAACTGTCAATTTTGATAATAAGTGTTTATAAAATGTCAATATCTAAGTGCCCCCTTAAATATCTCGTAATTCAATTTTTTTTAATGGAATGACCCATTTTTTATTACATAGCACGATTGGAAGAAAAATGTACTACAAAAAAGTATAATACAACCATACTCCGAAAGCAAGTATTTTTTGAATTATTTCGAAGATTACTTTTTCGTCGCATTTCTGCAGGGTATAATTTCGCATGTCACAACTGCACTTTAGTAGGCATGGGATATGCTTTTGTTCTGTCGCTATTGTAATGCAAACTGTCAAATAATAAAACCACTTAGAATAAAGTATTACAGAAATCAAAATCAACAACATGAATCATTACACAAATCAACAAGTTATCCATTTATTCTTTATACATGGCAACTGCGATAGAATTGTTGCTCGAACATGTAGAGTATTCAATGAAACTTACCCACATTTGCCACCGATGAATAAAACAAGATTTAGAAGATTGGAATCAAATTTTGTTCAATTTTGACAAGTGAATGCAATAAGACATCGACAAAAGCCTGTTATGGAAAATACGGAAGTGCAAGAAATAGTGTTAGCCTATTTTCAAGTTAATCCACAAGCATCTATCCGCTGTGCTCAAGAGGATTTAGGCGTTGATAAATCTTCAGTACAGAAAATTTTGAAAAAACATGGCATGCACAATTTCAAATTTAGTTTGGTGCAAGAACTGTATTTGGATGATGCTGTTCAGAGGATACATTTATGCGAATTTTTATTGGTGAAACAGCAAGAAAATAATCGGTTTTTGAATAATGTGTTATGGACCGATGAAGCAAAATTTTCTCGTGAAGGCATTTTTAACAGAAGAAATAATCATTTATGGGCAAACGAAAATCCACATGCAATAAGAATTAGGAATTTTCAAAATAAATTCAATTTTAATGTATTTTGCATTTTGATGGACAATCGTGTAAAATATTTTATATACGACGGAAATTTAACTGGTGAGAGATATTTAAACATTCTAAGGACTGTGGTAGAAGACTTTTTAGATGAACTACATCTGAACATAAGAAGAGTATGTTGGTATCAATGCGATGGGGCCCCGGCTCATTGCTCCCAGGAGGTATCTCACCAACTAACTGATATGTTCGAGGATAGATGGATCAGGAGGTTAGGACCATGGAACTGGCCTGCAAGATCTCCTGATATTACTCCTCTTGATTTTTATCTTTGGGGACATATGAAAAATAAAGTTTACGCAACCGTTGTGAATACACGTGAAGAATTGGAAGCGCGGGTTAGAGCAGCATTCGCGGAATTAAACCCCGCAGAAATACGACGAGCAACAACAAGCGACGTCGCCTCACATCTGCAGCATTGCTTGAATGTTAATGGTGAACATTTCGAACAATTATTGTAATTGAAAAATAAACTTGTTTTAGGAGTATGGTTGTCGGCAAATGTGGATAAGTTGTATTTAATACTCTACATGTTAGAGCAACAATTCTATTGCAGTTGCCATGTATAAAGAATAAATTGATAATTTGTTGATTTGTGTAATGATTCATTTTGTTGATTTTGATTTCTGTAATACTTTATTATAAATGGTTTTATTATTTGACAGTTTGCATTACAATAGCGACAAAACAAAAGCATATCACATGCCCACTAAAGTACACTTGTGACATGCGAAATTATACATTGCAGAAATAGGACAAAAAAGTAATCTTCGAAATAATTCAAAATATACTTGCTTTAGGAGTATGGTTATATTATACTTTTTTGTAGTAAATTTTGCTCCCAATCGTGCTATGTGTTAAAAAATGGGCCATTCCATTTAAAACAATTGAATTACGACATATTTAAAGGAGTACTTAGATATTGACATTTTATAAACACTTATTATCAAAATTGACAGTTTCTAATTATTTTACTCATAGAGTACAATTAGAAATTTCACTAATAATTTTATCTTATTCCTAAGAGGAGTTATAGACAGATTTCAGGCTACCTTTTAGAGGTCAAAATTTTAGAAAACATTTTTTTTCTTGAAAACTAAAAGAGATAATGGTACATACGTTCTTACAAAATATGTTCCAATTTAAGCGAGGAAGTCAAAAATATAATAATATATGGGGTGTTCTATTTAAAATAAGAAAGTTGGTGCTACTTCCGGTGGAACCGGAAGTGATAGAAAGTTGAAAATATTTCACATGAGGATAACTGATTCAACCGTGTGATGAGGATTTTTTTGAAATTTTTAGTACAACGGAAACCCCATAAACTTTTAACGAACGGTTTAGCGAAGACACCCTGTATATAAGCAATTCGAGAGGTAAGTTTTGACCAGTCTCGGACTTTATTACTAGCCCTCGCTAGCGCTCGGGCGCAAACTCAACCTCGACTGGTAAACAACTTACCTCCCTTAATGCTTAAATAATTATAAAACAATACCCGTCAATCACTGGGTCATTTTCTTTTTGCGTACCAGTAAAACATAAAGTACAACACAACATTATCACTATGGGATCATCAGTACACCATAAACGCCGCAGATTAGCACCAGGCAAACTTCGCGCGGCCAAATTAGAATTCGACGAATTGTGCGAATTCGACATATGGTACCTAAAAAAGACAATACCTTCCGTCCATGTGCTGATTTCAGAGCTTTAAACCTAGTTAAGTAACCAGACAAATACGGTCTACCACACATGCATGATTTGTCTGCAAACCGTCATGGTTCTACATTTTTTGTAAATTAGATATGACAAAAGCGTACCACCAAATTCCCGTACACCCAGATTCCATTCCCAAGATAGCAATTATCACCCCTTTCGGACTTTTCTAATACATACTTACGAGTGCCTTTTGATTTACGAAATGCTGCGCAAATTTTTCAAAGATTTATGAGTGGGATACTATCAGGATTTGATTTTGGCTTTGTATATATCGACGAAATTATATCCATGTGGTGATTTCAGAGCTTTAAACCTAGTTACGTAACCAGACAAATACGGTCTACCACACATGCATGATTTGTCTGCAAACCTTTATGGTTCTACATTTTTTTGTAAATTAGATTTGACAAAAGCGTACCACCAAATTCCCGTACACCCAGATTCCATTCCCAAGATAGCAATTATCACCCCTTTTGGACTTTTCGAATACTTACGAGCGCCTTTTGGTTTACGAAATGCTGCGCAAACTTTTCAAAGTTTTATGAGTGGGGTACTATCAGGATTTGATTTTTAATTTGTATATATCGACGACATTTCAATATTCAGTTCGTCACCAGAAGACCACATGCATTTACGAATGCATGGTGCATTTACGAAAATTATTTGAAAAAATTGCAGACTTTGGCTTGCTTATCAATTCACCTAAATACAAATTTGCACAATCATAATTAAAATTTAAGTTATTTATTATCTTCACTAAGCCAACTATTTAGAACAGTTGTTAATAAAGTTAGGATTGCCATGATGATTTCCAACCTCCGATGGGAGATGGGACTTTAAGAAGAAGACGTATCTTCATCGAGTATTTCACCATCCATGGAGAAAGTAATCGCGATTCAAAATTCCCCCACTCCAAGTACACAAAAAAAACTTCAACTATTTGGGAATGATCAATTTCTATTACCGTTTCATTCCACACTGCGCTTACACATTACATCCTCTTACCAAGTTAGTAGATCACAAACTACCAAAATCCACTAAAGTGATTTTGGGAGAAGTAGAACGAAACGTATTCACAACAATTAAGCAAACACTAGCATCAAACACGCTGCTAATACATGAAACCGTGTGAAAATGCAGAAATTTTCTTGTCGATAGATGCCTTCAATTACGCCATAGGTGCTACCCTTCAACAACGCTTAAACGAAGAGATACAACCAATCGCGTTCTTTTTCAAAAAAATTCAAACAGCACTTTCGGTCGAGAATTAACAGCTATGTACAAATTCATTAAACATTTCCGGCATTTCCTATGCGGTAGAGAATTCTACGTTCTAACTAACCACAAACCATTAACATTCGCACTAAAGAATCGGGCAGACTCTTTGAACCCTCGCGAATCTAGACAGTTAGATTTCCTCGCACAATTCACATCAGACATACGTTACTTGAAAGGACCTGAAAATGTTGCGTACTGACGCTCTATCCAGAGTTGATTTACTCAACAATAGATTCATGAACTCAATTGCAGAGGTTACATGATTTCTTAGAACACCAACACATAGATAGTCAGATAAGAGCATTACGTGCAAATTCATCCAGCACATAGTTATGAATGCAAAATGACAATATAATTGGATTTTCAAAACTGCTCGTTTATGACATATAATTAGGATACAAAAGACCAATAGTTCCTAAAGAGTTGCGGATTAAAATATTCAAATCAATTCACGACATAGCTCATCCAGGCGTTAATGGCACTAGACATCTCATAAGAAAGTCATACGTTTGGCCAAACATGAACGCAGACACTAAACAGTACACGTTGCAATGCATGCGATGTCAATCGTGCAAAATCACTAGGCACACGGTTACCTAGAACCTTTCCACCACCGTTTTTGTCATATTCACATCGATCTTATTAAATTGCCTTTATGCGAAAATTACAATTATTTGTTAACGTGCATCGACCGTTTTTCCCGCTATCCAGAGGCAGTTACAATGAGTGATAATTCAGCGAGTCCCGTAGTGAAAGCCTTCCTCCAGACAAGATTTGGGATTCCGACAACGATTATATCGGACAGAGGCGAACAACTTTTATCAAATATCTATCAAGAGTTGAGCCACATATTTGGTATCAAAGCAATTCACACCACCGCGTATCATCCTTCAGCAAACGGAATAATAGAAAGGTTTGCAACTAAAGAATCCTTAGCATCTTCAGCAGTCCAGCGCAATTGGCTTCATACTTTGCCATTAGTTTTATTAAGTTTCAGAAACGCAATTAAAAATTATATCGGTTGTTCCTGCGCGGAAATAGTGAACAACAATATCAACTTTACGTATGCCATATCAATTCTACGATTATTATGAGCATATGATCACGACCCCTACAAATTCCTACATCACGAATCTACGAACTTTTTTTTTAGGTCTCTACAATTTGCGCCCCCCATGCCAATGTACATGCCGCGCAAGTCATATCTCCCTAAAGAACTTGAACTTTTCGTTGCTTCCTATATTTTCATACGGTTCATATTTTCTTTTAATTAATTTAATTTTGTTAGGTCCGTATTTTAAGTTAGTATATTAGTGATTTGCGTTTTACTCATTTAATTTAGAATATATTTAGATTGTTGTATTAGTTATTAGGTTTAGCGTGAAGATTGGTGGGATATTGTTATTTGCTATTTGTTTTCGTGTTTCATTTATATTTTTGCAGAGATCAGTTTAGGTCAGGTTTAGGTTTTTTGTTTTTTTGTCAGTTTCTTCATCAGTATTAGAAGTTAGCTCAATGCAGTTGCGGGTAAAATCTACTTTGATTTGTTTTCATTTCCGGTTTCTCACGATCACCGTGTGAATATGCTACAACGAAAAAACGCAACAAAGAATCAAAAACTATGCGAGATATACGTAAGAGACAAGTGCTCAAAACGTCAAATCACTGTTTTGATTAACTATTTTGCAAAAATTCATGAAAAATTGACTGGAAGTTGATTATTAAAGTTATCAGCAACAGCAGTGACAGAAAACCTCAAATAAATTTATTTGTATTTTTGTACATTTTTAAATTTTTTCATATTTTCAGCTTATGACGTCTACAACTTCATAATTGATAAACCTACCACTATGTTAAGACTTCAAGTCGTATGTGTTACTTTTATAGCCTCTAGATGCCCGCAATGTGTAGATATTCATTTTTGTTGCTCTGCAAACCTGGTATGATGTTAGTGCTAAATGTCGTAACTATGAAATCTAGTATCTGCTTATATGTTAAAATAATGCTCAGGCTTTGCATTATGCATTATTCTGACATTATGCTCAACATCCTCTTAGTAAATGTTAAATTCATATTTTAATCAAATATTCCAATTTTATGGCATGCCAACAAATTTTACTAAATCTGGAATATCTCAAAACAATTATTTTGTTAGTTACTACTTATATGCTTAAAAGGGCAGTGCAGTTACTGGAAAATCTTTCAAATGAAAGATCTGTCAGTAAGACATAACCACAATAATTTAACATTTTAAAAAGTGCAGTATCACAAATCGTTGTTATTGCTAAGTCCATTATTCATAATTTCAAGTTCATTTTGTCTCCTGTACATTTCTCCTGTAAATTTAATTTAAAAATAGAGTTGTACAATTATGAATTTACAAAAAAAATAGAGGTGGATTTAGTAAACACCTAATGAAAAATAAGTATATGTTTTGATACAATGATATTGTATCTTTATTGTATCATTTCATTTTGATATTCATCATATAATGATGAATAAATCTATGTTTTAGATACATTGATGTAAAAAATCTTTAAATTTTTGACTTAGCTACATTCTCATGTATGCCAACTAAATACAAAGTGGAAACTTAATTATATTACTAACATAAAAGTCTCACCCTAAATGGATCACTCGTATCTATATGCCGAATTTTTTAATGTGAGTAACCTAATCTAGTCACTTTAGTGATTTTCATTTTGTGTTACTTTCAAAGTATGGGAAACTAACTTTCAAGTATGGGATACTTTTGCATTGCAAAAACGACTTTAATGAGGTTATGATGAAACGTCAAGCTCACAAATAACAATTGAAATTTTATTCGTTTTCCAGAAAACTAAATTGAAAGTTTCAAGTCCAATAAAAGACAGAAAGGATGAATATAAAAGCTAACTGATTATAATATATCTACTTTGACAACAGGTGAATTGTAATATTGAGTAGAACATGATATACCCATAAGTAAGGACTCTGATCGTTTTTAACGCGTTTTTCTAGATTTTCTATAGGTACCATCGCCTTCATAGAAAACTCGTACAGCCAATTTTCAACAGATTGAATTAGGCTATGATAGGGCAAATTCAAACACACTCCTGTCATACGACACTGACATCTTTATTATCAAGTTAAGATGACCCATTTAAATAAAGCTCAGAAATCAATCAATCAAACCAGATTGAGCGATTGGGTGAGCAGTGAGGCCCTTTTTTTTCGAAAAGACGAAATTCAAGACAACATATGTAAGAAATTGTCTGATTTTAGATTGGGTTATTGTTATAAATTTAATTATATATTGGAATAGTATTATTTATTAATTTAGGTATTAATAATTTTGTATAAATTAAGAAATTTGGTTTTTAGTGATTCCAGTTCCGTAATTAATGGTTCTATTTTAATCAAACTAACACATCTCTTATACAATGTCCTAACCATGCTTCCATCCAAATAATTTTTGTTTATCTTTATAAATAACTGAGTTGCTTTGACGAAACCTATTTTCTATATTACAAATAATATTAAAATTATGTTTGCAAATAACCCATTCTTATGCATATATTATCTAAACCTCAAATGCGCTAATATCTGCTTCCAGTAATATTAGTTAAAAAAAGCACGTTGAATACCGTTTAAAAACCTTCCCTCCCTCCTCCCCTTCACCTACCCTTAACTATCCAGAACGTAGACACACTCGCCACTCACGATGAGCATGAGTCGAGGATCAGGAAGATCTCGTGGTTTAGTCCTAAACCTCAACCTTTTCGAAGAAGTATTATAGCTACCTGCCAAACGTTTAGCTAAACCTGCCAACGGCATAAGAACTGATGAGTAACAGCATGAATAACTGAGAACTCCATTAGAAGTATACTGCTAGAGAAGTATGAGTTTTTTTTTTTATTTGGCATGAAAGTTATAATGGAATAGCTCAGTACCCTACTAGAGGCATAACCAAAAAAACTTATTAGGATTTTAAGTAAATTCGAATAAGCACCCACCAACATCGATGGTTCAACTGATAACATTCGAAATGGGTTATAATAATTTAGATAAAGTAAATTATCATGTAATATGGGGTCATATCATCTATGTATACTAAATATGACCTGAAATAGAGATTCGACTCACTCCTCTTTTGTCTGTGTTCGCATCGCATTCCACATTTCAACCCTGATCTTCATAAATCAACCGACACGCACTGGCGTACTGGTGTACAAAAAGAAAGCAAACAGAAAGCCCGTCCAACTATTTTGGGGGTATTAGAGAGGCGGTGCACCGTTAAGCTGCCGCCGTCACTGGCGTGGCTCGGGGATTACGCGGCTCGCTTTAAAAATAATGTAATTGCGCCGTAATTAATGGAAATCACTCACCGTCTGAGGCGGGGGGTCCGCTGTCCGATCCCAGAAATGAGGAGGAAAGCCGATTAGATTTTTTGGGCATTATACGAGGGGAGGGCCGGGACGCGCTTTTTGACCGCTCTTTTCTCGGGCAACGAAAATTGATCCTATTAAATTTACTTCTAAATGGATTGTGTTCAACGGTCGGCTTATAAGAGCCCGAGACGTGTCCCAGACGGACATGTTCTCGCGTCTCGTTTCTATTTTGATACGCGTCGTGATGTATTTGGACTATGAATTTTTATGGTTATTTTCGACTTTTTGGTATCGGGACAAGACGGGCGCGAGGCGAATTTACATGTTCGGGGCTTCAAACCGGAGATAACCATCGCCAAAGCCGCTTGAATGTCGTCTCGATGGTAATCCCCATTTAGTTTTTCTTAATCCATCCTTAACGGTCGTCATATTTGGCATGTGCCTTACTTACGTCTACTCTTACATAACACAGAAAAAAATACAGATCTTTATTTCTACTTCAATTAGCATTGCTACCGTGTGAAAATTTACTACTTCAAACTACGTCCGGTGGTTAAAAAAAACAGTATAAATCACAATCTCAACCATATAAAAAAATCAGACATTTTGGGTGGTGTTATATTATATCTACGCAACTTTCATCTATACTGCCTTTTAAAATAAAACAAAACATCAACAGTGATATTCATAAAAATCTAAGCCACGATTTAACGGTGGTTTAATCTAGTAACCTTGGTAACCCTTTGTAAAATAACGTCGAACGTCGAACGAATAGTGGGGGTCGCCAAAAACTGCCAGATATAATTTGTATATAATAAAAATGTATGCATGTCTTATCGTCATCAATTATCAATTAATTTATAAGATAAAGTTTCAGTAATGAAGCAATGTGCTTTGATACATGTTAAATATCATTTTGCTTTGAACCATATAATATGCGCAACTCATATGTACACTTCGCGGTAAAATTTGTAACATAATTACGTGAAAAAAAATGAGAAAAAAATTAAAAGATCCGAGTGGAAAATGGTTCTTTGGAAATGTATACCTCTACAAATGATTTTCTAATTAAAAATAGCCTTTCCAAATGTGAAATTGTAGAAGTAGTTCTGAATCATTTTACGAGCTTAGCCAAATTATTTTTTCAGAATCCAACATAGGAAAGTACTTTTGAAATTGTGCCTCCATCAAAAGTACTTTCAAAAGAGTTGGATTGTGAAAAAATAATTTGGCTTCTTAATCCATTTCTTGTTGAAATTAACATGACTCATCTACCTTTAACAGTTCAAGAAGAATTTGCAGAGTTGTCAATCGATACACACTTAAAAATCGAGTTTTCGCAAAAATCGTATAATCAATTTTGGATTGGGATTAGGACATAATTCCAAGCAACTTCCGAAATGAATGAAAAATATATATCTTTCGTTTTGCATTATGTATTGTGAAGCGGCGTTATCAGCTCATGACGATAATGAAATCAAATTTTCGATTCACATTGAAAATCGTGAAAGAAAAACTGTGTCTGATGTCCTCATAGCTTCAATAGTTTGACATCTCAGATTATACTCGTAAAATTAAAAAGATACCTCATGGGGTTTTATTTAATTATTTTTATCGCCTGTGCATTTGTAAGTTTGATTAATGAATAAAGCATATATCCATCTCATAATATGAAAAATGAGGTTGACATCCTATAATTTTAAATTTGTAATTATCATACTATATACGTAATTGAAAAATGATCTGTGTACCATTTTGTTAACAAATAAATTTCGATAACATTTTTAGAAAAAAAAAAAGATTTGTATATCTTTTTTATATTAAAATCGGTGTATCAATGGGATCGCCTTGAAATATCTCGAATCAAATGGGATCGTGACTTAAAAAAGTTTAAGAAGCTCTAGTCTAGACTCTACAGGACCCAATCCCTTTTCATGTGGTGCAAAAATGCTAACGCTCTCACAGTTTTTCTTTAGTTCGAAATCGTGCAACTTTTTTATGTCTTCAATGAAGTTTTCCCCAAAAAAATATTCGCAAACAAAAACACATTTTATTTTTTTAATAACACAAATTTTACAAAAAAAAACTGTGCTTTATGCCTTTCTGACATCGGATTCGTATTCGGCACACCTCAAAACACTAAGAAACGACATTTTTGTTAATGAGAGGATTCTTATGTAGAACACTATTATTAATCAGCTATATTATTACACTACTCCGTTAAATAACTATTTATTAAATAACGTATGTTCCGCAAAGATTTGAACGCAAGACGTTTGTAATCATTTATACATATTGGGGAAATAAATGTAAACAACAGTGAATTTCAAAAGACGATTTTTCAGGAACATTTAGTTCTTTTTACAAGATGTTGAAACTCACTGTAGTGTAAAGTTTGTAAGGACCCGATCCATATTTAATATTAAGTAAATATAATTATTCTATAATTAAAACATATAATACAAAAACGCAAATGTAAAAAGGTTTTAGAAGCGCACGAAAAGGCATAAGCCCGTTCGTATTTCCGGACATGCATAATAGAGCGAGAGCTGATATATATTAACGTGAACGCATAACTAACGTCAACTTGAATCTTAAACTACCTATATTGGGGTGGCCGAGTTCGCCACAGACGTGGTATTCTTGGGTGGCGCATATTTGTATAGAGATAGATGAAATACAGAAAAATAAGCGAAAATAGAGCCTGGGTGGTAGAATGTGGAAGGAGAAATAGTATAAATTCAGAAATTCTGCGCGTACTCTCCCCTGTTAGAAATAACCACCGACCCACAACGTTACGCTGCTCGACGACGTCCAGAAATTGAGCGTTAATTTCTCAGGTAATTATACGAACAACGATATCAAATGTACACCTTATTAACATACTCTAAAGTCAATTCCTTACTAATGATGGTACCTATCTAGTGACACCACATCGCGATGGCGTTAGTGGGTGGACCGAATTTAATAAAGGTAGAAATGTGGGTCCCTATCGCTGAATCAGCGTAGCGCAACTTAACCATATTTCATATCTTGTCCTGACAATATTTTCATATGACAGTAGAATATTGTAAATTTAATTCCTTTCCCTCGTCGCAAAACATTTGATAATCGTATGTGTCCATTGATTAGAAACATAATTAAAGATCTTACCGAATCAGGGGAGAACGTAGGGGCGGTCATAACACCTTATTAACATACTCTAAAGTCAATTCCTTACTAATGATGGTACCTATCTAGTGACACCGCATCGCGATGGCATGTGGGTGGATCGAATTTAATAAAGGTAGAAATGTGGGTGACTAGCGCTGAATCAGCGTAGCGCAACTTAACCATATTTCATATCTTGTCCTGACAATATTTTCATATGACAGTAGAATATTGTAAACTTCATTCCTTTCACACTTCGAAACGATGAAGACCGATATAACGAATCAAGGTTATTTACTAAAAATCTGACTAGCAACGAGTACATAAAATGGGTATATAAATCTCTCAATACAGATAATTCAATGATATTTCGGGTAAACGTAATCTCGTCAATTAAATTGTCAGCGCTCCGATATTCAGGCAATCTCAGCATTCCAAAGAAAACCAATCGTATGAATGAATGTACGCACGTATAGATGGACGTAGTGGTAGAATTGAACCTGATAATACTAAACTTGAATATGTTTTATTTAAATAATATCACCTCGTAAAATTCTGATGAAGTCATTTATTTCATTGGTTCCTATCCACAAGGTGGCGTTGAAATACATTGGTTGACACAACTGCTAATGAATTTCTATGCAGTGATGACATGTATTCGTATATGAAGTCGTTAATTTATTTCACTTTGTAATTCCAATATTGATTATTAACGATAACCAATTTTACAAAATAAAGTCAAACAGTTAAGGTCAGAAATTATAAATAAAGATTCAATAATTATTAGATAAAAGATTTGCAAAATTTTGAATTAAATAAATTAAATAAATAACGTCTAATTTGAATGATAAAACTGTATTTTATTTACCTGTCGCTGGCATAATCTTTCAAAATGAATAAATCTCACTGAATCTATAAATATCTGTGTTTTACTTACTAACAAGAATTACTAACAGACACATTGCCCATTAAACGAACCCAATTAAGTTGTCACGATAATGATTTTAAAAATCAAACACAACGTAAAGTACTACCACTAAATCACGAGCCAAATAAATATTACAAATTATGAGAATTTGTGTAATACCTGGGTGCGAACCGTTACAAGTTGTTTATGGCAATTTTCTCACGACAATTTTTATAATACAATCTTTATTTATTGTGTGCTTCAAACGTTGATTTAATCTACTTTATTATAATATTATAGAACAATTTGAAAACACTAAAATAACTTGAAAGTTGGTTTGGTAACCACTTTGCGAAACATATTTAATAATGTAAAATAAGACCCATGAAGAAAAGTGTTTTTTTTTTGTTTTAGTATCAATGTATAAACATTTTTCTGTAAAACTTATACCATGTGTTTTATTTTCCTTTGTTTTATGTATTTTCTTGCTGCTCTCCACTGCAGTCAAAATTTATACGTCAAACTTAAAATAAAATATCAATTAATTGAATATTTATAGTAAATACATTAGCTAATAATTTAATACCTGAAATTATTTCATCACCTTATCCTATAATCACCTATATTATACAGTTGAGTCTAATTCGATTCAATGCCGATGAAAATCCCTTTTTGTTTATGTATTTCTTTGAGATTTTATTATTTTTCATATTCACTATAATGTTAATAGATAATGTAAAGAGACGATTATACAAATTCATCGATTATACAAATCTATCTGAATTGGAAAATATCTACTAATTGCAATTATTACATGCCGACCTCTTCGATTTTATGTTCTTTATGTTCTTTGTGCACTTGCTTATCTATGCAGAAGCAGAATGCACCCCTAACAATTGTCATTTCGACCTCTAAAGGTCGATATCGACCTATTTGAGAACCGATGAACTACACCAATAAACTCATTTGTTTCTTTATTACATTAATCGTTCAATTTCTAAGTTGAAAACAATGTATTGATTTAATTTTCTACTGGCGATTTATCGTTGGAATATAAAATTAATTTGCAAAACCTTGATGTAATTAATAAAATTACCAGAAATTGCGATCATAGAATATAACAATTAATTTGCAAAAACTTGATGTAATTAATAAAATTAAAAGAAATTGTGAGAGAACATGCAAAACTTAGTATTCGAACATTTCTTTTGTATTGTTGGCTATGTAAAAAATCTTACCTTTTCCATTACTATTGATGATAATCCGGTTTTAGCGATCACAAATTTTAATATACTAGAAAATTCTATTGATTGTTAACATTGAAATAAAATCTTACAAATATAATGAACACACAGAAATGTAAAAATGGATTATGATATCTACGAAACAAGTTATGAAATTTTGTTCAGATAGTGTGCGCCCGGCGCATCCACCATTATGAAATAATGCTAATAAATATATTTCTTTTATTTGAAATCATATTGCGCTATACCGGGTGGTCCATTTAAATGAAGACATCGAAATATCTCGAAAAATAAGCATTGGACGAAAAAATGTTCCAAATGAAAGTTAATATAATTGAGGGGGGCCATTTACTGGTACTACAATTATACTACCACCACCGTCCCTTTTGAGGAGGCGGGGGAATAAAAAATAGGGGTTGCCATTTAAGATTTCAAAGTTACCCCCCCCCCCCCGTCTTGTCTAAAGGGGTGGTGGGGGTGGTCTAATTTTAGTATCAGTAAATGCCCCCCACTCCCCACAATTATATTAACATTGACTTGGAACATTTTTTTGTACGATACTTATTTTTTGAGATATTTTGATGTCTTCAATTAAATGAACCAATCGGTATATAGGGAAACTGATTCCTGCAGCAGTGGATACCAGTGGATACCAATATAATAAGGACATAACAGTACCTATAACTGATAACTGTTAGCGACAATATCAGTATTTTATAATAAATATACAGAGAGTATTCTTTATCGTGCAACATAGGGTTTACTTTTTCTATAGTTATACACTTCTGTCACGATGGTATCAACGTATCAAAGCGTCTTATTTAAAATGGAACATACGATAGAAGTAAGATTAATTCTCTGCGAGACAATTTTTGCAGTTTACGAAGTGGAGAATGTTGGCTGAAGTTTGCAGCATTATCCATTTGAATAACTGAGCTCTCTCTTTAGTTGTATTCATTGTTCACTATGTATACTGTAATATTTGCCTCACAGAGAATTACTTGTATGTTGTATGTTTACCTATTGAAATGATAAACACTATGTTGCATGATAAAAAAGAACTCTGTATCATATTTTCGTAGTAAAACTGTATAAGGCATTTTGCCCCTTTCAGCCGAAACTGATTGTAGACGAATTAAAATGCGATCATGTAAGGCGTTATATTACACTTAATCGGTGGTTCTTAAACTGTGTATAGTTTAAAAGATGAAAATCTCTACTTAAGTAGCTACAGTTAACAATGTTATCTTCTAAATCTAAACAGTTACAGCCATAAACATAGTGAAGTTAGAGCATCTACACATGAGTAGATTCTAAACACGGTTAGAAAATACATCACTGTATGTCATTTTTGCAAGATAATTCATATTCTGATTAGCATTAGTAATTACTAAACTTTAGTTGCTACAATGACTCGATTATGCATATGGACGTAAATTACTATTCTACCTAAAAAAGTGGAAAGTGGCCCAAAAAATATTTGAATTGTTTTGCTCTAATTTATATAACAAGCCATCACTATATCGTCATGTATCAAAATATTGAAAAATTGAACATTAGAATTCATTATAAGCCTTCTAAATCAAAAGCAAAAGGGCGCTAGATAAGTATGGTTTTCGCCATCAAAGATCAATTATGCCGTATCTTTTATAATTGCCGATTGTCCCTATAAAACATCTAAATTTGCTTACCCTGTACAAAGTACCTACATTGACGAAGCTAGCAAATATGCTCTTTTTACTCCGTTTTTAAAGAGTTAATTCAGGTACCTATATGTACGATTGCATCATAAATATTTTAATTATTACGATTATTACTACCAGCCATCCGTTAACATGAAATATTTATGTAACGTAATAACGCAACATGCGTCGTTACAGTATTTATAGCGTGTAATTTACAAAATAGGCCATAGTTCTGTTTACGGACGGGTTTTATAATTTGGAGATTTTGCCATAAATATATTTCATTATTGCATTATTTCTGTATTCCCACGTTAAACGAAATATAAGCTGCCTTAATCATATATCATTAAATCTGATCAACAACATAGTAATTACCGGTTTGATCAAACAAGCCCCCAATTATGCCTCTTTATATCATATTCCCTCAACGTCAATATTACATAAAACAAGATATCATCAAAACATCTCTGTACAAGATATCAGATTTTAGCAATGTTGAAAATAGCTAAGTAATCAATTTTGTAAATAATTCAATTATAAATAACATATCTAAGCCAAACGCAAATTTATGTTGTTTAGATTAAGGCTCTAAAAATTATAAAAAAAGTTACAATGAAATAAAGCAGAGCAATAATAAATATGGGGTAGATTTCGTACGTATTGGTAGACTTTATTAAAAAAATATTATTTTACTTTTAAATGTACACTTCTCTTATGTTATATTTATATTCATGGTGTTCCTTAATGACGTGCTAATATTTAAGGGTGTAATTCCTCCAGTGATTTTATGAAGACAATTTCATATGAACATATATCCGCAACGGCTTAAATTTTTTGCTACAGGGTGTTGAAATATTTTATTAAATCGTTATTTTTTTAATATCTCCATTCATATTGATGAATAAATGTTGAACACTAAATCTAGTTACTATGAAAGAGGACATGTTTACAGGGACGCCACCGGCGAAGCGATTAACGCATACCAAAATTGAAAATTAAAAATATAATAACGATTTAAAAAATATTTCAACACCCTGTAGCAAAAAATCCGTTGCGTATATATGTTCATATGAAATTTTCTTCATAAAATGACCTGAGGAATTACACCCTTAAATATTAGCACGTCATTAAGGAACACCCTGCATATATATATATACATATCAGGGTGTCCTAAATAGAGTAGGATTGCATGAGTATCTTTCTTATTCTTAAAGCTAGAGTTCTGGTTAAATAGGCAATATTGTGTGCAGTTTTATATGCTGATTCAGATTATGTTGAAAAATTTTCAAAAGGCTGAGTAGTTTAGAAGTTATTCTAAAAAAACTAAATATCGCGATTTTCTAAAACACTCCGATATATTCATAATAATTAAAGATGCGGAAAAAGTTTAAAATGAAAGTTACTTGGTGCGATCTCACAAACTTGAAAATCAAGTCAAAACAAAAGTAAAGATAAATAGACTGTCTATTCCTCTTTTCAACGATGTATAACAACCTATATCAAAATGAAAAATATGGGAAATATTATTTATTCCAATTTTTATTTTTATTCTTTAAATTATTTTTAAAACAAATGTAAAAAACAAATTAAAAAAACGTAATACAACTAAGTAGTAAAATAACAATAAATTATAAAAAATGCTCAAAATTCTGGCAGTTATTGGCCCAAAACAATTGACAGAGTTAAATGTTCGCTAATCCGAACATTTCAACTCATAGAACATAGAAAATCAAGTTAACGTATCTAAATCTAGATCATCAAGAATTTTAAGAAAGCATAAGTATTACCCTGATAATTTGCATATTTCTCATACTTTACAAGCAAATGATAACATTCGTAGATTAACATTTTGCAGAAGATTAATGAACAAAATTACGGAAAATCATCATAACGAACATCATCATGGTGATTCCATGGCAAATCCAAGTGCGGTTCGGCTTGAATGTATTTTGTGGCATATTGGGAAATGATTTACATGGTGCTACAATATGGTTAGAACCATATGGTTAGAACCATATTTCTAACTGCACAGCGTCATTTGAAAATTCTTCAAACAACCTTATAAGAGTTATTGGATGATTTACCTTTCGCACAAAATATTCAAATATGGTTCCAGTAAGATATCGGCCCTGCACTCAATGCAAGAGATGTTATTACTTATTTAAATGGCCGTTTTAATATCAAAGTAATAGCGACTAATACATCTGTTTAGTGGCCAGCCAGATCTGTACACTTGACGTCTCTTGACTTTTATTTGTAGGGTGTTTTAAAACACAACAATTATTGAAGTAACTTCAATTATAATAATGTAGATAAACTTAGTGAAACAATGACAGAGGTATTAAAATGTGTTAATTGCAACACATTGCGATAAGTATATAAATGCACTACAGGCCTTGAAGGCCCTGGGCTTACACAACTCTTCACCAGACAGTCCGTGTTTGAGCCATAGTTCTAAAATTTTCCACTTCCAAAAGCTTTAGGTCTTCCATCACCAAATCGAGCCTCTTCGTTTCTTCCCTATCGGTGAGTTTCTCAATGCCATCTTTGGTACCCTTTCTCGATCCATTCTTTCCAAGTGCCCTATCCACCTGATTTTTTGGGCCTTTATCAAGTTAATTATTCCAGGGCTATCGAACAGCTGTTTTATTTGTTCATTCGTTCTCCGCTTCCACACTTCACAATACTGTATCCCCCGGAAAATCTTCCTCAGCACTTTCATAAGTAAGTCGTCGTTATGTCAATTGTGTTTAGCTTCTTTTTGGCCATTTAGCCAATAACAGCATTTGCAATAGTAAGCATTTTGAGCATTTTTTATAAGTTATTGTTATTTTGCTACTTCGTTGTATAACATTGTTTTATTTTTTTCTCATTTGTTTTTAAATTAATTTATAGAATAAAAATAACATTTGGAACATTTTTTTATTTTGACTTATGTTGTATACATCATTGAAAAGAGAACAAAAAAGGCGATTTAGATTTGTAAAAATATGGCGGCCATTTAAAATAAGAAAGTTGCTATTAATATCACGGAAACCACCATCTTGACTTTAATTTTGACTTGATTCTTAAGTTTGTGCGATCGAACCAAGTAACTTTTATTTTAAACTTATTTCCGCATCTTTAATAATTATGTAAAATCGGAGTTTTTAGAAAATCACAAATTTAGTTTTTTTAGAATAATTTCTAAACTGTTCGGACTTTTGAAAATTTTTCAACATAATCTGAACCAGCATGCAAATCTGCATGACCTTGCCCATTTAACCACACCTCTAGCTTTCAAAATAAGAAGGATACCCATGCAATCCTACTTATACAGGATGTCAATTTGAAAAGTTGCCATCGACTTTTTTTCATAGAACACATGCTTATTTTTAAAATTACTCAAAATTATTTGGGTGGTTCGAAAGGGGAACCAAAATGGCGTAGATAGTGTCGACCCTACCCACCCCTTTAAGCCACAGCCACCTCCATCTAAAAAAATTAAACGGCACCCCCCTACTAGTGATACATCGTTCTAAAGCTATTGAAAAATGCTTTCCAGTCGTTATTAATACAGTGTGATTTTGTGAACTGGCGAATCATTAACCCCTTATAGCTTGTTAGGTGTCGAGTGAAATTCTTTATTTCAGTTAATTATGTCACAAATTGATGAGGTGTAAAATAATAATTATTATTTTTATTATTAAGCCCGTATAATGTACCAAGTTAACGCTCCGACCATTTAGTAGTTGTGGGTTAGATTCTTGCTATGTAAATAGAATCCCCCAGCTTTTTATGGCATGTTCTACAGAATGAAAATAAGGCTAATTATCTCAATAATCGTGGCATTAAATCAAACAAATGATTAATAAATAACGCATAAAATACACTAATGAGTTTTATATCTACAGAATGTATGTTGCACTAAAACTATCTGTTATCATTTGTCTACATTGGATGCATGCATTATTATTGGTATTAATTGTTTTAGATTTTCTGATGGTAACGGTAGCTGTTATTTTTGTCGTGTTGTATGTTGATTACATTTCATTTGCAGATAAATAAACTCAACAACAATGAACTGCCTCCATTTATCGAGTGGGAAAATGCAATATTTTTTCAGTGCCGAGCCACGCTTAACATTTTATTAACTTCGATTCTGCGGCGTCCAGGCTTCAATTAATATATTATGAGGGTCGGTTCTGCCGGGTCCAAAAGTAATTTTCCCGCCGGACATTGCGGTGCAGCCGCTCGGGAAATTTTCGGAGTGATACTTGACCCCGGGTGTGCACCGCGTCGGGCGGTGTTTACTTTTCGGCGCGGCGGTCGCCATCTGTGCGTGAAAATGCGGAGCGCACACGTATTCCCGTCACGTACGTGTGTATGTGTATGGGGACACAGTAAAAATTTTAAAATTCACTTGTTAATAAAAGAAAAACGCCGATCCGTATTGGGGCAAAACATCACGTATTTTACACGCATAAAACATTTAATCGCTGTGAATTACGAGCTTTTTACGTCTCTTAGTGCCTGCGACATACGATCTCACAAATAATTAATATAAAAAGGAAAGACGCCGCGCCATTAGCGTTTTTAAAACATGTTTCTTGCATAAAACCTACAAGCCACAAGGCTGGTGAGCCATGTTTGTGTTATATATATGATTTGAGTTTATAATGTGTGTTTCGAAAGGTAACATTTGTAAGCTCCCACAGAGCGCGTCCGGGTGTTTTCGACGAAATCAAATAAAATTTAAAAGAGATGTAAAGATAGAAGCACTAAACGCCGTCATATGCTGGTAATAATTCCGTTTTTATTGCGCATAAATTGAATGATTACAGGGCGGGAGTGCATTTTTTTTGTGGGAGTAACGCGGAATGTGACAATCCATGATTATGTAATGCGTTCAAATTAATACACCAGTAGTGTCTTGAAGACTAAACTAATTAACGCTGGCGGTGGCAGTAAGTAAAAGCGGTAGCACTCGGTCTCTCCTCCACATCTGGTCGAGATGTGTTTTAATCTCCAGACGTCTCTGAGCTACTGTATTATGTTTACGTTATACGAACTTAATGCAGGTAATTAAACATTTTTATTAATTAGCGCCGGAGACATGTCCCAGGAATTATTATACACCCATGCAGGAGAGGATAGACCGCCTCGCTACAGCCCCATAAATTTACCATTTAACTAACATAAAGCAATCCGACGCACATAAAGCATACTTCCACGGCTTAATACAGTCGTTACGATACACACATTTTCTCCGTACGTAATTCCACCGACAGTAAACGTCGCATTTGTAGCAGCAACCGAATTCCGATTCCACCTCCGCTGCAATCCAGATCCGATAAACAACGCTTATTAAAACGCCTGAAATTCTATACACGCCAAACTAGTCCACCTGATCCGGTATGTGCACCGGTTAATACTCCAGGGGTCCGTCCGGAAGTCAACATTGTTCCGGCGAAACCAACCCCTCACTTAATACCCGTAATTACCTCTCTCCACAAGAGCGCTGCGGATACCGGAAGGTATTTAATATTTTATAACAGCGGCGCGCGCGTTTATCATCCAGCGCGGCCGTCGTTAGCATAAAAAAAACAACTGCCGGCGATAAGCGCGGGGGCTTTAATATAAACAGGCGGCGTGCCGCGATTCCGAATTCCCCGTTGTCGCGGCGATAAACAAATGAACCTCGAAACGCGAATTGAATTTCCCGCGCGCGCGATAAGCCCCCGGCCACAAAGCGGTGTAATTAGTGCGTATTTGCGTGGGCGGCGAAAAACAAACGCGGATGCGCGATATGATGTGTTATTGATGGCACGCCTGTTTGTTCCGGAGCCACAAAGCCCCGAAACGTTTAGGATTGTCAATTAAAAAATTCTAAAGCTCTAAACCACTCTCTCCGGGAGCTTTATAACTGGCAAAAACTGCCTACAGATTGCCCCTCTTGACCGGATCAATTCCTGCAATAATTCAAGTTACACAGTAATATAATTAATGGCATGTCAATAATCGTTCACGATTATTAGGTGGATTTAAATATTTCAAATAAGGTATATGCCCAGCAAGAGATTTTTATACGAATTAAAAAATTTATTATTAAACTAATCGTCATTAGGAATGCAATGTAACATACTAAGTCTTAGCATTATTCAACTAATTCAAGTTTTTTTAATATGCCCGTCGATCTGTATTCCTGCATCAGAGTGAAAATCTTATT
The DNA here is from genome assembly GCA_951805005.1 of Othius punctulatus. NCBI lineage: Eukaryota > Metazoa > Arthropoda > Insecta > Coleoptera > Staphylinidae > Othius > Othius punctulatus. Next base: position 56,370,462 of record OX638142.1, read on the forward strand.
TACCACATCCAAATCTCTTGCCCCGAAACGAGGGTGGCATTGTTATGGTGAAAATAACGTGGCGGTCACAGTCCAGGTCCAGGTCTAAGTCCAGTGTGGTGCAAAATAAAGTAGTCTATCAAGAAGTGATCGCGCACCTCCAGGGTTCGCTTGGAACGGGGAGCACAAAAAGAAGAAGAAGAATAAACATTATGACCCTTTATTTCCTAGTGCAATGTTTCTCACAGTTGTGGCACTCGCGTACTACTTGAATGGCAAAACGTAAACGTACAATAAATTCTGACACTGGCGTAACCACATTGATGACCAAACCTTGCACATGCCAATAATTTTTAGAACAATGTTGTCTTTATAATCAAATTCATTAGTGATTTGTGAAAACTAAAACTTAATCTACCATTGGTAAATTGGTGATAAAATTGGAAAGGGATTTATGAAATTAGGTTACGTTTTCATAAATCCCATTGGTAAATCAAGGATAAAATTGGAAGAAATTAATGAAAACGTAACCTACCATAGGTAAATTGATGATAAAATTGGAAAAGATTTATGAAAACGTAACTTTAAATCTAAAATTATCAGATGATAGACAGTGTTCTACTGGTGATACATATGCCACATTTTGAAAAATGATGATCAAAAGATTTGAAGTCCCTTCTTTACCATAAACATAAGGTCGAATCTATTCACATTTTTCCACACATGAAGAAAAGCTTGACTTCATTGCAATGGTGGTTAAATGGACGGATGGCTCGTGTATCGAAGGTTGAACATGAATGTCCTATCACATAGGTTACTCATTTGGGCCCATAGTTCTTCCCTTCTTAGCATCTTAGCAGCTATGTTGTGCCCAGTAATTTTCAATTAGTATCATACTGGTGCAGGTATCGCAAATTATAGTCGTCCACAGCAACTTACACCACAGGTCTCATGTGAGGAATAGTTATTTAAGCATTAAGAGAGGTAAGTATCTTTTACCAGTCGAGGTCGTGTTTGCGCCTGAGCGACAGCGAGGGTTAGCAATAAAGACCGAGACTGGTTAAAACTTACCTCTCAAATTGCTTATAACTGTTTTTCCACTCCTGAAGTTGGTTTAATTGTTTGTGTTTGATTAATTTATTTTCGCAACATGAACAAATTGTCAGTACGGTTTTGGTTACTAAGACTATTTTTCAAACAAAGTGCGAATGTCAGAAATTGCATTCGTTCAGTTGTAAAATGAATTCCAATGAAAGTAAACAAGAAATGGCAATTGAAGAAGCTGCAGGTGCTGCCTGTTCCTTCCTACTGCCGGAGAAGTCGAAGGGGTGTTATCAAAAGTATTTTAAAGACTGGTGCCAGAGAAAGAACTCTATTGAAATTATTTTACTTACTTCCCTGAGGGAAGTAAGTGATTACTTACTTCCCGTTGCTCATAGTAACCAAAGCTTTATCGGTAAGTGGGACTTACTTCCACTAAATCAATGTTATAATAGTGTACTTACCATGCAGGGAGTGGAAAAATATTTTAACCTAGACAACGTATCGTATGTGAAGGCTATACACTGTTCTTGGAACCCATAAATCGCACAGCAGTTGTCAATACAATCGTGAAAAATGGTTCAATTTAATAAAGAACTGTTCAGAATCGATTAGATTGATTCAGAATCGATGGAATAGGATCAAAATCGATTAAATAGGTTCAGAATCAATTATATAGGTTGAGAGATGAATTAGTCAAAAAAAATTATAACAGTTGTTTGACTCAATTTTTCTGCTCTTAAGAACTCGGAGTCGAAGTAACGACAATGGTATTCTCGAAAAAATATATATAAAAGTAATCGAGCTCTGAAAGACTAGTGTTTAATATACAGTATGTCCCCGAATTGAGTTTACAATAGGGATTTTTTTTTAAATTTTTACTTTTAAGTAAAAATGTTATATGAATTGAAATTCCTGCTTGATCTGAAAATACCATTTCAGTAATTAAAACATTGTATATAGGGTGTTGGCTAAATAAAAATAAATTGAATCTAATTTTGACACTTTAGAAACATAACATCATTTAAACAATTCCCCACCATTTTCTCCATACAGTTCAAGCCTGGTGTGGAACTCCTGAAAACTGTTTTGTATTTCTTCAATAGTTATCGAAGCAAATGCCTCTCGTAGGCGATTTTTTAATTTTTTTGTATTATTTTCTACATTTGGAGGATTGTTTGATTTTATATCATGTTGTTAGATGTAATTTTAAATTCATTTTGCAAATAGTAAATAAATAAGTATCAAAATAAGATTTAAAAATTTTGATTTTGCCGACAGTCTGTATAAATAAATCAATGTATTAATAACTGAAGTGGTAGTTTCAGACCAAGCAGGAATTATAATTCCTATTATATTTTTACTTAAAAGCAAATTAAAAATAAAACCTGTGTAAACTCAATCCGGGTACATACTGTATTTACTGTATATTGTCTGATTGAAGTCCTGATTGAAAATTTTCAGCAACGGTGACGAAAATAAATCCGTTTAATCATTTATTAAGTGTCCATTGTATTTTCTCTTATTTATTTTCATATTTTCTATTAGATTTAGGTTTGGTCCATTATTTGCTGTAGGTAAGATTTTAAACTTTTCATCGAAGTCGTGCTTTTGTTCATACGACATACTAGTTTGGAGAAGGTCAGTAAACATAACTTGAGTCTTTATAGCACAGAAGAGATTTTTTTTATTATTGCATGGCCTTCAAATATATGTATACAAAAGTGCAAAAGTGCTATATCTACAAATGTGCATATTTAAAAAGACCCTGTATGTCTGATGTTAACAGAAACTGACTTTTGACATATTTCTGTCATATGTTTTGTATGTTTTCAGAAACATGCATAAATTTATAACAAATAATAGCGGCACAACAATGAAACACGTCACAATAACTCCAAACAGTAAGCAATGAAATAAAGGCTTGTACCAATAGTTTCATGTTCAAAGGAAGATTGAAGAAATTGTTCATACTAAGGTACATTAGCTCCATCTCACTAAAACGCTTAAATAAAATGAGACAGTAAATATCTTAAACATCTGCTATACGTTTCAAATGAAACCCGCCGAAACGTACTCGTCTCCATTTATTCAATATTTTAGATATTCTGACAGTGTCAAAGTTATCTAGTTACCTAATGTTTACCTTGGAAAGCCCTTGGAAAGTATCTAAAAATAGCGCCCATTTTTGTCTACATTTTTGTAAAGTAGGCTCTGTGCTCTTGGAAATTGTCCAAATGCCAATGCTTTGGTACGGTACTGCTGAAGTATGAAATTTTTAATATTTATATACACATAACCTATAAAGCATGTACAATCATATCTGACATGTATACACGAAGCCACTGAACTAATTAATGGCGTAAACATACGTACATGAAAAGTTGAACCATACATTCCAAAGCGATGAATCATGAGCCACCTCTCGTGGTTTCTACTATAGAGCCTTTTTGTTAGGGATTCTGAAAATCTTCAAATACTATTACTCGATCCCATTGGGAACCACTTACTGGGCCATAAATTTTGATTTCTGGTTGTTTGGCCCGAGGCCAATAGCATGCAGTGAATGTTTGTCATGGATTCTGAAAATATTTAAATACTATTACTCGATGGCTTTGGGAATCAACTACCATGATATTGGGAACCACTGGGCCATAGCATAAATGCAAATATTTTACATTAGCAATATTATTAGGAAGTTTAATCTAACCTAAGTTAACCTTGCTGCCACAAGAGTAATAGATTGAAAATGATCCAAATAAATCATATACAAGCCTATTCCGCATAGATAATAACAATGTAAAAATTCATAAAAAAACACTGACCGTTTTTGAAGTGGACATTTGAAAGGATCAATCACCTGCAATAACGCCGATATGAAGAGATATAGATATAAAGTAAAAATTGCTTTTATATAGCATGCAAGTGACCATTAAACATTACCTGTTACAAATGGTGAGCGATAGTGAACCAAGACATCAAAACAATCTCTCGATTCAATCTGCCTTTTGACAGGCAACATTAAGAAAATATTTATAATTAACTACAAGTAAAAAAAACACTTGTAACGCACGTATCAGATGGTCTCTGGCATTAATTTCGGCAATCGGGCCGATCTAATCCGCGAGCTTTCTTAGCTTCCACGAAATTTTTAAGGGCGCTCAGAACACAGAAACCCACACGAGCTGCGTGCCCCGGCAATTAGCGGCGATAATAATAATCCGCGGTCGTGCGAGGCGATCCTCACATGGCGCACATCTGTTAACACATCCGTTAACCGTGCTAATTAAATCGCCAATGTCAAATAATTCTCACGGAACCTTCCTAGACCCGCCACCGATCATTATACTAATTACGGTCCGCTCCACATAGAAAAAGTCTTAATAACAGGCTACCGATAAGATTTTAAGACGCCCGAAAAAACTAACCGTACGCAAACAAATTTCTTAATTCGCTGGGAAGTTTTAATCGCCCACCGATTTGTGATGCTAATGCGCGAGGACGTTCCAGTTTTCACGCCCAGCGGAAAATAACTCGCGATGTATCCTGGGCCCTGCTCGCGCGTTAATCGACGTGACTTTTCTCGCAATTCGCCACGTAATCCCATCAACCAACAGCCAGTCAAGCCACGAATTTATAAAACATTAACATCTCATTTTGCGTGGAAAACACGGTTCGCCTTTAACGATTGTTCGCAACGCAGTCACGTACAATTGCACTTCAATTATTCTAATGAAATCACGCGCCTCGGTAAAAAAGAGAGCCAACAACCAGATTAGAGTCGATCGCGGCGATTTTCACTGTAAATAACGGCCCAGCGCTAAAGGTTAATATGAGCGATTCGTGACCATTGTGTGGCGATCGTCGATTAATCATCATTAATGAAATTAGGGCCCGATCACCTGTAATTACGCGGTGATTTGGAAAAGCGCGCGGGGCGATCGTGTTGATTTTACCGGCGAAAAGTAAACTCGAGTGTTTTTTTTTTGTTTCACGATTAGGCAGGCGAGGGAGAGCAAGGCTTGGGGTCAAGGAACGTAGAAACAAAGAGATCAACATTTTCAAACATTATTTCAAACTACCTAATTAATATAATAAGAAATTAAAGTATAGATAATAATAATAACAATACTCCTACTACTGATCCCCTTTTGATGTAATTGAATCACCTATTGTTAGTTAGCAGAACATTCACAATTGCCAATTTCACACATTAAGAATTACGAAATACATATAAAAATTGGCAGGGCAAGATTACTTTCTGCTCGTATTACTTTCTGCTAAAATATTTTATAATCCTAGTAAGAAAATTAAACAAACCATTGCAATCTAAATGTAATACAAATCAGCATTAGATTGACCCCTGTTCAATTTTATTTACTTGACCACTCGCAAGTAATTTGTAGTTGTAACTACCTACCATCATATTTGCATATGTATACCACTTAAGAAATAGCCGCACAGCGTGTAGGTTCTAAGAAATAAGCAGTAAACGCGTTCCATATAAATTTAGCGCAAATCAACGTACCTACACGAGTAAAACGTTATTTCAGAAAACTGAACGCAACCCAACGTAAAATTAAGTACTTCTGAATAATATATTCCTGAAGAAATAAAAGCCTCGATAAGGATCTGCACATGTCCGCGAATTTAAATGCCATTCCCATTCGCAGAAGAGCAAAACATTCCGCATTTGCTACGGCGCAACTGCAAAAATACTGTCAAGTACGCCAGCCTGTAAAATTTAAATATTTGATTCGTGGAAATAGAAACCACTCGTACGAATTGAATCAAGTGGAATAGTGGGATGCCTTGATATGCTCCACGTCGCTCCAGAATCTTCAGAGGAATTACATTAGTAGAAAAACCCATTCATCTTTATAATAAAATAACATTCAGAACAGATGTTCACGATCTAAATTTGCCATTTAAGTGCATGATCACACCGCCTCCGCACCGTAATGGATTGTTAAATGATGTAGATATTATCGTTATATCTCATAGTTATGCACAGTTATATGTATAATGTAATATATTAAATGTAAACAAATTATTATAATAGTCTAGATGTAATGTGCATATTATATGGCATTATAATGATTAATTGTCATGTAATGGATTTCATGATTCAAAGCTTGGAAATGGCACTAAATATGCTGAGATGTTTGTAGTAAGATCGAACCAGCAATTAGGTACTCGCATCAAATTGTATGGCAGTTTCTCAATATTGTAACTCATCTTCAAGCAGGTTATGGTTTCATTGATTTGAGCATTTTGTTGTCATGAACCCCCCAAAATAAAAGTACTGCAAGAGGCTTTTTTTAATTCAATAAATTTAAGTTTTTAACTGTGCATTGTACATTTCCATAAAAATTTTGAGAGCAATTTGATATCAGTTTTGACTGATATCAAATTTTTGATTTACTGTTTCTTTGTGGAACCACTTAGCTTTAAGAGAAAGTGTGAAAATCGTCAGCTATTTTTTTGTATATTTTTTGTACAATATTCTGCAACGCAATAGGTATCAAAACATTTCAGTAACGTATGGGTCAAATTTAGAAGAAAAAAAAATAGCTGACAATTATCATATTTTCTTTGAAAGCTAACTGGTTCCATAAAAAAGATGTACGTAAATATAAACTAAAAAACGCATAACTAAAAACGCATTAAATGCTTAAAAACTTAAATTTCATTACTTTTATAAAGATTTACATCATTTACAAAATATGGAACTACTTAGCTTTAAAAGAAAATGTGAAAATTGTCTGCATTTTTTTTTCTAAATATTAACCAAAATATTCTGAAATGATTTCACGCCTATTACATTGGAGAAGATTGTAATAAAAAGTGTACTGCAAGAGGCTCTATATTTAAATGATTCCAGTTTTTAAGTGTGGATTCTTAATTTCTCTGGAAAATTTCAGAGCAATTTGATATATGTGTTGTGCGTTATATTGCGTTTTTAGTTTTGGATTGAAAAGCATCTTGCACCACTTAGCTTTAAATGAAAATGTGAAAATGATCAGCAATGTTTTTCATGTCAACAAGTCAGCAACTTTTGGTTCAAATTTAGAAAAAAAATAGCCGACAATTTTCATATTTTCTTTGAAAGCTAAGTGGTTCCATAAAAAAGATGTAGATAAATAAAAACTAAAAAACGCATAACTAAAAGCGCATGAAACGCTTAAAAACTTAAATTTCATTAATTTTATAACGATTTACATATTTTTTATGAAACCACTTAGCTTTAATAGAAAACGTGAAAATTATCAGCGATTTTTGTTTTTTAGTATTAACCAAAAGCTTCTGAAATGATTTGATGCCTATTCGAGAAGATTGTAATAAAAAGTGTACTACAAGATGAATTTCAAAACAAAACTAAAAACGCAATATAACGCACAACACAGATATCAAATTGCTCTGAAATTTTCCAGAGAAATTAAGAATCCACACTTAAAAACTTGAATCAGTTAAATATAAAGCCTCTTGCAGTACACTTTTTATTACAATCTTCTCCAATGCAATAGGCATCAATAGGATTAATCATAATGAATCTTGATTCGAAATCAAGAACTAAAAATGATCTGGATCAGAAGCGGAATAAAAATCGAAATCGGATGATACTTTGATAAAGAATAATCGAAATGGGAAGCAGAATCGGAAGTGTAAGAATTTGTTTACGTCCTCCAAGTCAATTATATTTGAAACATATCTGTTCATCTGTAGACGTTAATGAGTTTGACTTTATATAGATTCAATAGATCAAAAATGGCTTAAGAAAATTTGATGGAATTTTGAAATTAAGATTTTTAATACAAAATCTAGATTTGACGGCCACCAATGGATCTTATCGCTTATCACATCACATCACTAAACTTATCATATTTTTGTTTATATCACAAATTTCGAAAATATTATAGACATTTTTTTTCTTTCTTCTTAAGTGTCTTCCTTCAAAGGGTTTCGGTCATCATTTGTTGTTTGAATCTCTTTTTGAATAACTTTATGTTTAAGGTTTTTGTTGGTTCGGGCAAGTTGTATTGTTTGATGGCTGTCTCTGTTATTTGTAGCGTTAGTTTTCTCGGTTTGTGTTTGCTCAATCTGATTGCATTTTGTTTTCTTGTGTTATGTTTGTGTATGTCTTTGTGGGTTGTTAGGTTTATGTTGCATTTGGATATGTTTGTATTTATTTTGTGTATTAGTATTAACACTGGAGGCTTTTACTTCGTGATACATTATGTATAAATAATGCAATTTTTTACTTTGTAGGTATCACCGTTTATTTTAATAAAGTGACTATAGTTTCGACCGAACAGTCGGTCATTTTCAAACATATAATCACATACAATATATAATACATACATACAATAATAATTTCAAACATTATATGTTTGAAAATGACCGACTGTTCGGTCGAAACTATAGTCACTGTATTAAAATAAACTGTAATACCTACAAGTAAAAAAATGCAGTATTAGTATTAGGTTGTGTGTTTTCACTTATTGTTGGATATTTTGTTTGTTTGATTGACGACTGTTTCCATTGGTGTTCGATAAGGGATATTATACAGGGTTTTTAGAAGTTTATTTTGTTGTCTGTTTAGTTTGTTTATGTTTTTTTTTTTTTGGTGGTGTTGCTCCATATGTTTATTAGATGGTTGGTATTTGCACTGAACACGGAGTGGTATATAATTTTCTTGAGGTGTCTTGGTATTATATTTTTTATTCTTCGGGTCATATTTTGACGTATTTTCTTATTATGTTGTTTATGTGTTCGTCTCATGTTAAATTGTTTGTAATTGTTAAACCTAAGTATCTGGTTTTCTTTGTCTCATTTAGTTGTTCTCCTTTTCTGTTATGTTTTATTTTCTTGTCTTATTTGTTTCTGCCGAACATTATATATTCTGACTTTCGTTCGTTGATAGTTAATGTGTTCTTTTCGCACTATTTGGTTAGCTTTTTGTGGTCTTCGTTTGCTATTTTTTAATATATTTAAAAATAATTTTAAAAAAGTGACATCTAAAGGAGGTTAACCGAGATTGGGTCCTTAAATACACGTCTAGAATTGAAATAATAATCGGAATCGGATAATACCCGGAATAGAATAATTGGAATATCATTCGGAATCAAGAATCGGAATCAAGAATTGGAATAATATTCGGAACTGGATAATACTCAGATAAAAAATAATCGGAATCAGAATCGGAATCGGAAAGAATGTAAGGAATTTCTCAAGTCCTCGGAGTCAATTATTTTTGAAAAATATGTGTTCGTCTGTGGACGTGGATAACTTTAACTTTGGGTAGATACAATAGGTCAAAAATGCCATAAGATAATTTGATAAAATTTTGAAATTATTATTTTTTTAAACATATACTAAATTTGACAATCCGCAGTGGGTGTTTATTCTCATCATATTTTTGTTATTATCAAAAATTTCGAAATTATATATTATAGACGTTTGAAAATAATAAAAAAAGGAATTTACTTGTAGAGCAGGTTAACTGAGATTATGGATTCATGTGATATATCGATAATGTATTGATCGAAACATTTTACTACTGATAATTGAGATGAGATTCGTTCGAATTCGTGGAGTGCTTTTATGTGTAGTTATATGCTTCAGAAATAATTAATAAAATTTCATAGCCCATAACATTAACTTTCATTAAGCGTACGTGCTAGGCGTTATTTTTTATAGCTGGGCAACTTCGGCAAGACAGGATAAAATGATGCAGATGATCGTCCCAAATATATGGTTTATAACATTCTCGTGTATAAAAATGTACATAAAACACGCACACATATCAATTTTATTTCCTTGGTGTTGGATAATTGAATAGAGCTAATGTTTAACGTTTATATTGATCCATATCTCTAATCACTTCGAGCATAAAATGCGGCAGTAAAATGAAACACTCGTAACTCGTGGCATAAGTGATTTTATTTTTCGGGTTTGGAAAATTATTCACATGCTTCCAGCAAATATATGGTTTATCTTTATATCCTTTGTGGATAACAAAAGTTCATAAAACCGCCCACGTCATAAAACGTTTTATTTTCTGGGCGATGCATAATTGAATCGAGCTAATGTCCCATGCTCGCCCTGGCTATCGAAACAGCGCTATTTGGCACCAAAAATGGAAACTTTCGACACACTGCATATTTTCAGAAATAAATCGCGCAGGAAATCCACAACATTGCGTTCTCGTACATCATCGCCGCTTCTCTCTCCACGGCTTAATGTGGGAACCAAAATCGTCGCATCTCGCATCTCTCGACTCCTTAATAGTTATCGTATCAACCTGATCAGCTAGGAGTCTAAAACCGGATGATTGGAGGTGCTTAAAGCGAGCACGTATGCTAATTGCGCTCCGTCACCTCTCGCATGTGAATCGACGTCCTCCAAACGGAAGAATTAAACTCCGATAAGTTCGCGTCCAATTATTTTCCCATTTGTGTCTCCTAATGCGCGCCCCTTCAATTAATAATGAACATGCCCTCCCCCCTCGCGACCACCCTTCGGCGCCTGCAGCTCGCACACAAAAATAAACACTGGAATGTAACAAAATCCATCCATTATCACATAATAGGTTATTCAGAGCCTTGGCGCTTTATTATTTATTTACCCGGTAATGGCTAATGCGTCCCCGCCGCATAAATTACGTCTTATCGTCGATGATAAGTTTAATGATCGCTCGCTTTCGGGAAACTCGAAACGCCGACTGAATCCTAAAGTGATTAGTTTTCTGCGAAAAATAGGGTTTTTTTGTTGTATATTGATCGTGTATTGGCTTGCGTTCAGTCGATTAGCCACCAATCATTGTGTGTATAGAAACTTAAAATCCACTAAATTTCAACAACGATACTGAAGTTTCGGCGATTTTCTTGTACGTATGTGGCGAAAAATCCGCAATAAAATTGGAAACTTACGTGTGTTGTGGAAAAGTTTAATAAGTTTCAAGTACACATGGCTTTCATGCCATTTTAGTTTTGAATGAAAACACATTTATGAAAGAATAAAATTAAAGAGTATCACGAACTTACCATTCAGAATCCGCTTGAAATCAACGTTTCCATCCAGGAGTGTAAATTGGATTCTCCACCCCGTGAAAACATTCAGCGCTCTCCATCTCGTTCCCTCTAAGAGAATTAAAAACGACGAAATAAAAAATGTATTCAAATTATCTCCCGAGACTTTTTTCGTCGATTTGCTCGAAAGCCCGCACCGCGTTTATGATAAATAATGAATAATTTTGCATAATTCTCGCATTAATTTCTTTTTGTAAATGGAAATTTACATATGCACTAAATTATTTTATCCCGGCCACACTTTTTTTCCTCTAGCTCTGGCATTTCATCTTCTGCAAATATTTTCGTGCGCTGCGGATTCCGCTTAAATTAAATTGCATGCAAGTTATTCGCCCCACGGTGCGTGCGAATCCGCGGCAGCTGCGATGATGTGTAACTCGCGACGTTTCATCGCGTGCCCTCCTCATCCTCACGCACGTTCATTGACATTACGCTTAATTTTTTTAAAAGCGAGTTTAACTTTTACGACTACGTTTTTATGGGTGTTTTGAAGGGAACGGGAAAAAAACATATCAAATTTATGGCCCGTTTTTATTACATTTTCATTTTTACTGCGCTCCATCATTTTATATTTTTAATTATCTTCACGATTCAGTTTCCAGCGGAATTAATATTTAGCTTGCTAAGAGCTACGGTAATCAAGAGTCCTCCGACAATGTCAGATGACAGACATCTCCCGACGACGACTGATTGCTTTGATGTGGAGTGTTCTCTTTTTTTCGTGACGGCAAAATGCGATTTCGACGTTGTTTATCTACGGCCTAATGATTGCTTTAATTACCGAACGGAAAAAAACGCCGGACCCATGAAACATTAGCGGGCAATTAGCTTTTTACCAAAGCAATATGTCTTCGGTGCGCTTGAAAAATTGTGCTGTGAGCCTCGGAATGAAAAACAATACTCGTGTGTGAGGAAAAATCGATGGGCTTAATTAATGAACAGAAGACGCTTACGGTTTTTTTTCAGTTACTAGATTTATGTTGGGTGGTTTTGGAAATTAATTTTTACCCTAGTTAGTCACGTCAGCTCTCTAGCTTCGTCAGCACATTAGAGCAACGCCACGCATACCTCCGCGAAGCAGTCTTAATTTTAAAACAAACCGTTGAAATAATTGATTAATGTACTCAGTGTGTTGCTTTGTTAACGTCCCCGTTAGAAATGAATGATTACCTTGCTTATTTTGGCACAAATCGGACTTACACATTGCATATTAATAACCCGTTTGCAAAATATTAGGATACTTCAAGACAGCCATAGGTGTATCCATACAAATCCGTACAACATAAATAATTGATTAATACGTTCAAGGCCGGAACGGCCGTGTTTTGTTTCTCGTTCCGTTAGGAGTGAATAATTACCTTGCCTGGCTCACCGTAACTTGAGGAAGAATAATTATTTGCAACATACTGGAATATTCAGCCAGTAATTACTGTCGTATCTATAAAAAAGCCATCCGTTATGCCGCGTGTGTGTTCAAAATTAAACGAGACTTAAGCCAATGGAAATTCTACCGCAGTTTGCTTTTCAGGATTGGGCCAGTTCCACATTGGAGGGGACATGAGGCACGGATTCAAGACATTCGCTTTCTATTTCGATTCTTGGCTTAAGGCCATTTGGCTCGCGATAGAAAACTCTCGCGAATGACAAGTTCCGTGCGAGAATTTGGTATGTGAAAGCCAGAATTTGTGCACCAATCAAACATAAATTTTAGCTCGTTCATTAGCCTGGATTTTTTCAACAAATGTATGTAGGTATTCTAACATTTTGTAGACATACTTGACTCTTCTATTATTATACAAGATGCTTAAACATATAAAATCAGTGTTCAGCCGTGAACAAGGTTTTTTTTGGTGATAATTTTGCGTGCGAGGTTTTGTGGCGAGTCGCTGGCGCGATAGCGAGAAAAACTCCACCGACCGCAAATTGAAAAGACAGAATCGTGTCTCCTCTCGTGGAGAAAAGACGAAAAGTAGCGATCCAGAGAAAGAACTTTTAAGTGTTGTGTGCCGTTCAGTGTGTTCGTTCCAGAGGGCGACTAGCAAAGGGAGCGCGTCAGCAATCGGGAGACCAAACCGGGGTGCCGACCAAGGTAGGTGGAATCTAACGCAGCGCACATGTGACTCGCCCGCCATTCCATACAAATCGCACGGTAACGTCGCAATCGCGCTAAACCAAAGGGCGTGACCGACGTCCGTACATGATGGTCCTTCGAACCGGATTCTAATTGCAGTGATCTAGGGTCATATAGAATATTTTCGTTTATCGTTATTCGGGGATTGGATGGAACGTTTTGTCTTCATTTTGGTTGATCGTCACTAATTGTTTACAATTCGTTTTATATTACACTGAATGCTCCTTATCGTTTGTTACACTCTTTCATAAGTGAATCTCTAATTGTATCGAAGTGGGCAATTGTAATTATCGCTGGATAATTGCCGCACGGGATAAGCAGACGGCGTATAAAAATACGGCCGATAACAAGGCGCAGGAATTTCGCTCCATTGTGGTACGCTCTGCAGAGCGCGGACCGCGTGGTTTCTTGCTCAGAGCCCGAGAAGAGAGTTTTTGCTGTTTCGACTGGCATACGCCAGAAATAGAAACGGAGGAAAAATACCGCCGTTCTGATAACACTCCACAATTTATTCGAGAAACTAAATTTATATATTTACTTCAGACATTGTGAAGATACGAGCCATTTACTCTAATCGTTTTAAGAATAATTAACAATATTGTTAAATCCTTTAAATCTATAATCCAAGTTTCGCAATGGGGGCCGGAGATGAATTACGATTTAAAACTGAAACACTGCAACGCAAAGTGGAACGTCTCCGTGAAGTAGCCACGCGGGTTGAAACCGACAGTGGTAAAAATGCAAAGGATGTAGCATTATTGAAAACAATGTCGTTAAATATGGATACTTACTACGATTCATTTAGCGAAGTTGTTGCCAAGTTGGCGGCGTATAACAATAAGCAAACGCCTCGAGTGGATACGGACTTACAAGCTTATATCGTTAAGTTTGAAGAAAACTTCTATGAGGCGAAGGCGATCGTGTCAGCAATGTGCCCCGGCGGAGGGGTTGCTAATCAACCAGTTGCAACGGCGGGACCAGCCCAGGCGTCGTCCCCCGCACAAATGATAGCGCTGCCCAAGTTAGATTTACCTAAGTTCGATGGGGATATCAAATCATGGGCGACATTCGCGGATATATTCGTTTCGTCCGTGCACCTTAATACTGCAGTACCTGACGTACTTAAATTTATGCATTTAAAGGCGGTGCTAAAGGGAGACGCACTATCGTTAATTGCCTCCTTGCCGCTAACAGCAAGTAATTATAACGTGGCATGGGATGCGCTCCAGAATCGGTACAGCGATAACACCTTGCAAACAAATGCGTACTTAGAGATCTTGGTGGACTACCCGGCAATTTCTAGAACCCCGGCCACACTGAGATCTCTCGCAGCTATGCTGTCAGAATATACAGGTGCCCTTAAGGCCCTCGGTCATGACGTTGAAGGGTGGGCGGTACTTCTGTTGTTTATCCTCCGCAGAAAACTTACGAGTACATTAAGAGAGCGGTGGGAAAAGGATGTAATTAATCAGGGCATGAACACCATAGTAGAATTTATTCGATTTCTTAATGAAGAAGCTAGAATTTTAGAAGCTACGTGCGAGGTAAGGTCGAGCGTGGGAGTAAAACCGCAAATGACCCACTCGTACCAAGGGCAGCATAGGTTGAAGGGCCCAACAGCGCTGGTCGTCAGCACATTAAACCCAAAATCACAACGCCAGGTTAGCTGCCCACTCTGTCGAGAAAGGCACGATCTCGCCAAGTGCCAGAAGTTCGGACAAATGAGTACTTCCAAACGGTTAGGATTCATAAAAGGAGAGCGACGGTGTTTAAGGTGTTTGTTGCCAGGACATTACATGAGTGACTGTAATATATCCCAGTCATGTTCGCACTGCTCATCAAAGCATCACTCTTTACTACATTTTGGGGAAAAGAAGGCGAACTTCCACCAATCGAATGGTGGGGATAATCGGAGTATGGCACTGCAGGAAAATGGGGCTAAACAACATTTACAACAAAACGCGCCGAACGCACAGCTAGTAGCAGCAGTGCAAGCGAAAACACCTTTGCTGGAATCCAGTGTACTGCTTTCTACAGCCATCGCTCAGCTAAAAGATAGGTGGGGTCAGTATCACTCGGTGAGAATCCTACTGGATTGTGCCAGTCAGGGAACATTTGTAACGCGTGCTTGTGCCCATAAGCTTGGATGGAAACCTAAGGACCTATCGGTCCCGGTTTTCGGAATGGGGCAAACAACACTCGGAACTGCAGAAGGAATCGTACAATGCACCTTTAAGGCAAGTACAATGGACACAATCGATTGGTCAGTGAATGCATTAATTATTGATAAGATAGCTACCTGCCCAGCAGCTACCTTCGAGAGGCAGAATTGGCCTCATCTTGATGGATTGCCCTTGGCGGATCCAACCTACTATTGCACCAAGCCTGTGGACTTGCTATTAGGAGCAGAATGGTTCACCTCGACACTTCTGGGAAACCGAGTGGTTGGTCCACCTGGGACACCGAGCGCAATTGAAACCATATGGGGTTACTGTTTAATGGGTAGAGTCGGTTACCCATCGAATGGAGTGAGTGCGTTTTGCATTAACGTAGACAAAGGCGAACGGAAGCTCCACAACTGGCTGCGATGTTTTTGGGAACTCGAGGAACCACCAGCGACTGTGACGCTCAGTGTTGAAGATTCAGCATGTGAGGACCACTACAAGTCTACGGTTTCAAGAGCTCCGGAAGGGAAGTACATAGTTGAACTACCATTTCGAACAAGACCACCCCGACTTGGAAATAGCCGGTCGGCGGCCCTCAGACGCTTTCACGGTCTAGAGAGACGATTAGAAAAATGTCCGGAAATGCGCACGGCCTACAACGACTTCATGCAGGACTACATAACCCAAGGGCATATGGTCTCTGTTGCTGCCCCGTCAACACAGCACGAATATGATAACGAATGTTATTATATCCCGCATCATTGCATTCATAATGATAGCCCTAAGCTTGGAAAATTTCGCGTGGTCTTTGACGCCTCTATGACCACCAGCAGTGGTCACTCATTAAATCAAGTTTTGTACACAGGGCCGAAACTGCAATTAGATATAATCGATATACTTATAGGCCTTCGACTTCATGAAATTGTCCTTATCGCTGATATTAAGCAGATGTATCGAAACATTTATATTAGTCACGGCGATTACGACTTTCAACGAATATTTTGGAGATATTCACCAGAAGAGCAGCTGGGAGAATATTGTCTTACCACTGTAACATATGGAATATCGTCATCACCTTTCCTGGCAATTCGCACGTTGCACCAGTTGGCCCGGGATGAGGGGTCCCAGTACCCAGCTGCCCGTAATGCAATACTCAATTCCACTTACATGGATGATATTGTGAAATCGGTGCCCTCGGTTGCAGAAGCATTAACCTTGCAAAGCGAGTTGATCCAATTGATGGGAAAGGGTGGATTCCAACTACGGAAATGGATGAGTAACCAACCAGACATATTAGCAAGTCTGCCAGTTGAAGATTGTGCGGTAAGACCAGACAGCTTCACCTTCACTGGCGAATCCGAGTCAATCACCAAAATTTTGGGACTGGAATGGAAGCCAATCGCAGACTGCTTTTCGTATAAGATTAAGCAAACCCCTTCGAATATAACTAAACGCACAATCCTCTCTGAAATCGCCCGATTGTATGATCCCATGGGATTTTTGAGCCCAGTGATATTTGTTGGCAAGTTGTTAATTCAACATTTATGGCAATTAGGATTAAATTGGGATGAGCGCCCCCCTGAAGATGTGTGCACAAAATGGTCGAGGTTCCAGAAGGAGTTGCCTCAAGTATCGAAGTTGATGATAAGACGGTGTTTACAAGTGAGTACTGCGATCAATGTACAACTGCATGGATTCTCGGACAGCTCCGAAAAGGGCTACGCGGCAGTTGTGTATTTACGCGCCGTACAACCGTCAGGAGAAGTAATAATATCGATCATTCTAGCCAAATCGAAGGTGGCTCCCGTAAAAAGAGTAACGTTGCCGCGGCTAGAACTGTGTGGGGTGGTGTTAATGGCCAGATTATTAAAACGCGTATCAACCACTTTGGCCCTAACTCTTAAGGCACGCGAAGTCACTGCCTGGTGTGATTCAAAGGTGGCCTTGTATTGGGTGAAGTCCTCGCCATCCCAATGGAAAACCTTTATCGCCAATCGGGTGAGTCAAGCACAGGAGTACTTGGAACCTAACCAATTCCGACACGTGCCGACGGCAACGAATCCCGCAGACTGTGCTTCAAGAGGCTTGTTTCCTGGAGAACTACTGACTCATCCCCTCTGGTTAACGGGACCGGCTTGGCTTGCAGAAGACGAAATCGAATGGCCCCAAAGACTGATTCCTACAGTAGGACCAAGCGATGAAGAAGTTCATACTATGGAGGCCCGGGTCCTCTCGTGCATGACACAAATTGAGCCAGATC
Organism: Othius punctulatus; assembly: GCA_951805005.1. Taxonomy (NCBI): domain Eukaryota; kingdom Metazoa; phylum Arthropoda; class Insecta; order Coleoptera; family Staphylinidae; genus Othius; species Othius punctulatus. Next base: position 56,388,129 of record OX638142.1, read on the forward strand.
GTATCGAACAGATGCTTAATCGGATATCGTCCCTCTCATTGCTGAAACGGGTAACCGCCTACTGTTTACGCTTCGCCTTCAACTGTAGAGCGAAGAATTCCAAGCGACTGGGATACCTGACGACGCGAGAGTTAAAACAAGCCATGGAAGCCTTAGTTCAGTGGGTTCAGCACAAAGAATTCGCTGCGGACTGGGAACAATTGAAGGCCGGTAGATCGGCCACAACTCGACTCCGCAAACTTAACCCATTTATCGACGAAAATGGGCTATTGAGGGTTGGTGGGCGCCTCCGACATGCAGCAATTGCATTTGGTGCCAAACACCCTGTTTTACTTCCAAAGACTAGTCGTCTTACGGAGCTTATAGTGGATCACTACCATAAATTGTATCTCCATCCTGGACCCGGGAACCTTCACTGCATAATTCAGCAAGAATTTTGGATTTTGCATGGTAGAGATGTCATTCGGCTACGCCTATCAAGGTGTCAACAATGTTTTAGAGTGCAACCCAGACCTGTACAACCGCCGCGCATGGGAGATCTGCCGGCGACGCGATTGCAGGCTGTCAAGCCCTTTTCGGTCGTGGGCGTCGACTATGGGGGCCCGTTCCAAATATCTTTGGGAAGGCTAAGAAAGGCCAGAGTTTATAAAGGCTATATTTGCCTATTCGTATGTTTCACTACTCGAGCGGTGCACTTAGAACTGGCCTCGGATCTCACAACGGACGCCTTTCTCGCTGCGTTACGGCGTTTCGTCGCCAGACGAGGAGCAGTTCGGGCAATATACAGTGATTGCGGTACGAATTTTGTAGGAGCCCAGCGCAAGTTAGCAGATTGGGCCCAGCTAACCACATCGGATACCTACAACGGACTGGCGTCGCGAACGTTAAGTGAGCATGGAATCGAATGGCACTTCAACCCACCAGCGAGTCCTAATTTTGGCGGTCTTTGGGAAGCCGGTATAAAGTCCACCAAGAAACTGCTCGCCCGGGTTGTAGGTGAGCAAACCCTCACTTACGAAGAATTCAATACGGTACTTGTGCAGGTGGAAAGCACATTGAATTCCAGGCCACTGGGGTCTATAAGTTCGGACCCAAATGATTTGGGAGTTCTGACACCGGGACATTTCTTGCTACTTGCACCACCCACAGCTTTGCCAGAGCCGATGGAAGAGGAACGACCACTCCCACCTCTGGCGCGCTGGCGCTTGGTACAACAACTTGTCGCATCCTTTTGGCGCAGATGGCAAAGCGAGTATCTAGTCCACCTCCAGATGCGGGACAAATGGTCAAAGGCAGGACCTAATTTGACTATAGGAACGCTGGTTGTAATCAAGGAAGGTAATTTACCTCCTTTGCGCTGGCGGTTGGGGCGGATTTGTAGAGTGTATCCTGGAGATGATGGGATAGTTAGAGTGGTAGAATTGAAAACTGGGAACGGCGTTCTTACCCGTCCCGTCTCAAAGCTATGCCCCCTCCCAATGATGGAATAGTCGAGCAGAGCCAGAGAATTGATTTTTTGGAATGATTTTTGTTTTTCGTTATTCCCTTCCTACTCCTTACCGTGGGTCTCCTGGCAGCCCGGGTAGTCTCCTTGACGACCCCCAAGGAGTGAAGTTCGTTTTATTTCAGATGGCGACTTGATCCTTTCGCATCCCTTATCATTTTGATTAAGTTCGAAGAATTTCGTCTTCATAAAATTTTCCTGTCGTTTTTTTTTTGTTAATATTTTTTGGTTTTCTTTATATTGGGAATGTTTGAATCGCTTTTAATTTGTTTTGGAACGCGGTCGCACTCGTTCCAAGGTGGGCGGCATGTTCAGCCGTGAACAAGGTTTTTTTTGGTGATAATTTTGCGTGCGAGGTTTTGTGGCGAGTCGCTGGCGCGATAGCGAGAAAAACTCCACCGACCGCAAATTGAAAAGACAGAATCGTGTCTCCTCTCGTGGAGAAAAGACGAAAAGTAGCGATCCAGAGAAAGAACTTTTAAGTGTTGTGTGCCGTTCAGTGTGTTCGTTCCAGAGGGCGACTAGCAAAGGGAGCGCGTCAGCAATCGGGAGACCAAACCGGGGTGCCGACCAAGGTAGGTGGAATCTAACGCAGCGCACATGTGACTCGCCCGCCATTCCATACAAATCGCACGGTAACGTCGCAATCGCGCTAAACCAAAGGGCGTGACCGACGTCCGTACATGATGGTCCTTCGAACCGGATTCTAATTGCAGTGATCTAGGGTCATATAGAATATTTTCGTTTATCGTTATTCGGGGATTGGATGGATTCATCTTCGATGAAAACACTAAATAGTCTAATACGGAATACCTGAGAAATTAAGGATAAAAAATCTTACAAAAATTGACGCTATTAGAACATTTAATTGAGTGACAAAATCAATGGTTTCCCAAAGCATCGATATTTTATTAAAAACAAAAGAAAATATATCACTTGGCACAATCACGCATAATCTGGAAACCATTTATCGTCAAGTTTTCTAATTTTTCAAAATCATGATTCCAAATGTAAATATTATTATACAAGATGCTTAAACATATAAAATCAGTAAACACTAAATAGTCTAATACGGAATACCTGACAAATTGAAGATAAAAAACCTTACAAAGATTGACGCTATTAGAACATTTCATTGAGTAACAAAATCAATGGTTTCTGAAAAAATGTCATTGTTTATCAGTAATACACTAAATTTTCGGTTTATGTTCACTGAACTTTCAAGAATTTTGTACCTTTAATTCTTAAGACTATTTTCTTTTACGTGTTATACTTTTATACATTGAATTTCAATAAATCTCAACCATATAGTTTTATAAAGTATTAAATTTTAACTAAAATATACAAGTTTTTCACTATACTAACTAAATGAAAAACAAATAATTCATGTAGGTACTCAGAACTATAAAATATTGAGATAAGAATACAACACTTTTATCGTTGCACTTTCAGAATTGAATCGTTTATTTCAGAAACTGGTCAACAGACATTTTTATGGATTTTTATTTTTTTGCGGAATCAGTATCTCCTATTGTCAGGGCATATTTTTCGGCATTATAACTTCAACTGCCATTCCGTTTTATGGGATATAATTTACAATGAATATCGATCGCGTTTAGTGCAGAAACCAGTCAAGCGACATTACATAGCGGTTTTCTGCAGTAAATTTATTTAAATTTCTGCAGTAAAAGTCCTGTGGTATTTTGTATAAAACTAATAAAACTAATACCATGGCAAAAATTACCATTGGTTTACCATTACTTACCATTGTTTAGTAGTTTCGTATATTTAACAAATCAGAAAATTAGTTTAAATTTCTTTATTGTATTTTAATGAAAACACGGAAAATTATGTGCTTTATTCTCTGTTTAAATAAAAAATATATGGTTTATAATAGTGTCTTGTTTGTTAAAAATCATAATACCACAAATAAATTAGGAAATTACCATTAAAAATATGTATTTCAACATTAAAATCGTATTTTATTGCAGGACACGAGTCAACCGCAATATTTTCAAAATTATTTTACACTTAAGGGAAACATATTATAATTTAATTACATGCAGCATTAACTTAGGGAAAATGTTATCTAATACTAGAAAAATTTTCAGGCGAAAATCTGTTTAAATATCACGGATATAATGTTTTTCGTTGTTTCCCAACAATTTGAAAAGATGCACTTGACCAGTTTCTGAAATAAACGATTGAATTCTGTTCACAGAAGAATTTTTAACTTGGATCAGTCAGCAATATGTCCTTTAAGGTTTTCAAACTTTTAGTTACTAAATTTCAGTAATTCTGCACAGTTATGAAATATTAAATTTGAATACAACAAAAATATTATACAGGGTGTAACAGAAATACATTTCAAAATGCCAAATTTTTCTAATCAAGAATTAACAGATATTGTGTTGGTATATGGCCGAGCTTTTGGAAATGCCGCAGATGCCCGTAGATTGTACAATGCACAATATCCTGAACGTCTTTTGCCTAACAGGCTAAATGATGTACCTTTATGACACCGTTGCCATCACAACAAACGATTTTATCGCTGCACACCTTTAACCATAGGCGGGTACGCGTTTTAGTAGATAAACTAGAACATATTTTAAATCAGTTTAACGTTGATTTTTGAAAAAAAACATATAGAAAAAATGTTTTATTTAACGAGTTCTACCAATGTTTAAAATTAACACACGTATTTCTGTTACACCCTGTATATTCATACATTCGCTGGACATAATACAAAATATGCCTAAAATTTTTATCGTTACAGATTCAGAATTCTACACATAGAACTTTCAAGAATATTGTACTCTAACTCTCAGTGATGTGCATACGAAAATATACAATGAATATTCATAAATTATTTGCTTTAATTTTCTGGAATTATTTACTTTAAGCTTTGAGTATGCCATATGTCAAAATTTACACTGTTATTCATAAAAATTTAAGTCGCTGTTTAAAGGCGGTTTAATCTTAGTAACCATGGTATCCCTTTGTAAAACACTGCCAAACCACCGCTAAACCACGGTTTAAAATTTTATGAATAACGCTGATAGCATTCTGTACATAAAATTTTCAGTATTCTGTACTTTTGAACATTCAAAATTCAACACCTATATTAAAACTTTCAGAATTTTATTATTAAAACTTTGAGGATTCTGTATAACAAACTTTCATGTTCTTGCTTAAAATTTTCAAAATAATTGACTTTAAACTTTTACAATTCTGTACTTCAAACTAAAACTTTAAATGTTCAAGCTTTTGCAATTACATAGTTTAAATCTTCAAATTCTATACCTTAGAATGCTGTCACCTTGCTGTCAAATTCCTTGCTTAAAATATTGAAAATTAAGTATATATTTTAAGCTTTCAGAATGCCTCAACTTTTTAGAATTCTGTTCACGCCTTCAAATTAAATACATGCATATTCAAAATTCAATGCTTTAAATTTTCAGACATCTTGACATTCAGTGGTTATCAATACATTAAAACTTTCAGAATATTTTTTTAAGCTTTTTAGAATTTTGCATAAAAAAACCTGCTTTCTAGTTCGTGCTTAACATTTTTAGTGTTATTTACTATAATCTTTTAACACGAGGTTGCACATTTGTATGCTAAAAATATTCAAAATTAAATACGTATCTAAAGCTTTCGGTATACCTTTCGATATTTTATTAAAAACAAAAGAAAATATATCACTAAACCTAATCCATGTCAACCTAATAAAATTTTAATTAAATTCGGCCTAAAATTTAATAATATTATAGATAAAACAAATATTGAAACTAATATAATAAATCGATTTAAATATATATCAGCACAATCTAATGCATAATCTGGAAACCATTTATCGTAAAATATTCTAATTTTTAAAAATCATGATTCCAAAGTTGTTTCTTTTTATATTATACTTTAAAACTTACTTAATTTTTGATTTTACAAGTCATTTATACATTTCGAAATTACTAAACCGCGAATATCTAAGAAATTTATGATTTTTTTAACATTGATACATTGATATTCTTCATACATTTATTTGAGTAAAATATCAAGTGAAACATGTGAATTCCCTAGAAACGGCTTAAAACACTTTAAAAATGGAATTTTACACAAAATCAATGGCTTCCAAAAACATATTTTTTAGAGTTAAGAAAAATGTCATAAGCAGAATCATTCAGCCATTGATATTAGCGTGTCTGATAGAAATTTTGCACCTTTCGAAAATGCAAACTTAATTTTTTTTTATATGATTTTGCAAATTGTTTAGAAAACAAGTCCACAGTCTATTTTTTTTAATATCAGGCATTTTTGGATATTACATGGATTTTTCACAATTATACACACGCTTAGTGTTATAAGGTTGCATGTAACATTTTTTCAATTTTTAGGTCTATAGCTTTATAGGGCTGTATGATTTCAAAGCGGGACTTGTTGGAAGGTTAAAATCGGATGATTAAAGATGATTAATTATAAAAAATATAATTACAGTGCACAATACATCATCTTCTATTATAACAAACATATTTAAAGTTGATATTCCCAAATTTACAAATTTGCACATACAACCTTGTAACATTAAGCGGACGATATTTTAGTTTTGGAATTGTTATGGATTCCCACAATATTTTTTAATTATTTTATGTGAACAAAATTAGATTTCATCCGCCATATGGTCATCTTCAGTGGAATCTGTCAGACAAGGTTTCTTCAATTATAATTTTTAATGTTAGTGAAATACAGGGTGGCCCACCTATCCTCGCTCGGACCATTGCTGCTAGACTAATGAAAATTGTATATTCTTTCAATTTTAGAATCTGCTTCATAGGGCTTCACAAATCATCTTAATTTTTTTATCAGATCTTTATCAGATGCAACGTTGCCAAGTAATTGACATTTTAATTTAATTTAACGAAAAATCATGGACGTGGTAAAATATCCAACAAAACCTTATTATAAGAAATTAATTAAAGAATCTGCGTATGCAAGTACTCAAGCAATGTGCCAAAACACACACACTATTTTGATACAATTTTGCTATTTTCAAATGGCAAAAACTATTTTTTTTATGGAACACCCAGTATATAGCTTCATATTCTGAGTGCTCATCTTATGAGCTATTCAATGGTAGAATATGGACTATAATCTAATAATACTTTTTAATAGGTAAATAACGATCATTCTCAATAAGTTTTAGCCATTTGAAAATAGCAAAATTCGATCGTTGTTTCAGAACACCCTGTGTATTCAAGGTGTCTGAAAATATTGAACATTTTACAAGAATTGCAGTACATTGAGTAAATATGTAATTGCAAGTCCACAAATTTCTAGAAAATTCCGTTAAAATTTCTTAAATATTTCATCCAAATTTCAGAATATTACAAAAATCACAAGTGTAATAGATTCTCCGGGTCTATAAAGTAATTGAAGAATTTAGTGCATGATATAAGTAGGTACGACTCAATTATACGTAGAAAATCAAATAATGTCCTGCCTACGTCAATAAATACATAATGGCAAGTTTCTGTAGCTAATCATTAAACCAAACTTCTGCCCATACCGGATCAACTTAATTGAGTTTGAAATTTATTGCACCTAGAAACTACAACACCATTAGTCGTAATTTAGTTTTATTTCCCCGGCAGGCCGTAACTTTATCATCGCCATATTTCCTAATCAATCGCCCGCCGATAAATTACACGGGGGAGATATTTGTTAGCGCCGTGCGGGGGGCAATTAGGGTGGGACGCGACGATTTGTTTTCGTAAAAGTGCAATCAATTTCGCTGGTGCGTCCCGATAAAGTATCCCCAATTACCTTCAGTGCGTGGGCCGACAGGACTTCGGCGAAACGCAATGGACACTCACTCACCAGAGCACACGTGTGCAGAGATGGAAGGGACACATCGGACTGCCGATGACTAATGCGGTGCGATTAAAATTATCGGCCCCAATCGAGAAAAACGCCGAACGACACAAAAAACTGGGCCCGTCCGCTCTTATCGGCGGTGACAAAAAGCGGTCGTTTATTGTGAGCGAGGAACAGAAAACTGGTAAAAATAATTATTTAAAAATCGACGTGTATTAATGCGCACTGGTGATAATGTAAAAAAAAAAAACGAAAAGACCATGATCTAGTCTGATTGTATGGAGCTCGTTTGTAAGATTCCAGAGGCCTTTTATACTAAGTATATCGTTTAAAAACAAAATTATTACTTTTGGGTAAAACATATTTTTACAGTTAAGTACGTAGATCCTTTATCTATTATTATAATAATTAAAAAGGGATCATTATTTTTGCGCTGAATGGGTCATTCGATGAATTTATTTTTTCGCAGAATTGGTTATCGAAGCAGGTATGTAGGTAGTTTCCAAAAATAGCTTTATTGATATTGTGCTTTCGATATTCTCATTTATATAATACAGAACCTTTTCACTGTTCACAAACTACACTGATATTTCATTTGTGAAATTTATTTAATAACCAATGAGAGATTAAAGGATTTCAGTGTTTGCTTAAATATTCGATATTTTAAGCATTTTTCTCCAATTAAGCTTATATTAAAATGTATATCTGAAAATTGAATGTATGGAATTGAATATCTCAAAAATTCCCATATAAAAATGAAATTTTATTCTCCTATTTAGTAATGTGCCAGTATTAAACTTGTACAATTAAATTTATTTCCAATGAGTAGTTTTGGAGATATTTAATTTTTAGTGCCCACAATTGACTTTTATGGCTATTTATTGTTACAAATTACGAAAAAGACCAGAAAATGTATATGTAAATGTATACCAGAAATGTTTTAATGCTTTGAAAAAGCTAAGAAAATCTTTATGAAAACAGTAGTAGTAACAATATTTTATTTGCTATCGACCTGCGGTCTTTCCGCCTCATATAAACATAATGCACATTCAAATATTAAACCTGAGAGTGCAAAAAGCTTTACATCTAATACATCTACATGTACAAACAATAGTTTCAAATATTTCTGAAATTTTCTGAAATTTCCATACAGTTAACGCGATTATTTGTTTATTGTTATTGGGCTTTCATTAACGGTATTTACTTTAATAAGGTTAAGGATTGTTTTTTTAAGTTTCGTGTAATTTTCAGCATTACTGAAAAATCTTTCATTTTGTTTGAGTTTTCATCTGCCTGACGAAGCCACTGTGTGGCGAAACAATTGTCGTGGTGCAACATTAAATATTTTGTGAAACTCACACCAATTGTGTTTCATTTATATATGAAAAACGATATGCAAATATTTAAAAAATTACAGTTTCAGTTCGATGTTTTTAAACAAGTTCACTAAACTACTAAAAATATCGATGAAGCCACTGGGTGGCTGAAACAATTGTCGTAGTACAATATTAAATATTATGTGAAACTCACACCAATTGTGTTTTATTTACATATGAAAAACCATCTGCAAACATTAAAAAAAATACAGTTTCAGTTCGATGTTTTTAAGCAAGTTTACCAAACTACTAGAAATATCGGTTCAGATATTCCTCAAATTTTTAGAAAATTTCAGGAAACTTTTAAAGAAATGTATGTGCAAAAGTTCATATAAAAATACTATTAGGTACATTTCTGACCTTTATTTAGTTAGAATTACTGAAATACTATATGCAAACATTTAAAAAAATACATTTTCAGTTAGATGTTTTACAAAAGTCTACAAAAACCTCTATAAATGTATATTCAGATGGTCCTCAAATCTTTTCTGATTCTTCTGATACTTTTGAATTCAGTGAGTATAAATAGATAATAGTATAATAGGTGCCACATGAACGAGTAATTAATAAGTTGAAATGTCCAAAATTTGAACAAAAATATAAACGTATCAGAAAATTTGTATCAACTTTTGTTGCAAATTACAAAAATTACCTGAAAATGTAAGTTATAAAAAAGTCTGCAAAACATCTATAAAAAATGTTTGAAATATTCCTCAAATTTCCTCAAAATTACCAGAAAATGTAACGTTTAAAAAAGCCTGCAAAACATCTATAAAAATTGTTTCAAATATTCCTCTAATTTCCACAAAATTACCAGAATATGTAATGTTTACAAAAAGCCTGCAAAACATCTATAAAAATTGTTTCAAATATTCCTCAAATTTTCTGCAATTAGCATACAATTTTTGCAATTTTGTTTTGTTTTTGTTATTGGGCTTTCACAACTTGTTTTACTTTCACAAAATAATTGACTTTTTTTATTAAAGGTTTTGTGTAATTTTCTGCATTACAGAAAAACTCCTGCCTACATTTAAAAAAATAGAGTTTCTGCGGATGTTTTAAAAAAGTCTAAAAAGCATGTATTAAAATCGTTTTAAATATTCAGAAAATTTCAGAAAAGCCATTATTTTATCGTCGAAATAGCGTTTTACCAAACAATTCAATTTTTTTTGCAAATGTTTCAAATTAGCGCATTTATTTCGTTAATAACACGACTTTATGGCTTAATATTGTCACTTTACCTCACAATATTATCACGTTATGGCACAATATTGTAAAAAAAATGGCAGATATTTCATAATATTCAGAAATTTTCATATATCTAATTTGTGGGATTTTTGTTTTGTTATTGGGCTTTCCTTAACTGTTTTCATTTTATTTTATTTTTATTGAATTATTTTTGAATTACTAAAAAACCATCTGCAAAAATTAAACAAAATACATTTTCACTTAGATGTTTTACAAAAGTCTTCACTGTTCACAAGTTTTGCAAAAGTTTCAAATTAGCTCATTTATTTCGTTAATAACACGACTTTATGGCACAATTTTGTCACTTTATGACACAATATTGTCACCTGACACTTTACCTGACAATATTATCACTTTATGACACAATATTGTAAAAAAAACGTAGAAATATTTCTCAAATATTCTGCAATTTTCATATATCTAATTTGTGCTATTTTTTGTTTTTGTTATTGGGCTTTCCTTAACTGTTTTCATTTTATTTTATTTTTATTATTATCGAATTACTGAAAAACCATCTGCACAAATTAAACAAAATACATTTTCATCTAGATGTTTTACAAAAGTCTACACAGTTCACAAATTTTGTAAAATTTTCAGGAGAATTAGCTTCAGGTGTACTGAACACAAATCTAATATAAAATATGCAATCAATAACGGTTCAAAAATTCCAGTAATAGCTAACCCATACTTGTCAATGCAGAAAGTTATACTTTCGATTTTCTCACTTATTTAATACAGAAACATTGTCAAATTTTCAGGACAATTAGCTTCCGGTGTACTGAATACATATCTAATATTAAATGTGCAATTAATTAAGTTTCAGAAATTTCAATTATAGCTAAACCATACTTGTCAATGCAGAAAGTTATACTTTCGATTTTCTCACTTATTTAATACAGAAATATTGTCAAATTTTCAGGAGAATTAGCTTCCGGTGTACTGAATACAAATCTAATATAAAATATGCAATTAATTAAGTTTCAGAAATTTCAGTAATAGGTAACCCATACTTGTCAATGTAAAAAGTTATACTTTAGATTTTCTCATATATTTAAAACAGAAACTGTGTAAAATTTTCAGGAGAATTGGCTTCAGGTCTACTAAACACAAATCTAATATAAAATATGCAATTATGAAAGTTTCATAAATTTCAGTAATAGCTAACCCATAATTGTCAATGCAGAAAGTTGTACTTTCGATTTTCTCACTTATTTAATACAGAAACATTGTCAAATTTTCAGGAGAATTAGCTTCCGGTGTACTGAATACAAATATAACATAAAAAATACGCAATTAATTAAGTTTAAGAAATTTCAATTATAGCTAAACCATACTTGTCAATGCAAAAAGTCATACTTTGGATTCTTTCACTTATCTAATACAGACACTTTGTCAAATTTTTAGGAAAAATAGCTTCAGGCTTAGTAAACACATATTTAGTATAAATTATGCAATTAATATAGTTTCAGAAATTTCAGTAATAGCCAGCTCATTACTGTTATTGTAAAAAGGTATACTTTCGATTTTCTAACTTATTAAATAAAGAAACTTTGTCAAATTTTCAGCAGAATTTGCTTAAAGTGTACTAAACACATATATAATATTAAATATGCAATTAACAAATTTTCAAAAATTTCAGTAATAGCTAACCCATACTTGTCAATGCAGAAAGTTATACTTTCGATTTTCTCATTTATTTAATACAGACACTTTGTCAAATTTTCAGTAGAATTAGCTTCAGGTGTACTAAACACAAATCTAATATTAAATGTGCAATTAATATATTTTCAGAAATTTCAGTAATAGCTAACCCATTCAGTGATTACCTCAATTTATGATGAATTTTATACTAAGACTTTTCAGTGTGTTTTTGTAATTTTCAATGAATTTCCAGTGTTTCTGTTGAATTTGGATGAACGTTATAGAAGCTCATATTTATCTGCGAGAAAACTTTTATGTGACGTCCAATACTGCTCCAGATAATTAAATGAGATTTTGAAAACTCAACTCCTGGTTAACATGCTTTAAATGGAATCGGAATATTTCGCGCACTTTTGTTATTTAAATTCCTTACTGAAATTTTGATTATACTGAAATTTTGATTGTACTGAAATTTATTACGAATTTTCTACTAGAACTTTCCTGTGTTTTTGTTACTTTCGATAAATTTCTGTACTATTCTAGAATTCAAGTTGAATTTACATAAACATTCTAATATATTTTTTATTTCTCCATACTAAGTTAATGAAATTGGGAATGTGTAGTTTTCGTGAAAAGCTTAGAGTTTAAAATTTTAAGGGATATGAGTTCCCCAAGATCATTAAGTGCATGTTTGTTGTACAGACAAATGTTTGTCTTTTTGACAACTTCTCTTGGGAGTCAAAGATAATTACATAAAAATTTGAAACCGTAATTATGAATTGCCTTGACAGTTTTGAGAAATTTTCTACTAGAATTTTCCCATGTTGCTTTGTAATTTTTAATGAATTTCAGCAATGCTCTGAAATTTCAGTCGTAAATGTATAAACTACTTAGAATAATCGAGTATATTTAATTTCTTAATATGTCATCTGTTTGAATTATTATTGTTTCTAGGTGAATTTTTTTGCTTTTATGAAAGTTTGTGCTTATATAAAAAGTAAAATTTGAGAATTGTAAAAAAACAAGTTTCCCATTTGTTGCATAATTCTTGAACACGTATTTTTTAATGGTACTACCAATATCTCAAAAATCAAATATTGCTGCATAACACCCTTTGAATTAAATACAAGTGCTTAGGTCATCTTATGTACTTCCTCTTCAGATAAATCGTTATCAACGACACACAATTCCAGTTCCTTGATAACTTTATCACAAATAACGTTGATTATCAGTTTAAAATAAAAATTTCCCTATATGGAGCCCTTTCTTGCTATATAATTGAGAAATTTATTAATGCACAGGGCACACAGCATAGCGTAGCTGCGAAGATTAAAAGCAATAAGAAGGAACAACGAACAGCATAAAAATGACATAAAACACACTTTTCATATTACATGCCAGCACAAGAAGCACAAGAACACTTCCTGCTTAGATGTAAATATAATTTGCGCATGCAAGTAAGTATATAACGAAAAATATTACCAGGCGCATATAAAGTATACGAGATTTTTACACCGCGCCACGTAATTGTGCCGTGCTTTTTTGGGGCAGAGATAATAAGAATATACCTTTGCGTGTCAACGATTCTGTATATTAACAACGGCCCGAGGGAAGAGGACCTTTGTTAAAAGCTGAGCCTGACTTAGTTAAAATATAACATCGTTAAACTTGTCACTAACATTCTTTGAAATTCTACGTACTAACTAACACAGTATTATTATAAAAAAATCACTGCTATAATATCTGTAATTCCGTACCTAACAATTTGTAATAATTATCGTTTTTATGTTTTTCGTTTCCGTCATAATATTTTTGTATTATATTTCTTTTTACTTTTACACTAGATCGAAATAAACACACAAATAAATATATTGTGTAAATATGAACAGTTGCAATATAAAAGGTATTATTTACTCGCTGTATTTTTGTTATTGTTCATATGCACTCTCATAAATAACATTATATATTTATTTACTATCATTTTGTGTTAAAAAATCCTCACATAAAATTCAGATAAAACCAATTGAGTTTTTTTTTCTGATTTGCGTGCATTTCCTGAAAAGTGATATGGGTTTTCCAGTTCGCAGTATTGCAATACCAAGGACAATATTTTTTAATATGTACGTGTACATTATAATGGAAATATGGGGAAAATGAGATCATATCTACTATTATAAATTGTTTGACGCATTACAGGTAGTAAATAAAGTTGTTAAATTATTGTGTTTACAAGTTGGTTTGATAGCTTTCATGCAGTAAATAAAATAGTTTTTGAATTATTGAATACAATAAATAACATTTTAATTAGGTTCTTAGTTGTAGTACATCAATAAAAAATATCGTTATTCTAGCTACTGATCTTGTTAAAATACAATTCGAAATGCTGTACACACGAGTATTTTTATTTAAATTTACAGAGAAAACAGACTTTCACTAATTTACATAAACTACTCATTATAACAATCTCATTAGGTTAGGTTGTATCAGTTTAGGTTACATTAGGTTAGGTTCTGTTAGGTTAGGTTAGGTATATTGTATTCTTACTTGCACCCGGTTTCAATCTTTATTGATCATGATCGGGCAAAATTGTCAAGAATTAACTGAATAGGATGTTGTATGGATACATTACATGTGTTCCGGTATTTGTTTGTGAGAGGCGATACCAGTTTTATTGAACTATAAGTTTCATTATTATTTTCAAAGTTAAGGTTGTAGGTTGTGGTTAAATATCTTTATTACTTCGTCTTAGAAAAGCATTACATTGCAGAAATATTAACACAACACTACATAGATTAAACTCTTTAGGAGAAAACTTAAAATATTTTTTTGATTGACTTATTTATTATTTTTCTATCTGTATATCTTCAACACAAAGCGCCACAAGGTTAATGTTAAGGTGTAACACCTTAAAATTAACCTTGACATTAACTTAACCTTAACCATAGCTCAATTAAACTGACATCGCCTCTCAAATACAAATACCGTGAATACGTGTAATTATCCATACAACTTCCGATTCAGTTAATTCTTGACACTTTTGCCTGATGTTCAATGAATATTGAAACCGGTCGCAAAAAAGAATACAAACGTTTTATTTTTAGTCATTAAGGGAGTACAACAAATTCAACAAAATTATAATAACCTTCACCTTAATATGAGGATCAACCTTAACATTCATATTTGTATTTAGTGTTTTCGATTTAGAGAGAATACAGATTATCGTGTAATATTCTTAGGTTATTAGTTTATAATAGGTGAGGTTAGGTTGTAATACACTATTAGAAGTATTTTTATGTAATGAAAATGATTAGATTTAGATATGTGGTTCCAATTATTGCTAAACGGCTATCGATGCATTTCGTTTTACGGTGGGGTATTTTTAAATATTATAAATAATAATTATTCTTTGCAAAATATCAAGAAAATTTTGAAAAAAACTTTGAAAAAACGGATATTGGAAACATTTTGGATGTGCAATAACAAATCATTAGGTCTTTCGAAAGAATGTCGATTTTTCTGGTTATTCAATAACTGTTGCATGCAGATGTTCAGGTGTATTGAGTGTTATAACCCATTTACTTATTTGTTTACCCATTTCTATTACATGTCTTATAAGAAATCTTTAGCAGTGTTGTTTTTTAATCCAGTGATCACATCTAACCTAACCTAACCTAACCTAACCTAACTACCCTAGTGGATACATGTCGGAAGTAGAAATTCGCTCTGGCATTTGACAGAAAATTTATGAGATTGTGTGAGCTTGCTGAAATTGTGTTATTATATCATGTACTGATGATGAAAAAATTGTTAAAAGTACTGACTGACATATCACAGGTGTTTATTACTTTTTTCCTTCAGAAGTTTATAACATCCCACATTTTTATTGCCTGACTAGTCAATGTAGATGTCATTTGCAGTTTCCTTTGCTTTCTTAATTGCAATTGAATATTCTATTTTGTATGATTTGTACATTGACTTTAGTTTAGGGTTTATACTACAGGATTCTCGAATGAGATGGAGATTTTGAAGTTCATTTGTGAACCAGTGGACATTTTTTCAGCAATACATCAGCAATATAAAAAATTGATAAGAAAATCTGATAAAAACTGTTGTACTTTTCATTGTTATCTGTTAGGTTTATTGTGTTGTGTTGTGTTTATTTAGGTTTCCAATATACGTTTCATCATAATTGGAAAATCCTAATTTTCCCCATTTCGGTAATAGGTTATAAGATTTTATCCTTAGGTTTCTCAGTGATTATTAGTTTAGATTTAACTTCTAAATTAAAGATTTTACTTAGAGAATTATCTTCTAACTTCTAATTTGAATTAGTGTGATCAGAAGTTATCTTTACAGAGGCAAGTTTGAAAAACTGGGGTTTGATAGGTATTTACAAATATATTATCTTGTGTATTATTGTGCAGTTTGTGTATGGTTTCTATTGTTCCTTTTATTACTCACAATATGTCGTCTACACGTATTCCAAAATATAGTATTATTATTGAATTTGATGTCATTTATTATGTTTGATTCTAAAAAAAAATAATGTTATGTAATTAATACAAAGCATAATTTAATAACTAACTCTCTGTTAATACATACAAACTTATGCATCAAGCATATGTTGAAATGATTCATGTGGCTCTATTTAAAGTTTATTGCAGCGTTTGAAGGCCCACTATGAAAATATAACAATTCAATACGGTAATAAAAGCATTACTTCTAGAATTGATTTCTAACTTCTAATTCTAATTAGTGTGATCAGAAGTAATCTTTACAGGGGCAAGTTTGAAAAACTGGGGTTTTATAGGTATTTACAAATATATTATCTTGTGTGTTATTGTGTAGTTTGTGTGTGGTTTCTATTGTTCCTTTTATTACTCACATATGTCGTCTACATATATTCCAAAATATGATTTTATTATTGAATTTGTTGCCATTTATGATGTTTGATTAGATGTTTGATGTTTTGATTAAAGTTATGTAATTAATTAAAACAAAGCATAATTTAATAACCAACTTTCTGTTAATGCATAAAAACTTATGCATCAAGCATATGTTGAAATGATTCATGTGTCTCTATTTAAAGTTTATTGCAGCGTTTGAAGGCCAACCAGGAAAATATAACAATTCAATACGGTAATAAAAACATACTGATAGAGGAACTTAGATTGTGTACATTTTGCATTAACACGTACGAAATATTTACCTCTTGATTACATTGTATGCTTTGTTGATAAAATTTAATACTTAATAATAAAACCACTAAACTTGACGGTTTTATTTCCAGATAATCAGCAATCATTGAAATTTACAATATATTGTACCGTAGCTCTTAAAAAAAAAAATAACGACCTTCGTGTGTACATTTCAAATCTGGATTCATTGTGGTAAGTATACAATTATATTCCCAGTTTTGCGGAGTCGGCTTTTTCAGGTATAATAAAATAAACGAGCGTGGTGGGATAAATGTTTCCTGTATTTACAAAAATCCTCGTAATTGTTACGCTGACGGATGCTGACAACAATCCAAGAAAACAAGTTCTTTCACTTTGCGTGAAACCCCACGTCCCCTTATTTTTTTAGGTGTTGGCCTCCATAGGCCAACATCTGAGCGTGGACCGGCCGAAAGGGTGTAACCAGGTACACGCCTAGGGGTGAAATTCAAATATTTATCCCGTCTCGGGCAATTCAGGGCGCTAATGGTGGCAGACCCAGCGGGGTGTCCGGCTCCTCGGGTGGAGGTGTCCACGCACATCCCCGGCTGCGAGTGTAATTGCCCTTTTCTGCGCTGGCAACTGCCGGAACGGAGACGTGGACAAATGAAATTTCGACAAACCGTAAAATTCTTCCACGGATTCAATTGTGACACCCGGTGCCGTGTGCAGGGGATGCGGCCACCCCACACGCGCATATTGCCGCCGGTTGTCATCGCGAGGGGTAATTGAATTTTCGAACATTTCCAGATTTGCATTTCCGGCTGGGGCATCGAGGCCCCCTCAATACAAATCAACATAATTAAATACTTTAGTGTTTCGTGAATGGATGAGGAAGTGCTAAATACATCCACGTGAACTGTAATATGCGTGGAGCATGTGTATATAAAATGGTTTGTCATTCACTGTTACACATTATATGTGCACACAAAAACATTAAAACTTGTTTTTTTTTTTAATTTAAGGTTGTTTTAATAAGTACGTACTGGTATTTGTTTATTTATTTTAATAATTCGTTTTATCGCCTGGCTTGTTTTTTTTTTATATTTATAAATTGTTGGTACGGGGGCCAATACAAAAATTATGAGGATTATAGGTTATAAATTCAAATACTATCAAGGTCAATCATACAACGAGTCTCAATAATCTATAGAATTAGCTATACCCCAGAAAAAACTTCAGCTGTCGCTCTACTATCAGCGCTATGCAAATTACAACAAGATTGACAATTATTATTGTTTAAGAATGGCATAACATTAAAATACAATGGACCCATGCAAATATATCTCGTAGGTTAAAGAAATACGTTTGTTTTTATCAAAATCTTATTTTTGTACTTTAGCAATTTCAGCACCAATTCACAAATATATTACACAGTAAATTACTAAAATTTATTACGACATGTATTACTAAACAATCAGTTGAATGGCTTGCAAAACAGAAGCACGTTTGGTGTAATACGTTTAAAATCATAGTATGGAATATACCTGGGTATAGAAAGAAAACAAAAGTTGTATCAATTTCACAAATATATTGCTGAACTACAACAAACTGTATTATTGCGTATTCTGCTTCCACCCCCACAGCATAATTACCATTTAAATAAGAACTGCAGGTACTTCGGCAACAGTTGTATTGAATCTCCTGTGGCAAAATAATGATTGCTGTAAAACTCAGATTGTGTTAATTATCACATTTATCCGTTAAGTAAATATTTATGTTATAATTTTCTATGTGATTATTTAGATGTATATTGTATATTATGTATATAATTTCTTAGTAAATGGTGAAAAGAAGAAACGAATTTCGAAGAAACAAATTATTGTGCCTTCCAAAGCACTATCATTGCTAACATTTTACAACCCAAAATGACCTCATATAAATCATGCCACGGCTGCCAAACCAAACTGCGTTTCAAAGCATCAATAAGCATAACTTTTTTAGACCTTCGACATTTCCATTATTGCCCTGTGCTTTTTACACGTTGATTTACAGTCGGCCTTGCGGAGAGCCATTGTTGCCTTTACTTCCGCACTAATTTATAGCGCCGTAAATATCCCTGCGTTTTGCAAAATTTAAAATTACTGCGTCGTAAATACAGCGCCCGATATTTGCAATCCTGGACCGACGTTTACCGCTAAATTCCACAATGCTGGGGCCCGGTGGCCGAAAAGTTTTGGTGCCCCCGCCTAATTGGGGCCCTAAGGTGACAAATTGTGTGCACCCCGTGGACGGAATGAGATTTACCGCATGCCCAGGCGATGCTGGTTACCTGGAAGTCGACAGGGCGACAATGGCAGGGTTTGCTTTCCGGGATCTCATTGTGGTCGATTGTTTGGCTTTTCCAGATAAAAGTGAGATCACAAATTGCGCTCGGGGGTAGACTGGCCTGCTACGCATTGTTAGAGAAAAATGTATGTTTCTAGAATGCGACAGATTTAGCGGAACATTACGGCCCCGAATTCTTAAGGCTTGCTTTATCGTGCCGAAATTATTTGGATTCGAGACTTCCTGTTTAGAAAAATCTTTTACAGTGGATACAATATGTATTGTGCTTGGTGAAATAGAGTAGCTGCTACTCGGTTATTTCATATTTAAGTTTTGCTTAACACCGTTTTACAATCTCCGATTAACTTTCATCGACGGTTAATTTGCAGGAGTACCATTGTAATTACAATAATTTCCAATTAAAATAATCATCAATTTCTAACCTAACCTAACCTAACCTCATTGATGGCTTAAGAATGGGCGTTATTATATTTAACGTTATTTAGAAACAATCATTTTTAACCCAGAATCAAATTTAATCACATTTTCAACATTAAATAATTTCCTTTGTAGGCTCCTTACGTTAACGTTTTAATATTTATTAAATAAGGCAAGTCTACTTCCTTAACTTTGTGTTAAGGACACAAAGTTAACAACAGGAAGTACACTTGTCTTATTTATAGAATAAGCATAATCTGGACCTACTGACCTATTCTCCTTTTAGCTTACAAACGTTTGAAAATCACTGGCCTTTGCAGAATTAAATTTCATTATCTGTTGAATAAAACACTTGAGTACCTTTTCCTCACTAAATTTATTATTTTCTAAATGTACATTTCGGTTACCATGTGACCATATTCATTAGTATACTGTAGTAGTATACTAATGAATAATGTACTATATTATACAGTATACTAATGAATATGGTCACATAGTGACCGAAATGTGCATTTGGGAAATAATAAATTTAGTGAGGAAAAGGTACTCAAGTGTTTTATTGAACAAATAATGAAATTTATTTGCTAAGGCCAGTGATTTTCAAACGTTTGTAAGCTAAAAGGAGAATAGGTCAGTAGGTCTAGATTATGCGCACTAGAAAACACTTGGTGGGTTAAATAACAAAAACTAAATAATAGTTTTAAGTTTATTTAGAAAACATCTACTTTATGTATAAAACATTAAACATTTTAGAACAATTTTAACAATTGTCCAAAAAGTAAAGTTTTCATAAATACAATAAAATGTATTTACCACAGGGCTGAAAGACGAAAGATGACGAAAGTCTATGCCCCATTCCATATATCATGTGATACATCTTCTCATCATATATCAATGTATGTTATGTATATTATAATAACATGACGAATCAATACGTCATATTGGCCATAACTGGAAAACAATAGCCGATAGCCAATTTTTATTTTCACCATTGAGTTTGGCTTGAAAAAAGAGATCGAGGATACACCATCCGATTTTCTCTATCTCTTCTAATTACCTAGGTCCCTTACAGAAACATACACATTGAGCCACCATATACATTTATTTTATTATTTACCACCACAAAATTTGAAAACAAATTTATCCTAAATTGGCGCTCAAAATTGTAATTAGAACATACACAATTTTTTTATGAAATTTGTAAACTACCGACTTAAAATTGAGATGAATTGAAACAATTTAAATGTTTATTTGTAGATTATATTTTAAATTACAGGCAATTGATTATATTCTTGATAAAATTACCAAATTTATATATTTAGGGTATGGTTATACACAGCATATTCACATTCTTAATATAGGTACATACTTGCCATTATCACAGTCATGGTGATAGGTGATTCTGAGTAAGTACGAATCGTGGTTTGTCTTTAGTTGTTGTTCTTCCGCAGAGTGAGTTTCTTAGAACTACCAGTTCGATTTCGTTAGAATGTAGGATTTTGGCGAGGTATAGCCTTTGGATTTACTGATGCCTTTCAATGTTTATCGGGCAAACACGGATCTTTAGTTTCTAATCACTTGGTTCTTATAAAGACTGTTGGCTGAGTTGTGGTGTTTTGACGTTTAGTATGCTTATTGTATGTTGGTCAGGGTACCGTACTAATTGTTTGGCTGCATGTCATTCTAGCTCATTTAGCGTTATCCAGGGTGCACGTGTAGTGTTCTACTACGGACGCGAGCTAGTTTACACCCCAAAATCACCAACATGACTCCATCAATGTTGCAAGTGCTAATGAAAATTACATTGTGGATCAAACAATGGTGGAAGTTACTGTTGCAGCGTTGTAGATTTAAACTTAATAATGAATGAAAATTAGTAACGGTGAGTGGAAATATTACGGTCTTCCAAAAATCCATAAAAAAGATATACCATTACGACCTATTATCTCTTCCATTAATGCACCGACATATAAACTTTCAAATTTTCTGGCCAAGATTTTACATGTAGCATTTTTTAACAGAACAAATTATAATGTAATAGACACTTTCAGTTTTGCTGCTGAATTTAATAACCTGAAACTACCTAAAGATCATGTGATTATATCATTAGATGTTATCTCTCTTTTTACCAAAATACCAATGGACGTAGTAACAGAGATAATACGCGACAACTTTGAAAGGATAACACCACACACAGATATTGATAAAGACATGTTCATTGAATTAATAATGCTCATATGCAAATATAGCTATTTCACTTATGAAGAAGTGACTTACGAACAAATTTTCGGCACTCCCATGGGCTCTCCTCTTAGTCCTATTTTGGCAACGATAACAATGGATTACCTTCTAGACGATGTAATTATAACCTTACCTTATAAACCTTTTTTCATTAAAAAATATGTAGACGATCTAATAATGGCAATCCCATCATGTATGGTGCAAAATATAGTTGATTTTTTCAATAAGTGGAACACAAACATAAAATTTACAATAGAACAAGAACAAAATAACAAAATACCTTTCCTAGACACCCTTATAATAAGAAAACCAGATAATAGTATAATCCTCGACTGGTATAAAAAACCCACAAACTCAGGTAGATATATAAATTACACATCCCATGCACCACTCAATGTTAAAGTAAATGTAATTTTAGGGCTTAAAAACAGGATAAACAAAATTTGTCACCCATCTTTCATAACAAAAAACCTAAAATTATTGTCAAAAATAATGATCCAAAACAGTTTTCCAAAACGACTTGTAAATAAAATAATATACCACCAAAGAACCGATATAATGATCAATAAACATGTTCTATCATCAATCAATCAACCAGAAATGATTTACAAGAAACTTCCTTATATCGAAAACCTTTCACCACGCCTAATTTCTACACTTAGTAATGATAACATTAAAATTGGACTCTATAACGTAAACACAATATATAATAAATTTTTCACAAAATTAAAGGATAAATGTAAACCAGAACTACAATCAAATATAGTATACAAAATTCCATGTAGTGATTGTAACCTAACGTATTACGGCCAATCCACCCAATGGTTGAAATCTAGATTAACACAATATAGAAGCGATTGTAAGCTCAACAAAAAATCGTGTGCTTTAGCAATACACTCCAATAATTTTGACCATAGACCTGATTTCAAAAACACTACTGTGATAGATTATTGCAACTCTAAAAAAGGGAGACTTTTTCTGGAGATGTATCATATTAAAAAAGACATCAAAAATAGCATGAATTTTAAATCTGATACCGACGGTCTCAGTAATATTTATTCATTTTTAATAGAATTATCTAGGAATGACAAAATAACACAAAAATAAAGAAAAATTATTATCTAAACATATAATCTAGATATATGTTCTTAAAAACAAATTTAATTATAAAATATTTTTTTTCTGTCATGATAAGATTAATGACACTCATCATATACAACACAAATTAATTGTAAGTTTTCATTTTAACTAATCTAATAATTACCCATATATGTATATACTGTTTTCTTTTGTTGCTAAAATAATTAATAAATGTTTTTAGTAACATCCCTGACGAAGGACACAAACATATGTCCGAAAGCTTGGAAGTGTAAAACAAATATTGTGTTTTTATTGACCCTGGCCGAATACCCGGTTCTCTACTAAAATAGAGAATAAATTACAAAAACATATAATATATACGGCTGAGATAAAGAATTAAAAATAAATATAAATAATGGGATTTTATGAAGATATAAAAAACAGATATGGTATCACAGTTACAAGAAATCTGAAATTATGGGCAACTCAAGTAAACAAACTAGCAAACTGTAATAATAGAAGACTATTTCTCCTACGATGCAGAAGATCTGGAATCCTGCCAAGACACATAACTCAAAATTCAAAACATCTAACGTCCCTCCTAGATACATCGAATAAAAAACTACAGCATAGCATTACAAACTTCAATAACAAGCTATCAAAAAAGATTCTAAACTTAGAGATAAAAATTACACACGATGACATATGGCAAATAAAAAAGTCAATAACAAATATCATAGAGTTATGCAAGTCAGCACTACCAGTAAGTGTTTTTGAAAAATATAAATTATACATGAGATGTAGGTATTTATCTGTTCAAAATTCTATAGAACAAAAACTTAAAATAAAATTCGCAACATTAAAAGAGAATGCTCTAAAATCTACAATCAATGTTAGAAACGAGAACTGGCTTTTTAACTGTACTAACGTTAAGATACCACCTAATGTCCACACTTTACTTTCATTAGGTCCACAATATTGTTGTGAAGTACCCAAAATTAAAATAAACATTGGTCACATGTTAGCTGATATTGAATCTATCCTAGAACATGTCCCCGCTGACAAACAAAACTTACTCAGAGCAAAAGTTACGAACATCTTATCAAATAGAGTCCTTACACCATCCAACATAGTATTTTCAGACTCACAGAGAGAAACAAGTCTATTTTAAAAAAAACATCCCAATATTATGGTGACAAAAGCAGACAAAGGATCCGTCACTGTCATTATAACATCTGATCAATACAGAAGTAAGTCGCATAAACTACTGAATGATAAAACAACTTACAAAATTTTAAAAAAAGACCCAACACTAACCGCACAAACAAAGATCAACAATGCAATAAAAACACTAATTAATAAAAAAATTATAGATGAAAGTATAGGAAAACGTCTCATGACGTATAATAGCATTCCACCAAAATATTACGGTCTTCCAAAAATCCATAAAAAAGATATACCATTACGACCTATTATCTCTTCCATTAATGCACCGACATATAAACTTTCAAATTTTCTGGCCAAGATTTTACATGTAGCATTTTTTAACAGAACAAATTATAATGTAATAGACACTTTCAGTTTTGCTGCTGAATTTAATAACCTGAAACTACCTAAAGATCATGTGATTATATCATTAGATGTTATCTCTCTTTTTACCAAAATACCAATGGACGTAGTAACAGAGATAATACGCGACAACTTTGAAAGGATAACACCACACACAGATATTGATAAAGACATGTTCATTGAATTAATAATGCTCATATGCAAATATAGCTATTTCACTTATGAAGAAGTGACTTACGAACAAATTTTCGGCACTCCCATGGGCTCTCCTCTTAGTCCTATTTTGGCAACGATAACAATGGATTACCTTCTAGACGATGTAATTATAACCTTACCTTATAAACCTTTTTTCATTAAAAAATATGTAGACGATCTAATAATGGCAATCCCATCATGTATGGTGCAAAATATAGTTGAATTTTTCAATAAGTGGAACACAAACATAAAATTTACAATAGAACAAGAACAAAATAACAAAATACCTTTCCTAGACACCCTTATAATAAGAAAACCAGATAATAGTATAATCCTCGACTGGTATAAAAAACCCACAAACTCAGGTAGATATATAAATTACACATCCCATGCACCACTCAATGTTAAAGTAAATGTAATTTTAGGGCTTAAAAACAGGATAAACAAAATTTGTCACCCATCTTTCATAACAAAAAACC
Source organism: Othius punctulatus (assembly GCA_951805005.1). Taxonomy (NCBI): domain Eukaryota; kingdom Metazoa; phylum Arthropoda; class Insecta; order Coleoptera; family Staphylinidae; genus Othius; species Othius punctulatus. Next base: position 56,413,255 of record OX638142.1, read on the forward strand.
TAAAATTATTGTCAAAAATAATGATCCAAAACAGTTTTCCAAAACGACTTGTAAATAAAATAATATACCACCAAAGAACCGATATAATGATCAATAAACATGTTCTATCATCAATCAATCAACCAGAAATGATTTACAAGAAACTTCCTTATATCGAAAACCTTTCACCACGCCTAATTTCTACACTTAGTAATGATAACATTAAAATTGGACTCTATAACGTAAACACAATATATAATAAATTTTTCACAAAATTAAAGGATAAATGTAAACCAGAACTACAATCAAATATAGTATACAAAATTCCATGTAGTGATTGTAACCTAACGTATTACGGCCAATCCACCCAATGGTTGAAATCTAGATTAACACAACATAGAAGCGATTGTAAGCTCAACAAAAAATCGTGTGCTTTAGCAATACACTCCAATAATTTTGACCATAGACCTGATTTCAAAAACACTACTGTGATAGATTATTGCAACTCTAAAAAAGGGAGACTTTTTCTGGAGATGTATCATATTAAAAAAGACATCAAAAATAGCATGAATTTTAAATCTGATACCGACGGTCTCAGTAATATTTATTCATTTTTAATAGAATTATCTAGGAATGACAAAATAACACAAAAATAAAGAAAAATTATTATCTAAACATATAATCTAGATATATGTTCTTAAAAACAAATTTAATTATAAAATAATTTTTTTCTGTCATGATAAGATTAATGACACTCATCATATACAACACAAATTAATTGTAAGTTTTCATTTTAACTAATCTAATAATTACCCATATATGTATATACTGTTTTCTTTTGTTGCTAAAATAATTAATAAATGTTTTTAGTAACATCCCTGACGAAGGACACAAACATATGTCCGAAAGCTTGGAAGTGTAAAACAAATATTGTGTTTTTATTGACCCTGGCCGAATACCCGGTTCTCTACTAAAATAGAGAATAAATTACAAAAACATATAATATATACGGCTGAGATAAAGAATTAAAAATATATATCATTCTGAAATTTTGAAAATGAGAATCGGAATATTATTTTACCTATTGTGTATGAATTATTTTTGATAATATCAATTTGGGATATGTCTAGATGTCCAAATATCTCATTACTAATAATTATCTTCAACGGTAAAAAGACTAATTAGGACTGATTTACAACTGTACTTATTTCAGAAAATAGATTATTGTTTCAGTTCGAACTCTCATCACGTTCAAGAATACCGCAAACAAGATCACAAGATAAATGTTGAATACCGACGTCCATTGAGGATAGGGAATATAAAGAAAACGAAGTTTGTTCCTTGAGAGCGATACAATTCTCATTTTTTAAATGTATCTAAGCTAGGAGATTTTTCTTTTCTTGGTATTTTTGAACAATTTACGGTCCTACTAGTTCAGCTATTGGAAGCACATCTTCATTTCGGGTTCCATCCAGGGAATGTTGAGCATTCTTCGTAGCATCCATATAAAAACTGTCGTGTTTAGGGGCGGTCAATAACCTACGTAACGCTGTTGATGGGGCGGTTGGGGTGACCACTAATGTCTAAAAGGAGGGAGGGATGAGTTTCATTGTGACGTAACACTTTTATAAGTTCTTCACTAATTTTTCACTTTGAATTTTGGAAATTTCATTCAAACCTAATGTGAAAAGTTATAGTACGAAGGGAGGGAGGGGTTAAGCTAAATGTCTACATGGTGTTATTTGGAGGGGGGTGGAGAAATATGCGACAAAAAACATTACGTGGTTTATGGACCACTCCACATTTATAGATGCAATCATGCTGTACCTAATTTCAAACCTGGGGTTGTTCCTGACTAAGAATTTTTAAAAAATCAGAAATGTTTACCTTGCCTCTAACTTCAGTTCAGGTATTTAAATTTTGAGATGTGTTCTAATATTGTCTCTTCTTCTTATTCTTTGGGTGCCATCTTCGTTTCGAAGGTCGGCAATCATCAGGGCTACACGTACTCTTGAAACAGCAACCGGTTCGTTGTACAATAATTGAAACATATTCTAAGATTTCTCATCCAATAATGTTATATTTTCCCCATGCTTCTTTTTCCTGCATTATTATTTGCAGAAAATGGTAATTTTGTCTCCTCATTATGTCCTTGGTATTTTTGTTTCCTGTTATTTGTTGTTATAATTTAGTTTTTTCATTTCTCATTTTGCTCATTACTTCTGTAAATCCATCATCATCCATCCCTTAAAATAGTAATAAATAGAAAGTACACAGCATCATATAATCTCGCTTTCAGTTCTAAACTCAAATCTTTTCCGCATGACACTCTCCTCATTTTTGTGAATATTGCCCTTGCTTACTCTATTCTTGCTCGTATTGTATTTTATTATTTATTTAGTATTTTAATCTTTATCAATGAGCAATTTCAAGTTAGGAACATTATGTGTACTGACAATCATAATTTGGATTTCAATTTGTGGATTTTTCTACGACAGTGCGTAAACTGAGTACTTTACGCACTATTATGTGATACGTTTGCGCGTAAGTGCGTAAAAAAATTACCTGTGCGTAAAATAAGTTTGTCACACAATTCATTCACTCAACAATTCATTTTTTTTTTGCATCAAATTTTATCTGTTTTTCATAATAGCTGTCGTATAAAAAGCTTTTTTCTACGAAAGTGTTGAAAGACACGTTTTCTGTCATAAAATTTAACCTTGAAAGTTGGTATTTGTTACAACGAGTGCAGAAAGTACTTTCCGCACTCACTTTCCGCACTCCAATACCTCTCTTTTGATTTTTGAGGCAATAAATCGGACGAAACTGTGGATGCAATGGCCCCAAGTTCCGGCGGAGTGTTTGTTATATCGTCACTATCGGAATCCATTATTGATATTCTTCTACTTCCAGTATTAATGTATAAATTTCGAGTCTCGATTTGGTGACAAGCGATTTATAAATTTTCTGACGTTTAAATTAATGATTAAATTTACATTAATCTTTAGTTTTCTAAACTTTCGTAGTAAAAATAGTAAAAACTTTCATACTCGTTTTGCAAAGAAGCCCTTTCCGCACTCTTATTACAATATACTATTGTATGATACACTTTCGTAAACTGGTGCGTTTCTGCACTCGTGTTTTTTTTTGTTGAACTATGCTGTGCCTCGTTCAACAAAATTCAAGCTCATGCAAACAAGCACAACCTTACGAACATGTATCATAAATAACTATTTTGTGCACAGTTGGGCTCTTGCATCATTTACATTCTATAGTAGTATTTTGATATAACCAGTCTATTGCAGATTGTTGCAATATGTTTTACCAAATTATTTATCAGGGCTTTACAATTTATCAGAAACAAAGTGAATACCACCAATATGGTGTAATATGAATTTTGCTGGCAACGGAATCCAAATCCCAAACAATTCGGCCCAAGCTGAATCATTTCTGTGTACATTTTCGAAGTGCTGCAACATATTAACGTGGTATTCATCTGCGTGCTGCGCCGATATTTACAGGAGATGCACGTTTGGCAGTTTGCTCAAACAGCAATAACTTGATTGCCGCCAACGCAAGCCTCGGAACATCGAATGCGAGCCCGTTTTAATAACTCACGTTCCTGTCGGCCCACGGCGTAGATTTTTGCCATTTTTCAACGGTTTAATATAGTCCCACATTACTGTCGCCTTGCTTTTACAGCGGAGACGTGATCGCAATCAAATTTCTCCTCTGCGTACCTCTAATTTTAGCAGCATATTTTCTTCGAGCACAACGGGCTAGAGGCAGTATTAGCAACACACGAATGGTAATATTAATCTCGTGCAGCAGCACATGATTTGGTTAGCAGCACATTAATTTATATGAAAAGTTAATGTTAAATTTTTATCGGCAATCGATACCCAAGATTTTTTAGTTATAGTAAAAACAATTTACCATTTTACAACTATTTTGAATAGTATTCATGTTAATAAAAAGTATTCGAATTTGAACTCAATGTTCTCACGTTGATTGCGAAAGGCTAATTCATAGATTTCTTACGAGACGTGACACATGCTCATATGACTTTATTCACTTAGAATAATCCATAGTACAACTTCCCAAATTATTTCCACTTCCTCCTGAAACAAACTGTATATTAAAGGTAATCTTAAATTGCATATTTTTTTACGAAATTCATATCAACAGCAAATCAAATTGTTGAAATGTGTTTTTTGAGACTAAAGGCAAATTCATAGATTTCTTACGAGACGCCACACTACGCTGTGATAATGCTATTGGTATCAGCAGTTTCAACAGCGTTCAAGTCACAAAGTATGGTTACAACGTAGCGTTGTAACCATGTATCTATGTAAATCTATGAATCAGCTTTAAGTCTCAAAGAACACATTTCAACAATTTGATTTGCTGTGAAAGTGTCAACTTGATTTTGTTTGGTCTCAATTTGAAATTGATTAGAGTCCATTTGAAATTGATTGGTCTCAATTTGAACTTGAAAAGGTATAGATGGTCAAAATTGTCTCGATTCTGATCACACACTATCGGCAGTTTTTAGAAACATCCATCGAAGCAAATCAGTACAAAATTGGGGGGTGTTTTCATCTACATCTGCGCTATTCTTCAACTAGTCTTCTATTCTTTCTACTCTAATCTTCTACTTAATCTTCTTCTTCTTCGTCTTCATCGGTATCCCGAGAGGCCAGCTGGTTTATTCTTGCAGCAAACATTGTTTGTATTTTGTATTTTGAAGATTTTTGCACATGAGGTGATGGTGAACCTTCGAAAATTCAAAAACAAGAAAACATTGACATGGGCGGGGTTAATGAAAAATTTGGAAATCACCATAACTTATGATTGATTTGTTCGCTGTTAATTGAGTTTGCTCTGGTAAATTGTAAAAAGAAAGGGCTTTAAAATGCCCTTAATTTAATGTCAGTGCTTCCAACTTTCCGGCTGTGTCAAGCACCTGGTGCGAGGGTAATTTGCGTAGTAGCCAGCTGCAATAGGAACACTCGCCGAAGAACCAATATATATGAAAAATATTCATTCGATTTCCCGCATAGTATGCAAAATGCCCTCCTGCACAAAACCACGACAATATTTTATAAATAATGGAAGGGACTACTCTTATTGACCACGTCCGTCTCCTTCGCACCCACGCACGCACGCATTCGCTTATATTTTTTCCTACTTAATATATTCATGTTCCTATTTCCAGGGGTGGAATCGGGCCGATAAGTGTCTTCTCGTGTATCGGTTTCCCGTACGGGGGAGGCACAAAAAAGGGGGGCCGCGCCTCGCCGATAACGCTTTATTTCCCGGCCGGACCTCATTTTTATTTGGACCACTGTTCACGTTCGCTCGGTCACTCTCTCTCGCCCATCCCGCTATCTTATCACGGATGCAAAGTGGACACGGTTCCAGCTACCAGCGGGCCCGCCGGGAACCGCTACCAACGTGGAACTTGATAAACGCCGCGCAATAAAGAATCGGCCTTTTTCCTTTCCGCCCGACCCGGCTGGCGATAATAATGCGAATTCCATGTCGCCTCCTTGATACAGACGTTACTTTTCGCCACAATCGCGCATCGGTAATATACGGGCCCCGTTGTTTTCGTCGCGGATGCCTCCACGCTTTTTGCGGAACCATAGGCAGAGCCGTGACAAGGTCTTCCAGCGCTTGTGGCAAATAGATAAATTTTCGACCATAAAAAAACGACACACTTAAAAACGTATTATTGCACTGCCAACCCAAATAAATATAAATGGAAACATAGAAGTTTACATAGAACACGTAACAAATATTCAGAAAAATAAAAACCACAACAAAATATGAAGGATACAGGGGAAAAACAATGACGATACATTATTGGTCGAAATTGAAATATTAGTACCATAGAATAGAATAACCATAAATAGTCCGAAGAATCAAGTGAGTCCACTGAAAATAGATTAATTATAAGCCATTTCTCTCGAAAAAAGATAAATTGGACCGTATTTTTCCTGTACCCTTCATATGTAAGCTTTTTAGTAGAGATGGGCACTATCGACAGTCTACTATCGTCTACTATCGATAGTATAATACAGCACAGGTTAACATTAAGTGAAACAAAAAGTAATTTGTGATATTTGTAAGAGAGACTTTAAATTTTCGAAGGAAACATCCAACTTTTAACCAAAATTATACTTTTCTTGAGGAGTTGGAACAACTAGTGGATAATGTAAACGAGAACGAGATGCCTGACTGTGTACCTTCTACATCTTCTGCTACAAACCCTAGTAGCAATAGTTCAAACAGAATGAAGAAAAGGAAACTAATACTGGGAATGAAAGAAGACACGTTCAGTCAACGTTACATGGACATCGAATTCCTCTGCCAGCAGCAATAAAGAAGAAAATAGATCTTTTAATCTCAGAGATGATATGCAGAGATTTACAACCCATGTCCATAGTGGACGATCATCATCTTCTTGAATCACGATCTTCAATCCTTTTTTGCCATACAGGTGTACAGGTTTGTTACATTTAATAACTCTTTTCAGCAAAAATTCGCCATTCTCTTCTATTTTTTCACAGGTCCTTAGCTTCCTTCCAACTTATTCCCTTCTTAAGTATTTCAGCAACGCTATTGTCCCAGGATGCTCGCGGTCTTCCTCTAATATTTTTGCCGCCTTTCTTTGCCTTCCTAATCTTCTTGACCTGTCTTCCTTCGTCCATTCTGCAAAGATGACCCATCCACTTAAGTTTATTTTCATCTATCTTGTCTTTGATTGACTTGACCTAGTTGTTCTCTTATCTCGCTACTTTTGTTCTTGTCTTTTCTAGTTACTCCAGCGACTTTTCTCAGGTACTTCATTTCCGCTGCTTGTACTCTCTTCTCTTGCCTGTATTTTAGTACCCAGATCTCAGCTCCGTACGTTAGGATTAGGGTAAATATAGTTTTATATACTATTATCTTAGTTTCTCTTGAGATATCTGTTTTGTTTAAGAAACTCTTATATAGAGCGTTATGGATTCTTGTAGCTGTATTGATTATGTTTCCTAATTCACTTTATTGGGTTCCCTTGTTGCTAATGATTACTCCAAGGTATTTAAATTCTTCGACTTGCTCTAACTCATCTTCTCCCAATTGGCTGCTGTCATTTTCTGGATCTTTTCTGCTCGTTATCCCCATTACGTATAACGCTATTGTCCCAGGATGCTCGCGGTCTTCTCTAATATTTTTACCGCTTTTCTTTGCCTTCAAATCTTCTTGACCTGTCTTCCTTCGTCCGTTCTGCAAAGATGGCCCATCCACTTAAGCTTCTTTTCATGTATCTTGTCTTTGATTGACTTGACCTAGTTGTTCTCTTATCTCACTACTTATTTTCTTGTCTTTTCTAGTTACTCCAGCGACTTGTCTCAGGTACTTCATTTCCGCAGTTTGTACTCTCTTCTCTTGCCTGTCTTTTAGTACCCAGATCTCAGCTCCGTACGTAAGGATTGGGGTAAAAATAGTTTTGTATACACTCTTATATAGAGTGTTATAGATTCTTATAGCTGTTTTGATTCTGTTTCCTAATTCACTTTCTTGGGCTCCCTAGTTGCTAATGATTACTCCAAGGTATTTAAATTATTCGACTTGCTCTAACTCATCTTCTCCCAAATAGCTGCTGTCATTTTCTGGATCTTTTCTGCTCGTGATCGCCATTACTTTTGACTTATCTTTATTTACTATAAAATTATATTTTGCTAATACTTCTGTCCAGACTCTTACATTTCTTTGTAGGTCTTTCTTACTCTTTGCTATTAATACAACGTCGTCAGCAAAATGCATGCCCCTAATCTTATAGTTTGCAGGTTAAGGTATCCAACAATGTATTTCGTTACTTGTTTCCAGAATTTTCTGGATCTTTTCTGCTCATGATCGCCATTACTTTTGACTTATCTTTATTTACTATAAAATTATATTTTGCTAATACTTCTGTCCAGACTCTTATATTTCTTTGTATGTCTTCCTTACTCTTTGCTATTAGTACAACGTCGTCAGCAAAAATACATGCCCCCAATCTTATATTTTGCAGGTTTGCAAGATATCCAACAGTGTATTTCCTTACTTGCTTTGCTTACTTGCTTCACAGCAGTGAAATTCCCCTGTAGTTCTCGCAGCATTTTGTATCCCCCTTCCTGTGTATTGGTAATATGATGGCCATGCTCCAATCTTCAGGAATGTGCTTCTGTCTTCAGGCTTTATTGCGGATGGCTAGGAATTCTCTCTTACCTCCGGGACCTAAATATTTAATTAATTCAGGATCGACTTCATCTATTCCTGCTGCTTTACCTATTTTTAGCTTAGCCAAGGCCTGCTTGAGATCTTCCTCATCAATTTTGTTACCTGTATTTTGGTTTTGTTGATCTCGTCCCTTGTCTACTTCCGGGCCTTTTATTGTATCTCTTTTTTCGACTTCTTCATTGTTCAGCAGTTCGTAGAAGTATTCCTTCCACCTTTTCATTATTTCTCCTCTGGAAAGTAGCAATTTTCCCTCTTTACCTTTTATTGTTCTTACCTTGTCTTGAGGTTTTTCCCTCATATTCTTCAATGCTTTGTAAAACAGCTTGCTGTTGTTTCTGCTAGTTTCATAGTCATTTTCATTCATAAAAGAAATAGTCGATAGTAACTATCGATATTCATTTTCATTCATTAAAAGAATAGTCAATAGTACCTATGGATAGTCATTTTCGTTTATTAAAATAAATAGTCAATAGTATCTATCGATAGTTATTTTCATTATTAAAAAGTAATAGTCGTTAGTAACTATCGACAGTAAAAACTATCGAATAATTCGGTAGTTTTCATTCGTAGGGCCTATCTTTACTTCTTAGTTTTGATTTTTCATAAAATGTCTTTTACAAAGTTTTTGGATAATTTCAAACTACAAACAAAAATCCTCAAAATGTTTGTGCCGTTGGTGGTTAAAAATAAAATTCATTTGTTTCAAAATTCGAATCCTGAAAAACAAAACAATTAGTTTCTGCGTTTGAAATAAAATTGCCCATTCTTATGGTTATTAAAATTGTTAAATATTTCAAAATTCTTACTTACCTAGTAATTAAATCAAAGTTATTTCACTTGCACAGTTTCTATTTCAGTTTGTGGTAAATGAATGTTTTGCTGTACTGCTAAATATATTGAGCATACATATTAGTAATTAATTATTTTATTGTCATATGCAGCGCCTGAGGAAGTGTTGCAATGTGTGATTGCTGATGTTACTCTTTCAAACCTACTCATAATTCTTACCCACGTTCCGTCTATGCGAGGATGAGGTTTGCGAGGCGCGGAAAAACGAGACCTAAATAAACAGCGCGACGGCGATGATAAATTAACGGGGCCGGACGCAGCACAAACACAGATTAAAAATACATGTCGCACAAGCTGTAAAAAAAGAGGGACGTAATTAAGTTATTTCACGTACACCTCGGGAGTAAATGCCGGCGATAAATCAATAAAATTATCATTTCAAAATATCCTCTCCTTTCAGGGCCGAGATTTATGGGAGGCTTAGCGCGATCGTTAATTTACGATTTCCTCGGCGCGCCGCCGAAATAGTTTGACGAAATTTGCGACGCATGCCTGGGTCAATATCGGCCGCCGATCACTTACCGATGGAATTTGCAGGATTCTCACTGGAAATTATCAATCACGCTGACGCGGTCTTGCTAACATATTAGTTTGTTATCTCGACCCATTTGGATATTAGGCGTTTTTGCCCCGTCCGTTCGACGGCGCCAAAATTAATTTGCGCGATAAATCGGACAGTTTTAACCCGACGGCTGCTGGAATTTATTAGCCGAATTTGTCAAATTTTGGCACCTCCTCAGACATTAACTAAACGAGAACAACTGTCGGCGCACTTGCGATTTGTGATCGAATTTCAGTCTCCAGCGGATGAAACCTTTAAATGATTAATTAGCCCCGCAAAGCTTCCGCGTCTTTAAAATTATCTCAGGTATATACCTACCTATATATATATATATATATATATATATATATATATATATATATATATATATATATACACCTATATACCTAAATCACAATAAATGGGAAAGAGTGGAGCCTGAAAGAACTGGTTGAAATGCAAGTCCCAAAAAACTTCTAGCCATCAAGAAATAAGACAGCTAAATAAGAAGAACCACGCAATGGAAAGTCATATGAGTAGGAAGAAGAAACAAAAAAAAACAGAAATACAAGAAAAATAAGTTCTTGGAATATAAGAACAATGCTAACAGATGGTAAAATGATGGAAGTAGCAGAACAACTAAAGCAATATAGAGTAGAAATAGGAGTAGTCCAAGAGGTGAGATGGCAGGAAAATGGACAAGTTACAAAACTAAACTTTGCATTTCTATATGCAGGACATGAAGTCAGAGGGGAAAACGGAGTTTGCTTCATAATAAGAGGAAGAATGAGAGAGAGGATAATAGAGTTTAAACCAATTAACGGAAGAATAGCCTAAGTAAGAATACGAATGAAACCTTTCAACATAACACTAATAAATATATATGCCCCAACTAAAACAGCAGAAGATCAGGAAAAAGAGAGTACTTACGAAAAGTTAGAGCAAATACACAAACAAATACCAGCATAAGATACGGTTATAATACTAGGTGATTTCAACGCACATATTGGGAAAGAAGAATACATAGAAGATGTAGCAGAGAAACACACAATCCACGAAACAACCTATGATACTGGGCACAGAATATGCTACTTAGCAGCGGAATTATGAATGGTGATCGCTAGTACAAAATATAAACACAGAAATGAACACAAAGTAACATGGATGATCCCAGGAGAAGTCAAAGGAAATCAAATTGACCATGTCATGATAACAGGTAGACGGCAATCAGCAATAAAAGATGTGAGAACATACTGAGGAGCATCAGTAGACACAGATCACTACATGGTCATGGTGACACATTTAGTTGTCATGGTGACAACTAAATAAAAACAAAGAAAAATACATAGAGATACAAAAATGGAATGTAGATAAATTAAAAGACGAAGATAATAAAGAGAAATATGAAAAAAGACTGGACGAACTCATGAAGTACAAAGAAGCGAATGGGAAGACAGAACAAGACATTGAAAGTGTTTGGCGTAAAATAAAAAAGAATATAGCAGCAGGGAAAGAAATAGGAAAGACTCAGAGAAGATATGGTAACGACTGGTGGAATGACAAATGCAAAGACGGAGTAAGAATAAAAAACGAAGCAAGAATAAAATAGATAAAACCAACAAAACAGAAGACAGAGACGAATATGAGCAAAGGAGAAGGACAAGCAACAGAGACATAACGACAATAAAAAGAGAGTGGATGGTTAATACATTGGATGAAATAGAGAGCGAAAGAAAATTGAAAAACACACACAGCTTCTACCAGAAAATAAAGGTACATAAAAAGCGAACTCTCTAAATATCTAATGAATAAGAGATGAAATTGGAAAAGCAGAGGAAGACGATCAAGAAGGTAAAGAAATATGGAAAAACACTTCATGAATCTGCTAACAGAGGAAATAGGAAAGACTCAGAGAAGATATGGTAACGACTGGTGGAATGACAAATGCAAAGACGGAGTAAGAATAAAAAACGAAGCAAGAATAAAATGGATAAAACCAACAAAACTGAAGACAGAGACGAATATGAGCGAAGGAGAAGGACAAGCAACAGAGACATAACGACAATGAAAAGAGTGTGGATGGGTAAAAAATTGGATGAAACACAGTGCGAAAGAAAATTGCAAAACACAAAGAGTTTCTACTAGAAAATAAAGGTACAGTCATACTCACATAAATCTAGTACAAACATATTGGCATCGCCATATAAAATTGCTATTGTAACATAATTTCTTGTACTAGATTTATGTGAGCATGACTGTACATAAAAAAACGAACTCTCTGAATATCGAACGAAAAAGAGATGAAAATGAAAATTAGCGGAAGACGATCAAGAAGGTAAAGAAATATGGAAAAAACACTTCATGAATCTGCAAACAGAGGAGAATTAAGAAAACTTAGAGGTACAAGAACAAAAACAAGAAAACGAAACTGAGGACCCACCATCAATGGACGAGATATTGGAAACAATAAAAAGCAGCAAACATGGAAAAACACCAGGAAACGACGAAATAAATATGGAATTAATAAAATATGGAGGAAAGGAACTGCAAGACAGAATACATAAACTAATGCAAAGGATATGGATTGAGGAGCAAATACTTGAAGAATAGATGCATGGAAGGATAATTACTATACATAAAAAAGTAAAGGGAATTGTGTAAATTGCAGTGGTATCACACTACTAAATGAAGCATACAAGATATTATCATCTAAAATACAAAAAAGACTGAAGACGAAATGCATAGAATATAAAGTTGGGGTTATCAAACTGGTTTCAGGGAAGGAAAATCGACAGTGGATGTCATACATGGAGTAAAACAAATAATAGAGAAAGCAAAAGAACACCACATCAAACTAGAAATGCTATTCATCGACTTCAAACAAGCATTCGACAATTAAAAAAGGGCAATTAATCACTGCAATAATCGAATTAGGAGTATCATAAAAATTGAGAAATTTAAAAGAAGCCATGAAAGCAAGTACAGCCAGCGTAGTGACAGATTGTGGAGAAACCGAAAGTTTTACAATAGATAGAGTTACCTCTGGCACTATTAAGTGCACGAAAACAAACTGTTAAAATCAACCAACATCAATCTGATGCTCTGGAAGTGGAAACGGGATCCCTCAAGGAAGTATCCTGGGACCCCTACTTTTCATCATCTATGTAAATGACCTATTTGAACTTTACTTCAGAGCAGACTGCCATTTTCAGGGTTATGCAGATGATACATCTAGCATAATTTGTGGACAAAACATAGCGGACGCGGTAGCTAGGGCAGGTATAAAAGTTTCCGAGCTAAACAATTGGTTTGTGGAAAATAGGCTTATTCTCAATAACTCAAAAACCAATGCAATGTTCTTCAGTTCGTCTAGATCTAGTATTGTAACGCCAACTTTTATTCAGTTAACCACCGATCAAATGTCTGTGTAAAAGAATGTTAAATTATTAGGAATCACAATAGATAGTGAACTAAATTGGAAACCCCATGTTACAACCTTGGAAAGCATACTTCATAGCGTCTGCTACCTACTCCGTTCAATGAGAGACTTCGTAGACAATGATGTTTTAAAACTTGTTTATCACGGTAATTTCGAATGTTTGGTTCGTTTTGGCGTGATGTTCTATGGAACTTGTCAATACAGTAGACACATTTTTAAATGCCTGAAACAAGCCGTTCGAATTTTATTTAGACTAAAATACAGAGAGTCCTGCAGAAATATTTTTCGGGGTAACAACTTATTGACTCTAATGGGTATCTATCTGAATGAAACATTACTTTATAATTTTATCAAGAAAGATTATTTTTGCAGATATAACCACCTACACAACTATGACACTAGACACCACGTAAATTATGCGATACCAACCTGTGGGTTAAGTCTGACTAGCAAAAGTTCCTGTGTTCACACTTAGAATATTCAACAAACTACCTCGTCATATAAAAATAATTAAAAACATCCTAGTATTCAAGGAACAGCTATATGTGTATTTATATCGAATTGAACCTTATTCTTTAGACGACTTTTTTAGATATAGAATCGCTTATGTACTTTTAGTTTGTGTTTGTGACTTTTTTCTTATTTAGGTACATATATTCACATGCGTTATTTTTATATTACCATTAACTAACTTAATTAATAGATGTCTCACACCAAAGCAGTTTGAAAATTAAATCAAGCAATACCTTCTTAGCAAAGCGTTCTATAGTTATTCAGACTATTTAAATAATGATTTCATTGACCTACTGTGATCATATGCTGTGACTAGTTATCTGTGATACCTATACTAACTGTGGTAACTATAGTAAGTGTTGTCCGATAGACTGCTCGATCTATACATTATATTATTTCCTGTTTTTTTGATATTTCTGTTATGTACTGTATGTGTGTTTATCTACTGTTTTTATGTTAAAACAGTTGTCGTATGTTACTGTATTAGTGTTTCCATATGTCAAAACTGTGATAGTTTCTTCACTAACATACTTTACAAACTATGTACCTACTTTGACTTGTGTATGCTGTATAGTTCTAAACACAATAAATATTATTATTATTATTATTTATTATGTATTTAATTTTGTGTGTGTGTGTGTGTATTCAATTTAAGAAATTAATTTTAAGAAAATAGAGGTGTAAGACTGCCAAGCATGTTATTCAATATTGCACTTGAGCATGTAACAAGAAGAATAGACAAATTTGACACACTGAGAAGTAGAGGCACACAAATAATAGCCTACGCAGATGATTTAATAATTAAATAACAAAGCAGAGAAAATAAATGACAAACATTTTAAAAGAAATTGATGAAGCAGGCAGTAATATGGGACTAATGATTAATGTAGAAAAAACCAAGATAATGCAAATCGGAAAAAATGAAGCGACACACATAAAACTGAGTAAATACGAATTCGCGAAATAGGAAAAACTGAAAGATTCGAGTATTTAGGGATAACAATCACAAATACAGGAGAAAGAAATTCTGAAGTAATGGAGAAAATACAATGTTCTAACAAAGTGTACTATGCAAACTATAAGCTACATAACAAAGCACTATCCATGAAATTGAAATTGCAAATATACAAAACAATAATTAAATTAATGACTTACGCTGCGGAAACAATAACCATGACGAATAATAATACTAATAATAATAATAATATTTATTGTGTTTAGAACTATACAGCATATATAAGTCAAAGTAGGTACATAGTTTGTAAAGTATGTTAGTGAAGAAAAATATCACAGTTTTGACATCTGGAAACACTAATATAGTAACATACAAAAACTGTTTTAACATAAAAACAGTAAATAAACACACATACGGTACATTACAGAAATATCAAAAAAACACAAAATCATGTAATGTATAGATATGACTATAGATCGAGCAGTCTATCGGACAACACTCAGTATAGTTACCACAGTTAGTACAGGTATCACAGATAACTAGTCATAGCATATGATCACAGCAGGTAAATGAAATCATTAAATAAATAGTCTGAATACCTATAAAACGCTTTGCTTTGAAGGTATTGCTTCATTTTACTTTTAAACTGCTTTGCCGGTAGATAACATGATATTGCAATAATGGAGTAACGAAAAATATCGAGAACAATTCTGAAACCTGTAATAATAACTGAGAATGAATATCGAAGAAGGACAAATAAGGAATTGGAAGGGAAGCTAGGTGGAGAGACAGTAATAAGATATATAGCAGCCCAAAGAATAAGATGGATAGGGCATGTATGAAGAGCAGGAGAAACATCACCAATCAGAGCTATCATGGAATGGAAGCCAAGCTGTAAACGGAGAAGAGGAAGACCAGGACTATGTTGCTACGATGAAGTTGAAAAAGACCTCAAAGGAAGGAAAAAGTAGAAGACAGAAAGGAATGGCGAGAAATAGTTAAAATAGCATTAGTTATAGAAGAAGAGTAAAATGAGGACTAATCCACCTCGGAAAACGGATTGTGAAGACTCCCTAGAACTGCCTAAATCCTTAATAATAATAATATACCTACCTACGTACCTATACAAAATCCAGAGAAGAAACCAAACTTGCTATAATGAACAGCAAGAAACAGTTATGGGAGGATTTTGGGCACGAAATGAAAAAGAAACCATACATAAAACCAAAAACTATTCTATAGTACAGTAAAACAATTTTGAAGGAATTTTTTATAAATATATTTAATTAAATGCAATACATAATTAATTTTTCCCACATACATTCAATAATAGACCAGATTCTTTGAACGCTACTGGTTTTGCCACGATATTCTCACATATTCATTAATATCATTAATGCATCCATAACAAGCGAGGACTTCCACGTAGGCACTTTTGAATTGCCACAATTACCACAGAACTAAACCACCTCGTGCACTTGCCTCGCACAATTACAAAAACCGCCGCGTTTCCATATGCAGGACGAAAATTACGGTTTCGGAGGCGCGCACGGTAGATCCGTATCTGTGCAATTTGCCAGCGCCCAAATTGCCCTCGATTCTCGCTCGTCGTTTTTGTTTCGCTCCTCTAAAGCTTTTAGGGCAGGGCCTGGCCCGAATTTTCAATAATTTGGGAATCGGCGAATCACCGTGATCCGGCGGCAAAGGTAACAAGAGCCGAGGACCGCCTGGGGCGCACCGCTCCTTGCGACGTCGCAAAATTGCGCCGCGCCCGATAAGAAATTGTTTCTTAATTTCCCCGGCGAACACCGATGCGGGTCGTGATTGAGCGAGGGAAGTGTATGTAAAGTTGTAAAAGTGATTTTTTTTCCTCTCCAGACGATAATTAAAGGGGGCCCGCTTTTGCTTTCATATGTAATTTTAACGTTTCGATATATACAATTTACCACTCCGAAAGAAATTTCTTCCATCCCCGAAACGTTCGAAATATGATTAATATGATTTAAAATTTTACACAGTTACATTAAATTATACGAGAGCGCTATTTTGAAAGTGGCATAAATCTGAGATGATTGCTTACTGCACAAGCGTATAAATATATATTGGCACTGGAGCAATTTCTGGTACGAATAACTTCAGAAAAGATACTAATTTTATGTTTTTACCATCACATAATTCCTGAGCAACACGGGCAAATATAGTGTTTTATTCAATTCTAAAATAACAATTAGCCGTTTAACTTTAACTTCCTCAACGGGTATCTTTTCACAAGTTTACATAATAACAGTTCTTGAATATTTTGTTTGCTGATTAATTTATTATTAATATAAACTAATCATTCTGTTACTGGAACTTAAGTTCTCTATATCCTATTTTTAACCACCAATGCACCAAACGTATTTCAACGAATAATTGAGCCGTTGATTTTGAAAGTATTGTAAGTCTTTTTTTTCAATATACAACGGACAACATTTCTTGTGTATTTCTGAACTTCTCAGAATTAAAAAAAAAAGACTTTCCCCACTTTCAAAATCAACGGTTCAATTATCCCCCAGTGAAATATTGTAGACTCACATTCATCTACCTACTTCTTGTAGAAAAATAGATAACCGAAGATGGTTTTACCTAATGTAATACAGCAATGTAAGTATAGAGAAACTCAACTTGCATAGGAGTCCATTCTCTTGCAATTAAATACTTAATAGCATATCAATCATATTAAAAAAACTTAGTGAGCATAAAAATACATGAGACATTTACAACAGAGCGACAAAAAACATAGGGCTTAGATGTTAACGTTTCGCGTTAGCATTGTAAAATTTAGACCCTCGTAGTACTCAAGCAGCACTAAAACCAAGTTACTAGAAGTTGTGTGTAAGTCTGTATAAGCGAGTGAACAAATGAAAATGAGTATGCAAATGTGGCAACAAGAAGCAACTAGACTGACGCACGAAAACATTCATTTGAAATGTGTAGAAGACATCTTATTTATATGCAATCAGATATTTATATCAGACTGAGACATCCGTAGTTTTAAAATTTCGGGGCTACTTCCTCAAATTATGTTCTACAATTCTTGGCCCTACTTCCTCAAATTATTACATCGATTTCGTATACTTAAAGTTATGTGTATTTTTATTATCAGATATTTATATCAGATTGAGACAGCAGTAGTTCTACAACTTCGGGGCTACTTCCTCAAACTATGTTCTACAATTCTTGGCTCTACTTCCTCAAATTATTACATCGATTTAGTATACTCAAACTTATGTGTATTTTTATTACGCATGCTTACAGCAGCAATGCGGTAATAGCTAGTTATGGTATAAGTGAATAATGTCGAATTTTATCCACGAAAAAATAATTTAGCTTTTCAATATTGTATCAAATGTATTCCTCATATGTCAAATTATTTTCACTATTTATCAAATGCTTTTCCCTGATCTAATATTCAATATTAGATTTCCCTCACCAGAAGGAAACGCATTTGATAAATAGTGAAAACAATTTGACATATGGGGAAAACATTTGAAACAATATTGACTGGTGTTGACGAGAGGGAAAAGCATTTGAGAAAAGTGAAATGTAACTGATACATGGTGAAAACCAATCCGAAAACTCTGTATCAGTCTCTCTATCAGTCTATCTTATAGCATTATCTTATCTTATCTTATCTTATTGTCCTTAACGAGAAATTTATATTAATCGCAGTCTTAAATTATCTCGAAATACCAGATTTCAAAATGTATCGAAAATACCCAAAATATTTCTGCAGTAACGAAAATGGGTCATAATATTGATTTAAAAAATATAGCCCGGCGCCTATTGGAATAATTTATAATAATTCATAGGTATTTTAAAATCCTCAAAATTTCAGCAATTCCTGGGGAGAATCATCCAGTTACATATTTTCCGTGTTTGTGCCAAATCTTATAATTAATTATTAAACTAGCATTATGAAAATCCGGAAAAACATGATGTCAAATACATTCTGATTATTGCAATTTCTAATTCTTGTGTTTTTATTAACCATGTAGATTTTTTAAATGTGTTAGGCTACTTAGTGTACCAAAGTTCATTAAAAAAGTACAAACTGCAACTGCTGTAATATTAGTAGTGACTGTATTTGTTAGGGATATTATCCCTAACTGGCTATCGACCAACGGGGGTCCTTCTGCCGTGTGTTTTGTGTAAGTGTGTGTATTGAGTTAGGGCTTGTTACTCTAGAAATTCGCCCCCGATCTCTAGAGCGCCGTTAATGAGCTCCCAACGGCGAATGGCACTAGTTTCTCAGTACAAATGTACTACCTGTACTGGGGCTCGAACCCAGGTCTTCGTGCATGCTAAGCAAGCGTTCTAACCTGTCAGCCAAACTAGCGGTGTTGTAATATTATTTTTCTGGAATGTGTATTTTAATGTGTATTAATATAATTGTTATTTCTTGTTTTGGCAGTGCAATATTTTTATATATTATACTCTTATTTGTCTCTGAAGAAATCTGTAGATATCTCGAAAATGATTGAGAAATTTTAGCAATTATTGAAAGTTTTTAAGAAATCGTAATAGTTATTGAAAAATCTATAGAAATCTCAAAAAATAATCTTTTTCTAAATCTGGATACAATGAATGATATTATTATTATTATTATTTATTGCGCCCATGATTCAGTTGAAATGTTCCAGAAACCTAAAGGTTTATTTTGATTTTATATTACAAGATAAACAAAAGTATACTTAAGAACTTGTTACTGAGAATAGAAATAGACTTAGTATTTGCAAATCTTACGAATTGTTGACAAACCTGTAGAAGCCTCGAAACTCGAAATCTCGAAAAATAATGATACATTTAATAGATGGACTATCGAATGTCTACTTTATACGCCATTTCTCAAAGGTCAGGCGAAAATGTGAAATGACAAACAAATTGACAAGAAGCCTAGCAACATGTTTTTCTATAATTGACCGGATGTTAAGGGCATTAGTTTTACAATGTCACGTAAATAATTTTAAAAAAATCCCAAAACTTACGTAACAGGTGGTATTAGTAGAGGTCGTTATGAATGATATTATTCTTATTTATTGCGCCCATGATTCAGTTGAAATGTTCCAGAAACCTAAAGATATGGTATATTTTGATTTCATATTACAAGATAAACAAAAGTATACTTAATAACTTGTTACTGAGAACAGAATTAGAGTTAGTATTTTCAAATCTTAAGAATTGTTGAGTACTCTGTAAGTCTCGAATATTATTGATAAATTTTGGCAAATATTGAAATATTTTAAGGAATCTTAATAGTTAAAATCTATAGAAATCTCGAAAAATAATGAGAAATTTTGGAAATTATTGGAAATTGTCTTGAATTTTAAGTCTAAGAGGTTTTAATGTCTAGAATGTTTTTTCTAAATCTGTATACAATGAATGATATTATTATTATTATTATTTATTGAGCCCATGATTCAGATGAAATCTTCCAGAAACCTAAAGGTATATTGTGATTTCATATTACAAGATAAACAGAAGTAGACTTAATTACTTGTTACTGAGTACAGAAATTGACATAGTATTTGCAAATCTTAAGAATTATTGAGAAACCTGTAGAAGTCTCTTAAGGAATCATAATAGTTATTGAAAAATCTATAGAAATCTTAATAGTTATTGAAAAATCTATAGAAATCTCGAAAATTAATTAGAAATTTTAGAAATTATTGGAAAATGTCTAGAATTTTAAGTCTAAGAGGTCTTAATGTCAAGAATGTTTTTTTTAATCTGGATACAATGACTGATATTACTATTATTTAATGAGCGCATGATTCAATTCAAATGTTCCAGAAACCTAAAGGTATATTTTGATTTCATATTACAAGATAAACAAAAGTACTTAGGAACTTGTTACCGAGAACAGAAATAGACTTAGTATTTGCAAATCTTAAGAATTGTTGAGAAACCTGTAGAAGTCTCGAAAATTATTGAGAAATTTTGACAATTATTGAAAACTTTTAAGGAATCTTAATAGTTATTGAAAAATCTATAGAAATCTCGAAAAATAATGAGAAACTTTGAAAATTATTGGAACATTTTAGAAATTATTAAAAAAATTGGAGAATAAAAACATGTATGCGATAACCATTATGAATTTTATGATTTTAATGATCTCGAATTTATTGAGAAATTTCTCGAAATCTTATGAATTATTGAGAAATCTGAAGAAATTTCCCTATATGACTGCAGCGATTTTGTCAATGCAGATATTGACTATTCACGGAATTGACTTCTAATCTCAGGTTCCTTGCTTTTTACAATGACACTCAGTATCAACCATATGTATTCTATTAACTTTCTAGTATTTACAGCCTAAATTAACCAAAATTGCACTATGACATCAAAATGTTATCATCTTCGGTTAATGCTCCATTAATACTTCCTAATATCTTCACAATATAATAATTTCCAGACATTTATGAATAATTTCCGAAAATAAACAATACATTTTTAATGTTAAATTTTAAACTCGAAATCTTATTGTATGCCAAGCCAGGACTAGCGAGAAATTGGAACTATACCTGGTGTTTCAAGTTATACCACCGAGCGATTTTTAGCCATTTTGTTTTAGGCATTTTTTAGCTATTTGTAAAAAACCGAAAGACAGTTTCTCGGTTTTTTATTGGTGGTTGTAAAAAATTTTGATTGTCAAATATTGTTCTTCATAATTGAATTCATTAAATATGGACATTTTATTTCTATTAGAAGTGGCCTTTTTTAGGTTGGCGGTAAAACTTGAAACACCCGGTATTTTGGTTTCTTGCCACTATAGAAAATTTATTTAGAAGTAAAACTGAGAAATATTTATATTGTCCTTAGCTATAAATGAGAATTTATCGGAGCCTTAACCCACCGGTTTTCGTGATGTACAACACAAAATATGGTTGCAGTATTGATAACACTAGTCGACAAAATTTGACGAATGTGTTGTCCATTCAATTTAAATGAATTTTTCGGAAAGTAATTACTATGGATTTGTACGATGTGTAAAAAAATTGTGTTGGTCATTTTATTTTTTAGATTTTGTACATAGTTTATAATAATAATAATAATAATAATAATAATCTGTATTTATCTTACCAATAGGTTTACACAAGTCATGAAAAAAGAGGTATACAATGTAACGTATAAATAATTGACTATCATAACATATGTTATGATCATGTGTCATATGTAAATAGTTTTTCACAATTTACTTACAAAAACACGTTATCAGTTAAAAAGAGGTTAGAAAAGTGATGCCGGTAACTGTCAAACTGAAATTTGAATCCACTATTGCCATAAAAAATCATCGGAATCGGTCTTGCATTCCGAAAAAAATTAAGTTATACATTTTGCAAAAATTGAAATTTCACGAAAACCTGACGTGCTAAAAACAATTTTTTGACGTTTCTGAAATCAGCGGAATATTTTCTATCGTAATCGGCTATTTAAGTCTAAGGGACAAAAATTGTGTTGACCAGTGTAATGGGTTAGTTTTCAGCAATATAGCCCGGCGCCTCCACCATCTATCTTCGAATTGAATAATTTATAATAATTCATAAAAAATTAAAAACCTCAAAATTTAAGCAATTCCTGTGGAGACTCATTATAGTTAGTACATATGTGTGCCAAATCTTATAATTATCTATTAAACTAGACATCAAATTCTGGGAAAAAAACGGATTTATGCAATTTGTAAATCTTGTGTTCTTAATAACCGGTAGATTTTTTTTAATTTGTTAGCCTAGGATGGTGATAATAATAATTCAGATTAATTAGAAAGCACTTGTAGGCTGTGCTTGGCTGTTTGGTGGAGATGAGTTTTGTAGTAGTCCACCGATATTGTTCGGCGGTTTCGCATGTGGAGGCTTTCCTCAGCGCTGGACTTCTTCGTCGTTCACCTCGCCATAGCAATTCGTCCATCAACATCAGTCGTTTGCAAATACAGCGATGGAGAGCTACCAGTGCCCCAGCCTAGTGGGGCTGAGAGGTAGGGAGGCATTGTAATGTGTAACCCGAGTGTAACCCCTTGCTACCCTCTCCGTGAGGGACCCGTTCCCACCCGAAGCGGTGCCCGATTCCCACTCGAACTCCAGTATCCGTCGTCGAGACTGGAGAGGAGCAGGAGATCCGGATTTAGTTTAGTCCGGACCGTCGTAGAGTGCGGATCGTTGTCGAGTTCCAGGCGTCGATGCGCACGAGCAACAACAGTTCGCGTCTGCGAGTAACTCTAGGATTACAATTATTTATTTGTTTGATTTTGTGTTTGTGCTGTGCGACATTTACACACATGTGCTACTAGTGCGAGCCGCTGACCGGCACCCTTTTTCCCCATTTGATTTCACCATACACCCCCGCGAATTTTTTCGATCGCTTCCAAGCGTTTGGCCGGCTTCCCCGACGGGTCGCGAAGATGGCGATGTTCTGGGGGTCTGTGATATGCCTGGCGATGGTGTCCCACGCCACGGCCATCTTCCTTGGCCACGAACAGGATGTGGGAAGTCCTCTAAGGGTCGCCCAATGCAGGGCGACCTGTCTGGAACGGGTAAGTCGCCTGTACCCTTACCACCGGGACAAAGAGTTGCAGGAAACGGTCCTGCTGCTACCGCACTCCGAAAGTCGCAGCTAGAGTCACGGAGAAGAGCGCAAATGGTCCGCATAGAGATGCGATCGCGGCCGATTTCACAGATTTAAATCACGAAAACGGGCACCATAAATCCACATAAAAGCCCATGTCGAGCCATTATTTCATCACCGAGGAAATTAAAACCGAACCCCGAACGAGAGACCGATATCGCGATCGGTATCTTGAAATATATATGTGCCTCTTAACTGTAACTGCCCCGAAAAAGGAAAATAATCAACTCTGGGGGGAAAATTGATCTCGTTCGCGCGCGCCAGCGAGATGAGATCCTTGCACCAAAAGAAAAACAACCTGCGAAGGTAAACATGGCGGTGCGCTTTGGTTGTGACTTTAAAAATGACCCCAAGGAAAAAACAACGGGCGACCATTCCAACCCGAGTACGAGAGACGGGCAAATATTGACTGTAAAAATATTGGCTCTCGCCGTGCTGATGTTGGTTAATGCGCATCTTTTATTCCTTAATGCGCCTCATTTACAATAAATTGCGCGACTCGAGGTGAATTCCTCCGCGTTTCCGACCGCCGCCTGCCCCGAATCACCAAACCTATCGCGGACCTTCAATTTCGCACAGGACGAAATTTAATACCTGCGATTAACAACATCAACCTAACTACCCGCAATTATCGTTAAGCGATGGTGCTTTAAAGGCCCAACATATTTACGGAGCACATCGCGAATTTTGGGCGCGGGTTAACCACCTTGAACGTCGAATTCAGGAAGTCCATAATTTAACAAAATAATTAACTTGGCCCCACAATATCAACTCTCGCATACGAACACCAGAAGCTCACCTCCCAAGCATTTCTTTAATTCCTGTATTACGACGTACACCAGAAGCAGGCCTCCTGCATGGCTCCGACCTAATACGTCAAATTATACAGTAGCCAATTCTACACGGAACGTATCCGTGCCCGTGCTGCTAATGCTTCGTTACCAACAATGGTTTAGTTAAAGCGTATACAGCGGAAACAAACGCCGCCGCGTAATTAGAATAATGAGACCGGCTCTAAGTGTCGCAGTATATCGGGTTCACACGTGTCGGTGGATGAAATAATTGGCGGTAACATCATTAAAGAACGTATTCATCAGCGAGCCTATTTAATGTAACGCAAACGCGAACCCACGAATCGGAAGGAATGTGCGCAGATGCTTATGCATCAGGGGTATTATATCGCGGGAATGCGCGTATTGTAATCGCGTAAATCATATTCACGTGTTACTGGAAATTGTTAAGCTGTGACAAAACCCGTGATATATTTAGACTTTGCGAAGCGATTTATACCCAACACAGTCACACATTATTATTGAGTATTTTAAAAAACAAAAAAAAAACAATTTTAAATACGCACATTTCAACAACAGTACATTTAATTACAACAAACATATCATTTTCAGCAGTAACTTATGAACACGTATCATTTTAGACGAAAGTTTAAAGATGTATAGCGTATTTCTTTGGGATACGGTGCCAAGTTGTAAAATTTTAATTTTCCGTTCAATTCCACCACAATCTACCCCCTCGGTTGCTTAGTTATATGTGCTGAAGTAAAACAAGCATACTTTACTTATCTCCGTATCCCAAAGAAATATACTGTACCTCCCATAGCGTGGTAAAATAATAGCTCCCACAACCATAAAATAACGATGGTTTGAAAACTAATTATTATTACAACGAATGTAACAAAACATTATTTCTAGCAATAACTTATTAACACGTAATATGTCTACTGAAGATGGTCGCCTAGCGATCGAAATGTACATTTAGATAAAATAAATGTGTTTTGTGAAAAAGGTGTTTTTTTCTTTATTAATACGAACCTTTCACAAGCTCCAAGATACCACTTATTAACACGTAACGTTTAGGCGAAAATTTAAAAGATATACTTACCTTCACATAACGTGGCAAAAAAGCACGCGCAGCCCTAAAATAACGATGGTATGAAAACTAACACCCACATGTTATAAGACACATATGTATGTATACATGAAAACTAACATCCACAGGTTATAAGACACATTGTGTATGTATGCATGAAACCAAAATATTGCCTTACAATATTATGTACGTTGGCCTAATAACACGTAAGTTTTAGGCGAAAATTTAAAAGATATACCTACATACACATAACGTGGAAAAATAAAAGCACTCGTAACCCTAAAATAACGATGGAATCAAAACTAACACCTACAGGTTATAAGACGGATGGATTATGTGTGTATGCATGCATGTATGTATGATGTGTGTATGTATGAAAACTCAATATTTCCTTACAATGTACGTTGGCCTGGCATCTACTACTTATAAGAAAATATTTTCTTATCATATAAAACAAGTTATCTAGGGGCTATGAAGAATTTGTTATTCAGTGCAAATTTTATGTAAAGTACGCAGAATTATGTAATTAAAGAGCACTGAAACAGTTTTTAACTCGACTCGCGTGCAAAGAAAATTTTATGTTATTAAAATTAAAGTCGGAGATTCATGTAGGAAATAAAAATGTTATCGCGAAACTGTATATCTACCTATAGTTGACTAAAAATGAAAATTTAATTAAATGTGGTTGGGCTATGAAATTAATTTAGCAATAATTTACACTGGTGACTGATAAAATCTATGGAGTGATTGCAATTGTGAAGACTAATCCCCCTTTGCAGGAAGTTCGTAAAAAATACTTGCTAATTGTTTTTTGAACTTTAATTAATCATGATTTTTCTCTGCGATAATGTAGTGATCGTTACTTTTTTCGAAATTTTGTTTAATTTAAATTTATTTTTTGTAATATTTTGTTTAAAATAAATTATTTTTTGCGATATTTTGTTTGTGAAGAATTTGTTATGCAGTGCAAATTTTATGTAGAGTATGCAGAATTGTGCAATTAAAGGGCACTGAAACCGTTTTTAACTTGACTCGCGTGCAAAGAAAATTTTATAAAGTCAGAGATTCATTCATGCAGGGAATAAAAATCACGAAACATATAACTACATATAGTTGACTAAAAATAAAAATTTAATTAAATGTGGTTCGGGTAGGAAATTAATTTAGAAATAATTAAGACTGGTAACTGATAAAATCCAAGGAGTGATTGCAATTGTGAACACTAACCCACCTTTGCAGGAAGTTCGTAAAAAAATACTCCCTAATTATTTTTTTAACTTTAATTAATTAAGATTTTTCTCTGCGATAATATAGTGATCGTTACTTTTGGCGATATATTGTTGAAATAAAATTTATCATTTTTGCGATATATTGTTTAGATAGAAAGTGAGCCTTTGCCAAAATGGTGATGCAATTATGTTGCACCATTATCACTTGCAAGTGCCGCATAATTGACGAAATTGATTAAATTGAATGTAAATAATTATTAAAATAATAAAAATAATAATATATATATATATATATATATATATATATATATATATATATATATTCGGAAATTCGTAAGAATAATTTGGCGATATTTTGCTTAGATAGAAAGCGAGCCTTTGCCAAAATCGTGTTGCAATTATATTGCACCACCGTCTCTACCGCATAAGTACCGCATAATTGCCATGGCAACGAAATTAATTAAATATAATATAATTATTAAAACATACAAATATATATTAGAGAAATATAATGCGACATGTCTTGCAAAAAATGGAGTATTTAGCACGTGTGTAAACCTGCAATTGCAATGCTGCGCATATGACTGAAGTCCTCGCTAAGCCAAGGTTGCATTATTCACATTTGTATTGTAATTACTCGTTTCCTTTATTTGTTATCATTGCTATTTGTTACGATTATTATTTGTTATTAATATTATTATTATTTGTTACGTTATTGTTTAAATTGGTTAAATAAATATTATTATTTATTTAACGACGGCCTATTTCTGCTGCTAAGTACTGTCTCCCAATCTCTCTCAGGAATCAAAAATCTACATGTGTTATATTATATAATATAGTAATATTGTATAGTTGGAGCCTTACATAAAAACTATCTGCATTAAAAAAAACAATAGTAGTAAAATATCGGTACTTTTTTTGTTTATATAAACTATGTTATTCACATGCAAAAGTCAAGAATGTTACCGACCTTGCCCGATCGTGTCCGATCCTGTCAACATTCTGCTTACTCAATCCTGCTAACCATAATTTACCCAGGGCTAACCTAGGTTTACCCAGGGCTAACCCAGGTTTAAATTACTATAAATATGCTGCCCTCGAACATCAAGTGTTCGAAAATCATACTTACTTGGAGAGTAACTTAAACTTTGTTTATTTTAATTTTAAATTGCTGGGCCCGGATTTCCATTAAGTGGATAAGTGGATTTTTAGAAAAACAATGCAAACAATTTTATCCAAAAATATCCAAAATATATATTTTTTCAAATTCTTTAAATGTATATGGAATCATTTCAGCACCGATCTGTTGGTGGGCGCAAAATACTGAATTTTAGTTTTATTAAACTGAAAAATAATGAAAAATGTGTAA